>CANTUS010000003.1:15557500-16807500 GCA_947683365.1 Euphorbia pulcherrima | reverse complement strand
GCTTCTCAACCATACTCGAATGTGCTTTGTTGGTGGTTGGCGCCTCAAGTAGATCAATACATAGCTGGTTGGCAGGATGTTCCTCCTCGAAAGCCCCCCATGTACACACCCCTAGATTACATGAGTCCCTACTACATTTGGACGAACCTATTCCAATTTAAGAGCTATTCCGGGATGGTATGCCAAGGAAATCCGGAGCTGTATGATCTTGATCAAGCCTAAAGCTATCACAAGGACCAGTAAAAGTGTCTTGGCATTAGCCTAAATGAGATAGCACAAGACCCATTCACCAAATGAGATAGCATATGGTGCCCGTGTAGAGGAGACATTAGCCAGTATGCGAGGCATAATCTCTGACCTTTACACAGCCATCACGGGAGTTGAGGCTAGAGTAAAGGCAGTAGGGAATGCAATAGAAAAAGCTCCTGAGGAAGACCCTAAGGAAGATCCTGAGGAAGATCGTGAAGAAGATCCTAAGGAAGACCCTGAGGAAGATCCAGAGGAAGATTTTGATGACGATATCCCATTCAGCACTCACCAAATTGGGTCTTCAAACCATTGAATGAGCAACAACCTTTTAAGGATTTAGATGAGGAAGTAGAAGAACTCAAGGACTCCGATAAATCAGATCATGAAGATGAAAGCAAAGTGGATAATCTAGGGTACGAATGTGAGATCTTTTTAGACGATAAGCTAAACCACCTACTAGTGGATTTTGAATATAAGGCTCCTTTCCCTAATGGCATGACAGTCGACTATGATAGTGTTAAGAGCTATGCCTCATCTTTAAAGCATGACTCCCCAGGCACCTTATGGTCTGCGATAAGTGATGATTCAAGAGACTTTAAGACTTCGACTTAGGCAGTGAACACATCATTAATATGATCTGAGATGAGGGGCAAGAACCTTCTCGGGAGTACATCATGGAGAGGATCCGTGCAAAAAAAGAGTTGGCATGAGCCAATTATTGGATCTGAAGTCCAGACTTGATGGAAGGTTATCCCATATTCTACAATAGAAACACAAGGCCACGCCCTCACATCCGTGAATTTGTGAATATGATGAATGATGGGTACATTCACTATGCCCATTGGCCAAGAGATTCCACCTAACCCTCCGAGAGAAAGCAATTTTTTGGTATGAGGGGTTGACATTCTACCAAAAATCATTTTGGAATACTCCGGCTAGACAATTCATCAATTACTTGACCTGGGTTAACCCACCAGAGGGTATAACTCCCAAGCTGGATAAACATGAAAAACCACTGCTATATTGGGATTGGAAAGCAACTAACACAGTCTGCCCGATGTCGATGAAATCTACTAAGGAATATCCTTGGTACAAGAATTAGCACTCTGATGATCTAGAAGAGTCGGTCGCATGCGACAATGGTCAGAATCCAACGGATGGAGCTTCCACATCTGTGCACATAATAGGGTAGGACTCCAATCCCATTCTATGCCAAATCCTATAGGAGAACCCTGTTGTTCCAGAAAGATATCCTGAAAAGGATCCCTTTATGAAATGGCCCTTCACCGCCAAAGCACCACCTTCCTTGAAAGAGCTGATTGACTTTGGAGAAATACTGCTCAATAAAGATTTTGACGAGTTTTAAGTCTTCAACTTGCCTACCTAGGTCATCAATCCTGTCACCAAAGGACGGAAAATCACTATGTCTATAGCTCCTGCTATGCCAAGAATGGAACCACTGACACCTACAACTTTTTTCAAATCCTCAGATCAGATAGAGAGTCCGATTGTGGACTAGTTAAAAGTCACCACCACCAAAATGAGCATTTGGGACCTTCTCTTTGGCTCCCAAGATCATAGGCTTGCTAATGTGAAAACACTGATGGAAATCAAAACATCGCCCCTAGCATCGCTGGAATAAGTTTGTGCGCTACTTAATGATGAAACCAACACTATTATCCTTGATATTATTTTCTCAAGCTCGGATTTACCTAATGAAGTTATTTGCCACAATAAGGCTCTCTACTTGAAGGCAAGTTGTTTTGGGCACATCATGCCGTGCATAATGGCTGACGATGGCTCATCGTTGAATGTCTGTTCTAAGGATATATTGCCAATGCTAGGACTAGCCCAGAGGGACTTGAAGAAATCCATAATAGTCCTCAAGGCCTATGACAACTCTAAGAGAATCATCATCAGAAAATTTGAAGCCGAGGTTACTATCAGACAAATCACATCTATTATACTATTCACAGTCATAGACATCCCGGTGACTTTCTATATGCTACTCGGACGACCATGGTTTCATGTTTTGGGAGGGGTTCCATCCACTCTTCACCAGAAAATCAAGATCCCATTTTACAGAAAGATTATCACTTTAGAGGCTGATAAAGCATCGGTGGTGGCAACACTGAAGATGGAAGAAAGCCATATGAAAGGGTTTACCGTAGCCGCCATTAGTCAAGGGTCAAATCAGCAACCAGAAGTGCATTGAGGCCCTTGGATTCAAGGTTACATGCAAAAATGTCACACTCCTAGAAGAGGACTAGGTTCCCATGAGCAGGGAATTCCAACTTTCAATATAGGGGCAGGAGAATGGAAACCTATGGGACTCAGCTATAAAGGCACCAGAAGGGTCACCAACAAGATGGTCCTTTAGAAGAAATCAGAGCTACCCTATAACCCCAAACCTGTTACTCACTTGGGGGACAGTTTCGGGATTTGAGATTTTCTCAGATATAGTCGACTATGGCAAGTATGGTAGAGACTCCATTACTTGTGTGATGAGGAAAGTAGGTCATCAGCCGGACGCTGAGGCAATTCCCAATCAGACCAAGTTTGATGAACATGTGCACCTAAAGAAGATCGAGAAGCTGAGCAAGGAAGAGAAAATTCTCAATACTCTAACCAAACACCTCCAAGCATAACTCAAGATAGTGGAGGAAGTAAGGAACATGGGAGGATGCTTGAGCCAGGCTATCATAGACATGGTTAAAGCCATAAAGGGCAAGGCAAAGGCAGAAGAGGAAGACATCCTGCTGAAGCCAGCCACCTTGGAGGAATCATTTGATGCAAATCTAGACCTTACTGATCGGGATGAGTCTTTTATTTCCATTTCCAATATGTTTAAAATGAATAATGTATTCTATGATGATAATAAGATGAAGAACTTTTCTCATTTGGATTGTGTTTCTGATTACGATTCCATGCATCCATTCCAGATTTCATCTAGCATCTTCAACATTAATAATGATATTGTGAAAGAAATTAACATAAACACAGAAGATGATCCAAAAATGTTATACATTTCCAATCAATTGCCCATTGAACAAGAGAGAGAATTAATAAAAGTACTAAAAAAACACGTTTTAGCCTTTCCTTGGTCTCCCGAGGACATGCTGGGACTTGATCGGTACATCGCCGAGCACAAGATTCCCATGGACCCGAAGATACGTCCAGTAAAGCAAAAAATGAGGAGAATGCATCTGAAATGGGCAGAAAAGGACAAAGCAGAAGTAGCCAAGCAGATCAAGGCTAATTTTATAGAGGTCATCAAGTATCCCACTTGGCTATCCAATGTGGTCCCTGTGCCTAAGAAAAATGGCGACATCAGAGTTTGTGTCGACTTTAGGGATTTGAATAAGGCTACCCCTAAGGATAATTTTCTGTTGCCACACATTGATGTTTTGGTCAATAGCGTGACAAGAGCGGCCATATATTCCTTCATGGACGGGTTCTCTGGCTACCACCAGATCCTTATAAACGTAATAGATAAGTTTAAAACTTGCATTCGTCTTAGAATGGGGAACGTATCATTTTAGAGTGATGCCTTTCAGACTGAAGAATATAGGGGCAACCTACCAGCGAGCAGCCACCACATTACTACATGACTTGATCCACAAGGAAGTAGAAGTCAATGTTGACGACATGCTTGTAAAATCCGCCACTCCAGAAGAACACCCAGCAATGTTAGAATGATTTCTCACAAGAATTGAGAAATACAATCTCCTTCTCAACCCAAAGTAGTGTATATTTGGTGTCACATCAGGCAAATTGCTGGGGCACGTGGTTAGTAGAAGAGGCATAGAGATGAATCCAGATAAAGCTAACACCATTAGGGAAATCCTTGTACCAAAGACTGAGAAAGAGGTAAGAAGCTTCTTGGGGTCCATACAGTACGTCAGTCGCTTTATAGCACAATTAACTACCACATGTGAGCCTATCTTTAAACTCTTGAGGAAATATTAACCAATAGAATGGAATGGCCAATGTCAGGAAGCCTTCGACATGATCATGGCCTACCTAATGAACCCCCCTATGTTGAAGCCACCGATCATCAGAAAGCCACTCATTCTCTATTTGGCAGTAGAAGAAACATTTGTAGGTGCCATGTTAGTTTAGGAGCACAAAGATAAGAAGGAATACACAGTCTATTATCTCAGTAAGAAATTGCTAGAGTATGAGATTCGATATACCATCAGGGAGAAAACCTGTGCTGCCATGGTCTGGCTCACCAAGAAACTCATACATTATTTCCAATCTTACAAAATTCAAGTAGTCGTAAAGGTGGATCCAATGAAGTACTTGTGCCGGGCTCCCTCTCTAACTAAAAAACTGGTAAGATGGCTCTTATTACTGTCAGAATTTAATATCGAGTATGTCACTAAAAAGACCATCAAAGGAAGAGTAGTGGCTAAATTCCTAGCAAATCAATTGCTCGGGGAAGGATAACTAGAAAACTTGGAATTCTCCAATGAATGTTTCGCAACAACTACATAAAATTCCTAAAAGTGGACCATATTCTTTGATGGGGCCATTAATAAATGAGAAGCTAGCTTGGGAGTTATCATCATTACGCCAGATAGAGCATTCATACCTCTGTCAAAGCGATTGGAATTTCTCACCACAAACAACGGGGTGTAAAATGAAGCTTGCCTATTCAAAATGTCTACTCTGGTCACTCTTAAAGCAGACAAAGTTAAGATTATTGGTGATTCAGCTTTGGTCATCAAGCATGTACAGGAGACTGGGAACTGAAGGAGGAGTCTCTCAGGCCTTACCTAGAGGCCATATGGAGAAAAGCCGCAATGTTCGGCAAATGCGAGTTTTGTCATATGCTCCAAGAGGAGAACTAGATGGAGGATGCATTGGCTACTCTAGCCTCCATGTGGGAAGGGCCTCAAAGATATCCAATCAAACCCCTTGTTATAGAGACAACCCGATCCCCATACTACGTCCGTACGATAGAAGGCATAATGGATAATGAAGAACCCTAGTATTCTGACATCATCAAATTCATCGAACACAGAGAATTCTAGGATGAAGCTACAGATTCTGATAGGAATATGCTGAGGAAGCTCACTGTATAGTTCTGCCTAATCAAGGGAGATCTATTTAGGAGGTCATCTGATGGTTCATTATTGAAATGTTTGGCTCAACAAGAAGTAGAGAAGGTAATGAAAGAAGTACATTCAAGAGATTATGGTCCACATTTGAACGACGTCATGATGGCCAAGAAAATTTAAAGAATGGGATGCTTTTGGTTAACCATGCTAGCTGACTATATTCAAGAGGTAAAGATTTGCCATGCATGTCAGATATACGGAGACGTAAGCCACTAGCCCCCAATGACCTTATAAAATTTGACGACGCCTTCGCCATTCTCGGCTTAAGGCATCTATATCATCGATGAGATAAGACCATCTTTGAGCAACAACAATCACTTCATAATAGTGGCAGTCGACTACTTTTCCAAATGGGTTGAAGCAGAATCATATACGATCATCACGGCCAAGAAAATGGCTCTGTTTATTCAATGACATATCTTTACCAGATACGACATTCCTCATCATATAGTGAGTGCCAATGGCATGCAGTTCCAAGGGGAAACAATCGATCTTATTGAGAAGCATGGAATCGAGCATCATCGCTCTTTATCCTATCGCCCTCAAGCCAATGGAGTCATAGAAGTAGCTAATAAGGCCATTAAGAAGATCCTTTCCAAGATGATCACCAATTACCAAAATTAGGCTGATCATTTGCCTTATGCATTGTGGGGGTACATAACCAGTGTCAAAACTCCTACAGGTTAGACTCCATTTTCTCTCATCTATGAGATGGAGGCAGTATTGCCCATTGAAATGGAGATTAAGTCTTTGCGCTTAGCCCTAGAAGTAAGACTTCCTGAAGATGAATGGACAAAGGCAAGGCATGAAGAATTGACTTTGATTAATGAGAAATGATTAACCGCGTTGGAAAGTCTACAGTCATACCAATAGCACATGGCCAGAGCTTACAGTCATAAAGTCAGAAGGCAATACCAACCCCTAAGAATAGGTGATCTGGTCTTAAAACAATCTTGTAAGATGCATACGGATGCTCTAGGGAAGTTCCAACCAAACTGGGAAGGACTGTACGTAGTGAAGAAGGCTCTCAATAAAGGGGCAGTCAAAATCTCAGATCTGGATGACAACGAATTTATGAATCCAGTAAATTGCAACAAGCTGAAGCACTATCTCGTGTAAAAGAAGAGAAAAAATATATAAAGGTCTGTCAAGAACTAATGAGGGATCTTGAGAAAAAATAAAGACCCCAAAATAAAAGAGTGAGGCCTTAGGTAAAATCCATTCGGAACCATAGGCAACGATGGCCATTTCCTGAGGATAAGTACCATTTGTCCTTCCTATTCAAGTAATATCTCTTATAATAACATATTCATGTTAAAAATACTGCATGAGTGCGTTAAATGGAAACTGCAAATTGTTTGATAAAATGCGCATTCAAATAGCATCTTTTTAATCTTTATTATGACATAAAGTGCATTACAAACAGGAAATGGAAACGACAAAGGCAAACAACAAAGCCTAAAGCCTTTATTCTCCTACAAGGATGAAAGACATACAATGACATGCTCAATGATCTCAAAGGAAACTACGGAGTCTCTTGGTGTCTATAAGCCTCTCCTCAAGAGTGGCGAGCCCACGAGTGCTCGCGACCCAAATGCGATAAGCTTCAGAAGGATGGACGTTAAAAGGCATAAAATAGTTTACCTCCATTCGAGAGTGATTGATCCATCTCATGTCATGATTATAAACCCGAGTTTAAGAAAGCTCAGAATCAATAAGGGTGCATAAGGATGTCAGGAACCCCTAAGAGCCACCATACTACCTGCGCAAGTGACTAGAAGAGTAGGTGATAATCTTAGAAAGACCACTAAGGACCACACCATCTCTAGAAACATCGGTAGTCATAGGCTTGATTCCCCACTTAGGAAAAACCAACAAATATCCTCAGCGGCTTGACTCCCTAAAAACTCAACCCACTCCTTGATAGTGAAGTCTCTATGAGAATGGTCGCTAATGCAAACTACAGAACCCCGCACCTAGTAGGCCTTCGGATGATAATCCATGCTTATGGGAATAGACAATATAGAAAGCTTATCCCAAATCCAAAGCTATATAAGCAACACAAAAGAAAACAAATAAGAAGAAAAAAAACACAAAAAAAGAAAAAGAAAAAAGAGAGGCCTGCTAGATTAAAAACCTGAAAAAGGAAGTCCAGGCAAAGGTTAAGGCAAGCCTGATGAATCGAAAACCTGAAAGGGTAGTTCATGCAAAAAGAAGGGCTCAAATAGAATTTACCTGAAGAAGAAGCCTACTACCCCTAGTAGTAGCTTCAGTCCCATCCCAGGAAAAGCGCACAAAGATCAGTGACTCGTCAACACCACTGCAATGGGAGATTTCCCCTCTAACATTTGATCAACGATGGTTAAGAAGGAGAAGCTACAAACCAAAGTTTGAGACCCATAAAGAAAGACCCCAGCAAAAGTAAGGAAATAAGCGGAAGCCAACTTGCATCATCAAGAGAAAGATTCCTAACTATGTCGAAGGCCACATCTAACCTCAAGCCCTTATTACAAATCATTCGACCCCTATTGAATCGTTGCAATGGAAAATGATTCATCAACGAATCACTAAACTTTGGGCGATGCATCGGAATAGCTGGAGGTATATCAGTTGAAGATCTCAGAAGCCCACAGAATTCCTTATATAAGGGGTACAGCTCGTGATCTCCAAACTGGAACTCGTTATCAATAGAATCCCAAAACCTGACAGCAGCCTGGATCACATTATCCTTGAAAAAGATGCGATAATATTCCTTCATATGCAATAAAACACAAACCTCAAGATGGTCCCAACCATTGGAGTTCTTCATATACACATTCAGATCTGCATGAAAACGGATGTAGCCCTCCATAGCAAAATTTTAAAGAGTAACAGTTCGCTATACATAGTTTATGGGGCAACCTGCCAATACCTAGCAGATCACCCTGATAAACTCGATTATCAATGAAAAGAAGAAAGCATAAATTGCAAGAGTAATACAAGATTATTTCATAAATAAAAAATGAGTTCATTCAAAAGAAGTCTATGAAAACGGCCTAAAAGAAAAAAAACAAACAACAAAACAAACAACAAAAAAGAGAAAAGCCTATCTACTGTCCGCTGCTAGAACCAGGATGTCTGGGATCAAAAGATGATGGAGGAGGAGGATAGTCACCCTGTAGAAAGAACCCCAAAGGATCACCCTGGCCATGTTGAGGCTGCTGTTGGTCATCTACCTTGAGCGTCCCCAACTGAGCTCGAAGCCGCAGGATCTCCAACTGCCATAAATTTAACATGAAACATTCATATGCATTTTATGACATACCATGCATCATCATTAAAATAATAAAATAATAAACATACTGCCATATCAAAATTTTAGTTCATCATGAACCGCTGCTGCCCTTGGATGTATCCCCAGTTAGAGATGCTATCGATAATAGGCACCTACAAAGAAAAATAAGGGATTAGGATAAGTCAGAAATGATATAATCTAAGGTAAGAGGGAAAAAGCAGAAAGAACTCATATGAGTGGTGCCGGTAGGATAGAAAGTCACTAGATACTCAGGGTCTAGGTAAGGCTGGATCACCGGTGTATAAGTACTCAGGTCGGGATGATACATCAGGAACATAAAAGGCTAATACTAAACCCTCATTGTCCCTCCATCATCACTAGACTCTGAGGAGGGACCGATGTGGCCGAAGAGCTCTCAATAAGGGTAGAAGTGGATGTATGCCTTTTCCTACTTGGTGATCCTGCAGAAAAATCAAAGAAAGGATGAATTAGGCCAACTAAGCATAAAAATAGAAAGACAAGGAAGAAATTTAAGTCAATAAAGAAGAAGATACCGACATCTGGACAACCCTAGAAGAACCTGATCTAGCTCTCCCGCTAGGGGTAGAAGTCAAATGGGCATCACCCTTAGAGGGGTTATGAATGTCTAGCTGAGGCGCAATATGAATAGGGTCCGTCTTTGGCCATCTGAGCAGCTGTAAATGACAAAAATCCTCATACCCACCAATCTGCTACAGGAAGGCACTGGGTAAGCCATTAGAAGCGAGTCACGCAAAGTTAGGTGAGCTGCAAGGCCAGAAGAACCATTGGGGCACATTGGGAGGGGTTGAACGCGACCTAGGAGGAAGATGCCAACCCTGGATACGTTCCTCGAGGTGAAACTCTAAGGAGAAGGGAGTCTCTAAATTTAAATGAGTATGCACGACCTCCCCAGCTAATATCATAACCTCTGGCCAGTGAAGTTCATGCCCCCAAGGCTGTGTCCTAATCTGAAAAACAAAAAGTGAAAAAGTAGCTAAGTGTTGATACGATGATTATAGTAGATATAGTGATCGTAGCAAGTCAAAAATGCCGAGAAATGTACCTACTCCAAAGATAGAGTGCGAAGGCGGGTAGAGAGAGCAGAACGGGACTTGATCTCCTAATTACGCTAATAGTGTGGCAAATGGGGATAGACCAGATAACCATAGTTCTGTACTAGCTTAGTCCTTGGAAGAATCCCCATTTCAAAAAACTAGATCTGCAAAAAGTCAAAAAGATCAGAATGCTGAAAGCTAAGTGAAAACACCCATGAAAAGAGAAAAAAGGAGTTAGGTCCTTACATAAACAATCTGAAGACAAGACTTGAACTTGCCGATCATGTTCCTCACACACTATTCAAGGGCCTAATACAAATGACCTAGTGCAGCTTGCCCCTGGGCATACTCGTCAAAATGAGTCAGATTGATCAAAGTGGGCAAAATGTGGAGATTCACAATCGAACCTTGGGTAGGAAAACACAGGCAGGATAAGGTAGTGGCCATAAAGGCTCTAGCCTCACAGGCAGAAGTCAAATGTCTTCTATTCCCAATGGTCCAAAAGGTCATGAGTTTCTCACAAGAAACTTGCCCAGGCTTATCCCTAGAATAGCCAATCAAAGCCTCTATGGTCTCCACATTAAAGCTGTCATAAGTAAAGCAAGCGTTGAAGTGGATCACATTACCATGGAAAGGAAGACCTATGATGGCATTGTAATCTAGCAGAGTGATACAATACTCCCCATTGCAAAAGTGAAAAGTGTGGGTGGTGTTGGACTATCTGCTCAAAATATGGGTAGAAGTGCCGGCTGAGATGTGCAGATACTTGCGGGACCTCACATACTTGCAATTCCTCCCCATCCTCCACAAAGATGTACCGTCAACAATGATCTTGGCACCACGGGATAGTACCTCATACCACTTATTAAAGTGGGAAATGCTACTGCCCTCATGGTCAGTGACCTATGAAAAATAATGCATGCGCACCATTGGCACACTAATTTTCGATATATCGCACGATTATTGAAAAGTCATTAATAAATTCATGCCACAATAAAGTAAATGAATGGCAATAAATGAATAAATGATAAATGAAAGCAAGATCAAGAATATATATGAATAAAAAATGGAAATAAGGCTTACCAAAATCTGAGAGAAGTGATCGGAAGGCTAAAGCAGGAAGGATAAAATCCCCTAGAGCAATCCCGTGATACATCTAATTCGATGGAAGCCCATGTAAAGCCTCGGTAGGAACCTCAGAAAGTTCCACTCGTTGGCCGTCAATAACCACATTGCTAGTAGTCACTTGAATGAGCAGTAAATCCAAACAGACATTGTAAAGCTTAAACCACATGGAGACCCCATAGAATTTGAGTAGAAGGGGGAGAAAAGGGAAGAAGATGAAAGAAATCAGAGTCAGAAATAGCTAAGAGGCAAAAATTTCTGAAACAAGGGAGCAAAACTCGCAAAGAGAAGAAGAGAAGAAATTGTAAGTGTGAAGAAAATGGGAGCCAAGCTACTGTTTTTATAGCCCGTAGGTAATTAGCCCATCAGATAATTACATGCGTAATTAGCCCGCCGACTAATTACCTATCCAGCAGTCACACATTTACGCGTTGCACGCATTTACATGTAAAGCTATAAAAGTTACCGTTACATAGGTAATTAGCCCGCCAGCTAACTACGCATATTTTGAAAATTTTTGCAATTTTGCATATTCATCCATTTTCTGCATTGTTTGTAATAAGAGCGGACCTAAAACTGTTTCTACATAGTCACTCATGCATTAAGCTCCCGAAAATATTTATTTCGACCCCCTGTCAATTTTAATTTCATGCAACTCATTAATAAATTTTTAATCGAAGGGGCAAAATATATTTTGTTTCAAAATTTGTTGATTAAAAATATTTTAACTCATTACATTTCACACACACGCTGTTTTGTTTGTTTCACATATGATAAATTTGTAGCACGAAATTTAAGTATACGAGGGCAAACTGTTAGCACAGGTCCGTTTCCGGCTCGATGAGGAATCATGCCGATTTTGTTCAGTGACCACACAAAAGAGCCAAAAAGGACCGAATTGTCATCAAAAATTTGAAATTCAATAATCCACATTCTAGAAAAGCTTCGATTTAGCATTTTCTATTGAAAAATCAAAAAGTCAAAATTTGGTCAAACATAGGCAATTAGCCCACCGGTCAATTATCCATCTATAGTAAAAACATCACATTTTACCGAGATCTGGCAAGGATTTATATGATTTAAAGTAAAATCCTGTCAGATAGGTAATCAGCCCGCCGGGTAATTACCTCCCTTCTATAAATAAGGGCTCACCCCTGCTCATTTCCAACAGACGGTGGAAATCATAAAAACCCACTTATCCCCTTTTATTTCGGGAGTCCCAAAAGCCCCGAAACTCTATCAAAGCACTCATAAATCCGAGTTTTATCACCCTCATTCGGTATAAACTCATTTTCTTGTCTTTTTAGATCAAGATCTCACTATAATCTTCGTTCTAAAATGACGTAATTCCCAGAAATCCCCGTATTTCTCTTAGGAATAATCCAAGATTATAGCCATAACTTAGGTTAAACCTATTTTCCAAACAAATCACACTTTCTGACAACTTCGGTCCTGCACCAGCTCTCAAGTCATCCTAGACAGATGAAAAGGTAAACTGAGGGTAGTTGGCTGTAAGCCCAACTTTAAAATTCATTTTTATCTTTATTATTGCACATTGCATTCCATTTCTCTGGTTAAGTGAGCCGCTGGTGCTAGTTAAACTATAATGTGTGTATATAAGCTCGCAGGTACGGACAAACATCCAGAATGTGAGGAAACTCTATCCGAGTTTTGAGGCCAAAATCCAAATGCTATCATTACTCTGCCAAAATTTTGGTACCAAATGTCTATTTATTATGCCGTTATAATGTCCATTTTATTTCTTGAATTTATTTCTTAAATAAAGCCGTTGTAATGCAGAAATTACGACAAATTCCAAAATTCCAAAACTAACCCAAACAATTTGAACAATATGAGTACCTATTATGTCCGTACTCAGAATCTCATTTTCCTTTCGGTATAAAAATCGCATTTTGGATCAGTATACCATAATTCTCAGTGGAGCTGAACCTGGTGGCAACTATATTTTATTTTTAAATAAAGTGAAAATGCTTTATTTCAAAAATATCTTTTCTCAATAAAATGTGCAAATATATTTCTCAATATAATAACATTTTTAGCTTATATAAAGCCATTGCATTTAAGCAAATCGGATTTTCTTAAACTGAACCGAACCAGATGTGCCCCACGTGCATTCCTCCCTTTAAAATCTCGCCCGCTCACAACACCCCAACACAATGGAGTGTCTGAAAGGAGGAATCCAAATTTATTAGATATGGTTCAGTCCATGATGTGCCAAGCAGTAAATCCTTTTAGGGATATGCACTAGAGAGCGCAGTTTAGGTATTAAATTGAGTGCCCTCTAAATCGGTTGATTTTATGCCTTACAAAAGATGGTGTAATAAAAAGGTCATCTCTAAGTCACCTAATAGTATAGGGATGTCCTGCTATGGTACAGAGGATAACATCAGATAAGATGGAAGCTAAATCTGACAAGTTTCTTATCATTGGATATCCAAAGGAAACTATTGGATATTTATTTTACCAACTCAAAGCATAGAAGGTATTTGTGTCTCGGAGTGCTCACTTTTTGGAAAAAGAACACTTACTTGCAAAAGTTAGTTGGAGCAATCTTGAACTAGAAGTTCAAGAGGAAGAAATAGACAATCAACTGATTGACCCCATTTTAGATACACAAGAAGGTGTGATCCAAGAATAACCTGTCGAAACACAATCACTACGAAGATTAGGTCGTGTTCATAAAGGTCCTGAAAGATATGTTTTATCATCATAGGTGATAGGGAACTATATCTCATGGAGGATGATGAACCAAGAACCTATGATGAAGTAATGACAAGCTCATATTTTGATAAATGGCTTAAAGCCATAAAATCAGAAATGGATTCCATGTATGAAAACCAAGTTTGGAATCTGGTCGATGCACCAGAGGAGGTTAGACCCATTGGGTGTAAAAGAAGACTAGCATGGATGGTAATGTGATTACCTATAAGGCAAGGTTGGTTGTGAAAGGTTATAGTCAACGCAAAGGTATTGACTATGATGAAACTTTCTCACTGGTAGCCATGCTTAAATCCATAAGAATACTCCTCGCCATTGCTGCTCATTATAATTATAAGATCTCGCAGATGGACGTTAAAACAACAATCCTGAATGGGGATTTGGATCGGGATGTGTATATGACACAACCTGAGGGTTTTACATCTTAGAATGGCTCGAAGGTATGCAAACTGCAAAGGTCTATTTATAGACTTAAGCAAGCATCCAGGAGTTGGAATATTAGGTTTGATCAGATAATTTGTGAATTGGATTTCTGTCCAAACATTAATGAGCCTTATGTTTACAAGAAGTTTAGTAGGAGTGCAGTCATTTTTTTAGTATTATATGTCGATGACATTCTACTAATAGGAAATGACATTTCTCTTCTTCAACGTGTTAAAATATGGTTATCAAGAAAGTTCTCCATGAAAGGCCTTAGGAAAGTAGCATTTATACTAGGTATGAAGATATATAGAGGTAGATCTAAGAGGCTGTTAGGTCTTTCTCAAAGTACATATATAGACAAGGTTTTGAATAGGCTCAACCTTGAGAATTCAAAGAAAGGTTATCTCCCGATAACAAAGGGGATTAACCTATCTAAGGTTGAGTGTTTGAAGGCAGCTTAGAAAAGAATGCACATGAAGGATATACCCTATGCATCCATAATAGGATCCATTATGTATGTTATGATATGTACTAGGCCAGATGTCTCTCAAGCATTGGGCTTTAGGAGTAGATATCAATCAGATCCATGTGAAAAGCATTGGATGGCCATCAAGGAAATTTTTAAGTACTTAAGAAGGACTAAAGATGAGTTCTTGATATATAGAGATGGTGACCTCACAATAAAAGGTTACACGAATGCTAGTTTCCAATCTAATAAGGATTACTTTAAGTCTCAGGCTTTGTGTATGTATAAAATGGAGAGGCAGTATGCTGGAAGAGTTATAAGCAAGAAATTAATACTGATTCAACCACAGAATCTGAGTACATTGCTACCTGTGAAGCAGCAAAAGAAGCTATCTGGTTAAAGGGATTTATTGGTGATCTCGGTTTATGCCTGTGATTGTTGATCCAATTACTTTGTATTGTGATAACAATGGTGCTATAGCTCTAGCAAAAGACCCACGATCTCACCAGAAAAATAGACATGTATCCAGAAAGTATCATATAATCAAGGAGATTGTTGATGCTAAGATGATAAGATTAGAATATGTCCCCACTGATCAAAACCTCGTGGATGGTCTGACGAAGCCATTGACGCGAGTCAAGCATGACCAGCATGTGAAAGCATATGGATTAACATATATGGCTAATTGGCCTTAGTGCAAGTGGGAGTTTGTTAGATATGATGTATACCTTTAGGGCAATTAGGGTGATATATCTTAATTATATATTAGTGCGAATAATTTGTTTAATTAATAAAGGCATTTAATCTTTTATTTATATCAATGTGTTCGTGTATATATATATTATGACTATTTAAAATATATTCATTGATATCTATGTACAAAAGTCATTGACATATCATAGCATGAAGTGAGAGAAATTATAGTTGGACTATGCTTAGTGAGACCTGCTTCATGTGCAATTATGATTATGTCTGAACTATCCCTAGTCATAGTTTTATCAATAAGGGATATTGATGAGACAGTAAGACTAGCATGTGGTCAAATTTCTTGAATGGGTCCAAGTAGTTAACGTCCTAAGATTGAAGGTGATGCCTTAAGTTTGACATATGGATATATCTGGAAGATATATTGGAGACCGCAACAAGATAAACACTTGGTAAATATATCATGGTGTTAGTGTTTATCTTCATACAGTAGCTTTGTGATCATCCTCTTACTTGAGATACTAGTTACCTTGTGTGGTAGTATCACTATACTTTTGGTTCATTCCTATGCACTCATTAATTTAGGGTGTCACAGGTTATTACGGGTATAGTGATGACAACACATTGGCAAGCTATGTAGTCGGAAAGAATCCATCGCTCCGGATATATTAAGGAGTTGTACCTGGCCACTTATTGAAGTAATGATTGATATAAACCTTTGATCAGAGTATGTGATTAATAGAAATAGTTTTTAGTCAAACACATTATGGTAAAGAGTAATATACTTCAGTAACAAGTAAATAACTGGGATAACTTAGAGCAACCTCGCTATTAGTGGGTTAACACTTTAACCGAGCCCAACAAACCAGATGGTACTAATGTTAAAGAATGGAAAAAGTTCATCGCATTGGGCAACTATTGCATTAACCAAGATTAAGTCATAAGCACAAATCACGTTCCGAGTAATAGGGGATGGTGGACCCTTTCTAGAGGGGTACTACAATCTTTTAAGGTAATCGAGTTCTATTCATGGTCTAGAACCTCAATCTAATAGTTCCTATTGAACAAGGATTGGTCAAACCTTAAGACCTCAATACTTCGGGATCCTATAAGGTCACACACATTGGACTTTCATTGGACCGAGTAAAGAATTAATAGATTTATTCTACTACGAAAATATAACATAATAATAATTGGATTATTATTTAGTTAGACCAAGAATTTATTTTGACCTATAACTAATTTTATTAGGGTTATAAACAAATTAAAATGTTGATTAAAATGATTAGATCATTTTTCTGGTTAAGTCAGATATTTATCTTGAGCGGTAACTAATTTATTAGGGTCATAAAATAAATATTTATTTGAAAAGCATTAAAAGGGAATTTTTCCAAACGGGTTGGACCCAGAAGATGTTGGGCATTTTTGGACTACAAAATGGGTTGCGGGATTTGCAACACGCTCAGTGCATAAAATTCCGCACCGTGGGCTCGTAAGTGCCGCAATGCGACACTTACGGAGGCCCGCGAGGCTGGGCTCGTCAGCGTTGCCTTGGGAGCGCTAGGCTAAGCCTAGCATGGTATTCCTTGCAAGTTTGGCTTCCAAGAAATCTCACAAGCCCAGCTTGCGAGATGCATAACATGCGGAGCACGTTGTGCATGCGGGCCAACCTACGGGGCTCCAAGCACCATGGGTCAAACTCGCGTGTGGGATGTGCATTTTACACATCCACATCGAAAATGGGGGAGTAATTTTTCTCCCCCCAACCTATAAATAGGCTTCACCCCACCCCTTTTCAAATCGCACCATAGTTCCTTCTAAGTCTTTACTTGAGATTCCAATGCATTATCTCTCGAGTTGACTTAGGAGCAGGTTATTTTTGAGGATCTTGAATTTATTTGAGCACCTCTAGTTAATATTTTTTGGTGGGATTTTAGAGTGGTATAGCAGCTACTTAAGGCTCTACAATTCTTCCTCATTGGAGGTTTCAGTCGATTGGGTTCATGTGGATACTCATAGAGACTATCCTACACTTGGAGGCTTGTGCAAGGAGGTTCTGCTAAAGCACGCTTCAATGGGTAAGTTTCCTTTCTTTCTCTTTTAATTATTAGGTCTTTTTCTTTATGCGTTTTTAAAGTTAATAGTTATTATGCTTAGGTTGTTTCACATGCTTAGTTTATTTTATGCTTAGGTTATAGCTTAGAGTTATAACATGCTTAGTATAAATTATTTATGCTAGGATATAATTTAGAATTATGGTATGCCTAGCCTATGCATGCTAACCTAGGTAGAGAATTAATTTAGTTAAGGCTTTAATTAATTTATATGCAACTTCTAGGACTTCCTAGGGACAAGGGACAGAATTTTGAATTTCCACAAGCTGTTATGCATGTTTAAAGTGACTGTCAGTTCCCAACATACAGGTATAGTGATGACAACACGTTGGTAAGCAATGTAGTCGAAAAGAATCCATTGCTCCGAATATATCTAGGAGTTGTACCTAGCTTGTTGAAGTGATGATTGCTGTAAACCTCTGATCAGAGTATGTGTTTGATAGAAATAGTTTCTAGTCAAAATACTTTATGGTAAAAAGCAATATACTTTGGTTACAAGTAAATAACCGGGATAACTTGGAGCAACCTCGCTATTAGTGGGTTAACACTTTAACCAAACCCAATAAACTAAATGATACAAATATTAAAGAATGGAAGGAGTTCATCACATTGGATAACTATTGCATTAACAAGGATTAAGCCATAAGCACAAATGACGTTTCGAGGAATAGGGGATGGTGGACCTTTGCTAGAGGCGTACTGTATTCGTTTAAGGTTATTGAGTTCTAATTACGGTCTACAACCTCTAGCCAACTATTCATATTGAACAAGGATTGGTTAAGCCTTAACAGCTCAATACTTTGGGATCCTATAAGATCACACACATTGGATCTTCATCAGACTAAGTAAAGAATTAATATACTTATTCCATTACGAGATTTTAAGTTAGTAATGGTTGGACCATGAATTCATTTGACAAGCAACTAATTAGATTAGGGTCGTAAATAATTAATTATTGGTAGGGGACCAAAATGGAATTTTTTTGAAATGGGTTAGACCCAATGCGCATAAATCTGCAGAAAAATGTTGGACATTTGGACTACGGATGGGCTGCAGGCTAGCAATGCTACAAAGAGACACTCGCAAAGGCCTACATTCTAGGCCTGTT
Source organism: Euphorbia pulcherrima (assembly GCA_947683365.1). NCBI lineage: Eukaryota > Viridiplantae > Streptophyta > Magnoliopsida > Malpighiales > Euphorbiaceae > Euphorbia > Euphorbia pulcherrima. The sequence continues at coordinate 16,789,095 of CANTUS010000003.1, read as the reverse complement.
AGTACTGCCATAGCAGTGTTGGGGAAGCTCAGTGCAGGCTTCCTCACAAGCTGGGCTTGTGAGAAAGCTCACAAGCCTAGCTTGCGAACGCACAGCGTGCGGGGCTCCAAGCCCTGCAGGTCAAACCTGCATATGGGATGTGCTGTTAGCACATCCCAAATTGGAAATGGGGAAGCCATTTGGCTTCCCATTCCTATAAATAGGCACCCCCTTCACCCCTTTCAAATGTACTTCAGCTTGAGCCTTCCTATCTATTTTTCGAGGATAATTCTCGAGCCGGCATAGAAAGGGTTTTTGATCCTCACATATCATAGTTTGAGGAGCCTGAATTTTTAACTAATTCAGGAACCTCTAGTTTATATACTTGGGGGGGGGGGGGTTTCTGAGTGGTCTACCAGCTACTCAAAACCCTACAGTTCTTCCTCATTGGGACATTTCGGTTGGTGGGGTTCATGTGGATACTCATAGATGCTATCCTGCACTTGGAGGCTTGTGCAAGGAGGTTTTGCTAAAGCATGCTTCAATTGGTAAGTTTCTCTTTTAATTATTAGTTCTTTTTCTTTGAGCATTTTTAGACTTAATAATTATGCTTAGGTTATTATTTGCATGCTTATTTTATTTTATGCTTAGGTTATGGCTTAAAGTTATAACATGCTTAGCATAATATATTTATGCTAGGATATAACTGAGAGTTATGGTATGCCTAGCCTATGCATGATAATCTAGGTAGAGAATTTATTTAGTTAAGTCTTTAATTAATTATATACAACTAATAGGAGTTTCTAGGGACAAGGGACAAAATTTTGAAATTTTGCCATGCCTGTTATATATGTTCAAAGTGACTGTCAGTTCCTAATATAAACGTGTCCAGTTACACAAAATCATTCATTGTTCCCTATGAAGTTTATTCATCCCACACACCATATCATCCACTTCGACTTGAATTTCATATTGTTCTTGACACATGTCTTCAATTTTGTAAAGCACAATACTCAATTTTCCCTCATCTTCAACTAAATTTCCTCCTGGCAGTTGAAGATTTGAACCCAAAACTGCCTTGTACTTCATCACTTGATTGGGCAAAAGATTCTTTTCTTTATTGCCTTTGAGACTAACTTTTTTTCTCCCATGATCTCCACTGATATTGCACTTTCTCTCCATATTGAACTATTCAATTAATCATGCATGCCCCTATACTGGCCCATCTAAATAGCTTAGGGGGGCGAGAGAAAAACTTGAAAGTTCAAAGGGGCAAAGGGCTATTAGGGACAAGTTCATGGGGGTCCGGATGCGTTAGGGCTTTTTCTAATTTATTTTTTGGGTCAAAATTTCAAACTTGGAGATTCAGTGGACTCGCATTCCATGAACAAACATGTCTAGTTGTACATTATCTTTGATTGTTCCCTACGGAGTTGAATCAACCCACTCACCATATCATCAACTTTGACTTAGGTTTCATACAGTTCTTGACATATTTAGTCAATTTTTTCAAGCACGATACTCTATTTTTCCTCATCTTCAACTGAATATCTCTTGTATGTTGAAGGTTTTAACCAAAAATAGCCTTGTTCTTCATCCAACTGTAGTCATAATAGTAGCAAACTCACCATGAGCCATTCTACATATTAGAGAGTAGGGTCTATGGACTCCACTAATTTTTAATTAATAATAATATATTATCTGTATTTAAATTTTTGGACGCCATGAAAATATTTAACTAGACCCCTCGTATTAATTACTTCTACTAAATGAGATCTATTAATAAATTTGTCATGCAAAATACTGAATTTTACAAATCAAATTAAATAATTTCACTAAAGATCAAGAAGTTTAAATTGTGCAAAAAATCATGCACTTTTGATGAGACCCCAAGCATATGCATGATCTTTTCATTCGGTATCAATATACTTGTCGTTGCAATGCATTTGATTTGCACATAATGATATCTCTGTTCTTCCAATAAGTGGGAAAAGTAACATTGTACATTTCTTGCATATTTATTCATTTGGTGGATAACTTGCTCGTTGTTCATGTTCGTCGAGCCATGATGAAGATAGTTAAAAATTTGAAAGAATGAAGGAAGATGTGAAATGATAGAAAGCAGTGATTGAAAAGCAAAACTTAGAATATGATTGGCTGTAGAGAAATGAAAATTGTAGAACTTGTATTTATATGGAGGAATAGAGCATTAAAGTGGACAATGATTAAAAATTTATCTACTTATTATATGAAAATTAGTCAAATTCTATTGCAATTAACATTTATATAAGTAGATTGCGATAATATAATACCAAAGTATTTTATTGATAATAAGTTTCTAATGTCATGCATACGCTACTTGAAACAACATCCTTTAAAAAATTATAAGTCATATTTAAACTCGAGCAACACCCGGTCCACCCCAACATACACTTATGAGAAACAATGTCCTCATTGGGTTAAAGTAAAAATAATCTAGCATATAAAGAAAACACGCAAAAATGAAAAAATGAAAGAAAAAGTTACAACTAATATTTACTATTTCAAACTAAGAGGTGATGGAGATTCAGTGGACTCGCATTCCATGAGGAACGTGTCAAGTTACACATAATCTTTCAATGTTCCCCATGAAGTTTAATCATCTCACTCACCATATCATCCACTTTGACTTGGATTTCATATTGTTCTTGACGCATATAGTTAATTTTGCAAGGCACGATACTTCATTTTTCCTCATCTTCAACTGAATTTCCTCATTAGTGTTGAAGATTAGAATCCAAAACAACATTGTTCTTCATCACTTGATTGGGCAAAATATTCTTTTCTTTATTGACGTTGAGACCAATTTTGTCCTCCTATGATCTCCATTGATATTGCACTTTCTCTCCATATTGAACTGTTCAATTAATCATGCGCGCACCTATACTGGCCCATCTAATTTGCTTAGAGTGGCGAGAGGACAAGTTCATGGGGTCCGGATCCATTAGCCCTTATTTTAATCTATTTTCTGAGTCAAAATTTCAAACTTGGAGATTCAGTGGACACACATTCCATGAAGAAATGTGTCTATTTGTACATCATCTTTGATTATTCCTTACGGAGTTGAATCACCCCACTCACCATATCATCCACTTTGACTTAGATTTCATAAAGTTCTTAATGCATTTAGCCAATTTTCCCAAGCACGATACTTTATTTTTTCCTCATCTTCAACTGAATTTCTCCTGTATGTTGAAGATTTTAGCCAAAAACAGCCTTGTCCTTCATTCAATTGTAGTCAAAATAGTAGCCAAACTCGCCATGGGCGATTCTACGTATTAGAGAGTGGGGTCCATGAACCCCACTACTTTTTTAATTAATAATAATATATTATATGTATTTAAATTTTTGAACACAATTAAAATATTTAATTGGACCCCTCGTATTAATTACTTCTACTAAAAGACATCTATTAAAAAATTTGTCATGATCTACTAAACAAAGAAGCTGGGGGTCCTGGGTTCGAGTTCTAGGTTCCGCAAAAATTAAATGTTCCTATTTCTCAAAAGAAAAATTTTCATGAAAAATGGTGAATTTTATCAATAAAATTAAATAGTTTTACTAAAGATCAAGAAGCTAAACTTATGCAGAAAATCATACAATTCTGATCCAACACCAAGCATATGCATGGTCTTTTCATTTGTTATCGATATACTCGTCTTTCTCATGCATTTGATTTGCTCAAAATAATGTCCCTCTTCTTCCAATAAATGGAAAAAGTAACATTGTATATCTCTTGCATATTTATTTGTTTCATCGATTTAGTGTATTCCTTGCTCGTTGTTCGTGTTCGCAGAGCAATGATGAAGATAGTTGAAAAATTGAAAGTATAAAGGAAAATATGAAATGATAGATTGTATTGATTGAAAAGCAAAACTTAGAATATGTTTGATTGTAGAGAAATGAATATTGTAGAACTTGTATTTATATGGAGGAATAGAGCATTAAAGTGTACACTCATAAAAAAATTTATTTACTTGTTAAATGAAAATTAGTCAAATTCCATTGCAGTTAAAGTTAATATAAGTAGATTTTGGTAATATAATACCAAAGTATTTTATTGACAATAAGTTTCTAATGTCATGCATACGCTACTCAAACAACATCCTTTAAAAAATATGACATATTTAAACTCAAGCAACTCCCCCTCCACTCCCCACATACACTTAGAGAAACAATGCCCTCATTGAGCTAAAATACAAAAAAAGAAAAAATATTAAGAAAACACTCAAAATGAAAAAAAAGAAAAAGAAAAAGTTATAACACATATTTACTATTTTGAACTAAGAGGAGATGGAGATTTAGTGGACTCACATTCCATTAAGAAACGTGTCAATTTGCACATAATCATTCACTTTGACTTCAATTTCATATTGTTCTTGATGCATGTCATGAATTTTGTCAAGCACGATGCTTAATTTTTACTCATCTTCAACTGAATTTCCTTCAGGGAGTTGAATATTTGAACCCTAAACATCCTTGTTCTTCATCACTTGATTGTGCAAAAGATCGACGAGACCAAATTTTCCTCCCATGATCTCCACTGATATTGCACTTTCTCTCCATATTGAACTCTTTCAATTAATCATGCACGCACCTATACTAGTCAATCTAAATAGCTTAGAAGGGGTGAGGAAAACTTGAAAGTTCAGGGGGGCGAGGGGCTATTAGGTATAAGTTCAAGTGGGTCGGATGCATTAGGTATTTTTTAATTTATTTTTTGGGTCAAAATTCCAAACTTGGAGATTCACCAGACTTGCATTCTATGAAGAAACGCGTCAAGTTGCACATCGTCTTTGATTGTACCCTATAGAGTCGAATCACCCCACTCACCATATCATCCAGATTGACTTAGCTTTCATATAGTTTTTGATGCATTTAGTCAATTTTTCCAAGCACGATACCCTATTTTTCCTTCAACTGAATTTATCCTTTGTGTTGAAGATTTTGACCAAAAACAGTCTAGTTCTTCATCCAACTTTAGTCAAAATAGTAGCCAAACTTGCCATAGGCGATTCTACATAGTAGAGAGTAGGGTCCATAGACCCTAGTAATTTTTAATTAATAATAATATATTTTGTGTGTTTAAATTTTTGGACACCATGAAAATATTAAACTGGACAACTCGTATTAATTACTTCTACTAAAAGACATCTATCAGTAAATTTGCCATGCAAAATGGTGAATTTTATACATCAAATAAAATAATTATACCAAAGATCAAGAAGTCTAACTTGTACAGAAAATCATGCACTTATGTTGAGCCCCCAAGCATATGCATGATTTTTTCATTCGGTATCAATATACTCGTCATTTGTCATACATTTGATTTACTCATAATGATGTCCCTCATTTTCCAATAAAATGGAAAAAGTAACATTGTACATTTCTTGCATATTTATTCATTTCATCAATTTGGTGGATTCCTAGCTCGTTGTTCGTGTTGGTGGAGCCATGATAAAGATAGTTGAAAAATTAAAAGTATGAAGGAAGATGTGAAATGAAAGAAAGCAGTTATTGAAAAGCAAAACTTAGAATATGATTAGTTGTAGAGAAATGAATATTGTAGAACTTGTATTTATATGGAGGAATAGAGCATTAAAGTGGACAACGATAAAAAATTTATTTACTTATTATATGAAAATTAGTCAAATTCCATTAGAATTAAAGTTTATATAAATAGATTCCGGTATTATGATACCAAAGTATTTTATTGAAAATAAGTTTCGAATGTCTTGCATACGCTACTAGAAACAACATCCATTTAAAAAATATATGACATATTTAAATGCAAGCACCTCCTCCCCCTCGCCCTCCCCCATACTCTTATGAGAAACAATGTCCTCATTAGGCTCATTAAAAAAAATCAAACATAAAAATTAAACACACAAAAATTAAGAAAATAAAAGAAAACGTTACAACACATATTTACAATTCTGAACTAAGAGGAGATGGAGGTTAAGTGGACTCAAATTCCATAAAGAAAGGTGCCCTGTTGCACATAATCCTTCGTTGTTCCTTAAGAAGTTTAATCATCTCACTCACCATATCATACACTTTGACTTAGATTTCATACAGTTCTTAACGCATTTAGTAAATTTTTCCAACCACGATACTAGAATTTTCCTCATCATCAACTAAATTACTCTTGTATGTTGAAGATTTTAACCCAAAACAGCCCTGCTCTTCATCCAACTATAGTCAAAATAGTAGCCAAACTTGCTACGAGCGATTCTACATATTAGAGAGTAGGGTTCATGGACCCCACTAATTTTTAATTAATAATATTATATTATGTGTATTTAAATATTTGGACAACATGAAATTTAATTGGACCCCTTGTATTAATTACTTCTACTAAAAGACATTTATCAAAACAATTTGTAATTCAAAATAGTGAATTTAACCAATCAAAATAAATAATTTTACTAAAAATCTAGAAGTTGAACTTGTGTAGAAAATCATGTACTTTTGATGAGACCACAAACATATGCATGATCTTTTCATTCGTTATCAATATACTCATCAATTATGATGCATTTGATTTGCTCATAATGATGCCCCTCTTCTTCCAATAAATGGGAAAAGTAACATTGTAAATTTCTTGCATATTTATTCGTTTCATGGGTTTGGTGAATTCCTTACTCGTTGTTTGTGTTCATGGAGCCATGATGAGGATAGTTGAAAAATCAAAAGTATGAACAAAGATGTGAATTGATAGAATGTTGTGATTGAAAAGAAAAACTTAGAATATGATTGGTTGTAGAGAAATTAATATTGTAAAACTTGTATTTGTATGGAGGAAAAGAGCATTAAAGCGGACACCGATAGAAAAATTTATTATATGGAAATAGTCAAATTCTATTACAATTAATGTTTATACAAATAGATTTCGGAAATATAATACTAGAGTATTTTATTGATAATAAGTTTCTAATGTCATGTATACACTACTGAAAACAACTTCCTTTAAGTAAATAAATGACATATTTAAACTTGACCAACTCCCCCTACACCCCCTATATACAGTTATGATAAACAATGTCCTCATAAATTAAAAAAAATAGCAAACATATGTAGAAACACACAAAAAAGAAAAAAATAAAAGAAAAGCTTACAATACATATTTACTATTCGGAACTAAGAGGAGATGGAGATTCAGTGGACTCGCATTCCATGAAGAAACATGTCCAGTTGCATATAATCTTTCATTGTTCCATGAGAAGTTTAATTATCCCACTCACCAATCATCCACTTTTACTTGGATTTAATATTGTTCTTGACGCATGTCGTCAATTTTGTCAAGGTAATACTCCATTTTCCTCATCTGTAACTGAATTGCCTCCTTGGTGTTGAAGATTTAAACCCAAAATAACATTATTCTTCATCACTTGATTGGGCAAAAGATTTTTTTCTTTATTGACGTTGAGACAAATTTTTTCCTCCTATGATCTCCACTGATATTGCACTTTCTCTCCATATTGAACTCATTCAATTAATCATGCACATACCTATAGTGGCCCATCTAAATAGCTTAGAGGGGCGAGAGTATAACATGAAAGTTCACGGGGGTGAGGGGCTATTAGGGACAAATTTACGGGGGTCCGGATGCATTAGGCCTTTTTTCCATTTTTTTCTTGGGTCAAAATTTCAAACTTGGAGCTTCAATGAACTCACTGAAAGATTGGTCAAAGATAGGGTTTCTCGGACTAACCTTCACAGAAAAGAGAGAGGGTTTGCCTTCACTAGAGATGGTTGCCGCAAGATAGAAAAGGTGTCAAAGTGATTAGCCGTGTGACCTGTGTAGCCTCCCCGATGCTTAAGTCAGCGATGGTGATAAAGAGGAGGCAAATATAAGATAGGAGGAAAGAGTTTAGTGTTTATGAATATGATACCTAAGATGGGGAAATGATCCTTTATTTATAGTGGCTTGTTACCGTGTTTGGGCGAGAGTGAATTTCCTCTATTGATGAAGAATCCTTATCAGGTAAGGATTCTATTTAAGCGTGATTTCCTCTATATAAGGTTAATTCGTATTTATCCATTTAGGAAAGGATATTCTTCCTTTTTATCTATTTAGGAAGTGTAGTTATGAATCGATTCTGCCTCTTAATTAGGTCTGCGCAACTCTCATCGTTCACTCATCTAGCCGGATGGTGAGTCGGCTGCGAGACTGATTGGTGATATGGCATCTTGAAGAGCTTGCACACAACATCTATAAAATACTAAGTCAGTGGAAGTCCCCCCTTAAGTGAGTTGTCAAATTTTTTAGGATTTGTTTCATCCGTGTGCGTACTCGGTTAGACCTTTCACCTTATGCTTTTGATCCATACGCCGAGTGAGCATTCGGTCCTAACTCTTCATATTTACCTATAGTAAGTTTGTAATAGCTAATCCATCGTTGACTTCTTCTCAAACAATGTACAATCCGTGGATGAGGTGACACGTGGATGTGATTAATGGTTGAATTTGAAGAGGTTTCCTTTCACAAATGCCTTAAATAGTCACTTTTTACTCACTTCACTCTTTTTTACACTTCATCATCCTTTGGTTGAAGCTTTAGATTTCTTCTTCTTCTCCGGTAGTTCAAGGGTTTCTTCGACGAGTTTTTCCAACCGAGTTCCTCTGTTACCTTTCTCCTTTTGTAATTCCAGTGAGTCTCGAATTTGTCTTGTTATTTTTAAGATTTTGGAAATGCTTTTGTGTTCACACTGATTCTTAGAACCTTTGCCATGCTTTTTGTTATAATTTTGCTGCATTTATTGGTGGTTTGTACTTACGAGATTTTCGTGGCTTTCTATTTTTGATCTGCGCTTTATCTTTTTGCTTGAATTTCTTGATTTGCATATGCTACTCTCCATCTATTTTTCTGGGAAATTACATGTCTTATTCATCGTTGTTCTTCATTTTAGTGCCTTTAGATCTTTAATTTGGCTAGAAATGGGGAGTTGGTGTAATGCTACTCCATCCAATAGTAGTCATGATAGTGAGGAATCTCGTATCTTGAGTCGCAAAGTGGCTGAACCGCTGTCTAGATTGTGCCCCCTCTAAAAATTAATAGATCTAATTACCATCCTACCCCTAGGGTTAAGTGCGCCGTTAGGAGAAAGATGAGCAATTTGGATGCATCCAGCTGGGTCCATTTGGCGGATGATGAAAGTGTTGAGCATATGAGCCATGTAAGTCTTAAGGCAAATTCCTCTAAGATCTTGAAAGACGTAGAGAGCTATAGGGATGAGGAGGGCTCTGATCTGGCTGAGGAAGTTAGCACGAGCAGATGAGTGGAGGAGGATTATCCTAGAGGAGTGGAGGGAGAGGAGGAGAAAAATATGAGTCCCTGCATGGATGAAATGATCTCGTATATCCATGAGGATCATATAAAGAAGGAGGCACTGATGTATCCATGGCTTAAAATTTATCATGTGCTATTGTCGAGTGTGGATCAACGGGTAAATGCTCCCCCAGCAGGCTATTTTAGTATGTACTTGGATGTTATTAGGGGTTGTTTTAGGTATCCACTCCCTGCATCAGTTGCTGACTTGTTAGAAGTATGGGGGTTTTGTTCGACTAAGTTGCATACAAACGCCTGGGTGGTGATGATGGGCTATCATCAATTGTGTCTCGATTTGGGCCTAAATTTTGATCCAACCTTCTTCCGTAAGATTTGCTCCATTAAGCGGAATAAAGATGATCATCATTACCAATTCGTATGGAAGAATAGTATGTATCGCTTCTCCAACCGACCTTTGTCGGTGCATCATTACAAGGAGTTCTGGTTCTACATCCGTGTAAATGATGAATACACCTCATTCCCAACTACTTGGTAAATCGCGACTCGCCCCAAGAGGAGGGTTAAAGCTAATGATCTGGATCCCAGGCTCAAATGTTTCATTCCTTAGAGCAGGAGAAGTGGAGCTTCAATTCGGCGGCCTAGGCTTCCATCTTTGGTTATGATCTTTGGGTTTGAGGGCTGACTAGGATAATCTACCTTCCTGGACCAATTCCTGTAACTGGTATATTTCTTTCTAACATGTACTTTGTTTTCTTATATTATAGGTAACCATGTCTAATATTGAATTTGCTAGTGCTCTACTAGTAGCCAAGAAGTCACAATGAAAGAATAACCACACTCATATGTTGGTTTTAAGTGGAGGTAAGAGGAAGCCTGTTGAGTTCCCAGGATCCAGTAAGTGAGTTGTGGTAACGCTTCTACACACGTCTTCTGTGGTAGATGCATGTGTCCTTCATCCTGAGGTGTGTTTTGATTTTTACTTTTAAGATTTTCTTATTCTGCATTGATTTGATGATTTCTTTTTTATTTTGCATAGGTTTCTCCATCCGGTCCAAGGATGGATGGTAGATCTGTCTCTCCTCATCCTCCTCCTCAATTGGCACTGGCTAAGTTCCTTAACCAGTCTTTTCCAACCTCCCCTGCATAGATGTGACCGTGTAGGGTGCTCTGAGAGGTGGTTTTCCCCTTTGTATTGATGGAGAGGGCTACAAAGAGGAGCCTACCGCCTTGCTTTCTTCCCCTTTTTTCCAAGATCTCACTCGGGAACTCTTCTAAATTTTTGTGTTTTCTTGATTTTATGAATTTTTGCTAAGTGTTCATTCATTTTTCAGGCCATGTCCTGTGGATCAGAGCTTATCTAGATAGCCTGGGATAAAAGTAGGACCAAGCTAAAATTGAAGGAAAAAGAGCTTACCGACACCAGACGAAAGCTCACTCTGGCCTAGAAGAGTGTCCTCAAGCTTGAGGAGGAGAGGGATAAAGCTAGGAAGCTCCAAGAGGAGAGCAACCATTTGAAGGGGGATACGGCGATCAAGGTAGCAACTCTAGAGAAGGCATTAGCAGCACTGCAAGAAGAAGCAATAAAGGCCAAGGAGATGACCAAAATGATCACTAACAAGCTCGGTGATTAGAATTATCTCTACGATGATTTGATCTTTCAAGCCTGCCAAATTCGCCATCCGGATCTTTCCTGGTCTAATGTTGATGATGCAGACTTCCCATCCCATAATGACTTGGCAGCTCACAATACAGCCCAAGCAGAGGCAGAGAAGGAGGGTGAAGAGATCCTGAACCAACAGGTGGGGGAGTGTGAGCACTAGATTTTAACGATCCTTCTCACGAAACAATGATGAGAGATTAAGAATGCAATCTGTAACAGGTGTTATCCGTCAGAGATGTTTCTACTACTGCAGGGTTGAGTTTGGCCAATTTTGGAGACCTAGTTTACCCTTAGGGACCCGTATAGGTCATGCTTAATGGTACATATCCACTAGTGGACCTATAAGGGTCAAATCCCCCATACACCTAGAGAGGGCCCATACGGGGCCTATACTTGCCTATTTAGGTTTTATGGCAAGTAATCTATGCTATTTTTGGGAGAAATTAGGTCATGAATGCGATTTATTGAATTCAAACCTAATTTCCCCCTATAAATAGAGGCCTTTGCACCTCATTTCAAGACAAACATAGATAATGACATATAAGAAATTGTAGAAAAATAGTTATAGAAAGGGTATAGTTGAGGTATAGAAGGTATAAAATGGGGAGAAAACCCACCCCTTGAGGTTTTGTCCATATTTTATTCATTTCTAGATTCATTTATTAGGATTTGGGGGAGGTTCTATCCACATAAATACTCACCTAAATAGTCCTAAAATCACCATTCCATCATCTACTTTGGCTAGACTCTCTCACAATAAAGGGATCGCGTCAAAGTGGATTCATGTCGTAAAGGTACACTCTTAAGTTTCAAAGAGACACACATCTCAATTACTTTATTGTTTCTCTGCCTATTCAATTCCACTTGTTCTTTTATTCCTATTTTGGGTCTGGTCCTAACCCATATGTGTCTTGTTGGTACCTTATGTCCTTAGGGGTATTAAACTGGTGCACCATACCCATATGGAAGGAAGTTCCATTTTTATTCTATTTTTTCTCCATAAATCTGCTTGTTAACTGAACTGAGGTTCTTCCTGGGACTAGATAGGACCTGTATGGGTCCCCCTATACTCGTACCAGTCCTCTCCAGCAGCTGCATAGGTCCTATCCCACCCGTACGAGTAATGGCCCCTAGTCAGCATCCAAAGTTCTCTTTTAATCAGTAAAATAACCCTAATTTCACCATTTGCTTTCACTAATAATCTGGTAAATTAACCTATAAAAGTTAAAATGTATTTTCATAATAAAATACGCTGAAGACCGGTTATTTCTCTCCGATCCTAGAAGCACTATCAATCACAAAACCGCCACGCTAACATAATCATGTTCGACCATATAGATGATACGTATGTTATCAAAGATCATATTTTCCCCCCATCCTGGGTCATGTCGGAAGTTATCTGTTACATCGATACCGTATTCGTTAGCTTCCACATGAATACCAATGGCATTTACTGTAGCTTGGAAGTTTGGCAGGGGATTAGTCTGAGCGCTTGGTTTCTTCTCAGGCTCTTTCATTCTCCCATCGGCTATCATCTACTTCAGATCTTTTAGCAGCTGGGCGCATTCATTAGTGTGGTGCCCTTTGGTTACGTGAAAAGCATAAAAATTGTCTCTATTTACCATGTTAGGTGGAGCAAACAGCTTGATGCTCTGGAGTTGATCAGATTTTCTCAGTTTGGTGAATATATGTGATAGTGATTCTACCCATGGAGAGATAGATTGGTGAGTTTGCACATGAGTGGCCGCTACAACTTTGGCTAGGAACTTTAGGGATTCAGAATTGCCTTGCATGGAGGATATGCCGTTTTCCCAGTATCGAGGTTTAGTATAAGCTTGCTGTTCTTGCTTCTTTGCTCGATCTTCTTCCTCATGCTTTTCAAGTTTCTTGGCATAGTCTACAACATCGTTGAAGGTGTCAAACCTTTTCATTTTCATTTCATTGCAGTATTTTGGGCTAGAGCCTTTGACAAGCTTCACTATCAGGGCTTCTTGGATGGGTGCCCCGATTACAAGTACACGAATAGCCATCCACCTCAGGTAAAATTCTTTGAAGGACTCATTTTGTTGTTGTTTGATTCTTTCAAGGTCTTGCAAAGTAGTGTTGACCTTTAAATTAAAGGAATAATTCTCCAAGAATGCCGAGCATAGCTTTCTCCAATTAGATTTTACGTCCGTTGGCATCCTCATGTACCACTTAGAGGCGGGGCCTTATAAAGTAGCTTGGAACAAATTGACTATATAAACTTTAGGGATGTTCATGCTAGTCAAAATTTGAAGATAACTTTCCATATGTGTATGAGGAGGGCCAGTACCAACATACGGGGCCATATAAGGTATCACGAAGTTAGCTAGAAGGGCTTTTAACTCATTTTGGCAAGAATTGGTCAATATCCATATACTGCTCGATGGAGGGTGCAACAAATTTATCTTTAGCCGAGGATAGCTTCTCCTTGTCTACCATCTTTGCCTTTAATGCTGCTATTTCTGTCTCTTGCTATTGGGTTTTCTGAGCATTAGCAGCACTCAATCTTTCCCAAATATCATAAAATTTTAGGGCGTCAAGGATCCTTCTGAGGGACTATCCAACTGCATCATCATCTGTCATTGCAGTTTTAGGTTTTAGATCAGAGAAAAATTCAGCCACAGATTTAATCGGTGGTGGGGGTATGACTTTTGGGCTTTCCGTAATATGTCTTAGCATCCTCCTTTCTCATTTGCAACCTGAAAATGTAAGAGATCAAGTGTTAGTAAGTGCACCGGAGGTGGTTTAAGCTTCATTTACCTCAGTCCGTCGGGACGTATGAATGGATGCATGAATGAGTGAGCAAATGAATGAGTAAATATGTACAAATAATAAAGGGGTTGGGTACGTGCCATTTGTTCGAGGAGCAATTAGCGAACGTAGTCTGTGATATTCATGGAATATCATAAACACGCGGTACAAAGACCAAGGGCTTGAGTCAGGTTAGACTCGATAGCTCGGGGATGAATTGACTCACTAGTCAAAGGTGAGTTAACTCATTGGTCTAAGGGGTGAGCTGACTCTAGGGTCACTCGAAGGGTTTTGACTCATTGGTCTAAGGGGTGAGCTGACACTAGGGTCACTCAAGGGGTTTTGACTCATTGGTCCAAGGGGTGAACTGACACCAGGGTTACTCAAGGGGTTTTGACTCATTGGTCTAAGGGGTGACCTAACTCTAGGGTCACTCAAAAGGGTTTTGGCTTATTTGTCCAAGTGGTGAGCTGACTCTAGGGTCACTCAAAGGGTTTTGACTCATTTGTCCAAGGGGTGAGCTGACACTAGGGTTGCTCGAAGGGTTTTAGCTCATTGTTCAAGGGGTGACCTGACACTAGGGTCACTCGAAGGGTTTTAACCCATTGGTCCACGGGTGAGCTGACACTAGGATTACTCAAAGGGTTTTAACCCATTGGTCCAAGGGGTGAGTTGACTCTAGGGTCATTCGAGGGGTTTTGACTCATTGGTCCAAGGGGTGAGCTGACTCTAGGGTTACTCGACAGTTTTAACTCATTGGTCTAAGGGGTGAGTTGACACTAGGGTCACTCAAGGGGTTTTGACTCATTGGTCCAAGGGGTGAGCTGACTCTAGGGTCACCCAAAGGGTTTTGACTCATTGGTCTAAGGGGTGAGCTGACTTTAGGGTTACTCAAAGGGTTTTGACTCATTGGTCTAAGGGGTGAGCTGACTCTAGGGTCACGCAAAGAGTTTTGACTCATTGGTCCAAGGGGTGAGCTGACTCTAGGGTCACTCGAAGGGTTTTGACTCATTAGTCTAAGGGTTGGGCTGACACTAGGGTCACTCAAGGGGTCTATGTCTTTTAGCTCACGGGCTGAGTCTAGGCAAACTCACTGGTCTCGATTATTTCGGCTCACGGGCTGAGCGTAGGTTGACTCACTAGTCTCGATTAATGAAATGGCATGGCACACGTTAATGTCATGGCTGCACAAAGATGTGGTTAGTTTTAACACAATCATGATTTTTTTAGGTTCATTTTTAGTTTATTTATATTTAATAAACCTGCACAGGTAGCAAGTGGTTAGATCGCGCCTACCACCCTTTTAACTCCATTTGGGCTACTTCGCTTTAAAGCCAACGGGGAACTTAGCGAAGTCGGCTTGCGTGAACTCAAGGTTTATGGGTAAACATATAGGGAAGTGTCTATGGTTCATCTATATGTGGGTTTGGTCTTAGGATTGGGTGCAATTTGGGGTACCTTGTGCCTTTGTGTACCAAGTCTTAGTGGCCCTAAGCAAACCAAAGGAAACTTTTCCACATGTAGTATACGTACGTAGTCTTGCCCTTAAGCGAACAAGGTCCTCGTACGTTACGTAAGGGGTGTGATCAGATCCATACCCCTCAAGCCCTAAGCGAACTTGGAGATACTTCACCAAAAGGCGCCTAAATTGGTTTAGGGGTAAAGAATGCAGATGCTATGCAGTCCTAAAATTTGTGTAATGCAGAAATTCTCACAAATTCCGTAATCCCAAAATTTAATTTGAACAATATTATAATTATCATGTCAAAGAAAGAATTTTTATAAAAAATTGGGTTTTTATAAAAATAAATATCCCCAGCAGAGTCGCCACTATGAGCGGGCGGGGGGCTTTAGATGGGGTGCAGGCGGGGTGCGATTTGGTTCAGTTTAAGGAAACGCGGAGTTTGGTTCGGTTTGAGAAAATCCGGTTCGCGTAAATGCGTGTGCCTCTTTTTATAATAAAATGCTTGATTTTATTAAAGAGAAAATTGTTTTATAATTTTTCACGTAAACTTGTTGAATGTGAAAAATGTGGCTTTTCATAAGCCAAAAATGTGATTATATTGAGAAATATATTTACACATTTTGTTGAGAAAAGATATTTTTAAAATAAAGCATTTTTACTTTATTTAAAAATAAAATAAAGTCGCCACCCGGTTCATCTCCACCGAGAATTACGGTATGCTGATCCAAAATGGGATTTTTATACCAAAAGGAAAGTGAGATTCTGAGTTCGGACATGATAGTTACTCATATTGTTCAAATTGTTTGGGTTAATTTTGAAATTTGTGGTAAATTTTTCATTACAACGGCTTTATTTAAGAATTAAATTTAAGAAATAAAACGTGTATTATAACAGCTTAATAAATAGAAATAAAATGATAGAGTAATGATAGCGTTTGGGTCTTGGCCTAGAAACTTGGATGGAGTTTCCTCACATTCTGGATGCTTCGTCGGTACCTGCGTGCTTATTTACACATATTATAGTTAAAGTGGCTCCAGCGGGTCACTTAACCAGAGAAATAGAATGTAATGTGCAATAATAAAATAATAAAAATGGATATTAATGAATTTCAAAGTTGGGCTTAGAGCCGATTACCCTCAGTTTACCTTTTTGTTTGTCCATGATGACTTGAGAGCCGGTGCAGGACCGAAGTTGTCGAAGAGAAAAATGTGGTTTGGTTGGAAAATTTTGGATTATTTCTATAGAAAATGCAGGATTTTAGAGTGATTGAGTTATTTTTAGACCAAAGATCACTACGGGATCTTGATCTAAAAGGACCAAAGACTGAGTTTATACTGAATGTTTGTGATAAAGCTAGAATCTGGAAATGTTTTGACAGAGTTTTGGGGCTTTTTGGACTCCCAGAACTAAAAAAGGACACAAAGGTAATTTTGAAAATTCTCTAATTTTTGCGTCTGTTGAGAAATGAGGGGGTGACTCCGTATTTATAATAGGGCGGTAATTAGCCGGCGGGCTAATTACCTATCTGACAAGATTTTACATCAGATCTCGTAAAATCTTGCCAGATCTCGGTAAGATTTGATTTTTTTTACTGTAGATAGGTAATTACCTAGTGGGAGGATTACCTCTGTTTGATCAAATTTTGACTTTTTGATTTTTCAGTAGGAAATGCTAAATTGGAGCTTCCCTGGAATGTAGATTTTTGAACTTTGGATTTTGGATGATAATTCGGTCCTTTTTTTGCTCATTTGTTTGATTGCTGAACGAAATAGGCATTATTCCTCATCAGGCCGGAATGGACCTGTGCTAACAGTACCCTTGTTTCTGTGTGAGATTAGACTAAGGAAGAATACCCTCAGAATTAGCAGTAGAAATAAGGGCAGAATCGATCGCTTCACATGTGTTGTATTGCATTCCCTTGTAATTAACCGTACCATACATTGTTGTGCATCATTGATGCATATACCATCCCATGCATGTACTAATCTTTTGGTTACTGCCTCAGCCAAAGTACAAAGAGTTAAAGCTTAGCAACGATCTCAAGTCCATTTGATTCAAATTCCTATTCTACGGCCACCTCCTCCTCCGGTTCAGTTAAGGGTTATTTCGCCTCCATCTCCGAGTGATTCATCCAGCAGTCAATTTGGTCCATTTGATTCTAATACTACCCATTAGCTTGACAAATGTCTCATATTTTGACTCAGGATGACTAGTTAGATGTTGAGATTGAGGATGTTGGTCTTAGTGAGGAGGCAAATGCGTCAAGGGTCAATATTAGGCCGGAGATAGCAAATGCCATCTTATAGCATCTAGGTAGTGATCAGTTCCTTGACCGAATGAATGATAAGTTGCTAGCTTCCATCTGGACAATCTTGGTCAAAGAAATAATGGCTAATGTTTCTCAGGGTGGATGTGGTGTCGATGACGTGTGGGTCTCCCTTGGGGCCTGTGTGAGATGTGGGGCCCACTGGGGGTTTTTTGGATTTAGGCTTGACAAAACATTTTTCGTTAAAGTTTTCACAATAAGCCAATTTTAATGAATAAAAGAATCGAGACCTAAATCTCGATACAAATGATAGAGTCGCAACCCAAGTTGTCTACTTGGGAAAGAGTTTTGGTACGGTTCCCTCTGGGCGGGAGACTCACACCTATTGGATTAGAGATTCGGGTATCGGATGAGTCACTTATTTCTCATTTAGTTGATTCAAAATTACATTCATCATGTAAAACTGTTTTTATTTTCATCATTTAGGGAATTATCATAGAAATCATATTTCTACACTCTTTCACACACGTTACATGCATTTACATATTACAATAAAGCACAAGCAATAAATGGGGGAATAAAAATTATAATGGGGGGAAAAATGGGGGAGCTACAAGAGAACCTATACATTTTTTCTAAGTTATAAAATAAAATAAAAATAAATTCCCCTGCATCCACAAAGATTAGCATAGTTTATAGCACATCATAAGTCATCATTTTATTAGGAAAATGTAATTATGTTAGTGCAACGATTTTGCGATCGATAGCACCCGGGTGGCTTCTAGGATTGAAGAGAAATAACTAGTCTTCAATGTCTTTTATTATGAAAACACGTTTTGATTTTTGTGGGTTGATTTATCGGATTGTTAGTGAAAATGATCGCATGGCAAATGGTGAGTTGGATTGATTTTTAACTAGTTTTAAATGAGTTCTGGAATCTACCTGGGGCTGGTACCCGTAAGGGTAGGTGGGACCCATACGACTACCAAGGATGACCGATACAGGTATGGTTTACCGATACGGGTCCTGTCTGGACTAGGTAGAAACTTTGTTCAATTCAGTTTATAGATTAACAGATTAATGGATTGATGGCAGTAAAATAAAATAAAAAGGGATTTCCCTCCATATGAGTATGGCTCATCGATCTAATATTTGGATGATACAAGGTGCCAACAAGGCTTATACGAGTTAGGACCATACCCGAAATAAGAAATAGAAATAGCAGATATAATATAAGAGGCAGAAAGTAACAACAATAATAAAACTGAAATGTGATTCTCTTTGAAACTCAAGAGTGCTACCATTGCGGTGTGAATCCACTTTGAGGTGATCCCTTTACTATCGAGGAAGTCCGGCCAAAGTAGATGGTGAAATAGGACTGTTTAGGTGAGTATTTGTGTGGACAGAACCTCCCTTAAATCCTAATGTATCCCTTTGTCGACGCATATCCCTTTCCTAAGGAGGATGACTTTCCTTTGCTACTTTACATCCCTAGTGACTTTACTGGGCAAGGTGTGGGTATCCCTTTCCTAAGGCGGATGACTCTCCTGATTAGTGGTGTATCCCTTACCTAAGGTGGATCGACTTTCCTGCTGGTGGTGTATCCCTTTCCTAAGGCAGATAGACTTTCCTGACTGATGTATGCCTTTCTTGAGGCATATCAACTTCCCTGACTAAGGTATCCCTTTCTTGAGGTGGATCCACTTTCGTGAATGGTGATGTATCCCTTTCCTAAGGTGGATGACTCTCCTACTTGGGAATTTGAATAACCTAAAAAGAGACAATAATCAAACATCGAGTTAGTTATTAGCCAAGGAGACACCTCTTTATTCTTAATTAAATTTTGTGAAAAAAACCCATCAATTAAGAATAAAGATGTGTGGATGGGGGATTAACACCTGAAATAAACTGAAAACTAAGTGCAAGAAATGTTGAGTTTGGACCGACTATTGCTGGTCGCTCTTTTGGGGAATTCCTCTAGGGTGGGTGCCCTTAGGGCTTTTGATGATGGGGGTGTGCCCCTTTACTAATTCCGCTGCTGGGGAATGGAGGGATGCCCTTGTATTAGCTGATTCCGCTGCTGGGAAATGGGGGGGATGCCCCTTGATTCATTCCACTACTAGGCAATGGAGGGATGCCCCTAGATTGGCTGGTTCCACTACTGGGAAATATGGGGATGCCCCTAGATTGGTGGCGGGGGTGCCCCTTGATTGATTTCACTATTGGGGAATGGAGGGATGCCCGTAGATTGGCAAATTCCGCTGATGGGAAATGGGGGGATGCCCCTGGATTGGTTGATTCCATTGCTGGGGAATAAAGCGATGTCCTCTGGTAAAACTTCTTCTCCTGGGGAGCAAAGTGAACTTCTTCTACTGGGGAATTCCTTCCTATGCTAGGATGGTCATGCACACAAAAATTTTCCCTATTAGTGATCAATTCGAAAATGGCTTACCTTGATTCTTGATTGACTTTTATGGAGACAAAAATATTTTTGCCCCTTCAATGAAGGGTCAAGGTGAGCATAGGGACTTATCCCGAATATAACTAAAATATAGGGGTAAAGAAGAGTGGGGTTAGCCCTAAGCTTGGACTTGATGAATTTCTAGTGCTTTGTGAAACACTGGTTCAGAAATCTGCCCCTGGATGGCAAGAAAGGGTCTGTACCAATGGCCTATGACCCGTATGGGTGGGGCGTTCAAAAATTGGGACCCGTACAGGTGGGGTGGGATATGTACGGGTCCTCGACGGGCGTTTCAAAAGGCTGATTAGTCCCCTCACATCCCGCCATATACCAAAACTTCCCTTTTTGCAACTCCGACAATTTTTCTCCTAAAATCAACTAAAGATGTATAAGAAGATCCTACAAGCCAGCTGCTTTTTCCTTAGACTTGAGGATTTACCCCCGGTGGGCAATTCGGGACTTCAAGAATGCATGGTTTCTGTCGGGTATGTGTTTCAAGGAGGAGATTCATTTCTAGGGCTCTCTCTTGACTCTAAAGTGCCACTGATCACTTGTCCTGAGACCCATGCCTCAAAACTCTAAGTAATTTTGCTCTGTTCTCCATTTTCCATTTTTGAACCCTTGAAAATTTCTCGGATTTTGGCATGAATTAGGGTGTTTTAGACCTTGAAATAGAGCATGATGCATGTAACTTTAGCCAAGGATGTTTTTAGGATAGTTTTGGATGAGCTTTAGACAAACTTGGATGAATTTGGATTTTTAGGGAGATTTTTCACAGAGGGACTGCTTGCAGGGGACCCGTATGGGTCCTATTTTTCATACGGGAGCCCTACGGACCTGTACGAGTGGGGCTTACCTATACGGGTCATGTCTTCATGGATAGAATGCTTGCTACTTTGATTTCTGCAATCCTTTTCTAATTTCTGATTTTTCTACTTTGTTCTAACCTTGTTAAATTGTAATTCTATCTTTGCAATTCCAATACAAGACTGTGGGGCCCCTGAGCTTCTGCAGGAAATAGTACAAGGAGATTTGTACTATAGGGGATACAGAGTTGCTGACGCGCATCAATTCCTTTGGCTTCAACTACATTATCTGGGCCATCCCTCAGGTCCCTATGACGTTGGCCCCCAGTACCATTTCAGCTTTGAAGGAGAGATGGTCGGAGATAACCCATACTTTCCACTTGCCAATTAGGGAGGTTACTATTACTCCCACGGATGTGTGTGCCATGACAGGCTTAGAGTAGAGTGGGGATATGGTCCACTTTGATGTTTATGCTGACAGGTGGCATTCTCGGCTTGAGGTGAAGGCCTACATTACTAGATTACTTGGGCTTTGTCTAGGCGGGACAAACAAGCTTAAGTATGGGGACTTGCACGCTTATTGGATCAAGCAGCCAAGTCCTATTACAGTTGATAGGAGGGACCAGTATGCTTGGTCTTTCTTGCTGACATTTCTTACCACTGTCTTCTTTCCTGTCTATTCGAGCAACCTCAACTATGGCTTGCTCTCTGCTGTGGAGGACCTCGCTAATGTGCCGTGCAAGAACTGGTGTAGGGCCATTCTGGCATAGTTATACTATAGGCTGGATGTTGGAGTCCTAGGTGAGTAGTCTGAGATCAAGATCTGCCCCCTGATACTACTGGTAAATTCTAAACTGATCTCCTATGCTTTAACCTTTCCCTTAGATTATGCTATGACTAATCCTTATTTTGTTTTAAAGATTTGGTCCTTTCAGCACTGGTTCATCCCCATGCCGGATTTGCTTATGCAGCCCAAGACACCGCATATCATTTCCAGGTGAATGGGGCTTCGTAGAGCCAGCCCTTGACTACTGTACAGTACCGAGAGTTCCTACACCAGCTGTATTCAGATCGGGTAAACTTCTTTCCTACTAAACCTGCATTTCACATTCCAATAAAGCATTAGTAGAAACTGTATTTATGAGGTTGCGATACTCACAGTGCATTGATTCTGTATAGGTTATTCGAGACCTATGGGAGAGATTAGTCACCCATGGGGCTATCGAGCGGATGAGGGCCGGCGTGGATGACCGCCACTTTGTCCTAGAGTCACCACTCTCCTACGAGTGGTATTTTGGTGAGTGGGTTCGAGGGTGGAGGACCAGTGCCATGGTGGAGAGACCGATCCCTCCCCCCATTCTGCAGGCATCTTTTGGCCTTATCTCATGCCGGGGACCGACCAACGGCTATACTGATTGGGCTAGGGGGCCTACGCACTATCTGTAGAGGGTTCTTATGCTGAGTTCACCGATTCCTCACTTCTTCCCCTCTATGAAAGGATCTACCATGAGGATGTCCCTCTTGAGTTTCACTGGAGCAACAGTGAGGATAATGATGATGATGGCAAGCAGGGTGGACCGAGGGGTGACTTTGTGGGTCCATCCATAGTTCAGGGCACTAGGGGTTTTACCAGGTCTACTACCCCTTCTTCTCAGGTATACCTTTAACTTAGCCTTTGTGAATAATTTACTGCTTTCTAAAATTGGCTATGATTCTAAATCTTATTCTTTGTTACTACAGCCTCCTACTTCCATAGGGAAGAGATCTGAGGCTGCTGCTGCTGTTGCCCCCAAGCCAGTGATGAAGCGATCTTGAGCTTCTGGATCTGTGAGGGAGGGCATCCTCCAAGCTGAGCTAGATACTTTCTTTCGACTCCTCAACCATTTGGAAAAGTGAGCTATCAAGGAGCTAGAGGAGTCGATCCAGCCTATTAGTTTCACTCCCTCCAACTCTACTCACGTAAGGAATCCTTTATCTTAGCATTCATCTATTATTGCTGCGATTGTTTAGAATATCCTATCCTGATATGACCTTTTCCTTTTAGTTGAACATCTCTGAGGCTGATAGGATTGCTAAGGGCTACTTTTTAGTGCGGGATCTACTATTGGCCTAGGATGCCTTAGCTTCAGTAAGTTCCTTTTTCCTATAAAATTTAACAAACTATGTATGCATTCTATGACATTTATATATGTTTACTGATCTCATAATTTCCATTGCAGACCCTGCTGGCCATGGAGTGCAACAAGTCCACCCAGGACTTAGATGCTTCAGAGGAGAGGGCCCATTGGAGGATCAGCTGCGGGCAGCTACCACTGAGGCTGACCAGGCTAGGGCTAAGACCTCTTAGGCGAGGGCTGAGATTCAGATGCTGAGGGGCCAGCTTGCTAGGATGACTGAGGGTCGGCAGATGCCGATTCCTTCTGATGATGAGTCTAAGGATGATCTTTCTGCATACCGGGTGACCTAGAGGGGCAGAGATCAGTCTGTTGAGGGTGCTGATGCTACTAGGGCTGCTGTAGAGACTTCGGAGACCAGGGCTCCCACTCAGCCAGCTACTAATACTGATGAGGCTGAGGATCATATGACCATATATGTGGATTACCTGCTAGCGGATACTCAGGACCAGACTTAGGGGGGTCACCAAGGATAGGATCCCCCGGTAGCTTAGATTATGATTACTTTCTAAACTGTTGGTACTTTTGGGCCCTTCATGGCTTATTTTGATTGTAAACTTTGGATTGGTACTTTTGGCATTTGACTTTTACGCATGCTGACTTTCTTTGAACTTAGAGTATAGAATATTGCTGCTTTGCGAACCCATATTTTATCCAGTGATTTTAGAGAGAGGGAACCGAGTGTTGTTCTAACTTTTGCATAGGCCATTTGATGCGAGGTCAAACATTTCCTTTTTAGCTTTAACTTTTGCCTAGACCGCCCTTTCGGGTTTTCAACCTAGCAAGCTTATTTTTCTTTTCTTTTTGCCTTAATTTTTGCGGAGGCCGCCCTTTTGGGTTTTCAATCCCACAGGATTTTCTTTTGTTCTTGTCTTAACTTTTGCCTTGACCACCCTTTCGGGTTTTCAATCCAGTAGACTTTTTTTGAATTTACATATGCTTGATTTCTTTGGAACTTTTTATTTCTGTTGGATTACATGTGAAAGGAATAAACAACAATGATGCGTAACATGTAGAGAAAAATTGATGTTCACAAACCAGCAATTATTTCACCTAAAGACATGCATGCATTCATAAGACCAAGATTCTTAGCAAAATCATAACATGTTCATTGATGAGATTAATTTGAGTACATAGGCAATGGTAACAATTTCCAATGGTTAACCACTACTGCCTACTGGTATTTTAAAGATTCTCCAAAAGGCAACTGCCATTTTTATCTTGATGCCCTAACTTTTTGCTGAACCACCCTTTTCGGGTTTTCAGCTTAGCAGGCTTTATTGCATTGGAGTGCCCTAATTTTTGCTTGACTGATTTGTGGAATACCAATCAGCGAGCTACACCCTAATTTTTTCCTAAGCATTAGAGGACTGCTCATCAGGTGATTTATTCTTTATTTCTTTTATTCTTTGTGCTACTTTTTTATGATTTAATTCTTTTGACCAAGACATGATAACGCTTGAGCCTATCTTGATTTACTGGATTCATGAACTCATTTCCATCCATATCCATAAGCTTCATTCCTCCCTTACCCAGGATTTTATTTACAACAAATGACCCCTCCCAATTGGGCCTGAACTTACCCCTAGTGTTAGTGTTGACCTGGCATAGCTGCTTTAGAATTAGATCACCAGCATTGAGAGGTTGCCTTGGGTATCTGACTTTATTATTGTAAGCTCGAGCCATGTGCTCCTGGTAGATCTATAGGTGGTCAAGTGCCTTGAGCTGCTTTTCATCTATTGTGTTCAACTATTCATACCTGGCCCTTACCCAATCTGATTCTTTTAACTGAGCTTCAAGTGCCACCTTTAGAGATTTTACTTCGATTTCTATTGGTAGTACAACTTCCATTCCATATACCAGGGAAAATGGTATCTAATTGGTGGCAGTTCTTATACTAGCAGCCCAGTCCCTATAGGTAGCCTCTGTTTTGGATAGAATCTTCTTGATTGACTTATTGGCAGCCTCAATTGCCCCGTTAGCTTATAGCCTATATGGAAAAGATCTGTGATGCTCGACATTGAACTTCTCAAATAATTCTGTTGTGGCCCCTTGAAACTCAACCCCATTATCGGATACCACATGATACGGAACCCATATCGAGCAAAGATATGCTTCTCTTTGAACTTGGCCATCTTCTTGGCGGGGATATTGGTGTAAGATTCGGCCTCCACCCATTTTGAAAAATAATCAACTGTGACTATGATGAATTGGTGCCCATTGGTTGATGATGGCTGAATTTTGCCAATTATGTCTATCCCCCATGCTGAGAATGGCCAAGGAGTAGACAAATTATGAAGCTCAAATGGAGGTAAATGTTGTATATCCCCATGGATCTAACACTCATGACATTTCCTAACCTTGTCAATGCAGTCAGCATTCATTGTAGTCCAGAAGTATTCCATTCTCTGAATTTTTCTAGCTAAAGCCATCCCATTCATATGTGGACCGCAATCCCCTGAATGTACCTGAGTCATGACTCTTCCTACTTCTTCTGTAAGACATCTCAATAATAAACCTTCAACTGTCCTTTTGAAGCGATCCCCATCAACTAGTTTGAATTGTGTTGCTAACCTTTTGAGAGTCAGTCGATCAGAACCTGATGACCTTTCAGTGCGCTTCCCTTCTTTTAGGATCCTTTTAATGTCGTCATACCAATAGACCTTTTGCTCCTCTATAATCATAACTCAAACCTTTTCATGAAATGGAGAATGAGTTGTTTCTATTATAAGCAGATAGATGGGCTGAGCCTCTTCTCATTCCCACATCGAAGCTAGGGTAGACAAAGAATCTGCCATCTGATTCTCATCCATTGGTATATATTGGAAGAAGAATTCATTGAACTGTGCTGACAAATCCCAAACTGTTTCCACATACGGTATGAGCGACTCTTCTCTAATTTCCCATTCTCCCACGACATGTTTTATCACTAACACGGAATCTCCTATCACCCTAACTTCCCTTGTCCCCTACTTATAAAAGAGCATCAATACCAAAGAGACAAGCTTCATATTTGGCCCTGTTATTGGTGACTAGAAATTCCAATCATTTGCTCAAAGGGATAACTTCACCTTGCGGCGTGATGATGATTATCCCAAGACCTGCACCTTTTTGATTTATAGCCCCATCAAAATACATTATCCATTTGACCTTCCTAGTCTTTAGTGTTGCTAACTGCTCATCAGAGAAGTCCAAATTTTCAACATAATCAGACTTTATAGGTTGACTTGCTAAGAACTCAGCCACTACTCTCCCCTTAATGACCTTCTTCGTGACATACTTGATATCAAACTCAGATAGTAATAGGAGCCAATGGGAGAGTTTCCCTGCCAACGTAGGAGATTGACAGAGATACTTTATTGGGTTCACTTTTGCAATTGCTGGGATCTTGTGGGACTGGAAGTAATGCCTCAACTTCTTGGTTAACCACACCATTGTTGTACATGTCTTCTCTATGACTGTGTATTTTGTCTCATTTTCTAACAACTTCTTACTCAGATAGTAGATGGCGTATTCGATTTTATCCTCTTACTCTTAGACCAATATTGCCCCTACAGATGACTCTTCTATGGCTAAATAGAGGATTAGTGGTTTACCAGGCATCAGATGTTTCAAAACTGGAGGGTTTATGAGATAAGCCTATATTTTATCGAAGGCTATCTAACATTGCTCATTCCATTCTATTGGCTGCTTCCTTCTTAACAACTTAAAAATCTGCTCACACTGTTGTTAGCTTGGCGATAAAACGGGTCATCTACTGAAGCAATCCAAGAAATGACCTGACTTCCCTTTCGGTTTTAGGAATAGGAATTTCTTGAATGGCTTTAACTTTATCAAGGTCAACCTCGATCCCTCATTGACTGATAATATGGCCTAGAAGCTTCCCAAAAGTTACCCTAAATACACACTTCTTCGGATTCAAATGCAGGTTGTACTTCTTGATCCTGGTTAAGAATCTTTCCAAAATCTCAGGGTGATCTTCCCTGGTGTTTGACTTTACTAACATATCATCCACATAAATCTTAACCTCTTTGTGGATCATGTGATGTAAAAAGTTGTCATGGCTCTTTGATAAGTTGCCCCTGTGTTCTTCAACCCAGAAGGCATTACCTTATAACAATAGACTCCCAATTCTGTGATGAAGGTTATCTTCACCTTGTTGATGATGTCCATTGAGATATGATTATATCCGGAAAATCAATCTAAGAATGAGTACATTATAGCCCTGGCGGCACTATCCACCAGTACATCGATATAAGGCAATGGGAAATCATCTTTGGGGAGGCCCTATTCAAGTCTCAAAAATCGACACACATTTTGACTTTCCCATCTTTCTTAGGAACTGGAACAATGTTGGATAACCATGTTGGATATTCAATTACTTCGATGAACTTGGCCTCTAATAACCTAGTAACCTCAGCTTTGATCTTATCTGACCTTTCTAGACACAATCTCCTCAACTTCTATTTAACTGGTTTGAATCTAGGGTCGGTTGGGATACGATGTTCAGTGATTTGACGATCTACCCCGGGTACGTCCTCGTAGGACCAGGCAAAAGTGTTAACATGTTTTCTAAGCACTTTTATCATCTCTCTTTTTTCGATAGGGGTAAGTCATTGGATATTGTTACCATTTTTGGATTTTCCTTAGTTCCCAAATTAATGTCATGCAATGAAGTATCATGAATGCTAAAAATGTTATACGTATGGTCAGATGAATGCATGGTGTCGTCAGGCAAAACATCAAACAAGTAAGAAAAATCATTATCATTATCATTAGGATGGCTGAAGGCTACATCATTTGCATTACATATTATTGCATTGTTATCCTCCACAGGCGAGGGGTCTTCTTGGTCATTCATCAAGATATGAGTCAGGTTGTGATCCAGATCCCGCAACTGTTTCTCTATTAGCACATCGTCCATAGTCTCTCTTGTGACTTGGGCCAGATTCTTTAAAGCTTCCTGGATAGGTGTCTTCTTCTTATCCCCCAAGCAAAGTATGGTATATATTGAAGTAGTGAGGGTATCTATAGCTTTGTCCACTTCAATCTTTGACAGGTCATTGTCTTCCATTTTCTAGAAACATTTTTCCGCTTCTATGGCTACTTCATAGCTCTCAGCAATGGTTTTGTAAGATTCCACGAATGCTATCTTGCGAAGGTGAGGGGATAACCTAAAGATGAATCGATCAGCTAGTTCCATCTCATGTGGTTTCTTCTTAATAGCTACCAAGATTGTCAACCATCTCTTAAAGTAGTCATGCACGGGTTCCCCATTCTATTGCCCGATTGCTATAAGGTCAAGCATGGATGGTTCTTCTCTCACTTTCTTGACTTCTATGATGCGCTTCTAGACCTCTTCTTCCTCTAATCCTGAATTGCTCATGTCTACTTATTCCCCCCTTCTCGGAGTTCCCAAACTTTGCCTATGTCAATGAGTACCGTAGTGGCTTTAAGCATATCCTCGCATGCTCTAGTCGGGTGACCAGAATTAACATGATATATGCAGAAATTGCCTCTCTCCATAGGCTTTGGCTGAGCATATAGTTAGAGGTGATCAATCAGCTTGTACTTTTTTAGCTTCTTAAAAATGCTCAATAGAGCCAAGGCGAGATATCATCGAGAGGCATGGGATAAACCTTTTGATCGTGGGTCATACCATAGGGTAGACCCATGAAATAAGGGAGGATTGTCCCCTTTGGCATAACCATAAAATCTGGTAACTAACTCAAATCCTTGCTATGGTGAACTTGCAACATGGCCTCTTAACAAAATAGATGGGACCCGTTACCGACTGTAAGGAGCGTTGGGTTTGCCAGCTGAGTAGGTCGACTAAGCTGAGCCATAGATGAACTTGGGGGGAAGAAAACTTGTCTAATTTGAACTGAGGGAGTAACCAAAAGATCAGTACATGCATGAGATGTGTTATACATGCACAAATTATAATGATGCATGGTTGGGTTAATCACAAGGGTATGTAACACAACATATGTGAAGCGACTAATTCAGTCCTTATTTCTCCCACCGGGTCTGAGGTAATTCTTCCTAAATCTAATCTCACACAGAAATCAGGGTACCTAGAAGGTAAAATTCTAAGGCTTTCGATAAGAATGGCATAATCGGAAGTTTGATGTAGCAGGTACCCATCGCATTAAGCCTCTTTTGGAGAGAGATGATAATGAGTGCTCCACCTACTAGAGTGTCCCCAATTCCTAATAGGGCATGAGCGACACTTTCGTGAGTTTTGCAGAAAAATAAGGCACGTAGTGCTAGAAGAAGAGCGAATCTAATTAAAGAGAGAAGGAGGTGAGAAGATAGAGTGTGATAATTTTCCTAAATGACGAAAAAGAAAATGGGTTAAACCAAGTAAATGATTTCTAGTGCTCATCTTAATCTTTTAAGCTTTAAAAAACAAACATTTTGCAAGTTAAAAGATTAAGTCCCTAGCATAGTCGCCACTGTGATGTGTCAATGACGTATTGGTCTCCTTTGGCATCTGTGTGAGAGGCGGGGCCCAATAGGGGTTGTTTGGATTTAGGCTTGAAAAAATGTTTTTAGTTAAAGTTTGCACGATAAGCCAATTTTAATGAATAAAAGAGTCGAGACCCAAATCTTGATACAAAATATAGAGTCGCCATCCAAGTTGCCTACTTGGGAAAGAGTTTTGTTGCGGTGCCATTTAGGCGAGAGAATCACACCTATTGGATCAGAGATTCGGGTATCGGATGAGTCTCTTATTTCTCATTTAGTTGATTTAAAATTACGTTCACCACCTAAAACCATTTTTGTTTTCATCATTTAAGGAATTATTACAGAAATCTTATTTCTACTCTCTTTCACACTCATTACATGCATTTACATATTACAATAAAGCATAAGCAAAAAATGGGGGAATAAAAATTACAACCAGGGGAAACATGGGGGAACTGCAAGAGAACCTATACATTTGTTCTAAGTTATAAAATAAAATGAAAATAAATTCCCCTGCATCCACAAAGATTAACACAGTTTATAGCACATCATAAGTCAGCATTTTATTAGGAAAATGTCATTATATTAGCATGGCAGTTTTACGATCGATAGTGCTCGGGAGGCTTCTAGGATCAGAGGGAAATAACTGGTCTTCAACGTCTTTTATTATGAAAACACGTTTTCATTTTTGTGGGTTGATTTTCTGAATTATTAGTGTAAATGATCGCATTGTAAATGGTGAGTTGGATTGATTTTTAACCGGTTTAAAATGAATTCTGGAATCTACTTGGGGCTGGTACCCGTACGAGTGGGTGGGACCCATACGACTACCAGGGAGGACCGATATGGGTATGGTGTACCCATATAGGTCGTGTTTGGTCTAGGCAGAAACTTTGTTCAACTTAGTTTATAGATTAACAGATTAATGGATTGATGGCAAAAAATAAAATAAAAAGGGATTTCCCTCCGTATGAGTATAGCGCACCGATCTAATATCTTGACTACAGAAGGTGCCAACAAGACTCGTACGGGTTAGGACCAGAGCAGAAACAAGAAATAGAAATATCATATATAATAGAAGAGGCAGAAAGTAACAACAATAATAAAACTAAAATGTGAGTCTCTTTAAAACTTATGAGCGTTACCTTTGTGGCGTGAATCAACTTTGAGGTGATCCCTTTACTATTGAGATAGTCCGGCCAAAGTAGATGGTGAAATAGGACTATTTAGGTGAGTATTTGTGTGGACAAAACCTCCCCTAAATCCTAATGAATCAAGTTAGGAATGAATAAAATGTGGATAAAACCTTAAAGAATGGGTTTTCTCCCTATTTTATACCTCCTACAACCCCACTATACCTTCTCTATACCTATAGAAATTGCTAGAACTTTTACGATAATTTTTCTATAGTTTTTCTTCTAATATGAATGTGTGAAAGGGAAAATTCCCTGTTTATAGGGTGAAAGTCAGGTCTGGATGCAATAAATGCATTCAAGACCTGCCTTTTCCCAAAAATGGTAAGGGAGTACTTCCGAAAGAGGCTGATTAGGCAATCAAAGGACCCGTATGGGTCCCCTCCACACTTATGGAAGGTAATCCCTATATGGGTCTGCAAGTGGATCCGTACCACTAGACAGAACCCATACAGGTAGCTAAGGGCAGACTTGGCCTCTGGACCTCAGCTAAACTCAATTATGCAGCAGTAGGAACACCTCTGATGGATAACACCTGAAAGGTATTGCATCATATAGCTCTCATCGTAGTTTCGTGAGAAGAATTGTTAAAATCCAGTCCTCATAGTGGAGTAATTAGGGCTTTGGCAGTTCTCGCAGTAATTAGTGAGCAGCCTCCCCTCTCAAAGGTTGCTTATAATCAGTTCACTCAGACTCAGCTACCACCTCTTTAGATCCATGGAGAACCTTCTTATCTGTTGGGTTCAGTTGGTCCATTTGATTCAGTTAGTCAACCTTTGCAGTCAGTGGGTATAGTGGTTCCACCGGCCTTTAGTTAGTTTGCTCAGCCTAGCTAGGGGCTCGTACCACTAGTATTTCAGTTCGAGGCATGCAGCCCGACCCCTAATTTTATAGTCACACCTAAGGGGACATCCTTTCCTTAATCAACGGGTTTACCCTTTTGTGCAATTACTTAGTTAGATGGATCTCCCTAGTTCATGGAATTGTGTGATCTATTATACAAATTGTTTGCTACCAATCCTAGCAATCAGCCATCAACACTATCAGTTTAAGCGACTAGGGAGGAGGATTGGGTCCCTGAAAACTTTAGTATGCCTAGTATAGTAAAGTATAAGGGAACTGGTCCACCTCAATCTCATATCACCACCTATCAAAGGTTATGAGAATAAGGAAGCTAAGTGATAAGGTCCTCTTCGAGATGTTCCCTTGCACCTTGGAAGGTCCCGCTATCGAGTGGTACAATACTTTGTCAGATTAGGTGGCCGAAAACAGGAAAGCTTTATCTGAGGCTTTCATTGAGCAGTATGGTTTCAACACCACTATTAAAACTACCACATAGAATTTGGAGGCAATCAAGCAAGCCCCCAATGAGAAATTCAAGCCCTATTTTGAAAAGTGGATGGCCACCAAGGTTTTATTAAAATATCAACAGAGTCTCCCCGAGATGATCATAAAGTTGATGGATGGTGCCCTACCCGCTTATTGTAAGGTTTTTGGTATGTATAAATTCTCTAGCTATGTAGAGGTCTTCAAAAAGGCCAAGAAATGGGAAAGGATAGAGGAATTAGAGAAGGTGAGTGTGCTGGCCAAACCTTGGTTCAAGCAGAATGACCCGTCAGCCCTAGCCCAGGCTTCCAAGCTAAGTTCTAGTTCCGATCCCGAAGCCGTTGAAGTGCAAAAAGAAGTGGCTGCAGTCCGTACCATTAAGGATGGTATTTCTCCACGAAATGCACCGTTGCCTGCTATTTTTAGTAAGTTGAGGGCGCTTGGCCTTCTTTAGAGTGTCAAGCCCTATGTCCCACCCAAGCCTGAGGATATGGATCAGTTTTGTGCTTATCACATTAGAAAGGGTCATCGAACCGGTGCCTGTAAGGATTTACTTGAGGCTATTTTTGGCCTAATTAGGGAAAACAAGATCTGAGAACCTGATCTTGAACCAAGTACCATGAATAACCCCATGTTGAATTTTAAAAAATAGGTGGCGATTGTTGAGTCAGGGTTGCCATCCCACCATGTCTTCAATCTGATCACGCAAACTAATTCTATGGTTCGCTCGGCAGTGGCTTTACCCGATAAACCCGTCCCTATTGATATTGATGCATATGAGTAAGAAGGTGATTATGATGAGGAGACTATGTTGGTTCAACCTGAACCAATTGACATTGATGCCTATATATTGGAGAATGATGATCTTAAAGGACCGAGCTTGTTAGTGGAAACTTCCGAGGGGAGGAGTTATATGAAGGATGGGGTGTTGCATGTTACTCAAAGTGGGAGAGTTGCCCCTAATATCCCCAAAAAAAGAAGAAGAGGTAGGGATGTTGACATTCAAGTCATCCCGAGTGTGAGTTAAGGGCAAACCTTTACACCTGCTATTGAGACTTAAACTCCTCTTAGTACTAGGAAGGTAGATTCAAAGGTCACTCCTCTTATCCAGCAGTTGCAAGTTACCCCCGCCAAGTACAACATTTGGCAGCTTCTCATCGGCTCTGAGGATCATCGCAGGGGTTTGATAGAAAAGTTATTAAGCATAAAGGCTACACTTTTCACTACCTTAGTTGAGGTGTTTTCAGTTATTAGAAGACCTCCTTCCAATCAGGTTGAACCCATAATGTTTTATCCATTGGACCTTCCAGCCAAAGGAAATAAGCATAACAAGGCACTTTTCATCAAGGTGCAAATCTTTGATTGTTTTATCCCATGTGTTATGGTGGACGATGGTTCCGCCCTTAATATCTGTCCTGCCAAGATCCTTCCTCACTTGGGGTTAGATGAATCCATGTTTGGGAAATCCAATATTGTTATAAGGGAATATGATGATACGAAGAGGAGTGTCATTGGAGTGTTTAAAGATGAAGTTACCATTGGGGAAGTGAAGTCTAAAGTCTTCTTCACCATCCCTGACATCCCTGTCACGTACTCATTATTGCTGGGTCATCTGTGGCTCCATGCATTAGGGTTTGTCCCTTCCATAGTCCACCAGAAAGTTAAGCTCATCGATAATGGCAAGCTAGTGACCATTGAGGCTGACGAACCATTGGTTATAGCGGCTATGGAAGCCAATGAAAAGGAATCTAGGGTGGTTGTTGCTCACTACGGTATGAAGCTTTTAGTTAGGGGATATATATCCCTCAAGATCGAAAAGATTATGATGAAGTAGGGTTATGTGAAAGGAAAGGGTCTTGGAAAGAATCTTCAGGGCATGCTGGAGCCCATTACGCCTCTGCCATGGCCATTCAGACTTGGTTTAGGGAATCGCCCAGGTGCTAAGATATCTAAGCCCTAATCTTGCCTTTAGAGGTGTGTAGAACTGAACTGAACCGAACCAAACCGAAACCCAAACCAAAACCGAATAAAAATAATCGAACTGAACTGAACCAAATTTATTTTGATTCGGTTTCAGTTTTTAAAATTCGGGTTTTGGTTCGATTTCGATTTTTGCCACAAAAACCAAAATAAAACCAAATTGAACGAATAAACTAATAAATATTATATTTTAATATATATTCATATTATATCTAATATCTTAATCAATATTGACGATATACAATACACTAATTAGTAAAAAATAATAACAAATATGAGATTCTAACTTAAGTAATCCTAATTTGGAAAGAATTGTTTCACTTTACAACTTTAGGAATATGGCTCATTCAATAATTCATTATATGCATGTCATACTACTTGAATTATTATTTTTTATGTATCAATATATATATAAATATATATATTTATTATTGTGAATAGAAACTTCGAAGTCTAAATACTATTAAATTTAACACATATCACGATAAAATTACTTTAAGTCTCTCATATAACCCTAAAACGAAAAAATAAATTACAAATTATTTTATAAATTATAGAGTTTGAGCAATCCGGTTATAACTGAACTGAATCGAATTGAAACCGAATTATATTCGGTTCTATTTACATCGAATCAAACTATATTCTATTCAATTTCAATTTTATATTTTACTAATTTA
This sequence comes from Euphorbia pulcherrima, assembly GCA_947683365.1. Lineage (NCBI taxonomy): Eukaryota > Viridiplantae > Streptophyta > Magnoliopsida > Malpighiales > Euphorbiaceae > Euphorbia > Euphorbia pulcherrima. The sequence goes on along the minus strand of CANTUS010000003.1, from coordinate 16,754,531 downwards.
GGTTTCGGTTTGGTTCGGTTCGGTTCAGTTTTTGGATCGAACCAACATTTGCTCACCCCTACCTGCCTTATGATAGGGTCTGAGGTCAAGTAGAAGGCATTCACATGTGAGGAAAAACCTGTCGAGATAGGAGGAAAGGTCCCTGGTTTTAAAATCTTCAATGATGTGCATGACTTCAAGCATGGCTGTGTGATTGAGACCTTGATTTCTATGGAAGTATGTGGAAAGACTGAAGGGGATGAGATGAGGGAAGCAGTCGAACCTATCACCAATGCCCTGGCCGTACTCATGAAGAAAAATTGGAAGAGAAATGAGAAGGGCAATCCTATAAGCAAGGCTATCAAGAACTTAGCAAGAGTAGTGGCTGAAGAAACTCATGCGAACCTGCGCACTGAGACTACCAGTTCAGCTTCCACTATTACCAAGGTTGACCAATAAGGCCCTCCACCTATGGAGGATGATTCAAAGGATGTAATTTTTAATGTTGCAAACTTTTTTATGCAAACAATGCCGCTTATGAGGGATATCATGGTTAAATTGATGCATTTTCCATTCACATGTTTTGCTTGAGCATTTCACTTTATAGACATCATGCACTCATAAAAACAATAATCTTCTAGTATCACCATATTTATTAATGAAGTTGACTTTGAGTATATATCAATGGCATAAAAATCCAATGGTTAAAACTTACAAAAAGAGAGATGATAAAAAGGCTTAGTAAACATGATAACAATTAGTCTTGGCCCATCTTTCTTCATGAGGGGGAAAAAGGGGTAACGTCATCAAGAAAGAAGGCCAAAAAAGACTTATGAGAGCATCAACAGTAGGATGGCTCTAGTTATGAACAAAGGAAAGTATGCATTGAGTTACATAACCAAACTAACTCCTCATGAGAGCATCAACAACAGGCTGACTCTAGTTATGAAGAATGGAAAGTACACCTTGGGTTACAAGTCTATCGTCCCTCATGAACTCTAAAGGGAAGCAGATCATTAATGTCAATAAATTAATCAAAAACATTTTATCCAAGATAGTGGCTACCTACAAGGATTGAGCCAACAAACTTCCATTTGCAGTTTGGGGGTATTGAACCAGTGTAAGGACACCTACTGAACAAACACCTTTCTCTTCGGTATATGGAATGGAAGCCATATTACCTATCAAAATAGAAGTAAGATCTCTACGAGTGGCACTCGAAGCTCAATTAAAAGAATTAGATTGGGCAAGGGCCAGGTATGAACAGTTGAATGCAATAGATGAGAAGCGGCTCAAGGCACTTGACCACCTACAGATGTATTTTTAGCGCATGGCTTGAGCTTACAACAATAGAGTTAGATACCCGAAGCAACCTCTTAAGATGAGTGATTTGGTTCTCCAACGGCTGCGCCAGGTCAACACAAATGCTAGGGGCAAGTTTAGGCCTAATTGGGAAGGACCATTTATAGTTAAGAAAGTCCTTGGCAAGGGAGGAATCAAGCTTATGGATATGGATGGAAATGAGTTTTTGAATCCAGTGAATCAGGATAGGCTTAAGCATTATCATGTCTAGGTCAAAAGAATTAAATCACAAAAAAGCAGTATAAAGAATAAAAGAAATAAAGAATAAATCACCCGACGAGTGGTTCTCTACTGCTTGGAAAAAAATTAGAGTGCAACCCGCTGATCGGTATTTCGTAAACTGGTCAGGCAAAAGTTAAAGTACTCCAACACAAAAAAAGCCCGCTAAGTTGAAAACCTAAAAAGTTAGGACATTGAGAGAAAAATGTCAGTTGCTTTCTAGAAAATCTGTAAAAGACCAGTAGGTAGTAGGGGTTAACCATTAGAAATTGTTACCATTGCCAATGTACTCAAATTAATCTCATCAATGAACATGTTATGATTTGCTAAGAAATTATGGCTTATGAATGCATGCATGTCTTTAGGTAAAATAATTGCAGGTATGTGAACATCAAATTTTCTCAGCATTTTGTGCATCTTTGCTGTTATCTTTACTGCGCGTACAATATTCAACAAAAGACAAAATATCGGCCACGAAAGAAATTGAACCTATGTAGAATTTGGAAAGCGTCTGCTAGATTGAAAACCCAAAAGGGTGGTCTAGGTAAAAGTTAAGCCGAAAGAAAAAAGAAAGAAAATGTCTCCTTGATTGAAAACCCAAAAGGGCAGTCCAGGCAAAAGTTAAGACCAAAAAAAAGAAAGAGAAAACTTTCTATATTGATAACCTGAAAGGGCGGTCTAGGCAAAAGTTAAAGCAAAAAAAAGAAGAAAAGAAAAGTCCACTGAGCTGAGCAGTCAAGGACAGTTTAGGCAAAAATCAGGACAAAAAGAAATGAAGATAAATGTTCGATAGGACATCTCACACCGAGTGGCATATGCAAAAATTAGAACTCAATTCAAAAGTGCCAGTTTTGTCAATTGTAATAATTAGAACATCATTTATAATTGCTATTTCTCACAACTAAGATTCCTCTTACTTAGTTCTCCTATTGTGAAATAATAGGACAACATGTATCCCCATAAGTGCTAATTTCAACTAGCCAGCCTTGGTAATTCTTGTCAATTACATTGGGTCAGTTCATTGCGATCAAGAATGTAGAGTGTTCAATGGTTAACTCACATGTTTGTAGTACTCGCTAAATGGTCTTCATTGTTAGTTATATCAGTAGGGCAACAAGGGTTTGCAGATAACAGTATTCAATGGTTTTAGTTCAGAAAAAATAAGTTCAACGTGTTTAAAAGTTAAATGGTAACAGTATAAATTCAAGTCTACATCAAAATGAGCCACGTAGGGGCAAAAGTATCAAATATCAAGAAAGTAATAGCTGCAGCATAATCTAAGCTGCAGGGGGATCCTATCCCTAGGGCACACCCTGAGCCTCGTCCTAGGTATCAGCTAGTATGTCATCCGTATTGATCATCACCTGGTCCCCTCCTCCAGCACCATCCCCAGCCGCAGCACCAGCTGCCTCAACTTGCTGCTCCACCTTATGCTCTCCTCCAGCCGCCTGGGTTACCACCGATGCCACTTGATGTACTGAGCTATCATCCTCAAGAATCAGACGAATTAGATGTTTGCCTGTCCTCGGTTATCCGTGCCAACTAACCCCGCAATACCTTATGCTTGACTCACGCCCAAGAAGTCTCCTCTCTCACCCTATCGGCCTCAGTAGTGGCTACTCGTAGCTGCTCCTCCAGGAACCTAGCTTGCTCCTTAGAGGCATCCAAGTCCCGAGCGGACTTACTACACTCCATAGCCAACAGAGTCTACAATGGAAATTATAAGATTAATACACATATATAAATGTCATGGCATGCATCATGCGTAGTTTGTTAAATTTTATAGGTAAAGGAAACTTACCGAGGCTAGTGCTTCCAGAGCTAGAAGTAGGTCCCGAATGAAGAAGAAACCCCTAGAAATCCTCTCTGCCTCATTCATAGACTCCTGAAAAGAAAATCACATCAGAACAAGAGCATCCTAAATTAGTTATTATAAAGATGAGATTTAAGTAGAGAATTTCTTACATGAGTGGAGCAGATGGGGTAAAGCTAATGGGATAGACCGACTCCTCGAGCTCCTTGGCAACACGCTTCCCTGAATGATCAAGAAGTGGGAAGAAAGTATCTAACTCTACCCGGAGGATCCCCTCTCTCACACTCACTGAAGCGCGGGACCACTTCATCGACGGCTCTAGAATAGTAGGGGCAGCAGTAGTAAACCTCTTCCAAATGGAGGCGGAAGGCTACGATGATAAATGGTTACACTCGGGATCACATGAAATTTTGAGAAGCGATAAGGTATTCATAAAGGCTAAGTTAGGAAAAATACCTGAGAAGAAGGTGTGGTAGACCTAGCTGGGCTCTTAGTACTCCGAACCACAGAAAGACCCCTGCAATCGCTCCTAGGTCCACCCTTGTCATCATCATTGCTATTACTATTGCTCTAGTGGAACTTGAGGCGGATGTCCTTGAAGTGGATCCTCTCACAGGGAGGAAGGAGTGAAGAATCAATGAACTCAGTATAGGAACCCCCTACTGACAGCACTCAGGCTCCCTCACCGAGCAAGTATAGTCCCTAGTCCGACCCAGTTATTAGATGCGGCTGAAAGACTTGCACTGGGATTGGGAGAGGGATCATTCTCTCTACCATAGTTCTGAGTGGGCAAACCTTTATGCGATGTTGGCGCACGGGCTCCGAGGTTTTTATACGGGGAGCCACTACGGTTAGAGCATAGGGCACGTTTACATTTTGGAATGCATGGCAATAGGGACTGTGGGACCCTTCTAGTGACTGGCCTGCAGAGAATTGTTTGTGATGAAAACTTTATAGATTAAAGTAGGGTTGAAAGCCGTATTTTATAAAGTATGAGAGTCGCCACCCGGTTCAGCTCTACCGGGAAATTATGATATAGCCAATCTGGTTGAGATTCCTATACCTATAAAGCAGAGATTCTGAGTTTGGATAAAATAGTTAGTTGTATATTTTATTCGAGATATTTATGTTTAATTTATTTATTAAAAGTATTTTTCCTACGTCGTTTTGTTCGTAAAACTTAGGAATAAATAACAATTAAAATAAATAAAAATGAAGGGATAAATGTTTATACCTTGGCGATGGATTCCTCTGCTTCAGGTGCTCCAATCGATTTAATAAATGTAAATGCTTATTGATATTAACGAAATAAAAATGAATGCAATAAAAGTGGGATAGAAACCAATTGCCCTCAGTTACCTTTCAAGTGTCCTGAAGGCCAATACGTGCTAGAACCAAATGATTGGAAGATTAGGGTTGAGAACCTTGGGATTTGCAAAGACGGTTTATAATTAAAAGCCATAGAGAATAATGGACTATAACTGGGTGTAGTTGGTGTTTAAAAGGACAATATGAGGAAGGTTTGTGGCTAAAACCCGTCAACGATATTAAACTATAGTATCGGGATGGTGTTTGGGGAATAAGGCTAGGCTAGTTTATAACTAAAACTTGCCAAGGGAAGGGTTCTATACCTGAGTATAGTGTTGGGATAAAGGAAGGTCTTTTTGGTATGGATTCAAGGAATCCGCTAAAAGGAACTTTTTAGAGATTTTTCAATTTTGTCTTCATCCGAAAGCTATTGAAAATGAGCAGGAATCACATTCTTTTTATAGTGAATACACAACCGTCGATCGATGCAAGTTGGGCGGCAACTTGTGTCGATCGACACTTCTTGGGCGGTTGTAGCTTCGATGGGTCATCACTAGACTTGACACGTGTCAAGAACCATCGATCATCGCATGTCAAGAATCGTTGATAATCGTTTCTTGAGCGATTGTAGCTTCACTGAGTCATTGCTAGACTTGACACGTATCAGCAGCAAGATGCGTCAATCGACACATGTAGAGAACCATCTATCGACGAATACGCAATCGTTGGATTTTTATGAAATTTCGACACGAGGTTTTTAACATATGGAGCTAACTTTTGACCGTTGGACATTTGATTTGGAATTCGAGTGAAAATTTTGTCAAAGGCAGAAGTTTGGAAACGTTATCGCTGGTTTGAGGTTCTTTCTTTTAGGATTAATTTGAGGATTATTCAAGGGATTTTTGACAAGGTAAGAGACATTCAATTCATAGCACTTTCAATATTCGGACACCTATGTGAATAGGTATTAATCATCATCAGGCCGAGCGGACCGTGCTCACAGGCTGCCCCTCGTATTTTAAAAGTTTTAACCATAAGGGAAATTTTGCATAAGCGAAGTGAGCGCAATGAACAAAATAGGTGCTTTCATGTGTGGTAAGTCACAGGGAGACAAGGGTTTAAAAAGAGTCGACATTACTTGATCGAGAATTTTGAAGACAAAAATTTTTGCTCCTTCGATCAAGGATGTTGCCGAAAATGTTTTTAACTTAAAATCCTGTTGGGGATGAAAATGAAAATCAAACAAGGTAATGAAAGGAAAAATTTGCTAGGGGAAAATGGAAATTAAGAACATTTCAAAAGCTTTCGTGCCCCCAGTGACGTGTTATAGTTTTTAAAAATTTAGTCCACCAATTTCAAAACATTTTTGAGATGATGCAAAGAGTAAGTAGAGAATTATGCCTACTTCTGGTGTTGGTGGACGTTGCATATGTTGCTAATTCTCCTTCTCTTTGAGGAGGCATTGTCAGCCATTCTTGACCAGCTTTCTCATCAGGGAGTGTGGCACTATCAGCCACTATTGAGCAGTTTGTCTCACCACAGAGTTAGGCACTATCTACCACCATTGATGAGTTTGTCTCACCATCGAGTTGGGAACTGTCTTGCCACCATTGACCAATTTGTCTCACCATCTAGTTGGGCACTGTCTGTAACCATTGACAAGTTTGCCTCACCATCGAGTTGGGCATTATCTTCCACCATTGACTAGTTTGACTCACCATTGAGTTGGGCACTGTCTGACACCATTAACCAGTTTGTCTCACCATCGAGTTGGGCACTGTCTGCCACCATTGATTAGTTTGTATCACCATCGACTTGGGCATTGTCTTGCCACCATTGAGTAGTTTGTCTCATCATCGAGTTGGGCACTGTCTGCCACCATTGAGCTACTATTGTGACTTCCTGCTGTTGGGAACTGACAATCAATTTGAACATGCGTAACAGGCACGGCGGAAATTCAAAATTTTGTCCATGTCCCCAGGAACTCCTATTAGTTGCATATTAACTAAATAAAGCCTTAACTATATATTTCTCTACCTGGGTTAGCCTGCATAGGCTAGGCGTACCATAATTCTAAATTATATCCTAACATAAATATTTTATATTAAACATGTTATATCTCTAAGTTATAATTTAAATATAAAATAAATTAAGCATGCGTTATAACCTAAGCATAATAATTATTAAGTCTATAACGCTTAAAGAAAAAGACCTAATAATTAAAATAAAACATACCAGTTGAAGTTTGCTTTGGCAGAACCTCCTTGCACAAGCCTCCAGGTATAGGATAACCTCTATGAGTATCCGCAAGAACCCCACCAACCGAAGCCTCCCCGAGAGGAAGAACTGAGGAGCCTTGAGTAGTTGCTAGACCACTCCAAAACCCCACCCAAAAATATAAACTAGAGATGTTCAAGTTATTCTTGAAATTGGTGCAATTTAGAAAGGAGAAATGGAGCTCTATTTATAGGGGAAACAAAGGCTCCCCGAATTTAATGCGGAATTAATGCTGATCTAATGGGAGATTAAATGCGTGATTGAAGGCCAATTTAAACACAAGATTTAATTGCTGAATTAAATTCAATTTAAATATATGTATTAAATGCCAATTTAAACACAAGATTTAATTACTGAATTAAATCCAATTTAAATATATATGTATTAAATCCAATTTAAATACATAATTTAATTGGTACATTATATCTAATTTAAATATATGTATTAAATTCAATTTAAATATATAATTTAATTAATTCTCCTCTTTTTTATTTTATGACCCTAATAAAATTAGTTACCGGTCAAAATAAATTCTTGGCTTGATAAAAAAAATGATCTAATCATTTTAATCAACATTTTGATTTATTTTATGACCCTAATAGAATTAGTTACTGGTCAAAATAAATTTTTGGCTTAACCGAAAAATGATCTAGTCATTTTAATCAACACTTTAATTTATTTGTGACCCTAATAAAATTAGTTACTGGTCAAAATAAATATCTGGCTTATCCAAAATGATCTAATCATTTTAACCAATACCTTAATTTATTTATGACCCTAATAAAATTAGTTACCGGTCAAAATAAATTGTTGTTCTAGCCAAATAATAATCCAATTATTATTATATCATATTTTAGTAATAGAATAAATCTATTAATTCTTTACTTAGTCCAATGAGGGCCCAATGTGTGTGACCTTATAGGTTCCCGAAGTATTGAACTGTTAAGGCTTAACCAACCCTTGTTCTATTGGAACCATTGGCTCAAGGTTCTAGATATCTTTCAATGTCTGTAGTACACCTCTAGCAAGGGTCTACCATCCCCCATTACTCGAAACGTCATTTATGCTTATAATTTAATCCCGGTTAATGCAATAGTTATCCAGTGTGATGATCTCCTTCCATTCTTTTAGTATTAGTACCATATGGTTTATAGGGTTCGGTTAAAGTGTTAACCCACTAATAGTGAGGTTGCCCCAAGCTATCCCAGTTATTAACTTGTTACCAACGTATATTGCCTTTTACCATAGTGTGTTTAACTAGAATCTATTTCTATCAAACACATACTCTGATCAGAGGTTTATAGAAATCATCACTTCAACACGCGACCAAGTATAGCTCTTTAATATATCCGGAGCGATGGATTCTTTCCAACTACATAGCTTACCAACGAGCAGTCATCAGTATACCGTAATCACCTGTGACACCCTAAATTAATGGGTGTATAGGAATGACCCAAAGTATAGCAATGGACCCACATAAGTTGACTAGCATCTCAAGTATGAGGATATCCGCAAAGCTTATTGCATGAAGATAAATACTAACACATCGATATATACACCAAGTGTTTACCTTACTACGGTCTCTAATATATCTCCCAGATATATCCATGTGTCAACTTAAGGCACCACCATCAGTCCTTAGAAAATTGACTGCTTGACCCTCTCCAAGAAAGTTGACCACATGCTAGTCTTTTTGCTTTATGAATATCCTTTCTTGATGAAACTATGACTATAGATAGTGTGAGTGGATGATGTTTCGCAAGGCGGCTGCGGTGTCGGGCCGGCTGGCTGGCCTCCTTAGGTGACGGGGAGATGCATGTGATGTGATTGGAAAATGATTTTGCAGATTTTAATGCTCAAAAGATACGAGATCAAAATCTTGTACTTAAAATAGAGTCGCCACCTGGTTCAGCTCAATCGGGAAATTTTTGGTACGATTTTCCCACTAGGTGGTTGAACCATACCTTAAGTAGAGCTTCCGAGTTCGGATGATGTTATCTATTTTTCATTACGCCAAGTTAAGATACTTCATTCTTTCTTAATCGATTTAATCCATCCTATTTATTTGTGTTTTCAGTTATTTTGTTATTTTCGCATTTATCTAGCAATTGAAGCGATGAATAAGTTATTACAGTTATCTAAAAATAAGTGCGGAAAGTAAAATTGTTATAAGGCTTCCAAGTCCTCCACATTTTTCTATGCAATAAATAAAATATCCAAATGTCTGATATACATTTACCTGCCGAAGATGGTTAGCACGAATATGGCGTGTTTTATTTACAATATTATAAAGCCCGGTTGGATGGCTAAAATGAGATTTGAACGGCGTTTGCAGGGAAATTCCATTTTTAACCTAATTTTAGGTTCGATCGTTACTTTAACCAGATTATAAGTGAAAATGCCACTCGTTATAGGCTGGGGTCTGTTTTCAGGAGGTTTTGAACCTCCATCGTTACACTATATGTCCTAGCTTCAAAAAATAAGTTAGTCTGGGAATAAACAAAAATAAAACTGATGTCCAGAAAGTCACACCATCGACGACGCAACTGATACCGCCGGCGACATGGTTGATATCGCTGCCTGATGCCGCCGGTGACATCAATTGTGTTACGGGCGACATCAGTATGCAGACAGGCTATAAGGCTTTCTGAGTACTATAAAGGAAGGGTCTTACAAGAAAGTGACGTCTCTGGAGAATGTAATACCACCGGCGGCATCAACGATGTCTCTAGTGACATGGGTGATACTGTCGGTGACATCACAAGTCTCCGGCAACCTCGATTTCTTGCAGTAGTAGTGGGCAGCAGTCAAAAATGATCGAAAACCCAAAGATGAAAACAAATCAACAAGAATCAATGCAAATCGGTAATATTAATGCCAAAGAGCTATGTGACTCAGAATTTTCACCTCGGGGTCGTGAATCTAACTCTTTATGAACTGAACAGAAACACCTTTGGAGAGCTTGTAACGATGATTTAGTAGTTAGTTTAAGAATTTTAGCTCTCAAAATCCTATCAAGCTAATTTTAACTTAAAGTCCCACTGATTTTAAGCTCATAATTAGAGAGTTCAAAGAAGAAAAACCAGAAAAAAATGGATCAGAATCCTTTTTCCTACCTTTTCTAATTTTTATCTCACTAAAATCTATTCTCTCAATTTCAGCCTTATTCTCCCAATTTTAGCTCCTATTTTTTTTACCCCTCCTGGCTCCCCCCTTCAATTCAGCCTAAGGTGTGTTTTTATAGGCGAATTGGGGTGTTTTTCGAGACCTTTTTGACTATTTCCACTGAAAGTGGCCGAAAGGCTGTCTGTGCAGGGGCCCATTTTAGTCCATGCCACCGGTGACATGGTGATGCTGTCGGCGGTAGAGGCATCAGCCATCTAGCATACCGACAGCCAACGGGCCCAAAAGCCTAAAAAGTCATGAAAAGCAGTCAAGAGTGGGAAAAGTGGGTCAAAAGGCATCTTTTTTAATTTTAATTATATTTTAATAGGTATTCTTTAATTTGGGTGTAAATCATCGGTTCAACCTCCTACCGGGCACTTTATCGGCCATGCCAAACTGGATTCTAGCAAGTATAAAATTCACAAGGAATATTGTTTTGGTAATAAAAATTCTAAAGAGAACTTTTATTTTGAGGCATTAAAATTGGGTACATGTCATCATCGTCTTGCGAGAGGGACTACAAAATCCCGTGCTCACAAGCTGCCCCTCGGGGGATCATTGCTGCCACAGGTCAGTATGATCACATAAAAAGAGCAAGGGATAAGAATGATACCTGATGGATGACTGGTTTGCCCCTTGGTTGGACTCGTGCTTTATGGAAAGGATGCCCCTCAGTCAGACTTACGCTTTGAAGATTGGTTGTCCCTTGGTCGGACTCATGCTTTATGGATTGGTTGTCCCTTGGTTGGATTTGTGCTTTGCGGAAAGGATGCCCCTTGGTCGGACTTGATCCTTTGTAGGTCGGTTGTCCCTTGGTCGAACTTGGGCTTTATGGAGAGTTTATCCTTTGGTTGGATTTATGCTTTGCAAAAAGGATGCCCCTTGGTCGGACCTGATCCTTTATAAGTTGGTTGTCCCTTGGTCAGACTTGAGCTTTATGGAGAGTTTGTCCTTTGGTCAGATTTATGCTTGACGGAAAGGATGCCCCTTGGTCGGACTTGATCCTTTGAAGATTGGTTGTCCCTTGGTCGAACTTGGACTTTGTTGAGAGATTGCCCTCCGGTCAGGCTTGTCCCTTGGTTGGACTTGTACTTTGTGGAGTGATTTCCCTCCAGTCGGGCTTGTCCTTTGGTCGGACTTGTGCTTTGTGGAGTGATTGCCCCTTGGTCGGGCTTTATGCTTTATGGAGTGATTGCCCCTTGGTCGGGCTTTACACTTTGTGGAGAGATCGGACTTCGGTCGGGTTTATACTTTATGGAGTGCTTGCCCCTTAGTCGGGCTTGTGTTTTGTGGAGTGGTTATCCTTTAGTCGGACTTTGTGCTTTGCAGAGTGGTTGCCCCTTGGTCGGGCTTATGGTTTGAGGAGTGATTGCCCCTTAGTCGGGCTTGTATTTTATGGAGTGGTTATCCTTTGGTCGGACTTGCACTCTGCGGAGTGGTTAACCTTTAGTCAGACTTGCACTTTGTGGAGAGATCGCCCTTCGGTCGGGCTTATGCTTTGTGGAGTGCTTGTATCTTGGTCGGACTTGCACTTTATGGAGAGATTGTCCTTTGGTCAAACTTATGTTTTGTAGAGTGATTGCCCTTCGGTCGGGCTTATGTGAAGTGATTGCCCCTTGGTCGAGCTTATACTTTGTGAAGAGATCGCCCTTCGGTCGGGCTTATGCTTTATAGCATGATTGACCCTTAGTTGGGCTTTCACTTTGTAAGGAGATTGCCCTTCGGTCAGGCTTATGTTTTGTGAAGTGGTTGCCCCTTGGTCGAGCTTTCACTTTATGGAGAGATTCCCCTTCGGTTGGGCTTGTCCTTTGGTCAGACTTGTGCTTTGTAGAGAGGTTGTTTCTTGGTCGAACTTTGTACTTTGCGGAGTAGTTGCCCCTCGGTCGGGCTTATGGTTTGTGGAGTGATTGCCCCTTGGTCGGGCTTGTGTTTTATGGAGTGGTTGTCCTTTAGTCAGACTTACACTTTGTGGGGTGGTTGTCCTTTGGTCGGACTTGGACTTTGTGGAAAGATCGCCCTTCGGTCAGGCTTATGCTTTATGGAGTGCTTGTCCCTTGGTCGGACTTGCACTTTGTCGAGAGATTATCCTTTGGTCAGACTTATGTTTTATGGAGTGATTGCCCTTCGGTTGGGCTTATATGAAGTGATTGCCCCTTGGTCGGGCTTACACTTTGTGAAGCGATTGCCCTTCGGTCAGGCTTATGCTTTGTGGCGTGATTGCCCTTGATCGGGCTTTCACTTTGTGAGGAGATTACCCTTCGATCGGGCTTATATTTTGTAAAGTGGTTGCCCCTTGGTCGGGCTTTCACTTTGTGAGGAGATTGCCCTTCGTTCGGGCTTATGTTTTGTGAAGTGGTTGCCCCTTGGTCTGGTTTTCACTTTATAGAGAGATTGCCCTTCGGTCGGGCTTGTCCTTTGGTCGGACTTATGCTTTGTAGAGAGATTGTCCTTTGGTTGGACTTGCGCTTTTGAGGAGTTATTGCCCCTTGGTTGGGCTTATGGTTTGAGGAGTGATTGCCCCTTGGCCAGGCTTGTGCTTTATGGAGTGTGAAGTGTAGTTCTGAATCATGTTACTATTTTAGAGGGGTGAACCCAAAGGCGTCATGTACAGTGCCATACCGGAGACCTTCAGTTGGCGTTCTGGGGGTGAACCCGAAGGGTGATACATACAGAGACTGTGTCAGGGACCTTCAGTTGGTATTCTGGAGTGAACCCAAATGGTGATACAAACAGAGACTGTATCAAGGACCTTCAGTTGGCATTGGGAGGTGAACCCAAAGGGTGATACATACAAAGACTGTATCAGGGACCTTCAGTTGGCATTCTGAGGTGAACTCAAAGGGTGATACATACAAAGACTGTATTAGGGACCTTCAGTTGGTGTTATGGGGTGAACCCGAACGGTGATACATATAGAGACTGTATGAGGGACCTTCAGTTGGCATTCAAGAGTGAACCCAAAGGGTGATACATATAGAGACTATATCAGGGACCTTTAGTTGGCATTCTGGGGTGAACCCGAAGGGTGATACATATAGAGACTGTATTAGGGACCTTCAGTTGGTGTTCTGGGATGAACAGAAAAAGGTGACATGTATCGGCTCATACCGTAATCTCTGGGTAGTTTACGGAATGAGCGTACTGAATTTACGATTATGGTTTTATGCAAGTTCTGGAATGTTAGGGCTAGAGTTGGGATTTCGTCGAGGATAGCTGAAAAAAAGCATGGAGAGATCTGATGTCATCGACGGTATGACTTACGTCACTGGCGGTATGAGTGTCACATGGCAGCTTTGACTAGTCAGACAAGTCCAAAATCTAATTCGAAGGAGGCATTATCGCCGGTGGCATGAGTGATGTTGCTGGTTGTATGGCGTGATGCCGCCAGTGGTATGAGAGCCACGTGGCAGCTTTGACTATTCAAACAATTTCAAAATTTGAATTGAAGGGGACGATGTTACCGGAGGCATGAGTGATATAACTGGCGGTATAGTGTGATGTCACTGATAGCATGAGTGCCATATAGCAGCTTTGACTGGTCAAGCAATTACAAAATTTGAATTGAAGGGGGTGATGCCGCTGGCGGCATGAGTGATGTCGCTGGCGGTATGAAGCGAGGCCGACGGCAGCATGAATAGCAGTTTTAGATAAATCAAAACTCCTCAAATTCCGCATGACAGTTTAAAAGGGAGTAAAATTTTTTCTTCCTCATTCAGCACGTATAGAAACGTACCTCCCTTCTATTCCCTTCTTCAAATCTTTCATTTTCTCCGTCCTTCCAATCATGAAGAGAATTGCAAAGACTTTCAAGGGAAAATCCGCTAGGGCTAGGGAGAGCCTGCCTGATTCTTCCATTGAGGGGCTAAAAATACTCTCAGTTCCTACTGCTTATGGCCTGAAGTAGATGGCCAAGATGTATGGGCATGGGATCAATTCCCCCATCACCAATCTTGCTCCTGAGAAGGAGAAACATCTTTCCTACGTCCAGGTAATTCCGTAAAACCCGACTTTCTTCTTTTTGGGTTGAGTTTTGATTCGGCCTTAGGCTTAGAATTATGCCATGATAGGAGTTTATAAGCGTGAAATAGATTGTTTACAAACTGATGTTGCATGCTTTAGGTTTGATTTTCATTATTTTTAGGCTTATTGTTTGATTGATTGCGATTTTTTTGTGATTTTGGCACGATGGGTGTGATTTTGGGGAAAATAGATTATGCCCACAGGTAGTGATGTCGTTGGCAATATGAGTGATGTCGCTAGCATCATCAGGCCTTGCAAAAAGGCCTAAGGAGGTCTGATGTCGCTTCTATTTAAAGTGATATCGCCAGCGACATCATCCATGCCGCCAGCATTTTAGAGTGATGAAGCCGGCGACATCGCTTCTAGTAGAAGCGGCATTAGCAACTTTCTATCAGGTTTTAGTGATGAGAAAATAAGCAGGACTTATCTATTTTGTTTCTGATTTTTATAGCTGCACGAGCTGACTTATACTGGAGGGATAAGCGCCATCAGCGAGTGGTGGCACCATATTTCTGAGAGGGACCCTGAGCTTGCGCTCGCCATTAACGAAATTGGATTCGAGGGCTTGGCCCAAATTATGCCAATGCTAATGCCCAAGCTTTCTCATTCAACCGTGATAGCGCTTACCTAGAGGTGGTCTGAAACCACCTATACTTTTCACTTCTCATTCAGGGAAGCAACGATTACGTCCTTCGATGTTGTGGCTATGACCGGGCTTCCCTAGATGGAGGAGGTTATTTACTTTGATGCTTACATGGATAAATACCATATTGAGAGGCCCGTCTTAGGGCGGCTGTCTTATGGTGAGCCGTACCAACACTAGACCCGGGTAGATATAGTGCCCGATGATGAGAGAGAGGCTTGCGTCCGATCCTTTGTGAGTTCCTTGCTCACGGTATTGTTTTTTCTGATCTCGGGTAGCAAGATTAATTATGGGTTGACATCCATTGTGGAGGATGTGGTTGGTATCAGGAAGAAGAATTGGCCAAGGGCCATCTTGGCACAGATATACCACGGGCTGGATATGGGCACCTATAAGAAGGTGAAAGCCCTTCGCCTCCGTCATCTGCTACTCAGGTATATCCTCTTAAAACCATTTTTCTTGGTTGTGCATGTCTCATTTATTGCAGATGCTTTTTAAGCTGATTGTTTGTTATTTGTGCAGGCTTGGGCCTTTGAGCACCAGATTCTTCCACCGGTCGAGGTCAAGAAGACTATGCCGTCGGGTTCCCATTTTCTCGCCAACTGGTGCGGGGGTGTTAGCGGGAAGGCTAAGTATCCTACCAAATATAGGGAGGTCCTGAGGACCACGCCGTTGGGCTCGATATGCAATTTTTAATTTAGTTCTTGTTTTTACACTTCAGAATAGAACAAAAGCGTTAGTGAACTTATATTGGTTGTTTTGGTTAATTGTTGGAGTAGCTTATCCTGGATCCATTCGATAGGGTGGAGAACCTGACAGAGGTTGCGAAGGTTAGGGGGGAGGTGGACGACCATCGGTTTATCATGGAGTGTCCTTTGTCCCAGCAGTGGTATCTGGGTGAGCGCGTCCGGGGTTGGAGGTCTGTCCTAATTATCAATAGACCGATGCCTGCTCATCCTCCCAAGGGTTTATGGTGGCCGTATTTGGTGATCACTTCTAAGGCTGACAAGGCCGATTATATCAAGGGGAATGGACGAGTGATCCCTAGCGTCCCTAGCCTCTACGAGCAGCACTAGCAACACCTACTCCCCTTGTGTCCCTGCATCCACAGGAATGATACGATTGAGTATCATAATGAACAACTGCTGGATGAGGAGAAAAGGTACCTCAAAGGTATCGTGGATGTCAAAGAGGAAGAAGATGAAGAAGATGAAGAGCTTGAAGGTGATGTTGGGATCAAGCCCGAGGGGGAGGATGAGGCAGGTACGGATGTAGCCGGTGGGAGCACGCCAATGTCCCAATGGGGGCAGTGTTCTTTTGAGGTATGATCGTGTTTATGTTCCCGATTTTGAATTTGTTTAGGAACATTGCTGATATGTGTCTTTCATGTTTTTCAGGAATCCGCGAGGAAAAGATGCTGGGATAACTAAAGTGGGACACAGTACTATAGTGTATAGGAGGGAATAAACTTCATGGAGGGGCGTCTGGTCAACTCGATGGAAGCTACATTCCTGCTGATAAATTCTCGGGGCGAGTTCCTCCCTAGGAACATAGGCTCAAGCCGGGATGCTCCTATCTTTATACCAGAAGAAACCACTTACGTAAGGCCTAATAATTATTTCCTTATTTACCCTTAGGTGCGGGTGTCTAATGATATGCCTTTTTGATTTTTTAGGTGGCACGGAGCCATGTGGAGCAGCTCGCAGAGAACAACTTTGCTCTCCGGGATACGCTTATCGGGCAGTCGCTCCTTGTTCAGGTATATTCCCTATTTATGCCTATGTTAAAAAACGATAAGATGCATGTATGGATGCTATGAATTATATGCATTGTTGATGTTTTTCCTGGTTTGCAGGATTTCTTGGCCCTTTCTTAATCAGATGCCGATGTAGCCTAACAAAGATATGTGGAGGAGACTGCAAGACTCCAACATTGTGTGAGTGACCTTGAGGGTTAGCTGGAGGCTACTGCTCATGAGCGGAGGAGCAAGCAAAATTTAGATCGGACGCACCCCAGTAGCACCAGTTGCTGGGGAGTGAAGATGTCTGCTGGCCGTCGTGCGTTTACTATAGTTGAGGAGTCCAGCAGTGTTTTGATGACAGAGGGCAGGGAGGAGTATGAGGATGAGGTTAGTGACTGGCTAGTGAGCCCTGAAGACATTTCATCTTGCCCGGCCGGTAGTGGCGCGCATGCGTAGCTTTACATTTTTATTTTGCTTTTTATTTCTGCTCGTACCCTCGATACATTGGGGTTTGGATAATTTGGTTTTATTGTAGGCTAGATGTTTGGGATATTTGAGTGGTTTGCGCCTTCGGGCTTTTTACTTTGAATAAACATGGATTGCTATATCTGAAAAGGCATTGGAAACGTAGTATAGGATTGTTTACAGGTTCTGTACAGGTCTGAAATGATAACACTGCTTCTGATGTCGCCCAAAAAATTAACTCCATGCCACCGACGGTATCATTCATATCGCTAGGTTCATCGCCTCAAAACTGCCTATATCCATGTCGCCGGCAGCATCAACTAATATCGCCCAAAATAATCCATGTCGCCGGCGGCATTGCTCATATCGCCGGAGGTATCAACTTTCCAGAAACACAAATTCAGCCATTTCTTCAAATTTTGCTACGTTGAGCCATACTTAATAGCTATGGGGGGTTCCTGCGGAGTCTGAGGAACGCAGATTGGAGGGAACCGGGGAAATTTGGGCTCCAACTTGACTCTATCATTTGAATAGATTATCCTTTCGAGTTTTTGACCTAATAGACTTATTTCGACTTTTGCATAAACCTAGATGTTTTCAGTCTACCTATATTTTTTTTTATGAGCTTGGAGCTTCTTCGATTAAGCTTACTTGTGATGTTTCCATCACTTGGTCGCCGGACATTCATACAATAATAGATACAGAGGTTTCTGTACGAAAGACACTTTTATTGAGTGAATCTAATTTGAGTACAAGATGTTGGCAATCATTTCCATTAATGGAATCCCTGGTGTTAACCAGCCTTTACAGGTTTTCAAGTTAACATCACACTGTTTTTCTCTCATGCCCTAATTTTTGCCTGAACTGCCCTTTTTGGGTTTTCAGTTTAGCATGCGTTATTGACTTATCCCCTAATTTTTGTATGGCCAATTTACAGGATACTGACTGTCGGGTGTCACCCTAATTTTTGTCCGATCAGTAGAAGACCGAAATGCGGGCGATTATTATTATATATATATTTTTGTGTGCCGCTTTTGTAATTTATTTCTTCTTTTTAGACTCGATAATGCTTAAGCTTGTCTAGATTGACTAGACCGATGAATTCACTTTTGGCTGTGCTCATGAATTTAATAGCCCCACTGATTTTAGTACCATTTTTTGTCACATGACAACTTTCTCGATTTGATCTGAACTTAACATCAGTATCGAAAGTATGACCATCCTGGTTGACTGTGTTTCCATTGTTTGTCGGGCCTATGACTTCTGGTAAGGGCGTTGGGCATCCTATTTGCCGTTGTGTGCTCAGTTGTGCCTTTGCAGATTCCCCAAGGTCCTTAGCGCCCATTTGGTTTTTGCATGGGTCACCCGATTCATTCTGACCTTCAAAGTTACATCGGGAAACCTTGTTTTGCTTCTGGTTAGCCACATTGTAAGGGGTTTTAGTTTGTGGGAGTTTTAGAGCTTACACAAAGCTTCCTTGACTGGTTTGATTGCTATTCTGATTGCTTTTCTAATTGCTCCTTCAGTCTATGGTTCGTATAACCCTTCCTGTTTAGGCCTGCATTTGCCGCTTGTACTTGTGGTGGAGGGTTTTTGACCAAGTGATTTTTGGTTTGGGGGCCTTTTGCTTGGTGCCTTTGAAAGATGAATCGGTAGTTTGTTTTATCAATTTATTCGGTGAGCTGATCGCGACATCGGTTGTGCGCTCATCTTTGCAGCGCGTTGGATGAAGGTGCTTGCCTTTAGACTTGATGCTTTAGGAGGTGGTTACCCTCTAATTTTAGTTGGTCGAGGGGTTTGATGTAGGTTAATTTGTGATATGTGTTTTTCTGCAAATTTGGTCATTTTCTTAGCGGTGACATTGGTCTGAGATTCAGCTACGATGTTTATTTGATGGAGGTTGGGCTCCATTAGTTGTCGTTTTGTGTAAGCCTCAATTTTCTGTGTCAGGGGACCAGTTGATACTTCTTTGGTAGCTTGAAGGTGTACCGTTGCAGGGTTGCTGAGTTAATTCTAGAAGAGACCCGTGGTGTTCAACAATCTAACTATTGATCTGGGGACCAAGCAAAAGCATTATCGTGGTCTTTAAGCACTTTATTATCTCACATGTGTTTGACATGAGTTAAATTATTGGATTTGATTACCATATAAGAGCCTACATCTGTACTCGGCTTAATTTTATTCAATAAAATGTCTTGAATACTGGAAGCATCGTGTGTATACTTATATGAATGCGTGGATTAAATGATAGAGAAATGACATAAGTAAGAAAAATGGAAGTTGCTCATGGAGCTAAAAAGTCTAAACTTTAAGGATTGCAAATCAAGATTCTTCGTCCTTGCTGTTGGAGTGAGGCTTTCCTCTACCAATAGAGTAGATGGCCTTGATGAGATCTTGCAGCACATTCCCTTATTTAGGAAAGCCGGGATTAATCATCCGTGTCTGGTCACCAAACTCTAGTGAAGGACTGGATGCTCTATTAGGCCGATAATCTTCTTATCCTTCACCAGACGTTGGATAGTGCGAATCAAAGCTTTGCATTGATTGTGTGGTGACCTGACATCATATGATATCCATAAAAGCTTTTTCCTTCTTCCCTCGTAGGGGGATTGAATTTGCGAAGAGGTTTAAGAATGCCAGCTTCCCTTAATCCGGTGAAGATAAAATTAAGCAGCAGATTCTATGGATTTGTGATACACTAAAGGCCATTGGTTGGCTGAATGGTGGCAGCTGGTGCCATTTTCTGGGAGGTCTCTTGGTCCACCAGAATTTGAGGTGGGGGTATGGGTGAGTCAGTGTTTTAAAAGACCTGGTTCCCCTCTGGTTAGACCCTTCCCTCTTTCTGATTGTAGCTTGCCATTACCAATTGAAGCGAGAGGGCCTTAACTTTATGTTGCATGACGTGGTCATACTGAGGCGTCAGGGTATCGGGGATCTGAAACTGTGATGGAGTGACCAATATTGGAGTTGGGATGTTAAACAATGATGGAAGAATTAGACTCTGGGCTACTTCCCTTTATCCGGGGTGAGCGGTTGGCTGTGATTGTCAGAGTGCATTATTATCGGGTGTCATGCCCGGAGATCGCATGACCTAGTTGAAGTTCTGACTTCCTAGGGTTTTTTAACGGATACACATACTAACTCCTGAATGATGTTTTAGAACTGATTCGAGTTCAGAAACTGGATGATAGCGGAGGTGATCTCTGACCTAAGAGACAAAGGGTGAACTGTTGCTCCTGAGGTGGGGAAAAGACTAGCCTATTCCCTGGGTGAGTCAGAGTTGTCATTATGAGGAAGAGACATGGTGAAGGTTCGAATTTGGGAGGAAGACTGTTTTGGTATCATGAACCGTTGGTCAGACCATGAATGGGTTGTAAATGGTATGGATGGTATGTATGATTTTTTTTATTTGGAAGTGTAATATGTATGGCTGTATGTAGATGTGGTTAGAGATGATGTGATGGATTATCCCTCCAACATATGTGGGACGTTTGTATCTCACGTCATACATAGCGATATGTGATGACACAACAGAGGCACAAGAGAAGTCTCATGTGTGTTGCTAAACTTCTTCCACGGGTGGAAGTGGTAATGGTAAGTTGATTTATTTTCAGCCCTTGAAGCTGATGCATGGGGGTGCATGATCACTGAGCATATATCACGCGAATCATCCCTTTTCCAACCTTATGACTCCGGCGTAACATCTTTTTGGAAGGATGGAGTTTGGCTTCTTCACCGGTAATGGTGAAAGAAGCGCGTCCCAAATATTTTATTTGTTTTGGGTAATCCTAAGGGGAATAATGTGCTAAGACTTTTTCTAGCGCGGCTTTAGTATAGGGTTGCTGATGTCTCCCGTTTACCTTGATTCCACGTTACTCAACCACTACCCAAATAGGTACGATCGTAGGAGTTTATGTGTTGGTTAAAACGAGTGATCCACCCACTAGGCATCCTCAATTCCAACAGGGCATGAGTGATACTTTATAAGCTTCTCGGGTAAAATAGGGCACCTAAAATTACTGAACTATCTATACACGTGAGGATAAAATGTTATAAAAAAAAGACTGAAGTTTTAATTTGGCCAATGTTTTCAATACATCATCAATATCCTTTAAACTTTATGAAAAGAAAGTTCAATTTTAAAGAGATACTCCCTAGCAAAGTCACCACTGTGAGCGGACGACGTTTCGTACGGCATCTCCGGCACAGGGCTGGTGGGCCGGCCTCTTTAGGTGACGGGGAGATGCATGTGATGTGATTGGAAAATGATTTTGCATATTTTAATGCTCAAAAGATATGCGATTGAAATCCCATACTTAAAATAGAGTCGTCACCTGGTTCAGCTCAACCGGGACATTTTTGGTACGATTTTCCCACCGGGTGGTTGGACCATACCTTAAGTAGAGATTCCAAGTTCGGATGATGTTACCTATTTCTCATTAGGCCAAGTTAAGATACTTCATTCTTTCTTAATTGGTTTAATCCATCCTATTTATTTGTGTTTTTAGTTATTTTGTTATTTTCACGTTTATCAAGCAATTGAAGTGATGAATAAGTTATTACAGTTATCCAAAAATAAGTGCGGAAAGTAAAATTGTTATAAGTCTTCCAAGTCCTGTACATTTTTCTATGCAATAAATAAAATATCCGAATGTCTGATATACATTTACCTGTCGAAGATGGTTAGTATGGATATGGCGTGTTTTATTTACAATATTATAAAGCCCGATTGGATGGCTAAAATGAGATTTGAACGGCGTTTGCAAAAAAATTCTGTTTTAAACCAAATTTTAGGTTCGATCGTTGCTTTAACCGGATTATAAGTGAAAATGCCACTCGTTATAGGGTGGGGTCTATTTTCAGGAGGTTTTGAACCTCCATCGTTACACTTTATGTCCTAGCTTTGGAAAATAAGTTAGGCTGGGAATAAACAAAAATAAAACTAATGTCTAAAAAGTCATGCCGGCGATGAGGCAACAGATGCCGCCGGCAACATGGTTGATGTCGCTGACCGCATGGCTGATGTCGCTGGCGACATCAATTGTGTCGCGGGTGACATCAGTATGCAGTTAGGCTACAAGGCTTTCTGAGTACCATAAAGGAAGGGTCTTATAAGAAAGTGAGGTCTCTGGGGAATGTGATACCACCAGCGGAATCAATGATGTCTCTAACGACATGGGTGATATCGCCGATGACATCACATGTCTCCGGCGACGTCGATTTCTTGCAGCAGCAGCGGGCAGCTGTAAAAAATGACCAAAAACCCAAAGATGAAAACAAATTAACAAGAATCAACACAAATTAGTAATATTAATGCCAAAGAGCTATGAGACTCAGAATTTTCACCTCGAGGTCGTGAATCCAAATCTTCGTGAACTGAGCAGAAACACCTTTAGGGAGCTTGTAACGATGATTTAGTAGTTAGTTTAAGAATTTTAGCTCTCAAAATCCTATCAACCTAACTTTAACTTAAAGACCCACTAAATTTAAGCTCACAATCAGAGAGTTCAAAGAAGAAAAACTAGGAAAAAATGGATCAGAATCCCTTTTCCTACCTTTTCTAATTTTTATCTCACTAAAATCTATTCTCTCAATTTTAGCCTTATTCTCCCAATTTTAGCTCCTATTTTTTTACCCTCCTGGCTCACCCCCCCCCCCCCTCAATTCAGCCTAAGGTGTATTTTTATAGGCGAATTAGGGTGTTTTTCGAGACCTTTTTGACTATTTCCGCCGAAAGTGGCCGAAAGGCTATCTATGCAGGGGCTTGTTTTAGTCCATGCCACCGGTGAAATGGTGATGCCGCCGGCGGTATGGCTGATGCCGCTAGTGGTATGGTGATGCCGCCGGTGGCATGGCTGATGCCGCTGGTGGCATGAGCCTCCAGCATACCGACAGCCAACGGGCCCAAAAGCCTAAAAAGTCATGAAAAGCGATCAAAAGTGGAAAATAGTGGGTCAAAAGGCATCTTTTTAAATTTCAATTATATTTTAATGTGTATTCTTTAATTTGGGTGTAAATCATCAGTTCAATCTCCTACCGGACGCATTATCGGCCAGGCCGAACTGGATTCTACCAAGTATAAAATTCACAAGGAATATTAATAAAAATTCTAAAGAGAACTTTTATTCTGAGGCATTAAAATCGGGTACACGTCATCATTGTCTCTCGAGAGGGACATCAAAATCCCGTGCTCACAGATAGTTTAGACATAATCATAATTGCATATGAAGCAGGTCTCACTAAACATAGTCCAACTATAATTTCTCTGACTTCATGATATGATATGTCAAGGACTTTCGTATACATATATATATGAATATATTTTAACCAGTCATAATACATTTACAAGCACATCGATATAAATAAAAGATTAAACGCCCTTATTAATTAAACAAATTATTTGTACCATTAGATAATTAAGATATGTCGCCCTAATTGCCTTAAGGGCATACATTATATCTAACAAACTCCCACTTGCACTAAGGCCAGTTAGCCATATGTCTTAATCCATATGCTTTAACATGCCGGTCATGTTTGACTTAAGTCAATGGCTTCGTAAGACCATCCGCGAGGTTTTGATCAGTGGGTACATATTCTAGTCTAATAATCTTAGCATCAATAATCTCCCTGATTATATGATACTTTCTGGATACATGTCTGTTCTTTTTGGTGAGATCGTGGTTCCTTTGCCTGAGCAATAGCACTGTTGTTATCACAATACAAAGTAATTAGATCAGTAGTCTCAGGCACCACACTGAGATTACCAATAAATCCCTTTCACTAGACAGCTTCTTTTGCTGCTTCATAGGCAGTAATGTATTCAGATTTCGTGGTTGAATCGGTAGTAGTTTCTTGCTTAGAACTCTTCCATCATACTGCCCCTCTATTTAACACATATACAAAACCTGACTGAGACTTAAATTCATACTTGTCAGATTGATAACTCGCGTCAGCGTAACCTCCAATTTGGAGGTCACCATCTCCATATATCAAGAACTCATCTTTAGTCCTTCTCAAGTACTTAAGAATTGCCTTGTCGAACATCCATTGCTTTTCACCTAGATCTACTTGATAGCTACTCTTAAAGCTCAAAGCTTGAGAGACATATAGCCTAGTACATATCATAGTATACATGATGGATCCTATCGCGGATGCATAGGGTACATCCTTCATGCACATTCTATCCTGAGCTGTCTTCTGACACTTAACCTTAGATAGGTTAATCCCCTTTGTCACCAAGAGATAACCTTTCTTCGAATGCTCAAGGTTGAACCTATTCAAGACCTTGTCTATATATGTACTTTGAGAAAGACCTAATAACCCCTTTGATCTATCCCTATAGATCCTTATACCTAGTATAAATGCTGCTTCACTAAGGTCTTTCATGGAGAATTTTCTTAATAACCATACTTTAGCATTTTGAAGAAGAGAAATATTGTTTCCTACTAGTAGAATGTCATCGACATATAATACTAAGAAAATGAATGAACTCCCACTATCCTTCTTGTAAACACAAGGCTCACTAATGTTCGGACAGAAATCCAGTTTATGGATTGTCTGATCAAACCTTTTATTCCAACTTCTGGATGCTTGCTTAAGTCCATAAATGGATCTTTGCAGCTTGCATACCTTCGAGCCATTCTAAGATGTAAAACCCTCAGGCTTTATCATATACACATCTTGGTCTAAATCCCCATTCAGGAATGCTATTTTGACATCCATCTGCCAGATCTCATAATCGTAATAAGCAGTAATGGCGAGGAGTATCCTTATGGATTTAAGCATGGCCAGCGGTGAGAAAGTTTCATCATAGTCAATACCTTCACATTGACTATAACCTTTCGCAACTTACCTTGCCTTGTAGGTAATCACATTACCATCCATGTCGGTCTTCTTCTTGAAGACCCATCTACACCCGATCGATCTAACCTCCTGTGGTGCATCAACCAAATTCAAACTTGGTTCTCATACATGGAATCCATTTCTGATTTTATGGCTTTAAGCCATTTATCAGAATCTGAGCTTTTCATTACTTCATCATAGGTTCTTGGCTCATCATCCTCCACGAGATATATTTCCTTATAATCAGTGATGATAAAACCATATCTATCGGGATCCTTATGAACATGACCTGATCTTTGCAATGTTTTTGTTTCGACTGTTTGTTCTTGAATCATACTTTCTTGTGTATCTAGAATGGGGTCAATCAGCTGATTGTCTGTTTCTTCCTCTTGAACCTCCAGTTCAAAATTGATCCCACTAACTTTTGCAAGTAGGTGTTCCTTTTCAAGAAAATGAGCATTCTAAGATACAAATACCTTTTGCATTATAGGTAAGTAGAATAAATACCCAATGGTTTCCTATGGATATTGTAAGCACTGTATTTTAACAATCCTTCTCACGAAACGATGATGAGAGCATATAATGCATCCTTCTACATGTGTTATCTACTTAGAGTGATTTCAATGCAATTTGGTCAAGCTTCATCAAATCTAAACCTCAGAAAACTAGCGCGTTAGCCCTTAAAGGTCTAAAATGGTAAAAACAGGTCAAAACAGGTCAAAACTGGTCAGTTTTGGGCGATTTTGGGCAGCTCTGGGAAGTTTCAGGAAAAACTGGTTAGACCAGTCTATACGGGTTGACCTAAATCCGCATGGGTTGACCGATTGGACCCATATGGGTCTATCCCATCCGTATCGATCTGAAACTTCCTAAATTACCCAATTAGGTACCATTGGGACCCATATGGGTCTAGGCCACCCTTACTGATTCCCCAGACGCCCAAATAGTTAGTTTTAATGCCCAAATCTGCCGTAAATGAATATATTCTGCCGTAAAAGAATATAATTTGATATAGTAAATATAATTTGCCATATAGCAAATATAATCTGCTATAAATGAATATATTCTGCCATAAAAGAATATAGTTCGATATAGTAAATATAATTTGCCATATAGCAAATATAATTTACCGTAAGCAAATATTATCTGTCATAACAGAATATAATTGGACAAAGTAAATATAATTTGCCATATAGCAAATATAATTTGCCATAAGTGAATATATTCTATCATGAAAGAATATAATTCGATATAGTAAATATAATTTGCCATATAGCAAACATAATTTGTCATAAGCGAATATAATTTGACATAAAAGATATAATTTGCCATAAATGCATAAATCAACCATTTAATGCGTTTAGACCTTTTTTCAGTTATAAATAGAGGCCATTTTCCTCATTCCAAGAAACACAACATACGCAATGGAGAAATCATAATAGAAAGCAAATACTATTATAGGGAAATAATTCTAGCAAGTTCTTGAGGTTATAGTAAGGGTATAGAGGAGGTATAGAAGTTATAAAATAGAGGGAAAACATTTCACATTTGGTTTCCCCACATTTTATTCCTTTCTAACTTCATATTTAGGAGTGGGGGAGATTCTGTCCACACAAATACTCATCTAAACAATTCTAAATCCATCATTTCATCATCTACTTTGACAAAGTTTCCATTCGGCATTGGAATCGCTCTAAAGTGGATTCACAGCGTAAAGGTACGCTCTTGAGTTTCCAACAGACTCACATCTCAGTTATTTTATTATTCTTCTCTATGTCTTCTTTTTTGCCTATTCTTTTATTCCTGTTTTGGGTCTGGTCCTAACCCATATGAGCCTTGTTGGCACCTTATGTCCTTAAGGATATTCAATTAGTGCGCCATACTCATACGGAAGGAAATCAAATTTTTTTTCATCATTTCTCCATAAATCTGTTTGATAAATTAAACTGAGTTTCTGCCCGAGACCAGATAGGACCTGTACGGGTCCCCTATACCCGTATCGGTCCTCCCTAGTAGCCGTACAGGTCCCACCCACCCATACGGGTACCGACCCCCTAGTAGAACCCAGAATTCCATTTTAACTGGTTAGAATCAATCCAAATCATCATTTGCCATGTGATCATTTTCACTAATAATCTATTAAATCAACCTACAAAAGTTGAAATGTGTTTTCATAACAAAATACGTTGAACACTTGTTATTTCTCTCCAATCCTAGAAGCCGCCCGAGCACTATTGATCGTAAAACTGCCATGCTAACATAATCACATATTTCCTAATGAAATGCTGACTTATGAGATGCTATAAACTATGCTAATCTTTATGGATGTAGGGGAATTTATTTTTATTTTATTTTATAACTTAGAACAAATGTATAGGTTCTCTTGCAACTCCCCCATTTTCCCCCGGTTGTAATTTTTATTCCCCCATTTATTACTTGTGCTTTATTGTAATCTGTAAATGCATGTAACGAGTGTGAAAGAGTGTAGAAATAGGATTTCTGTGATAATTCCCTAAATGATGAAAACAAAAATGGTTTTATGCGGTGAATGTAATTTTGAATCAACTAAATAGGAAATAAGTGACTCATCCGATACCCGAATCGCTGATCTAATAGGTATGAGTCTCCCGCCCAAAGGGAACCCTACCAAAACTCTATCCCAAGTAGACAACTTGGGTGGCAACTCTGTCACTTCTATCGAGATTTGGGTATCAATTATTTTATTCATTAAAATTAGCTTATTGTGCAAACTTGAACTAAAAATGTTTTGTCACACCTAAATCCAACCAACCCCCAGTTGGCCCCTCCTATCACACATGTGCCAAGGGAGACCCACAAGTCATCGACACCTCATAAATATCCAATGAATAGACATTTGTTAAATTTAGCGCTTAGCTTATCTAATGTTATCCTGTTCATAATAGCTGGACAGCCCCATACTCTTAGGTGACTTAGAGATGGCCTTTTAGTGCATCATCTTTCGTAAGGTGTAAAATCAACTGATTTAGAGGGCACTCTATTTAATACATAAACTATGCTCTCTAGTGCATATCCCCAAAAGGATTTACTGAGATCTATATGGCTCATCATGGACTGAACTATATCTAATAAATTTGATTCCTCCTTTTAGACACTCCATTATGTTGGGGCGTATAAGGAGGGGTCCACTAAGGAACTATCTCATTTTCCTTTAGATAATCCTGATACTCCTGACTTAAGTATTCTCCACCTCGATCCGATTGAAGTGCTTTAATACTTTTCTCAAGTTGTTTCTCTACTTCATTTATGAATAGTTTGAATTTTTCAAAAATTTCAGACTTGTGCTTCATTAATTACAAATAACCGTATCGTGAATAATCATTAATGAAGTTTATGAAGTAGGAGCATCCTATTTGTGCCTGAATGCTCATTGGACCACACACATCAATGTGTATAAGTTCCAATGTACTAGTGGCTCATTTACCCTTTCCTTTAAAGGACAACTTTGTCATTTTTCCTCTTAAATAAGGTTCACAATCATTACAAGACTCTAAGTCTATTGGGCCTAAGTCACCTTGTTTATGCAACTTGGTTAAGCGATCTTAGTTTATGCGGTCTGAACGATAATGCCATAAGTAGAAGGAATTTTCATTATCAAATTTTTCTCTTATCATTGTTTGTATTTGAGAATATGATTTTGTAATTACAAAATATCATTTGTCATATTGCAATTAAATATCATTCATTACTTTGATAATACCTTTTATCAAATTGGACTAAAATTCCATCTGCTTTAAAGCAGGAAATAATATTTTATAATGACAATTAATTATCGCTTTGTCTTATTACAAATTTAGCGAAATGCAGATTTTAAGTTCCTACATCATTAGTAGCCTCCAAGCTTGAATGATTTTTCGTACGTATAACTCTCCTTTTGCCAAACCTATACTTCTCATTTATATCTATACCTTTGTATGGATATGTGATTCTCATTAGGTATTCCATACCAATTTAGAATTCCCTTGAGATGTAGAAATTCTCAATATCAAACATCTTGAAGTGGAAGCTTTCAAGCCTCCTCTTCTCATGCTATGAGACTTTAGCCATTCTAATCTTGCTTCCAATATTTCACATATAAAACAATCATTTTTGTCACCAAGACAAAATTTTCAGTACTCCTTTTGATTTTCTCATCACTCTACTCTATCCTGCTTCAAAACTAGACACCATGTGTGTCCCTTTACTTCTTTGAGATATGAACCATTTGAATTTCTGAGTAATTGGTCCCACCTATTTCTATCAAAATATTTTGGTTCAAATTTTCCACCATGGAAAATCCTTTCTCTAAGATGTAAAGACATAGACTTTAAAGTCCATGATTTTATAATGCCCTTGTAGCTAAGGTAACATGGATCCTAACATCTGACTTGATGTTTAACCTTGTCTCCTTCCAGCTACTTACATAAGGTAACAGGGATGTTAACAACTTCCAAGGTGTTGTATCCTAGTTTCCTTTATGTATTTCATGCATATCTATTTTGAACAAAATTGCTTGCTTCATGTTGTTTAGATTCGGGCTTATACAATGTACATGCCAAGCCCAAGGCCTTGAAGACTATCCTCACATTTCTAAACAAACCCTTTGAAGTTAGAGTCAATTAAAATTAGTTATCAATGCGACCGTTTGTATTTAAATAAAGATTTCAATCGAGATATAAGAAAAGAATTATTGTTCAGATATTAGTTTTAGTACATGTATTTAATATAAGGTCTTTTAATTAAATATATTTATCCTACTATTTTCTTCGAAATTTACAATAGCCCATTCTATTGAATTCAAGAATTTTTAGCCTAGCTAAATCTTCGAGTATGTAGCATCTATAACTAGTTTAATACAACTCCTAATTTTATGAGTCAAACCATATTAGTAAGTCATAGTTGGAATCACATTTCATTTGCATCGTATGCAATTGCTAATCCATTTAAGTTCCCTAATTCCAAGGGACGTGTACTCTTATTTTAGCAACTCCTTGAACTTATCTCAGTTCTGAAGCTAGCCCCCAATTTTATGATGGACTAGCCCAGTACCATTAAGGCAGATCCTATCCCAATTTTATAACCAATCAATGTGGATGAAAAGGAACGCTTTGCGTAACACTTTTGTAGCCCAAAGAGACCGTACTATAAATTTGGGTAAGGAAGACGTCAACTCGCCTTAATATATTTACTTTAAGATTTTATTAGTGTTAAATATCTCACCCAATCTAGGATTTTGTTAAATGGACATGTTTATAATAATTTATATTAATTTAGGGAATTTTGGAATTAATTTTTAAGGTCCAACCTTAGGTGGGTTCAAGCTCTTTATTATAATTATTCCATCGACCTAGATTATATGTAAAATAATTAACACATTTATTTGTTATATTTATATTGCATTTTCTTTAAGCTTTTATTCAATAATTTAATTATTATTTTGTTATAGAAACGTATATAAGCACCATCTTATATACTAGAAATTAATTAGTCCATTTTAATCTCCCAAGTCAATTCGAGTTGCACCGATACAGGTTCCCAGGTAGGAGTGGTGCCCTTGAAGTGAGTAGACATCAAGTCCAATCCTTAGCTAGAACAAATACGGGCACAGACTCGAAGACTATGAATCCTTTTGAACTAATAAATTTCATTCTTACAATTCATGTAAATTGAAACCATCCATAACCCATGTAATTTATATAATTTATTAAGTCTTTTATAATCTTGAGTAAGTTGAGCAGGCTTATTCAAAATTATTCATAACAATTTTCAAACATTGAAATGAAGGCCCAAATTTATATATATTATTCCAAACAATTCGGCAAATAATAAATCATTTCATATAAAAAATAAAATTTGATTTGCTTTTAACTTAATTATACACTAAAAATGCAGGCTCTGATACCACTGTTGGGAACTGACAGTCAATTTGGACATGCTTAACAGGCACGGCAGAAATTCAAAATTTTGTCCATGTCCTTAGGAACTCCTATTAGTTGCATATAAATTAAATAAAGCTTTAACTAAATATTTCTCTACCTAGGTTAGCATGTATAGGCTAGGCATACCAAAATTCTAAATTATATCATAGTATAAATATTTTATATTAAACATGTTATAACTCTAAGTTATAATTTAAATATAAAATAAATTAAGCATGCATTATAACTTAAGCATAATAATTATTAAGTTTAAAACGCTTAAAGAAAAAACATAATAATTAAAATAAAACATACCAGTTGAAGCATGCTTTGGAAGAACCTCCTTGCACAAGCCTCTAAGTATAGGATAGCCTCTATGAGTATCCGCATAAACCCCACCAACCGAAACCTCCTCGATAGGAAGAACTAAGGAGCCTTGAGTAGTTGCTAGACCACTCCAAAACCCCACCCGATAACATAACCTAGAGATGATCAAGTTATTTTTGAACTTGGTGCAATTTAGAAAGGAGAAATGGAGCTCTAATTATAGCAGAAGCAAAGACTCCCTTGATTTAATGCGGAATTACTAATGATCTAATGCGATATTAAATGCGTGATTAAATGCCAATTTAAACACAAGATTTAATTACTGAATTAAATCCAATTTAAATATATGTATTAAATCCAATTTAAATACATAATTTAATTGGTACATTATATCCAATTTAAATACATGTATTAAATTCAATTTAAATACATAATTTAATTAATTCTCGTCTTTTTTATTTTATGACCCTAATAAAATTAGTTACCGGTCGAAATAAACTCTTGACTTGACAAAAAAAATGATCTAATCATTCTAATCAACATTTTGATTTAATTTATGACCCTAATAAAATTCGTTACTGGTCAAAATAAATTTCTAGCTTAACCAAAAAATGATCTAATCATTTTAATCAACACTTTAATTTATTTGTGACCCTAATAAAATTAGTTACCGACTAAAATAAATATCTGGCTTATCCAAAATTTCATAATGATCTAATCATTTTAATTAATACCTTAATTTATTTATGACCCTAATAAAATTAGTTACCGGTCAAAATAGATTGTTGTTCTAACCAAATAATAATCTAATTATTATTATGTCATATTTTAGTAATAGAATAAATCTATTAATTCTTTGCTCAGTCCGATGAGGGCCCAATGTGTGTGACCTTATAGGATCCCAAAGTATTGAGCTGTTAAGGCTTAACCAACCCTTGTTCTATTGGAACCATTGGCTCGAGGTTCTATACCGTGAATAGAACTCGATTACCTTAAACAATTGTAGTATGCCTCTAACAAGGGTCTACCATCCCCCATTACTCAGAACGTCATTTGTGCTTATGACTTAATCCCGGCTAATGTAATAGTTATCCAGTGCGATGAACTCCTTCCATTCTTTAATATTAGTACCATCTAGTTTATAGGGTTCAGTTAAAGTGTTAACCCACTAATAGCAAGGTTGCTCTAAGCTATCCCAGTTATTAACTTGTTACCGAATTATATTGCCTTTTACTATAGTGTGTTTAACTAGAAACTATTTCTATCAAACACATACTCTGATTAGAGTTTTATAGCAATCATTACTTCAACAAGCGGCCAGGTATAACTCCTTAATATATCCGGATGGATTCTTTTCGACTACATAGCTTACCAAAGAGTAGTCATCACTATACCCATAATCACCCATGACACCCTAAATTAATGAGTGTATAGGAATGACCCAAAGTACAACAATGGACCTACACAAGGTAACTACCATCTCAAGTATAAGGATATTTGCAAAGCTTATTACATGAAGATAAACACTAACACATTGATATATATGCCAAGTGTTTACCTTACTACAGTCTCCAATATATCTCTCAGATATATCCATGTGTCAAACTTAAGGCACCACCTTCAGTCCTTAGGAGATTGACTACTTGGACCCTTTCTAAGAAAGTTGACAACATGCTAGTCTTTTCGCTTCATCAATATCCTTTCTTGACGAAACTATGACTAGGGATAGTTTAGACATAGTCACAATTTCACATGAAGCAGGTCTCACTAGACATAATCCAACTATAATTTCTCTGACTTCATGCTATGATACGTCAAGGATTTTTGTATACATATATCAATGAATATATTTTAACCAGCCATAATATATTTACAAGCACATTAATATAAACAATAGATTAAACGCCTTTATTAATTAAACAAAATATTCATACCATTACATAATTAAGATATATCGCCCTAATTGACTTAAGGGCATACATCATATTTAACACCTGCAAAATACAACTTGACATGGCACTACATGGTGCATTCATAATGTGACACTATAAAACATAATATGGCAATACATGACACTGCATGTTATTAGAATAACTCAACATGACACTGCATGTCATCAATATAGACATGACACCGCATGCCATCACAAAACTAGACATGACACTACATATCATGGATGGGTTGTGGTAAAGATCTCGTTGGATCTAAAGTCTTATTGTGTGCACTATAAAGATCTTGCTGGATGTAAGATTTGGCTATGATGTGCCGAGGTGAAGATCTCATTGGATTTAAGGTTTTGTGTCTTTAATTCCAGATCAAGGTAGAACTTATTTGGAAGAGGTTTATGAACTCTTGTATCATGATGCATGTGATGTAACACATTTATTGTTATTGTTATAAGATGAGTTGTGCAAGTGCATGATGCATCAAGTTGGCATTTTCCCCTAGTCCGATCAGATGGAGTGCATCCTTTAGTGGATATGCTTGCTTGAGCCTCTCTTGTAGTTTCTTTATTCTGAGTTGTACCTCTGGTAGTATTGGGTTGTGGCCGGTCGGGTTCGTACATAGTGTCGACAATGTTTAGGTATTTGATGCAGATTGAGCGATTTGTTTGTCTGATCCTAATTTTTTAATAGACCTCCCTTTCAGGTTTTTGATCTATCAAATCGCCTTGATTTTTTCCTAGACCGCCCTTTCGGGTTTTCAATCCAGCATGCTTCTTCTTTCTTTTGTCATTTTTTTATTTTCTTCTTTTTTCTTTTCTTTTGGATGAGAGGCTTGGCATTGACTTCCTCCTTTCTTACCTTGCCCCAATTTATAAGAGAAGATGAGATACTCTGTATTTATTTATCCGCAAGCTGATTCATCTATGCATTTGTCTTTGACTAGACATCACTGCGATGATTCATGCATATGATGGTTTGAATGTTATGCTTGTTTAGCCATTTTTCAAATGAATTTGCACATGCATTTGAGCATTTATGAAATTGTCTAACATGCAAACATTTCACTAATCAAATTAAAAGTGGAAACAAACAATCGAGGAATGATAATTATCTCAAGTGATTTACTCCTGCTATCAACTAGCCGTGATAGGTTTTCTAGCTGATATCTCTTGCCTCACGGTCTTAACTTTTTCCTAAGTTGTCATTTTGGTTTCAACTTAGCAGACCATCTTAAGTTTTCTTTTGTCACGATGGGTTTTTTGGGTTTCCATCAGATAGGCTTTTTCTTCTTATTTTTTTAACACTTGATGACTTGATGACTTAGGTCTCGACTTGGATTTTTCCCCAATGTATGCTTTAGAGCTTAATCGATGCATTATTCCTATGTAGATCTTGAAGAAATTTAAGATTTTGTTATTGCCCTAATATTGAGGCTCTTCAGATTAATTATGCCCCTTGCATTTGGCCTTTGGATATGGATGGGATTACATCACATATGATTAACTTCATTGAGCTTTTGTAATGATTTAGGATCGATTATTTCATTAGGATGACATCGGCTAAGGACTTAGATTTTTCCTTCTTTTGTTTTAGAGGAATTAATCGATGGAAGGTGCTTCGATGGTAGGTGCTTATTTTATGTTGGAAAGACTAGAAAGGTGTTGGCTTTGTTTTTCTGGCTTCTATTTATAGCTCCTATAGCATTTTCCCATTGTTCCTAATGTTGTCGAGGAGTAACATTTTATAGATTAGATGAGCTTTGAGGCTTTTGCATGATCATTTGTGTATAGGAACTGGGCAAATGTCATCAAGTGTATTTTTGTTCTCTCTTTTTCTACAGGAGTAGTGTAACTTTAGATAGCCATCATTCAAGACTTCAAATTGTTTCCAGGTTAATTCCATGTTTGAAATATTATGTATGGTAAATATATTTGATCAATGCTCAAATGTATGTGCATATTCATGTGAAAAACATTTAAATAAACGAAATAAGTTTATTCATACAAAACTATGACATGAGTGTTCATAACATCAAGGATGCATATGATTGATAAGTTAAACTACGGGACTTAGAGTCCAAACATTAGCTTGTCAACTACTTCACGTTCCTCTTGAAGTTCTTTCTGGACGTCGCAGTCTTCGGGCATGCTCTCTTTTTAACTCTAGAGCCATAAAATATTCTCTGTCTCTTGATCATTAATCTTGATTGGACAAGCTTGGGAGACTTGATCTAAAGTTTGAATTGCTTTCCCCTTAGTTAACGACCTTCCTCTCATGGAAAGTTTTGTTAAAAGTGGAGCTTGTCCTGGATGGGATTAACAGTTGAGTCTACAAGATTCTTCTACCATTCCCTTGCTTATCAGTTGATTGATATCGTATAGTAGGCTAGTGCATTTATTAGTTCGATGACCCTTGACAACATGATAAGTGCAGAAGTTATCCTTATATATTTCATTTGGCTTCTCATTAGGTTTCAAACTTTGAAGTAGACCAGTAGCTCTACACTTTGAAAATAACATTGCCAATGATTCTTCCTATGGGGATATGCCACGTATGATAGTTGATAAGGGATAGCTTCAATTGCTTTTGGAACATTATCCCCAATAGGTAGATAGTTTTTATTTTGGCTTCGATTGGATAGAGGTATATTGTAGATGGTAAGATGTCCAATTTTTTCAATTTTTGTCTGGTTGGCATGGTGAGATTGGATGTGTTGTCTTATTGGAGCATGGACCTTTGGTATTGCATAAAGTCTTTTTACTACCGAATCATTGACCATTTCTGAGAATGCATCTGATTTTAAAAAGTTTAACATGGCTTTGGACATTGCTGCTATAATGATCTCATCTTGGTTACAATTATCCGTCTAGTTTATGTAGAAATTTGTGATCAACTGGATTGTTCTTTACACTAAAGTCTACCAAAGTGATCCCTTATGAACCACAAAGCACAATGCTGTGATGCCTAGAACAAAGTGTTTCAGCTAACCGCCTTTAGACATTGTGGAGCGATCTTTTATCATAAATATTTTTAGAATGATGCATATCAAACATTAGGCACAAATGGTGCGTGATGACTTAATTGATGACATGAACTATCTTTATTTGTTGATTGATATGAGGGAGAAGTATTTATATAATGAGGTGAAGTGATTGGTAAGATGTGATGAACGAATTTATAAGAATGAACTTTCAGTGAATGAATGTAATGTATGCATGCATTTACGTATTTTACTTTTTTTTATCCAATCTGGGTAAATATAAGATCATGGTTAGCATCCTAGAGATGCTAACGACGTGTGTATTTCGGGTACCTATAGGATTGAGGCTAGCATCCTAATATTACATGACGTTGCTTGTCGTATAAGTACAACATATGATGACATGACGCTGCATGTTGTAATCATAATATAACATGACGTTGCATGTCGTATAAGCACAACATAGGATGACATGACGCTGCATGTCGTAAGCATAACATAGTATAACATGACACTACATATCGTATAAGCACAACATAGGATGACATGACGCTGCATGTCGTAAGCATAATATAATATAACATAACGCTGCATGTCACAAGAAAAACATAAGATGACATAACGTTGTATGTCATAAGGAAAATACAAGATTACATGACGCTTGCATGTTGCAAAGAAAGGACAAGATGACATGACGCTGCATGTCGCCAGGAAAGCACAAGATGACATGATGCTTCATGTTGTAAGGGTATCATAAGATGACATGATGCTTCATGTTGAAGCATGGAATGGCAAATAAAAACATAACATGTCACTACATGTTGAAAGAATAACAAAGCCTGATACATGGTACTACATATTGTAATCGTGGTAATACATGGCATTGTATGTTGTGAGAATAGAATCACATAGCACTGTATGTTCTAAGAATAAAATGACATGGCACTGCATGTTGTAGAAACAAAATTATATAGCACTACATATTGTAAGCATCGTAATACATGGTGCTACATGTTGTTAGCATGAAAACACATGGTGCTGCATGTTGTAAACATGGAAATTCATTAGATAAACATAATAATGCATAACATATCATATTATACATATGAAACTTGTCGTAGATCATGGTATAGAATATGTGTCATTCACATGGAATATAAAACAGCATCGCATGGCGTATCATTTTACGTTCATGTATCTTACGTGGTATTTGTATGGTACAAATATGGCGTACTAAACCTATCACGTGATATGTTATGTTATACACAACGAACACATAATGGGGTATTAGAGATAAGTAAGGCTTACCGTCTTTAGGCATGGTATATGTTGTACGAGGATACACAAGAACATGTATGTGGTTATCATGATGTCATCACGGCATAATCACGAAATATGTGGTGTGTATATGTTTTATTCATTGTTAAATTGTCATGGCTGCAGAAGACGTTGTTAGCAATGCATTGTCCGTGTACATTTGAACAAGTAAATTGTTAGAACATGTACTTTTTAATCTCTCCCTTCCAACCTTATTACATCGGGGTGAGTTTCTTTCCTAGGTGGGGGCTTTTCCTCTATTACCAACTAGGGGTAGGTGAGGACGATCTCTCTCCATTGTGTTTTTATGAAAACCATTGGGTACCCCTAGGGGAAGTTTCTATGGTTATTTTGTTATATGCTGGGCTAAGTCCGATGTAGGTTTGAAAAGGTTACCATGCCATATGTACTTAAGCCCAAGAAGCCTAGTCGAGTTCAGGATCTCATTTTTCACACTTAATATACTCAAATCTAGTGACCTTATTCAAGCCAACTAGATTATATTATACTACGCACGGCTAGTGTCTCAGCCCATGCCCATGTCTGAAATTTTGTCAAGTTTAAGTGACACGTTACAGAGAGCACGGGGGTTTCGGGTGGGATATATGCAAATGCTATGTAGTAAATCCAAAATAAAGTTTGTAGTTAAACATTTTAAACATTAATTCTCGAATGAAATATATTTTCATTATTTTATCTTAAATTGGTTTAAAATTTTATAAAAACCAATTTTGGTAAGACCATCCCCAGTATAGTCGCCACTGTGAGCGGGCGAACCTTTATGCGATGCTGGTGCGTGGCCTCTTGGGTTTTTATGCAGGGAGCCGCTGCAGTTCGAGCGTAGGGCTCATCTACATTTTAGAATGCTTAGCATTAGGGACCGTGGGACCAGTGACTGGCCTGTAGAGAACTGTTTTTGATGAAAACTTTGTAGATTAAAGCAGGGTCGAAAGCCCTATTTTATAAAGTATGAGAGTCATCACCCGGTTCAGCTCTACCGGGAAATTACGGTATAGCGGATTCTGATGAGATTCCTATACCTATAAAGTAGAGATTCTGAGTTTGGATAAAATAGTTACTTATATATTTGATATTTATGTTTAATTTGTTTATTAAAAGTTTTTTTCCTACATCGTTTTGCTTATAAAACTTAGGAATAAATAATAATTAAAATAAATAAAAATGAAGGGATAAATGTTTATACCATGGCGATGGATTCCTCTGCTTTGGGTGCTCCAGTCGATTCAATAAATGTAAATGCTTATTTATATTAACGAAATGAAAATGAATGCAATAAAAGTGGGATAGAATCCAATTGCCCTCAGTTACGTTGCAAGTGTCCTGAAGGCCGGTATGTGCTAGAACTGAATAATTGGAAGATTATGGTTGAGAACCTTGGGATTTGCAAAGACGGTTTATAGCTAAAACCTATCGTGAATAATGGACTATTACTAGGTATAGTTGGTATTTAATGGACAATATGAGGAAGATTTGCGGCTAAAACCCGTTGACGATATTGAACTATAGTATCGGGATGGTGTTCAGGGAATAAGGCTAGGCCAGTTTATTACTAAAACTTGCCAAGGGGTGGGTTCTATACCTGAGCATAGTTTTAGGATAAAGGAAGTGCTTTTGGTATAGATTCGGGGAATCTGCAAAACAGAACTTTTCAGAGAGTTTTCGATGTTTTTCTCCATCCAAAAGTTATTGAAAATGAGCAGGGATTGTGTTCTTTTTATAGGGAATACATAATCGTCAATTGATGCAATTTGGGCAGCAACTTGTGTCGATCGACACTTCTTGGGCGGTGACCATCGATCGATGCAAGTTGGGCTATAAATTGTGTTGATCGACACTTCTTGGATGGTCATAGCTTCATGAGTCATCACTAGACTTGACACATGTCGAGAACTGTCAATCATCATATGTCAAGAACCATCGATTGTCGCTTCTTGGGCGGTTGTAGCTTCGCTGAGTCATTGCTAGACTTGATACGTATCAGCAGCAAGATGCGTTGATCGACACATGTAGAGAACCATCGATCATTGCATATCCAACCGTTGGATTTTTCTAAAATTTTAACACACGGTTCCTAACATATGGAGCTAACTTTTGACAGTTGCATATTTATTTAGAATTTTAGAGAAAATTTTGTTGAAGGAAAAAGTTTAGACAGGTTATCGCTGGTTTGAGGTTCTTTCTTTTAGGATAAATTTGAGGATTATTTAAGGGATTTTGGACAAGGAAAGAGACATTCGATTCATAGCACTTTCGACATTTAGACACCTATATGAATAGGTATTAATCATCATCTGGCCGAGCAAACCGTTCTCACAACAGCACTAGTCCTCCAATCTCGGACCCTCTCTCCGAAGTACCAGTCTAGGGAGAGCGGGGACTCCAGCATGAATCGGCGATCATCTACATCAGCCCGCATCCGCTTAATATCCCATGCATATCCATCCTCTCCCATGGATCTCGAATAACCTACACAAAGTAAATGCACTATAAGTATTATAACTTTTTAAATACAGTTTCTACTAATGGATGTGGAAATGTGAAATACAAATTCAACATGAAAGAAGTTTACCCGATCGTAGCGCAGCAGGAGAAGGAACTCCGTATACTCTACCGTAGTCAGGGCCTGACCCTGCCAAGGCCCCATCCACCTGGAAATAATATAAGGTGTCTGAGGCTAAATGGGCAAGCCTGGACTAGGGATGAACCATGTTCAAATGCCCAAATTTGCAAGATAAAGTAAAGATTATCTGCAACATAATTCGAATAAAAGGTTGAAGCACGAGAGATCAGTTCAGAATTTACTAGTAAGATCATATGACAAATCTTGAGCTTGGACTGCTGGCCTCAAACTCTAACATCCAACCTATAGTACAACTATGCTAGGTTGGCCCGACACTAATTCTTACCTGGCATAGTGGCAAGATCCTCGTTAGTTGAGAGCAAACCATAGTTGAGGTTGCTTGAATAGACAGGGAAGAAGAAGGTGGTAAGGAATGTCAGTAAGAAAGACCGGGCGTATTGACCCCTCCTCTCCGTAGCAACAACATACAGTTGCCCGATCCAGTGGCCTTGAAGCTACCCGTACTTGAGCTTGTTCGTCCCTCCCGGATGGAGCCCAAGTAATCTCTCCCCATAAGCCTTCACCTCAGGTCGGGAAAGCCATCTATCAGTGTAGATATCAAAGTGAATGACATCCCCCCTCCAATCTAGTCCTGTCAGTGCACACATGTCCGAGGGAGTGACGATGACCTCCCCAATCGGTAGATGGAAAGTATGGGTCATTTCTGACCACCTCTCTACTAAAGCTGAAATAGCACCCAAGGCTAGTGTCTTCTGGGCCTGAGGGATGGCTCTGATAATGTCATTGAACCTGAAAGAATCTATGCCGGCTAGTAGCTCAGTATCCCCCGTAGCTTGAATCTCCTAATACCACTTCCTATAGAAGCTTAAGGCTTCACAGTCTTGTACTGGAACTGCAACGATAAAAACATAGTTCAACAGGGTTATAATACAGTGGATAAATCAGAAATTAGGATAAGGTCATAGAAAGTAGAGAATTGAGCATTTTGTTTTTAAGGATAGGACCCGTACAAGTCTGCCCCACCCGTACGGGTCCAATTGTGGCACTCGAATAGGTTCCACCCACACCTGTACGGCTCCTCTGCAAATAGTCCCTATGCGAGAAAAATCCCAAAAATCCAAATTCAACCAAATTCATCCAAGGCTTATTCAAATTAGTCCTAAAAGCATCATACACTAAAGTTACATGCATCAGGCTCTATTTCGAGATCTAAAACACCCTAATTCATGCCGAAAATCAAGAAATTCCAAAAATTTAAAAAAAAGGAAAAAGTGGAAAATAAAGCGAAATACTTAGAGTTTGGAGGTATGGGTGTCATTAGAGGGAATCAGAGGCACTTCAAAAGTGGGATTAAGGCCAAGACTCGAGTCCCCCTCGCGTAAAGTATACCCAACCAAAATTGGTCATTCTCGAAGCTCCAAATTGCCTACTTGGGGCAAATCCTCGTGCCTAATGAAGAAATGGCCAATCTATGGGATCTTTTTATACATCTTGATCAATTTTTGGGAGAAAATTGTCGGAAATTGCAATATATGAGAATTTGGTGTAAGGTAGGCTGTAAGGAGTCTGGTTCCTTTTTAAAACCCCCTGATTAGGACCCGTACGGGTCCCATCCTACCCGTACGAGTCCCTTCTCTTTAAATTTCCACCTGTACGGGGTCCTAGCCCACTTGTATGGGTACCTCTTTGCCATCAAAAGGGCAATTTTGAGCCAGAACTTCATGGAAGCACCAGGGGCACATCTAGTCAAGACTCAGAGCTAACTTCACTTCTTTTAAACTCCAAATTTCAGTTAAATGTGGGGCAAAACCCCTAGTTAACCTTAACCCTTGATTGAAGGGGCAAAAATTTTTATTTTCACAAAAGTCAATTAAGAATCATGGAAGCCCTTTTTAAATTGACCACTTTGTATGCAGGTCCACTCAAATATAGGAAATTTTCCCCAACAAATGAGTCTGATAAGGAGATACTTCCTAGTAGAAAAGAATTTACCAAAGAACATTACTCTATTCCCCACTAATTGAATCAGTCGAGGGCATTCCCCTACCTTCCAACACCCTAGGAGCATTCATCCTAGGGGCATTCCCCTACAGTAGAATTAGCCAATCTAGTGCCACCCCCGACTCCCCGGCAGCGAAATCGATCAATCAAAGGGCATCTCCCCCTAAGGGGCATTCCTTGAGAGGCACCCTCCATGGGGCACTCCATTCCAAAGCAATTGGGCCAAACCCAACATTTCTCGTACTTAGTTTATAACTTATTCAGGGGCCAACCCCCATCCACACATCTTTATTCTTTATTACAGGGGAAAAAAATTGGGTTCATCACAAAATCAATCAAGAATTAAGATGTATCTGCTTAGGTAATAACTAACTCAGTGTTTGATTGTTATCTCTTTACAGGTCATTCAAAATCCCCAATAGGAGAGTCATCCACCTTAAGAAAGGGATACGAGGAAAGTCATTCACCTTAAGAAAGGGATACATCAGCTAGGAAAGTCGATCTGCCTTAGCAAAGGGCTATCTTAGCCAGGAAAGTCGATCCACCTTAGGAAAGGGATACACCACCATCAATCAGGAAAGTCAATCCACCTTAAGAAAAGGATACACACACCTTCCCCAGTGAAGTCACCAGGGATACATGACTAGCTAGGAAAGTTATCCGTCTTAGGAAAGGGATATGCACTAGTAAAGGAAAGTCATCCGCCTCAAGAAAGGGATATGTATTTATGAGGTGTCAATTACATATGGGTCTCCCTTGGCACCTTGGTGAGAGGCAGGGCCCACTAGGGGTTGGTTGGATTTAGGCATGATAAAACCATTTAGTTCAAATTTGCACATTGTAGCCAATTTTAATGAATAAAAGAATCAAGACCTAAGTCTCGATACAAATGATAGAGTCGCCACCCAAGTTGTCTACTTGGGAAAGAGTTTTGGTATGGTTCCTATTGGGTGGGAGACTCAAACCTTTTGGATCAGAGATTTGGGTATCGGATGAGTCACTTATTTCTCATTCAATTAATTCAAAATTACATTCCACGTGTAAAACCGTTTTGTTTTCATCATTTGAAGAGTTATCATAGAAATATTAATTTTCTACACTCTTTCATGCATTTAATAGTTTATAATAAAGCAGAAGCAATAAATGAGGGAATAAAAATTACAACTGCGGGAAGATAGGGGATTGTAAGAGAACCTATACATTTGTTCTAAGTTATAAAGCAAAATAAAATAAATTCCCATGCATCCACAAAGATTAGCATAGTTTATAGCACATCATAAGTCAACATTTTGTTAGGAAAAATGTGACTATGACAGCGTGGCGGTTTTACGATTGATAGTGCTCGGGCGGCTTCTAGGATTGGAAGGAAATAACAGGTCTTCGGTGTATTTTGTTATGAAAACACATTTTAACTTTTGTGGGTTGGTTTACCGGATTATTGGTGAAAATGATCTCATGGAAAATGGTGAGTTGATTAATTTTATTAATTAAAAAGGG
Source organism: Euphorbia pulcherrima (assembly GCA_947683365.1). Lineage (NCBI taxonomy): Eukaryota > Viridiplantae > Streptophyta > Magnoliopsida > Malpighiales > Euphorbiaceae > Euphorbia > Euphorbia pulcherrima. The sequence goes on along the minus strand of CANTUS010000003.1, from coordinate 16,711,091 downwards.
AACTGTGGGTTCTGCCTAAGGGCTACTACCTGTAAGGGTAGCGTGGGACCCGTACGGCTACTGAGGAGGACAGTATGGGTATGTAGGACCCGTACGGGTCCTATCTAGTCCTAGGCAGAAACTCTGTTTGATTTAACAAGTAGATTTATGAAGGAGAAATGAAATAAAAATAGGATTCATTCCGTATGAGTATGGCGCACCAGTTTAATATCCCTAAGGATATAAGGTGCCTACAAGGCTCATATGGGTTAGGACCAGACCCAAAACAGGAATAAAAGACTAGACAGAATTGAATAGATGGAGAGCGATAAATAAATAATTGAGATGTGAGTCTCTTTAAAACTCAGGAGCGTTACCTTTACATTGCCAATCCATTTTAGAGCGATTCCAGTGCCAAATGGTAACTTTGTCAAAGTAGATGGTGAAATTATGGATTTGGGACTGTCTAGGTGAGTGTTTATATGGACCGAACCTCCCCCAATCCTAAATATAAAGTTAGAAAGGAATACAATGTGAGCAAAACCTATGTGGAATGGTTTCCCCCCTATTTTATAATTTCTATACCTCTTCTATACCCTTCCTATAACCTCAAAAACTTGCTAGAACCATATTCTTACCTGGTATTTTATTCTAATATTTTTCTCCATGTTTTTCTTCTATGAAATGTGAAGAAATGCCTCCTATTTATAGGGGAAATTAGGTCTGAATGCATTAAATGGCTAATTTATGCATTTATTATAGATTATATTCGTTTATGGCTGATTATATTCATTTATGGCAGATTTGGGGCATTAAAACTGACTATTTGGGTGTCTGTGGGACCAGTACGGGTGGCCTAGACCCGTATAGGGTCCCATTAGGACTAAATTAGGCAATTCTAGAAGTTTCAAGGGACCCGTACGGGTTTGACTAATTGACCCATACGGATCTGCGTCGACTTGTATGGATAAATACGGACCAGTATGGGTCTAGGTTGACCTGTATGGATCTTTATAGACCAGTCCGACCGGTTTTGCTTAAAACTTCCTAAAACTGCCTTAAATCAACTGGTTTTGGCTAGTTTTGACCTGTTTTGACCATTTTAGACCTTTTAGGGCTTAGATACTAGTTTTTTGAGGTTTAGGTTTGACAAAGCTTGACCAAACTACATTGAAGCCAATCCAAGTAGATAACACATGTTGAAGAATGCATTATATAGTTCTCATCATCATTTCATGAGAAGGATAGTTAAAATCCAGTGCTCACAAATTGCCCCTCATGGGATCATTGTAGATGCAAATCTGTATGATCTTACAATGTGAGCGAAGGTTTAGAAATCATACCTGAGGTGATGACATGGGTGAGTTCCTTTCTTGAGGTGAACTCCTTCTATGGGGGTCCCTTTCTTGAGGCAGATGACTTTCCTTTGCCGATGTGTATCCCTTTCTTAAGTCGGATGACTTTTCTTTACCGATGCATATCCCTTTCTTGAGGCAGATGACTTTCCTTTACTACTGTGCATCCCTAGTGACTCTACTGGGGAAGGTGTGTGTATCCCTTTCTTAAGGCGGATTGACTTTCCTAGCTGATGTATCCCTTTCCTAAGGTGGATGACTCTTCTGATGGATGGTGTATCCCTTTCCTAAGGTGAATCGACTTTCCTGACTGATGTATCCCTTTCCTAAGGTGGATCAACTTCCATAGCTGATGTATCTTTTCCTTAAGGCGGATCGGCTTTCCTAACTGGGGATTTTGATTGACCTATAAAAAGACAACAATGAATGCCGAGTTAGTCATTGTCTAAGCAGACACAACTTTATTCTTAATTGACTTTGTGATGAACAAAAATTTTTGCCCCTTCAATTAAGAATAAAGATGTATGGATGGGGGGTTAATCCCTGAATAAACTATAAACTAAGTGCCAGAAATGTCGGGTTTAGCTCGATTGCTTTCGGGATGGAATGACCCTTTAGGAGGTGCCTCTTGAAGAATGCCCCTTAAAGGGCTTGATGATGGGGGATGCTCCTTAGTTGATTGATTCCACTGCTCGGAAATGGCGGGGGATGCCCCTTAGATTGATTTCACTGCTAGGGAATGGAGGGGATGCCCCTGGATTAGTGGGGAGACGCCCCCTTGGTTGACTCTTTTCAGCTGGGGAATTGTTTCCTTGCAAGACTCACTTGTTGGGAAAATTTCCTATATTCGAGTGGACCTATATAGAAGAATTATCCATGTTAGTGATCAATTCAAAAAATGGCTTACCTTGATTCTTGATTGACCTTTATGAAACAAAAAATTTTCCCCTTCAACCAAGGATCAAGGCAAGCTAGGGGGTTTGCCCCTAATTGAACTGTAATGATCGAGTGAAGAGATGTTGGATTGGTCCCAAATTGACTTGGTGTGCCCCTAGTGTGAGCATTGTATTTTAACGATCCTTCTCATGAAACAATGAGGAGAGCTATATGATGCAATGTCTTTCAGGTGTTGTCCATCAGAGGTGTTCCTACTACTACAGAGTTGAGTTTGGCCGAAGTTAGGAGACCTAGTGCACCCTTAGGGACCCCTACGGGTGCTTCTTGGTGGTACGGATCCACTGGCAGACCAGCATGGGTTATCCCTTCTATACCCCTAGGGGGGACCCATACCGGTCCCCTAGTAATCGAATGAGTGGGGCCCACTCGTATGGGTACTTTTATTGCCTAAACAGGCTCTTTTGGAAAAGAAGCCTTTCCTATTTCAGGAAAAGGCAGGTCATGAACGCGTTTTATTGCATTTAGACCTCGTTTCCCATATAAATAGGGCCCTTTTCTTCACATTTTCAAAACACACATTTCATACAAACATTATACTAAAATTCTAGCATTCTCTATAGGTATAGAAAAGTTATAGTAGAGGTATAGGAGGTGTAAAATTGGGAGAAAACTCATCCTTTGAGGTTTTTTCCACATTTTATTCATTCCTAACTTCATTCACTAGGATTTAGGGGAGGTTCTGTCCATACAAATACCCACCTAAATAGTCTAATTTCATCTACTTTGGCCGAGCTTTCTTAACAATAAAGGGATCACCTCAAATTGGATTCATGCCGCAAAAGTAATGCTCCTGAGTTTCAAAGAGACTCACATCTCAGTTATTTCATTATTATTATTGCCCGTTACTTTTATTATATATGTGCTTTCATTTCTTGTTTCAGGTCTGGTCCTAACCCATATAAGCCTCGTTATCACCATATATCCCTAAGGATATCAATTTGGTGTGCCGTACTCAAACAGAAGGAAATCCCTTTTTATTTTATTTTTCTTCCACCAATCTATCAATCTGTAATTTGTAACTTAATTAAACTGAGTTTCTTTCTGGGACCAGACAGGACCAATATAGGTACACCATACCGGTACTGGTCCTCCTTGGTACCCGTATGGGTACCCCCCATCCGTACGGGTACCACCCCAGACAGATCCAGAATTCATTTTTAATTGGTTAAAAATCAACCCAACTCACCATATGCAATGCGATCATTTTCACTAATAATCCAGTAAATCAACTAATAAGAGTTAAGATGTGTTTTCACAATAAAATGTGTTGAAGTGCTGATTTATGGTGTGCTATAAACTGTGCTAACATCTGTGGATGCAGGTGAATTTATATTCATTTAGTTTTATAACTTAGAACAAATGTATATGTTCTCTTTGCAATTTCCCCCTTTTTTTCCCCGGTTGTAATTTTTATACCCCATTTATTGCTTCAGCTTTATTGTAATTTGTAAATGTATGTAACGAGTGTGAAAGAGTGTAGAAATAAGATTTCTGTGATAATTCCTTAAATGATGAAAACTTATACGGTTTTACGCGGTGAATGTAATTTTGAATCAATTAAATGAGAAATAAGTGACTCATCCGATACCCGAATCTCTGATCCAATAGGTATGAGTCTCCCGCCCAGAGGGAACCATACCAAAACTCTTTCCCAAGTAGATAACTTGGGTGGTGACTCTATCCATTATATCACGATTTGGGTCTCGTTTATTTTATTCATTAAAATTGGATTATTGTGCAAACTTTAACTAAAAATGTTTTGTCACGCCTAAATCCAACCAAACCCTCAATGGGCCCCGCCTCTCTCACGCAGGTGCTAAGGGAGACTCACACATCATCGACGCCTCATAGTGGCAACACTGCTGGGGACATAATCTTTTAACTTGCAAAATGTTGGTTTATTTTAACAGCTTAAAAGGTTAAGATAAGCACCGAAAATCATTTAATTGATTCAACCCGCTTTTATTTTCATCATTTGGGAAAATTATCACACTCTATCTTCTCATCTCTTTTTCTCTTTAGTTAGATGCGCTCTTCTTCTAGCGCTAGGATAGGGTGCCCTATTATTTCCATGACACTTACAACGGTGATACCTATGACAGCCAGGGATATTGGGTACACCTTAGTAGGTGGAGCACTCATTGCAATCTCCCCCTAAAAGAGGCTTGATACGATGGAACCTTCTACATCATCTATCGATATGTCCCTTCACCATTCTTATCAAAAGCCATAGAATTTTACACTCTAGGTACCCTGATTTTCATATGAGATTAGACTAAGGAAGAATACCTCAAACTCGGTGGGAGAAATAAGGACAGAATCGATTCCTTGGCATGTGTTGTGATCAACCCCCCCATGCATCATTGTAATTTATGCATGCATACCATGTCTCATTCATGTACTGATCTCTTGGTTATCACCTCAGCCAAAACCAAACCTCAATGGGAAAAGCTTGGAGGAAATCTCAGGTTTGTTTGACTAGCATCCCGGCTCCTATAGTGCAATTAAGGGTTGATCCATGTTAGCACCCGGTTATTTGATCCAGCGGTCAGTTTAGTCCGGTTGATCTTTCTGCCTATCATCTTGAGGAGATGTCTTGCATCCTAACTCTAGATGGCCAGATTGATGTTGAGGTTAAGAATCTTGCTACTAAGGAGGAGGCAAATGCATGGAGGACTGAGATTACGTCAGAGATCACAAATGTCGTCTTACAGTACTTGGGAAGTGATCATTTCTAGGACCGAATGAATGATAAGATATTAGCCGCCATCAAGGAAATCATGACTGAGGAGAGAATGGCCAATGCTCCTATTAGTTCTCCAACAATGAATGTAGTAATCAGTGAGCCAGTATTAGAAATTACTCATGATCCATTCACTCAGTTTCAATTGCCGCCAGTGTAGACTCATAGGGATTCTTCCAGTCTGTTTGGTCAGTTGGGTTCTGTAGGTCCATTTGGTTTAACTAGCTTACCATTCTAGTCAGTGGGTATAGTGGCCCCTCTAGTCGTCAGTCAGTTTACTCAACCTAGTAAGGTGTTTGTACCGCTGCCATTTCAATTTGGGGCATCTGGTCTGATCCCAAATTTTGTGGTCACACCTAAGGGAACAGCCTTTCCTCAATCTATGGGTTTATTGTTGGGTGCAATCACTTAGTCAAAGGGATCATCTTTATCCTCAGAATTGTGGGACCTACTTTAGAAATTGCTTGCTGCTAATCTTGGCTCCCAACCATCCATCCAAGAGCTAGAGAGGAGGATTGGTTCCCTAAAAATTTTAGTATGCCTAGCATAGCAAAGTATAAGGGAACCAGTCCACCTCAATCTCACATCACCACCTATCAGAGGGTTATGAGAATCAGGAAGTTCAGTGATAGGATCCTAGTTGAAATTTTCCCCTGCACCTTAGAAGGTCGTGCTATCTAATGGTACAACACTCTATCAGACGTAGTGACCAAAAACTGGAAAGCCTTGTCGGAGGCTTTCATCGATGAGTATGGTTTTAATGCCACCATTAAAACTAACATACAGAATTTGGAGGCTATCAAGCAGGCCCCCAATGAGAAGTTTAAGCCCAACTTTAAAAGGTGGATGGCCACTCAAGTTCAATTAAAGGATAGGCTAAGTCTCCCATAGATGATAGTAAAAATGATGGATGGTGCCCTACCTACTTATCGTAAGGTTCTTGGTATGGAAAAATTCTCCAACTATATTGAGGTCTTTGAATAAGTTAAGAAGTAGGAAAGGATCGAGGAAATTGAAAGGGCGAGTGTACCGGCCAAACCTTGGTTTAAAAAGAATGACCCTTCAGCCCCAGCCCAAACTTCTAAGTCAAAATCCGGTTCCGATCCTAAAACAACAGTAGTACAAGAAGAAGTCGTCGCAGTCTATATCATTGAAATGGGATTTCCCCCTAAAAAGTATCCTTGTCTGCCATCTTCACTAAGTTGAGGGCACTTGGCCTCCTTTAGAGTATCAAGCCCTATGTCCTACCCAAACTTGAAGACAGGGATAAGTTTTGTGCTTACCACGTCAGTAAGGGGTATCGCACCTGTGCGTTTAGGGATCTGCTTGAGGCTATTCGCGGTCTAATTAGGGATAAGAAGATTCAAGAACCTGAGCTTAAATCCAATATCATGAATAATCCCCTGCCGAATTTTGAGAAACAAGTTACAGCTGTCAAATCAGGATTACCCTCCTATCATGTCTTTAATATGATCTTATAAGCTAATCCTATAGTTCACCCAATTATGGCCTTCCCTGATGAACCAATCCCCCTTAATATCAATGCATTTGAGTTAGAGGGAGTACATGACGAGGCTATGTTGGTGCAACCTGTACCAATTGATATTGATGCTTACGTATTGGAGAATGAGGAGCTCGAAGGACCAGCCTTGGTGGTTAAAACTTTCGAAGGGAGAAGTTATATGAAAGATGGAGTGTTGCATGTCACTCAAAGTAGAAGGATTGCTTTTGATCTTCTCCCAAGAAAAAGAAGGGGTAGAGATATAGATATCTGAGTCCTTCCAAGTATCAACAGGATCCGGTCTTCACACCTACGATTGAAACCCAAACTTCAACCAATAATGAGAAGAAAGATTCAAAAGTCACCCCTTTCATCCAACAATTGCAAGTTAAACCTGCTAAGTACAACATCTACCAGCTTCTCATTGACTCTAAGGATCATCAAAAGGGCCTGATAGTAAAGTTGTTGAGTATGTAAGCTAGATCATCTACTACTCTAGTAGAGGTATTCTCAATTATCGGGGGGTCTCCTCCTGATCAGATTAACCTATCAAGGTTTATCCATCAGACCTCCCAACCAAAGGAAACAAGCATAACAAGGCACTCTTCTTTAGGGAGTAAATCTTTGATCATTCTATCCCGTGTGTTATGGTGGATGATGGTTCCGCCCTCAGTCTTTGCCCTGCCAAGATTCTTCCTCACTTAGGGCATTACGAATCCATGTTGGAGAAATCCAATAATGTTATAAGGGCATATGATGATACAAAGAGGAGTGTTAGTGGGGTCTTCAAAGCTGAAGTTACAGTTGGGGAAGTGAAGTCTAAGGTCCTGTTCACTATTCTCGATATTCCCATCACCTACTCGTTACTGTTGGGTTGACATTCGCTCCATGCATTAGGGGCTGCCCCTTCCACCATTCATCAGAAAGTTAAGCTCATCCATAATGGCAAGCTAGTATTTATTGATGCAAAGGAACCGTCCATCATAGCAGCTATGGAAGCCGAGGAAAAATAATCTAGGGTGGCTGTAGCTCGCCAAGGCATGAAATTTTTGGTTAAGGGGTACATATCTCTCAAAATCGAGAAAATAATGATGAAGCAGGGTTATGTAAAGGGTAAAGGGGTCGGAAAGAATCCACTGGGAATGTTGGAGCCCCTCTTGCCTCTTTTATGGCCATTCAGACTTAGTTTAAGGAGCCACCTAGGTGCCAAAAAATCTAAGCCTCAGTCCTGCCTCACGATAATAGTCAAAATCAAGCAAGGGGAATTCACGGGTGAAGAAGAGCATGTCGAAGTAAGTGGTAAGAGGGTCCCTAGTTTTAAGATCTTTAATGATTTATATGATTTCAAGAAAGGCTACCTTATTGAAACCTCATTTTTTATAGAAGTATGTGGAAATAATGAAGAAGGTGAAATGAATGAGGCAATCGAGTCCATCACCAAAGCACTAGTAGCACTTATGAAGAAGAATTGGAAAAGAAATGAGAAGGGAAATCCCATCAGCAAGGCCGTCAAGAACTTAGCAAAAGCAGTGGCCGAAGAAGCACAAGCAAACTTACACACCAGGGCTACCAGTTTAGCTACCAATGAACAAGACCCTCCGCCTGTGGAGGATGATTCAAATGATGTAATCTTCAATGTTGCAAAAATTTTTAATGCAGCCAATGCCGCTTATAAGGCATATCATGAATAAGTTGTAAGCATCAGCATCTTTATTTCTAACATGTCATGAATAAATTGATGCATCTTTCATTCACATTTCACTCAAGTACTTCATTCCAAGTACACCATGCACTCATAACAACAACATTCTTAAAAATATCATCATATTCATTAATGAAGTTTACTTTGAGTATAACGCAATGGTATAAATGTCCAATGGTTAAAACCTATTATCAAAAGAGGGTTAAAGAAAAGTGCTTAGCAAACATGATAACAATTAGCCTAGGTTCCTCTTTCTTTACGAATGGGAGAGTACAAAAGCACGCATCATCAAGAAAGAAGACCAAGAAGACTGAAAAAAATAAGATCCTTGATATATACCTGGGCCTTACCCAATCCTTAGTATATAGAATGGAAGCCATATTACCGGTTGAAATATAAATAAGATCTTTAAGAGTGACACTCAGACCACAGTTAAAAGAATCAGATTGGGTAAGGCCCAGGTATGAATAGTTAAATGCAATAGATGAAAGGCGGCTAAGGGCACTTAAGCATCTCCAGATGTAGCAACAGCGCATGGCACGAGCTTACAATAATAGAATCAGATACTTAAAACAACCTCTCACAGTGGGTGATCTGGTCCTCAAGAAACTGCGCTAGGTTGTGAATCAAGTTCAAGCCTAATTAGCAAGGACCATTCATCGTGAAGAAAGTCCTTGGTAAAGGGGGAATTAAGCTTATGGATATGAATTGAAATGAGTTCGTGAATCTAGTAAATCAAGATAGGCTCAAGTGTTATCATGTCTAGGTCAAAGGAATTAAATCATAAAAAAAAAGCATAAAGAATAAAAGGAATAAAGAATAAAACACCCAACGAATGGTCCTCTATTGCTCGGGCAAAAATTAGGGTGCAGCTCGCTGATTGGTATACTACAAACCAGTCAGACAAAATTTAGGGCACTCTAATAAAGCCCGCTAAGCTGAAAACCCGAAAAGGGTAGGTTAGGCAAAAGTTAGGGCATCGAGAGAAAAATGTTAGTTACTTTCTAGAAAATCTGTAAAAGACCAGTAGGCAGTAGGGGTTAACCATTGGAAATTATTACCATGGCCTATGTACTCAAATTAATCTCATCACTGAACATGTTATGATTTTGCTAAGAATCTTAGTCTTATGAATGCATGCATGTCTTTATGTGAAATAATAGCTGGTATGTGAACATCAATTTTTCTCTACGTGTTATGGATCATTGTATTCTTCTTAATCACACATTCACAATATTTAAAAAAGCCTGCTCGATTGAAAACCTGAAAGGGCAATCCAGGCAAAAGTTAAGGCAAAAAAGAAAAGTGTGATAGGTTGAGCCGTCAAGGATAATTCAGGCAAAAATTAAGATAGCTTGTGGGATTGAAAACCTGAAAAGGCAGTCTCGGTAAAAATTAAGGCAAAAGCTTGCTGGGTTGAAAACCCGAGAGGGCGATCTAGGCAAAAGGTAAAGCTAAAAAGAAAAAGGTCCGCTAGGCTAAGCCGTCAAGGATAGGTCAGGAAAAAATTAGGACAAAAAGAAAAGAAAAATAAAATGTTCGATAGGTCCCCTCACATTGAGTGGCCGATGCAAAAGTTAGAACATCACCCAATCCCCTCACTATAAGATCACTGAATAAAACGCAGGTTCTCAAAGCAACAATATTCAACAGTCTTAATTCAAGCAAAATCCACACGCACAAAAGAAATATCAAAACTACCAATTTAGAAGTTGATAATCAAAATAAGCCACGCAGGGCTAGAAAAGTACTAATAGGTCATAAAAGCAATCATAACCTAAGCCGTCGGGCAATCCTATCCCTGATGACCCTCTTGAGTCTGATCTTAAGTATCCACCAGTAGATCATCCATGTCTATAGTTATATATTCCTTAGCATCACCAGTACCAGTAGCCGGCTGGGCGGGGGCCTTAGTCTCCGAGGTCCCTACAGCAGCCCCGACATGATGATCCACACCTCTTTGAGTCACTAGATATGGAAAAAAAATCATCCTCAGACTTATCAACAGAAGGAACCAGCATCTGCCTATCCTCAGTCATCCTCGCTAGCTGACCCCACAACATCTCAAACTCGGCCCTTAACCAAGCAGTCTCGGCCCTGGTTGCCCACAGCTGCTCCTCTAAAAATCTGGCTCTCTCCTCCGAAGCCTGGGCTGACCTGGCAAGCTCCATGGCCAAGAAAGTCTGCAATGGAAATCATAAGATTAGTACATATATATAAATTTCATGACATGCATGCATAGTTTGTTAAAATTTTACAGGTAAAGGAAACTTATCGAAGCTAAAGCATCCTGGGCCAACAGCAGATCCCGCACTAAAAAATAACCCCGAGCTATCCTCTCGGCCTTAAAAATGGTCACATGTAAAGAAAAGGTCATATCATAATAAGACATCTTAAGCAGTAATGGACAAAGGCAGGGGTAAAGGATTCCTTACATGGGTGGTGCTAGAAGGAGTGAAACCAATAGGCTGGACTAACTCCTCAAGCTTCTTGATAGCTCAAATCCCTGAATGGTCGAGGAGCCGGAATAAGTATCCAACTCAGCTCGAAGGATGCCCTCCTCATAGATCTGGAGACTCGAGAATGCTTCATCAGTGGCTCAGGGACAGTAGTAGCAATGATAGTAGCAGACCTCTTTCGCATGGAAGCAGGAGGCTGTGGCAACAAGGAATCAGACTCAAATTCACACTCAATTTCAAAAAGCAACCAAGTATTCAAGAAGGCTATGTGAGAGACATACCTGAGAAGAAGGGGTAGTAGACCTAGCCGAACCTCGAGCACCCCTCGGTTCGCCCTCCTCCTCCTCATCAGCATTATCTTCCTCACTATTGCTCTAGTAAAACTCTAGGGGCTCATCCTCATGATGGATTCTATCACTGGGTGGCAGGAGGGAGGAATCATTAAACTTAGCATAAGGGCCCTCAACAGACAGCACGCGAGCTCCCTCGCCTAGAAAGTACAACCCTTAATCGGTCCCGGCATGAGATAAGGCTAGAAGAAGCCCGTCCGGATTAGGGGAAGGATCGGTCTCTCCACTATAGCACTGGTCCACCACCCTCGAACTCGCTCGCCGAAATACCACTCATAGGAGAGTGGTGGCTCCAGGATAAAGCGACGGTCATCCACACCGGCCCGCATCCGCTCAATGGCTACGTAGGTGGACAATCTCGCCCATGGATCTTGGATAACCTGCATAGAATGAATGCACTGTGAGTATCATAACCCAGCAAATACATTTTCTACTAATGGTTTGTCAAAATGTAAAATGCAGGTTCAATAGGGAAGAATCTTACCCGATCTGAGTGCAACTGGCATAAGAACTCTCGGTACTGCACCATGGTCAAGGGCTGATTCTGTCATACCCCCGTCCATTTGGATATGATATATGGCATCTCAAGCTGCATGGGCAATCTTGGCCTAGGAATCAACTGGTGCTTGAAAGCCTAAATATGCAACACAAAGCAAGGATTAGCTGCAACATAGTTCAGACAAAAGGATAAAATGCAAGAGATCAGTTGGGAATTTACCAATAGTATTAGATGGCAGATCTTGAGCTCAGACTGCACATACCGGACCCCTACATCCAATCCATAGTACAGTTGTGCCAGGGCGGCCCGGCACTAGTTCTTATAAGGCACAGCCATAAGATGCTCCATAGTAGAGACCAAACCATAGTTAAGGTTGCTCGAATAGACGGGAAAGAAGACGGTGGTAAGGAATGTCAGCAAGAAAGACCGGCGGTACTGGTCCCTCTTATCAGCTATAATAGGACTCGGCTGCCTGATCCAATAAGCATGCAAGTCCCCGTACTTGAGCTTATTAGTCCTGCCCGGATGAAGCCCAAGTAATCTAAAAATGTTAGCCTTCACCTCAGGCTGAGAATGCCACCAGTCGGCATAAACGTCAAAGTGGACCACGTCCACTCCACTCTAAGCCTATGGTAGCGCACACATCCAAAGGAGAAATGGTGACCTCCTCTATAGGTAAATGGAAGGCATGGGTTTTCTCTAACCATCTCTCTGTTAGAGTAGAAACGGAGCCGGGAGCCAGTGTCTTAGGGGCTTGAGGGATAGCCCTGATGATGTCGCTAAACCTGAAGGGATGTATGCGGGTCAGTAGCTCTGTATCCCCTGTTGTTCAAATCTCCTCATACCATTTCCTGTAGAAGCTCAAAGCTCCCACAGTCTCATATTAGAACTGCAAAAACAGAATTATAGATTAACAGGGTTAGAATTCATCGGATAAGTCAAATATCTGAAAAGGAACACAGAAATCGAAGAAAGCAATGTTCTGTCCCTGAGGATAGCACCCGTACAGGTAGACCCCACCCGTATGGGTCTATAAATGGGACCCGTATTAAAAACAGCACTCGTATGGGTCCCCTGCAAATAGTCCTTATACGGGAAAACTCCCCAAAAATCCTAAAATCGCACATTCTCAACCAAAGTTCATCCGAAACTATCCTAAAAGCATCCTAGGATAAAGTTACATACATCAGGCTTAATTCTAAGGTTTAAAACTCCCTAAATCATGCCAAAATCCAAGGAATTGCCAAAAGTTCAAAATTGGAAAATGGGGAATCGAATGAAATTACCTTAAATTTCAAGGTGGGGGTCTGAAGAGAAGGGATCAGTGGCTAAAAAAAGGTAGGAGTAATCCCTAGAAATGAGTCTCCCCCATGCAACACATACCCAAGGAAATTGGGCATTCTTGCAGCCCCAAATCGTCCACCGGGGGTAAATCCTCCAGTCTAAGGAAGTAATAGCTGGTCTTTGGGATCTTTGTATACATGTTTGATTGATTTTAGGATAAAAATCCCCAGAAAATGGAAAATAGGAAGTTTTGGTGTGAAGCAGGATGTGAAGGGGCTAATTTGCCTTTTAAAACCACCATCGAGGACATGTACGGGTCCCACCCCACCCGTACGGGTCCCCTTTTCTAAAAACCATACCTGTACGGGTCTGGCCCACCTGTACGGGCCCTCTCTAGCCATTCAGGGGTAGATTTTTGCACAAGTGTTTCAACAAGCACCAGGAGTCCACCCAGTTCAAGCTTGGGGCCAACCCCACTCCCTCTCAACCTTATATTTCCAACATGTTTGGGATAGGTCCCTAAGCTCATCTTGATCCTTAATTGAAGGGGCAAAAATATTTTTGTCTTCATAAAAGTCAATCAAGAATCAAGGTAAGCCATTTTTTAATTGATCACTAACAAGGATAATTTTTGTATACAGGTCCGCCCCAACACAGGAATGCTTCCTCAACAAACAAGTCTTACTAGGAAATTTTCCCCCAACAGAAGAGGTTTTACCAAAGGATATTACTTCACTCCCCAGCAGTGGAATCAACTAAGGGGCATATCCACATCATCAAGAACCCTAGGGACACCCCACCCTAGGGTCATTCTCCAGTGAAAGAATCAGGTCCCAGGGGCACCCCCACTTCCCAGTAGCAAAATCAGATCAAGGGGCATCCCCCACCTCCTAGCAGTAGAATCATCAAGTCTTAGGGGTGTCCCCCCACTTCCCAGCAGTGAAATCATCATGTCTTAGGGGCATCCCCCACTTCCCAGTAGCAGATTCAGTAGATCCTAGGGGCACTCACCCTAGGAGCATTCCCCTAGTGGCAAAATAAGCATAGCATCAATCAGGCCAAACCTGATGTTTCCCGCACAAAATTTTTAGTTTATCGGATCCATACTTATTTATTCTTAATTGAAGGAGAAAAAAATACTTTTGTTCTCACAAAAGTCAATTAAGAATAAAAAGGTGTCTGCTTAGATAATAACTAACTCGGTGTTTGATTGTTGTCTCCTTTCAGGTTATTCAAAATCCCCAGCAGGGGAGGCATCCGCCTTAGGAAAGGGATACACCACCAGTCAGAAGGGTTATCCATCTTGGGAAAGAGATACACCATCAGCTAGGTGAGTCATCCGCCTTAAGAAAGGGATACACATATCTTCCTTAGAAAAATCATCAGTCAGGAAAGTCGATCCCCCTTAGGAAAGGGATATGAGGAGAAGTCATCCGCCTTAAGAAAGGGATACACCATCATCAGTCAGGAAAGTTGATCCACCTTAGGAATGGGATACGAGGAAAAGTCATCTGCCATAAGAAAGGGATACACCATCATCAGTCAGGAAAGTCGATCAGCCTTAAGAAAGGGGTACGCACCTTCCCTAAGCAGAGTCACTAGGGATATGCACAGTAGCAAATGGAAAAGTCATCCATCTCAGGAAAGGGATATGCATCAGTAAAGGAAAGTCATCCACCTCAGCAAAGGGATATGCATCAGCTAAGGAAAGTCATCTGCCTCAGGAAAGAGACCCCGGGGAAAGGAGTTCACCTCAAGAAAGGAACTCGTCCATGCCGTCACCTTAGGCATAATTTCTAAACCCTCGCTTACATCGTGAGATCATACAGATTCACCCTAGTACTCGTATGAGTGGGGACACACCCGTACAGGTACTCTTATTGCCTAAATAGGTTCTTTTAGAAAGGAATCCTTTCCTATTTCGGGAAAAGGCAGGTCATGAAAGCGATTTAATGCATTTTGACCTCATTTCCCCTATAAATAGGGCCCTTCTCTTCGCATTTTCATACAAAAATTATACTAAAACTCTAGCAGTTTCTATAGGTATAGAAAAGTTATAATAGAGGTATAGGAGGTATAAAATTGGGAGAAAACTCATCCTTTGAGGTTTTATCCACATTTTATTCATTCCTAACTTCATTGTCAATGATTTAGGGAGGTTTTGTCCATACAAATACCCTCCTAAATAGTCTTATTCCATCTACTTTAGCCGGGCTCTCTCAACAGTAAAGGGATTACTCAAAGTGGATTCACGCTGTAAAGGTAATGCTCCTGAGTTTCAAAGAGACTCACATCTCAGTTATTTCATTATTATTATTGCCTGTTACTTTTATTATATATGATGGTTTCATTTCTTGTTTTGGGTCTGGTCCTAACCCTTATGAGCCTTGTTGGCACTATATATCCCTAAGAATATCAATTTTGTGCGCCATACTCATACGGAAGGAAATCCTTTTTTATTTTATTTTCTGCCACCAATCTATTAATTTTTAATCAGTAACTTAACTAAACTGAGTTTTTTTCTAGGACTAGATAGGACCTGTACGGTTACACTATACCTGTACCGGTCCTCCCCGGTACCCGTATGGGTACCAGCCCCTAGACAGAACCTATAATTCATTTTCAATTGGTTAAAAATCAATCCAACTCACCATATGCCATGCGATCATTTTCACTAATAATCTGGAAAATCAACCGACAAGATTTAAGATGTGTTTTCACAATAAAATGCGCTGAAGTGCTGATTTATGATGTACTATAAACTGTGCTAACATATGTGGAGGCAAGGGAATTTATTTTCATTTTATTTTATAACTTAGAACAAATGTACAGGTTCTCTTTGCAATTTCCCCCATTTTTTCCCCAGTTGTAATTTTTATCCCCCTATTTATTGCTTGTGCTTTATTGTAATTTGTAAACGCATGTAACGAGTGTGAAAGAGTGTAGAAATAAGTTTTCGAGTGATAGCTCCCTAAATGATGTAAACTAAAACAGTTTTACATGGTGAATGTAATTTTGAATCAATTAAATGAGAAATAAGTGACTCATCCAATACCCATATCTCTAATGCAATAGGTATGAGTCTCCCGCCCAGAGGGAACCATACCAAAACTCTTTTCTAAGTAGACAACTTTGATAGCGACTCTATCTATAGTATCGAGATTTGGGTCTTGATTCTTTTATTCATTAAAATTGGCTTATTGTGCAAACTTTAACTAAGAATATTTTGTCATGCCTAAATCCAACCAAACCCCCAGTGGGCCCCTTCTCTCTCACGTAGGCGCTAAGGGAGACCCACACGTCATCGACCCCTCATGCCTAGCGTGCCCCATCTACTAGCTGGGACTCCCTCTTTGTAAGAAATCCAGCTTGAAAATGGAAGAGAGTGTCGATACGCTTGCTGGAGATGGGCTTTAGTTGAGCTTGAGTCTTACTAGTCTACCCCTGTAAAGGTCTTTATAATGTTGTGATACGGGTGGGTTCCTTTCTTGAGGTGAACTCCTTTCCTTGGTGTTCTTTTCTTAAGGCAAACATCTCTCCTTTGCTGTGCGTATCCCTTTCTTAAGGCAGATGACTTTTCTTTAACTAATACTAGTGTATCCGTTTCCTAAGGCGGATGACTTATCCTTATATCCCTTTCTTAAGGTAAATTGACTTTCCTGGTTGATATGACATCCCTTTCCTAAGGCGAATGATTCTCCTACTGATGGTATATCCCTTTCTTAAGGCGGATTGACTTTCCTAGTTGATATTACATCCCTTTCCTAAGGAGGAAGATTCTCCTACTGATGGTGTATCCCTTTCTAAAGGCAGATGACTCTCCTGCTGATGGTGTATCCCTTTCCTAAGGTAGATGACTCTCCTGCTACTGGTGTATCCCTTTCCTAAGGTGGATGACTCTCCTGCTGCTGGTGTATCCCTCTCCTAAGGCAGATGACTCTCCTACTGCTGGTGTATCCCTTTCCTAAGGCGGATGACTCTCCTAATGATGGTTTTGAGGTACCTTCAAAAATACAATAAAAACATTGTGTTAGTTACTGTCTGAAATGATATATCTTAATTCTTGATTGACTTTGTGGTAAATAAAAAATTTTTCCCCTTCAATTAAGAACGAAGATCTGTGGACAAGGGTGACCCCAACTGTGTTTAGAAATGTTGGGTTTGGCCTAACTAATTTAAGCTGGAATGCACCTTGGGGGGTGTCCCTTGGGGAGCCAACTGTTGAGGAGATAAACTTTAAATGGCTATTCCATTTGGATCACTAGGGATAAACTGCTCGGGGGCAATTTCACTTGTTTAGAGGAAGGTGTTCCTGGGACATCCTAGCTTATAGGGAGTATCCTTGGAAACCATCTCGAGAAAGCTTGACTAGTTGGGGGTGCCCCTTGGATACTACTCTGACTGGGGAAATGGTTCTTTTAACCATCTAGTCATCGTGGATAGCGATTAGCTTCTTGTGGGGATAGAGGGGATGCCCTTTGAATGCTCCATCTGCTGAGGAATGAACTATCCTGATATGGAATCTCTATTGGAGAAAGGTGCCCCTTTAGTTGGCATTCAGGTTTTGTCTTGTATAACCTGCAGGGGAAAAATAAGTTTTATCAGAATATGACCTAAGACATGTCGGGGTTCTTCCCCTAATTAGCTGAAATGATTGAGCGAAGAAATGTTGGGTTGGTCCTAATTCTACTTTGGTATGCCCCTGGAGTGGCCTGACTACTGGGGGAAAATAGCCTATGAGCAGCTTAACTGCTTGGGAGAAGGTCTCCTATATGACTTGGATTGATAGGGGGTGCCCCTTGAAATGAGAAACTTAGCTGCTGAGGGGTGCCCCAGGAAATTTCCTTGGGTGGCTTGACCGGCTGGGGGGACGCCCCTCGGATGGTCCACTTATTGGGGAAATGATCCCTATAATAGTCTAGTTGTTGGGAATTCTTCCTAGGAAGATGCCCCTCGGCAGATGCCCCTCGGATGAGACCTTTATTGGGTATGTCCTTTTAATGATGCCCCTCGGGTGGCAGTGTGGCTGGGGGAATTCCTTCTTTCCCTATGGATACCTCTCCTTAGGTTCCTGCACATGATTAAGAAACTGGTCAGTGAAACTTTGAGATACACAGGTTGGGACTTTCCCTAATTAAAAGAAAAGACTGAGTTTAGTGATGTTGGATTGGTCCTAACTTAAACCGGGATGCCCCTAGTATGCCCCTTCTACTGGCTAGCACTACTGGGGAGTGCCCCTAGGGTTATTGATGATGGGGGGATACCCCTCAATTGTATCACTTTATGGAGTGCCTCTAGGGTGGGTGCCCCTAGGGTGTTATATGATGGGGTATGCCGCTTGATGGTATCCACCACTACAGAATGGAGGGATGCCACCTAATTCACTTCTTTATTGGGAAGATGTCTTCCTAGATGATTTTTCTGCTGAGGATTTCCCCGTTTGAGAAGTGGGGTTTGCCCCAATTTAGATCTGATGTGACCTTACTGCTGAGGAATTCTGGTTTTGTCTTGGAAAATCGTTCTAAAATAGGAGGGAGGATCCGTATGCCTAGGTAGAACTTGTAATCCTGATACTAACCCGTATAGCTGAGAAAGCTATTTGATGGGATGTATATGCATACTGAGGACCTGTATGGCTGAGGATGGGTTTAAGTGGAACTCGAGTTTGACTAGTGTGCTCCTATAATATCATTTATGACATTGTTGTGTTTCACCCTTGTGAGAACTTTGTCTTGAATCTGAAAAGAGGACTCCTACACCTTTCTTGAACTTGTGCAAGTATGGATGGACAGTGTATGCCCAAATGAGGCTTATGCTTCTTCCTAGTATTGGATATGATATAGGTTCAGGATACCCTCATGGTAAGTCCAAACCTACAAAACTCAAAGCTAAACTATGCATGATGCATGATGTATGAACATTCACATATATGTACTGATCCCCTGGTTTTTATTACAGACTCTATTGGTTATGGAGCATGGTAAGTCTGCTCAGGATTTAGATGCCTCTAAGGAGCGAGATAGGTTCTTGGAGGAGCAGTTGTGAGTAGCCACTGCTGAGGCCGACAGTGTTAGGCTACTGGAGGAAGAGTTAGAGAGGACTAGAGCAGAGACTGCTCGGGTAGGGGCTAAGTTTGAGCTATTGTGGGGCCAGCTAGCCTGGATGGCCAAGGGTAAATAGATACCTGAGCCATCAGGATAGTTTGGCTTGTTGGGTGGCACTGGTGGCCACTCAGGTGGTGGGAGCTGAGCAAGAGGTAGAGCAGCGAGTAGAGGAGACCAGTATTATCGCTGGGAGTATAGTAAAAGCTTTAGAGGATAGGATTCTTGAACTGCCAGCTACAAATGTAGAGAATCATGTAATGATAGACATGGATGACCTGCTGGCAAATGTATAGGACCAGACCCAATATGAGCACTAGGAACAGGACCCCCCCAGTAGCTTAGATTAGGTTGTGCTTTTCTTACTTGTCCGGGTCTTTGATTGATCCTTTGCCTCAAGGATATTGTTGTCTTATCCTTCTTTGATAAAGGCTTAAATTGCTGGTGTATTAACTAGTAACCAAACTTTCAAAGCTCTAGATGACTAAAAGACTAGCCCGACTGAGACTGATGAGTACTACCAAGATTTGGATGAGATCTGTGTGCCTGTTGAGGATCCATTGGGTTTGGGACTAGGCTTAAGTTGAACCTAAGTTTGACTAGATTGCCCCTATAAAGGCCTTTATATTATTATTGTGCTTCTCTCTTGTGAGAACCTTATCTTAAATCTGAAAAGCGGATATGTACGCCTTTTGTAGACTCGTACAGGTTTATATGGATGCCTATACTTCTTTGCGCTAGCGATTTAATTGGATGAGATTCTCTCTTTACACATTAGGGGGTACATCTTTGAGGTGTCCAATCTGTAACATGGTGCAAGTTGGATTATGCGAGTGGAAGCACTTGGCACTTTTAATTTGAGTTCTAACTTTTGCATAGATCGCTTGATTTGATATGACCTATCTAATCAATTTTTGTATTTTTCTTTTTGTCTTAACTTTTTCCTAAATTTTCCTTGGTGGCTCAATCAAGCAGACTTTTCTTTCTTGTCTTAATTTTTGCCTGAATTGTCCTTGGCAGCTCAATTCAGCAGACTTTCTTTCTTGTCTTAACTTTTGCCTAAACTGTCCTTGTAGGGTCAGTTCAGCAAACTTCTTTCTTATCGCATCTTAGTGGTGTCCACACTATAACATGGTGCAAGTTGGATGATGCTAATGGAAGCACTTGGCACTTCAGATGATGTATGCTATTGAGTTGCTTTATAATGGGAAAACTGAACTTGAGGGATCCCAACTGTGAAACATTGCAATTACAAATGATGCTTGAATAACAAAAGCAAGTGCAAGATACTGGCATTTTTGAATTGAGTTCTAACTTTTTGCATAGACCGCTTGATGTGATACGATCTATCAAACCAATTTTGTATTTTTCTTTCTTTTGTCTTAACTTTTGCCTGAACTGTCCTTGGTAGCTCAGTTTAGCAGACTTTTTCCAACTTTTGCATAAGCCTTATTTCTTTTATGGCTTATTGGTATTTTTTATTTTGTTGAATGATGCACGCAGTACAGATAATTACAAAGAGCACAAAATGTAGAGAAGAAACTAATGTTCACATACTTGCGATTATTTCACCTAAAGACATGCATGCATTCATAAGACTAGGTTTCTTAGCAAATCATATCATGTTTATCGATAAAATTAAATTTGAATGCATAGGAAATGGTAATAGTTTCCAATGGTTAACCCTTACCTGCTTTTTTGTCCTTTTATAGATTTTCTAGATAGCAACTGACGTTTTTCTCTCGATGCCCTAACTTTTGCCTAAGCCGCCCTTTTCGGGTTTTTAACTTAGCGGGCTTTATTTTTGTGTTGGGGTACCCTAACTTTCTCCTAATCGGTTTGTGGAATATCGATCAGCGGGTTGCTCCCTAATTTTTGCTCAAGTAGTAGAAGACCACTCGCCGGGTGATTTATTCTTTATATTTTTTTTAGCATGCTGCTTTTTTGTGATTTAGTTCTTTTAACCTAGACATGATAGCACTTAAGCATGTCTTAATTCACTGGATTCACAAACTCATTTCCATCCATGTCCATGAGCTCAATTCCTCCCTTGCTAAAGAATTTCTTAACCATGAACTTCCTAATTAGGCCCGAACTTGCCCCTAGTATTAGTGTTGACTTAGCGTAGCTATTTAGGAACTAGACCACCCGCCTTGAGGGGTTGCTTTAGGTATCTGAATCTATTGTTGTAAGCTTAGGCCATTTAGTGTTGGAATGAACATGTTTTTCTTTTATAAAAGAAGGAGGCCGTGCTATTGTGGGGGAGGTTCTCCTTCTTGTAAAAGAAGGAGATCATACTTTTATGGAGGATTGGGATCATTATGTAGGGTGAGGGGTCTTCTATCTTTTGAACAAATGGAGAAAGCATTTTTAAAGGGATATTTTGATAGGAATATAGGTCAAAGGGAGGTACCTACTTTGATAAGAAATGACCGTTTGTTGGATGTGATGGTTTACCCTTTTGAAGGTTTTGGAAGAGCATTGGATTTAAGCTTGCCTTGATTTTGGATTTGTGTTGTAAGGTCTTTTCCTTCATTGGTGTTTTTGATGTGGAGTATGTCTTCCTCCTTTTTTGGGCTCTTGGCTTTCTTTCTTAGTGATGTGTATCTTCCTCCCCCCTTATGGAAAAAGATGAGCTAAGACCTAAGGCGATCATGTTTACTAAGCACTTTTCATTTCTCCTCTTTTTTTGTTGTAAGTTTTAACCATTAGAACCTTATGCCATTGCGATGTACTCAAATTCAATTTCTTTAATAAACATGATGAAATTTTTAAGAATGTTGATTTCATGAGTACATGATATCTTTTAGAATGAAATACTCAAACATGATGTGAATGCATCAATTTATTTGCGATGTGCTTTATAAGTGGCATTGTTTGCATCAAAACACCAGCAGCGTTAAAAGGTTACCTCATCCTCGAAATCATCCTCCTGATGTGGAGGTTCTTCATCTTAAAACTCGGTAGGATCCATTAATGAATTGGTAGTCTCCCAATCATTAGCTTCTACTTGTCTCAATACTAGTCCTCTTTCTGCTTCATCAATGTACTCTAATTCCTAAAAAATTTCCCACTTTTCAGCCTTTTCAGGGATCCAATCTTCCTCTCTTGTGGCTTAGACCAGAGGTAAAGGTTGTTTAGCATTTGTAGTCACACCAAAGGATAGACTTGTTGGATGGTGGAACATTGTCCCCTCAGGTGTGGCTACGTAGTTGAGATCTTGGCTAGATCCCCCAAACTAAAACACTAGCGGCACAAATCCTTGACTAGGCTGGATAGACAGACTAATGGCTGGCGTAACTATCGTACCTCCTGATTGAAAAGGATTACTAAACTGACCATACAAACCAACTAAACCCCAACTGTTCGAACTGACTGGACGATGGACTACTAAGAGACAGAGGTAGAGATTTAACCCTTAATTGAACTAAATTCGATCGAGTAGAAACTCAAATGCGAACCAAATGAACTTGAGATGGTTGTAAACCTTTGATTCTTACTTAGGTGAGAACTAAATGATCAATACATGCATGCATTTGATAATGAATGAGGCATGTATAATGATGTATGGTTAGGTTAATATATAAAGATAGAGTGCATCAAAGATAGAGTGTAATAATTTTCCCAAATGATAAAAAAGAAAGAGGGTTGAATTAAGTAAATGATTTTCGGTGCTCGTCTTAATCTTTTAAGCTTTTAAAACAAACCAAAATTTTGCAAGTTAAAAGATTATAGTCCCCGGTAGAGTCGCCACTATGAGGTGTCGATGACGTGTGGGTCTCCCTTACGGCCTTGGTGAGAGGCGGGGCCTACAGGGGGTTGGTTGGATTTAGGCGTGATAAAACCATTTAGTTCAAGTTTGCACATTTTAGCCATATTTAATGAATAAAAGAACCGAGACCCAAATCTCAACACAAATGATAGAGTCTCCACCCAAGTTGTCTACTTGGGAAAGAGTTTTGGTACATTTTCTATTGGGTAGGAGAATCATACCTTTTGGATCAAAGATTCAGGTATTGGATGAGTCACTTATTTCTCATTTAGTTAATTCAAAATTACATTTACCGCATAAAACCGTTTTGTTTTCATCATTTGGAGAATTATCACAGAAATCTTATTTTTCTAAAATATTTCATGCATTCAACAGTTTATAATAAAGCACAAGCAATAAATGGGGAAAAAAATTACAACCGGGGGAAGATGGGGGATTGTGAGAGAACCTATACATTTATTCTAAGTTATAAAACAAAATAAAATAAATCCCCCTGCATCCACAAAGATTAGCACAGTTTGTAGCAAATCATAAGTCAGCATTTTGTTAGGAAATATGTAATTATGTCAGCGTTGCGGTTTTACGATCGTTAGTGCTCGGGCGGCTTCTAGGTCGGAAGGAAATAATGGGTCTTCAGCGTATTTTGTTATAAAAACAAATTTTGACTTTTGTGGGTTGGTTTACCGGATTATTAGTGAAAATGATCGCATGGCGAATGGTGAGTTGATTAATTTTATTGATTAAAAAGGGAACTGTGGGTTATGCCTGGGGGCCAGTACTCGTACGGGTGGAGTGTGACCCGTATGGTTATTGGGGAGGCCCGATACGGGCGTAGGGGACCCGTTTGGGTCCTGTATGGTCCTGGGCAGAAACTCTATTTAATTTAACAAGCAGATTTATGGAGGAGAAATGAAATAAAAATGGGATTTCCTTCTGTATGAGTATAGCGCACCAGTTTAATATCCCTAAGGACATAAGGTTCCAACAAGGCTCATATGGGTTAGGACCAGACCCAAAATAGGAATAAAAGACTAGACAGAATTGAATAGATGGAGAGTGATAAATAAATAATTGAGATGTGAGTCTCTTTGAAACTCAGGAGCGTTACGTTTACGCTGTGAATCCACTTTAGAGCGATTCCAATGCAGAATGGAAACTTTGTCAAAGTATATGGTGAAATGATGGACTTAGGACTGTTTAGGTGAGTGTTTGTGTGGATAGAACCTCCCCCAATCCTAAATATGAAGTTAAAAAGGAATAAAATGTGGGCAAAACCAATGTGGAATGGCTTCCCCCTATTTTATAATTTCTATACCTCTTTTATACCCTTTCTATAACCTCAAAAACTTGCTGGAACCATATTCTTATCTTGGTATTTTATTCTAATATTTTTCTCCATATTTTTCTTCTATGAAATGTGAAGAAATGCCTGCTATTTATCGGAAGAAATTAGGTATGAACGCATTAAAGGGCTGATTTTATGCGTTTATGGCATATTATATACATTTATGGCTGATTATATTCATTTATGGCTAATTCATATTCGTTTATGGCTGATTATATTCGTTTATGGCAGATTATATTCGATTATGGCAGATTTGGGGGATTAAAAAGGATTTTTTAGGCGTCTGGGGGACTGATACATGTGGCATGGACTCGTATAGGTCCATTAGGACCAAATTGGGCAATTCTGGAAGTTTTCAGACCGGTACAAATTGGTTGGACCCATAGGGGTCCGGGGACCCATACGGGTCCGACCGATCAGCCTGTATAGATCTGGGTCGACCTATGTGTCCATACAGACCGGTCTGACCGGTTTTGCCCAAAACTTCCCAAAACTGCCCAAAACCAACCGGTTTTGATTGGTTTTGACCTTTTTTTTTTACCATTTTAAACATTTTAGGGCTTAGGTACTAGTTTTTTGAGGTTTAGGTTTGATAAAGCTTGACCAACCTACATTAAAACCAATGCAAGTAGATAACACCTGTAGAAAAATGCATTATATAGCTCTCATCATTGTTTTTCTAAGAAGGATCGTTAAAATCCAGTGCTCACTGCATTGGCAAGGAAAGCCATCCACATCAAGAAAGGGATATGCATTAGCAAGGAAAGTCATCCACCTGAAGAAAAGGATACACATCAACAAATGAAAGTCGTTCGCTTCAAGAAATGGACAACTAGGAAAGGAGTTTGCCTCAAGAAAAGGACGCCCAGGAAAGGAGTTCACCTCAAGAAAGGAACTCACCCATGTCATCACCTCAGGTATGATTTTTAAACCATCGCTCACATCATGAGATCATACAGATCTATATCTGTAGTGATCCCATGATGGGTAGTCTGTGAGCACTGGATTTTAATGATCCTTCACACGAAATGATGATGAGAGCTATATAATTCAATCTTTTACAGGTTTAATCTAGCAAATGTGCTACTACTGCTAGAGAGTTGAGTTTGGCCAAGTTTGGAGACCTAGTCTACCCTTAGGGACCCATACGGGTCATGCTTGGTGGTATAGATCCACCGGTGGAGATGTACGGGTTAAATCCCCCATATGCCTGTAGGGGACCCATACGGGTTCCCCCAAACCCGTACGGGTCCTGGACTTGCCTATTTAGGTTTTGTGACAAGTAATCTATGCTATTTTAAGGAGAAATCATGTCATTAATGTGATTTATTGCCTTTAGACCTAATTTCTCTGTTAAATAGTGGCCTTTGTACCTCATTTCAAGACACACATAGATAATGACATACAAGAAGATATAGAAAAATAGTTATAGAAAGGGTATAATTGAGGTACAAAAGGTATCAAATAGGGAGAAAACCCATCCCTTGAAGTTTTGTCCATATTTTTTTATCATTTCTAGCTTCATTTATTAGGATTTAGGGGAGGTTCCGTCCATACAAATACTCGCCTAAATAGTCCTAAAATCACCATTACATCATCTACTATGGCTAGACTCTCTCACAGCAATGGGATCGCCTCAAAGTGGATTCACGTCGTAAAGGTACGCTCTTGAGTTTCAAAGAGACTCACATCTCAATTACTTTATTGTTTCTCTACCTATTCAATTCCAATATTCTTTTATTCTTGTTCTGGGTTTGGTCCTAACCCGTATGGGTCTTATCGGTACCTTCTATCCTTAGGGGTATTAAACAGGAGCGTCATACCCATTTGGAAGGAAATCCCATTTTTATTCTATTTCTTCCCTATAAATCTGCTTGTTAACTGAAATGAGGTTCTTCTCGGGACTAGATAGGACCCATACGGGTCCCCCTAAACCAGTACCAGTCCTCCTCTATAGCCGTACAGGTCCCATGCCACCCATATAGGTGCTGGCCCTCAATCAACATCCAAAGTTCTCTTTTAATCAGTAAAATCAACCCAATTTCACCATTTACCATGCAATCATTTTCACTAATAATCCGGTAAACCAACCCATAAAAGTTAAAATGTGTTTTCATAACAAAATATGCTGAAGACTAGTTATTTCTCTCTGATCCTAGAAGCCGCCCGGGCACTATCGATCGCAAAACTGCCACACTAACATAATCCCATTTTTCCTAAAAAAATGCTGACTTATAATATAAACTGTGCTAATCTTTGTGGATGTAGGGGAATTTTTTTTCATTTTGTTTTCTAACTTAGAACAAATGTATAGGTTCTTTTGTAATTCCCCCATTTTCCCCCGGTTGTAATTTTTGTTCCACCATTTATTATTTATGCTTTATTGTAATTTATAAACGCATGTAACGAGTGTGAAAGAGTGTAGAAAAATAGGATTTCTGTAATAATTCCCAAAATAATGAAAAGAAAATGGTTTTACACGGTGAATGTAATTTTGAATTAACTAAATGAAAAATAAGTGACTCTTCCGATACTCGAATCTTTGATCCAAAAGGTACGAGTCTCCCGCCCAATGGGAACCGTACCAAAATTCTTTACTAAGTAGACTACTTGGTTGGTGACTATCATTTGTATCTAGATTTGGGTCTCGATTCTTTTATTCATAAAATTGGCTAAAATGTGCAAACTTGAACTAAATGGTTTCATCACGCCTAAATTAATCAACCACTCCAGTGGGCCCCCCATAGGTGCCAAGGGAGACACATGCGTCATTGACACCTCACGGGGAGGGTGCCAACAAGGAGGCTAGGATGGTTCCCGGAGAAGGCTCGGATGTTCTATTGAAGGATGTTACTCCACCAGCCGAATGACTTTTTATTTTTTGTACTCATTCTGACCTCCGAGACTTGGTTTTGTAACGTTCGTACAATTTCCCTTTGTGGCTTTTATTCATAGCATATTTGTTTTTTCTTCTTCATCCATATGTTTGCCGAAGGATTTTACTTAGTTTTTCTTTGATTGTTTTTTCTATACTTGCTTGCCCCCTCCGATCTGTTAGGACGAATAGATGTTTACATTCAGTCATAAGTGTGATTATTGCAATTTTCTCTTTAAGTGTTTTAAGATTTTCTTAAGCATACTGCGCTCGGTCACGAAGATGAGTGGTCTGACTTAAGATTTTTCCCTGTATACATTATGTCATGTTATTATTCATTCAATTTTGGTGACGAATGACATGTGTGGTGTCGTAAGTCTTATTTTTTGATTAGGTCTTTTAATATGCGTAAGGGCTCAAGTGTGACCTAGGTCTTACTAAATACGCCTATTGGCTTACGAATGGCCTAGGACTTTTAATATACTTGAGAGCTCAAGTGTGGTCTAGGACTTCTATCATGCCTAAGGGCTTTAAGTGGCCTAGGACTTTATGTAGAGCTGGGTGTGCGTGGCCGGTCTAACGCCAGCTCTATGGTCGGGTGATGTGCTAAGAGAGTTTGATCAGAACTTCTAAGGTGCACAAGTATGTAAGAAAAATTGAATCTTTATTTTATTAGAAAAATAGAAAGATTACAATATTCGGGCTTATAGTATGATGTCGGATTAGAGTCCACTTAGGGAGTGCTGCCTCGTTAAAAACCTTGCTATGGAAAAAACCCAACGGGAGAAAATCCATACCAAGGGAAAAAGAGTGCAGACACTTGGCCCCTAAGGGTTCGTAGCTATATAGTATTTTCTAAGGCTAGCTATGTTCCATGTCCTAGGGAGCTCTTTTCCATCCATTTTGGTAAGTCAATAGGTAGCGGGTCCTACTACCTAAGAGGCTTTATAAGGTCCTTCCTAGTTGGCTCCTAGCTTGCCCTTGCCTTCTCAGCTTTGTAAAGCTGCTGCATCTATGAGCACTAGATTGCCTTCTTTAGGCTTCACTTCTTTAACCTTCTTGTCATGATATTTTGTTGTTTTGGTTTTGTATGTGACCATCAAGATGTAGGCTCTATCTCTGCATTCTTCCAAATTGTCTAAATGATGCCTTAGGTTGATGTCATTTTCTTCTTCTGTGTAATAGGCCACTCGGTCTGAAGGAGCACCAATCTCTACTAGCATAACTGCTTCTACTCCATGAACTAGAGAAAATGGGGTTTCTCCAGTCGGTCGGCATGGCATCATTCTATATGACCATAGGACATTGTTCAACTCTTCTAGCCATGTGCCTTTCTATCCTTGTAGCTGCTTCCTCAATCCTTCTCCAAGAATCTTGTTGGCTCTCTCGGTTTGTCGATTTATCTATGGGTGTGCTATGGATGAATATCGGTTCGAATCTTCAGTCCTTCGCAGGACTTTTAAAATTTCTCGGAGATGAATTGCGACCCATTATCCGAGATGATCTCATTTGGGATATCAAACCAGATGATGATGTGATCCTGAACAAAATCAATTACTCTCTCGGGAGTGGTGGTATTTACGGCTGCAACTTCCAACCACTTTGAGAAGTGGTTGATTGAAACGATGATAAACTTTGTCTATTTAATGGCTTCTTGCATTGGTCCGACGATGTCAATTCCTCAAATGGTGAATGGCCACCCGGCTATCAGGGGCTTTTACGCAGCGTGTTGGGTGTGTGACTTGTTTGCATGAATCTGACATTGATGGTAGGACTATACGTACTCGATTGAATCTACTTCTATAATTGACCGGTAGTACCCTAAGAGCTTGGGTCTTTAGGTGATGGTGGAGGCCTCTTAGTGGAATCCACAGTTTCCCTCATGTATCTCCTGAATTACATACTTTCCCTCTTTCGGAGTGATGCATTTTAACAAAGCATCCGAGTAGGAGCGCTTGTATAGTGTTTGGTTAATAGGTAGGTATCTTGATGACTTTTTCACTATATTGGATGCTTTAATCTTATCTTCTGGAAGGATGTCCTTATTTAGGTTGTCAATCATCGATTACATCCACTCAGGTTCCTTCTGTTCTATGAGCATCAGTTTCTGTCCGCTTATTATTGGGGCGTGAATGACTTCAAACCGGCAGCTGAGGGTTTTCCACCTATCCATACTTGTTGCGTCTTTAGCTAGCTTATATGCCATCTCATTCTCCTCTCTGGGGATGTGTTTGCATTTCCATAAGGTGCCTCTTGACTCGAGCTCGTTCAGCAGAGTTTCCACTTTGGCTAGGTACTTCACCAACCCTTCTTCTTTTGTTGCATAATTCTTGTTAATCTAGTTAGAGATTAACTTCGAATCACTCCTAAACACCATTCTATCAGGGCATTCTCTTTAGCTAGCTCCAAGCCTTTGATCATTGCTTCGTACTCCACGGTGTTGTTGGTGACTGGAAAAGCTAGTTTTACTGGGTAGCCTATTAGAATTCTTTCTGGGCCTTCTATCCAAATCTCAGTTCCAGCTCCTTCATTGGAGGATGCTCCATCTATGTACATATTCTATGACTCGGTCTTGAGGCCGGGTGCAGGCTCAAGCCCTACAAACTCAGTGATAAAGTCCGCCAAAACTTGTGCTTTTAAGGCCTTTCTCCCTTCGAAGCATATGTCATATTCTCTGAGCTGAATTACCTATTTAGTTAACTGTCTAGAAGTTTTTAGCCTCTGTAACACTTTCTTTAGCAGGAAACTAGTTCTCATAGTGACTATGTAACCTTGGAAGTATGGTGTAAGCCTCTCTGCTGCCGAGACTAAGGCTAAAGCTAATTTCTTAATTTTGGGGTACTCGAGTCATTACTTTGCTAGTGTAGTAGATCGGGTGCTTATCCCCATCCTCTTCTCTGATCAAAACTGATCAAATTGCTTCATCTATAGCCGTTAGATACATGATTAGCTCTTCATCCTTCTTAGGCTGACTCAAGAAGGCGGTGTACTCAAAAATTCTTTGATGCTCTCAAAGGCTTCCTAGCAGTGCTTATCCCAGCTAAATGCTTTGTCTTTCTTGACAGCTTTGTAGAATGGGAGACACCTCTTGGACGAAAATGATATGAATCGGCTAGAGCATTCACCTTTCCATTTAACATTTGAACCTCATTGAACGTCTTAAGGGGTTCTATCTTTATAATAGCTTCTATCTTCTTTGGCTTTGCCTCTATTCCCTTTGTGAAATCAGGAAACCAAGGAATTTCCCACCTTTCACCCCAAAGGTACACTTCTCCAGATTCAACTTGATCTGATATTATTGTAGAGTCTTGAATACGGCTCTAAGGTCTTCTGTGTGTTCCTTCAAGCTTCTACTCTTGACTATCGTATCATCAATATAAACTTCTACTGTCTCTCCTATTTGGCCTTTGAACATATCATTCATAAGGCGTTGAGAGGTAGCTCCAACATTTTTTAGGCCATGGCATAACTCTATAGCAATATGTCCCTTCATGCATTATTAAGGATTTTTTTCTTCATCGTCCGGGTTCATTGGAATCTGGTGATACCCTGCCTTTACATCTAGCAACGAGTATATGGCGTAGTCAGCTGTTGAGTCTACCAGAAGATCAATTCTTGGGAGTGGATTGCTATCCTTCGGTGTTACTTTGTTGAGATCTATAAAGTCTACACACATTCGCCAGGCTCTATTAGTCTTTTTCACCAAGACCACATTTGTAAGCCATTTGGGATAGTGTACTGCCCGGAAGTGGTTGGCTTTCAACAATTTCAGTATCTCTGCTTTGATTGCTTTCTGCCTATCCAGTGCATGATTGTGCTTCTTTTATTTCACCGGAGGTGCCTCTCGGTCGAGGTTCAAGCTATGTTGGATTATCTCAGGCAGCACAACGATCAGGTCTTCATTTATCCAAGAGAAGGTGTGTTGTTCTTTCACTAACACTCAGCTTATATATGCTTTCACTGGTTTTGGGAGGTCAGCGGCTATATGCACCTATCGATTAGGTCCAACTATGAGGGTTTCTATGAGGCCGACTGGTTTAGCACTTTCTATTTCTTCCAGCTATATGACTTCTTCATTCATCTTCAATGATACTAAGTAAGTCTCGTGGGCCACTAGGGGGTCGCCTGCAATAATTGGAACTCCCTTTATGGTAGGAGTCTACATAATCGAATGCTTGATTAAGATCAGTGCATCTGATTCGGTTAAGAATGGTGTTCCCAAGATGATGTTGTAGTCGATTGGTACATCTGTAATTATGAAGTCTAGTTTTGCTCTTTATTTGATCTTATGGTCACCTAGCTCAACCTCTAATGTGGCTTGGCCGAGTGCTAGAACTGCCTACGAGTGGTGAATAGGCTGACAACATTCGGCTGTGGTGAACTTCTAGCTTGTCTATCACCTCCTTACAGATTAAATTGATGGAGTTGCTAGTGTCAATGATGATCCGTCTGACAGTATATCCTTTTACTAAAGCTTCTAACACAAAGGATCGGTATGCGGGCTTTTCACTAAGCTTTATTTTCGGAAAGGCCTACTAAGTTTGGAGTTATCCTTAATGTTTGATCTTTTACGCCTAAAGCTCTTCACTTTTGAGGATGATCCTTCAAAGTCAGGTCCACCTGTGATTACCATCACAAGTCCCTTTGATTTCTGTGAAGGCTTATCTCCAATGTCCTTCTTTAGTTTGGAACTGCCTTTCTTAATGATTCCTTTTACAAACTATGAGAGCTTCCCATGCTCAATTAGGGCATGGATCTCATCTACTAGGATACAGCATTCATCCATGTTGTGATATATGGATTTATGGAACTCGTAGTATTTATTTGCTTCTTTTCCTAGAAACTGATCAGGTGTCACCCTAGGATGCCTTATGGATCTTCTATCTTCGCTCCTTTGTACTACCAGTAAGATTTCGCATAATGGAGCATTTAACTCTGATCTATATCTACCCTAGGTGGAGGGTTGCTTGTGATAGTTCCCTCCCTTCCTCTTTGCTTTTCAATCTTCAAGCCGAGTTCTCTCAGATGGCTTATGAGGCGTACCGACTTTGTCCACTTTGATCATGTTCTTCGCAGTGGTGATCATTTAATCCAGCTTCTTAGGTTGCCTTTGGATGAGCTCTATGTGGAGTCTTTCATTCCTTGTGCCTTTGATCATGGCTTCCCTGGTGGTGCTATAGTCTAGATCTCGTATTGGCAAGCAAGCTTTGTTAAATCACTCAATGTAAGAGGGGAGTGAATCATCTAGTCTCTGAGTGACTTTGTTGAGGGTATGGGTAGTAGTCTCCACCTGAATGGAGCCAATAAACTACGTGTAAAACTTATGTCTTAGGTCGTCCCATGAATCTATGGACTCGGTTGGCAATGAGTCAAACTAGTATGCGGCTGGACCAATTAATGTTTTTAGTAATTTCCTACAGGCATATTTTTCTGAGGCATACGCTAGATCCATCTTATTTTTGTAAGTCTATACATAGATTCAGGGATCTGTGTCCCCACTATATTTGTCGATGAATTGTAGCTTAACATGGGAACAAAGTTGTTCTGCGAGTATTTCTACACTAAACAAGGAGTCAGATGTTTCCAATAGAGGTTCTTGCAAGGAAATAGCATAGCCATTGAGTCGTTCTTTAAACATCTTCTGGAACTCAGGATCATCCCAGTATTTAAATTTCTTGTGTTTTGACTGCCATCCAAGAGGTGGTGAAGGGGGAGATAAGTGGAATGAGTTGGACCTAGATACGTACCACCTAGGTGAAAATATCCTAAAGGGGTAGGTCCATACAGGTGGTGCATCCCATATGCAGGATCATTCAATGGGGCCTATTTAGGTTATCGTGCTTATGATATACCAATTAGATCCCTCCATGAAGGAACCTCTATACTCCTATCTGCATGAGACGCATCCAGGTTGGTATTATTTTGAGCTGGTCGAGTAATGACTTTTGCACCACTATGATTTAGATAGGCATTGTGCGGCCTAACCGAGTGCATGTTGAAAGATCCAAGTTAATAGGCATTGTATGGCCCTCTTGGATGAGCGTTGGATGGCTCACCTTGGTATATGTTAGATGATCCACCCGAGTAGGTGTTGTAAGGCCCAACCGAGTGGATGAAAGGACGGATAGAGATGTCCGTATGGTGGAGTGGTCCACTTGTCATGTGTCCAGCCATCCCTTCCCTTATTACTCCAAATATGTTTCTACATAACTAATTTTGATCTTCAAGAGAAAATTGATAGTGTTGAGAAAACTTTCTAAGAATGCCATCTCAGTGGCGGAATAAGCCGATGGTGTTACAACGGATTCTAAGGCTGGAATAGTGGTGGAAAGGGATGTTATCGCCGTTGACTAGGAGTTGATCGCCGTCCCTAAATTGTCGACATTGTTGTTGATCGCTTGATCATGGTTTTGATTGTAATTCATCTGGTCGAATTTTTGTGTTTGTCGGAAGACAAAATTCTTGCCAGAGTAAGTAAATCTGTCCACACTCACCGCACCATTAAAAGATTGGTCAAAGATAGGGTTTCTCGGAGTAACCTTCATAGAAAAGAGAGAGGGTCTGCCTTCGTCGAAGATGGTGGCCGCAAGATGGAAAAGGCGTCAAAGAAACTAGCCGTGTGACCTACGTAGCCTCTCTGATGCTTAAGTCAGTGACGGTAATAAAGAGGAGGCAAATATAAGAGAGGAAGACAGAGTTTATTGTTTGTGAATGTAATACCTGAGATTGGGAAATGATCCTTTATTTATAGTGGCTTGTTACCTTATTTGGGCGAGTGTGAATTTCCTCTATTGATGAAGGATCCTTATAAGGTAAGGATCCTATTTTAGCATGATTTCCTCTATAGGAGGTTTATTCTTATTTATCCATTTAGGAAAGGATATTCTTCCTTTTTATCTATTTAGGAAGTGTAGTTATAACTGGATTTTGCCTCTTAATTAGGTCGGCGCAACTCTCATTGTTCACTCGTCTAGCCGAATGGTGAGTCGGCTGTAAGACCGACTGGTGATATGGCTTCTTGTAGAGCTTCCACATGGCATCTATAAAATACTAAGTCAACACTCGCATTCTAGGAAGAAACGTATCTAGTTGCACATCATCTTTGACTATTCCATATGGAGTTGAATCACCTCACTCACCATATCATCCACTTCGACGTAGATTTCATACAGTTCTTATAGTATTCAGTCAATTTTTCCAAGCATGATACTATATTTTCCTCATCTTCAACTGAAAATCTCCTACATGGTAAAGATTTTAACCAAAAAACAACCATGTTCTTCATTCTACTATAGTTAAAGTAGAAGCCAAACTCACCATGGGGCAATTCTACATATTAGAGAGTGGGGTCCATGGACCTCACTATTTTTTAATTACTAATAATGTATTATGTGTATTCAAAATTTTGGATACCATAAAACTATTTAATTGGACCCCTGGTATTAATTACTTCTACTAAAATATATCTATCAAAAAATTTGTCATGCAAAATGGTGAATTTTACCAATAAAATTAAGAAATTGTATGAAGGATTAAGAAGTTTCACTTGTGCAGAAAATCATGCACTTTTGATGAGACCCCAAGCATATGCATGATCTTTTCATTTGGTATCAATATACTCGTCATAGTCATGCATATGATTTGCTCATAATGATGTCCCTCTTCTTCCAATAAATGGGAAAAGTAACACTGTACATTTCTTGCATATTTACTCATTTCATCGGTTTTGTGGATTCCTTGCTCATTATTCATGTTCATGGAGGCATGATGAAGATATTTGAAAATTTGAAAGTATAAAGAAAGATGTGAAATGATAGAAAGTACTGATTGAAAAGCAAAACTTAGAATATGATTGGTTGTAGATAAATTAATATTGTAGAACTTGTATTTATATAGAGGAATAGAGCATTAAAGTGGACAACGATAAAAAAATATATTTACTTATTAAATGAAAATTAGTCAAATTCCATTGGAATTAAAGTATATATAAGTAGATTTTGGTAATATAATACCAAAGTACTTTATTGATAATAAGTTTATAATGTCATGCATACGCTACTCGAAACAACATCGTTTAAAAAATATACGAGATATTTAAACTCGAGCAACTCCCCCTCCATCCCCCACATACACTTATAGAAACAATGCCCTCATTGAGCTTTAATTATATAAAAGCAAACATATAAAGAAAACACACAAAAATGAAAAATAAAAGAAAAAAAAGTTACATCACGTATTTACTATTTTGAACTAAGAGGAGATGGAGATTCAGTGGACTTGCATTCCATAAAAATCGTGTCTAGTTGCACATAACCTTTCATTGTTCCTTATGAAGTTTAACCATCCCTGTCACCATATCTTTTAATTTGACTTGGATTTCATATTGTCCTTGAGAGATGTCATCAATTTTGTAAAGTATGATACTCCATTTTTTCACATCTTCAACTGAATTTCGTCCTGGGTGTTGAAGATTTGAACCCAAAATAGCTTTGTTCTTCATCACTTGAGTGGGCGAAAGATTCTTTTCTTTATTGACTTTGAGACCAATTTTTTCTCCCATGATCTCCATTGATATTGAACTTTCTCTCTATATTGAACTCGTTCAATCAATCATGCATGCACCCATACTGGCCCATCCAAATAGCTTAGGGGTACGAGAGGAAAACTTGAAAGTTTAGTCGGGCAAGGGGGGTATTAAGGGCATGTTCAGGGGGTTCGGACTCATTAGGACTTTTTTAAATTTATTTTTGGGTCAAATTTTCAACTTAGTGATTTAGTGGACACGCATTCCATGAAGAAACGCATCCAGTTGCACATCATCTTTAATTGTACCCTACGGAGTTGAATCACTCCACTCACCATAGCATCTACTTTGACTTAGATTTCATATCGTTCTTAATGAATTTAGTCAATTTCTCCAAGCATGATACTCTAATTTTCCTCATCTTCAAACTAATTTCTCTTGCATGTTGAAGATTTTAATCAAAATAGTAGCCAAACTCACCATGGTCGATTCTACATCTTAGAGCATCTTTAGTAGATTATGTTTTCTAGGATTATATGGCATATAGAATAGAAGATCACATTGATGATGTGGTGAAATAGACAAGACATTTTAAAAATTAGCAGTAGTAGATTATCTATTTGATCTTCTATTATAGTTTTTTTACAATAAAATAATAAAAAAAATTAAATAATTTGCTAAATAGTCTCTCTCATCAATAAAATAATATAAATTAATTAATTGTACAATATTTATTGTGCCATGTCATATTGGAAAGAGTAAATAAAATATTTAGTGTAAAGTCATTTTTTGTTGATTGTCTATTTTTGCTTATGTGTCAAGATGCTCTTAGAGAGTAGGTTCTATGGACCCCACTAATTTTAATTGATAATAATATTTTTTGTGTATTTAGAATATTAGACACCATGAAAATATTTAACTGGACCCCTTGTATTAATTACTTCTACTAGAAGACATCTATGAAAAAGATTATCATGCAAATGGTGAATTTTTCCAATGAAATTAAATAATTTTACTAAAGATCAAGAAGTTTAACTTGTGCAGAAAATTGTGCAAATTTGATGAGACCCCAATCATATACATAATCTTTCATTGTTCCATTATAAAGTTTAATCATCCCACTCACCATATCATTCACTTTGACTTGGATTTCATATTGTTCTTAACACATGTCGTCAATTTTGACAAACATGGTACTCCATTTTTCATCATCTTCTATTAAATTGCCACTTGGGTGTTGAAGATTCGAACACAAAATAACCTTGTTCTTCATTACTTGATTGAGCAAAAGATTTTTTTCTTTATCGACGTTGAGACCAATTTTTTCCTCCCATGATCTCCACTGATATTGTACTTTCTCTCCATATTGAACTAATTCAGTTAATCATGCACATATCTATACTGGCCCATCTAAATAGCTTAGGGGGCGAGAGTAAAACTTGAACGTTCAGGGGGACGAGGGGCTATTAAGTACAACTTTAGGGGGGTCTAGATGCATTAGGCCTTTTTTCCATTTATTTCTTTGGTCAAAATTTAAATCTAGGAGATTCAGTGCAATCACATTCCCTGAAGAAACCCGTCTAGTTGCACATCATCTTTGATTATTCCCTACGGAGTTGAATCACCCCACTCACTATATCATCCACTTTGACTTAGATTTCATAAAGTTCTTGACACATTTGGTCAAATTTTTCAAGCATGATACTCTATTTTTCTCATCTTCAACTGAATATCTCCCATTTGTAAATTTTAACGAAAAACAACCATGTTCTTCATTCAACTGTAGTCAAAGTAGTAGTCAAACTCATCATAGGCGATTCTACATATTAGAGAGTGGGGTCCATGGACCCCATTAATTTTTACTAAATAAAAATATATTATATTTATTTAAGTGGACACCGTGAAAATATTTGACTAGACTCCTTGTATTGATTACTTCTATTGAAAGATATCTATCAAAAAAATTTCAGGAAAATAATTTTTGCAGTGAAATTAAATAATTTTACTAAAGATCAAGAAGTTTAACTTGTGTAGAAAATCACGCTCTTTTGATGAGATCTGAAGCATATGAATGATTTTTTCATTCGGTACCAATATACTCGTTATTGTTATCCATTAGATTTTGTCATACAGATGTCCCTCTTCTTCCAATAAATAGAAAAAGTAATATTGTACATTTTTTGCATATTTATTCATTTAATTGGTTTGGTGGATTCCTTGCTCATTGTTCGTGTTCATGGAGCCATGATGAAGATAGTTGAAAATTTGAAAGTATGAAGGAAGATGTGAAATGATAGAAAGTAGTGATTGAAAAGCAAAACTTAGAATATGATTGGTTTTAGAGAAATGAATATTGTAGAACTTGTATTTATATGGAGGAATAGAGCATTAAAGTGGATAGTGATAAAAAAAATTTATTACATGAAAAATAGTCAAATTCTATTTATATAAGTAGATTTCGGTAATATAGTATCAAATTATTTTATCGATAATAAGTTTCTAATGTCATGCATATTCTACTCGAAACAACATTCCTTAAAAAAATATGTGACATATTTAAACTCCCCCTCCACCCCCACGTACACTTATGATAAATAATGTCCTCATTGAGGTAAATTAAAAAAAATATCAAAGATATAAGAGAACACAAAAAAATGAAAAAAATAAAAGAAAATATTTTAAAACATATTTATTATTCCGAACTGAGAGGAGATGGAGATTCAGTGGACTAGCATTCCATGAAGAAACATGTCCGTTTACACATAATCTTTCATTATTCCATGATAAGTTTAATCATCCCACTCACCATATCATCCACTTTGACTTGGATTTCATATTGTTTTTGACACATGACGTCAATTTTGTCAAGCACGATACTCCATTTTCGTTATCTTCAACTGAATTTCCTCCTGAGTGTTGAAGATTTGAACCCAAAACAACCTTATTCTTCCTCCAGTTGTAGTCAAAGTAGTAGCCACACTCGCCATCAGCGATTCTGCATATTAGAGAGTTGGGTCCATGGACCCCACTAATTTTTAATTAATAAAAATATTTTATGTGTATATAAATTTTTGGACACCATGAAAATATATAACTAGATCCCTCGTATTAATTCCTTTTACTAAAAAAACATCTATCAAAAAATTTGTCATGCAAAATGGTGAATTTCACCAATCAAATTAAGAAATTTTAATAAATATCAAGAAATACAACTTGTGTATAAAATCGTGCATTTTTATGAGACCCCAAGCATATGCATGATCTTTTCATTCGGTATCAATATACTCATCATTGTCATGCATTTTATTTGCCCATAATGATGTCCCTCTTCTTTCAAAAAATGGGAAAAGTAACATTGTACATTTCTTGCATATTTATTCATTTCACCGGTTTGGTGGATTCCTTGCACGTTGTTCGTGTTCGTGGAGCCATGATAAAGATAGTTGAAAAATTGAAAGTATGAAGGAAGATGTGAAATAATAAAAAGTAGTGATTGAAAAGCAAAAATTAGAATTTGATTGGTTGTAGAGAAATGAATACTGTAGAACTTGTATTTATATGGAGGAATAAATTATTAAAGTGGACAACGATAAAAAAAATTTGTTGCCTTATTATATAAAAATTAGTCAAATTAAATTGCAATTAAAGTTTATATAAGTAGATTTCGGTAATATAATACCAAAGTATTTTATTGACAATAAGTTTCTAATGTCAATCATACGCTACTCGAAACAACATCCTTTAAAAAATATATGAGATACCCTCTACCCCCACATGCACATAGAGAAACAATGCGCTCATTGAGCTAAATTATAAGAAAAGAAAACATATAAATAAAAAACACAAATATGAAAAAAAATAAAAAGAAAAATAAAAGAAAAAGTTACAACACATATTTACTATTCCGAACTAAGAGGAGATGGAGGTTCAGTGGACTCGCATTCCATGAAAAAATGTGGCTAGTTGCACATAATCTTTCATTATTCCCCATGAAGTCTAATCATCAAACTCACCATATCATCCACTTTGACTTAGATTTCATATTGTTCCTGACACATGTCGTCATTTTTGTAAAGCACAATACTCCCTTTTTCCTCATCTTCAATTGAGTTTCCTCCTGGTTATTCAAAATTTGAACCCAAAATATCATTGTTCTTCTCACTTGATTGGGCAAAACATTCTTTTCTTTATTGACATTGAGACCAATTTTTTCCTCCCATGATCTCCACTTATATTGCACTTTCTCTCCATATTGAACTGGTTGAATTAATCATGTACACACCTATTTTAGCCCATCTAAATACGTTAGGGAGGCAAGAGAAAAACTTGAAAGTTCGGGGGGAGAGAGGCTATTAGGGAAAGTTCAAGGAGGTCTGGATGCATTAGGCCCTTTTTAATTTATTTTTGCATCCAAAATTTCAAACTTGGAGATTTAGTGGACTCGCAGTGCATGAAGAAACGCGTCCAGTTTCACATCATCTTTGATTATACCTTATGTAGTTGAATTATTCCACTCCCCATATCATCCACTTTGACCATATTTCCTACAGTTCTTAACAAATTTAGTCAATTTTTCCGACCACGATAATCTATTTTTTCCCCATCTTCAACTAAATTTCTTTTGTTTGTTCAAGATTTTAACAAAAAAAGCTTTGTTCTTCATTTAAGTATAGTCAATATAGTAGCCAAACTCACCATGGTTGATTCTACATATCAGAGATTGGGTTTCATAGACCCCACTAATTTTTAATTAATAATTATATATTATATGTATTTAAATCATTGGAGACCATGAAAATATTTGACAGGACTTCTTATATTAATTACTTCTACTAAAAGACATCAATAAAAAAATTTGTCATGCAAATGGTGAATTTTTCCGATGAAATTAAATAATTTTACTAAAGATCAAGAAGTTTAACTTGTGAAAACCACTTTTGATGAGACCCAAGCATATGCATGACCTTTTCATTCGATATTGATATAAGCGTCATTGTTATGCATTTGATTTTCTCATAAAGATGTCCCTCTTTTTCCAATAAATGGGGAAAGTTATATTGTACATTTCTTGCATATTTATTCGTTTCATCAGTTTGGTGGATTCCTTGCTAGTTGTTCGTGTTTGTGAAGCCATGATGAAGATAATTGAAAAATTGAAAGTATGAGGAAGATGTGAAATGATAGAAAGTAGTGATTTAAAAGCAAAACTTAGAATATGATTGGTTGTAGAGAAATGAATATTGTAGAAATTGTATTTATATGGAGGAACAGAGCATTAAAGTGGACAACAATAAAAAAATGTATTTACTTATTATATGAAAATTAGTCAAATTCCATTGCAATTAAAGTTTATATAAGTAGATTTCGGTAATATAATACCAGAGTAGTTTATTGATAATAAGTTTCCAATGTCATTCATACGCTACTCGAAACAACATCCTTTAAATGACATATTTAAACTTGAGCAACTCCCCCTCCACCCCCACATACACTTATGAGAAACAATGTCCTGATTGGGTTAAATTAAAAAAAAATCAAACAAATAAAGAAAACACACAAAATAGAAAAATATAAAAGAAAAATGAAAGAAAAAGTTACAAGACATATTTACTATTTCGAACTAAGGGGAGATGAAGATTCTTTGGACTCACATTCCATGAAGAAACATGTCCAATTGCACATAATCTTTCATTGTTCCCTATGAAAGTGTAATCATCAGACTCACCATATCGTCCACTTTGACTTGGATTTCATATTGTTGTTGACGCATGCCATCAATTTTGTCAAGTAGGATACTCAATTTTCTTCACCTTCAACTGAATTTCCTCCTAGTTATTGAAGATTTGAACCCAAAACAACCTTGTTCAGCATTACTTGATTGAGCAAAAGATTTTTTTTTTCTTTATTGATGTTGAGACCAAATTTTCCCTCCCATGATCTCCACTGACAATGGCAGAGCCAGGGGGTGGCGAAGGTTGGCGGCCGCCTCCCCTGGCTCCAGGTAAATTGCCTACACCCCATTGTTGGATCACCCCTAATTGCAGTAATTGAGTAAAATCCTCTTGCATAGAGCTTTTTGAGATGAAAGGGAAAGGCAAAGGCAAAGGAAAACTTATTAATGTCCTTTGATGGTGACTACAGGGGAGAAAAAGAAATTTGCAAAGATAGAATGTGAGGATGGTGCCATACAAGAACTCACGTGAAGACAAGTACTAAAAATAGACCTCGAATTTTATGATCCAAAAAGATAGGTAATTAGCCTAACATAAAATGGGTAAGAGGATTTTCAAAAAGTGAGTTGACAATAAGGAAGTAAGGACCACTTTTAGCCACCTAGCAACTGACACAAGCAAAGTTCTATGGGACTAAAACGTAAAAGGGATAGCTCAAAAGAAATATTCTCAAAAGCTAAGTTTTGAAGATAATGAAAAATCATAGACTGTGTGCAGAGATGCTAGACAAGCTCAAAAGATTGTTAAACCTTGGAGGCAAGACAAATCCAGAAGATGACTTAAAGAATCTCAAAAGATAACTCCAACGCCCTCGAAAGATAAACAAGGCATATCAGAGAAGGAAAGCATCTTCTATAGTCAAGCTCAAATCTCTATACAAGAACTCACTTCAAGACAAGTACTAAAATAGACATTTAATTTTTATGATCCAAAAAGATAGGTAATTAGCCTAACATAAAAAGGGATAAGAGGATTTTCAAAAAGTGAGTGGACAATAAGAAAGTAAGGACCACTTGTTAGCACAGGTCCGTTCTAGCCTAATGAGGAATAATGTATATTTCATTCAGTGATCAGACGAGAAAGCCAAAAGGACCGAATTGTCATTCAAAAATTAGAAATTCAAAAATCACATTTAAGGGAAGCCTCGATTTAGCATTTTCTACTAAAAAATTAAAAAGTCAAAATTTTGGTCAACGTAGTCTTTGAGCCCGCGGGCTCATTACCTATAAATAGTAAAAAAAATCATATCTCAGTAAATCTTCACGAGATTTACTAACAGATTTGCGAGATTTGCAATCATTTGCATGATAAGCCCGCGGGCTCATTACCTAGGCTTTAAGCCCGCGGGCTCATTACTCCTTTCTATAAATAGCAGTCCAAAATTTCCATTTGGAGGAAAAGAAGCAAATTCAAAAAAGACGTAAAATCATTCTTTCCTTTTTTGTTCCGGGAGTCCAAAAAGCCCCGAAACTCTGCCAAAACACTTCCAAATCCAAGCTTTATCACCTACACTAGGTATAAACTCAATTTTTTTTTTTTTATCTTTTTGGGTCTAGATCTCAAAGTGATCTTTGGTCTAAAAACGACTCAATCTCTCAAAAACCCCTCATTTTTCTATAGAAATAATTCAAGATTATAGTCATAACTTAAGTTAAATCTATTTTCCAACCAAATCACAATCTCTAACAGCTTCGGTCCTACACCGGTTCTCAAGTCATCCTAGACAGACGAAAAGGAAAACTGAGTGTAATTGGCTCTAAGTCCCTTTTCTTTTCAACTGATAAGTAGGTGTACTGAACTGAACTGAACTGTATTGAAACTGAACTGAATGGTATTGTTACTGAAAATACTGAAACTGAATTATAATTAATAATATAAATAATATTTTTAAAATATTAAAATACATAATAATTAATAACACTTTAAATAATACTATATATTCTAATAAAATTTATTAATTATTACATATAATAATAATTAAATATACCATTATAGATTATTATTATTATTATTATATTTTATCACAATTATTGTTATGAATATTACCTTATTATTTTAATTGTTATCAATATTTATAAAATATTATTACTTTTATTTATTTATTTATTTAATTTCCTACAAAATTATTTATTGTAGAAATAATAATTAATAATTTTGAAAATATTATTATTGGTATCTTGTTCTTTGTTGTTATTTGTGATTACTGATATTAATTAATAATATTTATATAATCTATAAATAGAAATGAAATGAAATGAAATTGAAATTAAAATGATATTATCATTAATATTCACTCCTTAAAATATTTATGAATAATAATATACATTAATAATATTGATATA
The DNA here is from genome assembly GCA_947683365.1 of Euphorbia pulcherrima. Lineage (NCBI taxonomy): Eukaryota > Viridiplantae > Streptophyta > Magnoliopsida > Malpighiales > Euphorbiaceae > Euphorbia > Euphorbia pulcherrima. The sequence continues at coordinate 16,667,571 of CANTUS010000003.1, read as the reverse complement.
ATGCATACACTGAAACTTGATACTGAACGCTGAATGCTTAATACTGAAACTAAATACTGAATACCGAATACTGAAATTGAACTGAACTGAACTGAATGGTACTGAACTGAACTGATTGGTACTAAACTGAACTGAACGAAATAGAAAATAAATTGAAAAGAACAGGGCCTAAGGCCAACTTTAAAATTCATTAAAATTTATTTTTATTACTTTTATTATTGCATTTTTGCATATCACTTCCTTGGTTAAGTGAGCCACTGGAGCCACTTAAAGTATAACAAGTGTAAATAAGCTCGCAGATGTGGATAAAAACAACCAGAATGAGAGAAAACTTTATCCGAGTATCCGGGCCAAAACCCAAGTGTTGCCGTTACTCTGCCAAAATTTTGGTAGAAAATATCAATTTATTATTTCGTTATAATGCCCGTTTTGTTTCTTGAATTTATTTCTTAAATAAAGCCGTTGTAATACAGAAATTACGACAAATTCCAAAATTTCAAAATTAATCCAAACAATTTGAACAATATAAGTACCTATTATTTCCGAATTCAGAATCTCACTTTCTTTTCGGTATAAAAATTCTCATTTTGGATCAGTATACCACAATTCCTCGTGGAGCTGAACTAGGTAGCGACTCTATTTTATTTTTAAATAAAGTAAAAATGCTTTATTCTAAAAATATATTATTTTATTAAAATGTGTAAATATATTTTTCAATATAATCACATATGTTGCTTATAAAAAGCCATGTTTTTCACACTCAATAAGTTTACGTGAAAAATTACAAAATAGTTTTCAATTTAATAAAACCAATCATTTTATTATAAAAAGGTATACACCTACAAAAAATCGATCCCGCGATTTCTTTAAACTGCACCAAATGCGCCACGCGCACTGCACCTTGCGTGCATTCCTCCCATTAAACCCCCGCCTGCTTACAGTGGCGACTCTGGTGGGGACATAAAATTATTATTATAAAAACCTGATTTTTGTAAAAAAAAATTTTCATAGTAATTAAATTACTGTTCAAATTAAATTTTAGAACTATGGGATATGAGGTTATTTCAACATTACACAAATTTTAGGATTGCATAGCATCTGTATTCTTTATCCCCAAACCAATTTAGGTGTCTTTTGGTGAGGTTTCTCCAAGTTCGCTTTAGGGCTTCAGAGGTATGGATTTGATCACACCCCTTGCATAACATACAAGGGCCTTGCTCACTTAAGGGCAAGACTACTCGAGTATATTATATGTGGAAAAGCTTCCTTTGGTTAGCTTAGGGCCACTGGGACTCAGTACACAAAGGCGCAAGGTACCCAATTGCATACAACCTTGAGACTAAAACCCGCATATAGATGAACCATAGACACTTTCCCATAGGTTTACCTAAAAACCAGGAGTGCACGCGAGCAGACTTCGCTAAGCACCCCGTTGGCTTTAAAGCGAAGTAACCAAATGGAGTTAAAAGGGCGGTAGGAATGATCTAATTGCTACATGTGCAGGTTTGTTAAATATAAATATACTCAAAACGGACATTATAAGCATTATGTTTGTGTGAAAACTAACCACATCTTTATGCAGCCATGACATTAATGTGTGCCATGCCATTTCACTTCCTTAGTTATAGGGACCTAAAAGTAAATCGAGACCAGTGAGTCCATCTATGCTCAACCAATGAGCTAAAATAATCATGACTAGTGAGTCTACCTAGGCTCAAACCATGAGCCGGAACAAACCAAGACCAGTGAGTCTATCTAGGCTCAACCTATGAGTCGAAATAATCAAGACCAGTGAGTCTACCTAGGCTTATCCCATGAGCTGGATCAAACCAAGACTAATGAGTCTACCTAGGCTCAACACATGAGCCAAAATACATAAAACATCGAGTGACCAGTGAGTCAACTCACCTTTGACCATCGAGTCCGCCTCGAGTGACCAGCGTGTCAACTCACTTTTGATCACTGAGTCAGCCATCGAGTGACCAGCGCTTCAAGTCACCTTTAACCACCGAGTTAGCCACCGAGAGAATAGCGAGTCAACTCAACTTTGACCACCGAGTCAGCCATTGAGTGATAGTAAGTCAACTCACCTTTAACCACTGAGTCAGCCATCGAGTGACCAGTAAGTTAACTCACCTTAGACTATAGAGTCAGCCCCCACTGACCAGTGAGTCAACTCACCTTTGACCACCGAGTCATCCCCCAAGTGACCAGCAAGTCAACTCACCTTTGACCACCGAGTCAGCCATTGAGTGACCAACGAGTCAACTCAGCTTTGACCAATAAGTCAACCTTTGAGTGACCATCGAGTCAACTCACTCAGCCATCCAGATTGACTAAACCCGGCCAGTGAGCCACTCGACTATTAAAGTCTTCTTAAATCCAACCAACCATCAAGTTAAACTCGATTTGATTCAAAAACCTAGTCTTCAGGCCGCGTGTGAGTAATGTTCCATGAATATTCTGAACAACCCTTGCTAATGGTTCCCTGAATAGTTGGCACACACTCAATACCCTAAAATTTGTATATGTCGATCCATCCATTCATTCATTCATTTATTCATTGATCCATTCATTTTGACAAACAAAGGTAAGTAAGGCTTAAAGCCACACATGATACGCTTACTAACACTTGATCCCTTATATCTCAGGTTGGAAATGAGAGAGAAATAAGTTAAGATGTATCCCGGGTAGACCAAAAGTCAGGCCCCTGCCACCAGTCAAATCTCTAGCCGGATTTTTATCTGATCTAGAGCCCAAAACTACGATGGAAGATGATGACATAGTTGGTCAATCCCTTAGAAGTAAGGATGGCAACGGGCCAGATCCGGACCGGTTCTGGCTTGGACCCGGTTTGGATCCATTTTTACATACTATACCCGGATCCACCCCGGATTCATCGGGTCTATAATATTTAGACCCATATCTAGATCCGACGGATCCCATGGATACCGGTCTAAAACGAGTCTAAAATGGGTCTAATTTCTAAGCAAATTATAAACAAATTGCAATGGATTATTACATACACTGCTAAGAGATCAACCATAATCTAAGCAACTATGTTCATCAGTCATTGAAATTTAATTACTAATGAAGGTTTAATTTCATTCCTACTTAAAATGTGGCCAACAATAGAATGAAAAAGAAATACACACAGTAGGAAGTATTGTTGGGATGTGATTCTAAATTGATATGGAACCAAATCACCTTAGCACTATTTAGGTAAAGTGATGTTGCATCTGTAGCACCTACTTATTTTTTTCTTTTTCATGTACAGAGACCAAAAAAAAGGGAGAGTGAGGGAGGTAGAACGAGAAAATCACCTACATGTGTTTTTATTTTTCATGTGTAGAGAACGAAAGAGGGGAGAGTGAGAGGTAGAAAAATAAAAGTTGAAAAATAAAGTATGAAACTTTGAAATCTGGTTTGAGATACAAAAGTTGGGGAGGAGGCGTGTTGGTGTGAGGAATAGATACAAAATTAGGGTTTTTTCTTTGTAAATATATACATATATATATATATATATATATTATTAATTTATTTAATTATATATACATATAGATTTGGTTCTAGGTATAGATCCCATATTAAAATCTAATACCAGACCCGGATCCGGACCCGTATCCGACGGGTCTAAAAATATAAGATCTATATCTAAGAAAACAGATCTAGGATGGGTCTAGGATCCGTTGCCATCCCTACTTAGAAGGATTCTAGATGCTCCAGAATTTGGTGACGTCTAGGAAAGATTAGCGCTTCTAGCTTGTTGAAGGCCCAAGAACAAGAGGTAGAGGTAGCAGCATTGAAGGCGAAGATGGCGGATATGGAAAAGCTCTCCCCCAATAAAAGAAAAGTCCATTGCTCCCTCTATCAAGCAATATATGGACATTGACCAATTCTCGCTAAAGGAATATGAAGCCCTCTGAGCTAAATTTATAATGCTTTGTGTAGCTCCGTATACCGGCACTGGGTCTCCTCATGCACACATTAAAAGTTATCTCTAGATCATAACTAGTATAAAGATCCCTAAAGTCCATATAGTCAATTTATTTTAAGCCGCTCTCCGTGGTCCAGCTTCTGAATGGTATATGAGGATGCCAACGGATGTGAAATCCAACTAGCAAAAGCTGCGTTCTGCATTTCTAGAGAACTATACTTTCAATTTGAAGGTCAAAACCACTTTACAAGATCTCGAAAGGGTCAAACAATGCCCGAATGAGTCTTTTTAAGAATATTACTTGAGATGGATGGTTGTTCACGTACTTGTGACTAGGTCACCTAATCAGGAGACCTTAATAGTGAAACTCGTTGAAGCATCTAGTTAGAGATACCGGGATTAGATGAAAATGAAAAGGTTTGACACCTTTAATTAGGTATTAGACTATGCTAAAAGGCTAGAAAAATTTGATGAAGAGGACTGATTGAAGAAATAGGAACAATAGGCTTATATTAAGCCTAGGTATTGGGACAAAAGGGGATCTTCTAAATAGGGCAACTCTGAATCTTCAAAAGCTCCGCCTAAGGTCATTGCTGTGACTCAAGTGCAAACTCATCAATCTATCTCCCTATGGGTGGAATCATTATCATAAATATTCACCAAATTGAGGAAGTCTAACCAGCTTTAGAGTATTAAGCCATTTATCCCATAATGAGGTTGAAATATACCAAGAAAATACAAGTAATTTGGCTTTCAAATCACTTAATTTGGAGTTAAATTATGGAAATTATTATTATTTTTCTGATTCTGCAAATTACTCGTGCTTGCCCCTAGTGATTGCTGTAAAAAGCCAGAGCAAGCACGAGATGGAGTAGAGCAAGCAGAAAAGTAGGCAGAACAAGCATGAAACTCACCAGGGCATTCACAGAATTGGGCCGAATTCGGAGGAAGGAGCCCAAACCCAAGAAAAAGGAGAAGAATGACCAGAAATATAGATCTTCCATAAGGATTTCTTGCTTAAGGCAATAGAAGACCTCCCACTTGTGGAGCGATGGATTTTGTCCTTTTGTAATGGATGACTAAGCAAGTTGTTGACATTACTTGCAAGCCTTACCCTACTAGAAGCTGTTTTGATTAGGCAAATTACTGATACTATTATTATTTTAGGCAAGTGGCATTTCTAGAAAGATCCACTTGCCACTATATATAGGATAGAATTCTTCATTTGTGTAGAGATCTTTGGTTGGCTTTTAAGCCTCCATTGTCTCACTCTCTCTCTCTCTCTATGTTCCAGCTTTTATTTCCTTAATATAATATGTCATCATATGTTTTATTTATCTTTTATTCTTTACTTTCATGCTAGTTAAGTTAGCGCAAGCACGACCAATAAGCATGATAGAATAAAAATGGCATTATCGCTCCTCTTCTTTCAATCTTAACTCTAATTATAATTTTTTGTCTTATGTTAGTGCTTAATAACTCATAAGTTTAATCAACTTCTGCTTAGTGTAACAAGAAGAACCGGGATGGAGAATTGTAACACGAAATAAAATATGAGATACCTATATTCTACCGAACCGAGAGGTGCTTGGATAGTGCTAGGGGTTTCTATTTAAATAGAATGCTTGTCTATTCTTAATGCTTAAAGGGGACACTTGCGAAGGGAAACCCATAAGTTAACCTTTAAAGAAAATAAACATGAAGCGAGAGCTACATTTGGTACATGTGGAATAAGAAACCTAGATCAAAGTGCTAAAAATATGTTAAGATAAAAGAAAGGATTCATTAACCATGCTTGAATGTTTGTTGGTTGTGCTTACCCTATTATAATATTATTAGGAGCAACCATTAGAAGTAATCATTTTTACTTTCTGCAATCACTTTACTATTTTCTCATCTTATTTAAATATCTTAAATTTCTAACTACTGATTTACTTCAAGGTTTAGCTACTTTCCTTGTTCCCTGTGGGATATGACCTTGTGCTTGCCTCGTACTACAAACCATGACCTATTGCACTTGCTAGATCGCTCTTTAGACAACCAACAAGTTTTTAAAGTTGTTTCTAGGGATTAACGGTGAAGTAATTTAAATTTTTAAGTAAATTAGTTATTTTTAACCTTGTTTATTCAGCTTGTGTAGTTATCTTGCAAAAGGCAGAAGGCTAGAAATTTTTTTTTCCAGCAAGTTTTTAGAGCAAGTAGTAGACAAGTTGAGCAATCAGGGGGAGCGACCATGGCAGATTACAGAACGTCTCTACCCCTTTAAAAATTTAAGGATTTTTCCAAACCTTCTTCATTGGGACACATGTCTTGCATAGTGATACCAGATGAGAGAGAAAGTTTTGTTCAAATTAAACACTACATGATTGAACTTGTTCTATAAAATGTCCAATTTAAAGGATTTCCTAATGAAGACCCAAATGATCATCTTTATGATTTTCTTGAAATTTGCAATCTTTTTGAAGTTAATCATGGTGTTTTCTATAATATTCTCTGGTTAAAATTTTTTCCTTTGTCATTGCAGGATACGGCGAAAGCATGGTTTAGATCTTCATAATCGGGTTCAATCACATATAGGGAGGAGGTGGCTAAAGCATTCTTGACAAAGTATTTTCAACCTTCCAAGGTTGCTAGAATGAGAAATGAAATCTCTAGGTTCACTCAATTTCAAAATGAATCTTGCAAGTAAGCATGGGAGAGATTCAATGAGCTATTAAGAAGGGTACCAAACAACGACTTACCTATCTGGATGGAAATACAAACATTTTATAATGGGTTAACCAATGCGCATAAAAGTCGATTAGAAACCCTTGTAAACGGTGACCTAGAAGAAATGGAGCCCGAATGAATCTTTACCCTCATTGAGAAAGTGGTGAACACATGTTGCAAATGGCATTCCAAGAAGAACTTAAATTTTTCAAAATCTAAGGTTATGCAAAAACTTCGAAAAAAAGTTGGGGAGTTAGTGGAGCAAGTAAATAGACTCTCGGGGCAACAGCTATTTTTGTCCTAACAACCATAATTTTCTTCCCAGCAATCATAAATTCTAATCCAACAACCTGAAATACTATCCTAACAACCTCAGTTTGTCTTACCCTAACCTCAAAATGTTATTCATGAACATCACCAACTGAATTTTTCATTTGAGCAATCTTACCAACCATTCCAACAACCTCAACATTACTTCCAACAAGTTAAACCATCATGTGAGCCTAAGAAACCTAGCATGGAAGTGATGATGATAGAGTTTATGAAGCAAGCTCAAACTTTAATCAGAAACTTGGAGACCCAATTTCAATAACTAGCTACTATGGTGCTTTTAAGAGATGAAGTGGTCGTTCCAAGCAACATTGAGCATAACTCCATGGAGGAAAGTGTGGTAAGGTTGTTGATAATTCTAACATGCTTGTTGTTGATGATCTTTATAATTCAGGGGAGCAAGCATGCGAGGAGATGGAGCAACCAGATCATGATATGGAGCAACCAGAATATCACCATGAGAAACGTGTGGATAATAAAGAGTAACCTGAAGTTCAGTATAAGAATGCTATAATTCTAGAAAAGATGGTTACTTAAGAGGAAGCAATTTTAAAAGAGCAACCACTCTAAATCTACCAACCAAAGATACCATTTCCTAAAAGAGCAATGCAACATTTAAGATATGAGGAGCTAAGGAAGAACTTCGATGTGCATAATCAAGAGATCTTCAAAGATGAAGAAAAAATTCTTGAGGTGGATTTCAAGGGAAAAATTGATTACTGGCCAACTGTTAAAGATAAGCAATCTACTCACAACCCTCACAAATTTAAAGAGCAATATGTCTCCATGCAATCTTTTGATGAGGATCAATTTAAAGGTAAATAATGAAGAGAAGTGGACATGCTACAATAAAAGACACCATACACCAGTCCACCTTTTTCAACCTTCAATTATGAACCTCCTTAAGCAACTTGTATATATTGGTGTCCGCTTTAAACACCAATTGAAGCACTTTTGATGAGCCCAAGCTCATTTTTCTAACCTTGTAAATATTTATTTCATTTTTCTTGTTTAGTATATTTTTAATCTTGTCTTTAATTTTTTGTAGGAAGCCAATGGTCAACAAATCAAGTGTGGGTGAAATCTGGATAATGGTCGCTCCAACAATTTGAGGAGCAGTCATGAAGCTGCGAAGGACAATCATTCTTATAACACTATGAATAATTTACCCATACGTCTCCCACTTTCTGGTAACTCACTTCCACTTAGGCTCAACAATCATTTTAATTCACAAAAAGTCATGCAAGGTAGTTTCCACTTACCCACTATGCTTATTGGTTTTTTTTGTCGATGTAGCTTAATTTTGTTTATTGCTTTGAGGAGAAAGCAATCTATAAGTGTGATAGGAATGATTTGGATTTTTTTTGGTAATTCTTGTTGTTTGCTTGTGTTTATTTGGTATAAATGGTCACAACTTGTGCTTGCCCCTGTGTGAACCAACGACCCCCGTTCCCCCTGCACGCAAGGTAAGCTTTAATGCTCTTCGGCGTGGGGTGAAAAAACAACGAATGCTGTGAAGCGAGCTAAGGGATGATCCTTATTTTAGCGTGATGAAAATGGATAATGGAAGCGATGTTGAAGTTGAAATTTAGTCCGATTGATGGGTTAAGGGATACGAGACTTAGAATCCCGTATTTTAAGATAGAGTCGCCACTCGATTAAGCTCCACCGGGAATTTGGATACGATATTCCCACCAGGTGGTTGGACCGTACCTTGAAATAGAGATTCTAGGTTCAGATGATGTTGCTTACTTTTCAATTTTTAAATCAAGCCGATTATGTTTTAATAAACGTGACCTTAGTTCTTATGCGATTTAATCCGATTATTGTTCGGTGTTTTCGGTTTATATGCCATACATCACACGAAAAGCGATAAATAAACAAAGCAAGAAAATTAAAATTATTACAAGGCTTTACGAATACCTATATATTTTTCTAATGCGAGAAAATAAATAAAGCAATAAATAAATAAACGGGCGAAACTGGGTTTTAACCAAGCTTACTGACTCGGACCCAGCTCCAAACAAGGGAAGAAATATATGGGACTAATCATAAATAAAGCTCGAATAAATAAATGTGGAAAATAAATACATAGCATGAAGAAAACATATTTTCGGATTTTTTGGGATAAAAACATAATTTTTGGGCATTAATTAATTATCTAGGAACCTAAAAAGGTGAAATAAGTTAACTAAACATCCTAAAATCAGATTTAATATATTTTGAATATTTTTGGGATTTTTAGTTGGTAGAAAACAATTTATTTAGATTTATTTAGTTAAAAATACAAATTTTAAGCCATTAAAATGCATATTAAATAAAATAAAAATAAAATAAAATCTAAAAAAAGAATAAAATTAATAAAAAACAATTTTAGATTATTCATAATTTTTTGGAAATTTTTCGGGTTGAAATCGGGGTAAAAAATGCAAGAAAACAGGGAAAAGGGATAAAAATAGCTTTTAGCAGCAAAGGGTGTTGGTTACAACCTTGACTGCCACTGCTATAGCCTTGGCCGCTATAGTGGTAGCGGTGAAGGCCATAGTAGTGGTGGTCAAGGCTGTCACCATAGCCTTGGCCTCGCCAAACCATTTTTAGGGAGGATACCGGTGTTTTTACATCCATAAATTCAAAATCGTTGAAGTTTTAAGTCGTAATCAACTATATTTCAATAGATCTAGACTTAAAACACTCAAATAATATTGATTTTATAGATTTGGGTAACTAAATACCCAAAAATTGTGAGAAATAACGGGACCTCTATAGGGGTGGAGTTCACCTCCATAGCTATAGCCTTCACCGCTATAATAGTAGCGGCCAAGGCTAAAGGGTTAGAGGTGAAGGCTATCCCTATAGAGGTTGGATTATTTTCTGACTGATTTCCAAGAACACGAAGGAAAAACCAAGAAACAACACCAAAAGCAGCAAGAATAGCAACAAAAGACAATAAAATGAAATAAAAGATCAAGGGAACTCAGTTTTGTTACCTCTAGGCCGTGAATCTAACTCAGGAGACTCAAATCGGACGTTTGGCAAGCTTTTGATGATTTTCCGACGGAATAGCGATGGAAACAGCGATGAAAATAGTGACGGTTTATTTGGGTGGTATTTGAGGAAAAGTCTCTAAAACCCTATTTAATCCATTTTAACCTATGATTTCTAACTGATTTTAGTGTTTAAGCTACGAGATCAAGCCTAAGAACAACTAAGAATCGAGATTAGAGAGGATTGAACCTGCATTCTATGCTTTTCTTAAGCTCTCTCTCTAGTTCTTCCTTTTCTCTCTCTTGTTCTAGATTTTTCTCTCTAAAATGATTTCTAAATCCTCAAATCTGGAGAAAAAGTCCCTTTCTCTCTCTATTGGATTGCTTTAAATACTCTCACACACAAAAATCCATCGACTTAGGAAAAATTTTGGGAAAAATAAGTAGCCAAATCTCAAGCGGAGAGAGAAATGAAGCGACACGGCCTGAAACAGGCCGTACCAAGCCCACCGCCGCCGTCACGACGGTGACTGCTATAGGGGCGGTGGTCACCGCCATGACAACAGTATCCACCACCATAATGGTGGCAGTGGTTGCTGCCACAATAGGCGGGGGTGGCCACAACAGGGGTGGCCACCCCGGGCGTAGGTACCACAAGAGTAGCGGCCACTGTCGCTGGAGGGCAGGCTGCCACCGCCGCCGTTGCCGGCGGTGGTGGCAGCAAAAGAGGGCTGCTAGGTTTAGGTAATCTAGGGTTAGGGTTTTGTTGATTAGGATTTTAGGTAGGGTTTTATTAGGGTTTTGGTAGGGTTTTAGGCTAATTAGGGCATATTTAGGGTTTCAACTTCCAATGCCTATATCTTTCACTACGGTTATCCGATTAGGGCAATTCTTGACATTCCGGAAAGCTCAGAGAGTCAAAAATCCAAAGACATAAACAAGACTTGCTGAAAATGTTTGAATCTTATAGAAAATCATGAAACAAATTACTATGTGCGACCAAAAGGAAACGGCTAATCCTGAATGCATGCGAATGATATTTAATCACCGCTAATGGTCAGAAATCATCAAAAATGTACTTTCCAAATGTGATTCGACCTTCCAAGAATAAAACAACTAGTCCGTATGAGGTTAGAGTAATAAGTCATCATCATTCCAAGGGTCACCGAAAAGCCCGTGCTCACAGTCTGCCCCTCGGGAGATTACCACTTGGCGAGCCAAGTAGGATCTCATGAAAGAGCAAGGGATAGAGGGTTATACCTGAGGCATGGATTCTTGAACTAGTTTTCTACTAGGGCTGCCATCAATAGACCTATCAAGAACAAAATTCTGACTTATAGATTTTGATTCGGTATACCTGTTAAGAGATCAAGCTTTGCCAAGCACAGGCTTGGGCTTTTGAGGTTTGGCAACCATAGGCTTAGGCTTTTGAGGTTTGCCAAGCATGGGCTTGGGCATTTTAGGGTTTTTCCAAGCCCGTGCTTTGGCTTTTGAGGTTTGTCAAGCACGGGCATGGGCTTTTAAGGTTTACCAAGCAGGGGCTTGGGCTTTTGAGGTTTTGCCAAGCACGGACTTAGCTTTTAGGGGTTTACCAAGCATGGGCTTGGGCTTCTGACGGATTTGCCAAGCATGAGCTTGGGCTTTTGAGGGATTTACCAAGCATGAGCCTGGGCTTTTTAGGGTTTTGCCAAGCACGGGCTTGGGCTTTTGAGGGATTTGCCAAGCATGAGCTTGGGCTTTTGAGGTTTTGCCGAGCATGAGCCTAGGCTTTTTAGGGTTTTGCCAAGCACGGGCTTGGGGTTTTGAGGATTTGCCAATCCCGGGCTTGGGCTTTCGAGAGATTGCCAAGCACGGGCTTGGGCTTTTGATGGATTTGCCAAGCATGATCTTGGGCTTTTGAGGGATTTACCAAGCATGAGCCAGGGCTTTTTAGGGTTTTACCATGCACGGGCTTGGGCTTTTAACGGATTTCCAAGCACAGGCTTGGGCTTTTGACGGATTTGCCAAGCATGAGCTTGGGCTTTTGAGGGATTTACCAAGCATGAGCTTGGGCTTTTGAGGTTTTGCCAAGTATGAGCCTGGGCTTTTTAGGGTTTGGCCAAGCATAAGCTTGGGCTTTTGAGGGTTTGCCAAGCATAGCCTTAGGCTTTTGAAGGATTGCCAAGCACGGGCTTGGGCTTTTGATGGATTTGCCAAGCATGAGCTTGGGCTATTCAGTGATTTGCCAAGTATGAGCTTGGGCTTTTGAGGAATGCTGAGAACTTCTAATGAGGTCGGACTGGGATATGCTTGGCTTGAATCGCATGCCGAGAATATCAAACGAGATCCCTGGACTAGAATGCATACCAAGAACTTAACAGGAAGGTGTCGAGAACTTCTAACAAGGTCGGACTGGGATATGCTTGGCTTGAATTGCATGTCGGGAATATCAAACGAGATCCCTGGACTACCAAGAACTTAACTGGATAGTGCCAAGAACTTCTAACGAGGTCGGACTAGGAGTTGTTAAAAAGCGCCTAAGGAGACCGTTGGACTAAACGCATTGTGCCTACTACTAAAATTTTGAGATATTAGAGAGAGACACGAGCTGTACTTTTGTTGCTTAATTGATTTTACCAAGATAAAAAATTTTGCCCCTTCAATTAAGCAACAAAAATAGAATAATGAAATCGAAATAAAGTTGAGATTTCTGGGAGTCCGGAGAGATTATCGAAGCCAAGTGCTGAGTCTGGCTGATATGCCCCAGGGTATTTGCATTAAGGTGCCCCTACGTATTTTCATTGAGGTGCCCCTATGAGAAACTTCTAAGTTCTAATTTTAGGATCCATCGGGTTGGCCGTCGTTCTAGATTGCCCCATGGTGTGCCTGTCAAGAAGGCTTTAAAGCATTAGTAAGCCATATAAATCACATTTTCATTGCTTAATTGATTTTGTGGAACAAAAAAATATTTTTGCCCCTTCAATTAAGCAATAAAAATTGAAGAAAAAGAAAAAAGAGTTGAGATTTCCGAGAGGCCGGAGAAATTACCAACTTTTTAGCATCAAGACTAGCTGATGTGCCCCTGGGATAAATTCTATCTCCGATTGTAGGATAAAAGACAATTCTGAGATGCCCCTTGATACAGGCTCTTGCTTAGAGGTCAAGCACATAACCCGAGGATTATTTTCCTTACTTTGTTTCCTGTGGAATTCAGCATAGAATAATAGACATGAACATTTTGCATGAACATATGAATGCATGAGATACTCGGATAGGTCATCTTCAAGCTGACTGATTGATTTGCTTGATCGACTTTGCTCAATTTGGGGAAAGATCGACTTGCTTGAAAAGGGAGGATACATGGAATTGCTTTCCGGTACGGACAAGACAAGAATGCCATCGGAGGAGGATTAGGGATGGTGGAAAGATTAGGTGAGAATGCCCCTAGTGGAGAACTAGGGAAGCTGCGTTGATTTAACTATAAATTGATTGCTAGATCGGGCATGATGGAGACAAGGGGGGTGCACGAAGCAGAGCTTAAGATTCTGGATAATGAATGACCGGGCGCTATCACTACCAATGAATTCTACCAAGGATGGCTTCATAAGATTAGGATATTGTGGAATCAAGATACTCAATTGTGGTCAAGAATTGAGCGAACATGGGGGGGATGAATTTGAGTCCTTCAAATCTATTAGACCGGCGAACATATCCATGCATTCTAACGCTGATAGCGATGATGTAGATATCTCGATGTGGTCGATGGTAGTCGGTAATCTTTGGTTTGGTTGTCTTAATTTTTGTATAGACCTGAACATTGTGTTGGGCCTGTCATACTTGCTTATTTTTGCTTTTATGTTCTAATTTTTGCCTGGACTGCCCTTTCTGGGTTTTCAATCCAGCGAAACATCCTGGCTTTTGCATAAGCCTCGATTCTTTTCAGTCAATCAGTATTTTTGCCTTTTATCTTCGTTTTGATTTCTTTAGTTTTGAGGTATTGGGTTGACTGCATGGAACCCTACATTCGACTTACTTGTAACATTTCGCCTTTAGGGCCTAATATATTCATTCAATCACAAACATAAAGAATTCAGTAAAGTGACATTTCCATTAGTTGAATTAAGTTTTAGTACATGATGATAATCATTTCTATTGACCCAAACTCTGGTGCTGACTAGCCTATGAAGGTTTTCTAGCCAATATACTCTTGTAGCTCACTTTACCCTGACTTTTACCTAGACCGCCCTTTTCGAGTTTTTAGTCTAGCAGGCTATTCTTGCACCCTAACTTTTGCCTGACCAGTTTGTAGAATACTAATCAGCGGGATACACCCAATTTTTACCCGAGCAGTAGAGGACCACTCGATGGGTGATTGATTTGTATATGCTTTGTATATGCCGCTTTTCTGGATTTGATTCTTTTGGTTAGTTATGATAACACTGCGACCTGATTTGATTAACAGGGGACGCAAATCTGTTACCATCTAGGATCTTCATGCCTCTTGAGCCGAGTATATTTCTGATTATATAAGGTCTTTCCCAATCTGGTTGAAAGTTCCCCCTTTGATCGGTGTTGGTGGGCTTTGCCTGCTTTGAAAAAGGATCGTTGGCCTTTGACGGATACTCTTGATGCTTGCGGCACTTTTCATATATCTAAAGACCGCTTAAGCTACTCAGGTTATGCCTTAGTCCATGGGGTTCTCTTTGACGTTGGGTTTAATAAGACTCTTAAGGACTTTATCTTGGTTGGTAGCACAGTTTCTATTTCACAAGCACAGGAATAAGGTGTTCGGAGAATTCATACACTTACACGGTAAGCACAAAGAGCAAATGGTGATTTATTGGCTTAAACTCTGACCCTTGAAGTGCTCTTCGATATAAACCTTTTGAGAAGCTAGTTTATGGCTTTAGTTGACCCATTGGCTTATAGTTGGATGCGTGAAGGTCTGTAGGGCTTGGACCCAAATTTTTGATCGATTAGTGGTTGATCCTTGGGATTGAAGTCCATTGCTTGAAATGATATGATGAGATAGGTTGTACCAAGGCAAGATGTGTCTCTTGATGAACTTGACCATCTTCTTAGTGATAATATCGGTGAAAAGGGTCGGCTTACCCCTATATTGATGAGGGTCAAATCTTATCTATCATATGCATCCCCCTCGCTGAGAATGGCCAAGGAGGAGAGAAACAAGGAAGGTTTGGAGAGGTGGAAGAGATGGGGTATTAGGAAAAGATAATGTTGCATGGGGGTGGGAAATTGGAGAATGGATGGGCGAATAAAAGATAAGCCACAACTCTATCAAAGATGATCTAGTGATGCTCTTCCTCCATAATCAGCTGACACTTCTTCGATAGCTTGAAAATCGGTTTATATATACTCATGAGGCCGGCGATGGACCGATTGATAAATTGGATCTATCCCAAGAAGGAATGAGCTTCTTTTGCTATTTTAGGCATAGAGATGAAATGATCAGGGATCTGATGACGAACTTGGATGTCTAGGTATGACTAGATGAAAGCATTATCATGATCTTTAAGCACTCATTATCTCTCATTTTCTTCCAAAGGTTAGGTCATTAGAAAGTGGTTACCATTCTAGATTATCATCTGTACTCAAACTTATTTCAGTTAAAGAAACGTCATGAATACTGAACACATTATGCTTGTGATGAAATGAATGCATGGACCCATTAGGTGAAACATCAAACAGATAAGCAAAGAGTCTTTCATTAAATTAAAGTGCCTTAAAGGCAGAATTGTTCACATTAAAATACCAGAAACATAAAGAAAGAATATTACATCATAGAAAAATCATCCTCCTCTGGCGGAGGGTCTTGATTGGTAGAGTCGGTAGACTAATCATCCTCGGTAGCTTTCATTGGCGTGTCATCCAGGATGAAGTCCAAAACCTTTGCTTGCTCGACTAATAACTGATCTCCTTCATCGACTAGAGACCTTATAGGATTCTTATCAGATTTGGTGTTAGAGTTGGTTTGCATAGGGGTACTAGCTGAACTGGAGGAAGCCATGGGCAATATAATATCTTTGGGGAGACCGAAATTGATCACACCTACTCCATCGCCTAGGTTCGGTGATGGCATCTCCTCAGCATCTGTCTTCCTAGCAGGCTAAGCCATTTTCCCTTCTCACACTAAACGCCAAATGGCCCTGCCCAGAGGCTTGCACTGATCTATCGTGTGTCCTCCCTGAATATGATAGCGATAAAAGTTTCCTCTTTCTTTGGGTATGGGCACACGATATTCATGTAGAGAGGTAAGCATGCCTTTCTTGAGCAACTTGGGAAACAGAACACTAAGGGGCAGCTTCTACGGAGACACAAATGCTTTTTAAGAAAGTGTCTGAGCACTTGCGGCTTGAGCTGCGGCATCATTCTCCTGATTGATGACTTGAACTGCAACTATCTTTTCCTCGATCAGAACTAGAGTGACTTCAAAAGACTAGGACTCATTGCTCTTTTTAAACCAGGGTTTGCCCCTTGGCTTGCTAGCCCTTTCCTTCTCTTCTCGGCGCTCGATCCTCTCAGCTTTTTCAAAAATTATTTGATAAGACTCGAAAGAGTCAGTCTCTATTTCTTTTCGAAGCATCGAGAGAGCCCCATCAAGAACTTTGGGATCATTTCTTTAAGGCTGAGCTTTTGCTTCAAGAACACCTTAGTGGCCATCCATCTGTTTAAGTAAGATTTGAAAGCTTCGTCGGGCTTCTACTTGACTGCCTCTAGATGTTGAATTATGGTCTCCATTGTAGAATTAAATCCATAATAGGCAATCAAAGCTTCAGATAAGAGTTTCCAATCCAGGATTTTGGACTTCGAAAGAGTATTGTACCACTCGAGAGCAGGGCCTGAAAGGGTACACGGGAATAACTTGGCCAGCACGTTATCCCCAATCTTTTGGATGCACATGATTCTCTCATACATGACTATATGGGACTTAATAGGGCCTTCGCCTAAATAACCATCTATTTGGGGCATTGAGAAATTTTCAGGCACCCAATCATCACCTCGTACTTCTTCCCTATTCCCGCTTGTTCAGAAATTGCCTAAAGAAAGCCACCATTTTAGGCGTCATGCCCTGAGGCTGTATGACCTGGTCGTATGAAGACTACCCGATCTGGAAAGGCGAAGGAGCCGGGGTTTTGATCTAGGGGCGATAGAAAGGACTCTAAGGGTGAGTGGCCTCGCGGGGAGTGACCACAAAGCTAAGGGGTGTGAAAACAGTCGACTGCACCGACGGAACAACAAAGCCACTTGAGGGGACTGTCATCTAAAGAGTAAATCCCCCTGAGAAAGTGGGGAGAATAGAAGACTAGGGAATAGGCCTCGAGTGCACAAGGGGATAAAAACTAAAGGTTGGTAGAGCAGATGATAAGGATGGCTGAGAAGAGCTCTGTCCAAACTAAAATTGGTTTTCCTGGAAAGGATAAATAGGAGGGAGTGGTGGTACCGAAAACTAATTCAAAACTGGCGGAGACTGAACTATCTCTCCCGAAGCTTGAAAAATAGGCCCTGCTGGCCTCTAAGACTCTCTTTCCTCCCTGAGAGTGGATCTAACTTGCTCTTGAATAGAGGCCAGAAACATATCTAACTGGAGGAACATAGCCATAGCATTAGCCAATTCGGAACCCGACTGAGATTCCCCTTGACCTTGACCCTGATGAGGGGGAGAGGGAGAAGGGTAAGGAGTGCTCTCGTGAGGCGCATCATTCAAATGCAGATCAGACATGGTTGAAAGAGCTGATTCTGATAATGAACTCACTAGCTGGCGGCTTTAACAATGATCTAGATGCAACTAGAGAATACTATGACAACGGGGACGTCCGGATCTCACTGAGAAATCAAAAGATGATCAGCCTGAATTGAACCATGAATGAAAGGAATGACTACATAATAAGTCAAGTGATGAATGCCATATATATCGGGGGCAGTTTAGAGAGGTAGAGAGCAGAATTGCTTATGATACGAAGCTTAACCCCAAAATATGTGAGACGTGTGAATTCCCTGCTATGCCTAGTGAACTAGGTACAGGTCATCGGGGCTCAAACAATCTCAGGCATTTTGTTAAATTCCCCCTTCAAGTGAGGGAAGAATAGGGGTAAGCGAACACCAAAAATAATGATCAGCCACAGGCGGCCTATGCATAAGCTTTGCATGAATGAGCATAACAAAAGTAGCACACAAAAGAAAATAAACGTCTTCCAACCTTATGACTCTCGCATAACGCCAATTTGTAGTCTGGGGTTAACTCTAGTGCCAGGAAACGACAAGAGAGTATGCGACCTAAATATAGATTTTTTCGGTGAGCCTAAAGGGAAGTTGCTATGGCTAGATTTATCATGGTTCATAGTCTCAAACTGTTGGTGTCATAAACGATACAGTAGAAAGGTCTTGTTTACCTAGATTCTGTGTAACTCAACCACTCCTCAAATGAGTGCGACCGCAGGAATTACATGTTGGTTCAAATGAGTGTTCCACTCACAAATATCCCCAATTCCTGGCGGGTATGAGGTATACAAGTGAGCTTCATGGGGATGATAAAATGGCACCTTAAAACTTAGAATCTAACTAAGCGGTGGATTAAAAGGCATAAGAAATAAAGCGTTGATTTAAAAACGATTTAGGCACATCATCAAAATCCTTTAACCAAAGTTTGAAAATGAGAGAGATTTGTGAAGTTTTATATTAAAGGAAGATCCCCAGCAGAGTCGCCACTGTAAGCCGAGGACCCTCGATCCCCCCGCCTGCACGGTAAGCTTTAATGCTCTTCTGCGTGGGGCGGAGAAACAACAAACACTGTGAAGTGAGCTAAGGGATAATCCTTATCTTAGCGTGATGAAAATGGATAATGGAAGCAATGTTAATGTTGAAATTTAGTCTGATTAATGGGTTAAGGCATGCGAGACTTAGAATCCCATATTTTAAGTTGGAGTCGCCACCCGGTTAAGCTCCACTGGGAACTTGGGTACGATATTCCCACCGGGTGGTTGGACCGTACCTTGAAATAGAGATTCTAGGTTCGGATGATGTTGCTTACTTTTCAATTTTTAAATCAAGCAGATTATGTTTTAATAAACGTGACCTTAGTTCTTATGCGATTTAATCCGATTATTGTTTGGTGTTTTCGATTTATATGCCATACATCACACGAAAAGCGATAAATAAACAAAGCAAGAAAATTAAAATTATTAAAAGGCTTTACGAATACCAATACATTTTTTCTAATGCGAGAAAATAAATAAAGCAATAAATAAATAAACAAGTGAAATTAGGTTTTAACCGTGCTTACCGACTTGGACCCAGCTCCGAACGAGGCAAGAAATATACGGGACTAATCATAAATAAAGCGTGAATAAATAAATGTGGAAAATAAATAGATAACATGAAGAAAACATATTTTTGCATTTTTCGGGACAAAACACAATTTTCGGGCATTAATTAACTATCCAGTAATCTAAAAAGGTGAAATAAATTAACTAAATAACCTAAAATCAGATTTAATATATTCAGAATATTTTTAGAATTTTTAGTTAGTAGAAAACGATTTATTTAGATTTATTTAGTTAAAAACACAAATTTTAAGCCATTAAAATGCATATTAAATCAAATAAAAGTAAAATAAAATCTAAAAAAAGAATAAATTTAATAAAAAAATAATTTCAGATTTTTCATAATTTTTTGGAAATTTTTCGGGTTGAAATCAGGGTCAAAAATGCAAGAAATCGGCGAAAAAGGGCTAAAAACAGCTTTTAGCGATATAGGGCTTTGGTGACAACCCTGACCGCCACTGCTATAGCCTTGGCCGCTATAGTGGCAGCGGTGAAGGCTATAGCGGTGGCGGTCAACGCTGTCACCATAGCCTTGGCTGCGCCAAACCATTTTTATGGGGGATACCGGTGTTTTTGCATCCATAAATTTAAAATCGCTGAAGTTTTAAGTCGTAATCAACTATATATCAATAGATCTAGACTTAAAACACTCAAATAATGTTGATTTTAAGGATTTGAGTAAGTAAATACCCAAAAATTGTGAGAAATAACGGGACCTCTATAGGGGTGAAGTTCACCTCTATAGCTATAGCCTTCACCGCTATAACAGTAGCGGCCAAGGCTATGGGGGTAGAGGTGAAGGCTATCCCTATAGAGGTCGGATTATTTTCCGACAGTTTTCCAAGAACACCAAAGAAAAGCCAAGTAACAACACCAAAAGCAGCAAGAACAGTAACAAAAGACAATAAAACGAAATAAAAGATCAAAGGAACTCAGTTTTGTTACCTCTAGGCCGTGAATCTAACTCGGGAGACTTGAATCGAACGTTTGGCAAGCTTTTGATGATTTTTGTACGGAATAGCGACGAAAACAGTGACAAAAATAGTGACGGATTATTTGGGTGGTATTTGAGGAAAAGTCTCTAAAACCCTATTTAATCCATTTTAACCTATGATTTCTAACTGATTTTAGTGTTTAAGCTACGAAAACAAGCCTAAGAACAACTAAGAATCGAGATTAGAGAGTATTAAACCTGGATTCTACGCTTTTCTTAAGCTTTTTCTCTCTAGTTCTTCCTTTTCTCTCTCTGATTCTTGATTTTTCTCTAAAAATTATTTCTAAATCCTCAAATCTGGAGAAAAAGTCCCTTTCTCTCTCTATTGGATTGGTTTAAATGCTCCCACAAACAAAAATCCACAAAATTACGTAAATTTTTGGGCAAAATACGTGGCCAAATCTCAAGTGGAGGGAGAAATGAAGTGGCACGACCTGAAATAGGCCGTGCCAAGCCCACCGTCGCCGTCACGGTGATGACCGCCATAGGGGCATCGGTCAACGCCTTGACAGCAGCATCCACCGCCACAACAGTGGCGATGGCTACTGCCACAAGAGGCGGGGGTGTTCATAATAGGGGTGGCCACCCCGGTGGCGTTCACTGCCCTAAAGGCTGGCGGTGAATGCCACCACGGTGGCGGTGGCTGCCACAAGAGTGGCGGCCACCGTCACCGGGGGGCAGGCTGCCACCGGCGGTGGTGGTAGTAAAAGGGGGCTGCTAGGTTTAGATAATCTAGGGATAGGGTTTTGTTGATTAGGGTTTTAGGTTGATTAGGGTTTTAGGTAGGGTTTCATTATGGTTTTGGTAGGGTTTTAGGCTAATTATGGCAGATTTAGGGTTTCAACTTCCAATGCCTATATATTTCACTACGGTTATCCGATTAGGGTGCTTCTTGACATTCCGAAAAGCTCGGAGAGTCAAGAATCCAACAACATAAACGAGACTTGCTGAAAATATTCGAATCTTATAGAAAATTATGAAACAAATTACTGCACGCGAGCTAAAGGAAACGGCTAATCTTAAATGAATGCGAATGATATTTAAGCGCCGCTAAAGGTCCAAAATCATCAAAAATGTACTTACCAAACGTGATTCGACCTTCCAACAATAGAACAACTAGACCATACAAGGTCAGAGCAATAAGTCATCATCATTCCAAGGGTCACCAAAAAGCCCGTGCTCACAGGCTGCCCCTCGGGAGATTACCACTAGGCGAGCCAAGTGTGATCTCACAAAAGAGAAAGGGATAGAGGGTTATACCTGAGGCACGGATTCTTGAACTAGTTATCTACTGGGGTTACCATCAACAGACTTATCAAGACCAAAATTCTGACTTAGAGATTTTGATTTGGTATACCTATTAAGAGAGACTTAAGGTTTGCCAAGCACGGGCCTGGGCTTTCGAGGTTTGCCAAGCATGGGCTTAGGCTTTTGAGATTTGCGATGGGCTTGGGCTTTTTAGGGTTTTACCAAACTCGGGCTTGGGGTTTGCCAAGCACGGGCTTAGGCTTTTAAGGTTTGCCAAGTAGGGGCTTGGGCTTTAGAGGTTTTGCCAAGCATAAACTTGGGCTTTTGGGGGTTTGCCAAGTACGGGCTTGGGCTTTTAATGGATTTTCCAAGTTTGAGCTAGGGCTTTTGAGGGATTTGCCAAGTATGAGCCTGGGCTTTTTAGGGTTTTGCCAAGCACAAGCTTGGGCTTTTAAGGGATGGCCAAGCATGGGATTGGGCTTTTGAGGGATTTGCCAAGCATGAGCTTGGGCTTTTGAGGTTTTGCCAAGCATGAGCCTGGGCTTTTTAGGGTTTTGCCAAGCACGGGCTTGGGCTTTTGAGTGTTTACTAAGCACGAGCTTAGGCTTTTAAGGGATTGCCAAGCACGGGCTTGGGCTTTTAACAAATTTGCCAAGCATGAGCTTAGGCTTTATAGGGATTTACCAAGCATGAGCTTGGGCCTTTGAGGGATGCCGAGAACTTCTAATGAGGTCGGACTAGGATATGCTTGGCTTGAATCACATGCTGAGAATATCAAACGAGATCTTTGGATTGGAACGCATACCAATAACTTAACAGAAAGGTGCCGAGAACTTCTAACATGGTCGGACTAGGATATGCTTGGCTTGAATCGCATGCCGGGAATATCAAATAAGATCCCTGGACTGGACTGCATACCTAGAACTTAAATGAAAGGTGCGGAGAACTTCTAACGAGGTTAGACCGGGGTTTGCTGAAAAGCATATAAGGAGACCGTTGGACTAAACGCATTGTGCCTGCCACAGAAATTTTGAGATATTGGAGAGAGACATGAGCTGCACTTTTGTTGCTTAATTGATTTTGCTGAGACATGAGATTATTGAAGCCGAGCGCCGAGTCTGTCTGATATGCCCTTGGGTATTTGCATTAAGGTGCCCCTAGGTATTTGCATTGAGGTGCCCCTGGGAGAATCTTCTAAGTTCTGATCTAAGGATCCATCGAGTTGGTCGTCCTTCTGAAGTGCCCCATGGTGTGCCTGTCAAGAAGGCTTTAAAGCATTAGTAAGCCATATAAATCACTTTTTTTATTTCTTAATTGATTTTGTAGAATAAAAAAATATTTTTGCACCTTCAATTAAGCAATAAAAACAGAACAAAAAGAAATAAGAGTTGAGATTTCTGGGAGGCCGGAGAAACTGCCAATGTTTGAGCATTGAGACTAGCTGATGTGCCCCAGGGAGAAATTTTGTCTTTGAATGTAGGACAGAAGATAATTCTAAGATGCCCCTTGATACAGGCTCTTGCTTGGAGGTCGACCACATAACCATAGGATATTTTTCCTTACTTTATTTCCTGTGGAATTCAGCATAGAATAAGAGACATGAACATTATGCATGATTGTATGAATGCGTGAGATACTCAGACATGCCATCTTCAAGCCGACTGATTAATTTGCTTGATCAACTTTGCTCAATTCGAGGAAAGATTGACTTGCTTGAAAAGGGAGGATATTTTGCTTTACAGTATGGACAAGACAAGAATGTCCCCATATGAGGATTAGGGATGGTGTGCAGATTAGGTGAGAATGCCCCTGGGGGAGAACTAGGGAAGTCATAGTGATTTGACTGCAAATTGATTGCTGGATCGAGCTTGATAGAGATAAGGGGGTGCACGAAGTAAAGGTTAAGATTCTGGATAACGAATGACCGGGCGCTATCACTACCAATGAATTCTACCAAGGATGGCTTCATAAGATTATGATATTGTAGAATCAAGATGCTTGGTTGCGGTCAAGAATTGAGCGGACACAGACGGAGGACAAATTTGAGTCCTTCGAATCTATTAGACCGGTGAACATATCCATGAATTCTGACACTGATGGCGATGATGCAGATATCTCGATGTGATAGATGGCAGTCGGTAATCTTTGGTTTGGTTGTCTTAATTTTTACATAGACCCGAACATTGTGTTTGGCCTATCAGACTTGCTTATTTTTGCTTTTATGTTCTAATTTTTGCCTGGACCGCCCTATTCGGGTTTTCAATCCAGCAGAACATCCCGGCTTTTGCATAGGCCTCGATTCTTTTCAGTCTATCAGGATTTTTGCCTTTTATCTTTATTTTGATTTCTTTTGTTTTGAGGTATTGGGTTGACTGCATAGAACCCTATGTTCGACTTACTTGCAACATTTCGCCTTTAGGGCCCAATATATTCATTCAAGCACAAACATAAAGAATTCAGTAAAGTGACATTTCACTTAGTTGAATTAAGTTTAAGTACATGATGATGATAATCATTTCTATTGACCCAAACTCTAGTGCTAACTAGCCTATAAAGGTTTTCTAGCTAACACACATTCGTAACTCACTTTACCCTGACTTTTGCCTAGACCGCCCTTTTCGGGTTTTCAGTCTAGCGGGCTATTCTTGCACCCTAACTTTTTCCTAATCGGTTTATAGAATACCGATCAGCGGGATACACCTTAATTTTTGCCTGAGCAGTAGAGGACTACTCAATGGGTGATTGATTTATATATGCTTTTTATATATGCTTTTTATATGCTGCTTTTCTAGATTTAATTCTTTTGGTTAGCTATGATAATGCTTCGATTGGATTTGATTGATAGGGGTCGCAAATCTATTACCATCTAGGATCTTCATACCCCCTGAACTGAGTATATTTCTAATTATATAAGGTCTTTCCCAATCTGGTTGGAAGTTCCCCCTTTAATCGGTGTTGGTAGGCTTTTCCTACTTTGGAAAAGGATCATTGGCCTTTAACGGATACTCTTGATGCTTGATGCAGTTGTTGTCCAACCTCGCTATACGCTTTTGATATATCTGAAGACCGCTTAAGCTTCTCAGGCTATGCCTTAGTCCATGGGGGTCTCTTTGATGCTGGGTTTAATACGACTCTTAAGGACTTCGTCATGGTCTTGGTAGGTAGGACAGTTCAATTTTGTAGGCACAAGAACAAGGCGTTCGAAGAATTCGTACACATGTACGATATCAGCAAAAAGCAAACGGTGGTTTATCGACTCAAACTCTGACCCTTGTAGTGCTCTTGGACATAAACCTTTTGAGAAGCTAGTTTGTGGCTTTACTTGTCCCATTGGCTTATGGTTGGATGCGTGAAGGTCTTCAGGGCTCAGACCCAAATTTTGGATCGATCAGTGGTTGCTCCTTGGGATTGAAGTCCATTGCTTAAAATGATGTGATGAGATAGGCTGTACCGAGGCAAGATGTGTTTGTTGATGAACTTGACCATCTTCCTGGCAATAATTTCGGTGAAAAGGGTCGGCTTCCTCCTATGCTGATGAGGGTCGAATCTTGCTGATCATATGCATCCCCCTCGCCGAGAATGGCCAAGGCAGAGAGAAACAGGGAAGGTTTGGAGTGGTGGAAGAGATGGAGTATTAAGAAAAGGCAATGTTGCATGGGGGTGGGAAATTGGAGAATGGGTGGGCGAAGAAAAGATAAGCCAAAACTCTATCAAAGATGATCCAGCGATGCTCTTCCTCTATAATTGGCAGACACTTCTTTGATAGCTTGAAAATCGATTTGCATATACTCGAGAGGCCGGCGATGGACCGATTGACATGTTGGATCTATCCCAGGAAGGACTGAGCTTGTTTTACTGTTTCAGGCATGGAGATGAAATGATCAGGGATCCGATGACGAACCCTGGATGTCTAGGTATGACTATGCAAAAGCATTATCATGATCTTTAAGCACTTATTATCTCTCATTTTCTTCCAAAGGTTAGGTCATTAGAAAGTGGTTACCATTCTAGATTATCATCTATACTTAAGCTTATTTCAGTTAAAGAAACTTCATGAATACTGAACACATTATGCTTGTGATGAAATTAATGCATGGACCCCCATTGGGTGAAACATCAAACAGATATTCAAAGAGAGTCTTTCATTAAATTAAAGTGCCTTAAAGGCAGAATTGTTCACATCAAAATACGAGAAACATAAAAAAAGAAAATTACATCATAGAAAAATCATCCTCCAAAGGCGAAGGATCTTGATTGGTAGAGTCGGTAGACTAATCATCCTCGGTAGCTTTCATTGGCGCATTGTCCAGGACGAAGTCCAAAACCTTTGCTTGCTTGACTGATAACTTATCTCCTTATTCCGCTAGAGACCTCATGGTATTCTTGTCAGATTTGGTGGCAGAGTTGGTTTTCATAGGGGTATTAGCTGAACTGGAGGAAACCATGGCCAATACAATAACTTTGGAGAGACCGAAATGGATCACACCAACTTCATCGCCTGGGCTTGGTGATGGCTTCTCCTTAGCATCGGTCTTCCTAGCAGGCTGAGCCATTTTTGCACTTAACGCCACGTATTGGTTGAGCAGATGATAAGGATGGCTAAGAAGAGCTCTGTCCAAACTAAAATTGGTTTTGCTGGAAAGGACAAACAGGAGGGAGTGATGGTACCGAAAAATTATTTTGAACTGGCAAAGACTGAGCTATCTCTCCTAGAGCTTGAAAAATAGGCCATACTGGCCACTAAGACTCTCTTTCCTCCCTGAGAGTGGATCTAACTTGCTCTTGAATAGTAGCCTAAAATATATCTGACTGAAGGAACATAGCCATAGCATTAGCCAATTCGGAACCCAACTGAGATTCCCCTTGACCTTGACCCTAATGAAAGGGAGAGGGAGAAGGGGAAGGAGTGCTCTCATGAGGTGCATCATTCAAATGCGGATCAAAAATGGTTGGAAGAGCATATTATGATCCTGAACTTACTGGCCGGTGGATTAAATGACAATCTAGATGCAATCAGAGAATACTGCAACGACAGGGACATTCGGATCTCACTGAGAAATTGATAGATGATCAGCTCGAATTGAACCATGAATGAAATGAATGATTACATAATAAGTTAAGTGATGAATGCCATATATATTAGGGGTGGTTTAGAGAGGTAGAGAGCAGAAGAGCTTATGATGCAAAGCTTAACCTTAAAATACGTGAGACGTGTGAATTCCCTACTATGCCTAGTGAACTAGGTATAGGTCATCGGGGCTCAAACAATCTCAGGCATTTTGTTAAATTCCCCCTTCAAGTGAGGGGAGAATAGGGGTAAGCGAAAACTAAAAATAATGATCAGCTACAGGCGGCCTATGCATGAGCTTTGTATGAATGAGCAGAACACAAGTAGCACACGATAGTAAATAAACCTCTTCCAGCCTTATGACTCCTGCGTAACGCCAATTTGTAGTCTGGGGTTAACTCTAGCGCCAGGAAACGGCAACAGAGTATGTGACCTAAATCTAGATTATTCTAGTGAGCCTAAAGGGAAGTTGCTATGGCTAGATTTATCATGGTTCATAGTCTCAAACAGCTGGTATTGTGAACGACATTGTAGAAGGGTCTCGTTACCTTGATTCCGTGTAACTCAACCACTCCTCAAATGAGTGTGACCGCAGGAATTATAAGTTGGTTGAAATAAGTGTTCCACCCACAAATATCCCCAATTCCTGGCGGGTATGAGGTATACAAGTGAGCTTTACGAGGGTTATAAAATGGCACCTTGAAACTTAGAATCTAACTAAGCGGTGAATCAAAAGGCATAAGAAATAAAGCGTTGATTTAAAAATGATTTAGGCACATCAACAAAATCCTTTAACCAAAGTTTGAAAATGAGAGCGATTTGTCAAGTTTTAAGTTAAAGGAAGATCCCTAGCAGAGTCGCCATTGTGAGCCGACGACCCCCGATCCCCCGCCCGCACGGTAAGCTTTAATGCTCTTCGGCGTGGGGTGGAGAAACAACGAACACTATGAAGCGAGCTAAGGGATGATCCTTATTTTAGAGTGATGAAAATGGATAATAGAAGCGATTTTGAAGTTGAAATTTAGTCCGATTAAAGGGTTAAGGGATACGAGACTTAGAATCCCGTATTTTAAGATAGAGTTGCCACCCGGTTAAGCTCCATTGGGAATTTGGGTGCAATATTCCCATCGAGTGGTTAGACCGTACCTTGAAAGAGAGATTCTAGGTTCGAATGATGTTGCTTACTTTTCAATTTTTAAATCAAGCCGATTATGTTTTAATAAACGTGACCTTAGTTCTTATGTGATTTAATCCGATTTTTGTTTGGAGTTTTTGGTTTATATGTCATACATCACACGGAAAGTGATAAATAAACAAAGCAAGAAAATTAAAATTATTACAAGGCTTTACGAATACCTATACATTTTTCTAATGTGAGAAAATAAATAAAGTGATAAATAAATAAATGGGCAAAACTGGATCTTAACCGAGCTTACCGACTCGAACCTGGCTCCAAACGAGGCAAGAAATATACGGGACTAATCATAAATAAAGCATGAATAAATAAATGTGGAAAATAAATACATAGCAAGAAGAAAACATATTTTTGGATTTTTCGGGACAAAAACACAATTTTTGGGCATTAATTAATTATCAAGCAATCCAAAAAGGTCAAATAAATTAACTAAACATCTTAAAATCATATTTAATATATTCAGAATATTTTTGGGATTTTTAGTTGGTAGAAAACGATTTATTTAGATTTATTTAGTTAAAAATAAAAATTTTAAGCCATTAAAATGCATATTAAATCAAATAAAAATAAAATAAAATCTATATACAGAATAAAATTAATAAAAAAAAATTTTAGATTGTTCATAATTTTTTAGAAATTTTTCAGGTTGAAAACGGTGTCATAAACGCAAGAAAACGGCGAAAAAGGGCTAAAAATAGCTTTTAGCGGCAAAGGGCTTTGGTGACAACTCTGACCGCCACTGCTTTAGCCTTGGCCGCTATAGTGGCAGTGCTGAAGGCTATAGCGGCGGCGGTCAAGGCTGTCACCATAGTCTTGGGCACGCCAAACCATTTTTAGGGGGGATACCGATGTTTTTGCATCCATAAATTCAAAATCGTTGAAGTTTTAAGTCGTAATCAACTATATTTCAATAGATCTAGACTTAAAACACTCAAATAATGTTGATTTTATAGATTTGGGTAAGTAAATACCCAAAAATCATGAGAAATAACGGGACCTCTATAGGGTTGGAGTCACCTCCATAGCAATAGCCTTCACCGCTATAATAGTGGCGGCCAAGGCTATAGGGGTAGAGGTGAAGGCTATCCCTATAGAGGTCGGATTATTTTCCGACGGTTTTCCAAAAACACCAAGGAAAAACTAAGAAACAACATCAAAAGCAGTAAGAATAGCAACAAAAGATAATAAAATGAAATAAAAGATCAAGGGAACTCAGTTTTGTTACCTTCAGGCCGTGAATCTAGCTCGGGAGACTCGAATCGGACGTTTGGCAAGCTTTTGATGATTTTCCGATAGAATAGCAACGGAAACAGCGACAAAAATAGTGACGGATTATTTGGGTGGTATTTGAGGAAAAGTCTCTAAAACCCTATTTAATACATTTTAACCTATGATTTCTAACTGATTTTAGTGTTTAAGCTACGAGATCAAGCCTAAGAACAACTAAGAATCAAGATTAGAGAGGATTAAACCTGGATTCTATGCTTTTCTTAAGCTTTCTCTCTCTTATTCTTGATTTTTCTCTCTAAAATAATTTCTAAATCCTAAAATCTGGAGAAAAAGTCTGTTTCTCTCTCAATTAGATTAGTTTATATACTCTCATACATAAAAATCCACCAACTTAGGCAAATTTTTGGGAAAAATACGTGGCTAAATCTCAAGCGGAGAGAGAAATGAAGCGGCACGGCCTGAAATAGGCCGTGCCAAGCCCACCGCTGCCGTCACGACGGCGATTGCCATAGGGGCGGCGGTCACCGCCGTGATAGCAGCATCCACTGCCACAACAATGGTGGCGGCTGCTGCCATAAGAGGCGGGGGTGGCCACAGCAAGGGTGCCCACCCCGGTGGCGTTCACCGCTACACAGGGTCACAAAGGGTGGCGCTGAACATCATCACAACGGCGGTGGATGCCACTAGAGTGGCGGCCACCGTCGCTGGAGGGCATGCTGCCACCGCCGCGGCTGCCAGCGATGGTGGCAGCAAAAGGGGGCTGCTAGGTTTAGATAATCTAGGGTTAGGGTTTTGTTGATTAGGGTTTTAGGTAGGGTTTCATTAGGGTTTTGGTAGGGTTTTAGGCTAATTAGGGCAGATTTAGGGTTTCAACTTCCAATGCCTATATCTTTCACTACGATTATCCGGTTAGGGCGATTTTTGACATTCCGAAAAGCTCTGGGAGTCAACAATCCAACGGCAAAAATGAGAGTTGCTGAAAATGGTTGGATTGCCTAGAAAATTTTGAAACAAATTACTGCGCACGAGCGAAAGGAAACGGCTAATCCTAAATACGTGCGAAAGATATTTAAGTGCCGCTAAAGGTATAAAATCATAAAAAATGTACTTGCCAAATGTGATTCAACCTTCCAAGAATAGAACAACTAGACCGTACTAGGTATGATCAACAAGTCATCATTATTCAAAGGGTCACCGGAAAGCTCGTGCTCACACCCTACTTGACTGTGATTGCCCCACTTAAATATTTTGTTTGAACTGAAGTATTTTGTGTTTTAATGTTTTTAAGTGTGTTTTATGATTTTTTTTTGTTATGTTTTTGTTAAAAAATTTTGATTTTAAGTATGTTTTTTGTGATTAGCATGAAATTTGTATCTTTTGAAAGCTAGTAGTCTTTAAAAAATACTTAGAGTTTGGTTGATTGATGGTAGACTTACATTAGCAAGTTTAATGAGGTTGATTAAGCAAGATAGATTGTAAACTTGGAACTATTTTTTAATAACTTTGGATAAAATGAACCAACTGAAATTAACCTACTTTTCAATGAGGATTTGAGCCTTTTCTTATTTGTTTATCAATTATTACTTAATTTCCTTGTTGAATGGGCTTACACATGCATGCTTAAGCCAGAACTTGATTTGAGAGAATTTGATAATACTTGTCAAGATCATATCATTGATCACTTACATAAAATGATAAAGGCATTGGGATTTCACCTTCTTTTAACCAAAAAGCCACCCTTAACACAAAATTTCCCCTAGTTAACCCCCTTTTGAGCCTTTAACCTTTTCTTTCATAAACACACAATAAATAAATCTAAAACCTTTTCACTTTTACTTTCCTTTCCCACCCTGAATTTAACCAAAGGATTTTCACATAAAAGGCAGTAAGTATGTAAAATTACCAACTTATGTTTTCTTCAAAATTCTTTTCAATGAAACCTTATGAGTATTCTCCAAATTCATTGCAATCTTTATTTGTCCAGCCTCTTTTCATTATTTTAGTCATAAAAAGAAAATAATAAAAAAAGAAGAAGAAAAATAAAGATAATAATAATAGTAAACAAGTCATACTTTGCTATTAAAATTTAACCTTAGAGAAAGTTCATTTCTCTCTACATACATCATATTAGCTTGCTCAATATATTAAATAAAGCTTTTTTATTATTGCTGAAATGATTGCTCAGTTCTGTCCTTATCTTCATGATTCCTCTGACTTTTCACTCTTATTCCATGTGCTTAAAACTTCATTTAACTGCATGAGTTAGCAATTATAATGGTGATACAACATGCTGCAAGTTCATCAATGCTTGCTTTAGTAAAATCTGTTACACCAAAAAGCCTTTCACTTGACACACCCAAACCTTAGCCTACATTACAACCCAAATAGAATTCCTTTCATTTGTATTAGTGTGAGCACGGGATTTTACAGTCCCTCTCGCTAGATGATAATGATGTATGCCCGATTTTATTCCTCATGATAAAAATTCTTTTAATAAAAATTCTTTTCTGGAATTTTTATTACCGATATAAAATTCTCTATGAATTTTATTTTCAGAAAAATTCAGTTTGACGTGTCCGATAACGCGTCTAGTGGTAGCTCAGACCGAGGATTTGCACCCAAAAAATAATTTAGTCCAAAATACCCGTAAAAAGTCAAAAAAGGAGCCTAATATTTCAATTTTTCCGTCAAAATCACCTTTTGTCGGATTTCCTCTCCATTTCCCCAATTTTGGGCTCGAATCATGCTAGCTTTTCAGACCTGTCAGGAAAGTGAGGCCGCCAGCTATATCATTCATGCCGCTGCCGGCATGGCTTTCAGCTGCAGAACAGATGTATGCCTTTTTGCTCGATATTTGTTAGGTAGCTGATCAAAGGCAATTTCCAACAAATTTTAGCCTACATAACCAGCATTTCTCAGCCATTTGAGGAGGTTGAACACTTGAGACTTGAAATTATATAGAGATTTTGAGTATTTAGCTAGATTTAGTGGGATAAAGTTTAGAAATGGTAAGAAAAGAGGATTCACTCCATCTTTTCTTGGTTTTTCTCTACTGAACTCTCTGATATTAAGTAGATTTTCAGGTTTAGAACCACCAAAAATAGGATTCAGAGCCCTAAATCACCCCTTACTTCCCAAAATCATCATTTGAGCTCCCCGAAGGTGTATATACAGATCATGAAGAGGTGGATTCACGGCCTTGAGGTAAAAATTTTGAGTCTCATAGCTTTTTGGCTTTCTTTTTACTTTTTTGTTATGATTTAGTTACGGTTTGTGCTTAGCTTTGGGTTTTTGGTCACTTTTCGGCCAAAAATAGCTGTTACAAGAAATTGAAGCCGGAGGCATTTGAAGCCACTGGAGGTATCTACCATGCCGCCAGTGGCATTGTTGATACCGCCTGTGGCCTCAGTTTCCCCCAGTGGCCCTATTTTCTTATAGGTCCCTTTCTTTATGGTATCCAGAATGTTATATAGCCTACTTGTATAATTGAGATCGCCAGCGGCATCAGTGATGATGCCGACGGTATGACCTTCTGGATAGCAGTTTTATTTTTGTTTTTTTATTCCCGGCCTAGTTTAAATTCCCGATGCTAGGATGTACAGTGCAATGTTGAGGGTCCAGAACCTTCTAAAAATAGACCTCACCCTATACCATGTGGCATTTTCACTAATAATCCTGTTAAAATAATAATCGAGTCTAAAATATGAATATAATTGAATTTCCCGGCAAACACCGTTTAAATCTCATTTTTAGCCATCCAACCGGGCTCCATAAATTTTAAATAAATATGTCATGTTCACGCTAACTCGGGTCTTGTTTTGTTTACTAACTACGCATATTACGTGATATATGTCATACAGTGTGCCGTACATGTGCTAACCGTTTTCTTGCAGGTAGATTTAGGATTAGTTGAATGCTAGGCCATCGGGTATTTTATTTATTGTATATAAACAGTGTATAGGTATTTGGAAAGCCATGTAATTATTATTTTACTTTCCGCATTTTATTTGGGATGACTATAATAATTTATTTATTTCCTGCTTTTGAATGCTTGTTAAATAACGCGATAACAATATAAAACGAAAAACACAATAAATAGGGTGGATTAAAAATGAATAAGAAAGAATGAAATCTTTTAACTTGGCCAATGTAAAATAGATAACATCATCCAAACTCGGAATCTCTACTTAAGGTATGGTCTACCACCTGATGGGAAAATCGTGCCTTAATTTCCCGGTTGAGCAAAACTGGGTGGCGACTCTATTTTAAGTACAGGATTTCGATCTCGTATCTTTTAGACATTAAAATATGCAAAACCATTTTCACCATCACCATCGTAATCATTACTTTCAGGAGACCGGTTCCCCGACTGAAATGCCATCCGCTCATAGTGGCGACTCTTCTGGGGACCTGTCTCTTTAAACTTGAACTTAAAATTTTCAATAAGTTTAAAAGATTCTGATGATGTATTGAAATCATTGGCCAAATTAAAACTTCATTCTTTTTCATGACGTTTTATCCCTACATGTGTATATAGTTTGGTAATATTAGGTGCCCCATTTTACCTGAAAAGGTCGCAAAAGTATCACTCATGCCCTGTTTGGAATTGAGGATGCCTAGTGGGTGAATCACTCATTTTAACCAACACGTAAACTCCTACGATCGCACCTACTTGGGGAGTGGTTGAGTAACGTAGAATCAAGGTAAATGAGAACCTTCTACATCAACAACCCTATGCTAAAGCCGAGCTAGAAAAAGCCTTAGCAATTCATTCCCTTAGGACTACCAAAATAATGATAATATTTGGGATGCACATCTTTTGCCATTTCCGGTGAAGAAGCTAACCTTCATCCTTTCCAAAGTGGCATAAAATGGGAGTCATAAGGTCGGAAGAGGAATGCTTTGTGTACTATATGCTACGTGCTCATACATCACCCATGCATCGGCTTTAATAGCCAAAAATCAATCAACTTACCCTTAACGATCTCCCTTCATGGAAGAGGTTTAGCAACATCCGTAGGACTTCTTTTGTACCCCCATTGAGTCACGACATATCGCCATGCATGATGAGGAGTACGAATGTCCCACGTATATTGGAGGGATAAGCCACTGCATCATTGCTAATCACATCTACGTACAGCCATACATATCATGCATTACTTCCCAAAAATAAAAAGCATGCATACCATCCATACCACTTATAACCCACTCATGATATGACCTTCGATTCATGATCCTAAATAGTCTTTCTTCCAATCCAAACCCTCGCAACTAGCCATGTCTCTCCCCCACACCGATGATGA
The DNA here is from genome assembly GCA_947683365.1 of Euphorbia pulcherrima. Classification (NCBI taxonomy): domain Eukaryota; kingdom Viridiplantae; phylum Streptophyta; class Magnoliopsida; order Malpighiales; family Euphorbiaceae; genus Euphorbia; species Euphorbia pulcherrima. The sequence continues at coordinate 16,633,253 of CANTUS010000003.1, read as the reverse complement.
CATTGCCTTGCCCAAAGAGTAGACCGATCTTAACCCTACTTTGAGAATAACTACTCCACCATCCCTTGGCTCTTAAATCACCATCGCCATGATCCAGTTTATCAGTTCAAACCTCTTCTAAAACACTATTTAGGAATAGATTTGAGCGACTGTTCAAATGGCTGTTAAACAAGCCCTAAAAAATAAGAGCTCTGACCAGGTCATGCAACCTCCGGGCGTGACACCCGCAACTACGGCTACCTTATGATAGTCATCCGTCCTCTAAGTTAGCGACCAGGTCATGCAATCTCCGGGCATGACACATAATGATGAAACACTCTTATAGTCACTATTATCAGTTTACCATAGGCAAAAGGAATGTGCTGAAGTCCAGCTCCTCCATCATTCTCTGGCATCTTGCCTCTAACATTGGTCACTCCATCGTAATTTAGGCTACCTGCAGCCCCGATGCCTCTTTAGTATGACCAAGTCATATAACCTCCAGGCATGACACCCGAAGTTGAACCCTTCTTGCATCCATTGGTGACAGCTGACTGTATTCAAAAAAAGGGAGGAGTCTAAATAGAGGGAGAAGTTTGGATCAAAATGGGAAAGTCCCTGTATGGTTAGGACGAAGGTCGATAAAGGATGCAAACAAGGTCATGAACATGGGCATGAACGAGCTCATTGACGTAGTCAACCAGGACGGGCTTAAGCGTTATCATATCCAAACAAAAAGAAATAAATCAGAAACGCAACATAAAAAATATATATATAATAAATTGCCCGCCGTTTAGTCCTCTACTGATCGGGCAAAAATTAGGGTGACACCCGACGGTTGGTATTCTGCAAACGAGCAGCGCAAAAATTAGGGTATCTCTTCAGTAAATCACCTGCTGAGTTAAAAACCCGAAAAGGGTTGTTCAGACAAAAATTAGGGCATGAGAGAAAACAAGTGAGATGTTAACTTGAAAATCTGTAAAGACTGGTTAACACTGGGGGTTTGATTAATGGAAATGGTTACCAACATCTTGTACTCTGATTAAGTTCATCCAATGAATGTGTCTTTCGTACTAAAATCCTTATGCTTATAACTTTATGAATGTTTGGTGGCCAAATGGTGTAAATGTTGCAAGATAACTTAATAAAGGCTGCTAAGGGCTTACCTGTATAGTGCGCAACAATAAAAAAAATAATAATAAATTTGGATAGACCAAAAACATCCAGGTGTATGCAAAAGTTAGAAATAAGTCCGCTGGATTGAAAACCCAAAAAAGGCGGTCTAGGCAAAAATTAAGACAAGACTCGATAGATTGAAAACCCCTAGGGGCAGTCTATGCAAAAGTTAGAGTCAAAAGACATAAAAACAAAATAATAAAAATTAAAAAGAAAGGAAATAGAAAGAAATCATGATTCTAGAAGACGAGGTCGCTAGCCATTTGGATCATGTCGGCGGCGGCATGATACAATTGTAGGCGATATCAGCAAGGCCGCCAATGGCATGACTATTTTTCCAGCAAGTTTCAAGCCTGCTTTAGCAGATCCAAACCTGTGTATACCCTATTGAAAACATGTATTATGCTCCTAAATAAATTTCAAGCCACTTATCCATTTTATTCAATCCCAAAAGCCCAAAGGCGCAAATATTCCAAGCATCAAGCCTAAACAAGTCAAATCCAAATCACCCAAAATTGAACCATAAACCGAAACACAAATTCAAAATAATCAAAGCACAAACCCCAATGTAATGGAGGTAATAAATCAAATGAGAAAAGGATAAAATCTAAGACTGCCTGCCTCCGTTAGTCGGGCTAGACAAAAATTCAGTACATTCGAAAAGATAATGTTTGACCACATCTACATCCCTCTCTTCCATCCTCCCCTGAGTTAACGAAAGGCTCCATAAACCCGCAGTCTCGGTGGTGGGGCATCGACCTACTGCCTTCTTCTTCCCTTTATGGCTAGCCTCAGGTTGTGGGGTGCAATTCAAGTTGATCTTACTCCTCCTCTCATGAACAGTGGCATCCAATTTCTGCACTAACTCTACAACCCATCGCCTGAGTTCTTAGTTTGCGGTCACCTCTTCCCGATGCATTACTTGAGCCTGGTTGGTGTTAGAAAGCGACATGGCCATGAATTCCTATAATAAGGCAATGATAACCGCATCATTCATAACATTCATACATGCAATTTTTACTGTTAAAGCATCATTTGAACACCCAGTACCTTAGCAAACAGAGTCTAAGAAACCAAGGTATCTCTAAGGGCGAACATGTTCCCGCTATCCGCTCCACTTCCTCGCGTATAACCTGTAAGGTCCAAAAAGGAGCAATTAAGTGAATCATCTTAAAAAGAAGGATCGCATGAGTGCTCTTAAGAAGCTTACATGTGTGCTTCTGGGAGGTGCGAAGTCCAGCGAGTGGGTGCTCGAAGAAATCTTCGTAATCCGAAATTCATAACTAGGGCCTAAAAGCATAAAAGACTTCTCGAAGGTTGTTGAGAGGCGCCCTGGAACTATATCTTCACCACCGTATCCACTCAAGTCTTGTACTCTGGTTGACTCAGGCCAGCTCCTCTTCTTAGAAGGTGCATAAAAACATAATGAAAGCAAAAGTAGGTATAAGCATCAATGTTGAACTAAAAAGAAATATGGAAAGATTGCGACCTTTACCTCAAAGGAATAATATCCCTAATAAACTAGTATCTCCTCGGCACCACCGCCACCATTATCATCATCTTCATCTTCATCACTATCCTCTTCATCCCTCTTGCTGCTCTTGCCCTCACTAACCACCTAACTAGGGGCTCTGGGTTCCCTTTTCTTGTTGTGGAATGCGATTGTGTCATCTGAGTGAATACGGCAGCAAAGAGAAAGTAGCTGTGATATAAACTCACCATAAACACCGGGGACACTCTCAACCACCCAGCCATTTCCCTCAATAAAGTCAGCCTTATCAGCCTCATTAGTGATGGTCAAATGTGGCCAACATAAGCCCATTAGGGGAGCTCGAGGCATAGGCCTAATAAGGGGCAAGACATCCCTCCACCCACGCACTCTCTCACCCAAGTACCACTTTAGAGACAAAGGGCACTCGATCATAAATTGCCTATCGTTCACATCCTTCCTCACTTTGTGAACAACCACTAAGTTAAACACTTCCTCGAAAGGGTCCCTCTTCACCTGCACAAACCAACCAGGGCAACCAATATAAGTATAATCAACGATATACATTTATACTAACAGTTTGTTCAAATTTTAGATAGGACCAAAAGACCTCTTACCGTACCTATTTTCAAAGATCGCAACACTTCACTATAACCGGTCTTTCACTTATAAAAGCCCCCAATGCTCCCACACCAGCGAGTAAGAAAGTGAGCGTCAGTCAGTGCCTCTATTAAGAATGCCACTATAGGAAGGATCTCATGCTCAAAAGCCCATGCCTGACAACCAACAGTTTGTTACTTCAAGTTGGCAAAGAAGGTAATCAAAGGGTAAAAAATGCTAAGAATGCTAAAAAAAGGTGGAAACAACGAGATAGAGCCATACCTAAATGAGCAGAGGGCCCAATCGAAGGACCTTATCCTTCTTCCTAGCTCCAATGTCCAATCCATGGTATATATGGACGAGAATGGCCCTCGACCAATTTTTCTCTTAGATCATCGCCATGTCCTCAACTGCTGAGATCAGTCCATAATTTACCTTACTGCTAGAGACCAGGAAGAAAAGCACAGTCAGCTGTGAAATGATAAAGGAACGGATGCAGGCCTCCCTTTGTAACTCTAGCACCACCTTCTTCTTTGTCCGAAACTTGCTCAGCTCCCCATATGATAAACACCCTAACTTGGGCTTCACCTCGAATAGATTAGTCATTCATTTTACCATGGGACCCTAGACGTGGTGCTTTACCATGTAAACATCAAAATGAATGACCTTATTAGTCCAAGGAAGCCAGGTCATCACCATAATATCTAAAGGGGTAATTGTAACCTCGCCAATTAGAAGATGGAATGTGTGGGTGGTTTTTGACCACCTCTCAATCAATGCCATGAGAGCCGAGTGTGATAGTTTAGGTATTATGGTCGATAAAATCTAGGCTAGAACCCCAAAACCCGTGGCATCGATGGCAGCCCAAAGCGCGAGACTATTCCTGTACATCACCTTCCACCTCTTGTTGATGGTTCCCATCCCCCTAGTGTACGTGATAGAACGGGGCTATAAAAAGACAAAGAAATCCAAAAATCAATTCAGTTAAGCAACTGCATTGCATTTTCAGCACTACCCAAGCCCTCATACGGCCTGTCGATATCACTAACAAACCACTAATATCGTCAGTAGCCTCAACCACATTGCTAGTGAAATGGTTGAAGCCGCCGGGGATATTGCTGACATCACCAGCAGTTTGACAAGGTTTTCAAGCCTTCTCTCAAGCCTGAAGCCACTTGCGATATGAACCATACCACCGGCGGCATCAATTTTACAGGCAGAACTACAGAGACTCCAAAAATCAAACCAAAATCATCAAAAAATGAAATTAACTAAATTCGGGGCATAAAATCAGATAAAATCCACACTATAACATGCATTCTAAAGTCTATGTACTCCTATTTCCATTTCTTAAGCTCTATCACGGCAGAATTTTGAGTTTTAAGCCGAAATCACAAAAATCGAAATGAAATTGTTGAATTTTTTGCAGGATTACCTGAGTGTGGGAGAGATAATTTCCTTCTCCGGGATGAGATTGGTGATGGGTGTGTTTATCTTATAACCATACATACTTTCAAATTCTTTTATGCCATAATCGATGGAACCCAGGCAAATCTTTAGCCCTAGGATGGAAGAATCGGGCAAGTCTTCTTTAGCCTTACTCGTCGATTTACCTTTAAGAGCCATGGAAATTCCTTTTCATGATGAACGTGAGAAGAAGTGAGAAATTTTGAAGAAGGAAGAAGAGTTACGGCCTTTGTAAACACAGAATAAGAAAAAGAGATGTCTTAATTCATATTAAATACTCGCGCGGAGTCTGAGGAGTTTAATTAATCTGAAACTTCCAAATTCATGCCGCCGCCGGCATCACTTCATGCCGCTGGCGATATCTCCCCATGCCACTGGCGACATCAACTTATCCAATTCAAATTTTAAATTCCTTTGACTAGTCAAAACTACCACGTGGCACCCCAAACCTCCAGCAACATCACTTTATACTACTAGCAATATCAACTTCCCAGGGGCATTGTAGTTGCCTTTTCAATAGTATAATGCGATCTCAGCTCAAAACCATATTGTACTACTGCAAAGGGCAAGCTAAATATCCTCATTTAGGCCACCGCCTATGCCGAACACCAACTGAAGGTCTTGTATAGTCTCTATGCGTATCATCCTTTGGATTCACCCCTGGAATACTAACTGAAGGTCCTGATACAATCCCTGTACATATCCTTTGGGTCACCCCTGGAACGCTAACTGAAGGTCCTAATACAGTCCTTGTACATGCCATCCTTTAGGTTCACCCTTGGAACACCAACTGAAGGTCCTGATACAGTCCCTGTATGTGTCATCATTTGGGTTCACCCCCCTGTACACTAACTAAAGGTCCTAATATAGTCCATGTACATGTCATCCTTTGGGTTTGCCCCTGGAATGCTAGCTGAAGGTCCTGATATGGTCCATATTCATATCATCCTTTGGGTTCACCCACCGTACGCCAACTGAAGGTCCTAATACAGTCCCTGTACATGTCATCCTTTGGGTTTGCCCCCTGGAACACCAACTAAAGGTCCTGATACAATCGCTGTATATGGCATCCTTTAGGTTCACCCCTAGAACCCTAACTGAAGGTCCTAATACAATCCCTGTATGTGTCATCCTTTGGGTTCACCTCGAATGCCAATTGAAGGTCCTAATATAGTATTCTTACATGTCATCCTTTGGGTTGACCCTTGGAATGCCAATTAAAGTTCCTGATACAGTCCTTATACATGTCATCCATTAGGTTCTCCTGTAGAACATTAACTGAAGATCACGGTATAGACATTGTACATGATGTCCTTTGGGTTCAATCACCGAACGTCAATTAAAGATCTCGGTATAGTCCCTGTACATGCCACCTTTGTATTCACCCCAGGAATGCAAACTGAGGGTCCAGGCATGACCCCGTACATGTCGCCTATGAGTTTATCCGTCTGAGCGCCAACCAAAGATCACAGGGTGACCCTGTATATACCGCCTTTGATTTAAACCGCCATCCTATCATCCTCCAGGACTTCTGAAACCGTTGTAATTTTTATTATTATGTTTTTACTATTGATCGAAGGGGCAAAATATTTTTGGTTTCACCAAATCGATCAAGCAGTACAAAAGTTATCTAAAAATTAGTCTAATCTTGTCTACGTGTCACTTATTGCAAGAATTATGCTCCATAAATCTCAAAATTTCAAAGCTCAAGTCTGACCAAAGGGCATTCAATCCTCAAAGCTTAAGCTCGACCGAGAGGCAAATCATCCTCAAAGAATCCTCAAAGCTCAAGCCCGACCGATGGGTAAATCATCCTCAAAGCTCAAGCCCGACCAAGGGGCACACTAGTCACCGAATGGAGTCATTGGCGGAATCAAAACCTTGTCATCCATCAGGTATAATTCCTAACCCTTGCTCTATCATCCGATTATACTGACATGTTGTAGCAGTGATCCCTCAAGGGGCAGCCTGTGGGCACGGGATTTTACAGTCCCTCTCGTAAGATGATGATGGCGTATGGTCGATTTTATTCCTCATGATAAAAATTCTTTTTTAGAATTTTTATTACCGATATTAAATTCTCTACAAACTTTATTTTTGGAAAAATTCAATTCGACGTGTCCGATAATGCATCCGGTGGTAGCTCAGACCGATGATTTACAACCCAAAAAATAATTTAGTCCAAAATACCCATAAAAAGTCAAAAAAAGGAGCCTAATATTTTAGTTTTTCCGTCAAAATCGCCTTTTGCTGGATTTCCTCTCCCTTTCCCTGATTTTGGGCTCGAATAGTGCTACCTTTTCAGACCTTTCAGGAAAGCGAGGCCGCTGGCGGCCTCGCTGATACCCCCAGTTGTGTGCCTTTTTGCTCAATATCTATTGGGTAACTGATCAAGGGCAATTTCCAATGAATTTTAGCCTATATAAGCAGCATTTCTAAGCCATTTGAGGAGATTGAACGCTTGAGACTTGAAATCACATAGAGATTTTGAGTATTTAACTAGATTTAATAGGATAAAGTTTAGAAAAGGTAAGAAAAGAGGATTCACTCCATCATTTCTTGGTTTTTCTCTACTGAACTCTCTGATATTAAGTAGATTTTCAGGTTTAGAACCACCAAAAATAGGATTTAGAGCCCTAAATCACCCCTTACTTCCCAAAATCATCATTTGAGCTCCCCAGAGGTGTCATACAGATCACAAAGAGGTGGATTCACTAGCCCAACATAAAAATTATGAGTCTCATAGCTCTTTGGCTTTCTTTTTACTTGTTTGTTGAGCTTTAGTTACTGCTTGTGCTTAGCTTTGGGCTTTTGGTCGCATTTCGGCCAAAAACAACTGCTGCAAGAAACTAAAGCCGCCATAGGCATTTGAAGCCGGTGCCGGTATCAACCATACCACCAGCGGCATCGTTGATACCGCTTGTGGCCTCATTTTCCCCCAGTGGCACCATTTTCTTGTAAGACCCTTTCTTTATGGTATCTAGAATTTTATATAGCCTGCCTGTAAAACTGAGACAGCCAGCGGCATTAGTGATGCCGCCGGCGGTATGACCTTCTGGACAACAGTTTTATTTTCATTTTTTTATTCCTGGCCTAGTTTAAATTCCTGAATCTAGGATGTACAGTGCAACGATGAGGGTTCAAAACCTTCTGAAAACAAACCTCACCCCATACCATGTGGCATTTTCACTAATAATTCGGTTAAAATAACAATCAAGTCTAAAATATGAATATAAAGGAATTTCCCCGTAAATGCCATTTAAATCTCATTTTTAGCCATCCAACCGAGCTCCATAAATTGTAAATAAATATGCCATGTTCATGCTAACTCATGTCTTGTTTTGTTTGCTAACTATACATGTTACGTGATATATCTCATACAATGTGTAGTACTTGTGCTAACGGTTTTGTTGCAGGTAGATTTAGGATTAGATGAATGCTAGGCCTTCAGGTATTCTATTTATCGTATAGAAAAAGTGTATAGGTATTTGGAAAGCCATGTAATTATTATTTTACTCTCCGCATTTTATTTTGGATGACTGTAATAATTTATTTATTTCTCGCTTTTGAATGCTTGTTAAATAACGCGATAATAATATAAAACCAAAATCACAATAAATAGGGTGGATTAAAACCGACTAAGAAAGAATGAAATCTTTTAACTTGGCCAATGTAAAATAGATAATGTCATTCAAACTCAAAATCTCTACTTAAGGTATGGTCTAACACCCGGTGGGAAAATCGTACCAAAATTTCCTGGTTGAGCTGAACTAGGTAGCAACTCTATTTTAAGTACGGGATTTCATTCTCTTATCTTTTGGACATTAAAATATGCAAAACAATTTTCACCATCACCATCGCAATCATTACTTTTAGGAAACCAGTTACCAACTCGGCCTCATGGCCCGTCTAAAACATCGTCCGCTCACAGTTAGTGATCAAGAACTTAGTGGTGAAGATAAGACCGATAATCAAGCCTATGGATTTCAGACAGTTGTGTATAGTTGATGAGCGAATTCTTAAAACTCACCCTTAAACACCATGAGCAAATTGAGTGAAATCTATTGATGAGGCAGTTTGGTTTCATGATGGACTTAGTTATTGATGAGCTAGCTCTAGGTTGTAGTCTTGACATGTTTTTCAGACCAAGTCTCTTGCTAAGTGTGGGGCATTCATCTCCATCCTTAATCTTTGTATTTTTAGTAGATTATTTTGTTTTCCTATGGGACAGGTTGATTGTTGACTGCCACTCTTGTGTTTTTCTCTTTTTGTTTTTATGTTTTATGTCTTTATGTTTTGCTTGAGGACAACTAAATGTTTAAGTGTGGGGGTATTTGATGAAATATACTAAGAAAATACAAGTAATTTGGCTTTGGAATCACTTAATTTGGAGTTAAATTATGAAAATTATTAGTGTTTTTCTTATTTCGCAGATTACTCATGCTTGCCCTAGTGATTACTGCAGAAAACCAGAGCAAGCATCAGATGGAGTAGAGCAACCAGAAAACTAGGCAGAGCAAGCACGAAACTGGTCAGTGCAATCATAGAATTGGGCCGAATTTGGAGGAAAGAAACCAAACCCAAGAAAAAGGAGAAGAATGACCAGAAATATAGATCTTCTTGAAGGATTCCTTGCTTAAGGCAGTAGAAGAGCTCCCAATTGTGGAGCGGTGGATTTTGTCCTTTTGTAATGGATGACTAAGCAAGTTGTTGACATTATTGCAAGCCTTGCCCTACAAGAAGCTGTTTTGATTGGATAAATTACTAATATTAATATTATTTTGGGCAAGTGGCATCTCTAGAAAGATCCAGTTGCCACTATATATAGGATAGAATTCTTCAATTGTATAGAGAGCTTTGGTTGGCTTTTAAGCCTCCATTGTCTCACTCTCTCTCTCTCTCTCTCTCTCTCTCTCTCTCTCTCTCTCTCTCTCTCTGTTCCAGCTTTTATTTCCTTAATATAATATGTCATTCTATATTTTATTTATCCTTTATGCTTTACTTCATTGCTAATTAAGCTGGCATAAGCACGACCAACAAGCATGATAGGCTAAACATGGTATGATCGCTCCTCTTCTTTTTATTATTTGTGCTTAACAACTCATAAGTCTGATCAACTTATTCTTAGTGTAACAAGAAGAACCGGGATGGAGAATTATAACATGAAATAAAATATGAGACACACATATCATACAGAACTGAGAGGTGCCTGGATAGTGCTAGGGGTTAAATAGAATGCTTGCCTATTCTTAATGCTTAAAGGGGACACTTGCAAAGGGAAACCTATAAGTTAAATTTTAAAAAAAACTAAACACAAAGCGAGAGCTATGTTTGGTACATGTAGAACAAGAAACCTAGATCAAAGTGCTAAAATATGTTAAGATAAAAGAAAGGAGTCATCAACCATGCTTGACTATTTGTTGGTTTTGCTTGCCTCGTTATAATATTATTAGGAGCAACCATTCGAAGCAATCATTTTTACTTTCTGCAATAACTTTACTATTTTCTCATCTTATTTAAATATCTTGGATTTCTAACTACTGATTTACTTCAAGGTTTAGCTACTTTCTTTGCTCCCATGTGGGATACGACCTTATGCTTGCCTCGTACTACAAACCATGAGCTAGTGCACTTGCTAGATCGCTCTTTAGGCAACCAACATACCACCTGCTGCGGCTAACAAGGATAACTTCGGTGCCTATCATATGACCAAGGTATATCACAATAATGAACGCACTTAGTTACTGAAAGATTTATAGTAAATGATAACCGATGGGAGAATGAAGGAACCCAAAAAGAAGCCAAGCACACAGACTAATCCCTTGCCTAACTTTGAGGCCACGGTGAATGCCATCACAATTCATGTAGAGGTTGATGACTATGGTATTAACGTGACAGATAATTTCTAACATGACCCAAGATGGGGGGATAACATGATCTTCGATAATCTGGACATAATCTACATGGTTGACCAGTACGTCTCGAGAATGAGAAGAGAGGGACTAGACCAATATCAGGTACTGCCATACCTCATATTCCGAGGAGATTCTGACCCAAATGAGCATGTAGAGGGATTCCTCCAATTTACGCATGAATGAGGGATTGCTATGATGTGTTTTGCACCCCAATTCCCTCTCTTCTTAGAAGGACTAGCTATGGATTGGTACAATGAAATGTTAATAGAAGGTCATTGGAACTGGTATTACATGGAGAGATCCTTCACTCACCACTTCATGGTCATACATCCAGAGGCAACTGGTCTATACTGGTGGTTGGCATCTCAGGTAGATCGATAAAATATTGGTTAGTAGAATATCCCTCCTCCTCAGTCCCCTATACACACTCTATCAAATTACATGAGTCCTAACTATGTTCGAACGAATCTGTTCGAATTTGGGAGTTCTTTTGGGATGACACATCTTGGAGATCAGGAGTTGTACGATCCTGAGCAAGCCTGGAGTAACCTTAAGGACTTGCAAAGATATCTCGACATAAACCTGAATGAAGTAGTGTAAGATTCATTTGCTGAACTTCGTGCTAATGTGGCGATGAGAGTGAATCGAAGGAACTAAATAAGCATTGAATAGCGGGACCCGTTCAAAGGAATTTGTGCAGATATTACAACATATGGTGCTCACATGGAATAGACATTTGCCAATATGTAGGTCATGGTCTCTGACTTTTGTATAGACATCAAAGGGATAGAGGCCAGAGTAAATATGATGGAAAACATAGCAGAAGAGGATCCAGAGGAGGACCCAAAAGAAGAACCAGAGCAGGACCCTAAGGAGGATCCAGAAGAAGACCCTAAGGAAGACCCTAAAGAAGACCCTAAAGAGGATCCAGAGTAAGATTATGATGAAGAAACTGATGATGATGTTCCCATACAATAAGCACTAAATTGGTTTCTTGAGCCGATGAATGAATAACAACCCTTCACAAGTTCAGACAAAGAAGTTGAGGAATTCGAGAACTCCGGTGAATTGAATGATGAAAATGAAATCTAAGTAGATAATCTGGGGTATGAATATGAAGTCTTCACAGATGATGAGCAAAACCATTTACTAGGGGATTTTGAGTATAAAGTCCCCTTTCCTAATGGTATGATAGTCGACTATAATGGTGCTGAAAGTTATACCTCGTCTGTGGAGCACGATTTGCCAGGCGATCTATGGCCTACTGCGAGCAATGATTCTGAAGATTTATAGACTTTGACTCAAGCAATGAACACTTTATCAATATGATCAGGGATGAGGGGCAAGAACCTTCTCAGTAGTACATCATGGAGAGAATCAGAGCTGAGAATGAACTAGCTCGGGACAGCTACCGCATCCAAGATCTAAATTTAGGCAAAGTCTACCCTATATACTATGATGAGACTAGAGGACCCTGTGCCAACGTCTATGAATTCGTCTAGATGATGAGCAATGGGCACATTCACTACACTCATTGGCTAGAACGGTTCAAGGTGATGCTTATGCGCAAGGCTATAAGGGACTCACACTCTACCAGAAATCATTTTAGAATGTTCTTGCCAATGAGTTCATCAAACATTACACTTGCGTAGACCCACCAAGGGATCCTACTCCTGAAAGAGATAAAGATGAACAGCTTCCACTATATTTTTAGTGGGAAATAAATGAAGAATGTCCCTCGAACATGTCAAAGTATGGCAAGAAAACTGCCAACTTACCCTAAGCAATAATTGCAAAGAACCAAATGATGGAGCTTCCTCTTCCATCCACATAATCAAGCAAGATTTCAATCCTATTTTGTGTCAGATCCATCAGGATAATCCATCTACCCCGGTAAGACAGAGTGAGAAGGCACCGTTTATGGAATGGCCTTTTGTCACTAAAGAGCTGCCTATAATGAACAAGACGATTGACTTAGGGGAAATACCACTTGATGAAGATTTTGATGAATTCAAAGTCTTGGAACCAACAAACTCACCTACTCATATAGTTAGTCTGGTCACTAGAGGAGGAAAGATTACCGCATCAATACCTCCAACTCTACCAAGATCGAAACAACCGACTCTCCCAACCCTTGATAAATTAGCAAGAAAGATAGAAAGTCCGATTATGGACCAGTTAAAGGCCACCACCAACTCTACCAAGGTCAGAACATATGGGATCTTCTCCTTGGTTCTCAAGATCATAGGCTTGCCATTTTCAAGAAGCTCATAGAGTTTGAGACATCTCCTTTAGCATCGCTTGAATAAGTTTGCACATTACTCAAAACTGAAACTAGCACTGTCATCCCTTATATTATTTTCTCTAGCTCTGATTTGCCGGACGAGGGGATTCGACACAATAAAGCCCTCTATTTAAAGGAGAGTGGTTTTGGACGCATCATACCATGTGTGATGGTTGACGACAACTAGGCTCTGAATGTCTATCCTAAGGATATTTTGCCAATCCTGGGATTAACCCAGAAGGATTTAAAGAAGTCCACAACAGTCACTAAGGCCTATGACAATTCCAAAAGAATCGTCATTGGTACATTTAAAGCTAAAGTCGCTGTTGGGGGGATCTCTTCTATTGTGCTTTTTATAGTTATAGACATCCCCATGACTTTCTCTATGCTTACTTGGACGACAATGGTTCCACGCTTTGGGAGGGGTTCCATCTACTCTTCAACGAAAGGTCAAAATTCCATTCCAAGGAAAGATCATCACTCTAGAAGCTAATGAAGCATCAGTCATGGCTGCTCTAAAGATGGAGGAAAGCCATGTAAAAGGGTTTACCACAGTCACAATCAGTCAAGGATCAAACAGGTAACCAAAAGTTCATTGGGATCCCTGGATTTAAAGTTACATGGAGAAACTCCATACTCCTGAGAAAGGACTAGGTGCCCATGAGCAGGGAATACCAACTTTCAATATAGGGGCTACAGAACGGAAACCTGCTGGACTTGGTTATACAGGCACCAAAAAAACATCAACAAAATGATCTTTCAGAGGAAGTCGAAGCAACCATACAATGGAGCCCCCAAACCTATTACTCATCAGGGGAGGAATGTCCTAAGATTCAAGATCTTTTCATATGTAGCTGAATATAACAAACATGGTAAAAGCCACGTCATCTATATGATGAAAAAGGCAGATTATCGACAAGATGCTGGGACAATTCTCAATCAGATCAAGTCCAATGAATAGGTACGTCCAAAAAAGATCAAGAAGCTGAGCAAAGAAGAAGAAATCCTCGACACTTAGACTAAGTACTTCCAAGCTCAACTCAAGACGGTAGAGGAGGAAAAGAGCACAGGGGGTTACTTAAACCCAACTGTCATGGACATGGTCAAAGTCATGAAAGGGAAAGCAAAAATAGAAGAGGAAGGCGATTAGGACATCCTATTTAAGCTAGCAGCTGAGGAAGGAACATCTAGTGACGAGTCGATACTTATTGATCATGATGAGTCTTTCATTTCTATTTCCAATATACTTGAAATAAATAATGTATTTTATGATGATAATTAGATGAAGAACTTTGCTTATTTGGATTGTGTTTTTTATTACGATTCCATGCATCCATTCCAGTATCCATCTACCATTTTTAACATTAATGATGGTATTACAAAAGAAATCAACTTAAATATGGAGAATAATCCGAAAGTGGTATACATTTCCAATCAACTGCCTATTCAGCAAGAGAGAGAATTAGTAAAAACAATAAAAAAAAATCACATTTTAGCCTTCGCTTGGTCTCACAAGGACATACCTGGGCTCGATCGGCACATCACTGAACACAAGATCCCCACGGACCCGAGGATTCATCCATTGAAGCAAAAGATCAGAAGAATGCATCTAGAATGCAGAAAAAGTTAAAGCGGAAGTAGCCAAGCAAATATGGAAGTTATCGAGTATCCCACTTGGCTATCTAATGTACTTCCTGTGCCCAAGAAAAACAACGACGTTAGAGCCTATGTCGACTTTAGGGATCTGAACGAGGCCACCCCTAAGGATGATTTTTCACTTCCTTACATTGATGTTATGGTAGATAGCACGTGTTAGCACAGGTCCATTTCGGCTTCATGAGGAACAATGAGTATTTCAATCAGTGATCAAATGAGAGAGCCAAAAATGACCGAATTGTCATCCAAAAATCAGAAATTCAAAAATCCACATTTCAGGGAAGCCTCAATTTTGCATTTCCTACTGAAAAATCAAAAAGTCAAAATTTTGGTCGAAGTAGTCTTTTAGCCCGCGGGCTCATTACCCATGAATAGTAAAAAAATCATATTTTAGTAAATCTTTACGAGATTTACTGATAGATTTATGAGATTTGCAATCATTTACGCGATGAGCCCGCGGGCTCATTACCTAGGCTTTGAGCCCACGGGCTCCTTGCCTCTTTCTATAAATAGAAGCTCACCCCTTTCCATTTTCAGTAGTTTAAAATTTACGTAAAATCATTCTTTCCTTTTTTATTCTAGGAGTCCAAAAAGCCCCGAAACTAATCCAAGCTTTATCACCTATACTAGGTATAAACTCGATTTTCTGTCTTTTTAGATCTAGATCTCACAGTGATCTTCGGTCTAAAAATGGCTCAATCTCTAAAAAATCCCACATTTTTTATAGAAATAATTCAAGATTATAGCCATAACTTGAGTTAAATCTATTTTCCAACCAAATCACAATCTCTGACAACTCCGGTCCTGCACCAGCTCTCAAGTCATCCTAGATAGATGAAAAGATAAACTGAGGGTAATTGGCTCTAAGCCCACCTTTAAAATTCATTAACATTCATTTCTATTACTTTTATTATCGCAGTTTTTCACATCACGTCCTTCATTAAGTGACCCACTAGAGCCACTTAAACTATAACATGTGTAAATAAGCTCGCAGGTGTGGATAGACATCCAGAGGAAACTCTATCTGAGTTTCGGGCTAAAACCCAAGTGTTGTCATTACTCTGCTGAACAATTTGAACAATATGAGTACCTATTATGTCCAAACTCAGAATCTCACTTTCTTTAATCCCATTTTGGATAAATATACCACAATTCCGGGAGGATCTGAACCGGGTGGTGACTCTATTTTATTTTTAAATAAAGTAAAAATGCTTTATTTTAAAAATATTTTAAAAATATTTTCTTTTATTAAAATGTCTAAATATATTTCTCAATATAATCATATTTTTGGCTTATAAAAAGCCACGTTTTTCACACTCAATAAGTTTGCGTGAAAAATAACAAAACAATTTCTTGTTTAATAAAACCAATCGTTTTATTATAAAAAAAGGTACACACCTATGAAAATCAATCTCGCGGTTCTTCAAACTGCACCGAACGTGCCCCCCATATTATACATGATGTATGCCCTAAAGGTAATTAGGGCGATAGATCTTAGTTAGTTTTATTTGTACGAACAAAGTTATATTAATAAAGGCATTCTTTTGTTATATCAATGGCTGTGAAAATATATTATGACTGGTTTAGAATATATTCATTGATGTGTTTGCAAAAGTCCATGACATAATCATAGCACGTATTGCAAGGGCAAAGGGAGACTACGTTGGTGCGAACTGGTTAGTGCGTAATTATGATTTATGTAAATGTCCCTAGTCGTAGTATCATCAAGACTGGACATTGATGAATACAGATAGATTAGCATGTGTCATCATACCTCTTGAATTTGATTCAGAGTAGCATATCTCCAGTCCTAGAGGGTGGTACCTCGGGTTAACACATTAATATATTCAGGGAAATACATTGGAGATCGCTATGAGACAACACTGGGTAATCTATATTATGTATTGGTGTTTTAATCGTCTCATTGCAATAACAATACAAATATCCTTAGACTTGAGATACTAGTTACCTTGTTCAGATTTTGCTATACTTTGGATTATACCTATACATTCTATGAGATTGGATGTCATGGATAATTATAGGTATAGTTGATATCTATCTGTTGGTAAGCTGAATAGTCAAGATGGAATCTATCACTCCACTATAGCAATATAAGGGAGATGTACCTTGGCCACTTGTTAGAAGTGACACACTCATGAACCTCTGATCAGAGTATGGGTTTATAGGATGGGATCTAAATCAACACATTAAATGGTTGAGTGGTGTACTTTGGCAGCAAGACTAAACTACTGGGGTAGCCGTTAAAGCAACTAGTGGACTAACACTTAAACTGAGTCCTGAAAACCAGATGGTACTTAACAGTTGATAGAGGGAGTGAATTATATTGATACTATTACAGAACCGAGATTAGGTTACATGCACATGACGATCCGAATATTGAGGTGTCATATGCCTTTACTAGAGTACCACTTTGACCTATCAAAGTAATTGGAGTCCATAATGGTCTGGAGCTCCGAGCCAGGTTAAACTTTTAGCGGCTTAATATTATGGGATCCTATAAGGTCACACACTTTGATTTACTATCGAGCTAAGTAAAAAATCGTTAGACTAGGTCTAATCTAAAAGAGCAAAGAAATATGGTTAGACCATAATATATTAGTTGGATAAATATTCATTTGTTAGACCAATGAGCCTGATATATAATAAGGAGGATAAAATAAATAAAGCGATGACTGGACTGGAACTTAGCTGGATTTATTAATGTTGGATGTTGGATAAATCTACGTAAGTGGGCCTATAAATGGACTATAGGACAGTATAAGAAAGACCTGTGCACGAACCATAAGGCAGCACTATTTGGAACAGTGCTGCACATGGCCTATGGGGCAGGCAAAAGTGGGCTGCAAGAAGCAGCCCGCTTGTGTGCTGCTCAAGCCCAAGGTGTGGCACAAGCGCGCAGGCCTCATGGGTTATGCTGCGGTGCGGCACAGGCACGCAGGCCTCACAGGGTTGTGCTGTGGGCCGCAGTGTGCACTAGAGTGCACGCTGTATGAAGTGCAGTCCATGGCAGGCTGCGCTTCCCGCGGGCCTATGCACCAGTGGGGTCCTATGCACGATAGGCATAAGCCTTGTGGGCTTGCGCTCCTGTGCAAGCCTACAAGGGACTGCTAGCGCTAGTCAGACTAGAAGCTTGCTCCCTAAGCAAGCTCCCAGTATTTGAGCTTGTTTCCAACTCTTCTAGGGTTTTAATTAAATACAAGTTTGCCCTTTTTATTTTATTTCTGATTGGTTGAGGTTAGGGACTTTATTATCCTTTGAATAATTCCTAACCACTATAAATAGAAGCCTCCTCCTTCATTATTTTTTGTCCTGAATTTCGTAATCCCTCTCTTGCTCTCTTATTCTCTTAGTTGTTCTAATTCCTTAAAGTAATCCGTCGAAAGACGTATTTACTTAGAATAGAAAACTAAGGGAATTTCTTCTAGGATAAACTAGTAGGGAGGAGCTAGCCATTCTCCGCTCTTTTATCGGTTCTTCCTTTCTAGAAGGTTTTGGTCGGTGGTGCTCGTGTGGACTATTTATAGAGGGCTTCTACTTTGGAGTCTGTGCATGTCACTGAGGGGTCTTTCTACTGACTATAGGATTTACGCTTCAACTAGTAAGTGGTTAAATTATTATTAGGTCCTTTTAATAAGTGTTTATGACCTAGATTAATTTAAGACTAGCACTATTATCAATCATGTCATGCTTAGGTGATCCAGGGAACTAGATTAAATTTTTGAACTTCCGCTGTACCTGTTTTACCTGATAAAACCTTAATCTAGACCAACAGTGGTATCTGAGCCTGCTTAATGCAATTGTATGATTGACTAGAAATATGCTAGGTCTGATTTTCTATGAAATATTTTCGAGTATGCTATGCCATGCCTAGGAATTTATTTCTTGTAACAGAAAATATTGTGATAACTAGATTAAGTGTTACTCAAACTTAGTCAGGGTAGTTATCTAGAAATTAACAATGTTTTACTTGAAATCGTAAATGATTAAAATTTTGAATTATTTAGAATAATTTTTAAATTAGAAAAGAACGAAATCTTTGATTTAATTAGTCTATGGTTAATTGAGTCAAAAGAGCCCGTGTTAATTCTGACAAGGATTGGACTTGGCTGCTCATTCACTTCAAGGGGGCCTCTCCTACTTGGGAATTCTCATCGATTCTAGATTCTAATTACCAAAGGGACTTTTTGAATTAGTTGATTCTAGTATAGTGAATTGGATTCATTATATGGTTTTACAAATGAAAGTTTAAATTATTAAATTAAAACTTATAGACATAGGTGCAAGAACTTGAACAATGAACCCCCTTGTTTGTTTTGCATGCTATGTAGAGTCTTGGCATGATGGAATGATTATGAATTACCAGTTGAGCATGACCCCTAGGTTGGACCTACTAGTTCCTTTTAGCCCAGAATTAGTTATAGTTTTATAATCATGTCCATGTATAAGTCCTAGATTAGGCAAGACCGGTTGCACAAATAAATCTCCATTAAAATATTAAGACAAAATTAGCCTTCCTAAATAATCGAATATGTGCTTTTGGGTCTTTTCATGGAATGAATTGCTCAAGCATAGCGTCCCTTCTTCTTTAACATCGTGTAATCAAATGATTCGAATTAGGGTTAAGTCTTAATCGGACTGGGTTAGTTGTCTGTAATATCGAAGCTAATGCTGGGTTGGAGGCATCATTTAAGGAGTCATATAATTGGTTATGCACGTCCATTGTTTGGAACTCAAATGGACTAGATCCTCCTATAGTTATTTAAGTTAACTTGACTCGTGATAGTAGGGGTTAGCTTAAATGAGTTATAGATACTACCTACTAAGGAAAATGGTTAGACCATGTTTCCCGAAAGACAATAGAAGGGGCTATTTTGTTTTTGAATTGAACCTTGATAAAATAGTAGGAATATATATTTAACTAAAAGACCTTAAATTAAATGCATGTCCAAGAAATAAGTCTAAAGCAATAATTCTTTTCTTATATCTAGGTTGAATATCACTACAAACATAAACCTTCACCCTATTCTTGACAAGAAATTAAATGGATGTAATTTTGACATATGGTTTGAGGCCCTCAGAGAAGAATTGAAGAAAAATTATCTAGATTATCTTCTGGATCATCCTAAACCAATTAAGCCAAATGTTGATGCATCCAATAAGCAAAAGGAAGCATATGAAAAGTACAGGAACGACGTGTATGTAGTATTTCTAGTGATACTCGAGACCATGTCTTCCAAACTTAGAAAACAACATTTGGACATGGACTTAGTAACTATGTTGATTCATCTCAAAGCATACAGAGAAAGTATTAAGCTTGAGATAGCTCAGATTGCAAAATTCTTTGGAACTACTGATGAGTCAAGTGACGACATATTGGCATCTGAATATTGCACAAAATACTTGGAGTATTCTAAACGCATGGTTCAGATAGGAGTCAAGGAGTACTCTGCATTGGAAATCGATTTTATAATATACCAATTATCAGAGAAGTATTCACCTTTCGTGAATGACTATCGAATGTCCAGAAAATCTCTTAAAACTTCAAAGTTTATGAGCAAACTTAGAAATTTTGAAAGAGAGCATCTTGCCAAGAATTTTAAAAGTCCTGAAGATAGGATCAAAGGGAATTTAAAAGTCAACAAGAAAAGTGTCAAAAGAAAAATCAGAAAAGAGAAAGCAATTGCTGAGAATGTCTGTTTTCAATGCGGTGGGACCGATCATTTAAAGAAAGACTGTGTGGCTGCATTTTGTAAGCATGAGAAGACAAAGCTGAAAGATGCTTATACTTCAGGTATGTTCATGATTGAAAACTTCACTACAGTTCCTTATAAGTCTACATGAGTATTAGATACTGGATGTAGTACTCATATCTGTACTTCTGTTCAGGGGTTGCGGAACCGTAGAAGGCTGGCTAAAGGAGAATTGGACCTACGAGTTAGAAATAGAGCACGGGTTACTGCATCAGCTGTAGGAACATATAGTCTCAAATTGCCAAGTTGCCTAGTTTTAGAATTAAATAAATGCTATTATATTCTGGTTGTTTACTAAGAATATTATTTCTGTTGCACGTTTAGCAACAGAAGGATTTGAAGTTTTATTTAATAATAAAGATTTTCAAATTTGTAAAAATAGTGTCCTTTATGGCAATGGAGTTTTGATTGATGGCATATATGTTTTAAATAGTAAAGCTAAAATTTTTAATATGAATGATGCTAAGAGATTGAAATTAGATAAAGACAAACCATCCTACTCATGGCATTGTCGTTTGGGCCATATAAACGAAGCTCACTTAACTAAGTTACACTTGGGCCATATAGACTGGGAGTCTTATGGGGCATGCAAACCTTGTTTATTAGGAAAAATGATAAATAAACCCTTTAAAGGTAAAGGGGAACGTGCCACAAGTACATTGGAAATAATACACAAAGATGTATATGGTCCAATAAATGTGTCTACACATGGAGGATTCGTCTACTTCATATCTTTTATCGATGATTACTCACGATACAGATATTTGTACCTTATGAGGAATATATCAGATAGTTTTGAAAAGTTGAAAGACTATAAGAATGAAGTTGAGAAACAACTTGGAAAGAATACTAAGGCACTATGGTCAGACCGAGTTAGAGAATATTTAAGCCAAGAGTTTCAAGATTATCTAAGGGATAATGGAATATTACCCCAATGGAACCCTTCTTATACTCCTCAATACAATGGTGTATCTGAGAGGAGGAACAAAACTTTGTTAAACATGTTCTTGTCCATGATGAGCCAAGTAAGTCTCAACAAAACCTTTTGAGGATACGCACTTGAGAGCACAATTTATATACTAAACTATATGCCCTCAAAATTAGTTGATACAACACCTTACAAAAGGTGGTATGGTATCTCTTTCTCACCTGAGAGTTTAGGGATGTCCTGCCTATGATAAAAGGATAATGTCAGATAATTTGGGAGCTAGGGCTGACAAATGCTTGTTCATAGGTTATCCTAAAGGGACAGTAGGATATACCTTTTATGATCCTAAGGAATAAAAGGTATTTGTTTCTTGGACTTGAGAAGGAACACATGCTTGCAAAAGCTAGTGGAAGTAACCTTGAATTTGAGTTTCAAGTAGCTAAATAAGATAATCAATTGATAATTCCTACAACTGATACATAACAGAGTGTGATCGAGGAATAACCTGTTACACAATAACCATTGCATAGATCTGGTAGGGTTCCCAACGCTCCTGAAAGATACGGATTTTTCATCACGGATAATAAACAAATCTTTCCAATGGAGGATGATGAACCTAAGACCTACAAGGAAGCAATGGAGTGCTCGAAATCTAATAAATGGTTAAAAGCCATGAAATCAGAAATGGATTCCATGTATGAAAACCAAGTATAGGAATTGGTCGATGCACCTGATGAGGTTAGACCCATAGGTTGCAAATGGGTTTTCAAGAAGAAAACTGACATGGATGGTAATGTGATTACTTATAAGGCAAGGTTGGTGGCAAAGGGTTATAGTCAAAGAGAAGGAATTAACTATGATGAAACCTTTTCACCAGTAGCCATGCTTAAATCCATAAGGATACTCTTGGCCATTGCTGCTCATTATGATTATGAGATCTGGTAGATGGATGTGAAAACCGCTTTCCTAGATGGAAACATACATCGGGATGTATATATGATACAACCTAAGGGTTTTACATCTCAAAATGGCTCAGAGGTATGCAAGCTGCAAACATCCATTTATGGACTTAAGCAAGCATCCAGGAGTTGGAATATAAGGTTTGGTGATACGATCAAAGAGTTAGATTTTATATCAAACTCTTATGAGCCTTGTGTATACAAGAAAGTTAGTGGGAGTGTAGTCATTTTCCTTTTGCTATATGTTGATGACATACTGCTAATAGGAAATGAAATTTCTCTTCTTTAAATGGTTAAGTCATGGTTTTCAAGAAAGTTCTCCATGAAGGACCTTGGAGAAGCAGCATTTATACTAGGTATAAAGAACTATAGAGATAGATCCCAGAGGTTGTTAGGTCTTTCACAAGATACATATGTAGACAAGGTATTAACTAGGTTCAGCCTAAAGCAATCAAGAAGAGGTTATCTTCCATTGTCTCATGGAATTAACCTTTTTAAATCTGAGTGTCTAGGGACACAACAGGAGAGATTGCGCATGAAAGAAATACCCTATGAATCCACAATAGGATCTATCATGTATGCTATGGTATGTACACAGCCTGATGTCTCACATGTGTTAAGCATCACAAGTAGATTTCAGTCTGATCCAGGTGAGACGCACTGGAAGGCCGTTAAGAATATCCTTAAGTACTTAAGAAGGACTAAGGAAATGTTCTTAGTATTTGGAGGAGGTGATCTCACAGTAAAGGGATTCACTGGTGCGAGTTTTCAATCTAACAGAGATGACTACAAGTTACAGTTAGGTTACCTGTTTATGTTAAATGGAGGGGCAGTTATTTGGAAGAGTTCTAAATAGGATACGACTGTTAATTTAACCATTAAATCTGAGTACATTACTGCTTTAGAATCAGCAAAATAAGTTGTCTGGATAAAGAGATTTATTGGTGATCTCAAAGCGGTGTCTAATAGTGCAGATCCAATAGTAATATATTATGATAACACTGGGGCTATTGCTTAGGCAAAAGAACCACGATCTCATCAGAGAAACAAACATGTACACAGAAAATATCATATAGTTTAAGATATGATAAGAGATAAAGATATACAGATCGAATATTTACCCACAGATCAGAACCTGGCGGATGGTCTGACCAAGCCTTTGAAACAGATTAAGCAAGACTAGCACATTAATAGTTATGGCTTATGGCACGTAGCTAATTGGCTCTAGTGCAAGTGGGAGATTGTTAGGAATGATATATGCCCTAGAGGTAATTATAGAGCTATATCTTAGTTAGTTTTATTTGTACGAACAAAGTTATATTAATACAGGCATTCTTTTGTTATATCAATGACTGTGAAAACATATTATGACTGGTTTAGAATACATTCATTGATGTGTTTGCAAAAGTCCATGACATAATCATAGCACGTATTGCAAGGGCATAGTGAGACTATGTTGGTGAGAACTGGTTCGTGTGCAATTATGATTTGTGTAAACATCCCTAGTCATAGTATCATCAAGACTAGACATTGATGAATATGGATATAGTAGCATGTGTCATCATACCTCTTGGATATGATTCAGAGTAGCATATCTCTAGTGCTAGAGGGTGGTACCTTGGGTTAACATATGAATGTATTCATGGAAATACATTAGAGACCGCTACGAGACAACACTCGGTAACCTATATTATGTGTTGGTGTTTTAATCATCTCATTGCAACAGCAATACAAATATCCTTAGACCTGAGATACTAGTTACCTTGTTCAGATGTTACTATACTTTAGATTATACCTATACATTCTATGAGATTGGATGTCACGGATAATTACGGGTATAGTTGATGTCTGTCCATTGGTAAGCTGAGTGGTCAAGAGGGAATCTATTACTCCAGTATAGCAAAATAAAGGAGATGTGCCTTGGCCACTTGTTAGAAGTGACACACTCATGAACCTCTGATCAGAGTATGAGTTGATAGGATGGGATCCTGATTAACACATTAAATGTTTGAGTAGTGTACTTTGGCAGTAAGACTAAAATACTGGGGTAGCCATTAAAGCTACTAGTGGACTAACACTTAAATCGAGTCCTAGAAACTAGATGGTACTTAACAGTTGATAGAAGGAGTGAATTGTATTGATACTATTGCAGAACCTGGATTAAGTCACATGCATGTGACATTCTGAATATTGAGGGTCATATGCCTTTGCTAGAGTGCCACTACGACAGATCAAAGTAATTGGAGTCCATAACAGTCTGGAGCTCCGACCAAGGTCAAACTTTTAGCGGCTCGATATTACGGGATCCTAAAAGGTCACACACTATGAGTTACTACCGAGCTAAGTAAAGAATCATAAGATGAGGGCTAATCTAGAAGGGCAAAGAAATATGGTTAGACCATAATATTGGTTAGACCAATATTCATTGGTTGGACCAATGAGCCTGATAAATAATAAGGAGGATAAAATAAATAAAGCGAAGATTAGACTCGAACTTCGCGGGATTTATTAATATTGGATGTTGGATAAACCTATGCAAGTAGGCTTGTAAATGTACTGTGGGACAGTTCAAGAAAGACCTATGCATGGGCCACAAGGAAGCACTGTTTGGAACAGTTCTGTGCATGTCCCATGGGGCATGCAAACTGGAGTGCGCGCTGCGGGGAGTGCAGCCCATGGCAAGCTGCGCTGCCCATAGGCCTACGTACCAACTCAGGCCCATCCCTAGCAGGCACAAGCCTTGTGGGCTTACGCTCCTATGCAAGCCCATAAGGGAATGCTGGCCCTAGTCAAACTGGGAGCTTGCTCCCTAAGCAAGCTCCTAGTGTTTAAGTTGGTTTCCAACTCTTCTAGGGTTTTAATTAATTACAAGTTTGCCCTTTTATTTTATTTCTGATTGGTTGAGGTTAGGGACTTTATTGTCCATTGAATAATTCCTAACCACTACAAATAGAAGCCTCCTCCTTCATTATTTTTCGTCCTGAATTTCATAATCCCTCTCTTGCTCTCTTATTCTCTTAGTTGTTCTAATTCCTAAAAGTAATAAGACGAAAGATGTATTTACTTAGAATAGAAAACTAAGGAAATTTCTTCTAGAATAACTTAGTAGGTAGGAGCTAGCCATTTTCCGCTCTTTTATCAGTTCTTCCTTTCTAGAAGGTTTTGGTCGGTGGTGCTCGTGTGGACTATTTATAGAGGGCTTCTTCTTTGGAGTCTGTACAGGTAGCTGAGGGGTCTTTCTACCGACTACGGGATTCACGCTTCAACTGGTAAGTGGTCAAATTATTATTAGGTCCTTTTAATAAGTGATTATGACCTAGAATAATTTAAGACTAGCACTATTATCAATCATGCCATGCTTAGGAGATCTAGGGAACTAGATTAAATTTTTAAACTTGTGTTGCACCTTTTTTACCTGATAAAACCTTAATCTCGACCATCACCGCGCACTGCACCATGCGTGCATTCCTCCCATTAGACCCCCTCTCCCGCCTTGCTCTCCCGCTCACAGTGGTGACTCTGCTTGAGATTAAATTATTTTTATAAAAACCTGATTTTTATGAAAATTCATTTTTGACATAAAAATTAAAATATTGTAAAAATTAAATTTTAAAACTATAGAATATGTGGTAATTTAACCATTACACAGATTTTAGGATTGCATAGCATCTACATTCTTTACCCCCAAACTAATTTTGTGTCTTTTGGTGAAGTATCTCCAAGTTTGCTTTAGGGCTTGATGGGTATAGATCCGATCACACCCCTTGCGTAACGTACAAGGGTCTTGCTCGCTTAAGGGCAAGACCACCCGAGTATATTATATGTGGAAAAGTTTCCTTTGGTTCGCTTAGGGCCACTGGGACTCAGTACACAAAGGCGCGGGGTACCCAATGGCACCCCACCTTAAGACCAAAACCCGCATATAGATGAACCGTAGACACTTTTCCATAGGTTTACCTAAAAACTAGGAGTGCACGCGAGCAGACTTTGCTAAGTCTCATGTTGGCTTTAAAGCGAAGTAACCGAATGGAGTTAAAAGGGCAGTAGGCGCGATCTAACCGTTTGTTACATGTATAGGTTTATTAAATATAAATAAACTGAAAACGGACATCATAAGTATCAGGGTTGTGTGAAAACTAACCACATCTTTATACAGCCACGACATTAATGTATGCCATGCCATTTCACTTCCTTAGTTATAGGGACCTAAAAGTAAATCGAGACCAGTTAGTTCATCTAGGCTCAACCCATGAGCCAAATAATTGAGACCAGTGAGTCTACCTAGGCTCAACCCATGAGTCGGAATAAACCAAGACTAGTGAGTCTACCTAGGCTCAGCACATGAGCTAAAATACACAAACCCCTGAGTGACCAGCGAGTTATCTCACCTTACCACCGAGTAAACCCCCAAGTGACCAGCAAATCAACTCACCTTTGACTACCGAGTCAGCCCCCGAGAGATCAGCGAGTCAACTCACCTTTGACCATCGAGTCAACCCCTGAGTGACCATCGATTCGACTCACCTTTGAGATACCCGAGTCAGACATTAAGTGACCAATGAGTCAACTCACCTTAGACCATCGAGTCAGCCTTCGAGTAACCAACGAGTCAACTCACCTTCGACCACCAATTTAGCCTTTGAGTGACTATCGAGTCAACTCACCTTTAACCAGCGAGTCAGCCTTCGAGTGACCATCTAGTCAACTCACCTTCAACCCCCGAGTCAGTCGTTGAATGACTAGTGAGTCAACTCACCTTTGACCATTGAGTCAACCCCTGAGTGACCATCGAGTTAACTCACCTTTGACCATAGAGTCAGCCATCGAGTGACCATCGAGTCAACTCACCTTTGACCATAGAGTCAACCTCTGAGTGACCATCTAGTCAGCTCACTCAATCATCTAGATTGACTAAACTCGACCAGTGAGCCACCCAACTATTAAAGTCATCTTAGATCCAACCAACCATCGAGTCAAACCCAATTTGATTCAAAACTATGGTCTTCAGTTCGCGTGTGAGTAATGTTCCATGAATATTACGAACAACCCTTACTAATTGTTCCCTAAACAGTTCGCACAAACTCAACACCCTAAAATTTGTATATGTCCATCTATCCATCTATCCATCCATTCAACCATTCATTCATTTATCCATTTCAGTCATTCATTTCAACAAACAAAGGTCAGTGAGGCTCAAAACCACACCCGATATACTTTCTAACACTTGATCTCTTGCATTTCAAGTTGGAAGCGAGAGAGAATGAGGTTAAGATGTATTATGGGTAGACCAAAATTTAGCCCCTCCCCCCCCCACTAGTTGATTCACTAGCCAGATTTTTCTCTAATCTAGAGCCTAAAATCAAGATGGCAGATAATGACGCTGTTTGTCAATCCCTTAGAAGGATTCTAGATGCTCCCGAGTTGTGTGACATCTGGGAAAGATTGAGCACTTCTAGCTCGCTGAAGGCCTAAGAACATGAGGCAGAGATAGCAGCATTGAAGGTGAAGATGGCAGACATGGAAAAGTTATCCCCAAAGAAAGACAAGTCCATTGCTCCCTCTATCAAGCAATATATGGACATTGACCAGTTCTCACCAAAGGAATCTCAAGCCCTCGTGGCTAACTTTGTAATGCCTTATGTAGCTCCGCATACTGGCATTAGGTCTCTTCATGTGCATCTTGAAAGTTATCTCTGGATCATGACAAGTATAAAGATCCCCAAGGTTCGTATAGTCAACATAATTCAAGCCACTCTCCATGGTCCAGCTTCTGAATGGTATATGAGGATGCCAATGGATGTGGAATCTGATTGGAAAAAGCTTCTAGAGAACTATTCTTTCAATCTAAAGGTCAAACCCACTTTACAAGATCTCAAAAGGGTCAAATAATGCCCGAATGACTCTTTTGAAGAATATTACTTGAGATGGATAGTTGTTCGCGTACTTATGACTGGGGCACCTTACCCGACGGCCTTAATAATGAAACTCGTTAAAGGATCCTGTCAGATATATAGGGATGAGATGAAAATGAAAAGGATCGACACCTTTAATAATGTAGTAGACTACACCAAAAGGCTAGAAAAGTATGATGAAGAGGACCGATTGAAGAAACAGGAACAGCAGGCTTATACTAAGCTTAGGTATTGGGAAAAAGGGGGATCTTCTAAATAGGGCAACTTTGAATCTTCAAAAGCTCCATCTAAGGTCGTTGCTATGACTCAAGTCCAAACTCATCACTCCATCTCCCCGTGGGTGGAATCATTATCGCATATATTCACCAAATTGAGGAAGTCTATCCAGCTTCAGAGTATCAAGCCATTTGTCCCAGTTACTGCGGTTGATAGGGATAACTTTTATGCCTATCATATGACCAAGGGACATCACACTAATGAATGCTCTCGATTACTGAAAGATTTATAGCAAATGATAACCAATGGGAGAATGAAGGAACCTAAAAAGAAGCAGAGCACACATACTAATCCCTTGACTAACTTTGAGGCCACAGTGAATGCTATCAATGTTCATGTAGAGGCCAATGACTACAGTATTGACGTGATAGATAATTTCCTACATGACCTAGGATGGGAGGATAACATGATCTTCAATAATATGGACATAATCTACATGGTTAACGAGTACATCTTGAGAATGAGAAGAGAGGGACTGTCACGTAGCATAATGTATCACATTCTGAGGTGATTCTGACCCGAATGAGCATGTAGAGGGATTCCTCTGATTTATGCATGAGCAAGGTATCACTATGATGGGCTTTGTACCCTAATTCCCTCACTTCTTAAAAGGACCATCTATGGATTAGTATAATGCAATGCCAATGGAAGTTCGTTGGAACATATGTTACATGGAGAGATCATTAACGCATCACTTCATGGTTACACATCCGAAGGCAACTGGTCTTTACTTGTGGTTGGCACCTGAGGTAGATCAACACAATGCTGGTTGGTAGGATATCCCTCCTCCTCACCCCCTTGTATACACTCCCCTAGATTACATTGTTGGTCTATATTAAGGGTTTTAGCAAGTAAAACATGTGCAGCAAAATTTTAAAAATTTAATCTAGTTTCTTGGATCTTCTAACCATGGAATCATTGATAATAGTGCTAGTCTTAAATTATTCTAGGTCATAAACACTTATTAAAAGGACCTCATAATAATTTAACCACTTACCAATTGAAGCGTGAATCCCATAGTAGGTAGAAAGACCCCTCAGCTACGTGCACAGACTCCAAAGTATAAGCCCTCTATAAATAGTCCACACGAGCACCACCGACCAAAACCTTCTAGAAAGGAAGAACTAATAAATAAGCAGAAGATAGCTAGATCTTCCCTACTAATCTATTCTAGAAGAAATTCTCTTAGTTTTCTATTCTAAGTAAATACGTCTTTCGACGGATTTCTTTTAGGAATCAGAACAACTAAGAGAATAAGAGAGCAAGAGAGGGATTATGAAATTCAACACAAAAAAATAATGAAGGGGGACACTTCTATTTATAGTGGTTAGGAATTATTCAAAGGAAAATAAAGTCCCTAACCTCAAACAATCAGAAATAAAATAAAAAGGGCAAACATGTATTTTAATTAAGCCTTGGAAGAGTTGGAAACCAACTCAAACACTAGGGGCTTGCTTAGGGAGCAAGCTCCGAGTTTGACTAGGAGGCTACTGGCCATTTGGCCAACAATCCCTTGTGGGCTTGTGTAAGAGCGCAAGCCCATAAGCCTTATGCAGTTATGTAGGTTCGTAGGCTCATAGGCAGTGTAGCCCATCATGGGTTGTGCTCCCTACAGCGCGCAATCCATTACGCACTGCGGCCTGCAGTGCAAGTCCATAAGGGTTGCATGCCCGCGCAGTCCTTTGGGCTTGCGCAATGGGCAAGCAGGCTGCATCTTGCATCCCACTTTTGTGTGCCCCATGGGCCATGCACAGTACTGTTCCAAACAGTGCTACCATGTGGCCTATGCGAGGGTCTTTTATATACTGTCCCACAATACATTTACAGACTAACTTGCGCAGATTTATTGAACATCCAATATAGTAAATCTCGCTAAGTTTAGTCCAGTCTTCCCTTTATTTATTTTATCCTCCTTATTATTTATCAAGTTCACTAGTCCAATCAATGAATATTGGTCTAACCATATTTCCTTGGTCTCCTAGATTAGACCTAGTCTAACAGTTCTTTACATAGCTGGGTCATAACTCAAAGTGTGTGACCTTATAGGATCCTGGAATATTGAGTCATCAAAAGTTTAACCTGGCTCAATCCCTTTTAGGAATTTACCGGCTCAAAGCTCTAGACTATTACGGACTCTAATAACTTTGATCGGTCATAGTGGCACTCTAGCAAAGGCATATGACCCCTCAATATTCGGAACGTCATGTGCATTGTGACTTAATCCTGATTCTACAATAGTATCAATACAATTCACTCCTTCTATCAACTGTTAAGTACCATCTAGTTTCTAGGACTCGGTTTAAGTGTTAGTCTACCAGTAGCTATAATAGCTACCCCAGTAGTTTAGTCTTGCTACCAAAGTACACTACTCAACCATTTAATGTGTTGATCAGGATCTTATCCTATCAACTCATACTCTAATAAGAGGCTTACGAGTGTGTCACTTCTAACAAGTGGCCAAGGTACATCTCCCTTATATTGCTATAGTGGAGTGATAGATTCCATCTTGACTACTTAGCTTACCAAAGGATAGACATCAACTATACCCGTAATTTATTTGTATCATCCATCTATAGAATGTATAGGTATAATCCAAAGTATAGCAACATATGAACAAGGTAACTAGTATCTCAGGTCTAAGGATATTTGTATTGCTATTGCAATGAGATAATTAAAACACCAATACGTAATATAGATTACCAAGTGTTATCTCATAACGGTCTCCAATGTATCTCCCTGAACACATTCATGTGTTAACCCAAGGTACCACCCTCTAGCACTGGAGATATGTTACTCTAAATCAAATTCAAGAGGTATGATGACACATGCTAGTCTATCCGTATTCATCAATGTCTAGTCTTGATGATACTACGACTAGGGACATTTACACAAATCATAATTACGCACGAACTTATTCTCACCAACACAGTCTCACTATGCCCTTACAATTCATACTATGATTATGTCATGGACTTTTGCAAACACATCAATGAATATATTCTAAACCAGTCATAATATATTTTCACAGTAATTGATATAACAAAAGAATGCCTTTTTTAATATAACTTTGTTCGTACAAATAAAACTAACTAAGATATATCACCCTAATTGCCTCTAGGGCATACATCATGTCTTACAATCTCCCACTTGCACTAGACCCAATTAGCTACGTTTCGTAAGCTATAACTATTAACATGCTGGTCATGCTTAATCTGTGTCAAAGGCTTTGTTAGACCATCTGCCAGGTTATGATCTGTTGGTTTATATTCCATCTGTATATCCTTATCTCTTATCATATCTTAAACTAAATGATTTTTTCTATGTACATATCTATTTTTTGGACGAGACCGTTGTTCTTTTGCCTGAGCAATAGCCCTAGTGTTATGGCAATATAATACTATTGGATCCTCATTGTTAGACACCACACTAAGATCACCAATAAATCTCTTTATCTAGATAGCTTGTTTTGCTACTTTTGAAGCAGTAATGTACTCAGATTCAGTGGTTGAATCAGCAGTTGTATCTTGTTTGGAACTCTTCTGAACAACCGCCCCTTCATTTAACATAAACAGGTAACCTGACTATGACTTGTAGC
Source organism: Euphorbia pulcherrima (assembly GCA_947683365.1). Classification (NCBI taxonomy): domain Eukaryota; kingdom Viridiplantae; phylum Streptophyta; class Magnoliopsida; order Malpighiales; family Euphorbiaceae; genus Euphorbia; species Euphorbia pulcherrima. Next base: position 16,601,246 of record CANTUS010000003.1, on the reverse strand, counting down.
CATCTCTATCGGATTAAAAACTTGTATCAGTAAATCCCTTTATTGTGAGATAACCTTCTCGATGTACTAAGAACATTCCCTTAGTTCTTCTTAAGTACTTACGGATATTCTTAATGGCCTTCCAATTCTTCTCACCTGGATCAGATTAAAATCTGCTTGTGATGCTCAACGTGTGTGAGACATCAGGCCGTGTATATACCATAGCATATATGATAGATCCTAGTACGGATGCATAGTGTATTTCATTCATGCGCAATCTCTTCTCTTTTGTCCCTGGACACTCAAATTTAGAAAGGTTAATTCCAGGAGACGTTGAAAGATAACCCCTTCTTGATTGCTCAAGGTTGAACCCAGTCAATACATTGTCTATGTATGTATCTTGTAAAAGACCTAGCAGCCTCTTGGATCTATCTTTATAGATCTTTATACCTAATATAAATGCTACTTATCCATGGTCTTTTATGGAGAACTTTCTTAACAACCACGACTTATCCATTTGAAGAAGAGAAATGTCATTTCCTATTAGCAATATGTCATCAACATATAGCACAAGAAAAATGATTGCAATCGCAAAAAATTTCTTGTATATATAAGGCTCATAAGTGTTTGATATAAAATCTAACTCTTTGATCGTATCATCAAACCTTAAATTCCAACTCCTAGATGCTTGATTAAGTCCATAAATGGATCTTTGCAGCTTGCATACCTTTAAGCCATTCTAAGATGTAAAACCCTCAGGTTGTATCATATACACATCCCGATCCAAGTTTCCATTTAGGAAAGTGGTTTTCACATCCATCTGCCAGATCTCATAATCATAATGAGCAGTAATGGCCAAGAGTAACCTTATGGATTTAAGCATGGCTACTAATGAAAAGGTTTCGTCATAGTCAATTTCTTCTCTTTGACTATAGCCCTTTGCCACCAACCTTGACTTATAGGTAATTACATTACCATCCATGTCAGTTTTCTTCTTGAAAATCCATTTGCAATCTATGGGTCTAACCTCATCAGGTGCATCGGCCAATTCCCATACTTGGTTTTCATACATGGAATCCATTTCTAATTTTATGGCTTTTGACCATTTATCAGAGTCTGAGCACTCTATTGCTTCCTTGTAGGTCTTAGGTTCATCATCCTCCATTAGAAAGATTTGTTTATCATCCATGATGAAAAATCGATATCTTTTGAGAGTGTTGGGAACCCTACCAGATCTATACAATGGTTGTTGTGTAACAGGTTGTTCCTTGATGACAGTCTCTTGTGTATCAAGCGTAGGAATTATCAATTGATCATCTTGTTCGCCTACTTGAACCTCAAATTCAAGATCGCTCCCATTAACTTTTGCAAGCATATGTTCCTTCTCAAGGAACTGAGCAGTCCTAGAAACAAACAACTTTTGTTCCTTAGGATCATAAAAGGTATATCCTACTGTCTCTTTAGGATAACCAATGAACAAGCATTTATTATCCCTAGCTCCCAGCTTGTCTGACATGTCCTTTTAACATAGGTAGGACATCCCCAAACTCTCAGGTGAGAAAGAGAGGGTTTCTTACCACACCACCTTTTGTATGGTGTTGTATCAACTGATTTTGAGGGCACACGATTTACTATATAAACTGCGCTCTCAAGTACGTATCCCCAAAAGGATTTGCTAAGATTTGCTTGGCTCATCATGGATCGAACCATGTCTAACAAAGTTCCATTCCTCCTCTCAGACACACCATTGTGCTGAGGAGTATAAGGAGGGGTCCATTGGGGTAATATTCTATTATCCCTTAGATAATCTTGAAACTCTTAGCTTAGATATTCTCCTCCTTGGTCTGACCGTAGTGCCTTAATATTCTTTCCAAGTTGTTTCTCAACTTCATTCTTATAGTCTTTGAATCTTTCAAAACTATCTGATTTGTGTTTCATAAGGTACAAATACCCATATCGTGAGTAATCATCAATAAAAGATATGAAGTAGACGAATCCTCCATGAGCTTGCACATTTATTAGACCACATACATCTGTATGTATTATTTCCAATGTACTTGTGGCACATTTTCCTTTACCTTTAAAGGGTTTCTTTATCTTTTTGCCAAATAAACAAGGTTTTCATGCCCCAAAAGACTCCCAGTCTATTGGGCCCAAGTCATCTACTTTGTGTAACTTAATTAAGTGGGCTTCGTTTCTATGGCCTAAACGATAATTCCATGAGTAGGATGATTTGTCTTTATGTAATTTCAATCTCTTAGCATCATTCATATTAAAAATTTCATCTTTAGTATTTAAAACATATATGCCATCAATCAAAACTCCATTGCCATAAAGAACACTAGTTTTATGAAATTGACAATCTTTATTATTAAATAAAACTTTAAATCCTTCTGCTGCTAAACACGCAATAGAAATAATATTCTTAGTAACAACCAGAATATAATAGCATTTATTTAATTCTAAAACTAGGCCACTTGGCAATTTGAGACTATATGTTCCTACAGCTGATGCAGCAACCCGTGCTCCATTTCCAACTCGTAGGTCCAACTCTCCTTTAGCCAACCTTCTTCGGTTCGGCAACCCCTGTACAGAACTACAGATATGAGTACCACATCTAGTGCCTAATAACCATGTAGACTCATAAGGAACTGTAGTAAAATTTTCAATCATAAACATACCTGAAGTAGTTCCCTTCTTAGAACTCTTCTTCATATGCTCAGAGACAGGTGCCTTGCAATCCCTTTTCCAGTGTCCTAGCTTTCCACACAGAAAACATGCAGCTTCTTTCTTATTTTTCTTCTTCTTATCAATCTTTTTCTTAGCCTTGAGCCCCTTATTTTTTTGGTTCTTACCCTTCAAAGGTTTGGTTTTCTCAACCAGCAGTTGATTTTTCTGATCCTGCTTGATCTTAGGTTCTACAGTTTTCAGCATGTTGATTAATTCTGGGATTGTCGTATCAATCTTATTCATGTAATAATTAGTCACAAACTGTGAATAAATATCAGTGAACGAAGTCAAAATGAGATCTATGCTCAACTCATGATCCAGACAAAACCCAATCTACCAAGCTTCTCGACATAACCAAGAAGTTTTAAAACATGTTGAGACGCTGAAGCACTAGCCAGCATCTTAGTACCAAACAAAAGTCTCGAGGTGTCAAACCTCTCAGTCCTTGCTTGCTCAGAAAAGAGTTCCTAAAGATGGAGAATCATGGTATCAATATCTATATTCTCACGTTGTTTCCGAAGCTCGGGATTCATGGTTCCCAACATTAAACATGTTGCAGATTCACGATCTTTCCTATGCTTCTTCCACAACTCATGTTCCTTATGATCACTAGCATCAGGTTCATCAGGAAGGGTCTCATCTAAAACATAAGCCAGGCCTTCGCCTCTGAGGACTATCCTCACCATCTTGAACCAATCAGTAAAATTGGTACCATCCAATTTGTTCTCAAGAATAGCGCGAAAGTTTATGTTTGTAGTCATATTCAACCTAGATATAAGAAAAGAATTATTGTTTTAGACTAAGTTCTTGTACATGCATTTAATTTAAGGTCTTTTAATTAAATACATATTCCTACTATTTTATTAAGGTTCAATTCGAAAACACAATAGCCCATTCTATTACTTTTCGGGAAACATGGTCTAACCATTCTCCTTAGTAGGTAGCATCTACAACTCATTTAAGTTAACCCCCGCCATCACAAGCCAAGCTAACTTAAATAGCTATAGGAGGATCTAGTCCATTTGCATCTAATGCAATTGCTAATCCATTTAAGTTCCAACCATTTGATGTGCATAGCCAATTATATGACTCCTCAAATGATGCCTCCAGCCCAGCATTAGCTCTAATTTTATGGACAACTAACCTAGTCTGGTTAAGACTTAACCCTAACTTGAATCATGTGAACAAATGATATTAAAGAAGAAGGCACACTTTACGTGAGCAATTCATTCAATGAAAAGGCCTAGAATCACACTTTGATTTTTAGGAAGGCTAATTTTGTCTTAATATTTGAATGGGGATTTATTGGTGCAACCAGTCTCACATAATCTAGGACTTATACATGGACATGATTATGAAACTATAACTAATTCCGGGCTAAAATTAGAAGGTCCAACCTAGGGGTCATGCTCAACTAGTAATTCATAATCATTCTATCATGTCAAGACTCCACATAGCATGCAAAACAAACAAGGGGGTTCATTGTTCAAGTTCTTGCACCTATGTCTATAAGTTTTAATCTAACAATTTAAATTTTTATTGGTAAAACCATATAATGAATCCAATTCATTATACTATAAATCAACTAATTCAAAAAGTCCCTTTAGTACTTAGAATCAAGAACCGATGAGCATTTCCAGGTAGGAGAGGCCCCCTTGAAGTGAATGAGCTGCCAAGTCCAATCCTTGCTAGAATAAACACGGGCCCTTCTGACTCAATTAACCATAGACTAATTTAATTGAAGATTTCATTCTTTTTTAATTTAAGAATTATTCCAAATAATTCAAAAATTAAAGCATTTAGAATTTCAAGTAAAATATTGTTAATTCTTAGATAATTACCCTGACTAAGTTTGAGCAACACTTAATCTAGTTATCACAGCATTTTCTATTGCAAGAAATAAATTCCTAGCCATGGCATAGCATACTCGAAAATATTTCATAGAAAATTAGACCTAGCATACTTCTAGTCAACCATACAATCACATTAGGCAGGCTCTGATACCACTGTTGGTCTAGATTAAGGGTTTTAACAAGTAAAACATGTGCAGCAGAATTTTAAAAATTAAATCTAGTTCCCCGGATCTCCTAAGCATGGCATGATTGATAATAGTGCTAGTCTTAAATTATTCTAGGTCATAAACACTTATTAAAAGGACCTAATAATAATTTAACCACTTACTAGTTGAAGCATAAATCCAATAGTCATTAGAAAGACCCCTCAGCTACATGCATAGACTCTAAAGTAGAAGCCCTCTATAAATAGTCCACACGAGCACCACTGACCAAAACCTTCTAGAAAGGAAGAACCGATAAATAATCAAAAGATAGCTAGATCTTCCCTACTAATTTATTGTAGAAGAAATTCCCTTAGTTTTTTATTCTAAGTAAATATGTCTTTCGATGGATTACTTTTAGGAATCAGAACAACATGTACTTTAATTAAACCCTAGAAGAGTTGGAAACCAACTCAAATACTGGGAGCTTTCTTAGGGAGCAAACTCCCAGTTTGACTGGGAGCTTGCTCCCTAAGAAAGAGCGCAAGTCCACAAGGCTTGCACAGCTGCTCATAGGCCTGCGATGGTGCACAGGCCACAGTGCAGACCATCATAGGCTGCGCTCCATGCGGAGCGCAATCCATTATGTGCTGTGGCCCACAGTGCAAGCCCACAAGGGCTGCGGGCCTGCGCAGCCCTTTAGGCTTGCGTAGAGCACAAGCGGGCTGCATCTTGCAGCCCGCTTTTGCCTGCCCCATAGGCCACGTGTAGCACTGTTCCAAAAAGTGCTACCATGTGGCCTATGTGTAGGTCTTTTATGTATTATCCTATAATACATTTTCAAACCCACTTGCGCAGATTTATTCAACATCTAATATTAATAAATCCCACTAAGTTTAGTCCAGTCTTCCCTTTATTTATTTTATCCTCCTTATTATTTATCAGGTTCATTGGTTCACCCAATGAATATTGGTCTAACCAATATGTTATAGTCTAACCGTATTTCCCTGCTCTTCTATATTAGACCTAGTCTAACGGTTCTTTACATATATCAGTCGTAACTCAAAGTGTGTGACCTTACAGGATCCTATAATATTGAGCCATTAAAAGTTTAACCTAGCTCAATCCCTTTTACAAATTGACCGGCTCGGAGCTCCAAACTGTTATGGACTCCAAGTACTTTGATCGGTCATAGTGGCACTCTAGCAAAGGCATATGACCCCTCAATATTTGGGACGTCACATGCATTGTGACTTAATCCTGGTTCAACAATAGTATCAATACAATTCAGTCCTTCTATTAACTATTTAGTACCACCTGGTTTCTAGGACTCGATTTAAGTGTTAGTCCACTAGTTGCTATAATAGCTACCCTGTAGTTTAGTCTTGCTGCTAAAATACACTACTCAACCATTTAATGTATTGATCAAGATCCCATCCAATTAACTCATACACTGATCTGAGGTTTACGAGTGCGTCATATCTAATAAGTGGCTAAGGTACATCTCCCTTATATTGCTATAGTGGAGTGATAGATTCCATCTTGACTACTCAGCTTACCAATGGACAGACATCAATTATACCCGTAATTATCCATATCATCCAATCTATAGAATGTATAGGTATAATCCAAAGTATAGCGACATCTTAACAAGGTAACTAGTATATTTGTATTGCTATTGCAATGAAATGATTAAAATACCAACATATAATATAGATTACCGAGTGTTGTCTTATAGTGGCCTACAATGTATCTCCCTGAATACATTCATGTGTTAACCCAAGGTACCCCCCTCTATCACTGGAGATATGCTACTCTAAATCAAATTCTAGAGGTATGACGACACATGATAGTCTCTCCGTATTCATCAATGTCCAGTCTTGATGATACTATGACTAGAGATATTTAGACAAATCATAATTTCACTCGAACTTATTCTCACCAACATAGTCTCACTATACCCTTACAATTCATGCTATGATTATGTCATGGACATTTGCAAACACATCAATGAATTTATTCTAAACTAGTCATAATATATTTTCACAGTCATTGATATAACAAAATAATGCCTTTATCGATATAACTTTGTGCGTACAAATAAAACTATCTAAGATATATCGCCCTAATTGACTTTAGGGAATACATCATATCTAACATACATGAGTCCCAACTGTGTTTATATGAATCTATTCGAATTTGGAAGTTCTTCTAGGAAGACACGTCTTAGAGATCAGAAGCTGTACGATCTTGACAAGCCTGGAGTAACCCCAAGGACTGGCAAAGATATCTCGGCATAAACCTGAATGAAGTAGTACAAGATTCATTTGCCAAACTTTGTGCAGATGTGGCAATAGAAATGAATCGAAGGAACCAAATAAGCATTAAATAGTGGGACTCGTTTGAAGGAATTCATACGAATCTTATAACATATGGTGCTCACATCGAATAGACACTCGCCAATATGTAAGGCATGATCTCTGACTTTCACATAGCCAGCAAGGGGATAGAGGCCGGAGTAAACATGATGGAAAATGTAGTAGAAGAGGATCCAGAGAAGGATCTAGAGGAAGATCTTAAGGAGGATCCAGAAGAAGACCCTAAGGAAGACCCCAAAGAGGATCCAGAGGAAGATTCTAATGAAGAAACTGACGATGATGTGCTTGTGCAACATGCACTGAATTAGGTTTTCATACCAATGAACAAAGAACAACCCTTTACAGATTCAGATGAAGAGGTTGAAGAGTTCAAGAACTCCGATGAATTGAACAATGAAGATGAAAGCAAAGTGGATAATCTTGGGTACAAGTCTGAAGTCTTCGCAGATGATGAGCTAAACCATCTACCAGTGGATTTTGAGTATGACCTAATGGCATGAAAGTCAACTATGATGATGCCGAAAGTTATGCCTTGTTCTTGGAGCATGGTTTGCTAGGCGATTTATGGTCTATAGCGAGCGATGACTATAGAGCTTTTACAAACTTTGACTTAGCCAATGAGCACTTTATCAATACGATTCAAGATGAGGGGCAAGAACCTACTCGGGAATACATCATAGAAAGAATTTAAGCTAAAAATGAATTGGCTCGAGCCAGTTATCAAATCTAAAACCCAGACTTAAGCGAAATCTGTCCAATATTCTACAATGGGAGAACAAGGCCATGCCCTCACATTCGTAAACTCATACAAATGATGAATGATGGGTACATGCGCTATGCCTGTTGGACCGAGTGGTTCCGCTTAACTCTTTGAGAAATGGCGATAGTCTGTTATGAAGGGCTGACATTTTACTAGAATTCCTTTTAGAACACGCTGGCTAGGTAATTCATCAATTACTTCACATGGGTCGATCCACCTGAGGACTCAACCCCTGCGCTAGACGAACACGTGAACCCATTGTTGTATTGGGAATGGAAGGCAACCAATGCCATCTGCCCAACATCCATGGAGTCTGCTAGAGAATATCCCTGGTACATAAATAAGCATGATGGTGAACCAAAAGATTTAATTATCAGTGATGAAAGACCAATTTATAGAGCTTTCTCATCTATCCACATGATTCAAGAAGATTCCAATCCCGTTTTATGCCAGATCCTTCAGGAGAATCCGTCTACCTCGGTAGACAGTGTGAGAAGGCACCCTTTATGGAATGGCCTTTTATCACTAAAGAGCCACCTGTAGTGAACAAGCCAATAAACTTGGGGGAAATACCACTTAATGAAGGTTTTGATGAATTTGAAGTCTTCAAAAAAATAAACTTGACTATCCAAACTATCAGTCTAGTCACTAGAGGAGGAAAAATTACTAGGTCATTAGCTCCTACCATGCCAAGGGCAGAACCCCCAGCTCTCCCAGTTTTGTCAAGTCTTTAAAATAGATAAAAAGCTCGATTGTGGACCAGTTAAAGGCCACCACCACAAAGATGAGCATCTGGGATCTTCTCCTTGGTTCTCAAGATCATAGGCTCGCCATTGTCAAGAAACTCATAGAAATTGAGATGTCTCCTTTGGCATCACCTGAACAAGTTTGCACATTACTCAACACTAAAACTAGCACTATCATCCCCGATATTATTTTCTCTAACTCTGATCTGCTGGTTGAGGGGATTTGACACGATAAATCTCTCTATTTTAAGGCAAGTGTTTTTGGATGTATCATGCCATGTGTGATGATTGACGAGAGCTCAGCTCTGAATGTTTGTGCTAAGGATATTTTGCCAATCCTAGGATTAACCGATAAAGATTTAAAGAAGTCCATGACGGTTATTAAGGCCTATGATAATTCTAAAAGAACCGCCATTGGTACATTCGAAGCTGAAGTCACTATCAGGGAGATCTCTTTTGTTGTGATTTTTACAGTCATAGACATCCCAATGACTTTCTCTATCCTACTCGGACGACCATGGTTCCATGCTCTAGAAGGGGTTCTATCTACTCCTCACCCAAAAGGTCAAAATTCCATTCCAAGGAAAAATCGTCACTTTAGAACCTAATAAAGCATCAGTCGTGGTTGCTTTAAAGATGGAGGAAAGCCACAATCGATCAAGGATCAAACAGGAAACCAAATGTGCATTGGGGTCCTTCGATTCAAAGTTACATGCAGAAACACCATAATCTTGGAAAAGGACTAGGTGCCCATGAGTACGGAATGCCAACTTTCAATATAGGGATATGAGAATGGAAACCTACAGGACTCAGTTATACAGGCACCAGAAAAACCGCTAATAAAACAATCTTTTAGAGGAAGTCAAAGCAACCATACAATGGAGCCCCTATACCTATTACTCATTAGGGGAGGACTGTCTTAGGATTTAAAATCTTTTCAGATGTAGTTGACTATAACAAACATGGTAAGAGCCATGTCGCTTGTGTGATGAAAAAGGTAGATTATCGACAAGATGCTGAGATAATTCTCGGTCAGATCAAGTCTGTTGAGTAAGCATGTCCAAAGAAGATTAAGAATATGAGCAAAGAAGAAGAAATCCTCAAAGCTTTAACCAAGCACTTCCAAGCTCATCTCAAGATAGTGGAGGAGGAAAAGAGCAAAGGAGGTTGCCTCAGCCCAACTGTCATCGACATGGCTAAGGTCATAAAAGACATAGCAAAAATAGAAGAGGAAGACGATGAGGACATCCTACTGAAGCCAGCTGCTAAGGAAGGAACATCTAGTGTAGAGTCGATGCCTATTGATTAAGATGAGTCTTTCATTTCCATTTCTAATATGATTAAAATAAATAATGTATTCTATGATGATAATAAGATGAAGAACTTTGGTTATTTGGATTGTGTTTCTGATTACGATTCCATGCATCCATTCTAGCATTCATCTAGCAGTTTTAACATTGATGATGGTATTACAAAAGAAATTAACTTAAATACGGAGGATGATACAAAAATGGTATAAATTTCCACTCAACTGCCCATTGAGCAAGAGAGATAATTAGTAAAAACATTAAAAAAACTAAGTCTTAGGCTTCGTTTGGTCTCACGAGGACATGCCCAAACTTGATCAGCACATCGCTGAACAGAAGATCCCCACGGACCCAAGGATTCATCCAGTAAAGCAAAAGATGAGAAGAATGCGTCCAGAATGGGAAGAAAAAGTCAAAGCGGAAGTAGCCAAGCAGATTAAGGCTAATTTTGTAGAAGTTATCGAGTATCCCACTTGGCTATCTAATGTAGTTCATATGCCCAAGAAAAATAGCGACGTTATAGTCTGCGTCGACTTTAGGGATCTGAACAAGGCCACGCGTAAGGAAGATTTTCCACTGCCACACATTGACGTTATAGAAGACAGCGCGACAAGGGCTATCTTGTATTCCTTTATGGATGGGTTCTCTGGATATCACCAGATCCACATGAACGTGATAGACAAGTTCAGAACTGCACTCATATCAAAATAGGGAATATATTGTTTCAGAGTGATGCCTTTTGGACTCAAGAATGCAGGGGCAACCTATCAACGAGCAGTCACAAAACTAATACATGTTTTGATCCATAAAGAGGTTGAGGTTTGCGTGGATGACATGCTTGTAAAATCTGCCACACCACAAGAACATCCAGCAATGTTAGAGCAATTTCTCATAAGGATTAAGAAGTTCAATCTCCATCTTAACCTAAAGAAATGTATATTTGGTGTCACATTAGGCAAATTATTGGGGCACGTGGTTAGCCAAAGTGGCATAGAGATAGACCCCGACAAAGCTACGGCTATTATGGAAATGCATGTGCCAAAAATTGAGAAAGTATGTCAGCCGCTTTATAGCTCGATTAACTACCACATGTGAGCCTATCTTCAAGCTCTTAAGAAAGCAGCAACCGATAGAATGGAACAAATAGTGTCAAGAAGCTTTTGACAGAATCAAAGCTTATATGATAAATCCTCTTGTGCTGAAGCCATCAATTCTCATAAGGCCATTAATTCTCTATCTGGCAATCAAAGAAACATCTATAAGGGCTATACTGGTTCAGGAACACGGAGATAAAAGAGAACACGCAATCTATTATCTCAACAAGAAATTGCTAGAGTACGAGACTCGACACACCATCATGGAGAAAACTTGTGCCGCAATGGTCTGGCTCACCAAGAAGCTCAGACATTACTTCCAATCCTACTGAATCTAAGTAGTTGCAAAGGTGGATCAAATGAAGTATCTATGTTAGGCTCCTTCCCTACCGGTAAACTGGCGAGGTGGCTCTTATTACTATCAGAATTTGATATTGAATATGTCACTAAAAAGACCATCAAGGGTAGAGCAAGGGCAGAATTCCTAGCAAATCAACCACTCAAAAATGGAGAACCAAAAAACCTAGAGTTCCCTAATGAAATATTGCAGCGACAACGGAGAATCCAAGGAAATGGATCATGTTCTTTGATGGTGTTGTTAACAAGCGAGGGGCTGGTTTGGGAGTTATCATTGTTACACCAAATGGAGCACTCATACCTCTACCAAGATGGTTAGAATTCCCCACCATAAATAATAGGGTAGAATATGAGGTATGCCTATTTGGAATAATCACTCTAATTACCCTCAAAGCAGATAAAGTCAAGATTATTGGCGATTCGGCTTTGGTCATCAAGCATGTCATGGGAGAGTGGGAATTGAAGGAAGAATCTCTCAGACCTTACTTGGAGGCCGTATGGAGAAAAGCCGCTATGTTCAGCGAATGTGAGTTTTGTCACATGCCTCAAAAGGTTAATCAAATGACGGATGTGTTGGCCACTCTAGCCTCAATATGGAAAGGACCTCAAAAACAACCAATCAAACCCTTGTTATGGAGATAACCCGATCTCTGTATTATGTTCATGCGATAGAAAAATCTATGGATAAAGAATAACCCTGGAATACTAACATTGTCAAGTTCCTTAAAAAGGGTGAATTCCAAACCGAATCTATGGATTCCGACAGGAATACACTGTGAAAGCTTGTTGTGCAAATCTACTTGATCAAGGGAGATCTTTTCAAAAGTTCATCTGACAGTTTATTGTTAAAGTGTCTAACTCAACAAAAAGTTGAGAAATTAATGAAAGAAGTTCATTCAGGAGACTGCGGTCCACATATGAATGGCTTCGTGATGGAAAAGAAGATTCCAAGAATGAGATATTATTAGCTAACTATGCTAGCTAATTGTATTTAAGAGGCGAACACTTGCCACGCCTGTCAGATATATAGAGATGTAAGCCATCTGCTCCTAATGACATTACAAAACTTGACGATGCCTTAGCCATTCTCAGCCTGGGCCATCGATGCCATCGGTGAAATAAGACCATCTTTGACTAACGGTCATCGCTTCATTATAGTGGTTATTGATTACTTTTCCAAATGGGTTGAAGCGAAGTCATACACAAGTATCACGACCAAGAAAATGGCTCAGTATATTCCACGACATATTTTTGCCAGATACGGCATTCATCATCATATAGTAAGTGATAATGTTATACAGTTCCAAGGGGAACAACCGATCTTATTGAGAAGCATGGGGTTGAGCATCATCGCTCTTCACCTTATCGGCTGCAAGCTAATTGTGAGCACAGGCTTTTCGGTGACCCTTGGAACAAAGATGACTTGTTGATGTGACCTCATATAGTCTAGTTATTCTATTATTTGAAGGTTGAATCACATTTTACAAATACCTTTTTAATGATTTTGGACCTTTGGCGGAGCTTAAATATCATCCGTATGCATTTAGAATTAACAGTTTTCTTTCACTCGCGCGCAGTAATTTGTTTCACAATTTTCTATAATATTCAAACATTTTTAGCAAGTATCTACATTTTTGGGTTCTATACTCTCCGATCATTCGGGAATGTCAAGAATCGCCTTAATCGAATAACCGTAGAGAAAGTTATAAGCGTCGGAAATTAATCCTAAACCCTAATATGCCCTAATTAACCCTAAAAACCCTAACCCTAATTAATCCATAAACCCTAAGCTAACGCCCTTTACTGCCACCACCGCCGGCAGCAGCAGTGGTGGCAGGTTGCCCTCCGGCGGTGGTGACTACCACTAGAGTGGCAGCAACTGCTGCCGTGGTGGCGATGACCGCCATTATTTGTAGTAGTGAACGCCACCAAGGGCCACCCCCCGCCTCCATGGTGGCTTCACCACCACCATGGCAGCGGCAACAGCCACCCTTGTGGCGGTGGCTGGCAGCGATGGAGTTGGCACGGCCATTTTTTAGTAGTGCCACTTCGCTCTCTCTCTCTCTCTCTCTCCTTGTGATTTTGCCACGTATTTTTCCTAAAAATTTACCTAAGTCGGTGGATTTTTGTGTGTGAGATTATTTAAGCCAATCCAAGAGAGAGATTAGGGGACTTTTCTTTAGGATTTAGAATTAGAAAATCATTTTTGAGAGAAAAGGAATAATAAGAAAGAGAAAGGGAAGAACTAGAGAGAGAAAGCTTAAGAAACGCATAGAATCCAGGTTTAACCCTTCCTAATCTCGATTCTTAGTTGTTCTTAGCCTTAATCTCGTAGCTTAAACACTAAAATCAATTAGAAATCATAGGTTAAAATAGATTAAATAGGGTTCTAGAGACTTTTCCTCAAATATGACCTAAATAATCTGTCACTATTTTCATCGCTGATTCCGTCGCCATTCCATCAAAAAATATCAAAAACTTGCCAAACGTTCGATTCGAGTCTCCCGAGTTAGATTCACGGCCTAGAGGTAGCAAAACTGAGTTCCCTTAATCTTTTACTTCGTTTTATTGTTAATTGTTGCTGCTTTTGGTGTTGTTTCTTGGTTTTCCCTTAGTGTTCTTGGAAAACCATCGGAAAGTAATACAGCCTCTATAGGGATAGCCTTCACCTCTATCCGTATAGCCTTGGCCGCTATTATTATAGCGGTGAAGGCTATAGCTATGGAGGTGAACTCCACCCCTATAGAGGTCCTGTTATTTCTTACGATTTTTGGGTATTTTCTTACCCAAATCCATAAATTCAACATTATTTAAGTGTTTTAAGTCTAGATCTGTTGAAATATAGTTGATTACGACTTAAGACTTCAATGATTTCGAGTTAATGGATGCAAAAACACCGATTTCCCCCCTTAAAAATAAATCTTGACGGCCAAGGCTATAGCGACAGCCTTGACCGCCGCCACTATCGCCTCCAACGCTGCCACTATAGCGGTCAAGGCTATAGTGACGGCGGTCAAGGCTGTCGCCATACCTTTGACGGCCGAAATTTGATTTTAAGTCCTTTTTGGCCATTTTCTTTCTTTTTTACCCCGATTTTTGCCCAAAATATTTTCTAAAAATCACCAAAATTCTGGAATAAATTAAAATTATATTTAATCTATTTTATTTAATTATTTAATTGATTAAATAGCTAAAAAATGTCTTTTTAACTCTAAAAATTCCCAAAAATGTTTCTCTCCATAATAAAATTTTATATTATGCCTTTAATTATTTTTGCTTTATTTGTGATTATTGGTGATTTATTTATCAGTTTCGGGCCATATCGGTATTGGTAAGTTCGGTTAAGGCCTAGTTTCGGTACCCCTTTATTCACTTTATTTATCTGTTTTATTTATTCTTTCGCACTAGAAAAATGTATAGGTATTTGTAAAGCCTTGTAATAATTATTTATTTGCTTTATTTACCGATTTTGTGTTATGTATGGCATATAATCGAAAACTCTAAACAATAACCGGATTAAAATTGCATAAGAACTAAAGTCGCATTTATTAAAACATAAATGGTTTGATTTAAAAATTGAAAAGTAACCAACATCATCCGAACTTGGAATAAGGTACTGTCTAACCACCCGGTGGTATTATCGTACCCAAATTCTCCGGTGGAGCTTAACCGAGTGGTGACTCTATTTTAAAATATAGGATTTCAAGTCTCGTATTCCTTAACATGCGAATTGGACTTAAATTCAACTTCAACATCATTTTCATTATTATTTTCATCACACCTAAAATAAGGATTCTCCCTTAGCACGCTTCACAACATTCTCACGCGGTCCTCGCGGGTGGAAAAGAGGTTGCCAGCTCACAGTGACGACTCCGCTAGGGATTTCCTTTTAACTTAAAACTTGAAATTCGCTTTCGTTTTCAAAATTAGTTAAAGGATTTTGATGATGTGCCTAAATCATTTTTAAATCAACTTTTTATTTCTTATGTCTTTTGAATCCACCTCTTAGTTAGATTCTAAGTTTTAAGGTGCCATTTTATCACCCCCGTGAAGCTTACTTATATACCTCATGCTCGCTAGGAATTGGGGATATTTATGGATGGAACACTTATTTCAACCAATGTGTAATTCCAGCGGTCGCACTCATTTGAGGAGTGGTTGAGTTACACGGAATCAAGGTAAATGAGACCCTTCTACAGTGTCATTCCACAACACCAGTAGTTTGAGACTATGAACTGCAATAAATCTAGCTATAGTAACTTCCCCTTAGGCCCACCAAAATGATTTAGATCTAGGTCGCATACTCTCTTGTTGTTTTCTAGCACTAGAGTTCACCCCAGATTCGTCATAAGGTTGGAAGAGATCTTTTGCTTTCGTGTGCTACTTGTATTGTGCTCATGCATACGCACTTCATGTATAGGCCGCCCGTGGCTGACCTTTATTTTCGGTTCGCTTACCTTTACTCTCACCTCGCTTGAAGGGGGAATTTAACAAAATGCCTGAGATCATTTAAGTCCCGATGACCTAGGTCTAGTTCGCTAGGCATAGAGAGGAATTCATACGTCTCACATATTTTGGGGTTAAGCTTCGCATCATGAGCTCTTTTACTCTCTACCTCTCTAAACCACCCCCGCATATATGGCATTCATCATTCGGATTATTATATAATCATTCATATCATCCATGGTTTGATTAGGGCTAATTGTTTCCCAATTTTAGAGAGAGTTAGACCAAGGCACCACTACCGTCAGTCTCGATCATCCTGTAGTTCGCTATTCTGTGGGTCCAAATTCAGTTTCAAGCGAAGTTTCAGAATCTAGTTTTTTTGCTATGTCCGATTTGCCAACAGTGGATAGGGTTCCGTCTGAGGGTACTTCTTCTCCTCCTCTTCTCCTGCTAGATCATGGTCAATCTCCATTGAGTTTCGAGATTGTCGATGCTTTGTCAGTATTTCTCCGTTTCGATCAGTTTTGAGATGTAATTTAGGGATAGATCCAAGATTCGGTCCGCGCAGTTTTGAAAGAGAAATTAAGTGTTCAAAGGATTCCAATGATTGGTATTCAAGCTCATGGACAACTAGAGACCGCTCAGAATGGGTCAGTTCAGGTTTCGTCATTTCAGCCTCAGTCTATAGTTCATCCGATTTAACCAGTTCAGTGTGTGCAACAGCCCATTCAACCTTCGCCTATCCCATTTAAGTTTGGTCAGGATGTCATACATTCTCAGTACCCCGTGTTCGCTTATCCAACCCAGGCTCTAAGACACACCTTCAAGCCTGATTTCCCCACCAATGTGAGCTAGTTTTTGTTGACCCCAATAACCCCATATCAGTTCCAGCCTGCTTGGTCAATTTCCCGATCTAGTCTATTCCAGTTGGATCAGGATTTAGCTCAACCTCAAATGCCTCTAAAGCCCTTTTCTCCTGCTCCTACTCAGTTTATAGTTGCTTTGAGAGGGGCTGCTTACCCGTAAAACCCCTTTGATACTAATCCACGTGTTTATTCTCAAGTCCAAAGCTCATCGCCTACTTCACCATTCCAGTTTAGCGCACCTCATCCCTCTAGCGACCAGGTCATGAAATCTCCGGGCATGACACCTTAAATTAAAGCTATCAAGCATTGATTAGCGACTCTTTCATCCAGCAACCAGGTCATGCAATCTCCGGATATGACACCCAAAATGAAGGCTCTTCTGCATAAATTCTTGCTCTTTTGGTCCAAAAAAAGTCAAAAAGTAAAGCTCAAAGAGAGTGA
Organism: Euphorbia pulcherrima; assembly: GCA_947683365.1. Classification (NCBI taxonomy): domain Eukaryota; kingdom Viridiplantae; phylum Streptophyta; class Magnoliopsida; order Malpighiales; family Euphorbiaceae; genus Euphorbia; species Euphorbia pulcherrima. The sequence goes on along the minus strand of CANTUS010000003.1, from coordinate 16,584,146 downwards.
AGGACCGTATGCTGTCCCATCTCGGGCTGAGGTGAGGGAGAAGCTTTCTCAAGCTAGCAAGTCAAATCACGGATCATCCCCTCAGGTTCGGACGATTGCTCAGGCGCCGGTCGTGGTTATGGCTGTCTAGCAGAGCAATAACCCCAAAGATATTGCAAGTCCATGAAAATTACCCCTCAGTGTAATCTTAGCCGCCTTAAGGGAGCGCAACCTCCTTAGAACCCTTCACGAGTATAGACCCCCTAAGGAAGAGGAGAAGCATAACTTTTGTGCATATCATATCAAACCAGGCCATTGTACTGACGAATGTTAGAAATTGATTCAAGACATCCACCATTTGATATGGGAAGGAAAGATAGTTGAGCCTGAAAAAGCATTTAACCATCAGGATTCACCCCCACTTTCTGGCTCACCAAAAGGAGGTAGTGGTCTGTAGTAGCTAATTAGGGCCATCTATTCTAAAGACAAAGCTCCTGCAATCCAACTCAATACCTCTGTGATTCAAGCTGCACCTATTCGAACACCTGCTCAAAAAACATTCATATCCCCATGGCAACTCCCTCTTAGTGTCCTATTTGCCAAGTCACAAGAGAAAGGTATAATTAGCCCACTTCGTGAATACCAGTCTCCTACACCCAGAGAGAAAGGAATTTCTGTCGCTATCATGTTCAGACAAGTCATAAAATAGATCAATACAAACCTCTAGGCAGGGCCATTTGGGGTTTGATAAGAGAAGGGAAAATTGATCAGCCAGCTAGAAAGATCGGTACTGTTAGTGGAGTGAATGCGATCAATTCTGGCCTACCTGAAGAATTTGTGTTAGCTATGGTCTTCTCCAGTTCAGCTAATGCCACTATTATACAAGCCAATTCTACTGCTAAATCTGACAAGAATCTCATGAGGTCTCTAGTGAACGAAGGAGACAAGTCATCAGCCGAACAAGTGAAATTTCTAGATCTCGTCCTAGATGACATGCCAATGAAAGCTACCGAGGATGCTTAATCTACCAGCTCTGCCAATCAAGACCCTCCGTCTGTGGAGGATGACTATCTATCTATTTATTTAATTTTCTTTCCTAGTACTTAGATGTGAAAATTCTGCCTTTAAGGCATTTTTAATTCAATCAAAGACTCTCTTTTTGCTTATCTATTTGATGTTTTGCCAGATGGGTCCATGCATTCATTTTATCATAAGCGTAATGTGTTCAATAATCATGATGGTTCTTTAACTGAAATAAATTTAAGTACATGCAATGGCAACCATTTTCTAATGACCTAACCTCTGGAAGAAAAAAGAGAGATAAATAAAGTTCTTAAAGATAGTGATAACGCTTCTACTTGGTCGGTCACACCTAGTCACACCCGGGGTTCATCGTCAGATTGCCAAGCATCGCATCTTTACACCTAGAATAGAAAAAAAGAAGCTCGGTCCTTCCCTGGATAGATCTAATATGTCAATCGATTCATCACCGGCCTCATGTCTATGTGCAAACCTATTTTTAAGCTATTGAAGAAGCATCGGCCGATTATGGAGAAGGAGCATTGCAAGACCGCCTTTGACAGAACTAAGGCTTACCTTTTCGTCGCTCACCCATTCTCAAATTCCCACCCCTGATACACCATTGATCCTTACTAATATCCAATACCTTCCAAATCTATAAGCCTTCCCTATTTCTCTCCTCATTGGCCATTCTCGGTGAGGGGGATGCATATGATCGATGAGATTCGACCCTCATCAGCAAATGAACACTACTTTATCATCGTAGGGGTAGGTTACTTCTCAATATAGGGGGAAGACGAGTCTTTCACCGACATTACCACCAAGAGGATGTCCAAGTTCATCGAGAAATGCATCTTCACCTGGTATAGACTTCACAGCTTGGTCTTAGAAAATCAGTTTTAGTCCTAAGGGGTAAACCACTGATCGATCAAGAAATTTAGGTCTGAGCATCGTAGATCTTCACTCAACTGACCACAAGCTAGTAGGGCAACCAAAGCCGTAAACCGGCTTATCAAGGAGCTAATTTGGAAGACCACAGCAAATATCAAAGATTGAGTCGATGAGATATCATCCACCCTTTGAAGATGTGAAACAAGTGTTAGAATTCTTGCAAACCGAACACCTCTTTCCTTTGCCTATGAAATGGAAACCGTGCTACCAACCAAAATCGAGATGAAGTCCTTAAGAGTCGCAGTCAAAGAGACCCTCATAGACTAAAGCATTGTCTGAATAGCTTAAGCAGTCTCCAGGTATACCGATAGCGCGTAGTGACGCCGAACAAAAATCGAGTCAAGCATCAGAGGTATCGTCAAAGGCCGATGATCTAATTCCAAAGCAAGCAAAGCCTACTAATGCAGATCCAAGGGAGAAGTTCCGACCAGATTGGGTAAGACTTCGCGTATTCAGAAAAGCACTCGATCTAAGGGGCATGATTATCGATGGTAATGAGTTCGTAAACCCTATCAATCATAATTGTTTGAAGCATTATCATATCTAACCAAAAGAACCAAATACAGAAAAGTAGCACATAAAAAAATAGATAAAAATCAATCACCCAGTGAGTGGTCCTCTACTGCTCGGGCAAAAATTAGGGTGTATCCCGCTGGTTGGTATTCTAAAAACTGATTAGGCAAAAGTTAGGGTGCAACAAAAGCCCGCTAGACTAAAAACTAAAAAAGGGCGATCTAGGCAAAAGTCAGGGTAAAGTGAGCAACGAGTGTTAGCTAGAAAACCTACATAGGCTAGTTAACATCAGAGTTTGGGCCAATAGAAATGGTTATCATCATTGTGTACTCAAACTTAATTCATTTAATTGAAATGTCATTTTACTGAATTCTTTATGTTTAAGCTTGAATGAATATTGGGCCTAAGAGGCAATTTGTTGTAAGTAAGTCGAACAAAGGGTTCCGTGCAGTCAACTCAATTCCTCAAAATAAAAGAAAGAGAACAAAAGGCAAAAATCCTGATAGATTGAAAAGAAGCAAGGTCTATACAAAAGCCGGCATAGTTCGCTGGATTGAAAACCCGAAAAGGGCGGTCCAAGCAAAAATTAGGACATAAGAGCAAAATGGTAAACAAAGTCTGATGAGCCCAATTCAATGTTTGGGTCTATACAAGAATTAAGACAATTAAAATAAAGATAAATGACTGCCATCAATCACATCGAGATATCTGCATTATCGTCATCAGCATCAGAGTGCATGAATACATTCTCCTGTCTAATGGATTCGAAGGACTCAAATTCATCCTCTACCCATATCCAACTCAGATCTCGACCGCAATCGAGCATCTCGATTCCACAGCATCCTAATCTTCTGAAACCATCCTTGGTAGAATTCATTGGTAGTGATGGCGTCCAGCCGTTCATCACGCAAAATCTTGAACTTTGCTGCATTCTCCCACCTGTCTTCGATTTGCTCAATTCGATAATCATTTATACAAGCAAGAGGATGTGTATAAAATAGTAATCCTCCGCCAAGGGCATCTTATTTTGTCTGTACCGTAAGGCACTTCAGTATATTCTCTTCCCTATTCAAGCATCTACCGCACCTAACATCCATCTAGCGAGCAGACAAAGCAATTAATAACGCAAGCAAGCAATCACATCAGTCAAACCAAATAAGACAACCAAAGTATCAAGTCACGAATGTATCATATGAATGCCAAAATACAGTAAGAAAAGAAAAGATAGTCATCAAGGTATCTAAAGGGTAGCAAGATAATGCAGAAGTGTATCAATCTGGCAGCATGGTCACCACAGCTGTCAATCCTCCCCGTTATAATCAGATCGAATGTATCCTATCCCATCGTCATCCTCGCTCCCCTCATCCTCTGTGGTGTCCCACATATGAATGCGAGGCTATACGGGCTTAAATGAAGGCTCAAGGCAAAATGCAGACCTCATAAAAGACACCTTTCTCATCCCTGTAGCACCTTGAGTAAGTCCCGAGGATCCAAATCACCTCGCATTAGCTATAAACCCCCAACCATCGCTTCCAGCATCAGCACCTCGACCATTCCCCCTAAGCTGGTTCTCGAGATTGTCCCTCTGAATCTGCAACCTCCGAGCCTGTTGTTGAGCTGTGCCATCTCTCGGGCATACGTGGCCCTCTCCTCTGCATACTAAGCTCTCTCAAATGCCACCTGGCTCTGATATTCTGCAAGTTCCCTCTCAGCGCGCACTCTACCCTTCTCATTGGTCTAGACCTGGTCTTGCTCCATCGTAATAAAAACCTACATATGTCAATAACCCCAAAAATGATCAGCCCCAATAAATTATGCATCATGCATACATTCATAATATTCATATTTGTTATCATATTTGTTTCTTGTAGGAAATGAGAAAGAAATCAATTACCCAGGAAATGGAATCCTGGTCTAAGACCATGTCTCTCACCAAAAAATATCCCCGAGCAATACGTTCGGCCTCAGAAACAAGCACCTATAAGTCAAAAATAAAATTAGACCGATCACCACGGTTGGACAACAGTCTATCATAGTCAAAAAAGTACATACATGTGTAGTATTGGAAGGAGTGAAGAAAATGGGCATGGTAGTCTCCTCGATGCGCTTAACCTCGCGCACCCCTGGCCGACTCAAAACTCATAGCTCTTGCTCCATGGCATTCCCCTGGACCCCCTAGATAAATCTATAGAATGGAATCCCCCTAGCATGGGGAATCTCCGTGAAAGCCAGCTCGGGCTGGAATTGTGGCCCCTGCGAAGTGTCTCCTGGGCCGCTACAGCTGGCGCCGCTAGTCCCTCTCCTCTTCTTATAGGAAGCCTAAAAAGGAGCAAATCAAATGTCAATCTAAGTAGTGAGCAATAACAATTATCATCGGGAAGTCAGAAGGCATTCTCAATAGTCAAGTTGTACCTTTTTTAGTCCGGATAGGAAAACTCTGGGGCTGGCAAGATCCTCAGCATCGAAAGGCACACCATCCTGATCCATGGCTATGCCACCACCCTCATCATCTGAAGGGGGCTCATCATCATCATCAGCATCTCTGCCATACCCGTTGCTACCCTCGGTCACCATGCTATCATCTCCAAAATCCTCATGCTTATCAAATGGGGTCAATCTCGGGCAAGTAGGAATAAGCCGATCGAGGTGGGCAGCATAATCTTGTCTAAGTGATGACACTCTCTCCTAATCATCGACCAAATACCTCTCTTGATCCCTCACGGGCATAAGGTGGGGCCAGAATGTGCCCACCGGCACATCACACGGAACTCTCCTCCGAAGGGTAATGCTGGTCCTCCACCTCCAGATGCACTCCTCGAAATACCACTTCTGACTCCGGGGGCACTCAAGTATGAGTCTGCAGCCATCAACCCCTCGTCGATCAAAAGCTCCTCTCCAGATCGCTCTGATATGATAATAATATGGCAGTCCTCTCCATGGCTTTGCAATAAGCTAAAAAATAATAATAAATCACTGTAAGTATCTCTCCTTTTATTCATACAGTTTTGAGCTAATGGTTTAAAATAAATGTGTAGGAATAGATTTTATCACCCAATCTCAGCGAAGCTACCTCAAGTAACCCCTATACCAAGCGTGCCCATGGGTATCTTTATCCTTCCAACCTACCATCCATCGAGCTATGTAATGAGAACCATCCGGGGACTAACTGCCTAATCCAGGTGGCGTGACAACTCTATGCACGTACGCCCATACCTACAAAAAGAATGATAAAGTCAGTGTACAGTTAGCATAATTATTTCAGATTTTTTGATGGGTGGAATTTCTAACCTGAATCTAAAAGGCCCCGGCCTTGAACTCGTCGATGTCCCCGCAGGCCGAGCAATCAAGGTTATAGTACATCTGTCCAAGTATAGCCCGAGGCCAATTCCACTCCCGAGAAATGGTCATGTCCTCAAGAATGCTAAGCAAGCCTATAGTGACCATGCTCGAGGAAGAGGGAAAGAATAGGATAGTGAGCAATGTGATGATGAAATATCGCAAATACTGGGTCAACCTATCGCAACTAATGTCAGTCTCGTGGGTCCAATATATCTCAAGAGCGGCATACTTGAGCCTATCTTTTATTGGGGAAGGGACCCCAAGCAGCGCCTCCACTCAAGCCGAGAAGCTGGCTGGTCGTGAAAGCGGTCAAGATATAAGCTAAAATGGATCAGTAGCCCTCCCCATCGGAATCCTATCATCGCCACTACGTCAGAAGTGGTGATGGTTAGCTCCCCAATCGGTAAATGAAATGTGTGGGCGATCTCGCTCCACCGCTCTACCAGGCATGCTATGACTATCTGGCTCATAGGCTTATGCCTCGTTGGTAAGGCCTCAAGCAATGGCACCAAGCCCCGTATCTATAATCGCCTCGACCAGTGAGAAATCTCGGGTTGACCATACCTTAGCCTTTATTTTTATCCACCATTTAGCACAACTGCTCATAGACCCTCATGGTCTTGTAACGATGGGTCTACAAAATGTCAAATATCGGGGGTTAGTACCCAAAAAAAAAGAGCAGAAGTTAATTATGCAAATTAGACAAAGAAAGCCAATTTTTAGCACCTCAATCACCTCAGAACTGAATATTGACATCAAAATCAGATTCAGGACGAAAAATTACTAGGTTAGCCTCCCCCCAAGCTTCTTTCAGGCTCGTAGGTGACGGCTTTACCGCCGCTGCAGTTGCCGCAGCCACCGACATGGCGGCGTTCATCGCCACCGTGATGGCGTCTACTGCTATAGCAGTGGCGGCGGCAGCGGCCCTGAGCCGTCTCTCGGTGTCCTTTTTCCCTAAAATGTAAATTTTTTCAACCGAATCCCAGTCCAAATCCGCCCAAATCAGTCCCTAAATGATCTTAAAGCAATTCTAAACTCTATTCATCAATAATTCCACTAAAAATCCAAGCCTAAATGCCTAAGAATTCAAAATTAGGCCATGGCATAAAGCGCAAAATTTAAAATTTTGATCGGGTTTCGATAGATTACCTGAAGAGATGAGGTATGCTCATATAAATTCGTGTACATTCAGGGTTGCGAGTAAGGAGTATACCCTAAATACTTTTCTTCTCGGCAAAGTCAATACGCTTGGGCAACCAAGAGGGCACACAAACCGTGATTGGTCACACGCAAGGAACTATAGTCAATCCTACTGGATCCTCTCTTGATCATTTTGGAATGACAAATCAAAAGAAATCGAACCCATTTATAGTTATATAAAATAGAAAGAAAAGAAGAAAGGAAGAAAGAAAAGAAGAAGAATGGATATAAGAAAGAAAAAAGATGCAGAATGTGAAAGAAAAGGAAAAGAGAAAGAAAAGAATAAAAAGGAATATATTCCTTTTTGTCATTTAGTATATAGCATATTCTCTGGAATATTCCTTTCCACAAGGGGCAAAACTCTCTGACCGGTTATTTCTTTTCAAACCCCGGATATCCCTAAACTCAGTTTATATAATATTCTCCTGTTTTATTGCTTAATTGAAAGGGCAAAATTTTGTTCCACAATATCAATTAAGCAATAAAAACACAATTCGTATGTTTACTAATGCTTCAAAACTACCTTGACAACGCCGTAAGGCAATTTTGATGGACGATCTGTCCGAAGATCTAGAATTCAAAATTTAGAAAATCCTTTCGAGGCACCTCAATGCAACCTTTAGAATCCCCAGAGGCACCTCGATGCAACCTTCCAAATCTCTAGGGCACCTCGATACAGCTTACCGATCCGAGAATACAAAATTCAAAAGCCCAAGCCCGCCCTTGGCAAGCCCTCAAAAGCCCAATCCCATGCTTAGCAACCCTCAAAAGCCCAAGCCTACGCTTTGTAACCCTCAAAAGTCCAAGCCCACGCTTGGCAACCCTCAAAAGCCCAAGCCCATGCTTTACGACCCTCAAAAGCCCAAGACCGCGCTTGGCAACCCTCAAAAGCCCAAGCTCTCTCTTGGCAACCGTAAAAAGCCCAAGCCCGTGCTTGGAAACCCTCAAAAGTCCAAGCCTACACTTGGCAACCCTCAAAAGCCCAAGCCTGCACTTGGCAACACTCAAAACCCTAAGCCCGCACTTGGCAACCATCAAAAGCCCAAGCCCGAACTTGGCAACCCTCAAAAGCCCACGCCCACCCTTAGCAACCCTCAAAGGCCCAAGCCCTCACTGGCAACACTCAAAAGCCCAAGCCTGCTCTTGGCAACCCTCGAAAGCCTAAACCCGCACTTGGCAACCCTCAAAAGCCCAAGCTCGGGCTTGGCAACCCTCAAAAGTCCAAGCTTGCTCTTGGAAAACCTTAAAAGCCTAAGCCCGCTGTTGGCAACCCTTAAAAGCCCAAGCCCGTGACTGGGAAAGCTCAAAAGCCCAAGCCCACACTTGGCAAACCCTCAAAAGCCCAAACCCGCACTTGGAAATTCTCAATAGCCTATGCCCGCACTTAACAAACCTCAAAAGCCCAAGCCAGCGCTTGGCAACCCTCTCCTCCCTGATAGGTCCATTGATGATGCACCTCCAAACTGTCCGTAGACAACTGTCTCAAGAAATAGCTACTCCTCTTTCTCCTAAAGCAACCAGAAATCCATCCCAAAACTGTTTGGGGGGGAATCGAAGGTGATACCGAATTAAAATGTCCAAGTCAGAATTTTGTCCTTAATAAGTTCATTGATGGAAACCCCAGTAGAGAACCACTTCAAGAACCTGCACCTCAGGTATAACCTTCTATCCTAGCTCTTTCGTGAGATCACACTTAGCCCACCAAATGGTAATCTCCCAAGGGGCAGCCTGTGAGCACGGGCTTTTTGGTGACCCTTAGAACGATGATCACTTGTTGCTCTGACCTCGTATAGGCTAGTTATTCTATTCTTTGAAGGTTGAATCACGTTTTTAAAGTACCTTTTGATGATTTTAGACCTTTGGCGGCGCTTAAATATCATCTGTATCCATTAAGAATTAACCATTTTCTTATGCTCACGCACAGTAATTTGTTTTGCAATTTTCTATAAGATTTGAACATTTTCAACAAGTATCATTTATATTTTTGGGTTCTGTACTCTCCGAGCTTTCCGGAATGTCAATAATCACCTTAATCGGATAACCGTAGTTAAAGTTATAAGCGTTGGAAGTAGAAACCCTAATGAACCTAATTAATCAGAAACCCTAATTAGCCTAATTAATCCTAGACCCTAATCTGCCCTAATTAACCCAATAAAACCCTAAAAACCTAACCCTAATTAATCCATAAACCCTAAGCTAGCCCCCTTTGCTGCCACCACCACCGGCGGCAGCGGTGGCGGCAGCTTGCCCTCCGGCGGCGGTGGCAGCCACTAGAGTGCCAGCCACCGCTGCCGTGGTGGCAGCCACCGCTGCCGTGGTGGCAGTCACCGCCACTATTTATGGCAATGAACACCACCTGGGTGGCCATCCCCCGCCTCCAAGGTGGCTTCACCGCCGCCATGGCAGCTACCATCACCACCCTCGTGGCAGTGGCTGCTGTTGTCATGGAGGTGGCGGCCATAGCCGTGGAGTTTGTACGGCCATTTTTTGGCCGTGCCACTTCACTCTCTCTCCCCTTGTGATTTTGCCACGTATTTTACCGAAAAATTAGCTTAAGTCGGTAGATTTTTATGCGTTAGAGCATTTAAGCCAATCCAAGAGAGAGATTAGGGGACTTTTCTTCAAGATTTAGAATTAGAAAATCATTTTTGAGAGAAAAGTAAGAACAAGAGAGAGAAAAGGAAGAACTAGAGAGAGAAAACTTAAGAAAAGCATAGAATCCGGGTTTAATCCTTCCTAATCTTGATTCTTAGTTATTCTTCGGCTTAATCTTGTAGTTTAAACACTAAAATTAATTAGAAATCATAGGTTAAAACAGATTAAATAGTGTTTTAGAGACTGTTCCTCAAATACGACCCAAATAATCTGTTACTATTTTCGTCGCCGATTCCTTCGCCATTCCTTCGGAAAATCATCAAAAGCTTGCCAAACGTCCGATTCGAGTCTCCTGAGTTAGATTCACGGCCTAGAGGTAACAAAACTGAGTTCCCTTAATCTTTTACTTCGTTTTATTGTTTATTGTTGATGTTCTTGTTGCTTTTAGTGTTGTTTCTTGATTTTCCCTTGGTGTTCTTGGAAAACCGTCGGAAAGTCTTCTAACCTCTATAGGGATGGCCTTCACCTCTATCCTTATAGCCTTGGCCACTACTATTATAGCGATGAAGGCTATAGATATGGAGGTGAACTCCACCCCTATAGAGGTCCCGTTATTTCTTACGATGTTTGGGTATTTTCTTACCTAAATCCATAAAATAAACATTTTTTGAGTGTTTTAAGTCTAGATCTGTTGAAATATAGTTGATTACGATTTAAGACTTCAATGATTTCAAGTTTATAGATGCAAAAACATCGATTTCCCCCCTTAAAAACAAATCTCAACGGCCAAGGCTATAGCGACAGCCTTGACCGCCGCCACTATAGCCTCCACCGCTACCACTATAGTGGTCAAGGCTATAGTGATGGAGGTCAAAGCTGTCGCCATAGCTTTGACTGCTGAAATTTAATTTTAAGTCCTTTTTAGCCATTTTCTTGCATTTTTGACCCCGATATTCACCCAAAATGTTTTCTAAAAATCACCAAAATTCTGAAATAAATTAAAATTATATTTATTCTATTTTATTTAATTATTTAATTGATTAAATAGCTAAAAATGCCTAAAAATGCCTTTTTAACTCTAAAAATTCTAAAAAATGTTTTTCTCCATAATAAAATTTTATTTTCTGCCTTTAATTAATTTTGCTTTATTTGTGATTATTGGTGATTTATTTATCGGTTTCGGACCATATCGGTATTGGTAGGTTTGGTTAAGGCCCAGTTTCGGTCCCCCTTTATTCGCTTTATTTATCCGTTTTATTTATTCTTCTGCACTAGAAAAATGTATAGGTATTTTGTAATAATTATTTGTTTGTTTTATTTACCACTTTTGTGTGATATATGGCATATAACCGAAAACTCCAAACAATAACCGGATTTAAATCACATAAGAACTAAAGTCGCATTTATTAAAACATAAAATGGTTTGATTTAAAAATTGAAAAGTAAGCAACATCATCCAAACTTGGAATCTGTGTTTTAAGGTACGGTCTAACCACCCGGTGGGAATATCGTACCCAAATTCTTGGTGGAGCTTAACAGGGTGACGACTCTATTTTAAAATACGGGATTTCAAGTCTCGTATCCCTTAACACGCGAATTGGACTTAAATTCAACTTCAACATCATTTTCATTATTATTTTCATCACGCCTAAAATAAGGATTCTCCCTTAGCATGCTTCACAGCATTCATATATTTTCCAACCCCCTGCTACGCATCTCATGCGATCCTCGCGGGTGGGAAAGAGGTCGTCAACTCACCCTAATGGAGCCGTAGAAGCAGCTAATAAGGCAATTAAGAACATTCTCTCTAAAATGATTGCCAATTACCGGTATTAGGCCGATCATTTGCCTTATGCCTCATGGGGATATAGAACCAATGTCAAGACTCCTACGGGATAAACCCCTTTCGCTCTTGTCTATGGTATGGAGGCGATATTGCCCGTGGAAATGGAGATCAAATCTTTGCGCTTAGCCCTTGAAGAAAAACTTCCTAAAGATGAATGGGCAAGGGCAAGACACAAATAAAGCATTAAATAGACACTGAGAATTGTTTAATAAAACACGCATGGAAATAACATTTCTGTCTTTATTTCACATAAAGTACATTACAAGCAGGAAATAGAAACAAAGAGGGAAAACAACGAGGCTCAAAGCCTTTATTCTTCCACGGAAACGAAAGATGCACATTGATAAGCTTAGTGGCCTCCGAGAAAGCTACGAAGTCTGTTAGTCTTGGCAAGCCTTTCTTCAAGAGTAGCAAGACCACGGGTGCTAACAACCCAGAAGTAATAAGCCTCACTTGGGTAAATGTCAAAGGGCTCAAAATGATTCACCTCCACTTGAGTGCGATTATTCCACCTCACGTCATGACGGTGACCCGAGTATAAGAAAGCTTAGAGCCAAGATGTCGGAAACCTCTGAGAACGGCCATATTGCCTACACAAGCGACCAAGAGAGTATGTGATAATCTCATAAAGGCCAATAAGAACCACACTATTTAGCAACATCTGTGGTCACATGAGTGATCCCCCACCAGTGACAAATCCAATGGATATCCTCAACAGTATGACTCCCCATGAACTCAATCCACTCCTCAATAGTAAAGTCTCTATGAGAGTGACCATCGATGTGAACCAAGGAGCTCCGCACTGAATAAACCTTTGGTCGATAATCCATGTACGTAGGGACGGACAGTATAGAAAGCTTATCCCAGAGCCAAAGTTGTAGTAAAAAAATAAATGAATAAAAAATAATAAATAAAAGTGGTCTGCTGGATTGAAAACTTGAAAAGACGATCCAGGCAAAAATTAAGGCAAGCCTGATAAATCAAAAACCCGAAAGGGCGATTTATGCAAAAAGAAAGGCTAGAATAAATTTACTTGGAGAAGAAGTCTACTACCCATTGAATTAACTTCGATACCATTTCGGGCGGAACCCATGAAAATCAGTGTCTCGGCTAGACTCACTATAACTGGAGATTTCCCCTCTAACATTTGGTCAACAATTGTTAAATAGGCAAAACTGCAGACCATGATCGGAGATTCACAGAGAAACACTCCTAACAAAAGCAGACAAATGAGTTGAAGCTAGCTTGCATTACTAAGAGGAAGATTCCTGACTATGTCGAAAGCCACATCCAACCTCAAGCCTTCATTTTTAGGGACATTACAAATCAGTTGACGTCTATCATGCCGTTGCAATCAAAATTGATCCATCAGAAAGTCAGAAAACTCGGGTCGATGCGTCGAAATTGCAAGAGGCATGTCGATCAAAGATCTTAAAAGCCCACAAAATTCCTCACACAAGGGCCAAGCTTGTGATCTCCAAAATGAAAAATGTTGTCAATGGGATCCCAAAACTTGACAGCAGCCTAAATTACATTCTCCTTAACAAAGATACAACAATACTCCTTCATGTGTGATATACCATAAATCCCAAGACGGTCCCAACCATCAGAATTCTTCAGATAAATGTTTAGATCTGCACAGAATCAGATGTAGTCCTGCATGGTGATAGGTTCCAGAAGAGAGAAAGTAGCAGTTTGCTATACATAGTTTATGTGGCCATCTGCCAATATCTGGTAGATTACTCTGATAAACTCGATTATTAGAAAAAAAAAGAGAAGGGGAAGAGGAGCGTAAAGCACTGGCAATGATGTTTGCATAAGAAAAACCCCACAATTGGCCTAAATAAATAAAAAGAAAAAAAAGAAGGCTTATCTACTATTCGCTGCTCGAACCCAGCTAACTAAAAGGATCACCACCCTGCGGGAGGAATCTAGGAAGATTGCCCTGTCCTTGTTGAGGCTGCTGTTGTTGGTCATCCACTTGAACCATCCCCAACTGCGCTCAAAGTCGTCGGATCTCCATCTACAACATTTTAACACATTTCATTCATTTGCATTTTGTAACATGCCATGCACTATCATTAAAATAATAAAGTAATAAACATACCACCATATCAGAATTTTGGTTCATCATAAACTGTTGTTGTTCGCGTATATATCCCTAGTCGATGATGCTATAAGCTATGGGTACCTGAGGAGTTAAAATTAAAATGAGTCAGGTTCATGATGATCTGAAAACAAAGGCTAGAGAGTCAAGGAACTCACAAGAGTAGTCCCGGGTGGATGAAAAGTCACCGGACGCTCAAGATCTACATATGGATGAATCACTGAGGTATAGATAGTTAGGTCCGGGCGATACATCATGGATATGCTCTAATCATACTGGAATCCCCAATGGCTCTCTATCATTACCAAACCTTGAGAAGGAGCTGAAGAGGCAGAAGAAATCCCAATAGGCCTAGCCGTCATCCTACCACAATGATCCTGAACAAAGACCATAAAATAAAAGAAGCTTAGGTCAATGTCAAACAAGAGCAATAAGAAAGTAATCAAGGGGCACATACCGTAACCAGAGCCAGCTTATGTGCTAGGGATATCGGCAGGTATGGATGGCTCACTCTCACTAGGAGGATTGTGGATGTCTGTCATCGGAGCCATAGGAATCGGATCCACATACGCCAGCCAACAAGCTCCCTGCGGTAAAACTCCTTATAGCCCATAGGGCACTCAGTAAAAGAGGCATCTACTCCAATGCTGCCTAGATGAACAACATCAGCTGAGCTCTCGAGACAGAAAACACATCGAGGTACAGGTGGTGGAATCGAGTGAGTCCTAGGTGTAAGATGACAACCCTAAATCCGATCTCTAAGATACCACTCAAGGGAAAAGGGAGTCTCCAGAATCAGATGAGAGCTCGTGAACTCCCCAGTAAAATGCAGGAAATCCAGCCACTGATCCTGAAGGCCCCAAGGAGAAGTCCTAATCTAAAAATAACAGAGGTTAAAATAAGGAACCAAGAAGCACAATGGAATGTGAAAGCAGCTAAAGCCACGTGACTTACCAACTCAGAGGTCAATAATCGGAGCTGGGTGGCAATGACCCCAAGGGCATCGATCTCCCATTTGCACTAATAGTGAGGCAGTCTTAGAAAGCATGGGAGATTTTCGTTCATCAAGAGTAGTGCAATCCTTAAGATCTGAGTCTCGAAGAACGAAACCTGCAAAGATGTAAAATAAAAATGTAAGCATTCTAAATCCAAAGTCCAAAAATAAGAAACTATAAAGGCCTAAGGTGATTACAAAGACAACTTGGAGGCAAGACTTGAGCTTCCCGATCTGGTTCCTCGCACACTGATCGAGAGCCCAGTACATATGGCTGAGATTGATCAAGCTCGGAAGAATACTGAGATTCACCATGGAAACTCCTGTGTTAAAACATAACTAGGACAGATTCACAGCCACAAAGTCCCTAACCTCAAACTCCACAGGCAAACCAGCACCCTTGCCAGAAGTCCAAAACTTTATAAGCTTATCACAAGAGATCCCTCTGCGATCCTCGGCATATCCAATCAGAGCCTTGATAAGTCGATCATCAAAATGATGGCGAGAGAAACAGGCATTGAAGTGAAGGACTTGACGTCAAATGATATATTAGTGATTGCACAATAATCCACAGGCGTGATGGTATACTCGTCGCAGCCAAAGTGGAAAGTGTGAGTAGTATATGACCACCTGCTGAGAAGTTATATTGAGAAATCTTTAGGAATGTAAGGATATCTTTTCGATTTCTTATAATTAAGTTTGGCAATTATCTTATCCAATGAGGTCCCCTCTATCAAAGCTTTGGCACCCGGGGAAAGAGCCTTGTGTACCAAGTTCCAAACTGAGTAATGTTGGCACTGTCAATGGGAGTAACCTAATCACAATAAAATGTACATTGTATTAATTTTCAAAATTCATTCAAAAAAATATACAAATATGCATGTAAACGATAACCTTGCATCGTATTTCGCAATAAAAGCCTAATTTATTTTTGCACCAATCCTAATTTCGAAGGGCATTATTCTCGAAAAAAAAATTTCTACAATAAGTTCAAGGCTTATAAGAAATCTAGGGGCATTCATTTTTATCATACATAACATTTTGTGCATTATTTTCTCCAAAACAAAATCTATCATGCAAAAACAACAAATTTTAGTATTATGCATTTTTCTAAATCAAGTGCAATAAAATAAAATTAACATTGAAGTAATAAACACCAAAAAGAAAAGAAGAAAAGAGAACTAACCAAGTTTCGAGAAAGATGGGATACGCAATTTAAGGCGACGAGAATTTCCTTGCCAAGCTCGACCCCATTAAATCCCCAATTTGGAGGTAATCTGTACAAAGCTTCAATAGGCA
Source organism: Euphorbia pulcherrima (assembly GCA_947683365.1). NCBI lineage: Eukaryota > Viridiplantae > Streptophyta > Magnoliopsida > Malpighiales > Euphorbiaceae > Euphorbia > Euphorbia pulcherrima. Next base: position 16,568,303 of record CANTUS010000003.1, on the reverse strand, counting down.
CCCAAGCTAACTCCACTTGTTAGCCCCTAATCTTTGACTTGATAAGTTTGCACAAGAAGACCCGGAAGAGGAAGCTTGACATTATACAGCTTGAACCACATAGAAACTCCGAAAAATCGGAGTAAAAGCGGAAAAATCGGAAGAAGAAAAAAGAAAACATCTTAAAATTTTGAAAATTATAGGAAATTGCTAACAAATTTGAAAAAAGAGAAGAACCGAATTTGTTGGTGTGAGGAGAAATGGAGAATCAGATCTATTTTTATAGCCAGCATGTGATGAGCCCGCGGGCTCATCACCTAGGTGATTAGCCCGCGGGGTGATTACCTATCCATGTGGCACGCGTTTACGAGTCAATTCTGCATTTTGACCGTTAGACGTGTAACGGCTAGAAAAGTTATCGTTAGTTAGGCTTTGACCCCGCAGGCTCATTGCCTGTTTTTAGCTTTTTTTTATCTATCATGCATTTTCTGCATTGTTTACAAAACTAGCGGACCTAAAAGCCATTTATACACAGCATCTACTGCATTTCTGCATGGACATAATTCTAAAAATTGTTCTCGACCCCCAGTCATTTTAATTTAATCATTTTCATTCGTTTTAACATTTTTAATCGAAGGAGCAAAAATATTTTTGTTTCGAAATTAGTCGATTAAAAATATTTCAACTCATTCTGCATCACGCACGATTTTGTTTGTTTTGCATACGACAAAATTTCTAGCACGAAATTCATGTATGCGAGGGCAAGCTGTTAGCATAGGTCTGTTCCAGCCGGATGAGGAATAATGCCTATTTCATTTAGTGATCAGACGAGAGAGCCAAAAAGGACTAAATTGTCATCCAAAAAATAAGAAATTCAAAAATCCACATTCGAGGGAAGCCTCGATTTAGCATTTCCTACTGAAAAATTAAAAAGTCAAAATTTTGGTCAAAGTAGTCTTTGAGCCTGCGGGCTCATCACCCATGAACAGTAAAAAAATCATATCTCAGTAAATATTCGCGAGATTTACTGACTGATTTGCGAGATTTGCAATCATTTGCGCGATGAGCCCACAGGCTCATTACCTCAGCTTGGAGCCCGTGGGCTCATTACTCCTTTCTATAAATAGCAGCCCAAACTTTCCATTTGGAGCAGAAGAAGCAGATTGTAAAAAGACGTAAAATCATTCTTTCGTTTTTATTTCCGGGAATCCAAAAAGCCCTAAAACTTTGCCAAAATACTTCCAAATCCGAGCTTTATCACCTACACTAGATACAAACTCAATTTTTTTGTCTTTTCAGATCTAGATCTCACAGTGATCTTCGGTCTAAAAATGACATAATCTCTCAAAAACCCCGCATTTTTCTATAGAATTAATTCAAGATTATGGCCATAACTTGAGTTAAATATATTTTCCAACCAAATCACAATCTTTGACAACTTCGGTCATGCACCGGCTCTCAAGTCATCCTGGACAGACGAAAAGGTAAACTGAGGGTAATTGGCTCTAAGCACACCTTTAAAATTCATTAAAATTTATTTTTATTAATTTTATTATTGCATTTTTGCATATAACTTCATTGGTTAAGTGAGCACTAGAGCCACTTAAACTATAACATGTGTAAATAAGCTCGCATGTGTGGATAAAATATCTGGAATGAGAGAAAACTCTATCCGAGTTTTTGGGCCAAAACCCAAGTGTTGCCGTTACTCTGCCGAAATTTTGGTAGAAAATATCAATTCATTATGCCGTTATCATGTCCATTTTATTTCTTGAATTTATTTCTTAAATAAAGTCGTGGTAATGCAAAAATTACCACAAATTCCAAAATTAATCCAAACAATTTGAACAATATGATGACCTATTATGTCCGAACTCAGAATCTCACTAACTTTTCGGCATAAAAAATCTCATTTTGGATCAGTATACTGCAATTTCATGTGGAGTTAAACTGGGTGGCGACTTTATTTTATTTTTAAATAAAGTAAAAATACTTTATTCTAAATATATTTTCTTTTATTAAAATGTGTAAATATATTTTGCAATATAATCACATTTTTTACTTATAAAAAGCCATGGTTTTCACACCCAATAAGTTTACATGAAAAATAATAGAATAATTTTCAGTTTAATAAAACCAATCATTTTATTATAAAAAGGTACACACCTATAAAAAATCAATCCCGCGGTTTCTTCAAACTGCACAAAACGCGCCCCGTGCACTGCACCTTGCGTGCATTCCTCCCATTAAACCCTCGCCCGCTCACATCACTTTTAGCCACTGACAACAGACACAAACGTAAGCTGTATGGGACTAAAACATGCAAAAGGTTTGGAAGTTTCTAGAGTTTGGTAGAGTGTGTCTAGCAGAAAAGTAGATGTGTCTAACGGAAGATCCAACGGCTCTCAAGGAAAAGAGCAATTGTGAGACAACGGCTAGGATTAACACTTTGAGAATGAGTCACGACGAGATAACTTTGATGTGTACCTATAATAGGATCTCTACCATCAACATTCAATTTACCGAATCTTTCATTGAAAATATGCAAAACGCTCTCAATATGCAAACTGAACAAGAAAACATCATCTCACTATTATGTTTGTAAAACTTCTAGAAAGCTAGAACAAATTAATTTTCACATTTATTGTAAAAGTGATTCTTGAGATAATCCAAGAACAAAAAACTCTTTCATTTCTAATCTACTAGCGAAAATCCTAGGTAAGATGCTTATTGAGGTCTTAGATCCTAAATACAACTAGGGAATAGTTGTGATTTAGAAGAATTCAAGAGAAAGATACTCTTAGATTGGGGAATTAGAGACAACAAGAGAAGAGCACTCTTCGTTGTAATAGAATTTCAGCTTGTGAAGGTTTTTCCACCTTGTAAAGAGTTGACAAATTGTGGATTAAAGCTCAGAAGCGAATTCTCTGAGGACTGGATGTAGGTAGAGTCTAAACCGGTATAAAATCTTTGTGTTTGAATTCCTTTCTCTCTATACTCTACTAAATATATTTACATGAGTTTAATTTTCAGAAGCATCTTTATTATATACATATCTTTAAATATTATTTTGCGAAAAGAAGTCAACCACCACTCATCTAACTCTGAATCACCCCAAGATGTTTGCACGGAAGACCTGAAAGAGGAAGCTTGACATTATACTGCTCGAACCATATAAAAACTCTGAAAAATCGGAGTAAAAGCGGAAAAACCGGAAGAAGAAAAAAGAAAGCATCTTGGAATTTCGAAAATTACAGGAAATTGCTAAAAAATTCAGAAAAAGAGAAGAAGCGAATTTGTTGGTGAGAGGAAAAATGGAGAATCAGATCTATTTTTATAGTCAGCAGGCGATAAGCCCGCTGGCTCATCACCTAGGTAATTAGCCCACGGGTGATTACCTATCCATGTGGCACGCATTTACGAGTCAATTCCACATTTTGACCGTTAGACGTGTAATGGCTAGAAAAGTTACCGTTAGTTAGGCTTTGAGCCCGCGGGCTCATTGTCTATTTTTAGCTTTTTTTTGCATCTATCATGCATTTTCTGCATTGTTTACAAAACGAACGAACCTAAAAGCTATTTATATACAGCATCTACTGCATTTCTGCATCGACATAATTCTAAAAATTATTCTCGACCCCAGTCATTTTATTTTAATCATTTTCATTCGTTTTAACATTTTCAATCGAAGGGGCAAAAATCTTTTTGTTTCAAAATTAGTCGATTAAAAATATTTCAACTCATTCTGCATCACGCAGGATTTTGTTTATTTTTCATATGACAAAATTTCTAGCACGAAATTTATGTATGCGAGGGGCAAACTGTTAGCATAGGTTTGTTCCAGCCCGGTGAGGAATAATGCCTATTTCATTCAGTGATCAGACGAGAGAGCCAAAAAGGACCTAATTGTCATCCAAAAAATAAGAAATTCAAAAATTCACATTCTAGGGAAGCCTCGATTTAGCATTTCCTACTGAAAATTAAAAAAGTCAAAATTTTGGTCAAAGTAGTCTTTGAGCCTGCAGGCTCATTACCCATGAACAGTAAAAAAATCATATCTCAGTAAATATTCGCGAGATTTACGGACTGATTTACGAGATTTGCAATCATTTGCGCGATGAACCCGGGGGCTCATTACCTATGCTTTGAGCCCGCGGGCTCATTACTCCTTTCTATAAATAGCAGCCCGAACTTTCCATTTGGAGCAGAAGAAGCAGATTCAAAAAAGACGTAAAATCATTCTTTCTTTTTTTGTTCTGGGAATCCAAAAAGCCCTGAAACTCTAGCAAAATACTTCCAAATCCGAGCTTTATCACCTACATTAGGTATAAACTCGATTTTCTGTCTTTTTAGATCTAGATCTCACAGTGATCTTCGGTCTAAAAATAACTCAATCTCTCAAAAACCCCGCATTTTTCTATAGAATTAATTCAAGATTATAGCCATAACTTGAGTTAAATATATTTTCCAACCAAATCACAATCTCTGACAACTTCGGTCATGCAGCGGCTCTCCAGTTGTCCTGGATAGACGAAAAGGTAAACTGAGGGAAATTGACACTAAGCACACCTTTAAAATTCATTAAAATTTATTTTTATTACTTTTAGTATTGCATTTTTGCATATCACTTCCTTGGTTAAGTGAGCCACAAAAGCCACTTAAACTATAACATGTGTAAATAAGCTCGTAGGTGTGGATAAAACATCCAGAATTTCCTGGCCAAAATCCAAGTGTTGCCGTTACTCTACTAAAATTTTGGTAGAAAATATCAATTTATTATGCCGTTATAATGCTTGTTTTATTTCTTAAATTTATTTCTTAAATAAAGGCGTTGTAATGTAGAAATTACCACAAATTCTAAAATTCCAAAATTAATCCAAACAATTTGAACAATATGAGTACCTATTATGTCCGAACTCAGAATCTCACTTTCTTTTTTATATAAAAAATTTCATTTTGGATTAGTATACTGCAATTTCATGTGGAGTTAAACCGGGTGGCGACTCTATTTTTTTTTAAATAAAGTAAAAATGCTTTATTCTAAAAATATTTTCTTTTATTAAAACGTGTAAATTTATTTTGCAATATAATCACATTTTTAGCTTATAAAAAGCCACATTTTTCACACCCAATAAGTTTACATGAAAAATAACAAAATAATTTTCAGTTTAATAAAACCAATCATTTTATTATAAAAAATGTACACACCTTCAAAAAAATCAATCCCACGGTTTCTTCAAACTACACCGAACGCACCCCACGCACTGCACCCTGCGTGTATTCCTCCCATTAAACCCTCGCCCACTCACACCACTTTTAGCCACCTGACAACTGACACAAATAAAGTTGTATGGGACTAAAACGTGCAAAAGGTTTGGAAGTTTGCAGAGTTTGATAGAGTGTGTCTAGCGGAAAAGTAGATGTGTCTGATGGAAAATCCAACGGTTCTCAAGGAAAAGTGCAATTGTGAGACAACGGCTAGGATTAACACTTTGAGAATGAGTCACGACGAGGGAACTTTGAAGTGTACCTATAAAAGGATCTCTACCATTAATATTCAATTTACCGAATCTTTCATTGAAAATATGCAAAACTCTCTCAATATGCAAACTGAACAAGAAAACACCATCTCACTAATATGTTTGTAAAACTTCTAGAAAGCTAGGATAAATTAATTTTCACATTTGTTGTAAAAGTGATTTTTGAGACAATCCAAGAACAAACAACTCTTTCATTTCTAATCCACTTGTGAAAATCCTAGGTAAGATGCTTGTTGAGGTCTTAGATCCTAAATACAACTAGGGAATAGTTGTGATTTAGAAGAATTCAAGAGAAAGATACACTTGGATTAGGGAATTAGAGACAACAAGAGAAGAGTACTCTTGGTTGTAATAGAATTTCACTTGTGAAGGTTTTTCCACCTTGGAAAGAGTTGACAAATAGTGGATTAAAGCTCAGAAGCGGACACTCTAAGGACTGGATGTAGGTAGAGTCTAAACCGGTATAAAATCTGTGTTTGAATTCCTTTCTCTCTATACTCTACTAAATATATTTACATGAGTTTAATTTTTAGAAGCATCTTTATTATATACATATCTTTAAATATTATTTTGCGAAAAGGAGTCATCCACCACTCGTCTAACTTCGAATCACCCCAAGGGGACCAATAAACATGTTATACCCTTTTTACGAATAAGTCAAATTTGGGGCAAATGTCTTATCTTCAAATATCATAACCATACCAAACATCAAACCGTTGAAACTTGTGGTACGTGGTATTATCGGTTCAACGAGGTTTAACTAGTTGTTTTATTGGACTGTTAATTTCATAAAAAATAATTTTACATGTAAAAAAATTAATATCAATAAATTTATAATATATGCATAACATATATGCTTCTTCTATTATATACATGTACATTTTTGTCGTATAAATGTCTTTTGGATTATTTGCCTATTTTTTCATTTTGAAGTAACTATACTCATGATTTTCTTATACCATCATTTTTAATCTACCGTATCAAATTTTTTAATAGTACGCATTTTTACTAGTTAAACTAGATGATACATTATAATATTAATAACACTACTTAGCCTAGTGTTTAAAACTAGTCTGATACTTGAATGTCACATGTTCGAGTCATACATAGTGAGGTGAGATGAAAATTTTACTTATAACAATGTAACTACGATTTCGGCAAATTATTTTTTAAGAAAAGTCAAATTTGAATATCACACTATAAAAAAATCGTAATCATATGTCTTATATTTATATGAGTCAAACCCCACAATCAATAAAATTGGCAAAATTGCCACCTTATTTCCTAAAAGAATTTAACTGAGTAATAAAATAATCAATTGTGACACAAATTGTGAAATAAAATCGGGGTTTTACACAAATATGCAAAAAAGATAAAAATAATTTGGGTCAAATGCCATAAAAAAAAGTAAAATAATTCTAAGTATACCATTCTTGCAAAATAATTACAAACCTCTCCCTCCACCCCCAACCACACGCATGTTTCTTTTTTTCTTTTAATTTGTTTTGATTGTTTTCTTATATCTTTCAAAACGTTCATTTTTTCGAAAATGCAGCTTTAGAGTTTTTTGTTCGTCTCTTTTTTATCTTCGAAAGTAGATACATGATGATATACTTTTATCGAGTTTTTTTAACTGTCAGGTATCCAATAGATATCCAATAGAAGTTCAATAGAAATCAGTTAAACTAGAAGATCTTGGATTTGAAACACTAGATAGATTTTAATAGATCACAACTTTAGAACAGACTTTTGCAGATGCCTAAATATCAACTTCAAACTACATTTTCTAATTAAAATCTAGTAGATGTCCAATAGATTTCCGATAGATGACCAAAAGATGTCTTGTAGATGAGAAAACACAAGTTAAATAACTAATTGATCTCATAAACACAACAAACAAAGAAAAAGAGACGAAGCAAGAGATCAATTGCAAAAAAATCCTCAACAAAATAATCCCTTCAACTCCTGAAAGTCCACTCGTAACTCAAATCTATACAGTCAATTTGCCCAAATTCAGCAATTGAATCGAAATAAATTAAATAACACATGAATGTCCAATTTTAAAAGGTAGAGGACTCCTAATAGCAACGGTCTCAATGGTAGCAGTTTATAAAGTCATCGCATAACGATGGATACAACGAAATTTCCAGTGATCTATTGGATATCTATAGATGATCTATAGGAAATCTATTGGATAAAAAAATGACCAAAAGTCAGAGTGGATGTCATTTCAAATATAAAAATAAGACGAACAAAAAACTCTGAAGCGGGTCGAAAAAATAAACGGTTTGAAAGATAAATGAAAAATAAGGAAAAAAATTCAAAAAAACAAGCAACATGACAATTGTGTAAATAGAATTGAACAAAATGAGAAAGTTAAAATATATTTAACAAACATAATAATCTTATAAATATTTTAATAAATCTGTAATTAATTTGGAAAAGGTTCATCATTATCATTATGATAAATTGCCAATAAAATCCATACAACTTAATGGTTTTACTTAAGAGTTTTCATTTGATAATAAAAAAAAAAGAAAAAAGTCTAGGAAACAAAAACCTTGCAAAAGACTCCAAATAAAACCTAAAAAAGGGGATTTATCAAGATGAGTCACTTTTTCTAAAATAATTACATTTTTACTATGACAACTAAACATTTTTTAATTGAATTTTTTTAACAAAAAATCTACAGCTTTACGCTGTATATAATGAAGACCTTATGCTTTCTTCTCTAATTTCTCACTTAGCCTCCACTCTCAATTTCACCGATTATCCTTTCACTCTCAATTATCAGCTTCCTAATCATAATCTTGATTCTTTAATTTCACTTTCTACTAATGAAGACCAAAATTAAGATCCGTTGGGCTTAATTTGTCGGTAATCAAGCTCTTGCTCAACTCAGAAACTCTAAAATTAGCGCCAGATCTTACAAACCGATCTCGCTAACTCACCGAATTGAATCCCCAGTTGTTTCTCCCCAGATTTCTGCCATTGATCAAGTTCCGTGTGTTCCTGAGTATGATCTACGGTCCTCAATGTTATAAAAAGGAAGAAGCTCATGGCTGCTAGGTATGTTTTCTTGCTCAATCTAGGTTCTCCTACTTCTGTTTTAGAATCGAATAATGATAGTTCTTTAATTGCTTTATACAATAATGATTCTTTGGCTGCTCATTGATAATTTGATCTCTTTTGCTAGTTCAATTTAGGAAAAATTGCTTTTCTCTGTTGTAATTGATTATAAATTGAGAAATTGTTAGCGTAAATTAATGCAATTACTTAAGTTAGGCATACAATTATTTTGATTTCATTTTTTTCCGATTTGGATCTTAAATTGAACTTTCTCTATTGTTCGATTTCGTTTTTAAGCTCATTCTTTTGATTTTGAGATTTCGAATGAGAAGAATGAGCTAAATTATAGAGACAAATTTGTTGAGTTTCTCTTTTTTTTATGGATTTGATGTTTTTAGCTGCAGATTATTTATGCTTTTGGTAAGTTTTCTGTTTTGTTGAATTTGAAGTGCATGCCATGTGTTTGATAAAATGCCAATATAGTTATTTTGATATCAATATTGAAAATCTATTGGATATTTATTAGACATCTATAGGGCATATATTAGACATCTATTGGATATTATTGAGCTCTAGTCTAAATTTGGTTTAAATCGAAGAATCTCTTAATCAGTGCTTGTTAATGGTATGCTTCTGACTTAAATGTAAGAACGATACAATTCTATTTGAGTCTCAGCATATATGACATGACATTCAATTAGATCACAAATATTTTTGGCGTTGCAAAGATTGGCTATCTATTTTAATATTTATTTCCATCATGAATTAGTTGCTACTTTTTCAATTAGGCTTGAATCTTAGAAACCAACAACTTGATCTTTAATTCATTCAATTTTTTATGATATGTGGTATGGTTCAATTTTGTTTACAGCAATGTTTGCGCCACTAGCAACAGCACTGGTTATTGGTGTTCTAAGATGGGCTCTCAAGCAGTGGTTAACAGCATCAGTTTAGCTCAAAATAAATTTTTGGAGTATCTATTGGACATCTATTGAACATCTATAAGAATTCATTTGGAAAATCTATTTTGAAATTGGTAATAAACATATGTACAAATATATATTAGAATTCAATTGTCACTTGTTTTGAAATTGATATTAGACATTTGTACAAGTATGTGTAATTGACTTGTGTGTTTTTAATTGGCGTTTAGATTTCTAATATATTGTTATCCGATATTTTGTATATTGAATATTGATCCCTTTTAGTTACTGTTTCTTTTTTTCGCTATTGGTTGTCTATTGGAAAACGGTTGGTTGTCTTTAGTATTTTGTTAGATTATTCTGGATGTTTCATTAAAGCAAAATGATTCATTAAACTATTTGAGCTTCTTTTATTATGAAGTCACGGATAGCGTTGCAACTCCACTTCAGGGTCAATTGGAATCAACTCTCTATAATTACAGAGGTAAGGTTGCGTACACCCAACCCCCCTTACTCTGCTTGCACGGGAGCCTTGTTAGGCATTGGGGTAGCGTTGTTGTTATTGTTGTTGTATTCTGGATGTTTCATCAATTGTCTATTTGATTTATATCAGATGTCTATTGGATTTCTATTAAATGTCTATTGGTAATCTATTTGATGTCTGATGGATACATACAATATCAGAAGTCATCATCTAGTCCAAAAACTGCTTTAATTATGATAAAATGGTTACATCAACAAAACCTTATTTCAGACGTCAGTATATAGTCCAAATGCAATAAAATTATCCTAATTTTTCGAATTAAAGTTCTTCTACATTTACAAATATATTTCAAAGTTCTTATCTATAAAAAAAATTAATCTCATGTTTTGAATCAATGTTCTTCTACATTTACTAATTTCTATTTAACTTCTATTTGATATCTATAGGATATGTAATAGTTCAAAAAAATTAAAAAAATATATCAGAGTGAATGTCATTTTGAAGATAAAAAAGAGACGAACAAAAAACTCTATAGCGATATGTCGAAAAATAAACGATTTAAAAGATAAATGTAAAATAAAAAAAATTTATTAATTACAAAAAGTACATAATAAATTTAAAATTAAATTTAAAATTACTGTAATTTTTTAAACTTATTATTTATTTAATCTTTAAATATATAATTAAAAATAATTTCTCTTATTTCTCTTATTCGTATTATTTGTTTAAAAAGCCCCTTAAAAAATTAAAAGAAATGAAAATTAACGGCGTTAATGTTGCGTCCGGTCCCCACAGATCCATGGAACAGGAAATTAATTAGGAAAGAATAATATATAATTAAGGTTAGCATTAAATTGAAATTCAAGGTCATAAGAAACTCCTCCACTTTTCTCGTTTACAGGAAAACTCAAAAGCACATGGTCTAGCTGGACAAAGCAGGCCGACAGAAACCTAACCGTGCGGTATAGTAATCGGGACTAGTTTATTTTTAAATATTTATTAGAGATTAAATTTTAAAATATGTATGGAGCAACTTTAAATATTAGGGCCAATCATTCTATCCTTTGAGATATCTGTAAATTAATAATTAGAGATTAATCTAAACATAGACATAAATTAAGCCTACAGTTAAAACTTATCCGAGAACTCCCGGTAAAGAAAAAAAATCAGGCAGACAGATACTTGTGGTAACCTCAAATCCCTCTTTTCATCATTTTAATCCCAATTTTAATAAACCTAACAACCAAAGCCTTTGTCTTTCTCTCTTCTTCTAATTTTAGTCAATTAGTGTTTGTCACTGTTTAAAGATTCTTTAAATCCAACATCCAGAACTGCAATGAGTATGTTTCAAGCTATTTGGACCCACATGAGAGCCTATTGATTTCTGTGCTACCATTAATTACACCCATCTCCTCCATGCTTACAAGTTTCAAGCCTTTTTGGCTTTCTGAATCATTGCTTCAGCCACATTACTATTTATTAATTACAGTATTAGGTCTTAATTAACTCCATTACCTCATTTCATTAGTGGGTATCAGCGGTTTTGCTTCTTTTGTGGGTTTCTCTCTTGGATTCTTCTTGTTTAATTTCTAAGAAACCGAAATTGAAAGAGGGTTGACCTAAAATTGGTGTCTTTTTTGTTGAGTGACATCAAGATTGGATTTTGATTAATTTTTTAGGTCTGTTGAAGATTCTGAAGTTGGTATGTGTTATTATTGGAGTGGTTTTAATTGAAGATGGGGTTTGGTGAGTTATTAGAGGTGGGTAAAGAGTATCCGGTTTCCTGATTCTCTCTATGCATTTTTGGGTTGTTTTTGGCAATTTTTCTTGGGAAAGGAGCTGCATTTAATGCCCTTTTCAAGGAATTGAAGACTGGTTTTTGAGAAAATTGAAGGTTGGTTTTTGATTTGAGACTGGTGGTTTGTCAAGCGGAATTTTGATTTGGGGGTTTTGAATTTAATTGGGTTTTTCTCAAGCTTATTTGTGAGGAAATGGCTTGTATGAAACTGGGGTCTAAAAGTGATGCATTTCAAAGACAAGGGCAGGCCTGGTATGGAACTCTTACCAGTCAATCTCTGTACATTTTACTACTTTCAATCTCCATTTCCTGTAATCTCTTTTTGTCGTTTCTGTTTTATTTTATTTTCATTTTGTTTTCTCGTATATGTTGATATTGTGTTTGTGTTTTCCCGTTTACTAATCCTATCTTGTCTCCTCAAACTAGAAATTTGTTGTCAAGTGTCCTTGTACCTCTATATGATTTATAAACACTGGTTTATTTTCACTGTAATTTGCTGCATTTTGCTTGTGTCTCTCACTTCTTGTTATTTTTCCTTCCAAGTTCTAACAATTTAGATTTGAATATACCCTTTTTGTCCCACAGATGAAGAGTTTCAGAAACCTAAACTCATGTTATCTGTTTCCGTTTCCATTTTTAGTTCTTGTTTCCCTTTCAGTTCTGGTGCTGCCTAGGTGTGCTAAGTTTATTAGAGATCCATCCAGTCTATTTTGTTGATGTTGAACATCAAACTATGGTAGTATTGGGTGCATGGCCTTTGAATTTGGAATATTTCTGTATTAGCTAGGGATTGTTTCAATTTTTGAAGGCATTGATGGACTGGTACAAGTGCACTTAATTGTTGTGATATTGGAATTCTCTCAAACTCAATAATCTATTAATAGTTAAGCTAAAGCATTCTTCTTGTTGTTGATTAATCTGCAATTTGGCCTTTATAAGTGGTTTGAAAATCTAGCTTTCGGGTGTAACGCCTTAAATGTGCAGATGATAGGCATATAGTATTACTGTCATATATACAACGCTTCACTTGATGCAAACTAAACATTTTTAATGGTTGATTCGACTTTGATAAATGGACCAACTCTTTAGTTCTTGTTCATACATTGTTGACCGTTTGGTTGTGTGATACATCCTTAAGAATTCAACTAGTTCGAGTGTCCAACAAAAAGCATAATAATGCACAATTCAGCACTTTCATAATTTAGAGCGGCTTTCGTCAAAGAAGTCAGCTTTAGGAACAAGGATGGTCTCTCATTCCCCGGCGTAACCACCTTTTTGGACCCTGTGGTATAATCCATTTACCCGTTAGGTCCCTCTGGTATACAGGTTACTTATTTGGTCCATGTGCTATGCAACTTATTATCTTTTTGGTCCCTTTAGTGAATGTTATGTATAGTTTTATCAATAGAGATTCTACAATGTGGGGCCCAAAAAGATTTCATAGTATAGGAACTTAATGGGTAATGGTTGCATAGCACTTGGTGAAAAAAGATAACAAATTGCATAGCACAAAGACCAAATGGGTAATATGAATAGCAGAAGGACCAAATGAGCAAATGATTTTTACCACTGGGACCAAAAAGGCACTTTTGCCCCTCAATCCCCGGATTCTTTATGCTAATTCTCTATTTTGTTACTCACAAGCAACTCGATGATTAGGTTCTGCACAACTGGCCTTCCAAGTGATGTTACTGTGGAAGTTGAGGAGATGTCCTTCCATCTACACAAGGTAATCCTTCTCTCTACAATCTCTAAACTGAATATCTCTGTTATGATATTATCAACAAATGCTATTGATCATATGTAAATTGCGAAGATTTGTGTGTATTAATCGCGCAAAGATTTCTAGATTTTTTGTTTTTCTCTATACTTTTATTCTCTACAATTTCAGTGACATTCTTTTGGCATTCCAATATGAATGGACTAATTAATTCGGGATGGAGAAAATATTAGATGTGTTAAATTCCCCCGTGTTGCTTGATTAATTGCAGGAAGATGTTTCTTACGAGAGTTTTCATCCTTGTGCTGGTCATATCTATGTTTTCAGTTAAATTTATGTATATGCATCTCAATTATTGGGGAGTTTTTGCTTAGATTTGTATTGAAGCTATAGCCGAAGTCTTAAATATACAGGCCAAAAAATATTTCAAATACCCTTATTTACTCTATCATAGTATCGACAAAGAAAGAAAGAGATTAATGAGTATAGAGAGAATTATCTCTTTTATTAGGGGTACATTAATATTTTCACCGACTTAATTAATGTAGCATTTGCATTGGCAAAGTCACCAAACACTTCACTTATATAAAAAGGGAGTATATGCAAAGAGCAATTGGATTAAAATTGAAAATTGCAAACCTGCATTGTACTCCTAAAAATTATTGCAAACTAGTTGCTGCCTTTTGCTTGAGATAGGTGTAACTCGAAGAAGACGTATTTACCTTATACCTATTTCTCCATGTATGCTATCTTTAAGTTCATTTAATTTGTTCATTTAGCTTCTAGTGGTCAGTTTTCAGTCTACGCCATGTTCCTTTGAATTACAGTAAGCTGAATTGAACTGAATTGATTTGAAGTCCAACAGCACAGGGCCCTAGTCTCTTTCATCTTAGTTTAGGGTCAAGCCTCAATAATCTTTGATGGCAGGGAAGGAATTTGAGTTCGGGTTTTAGTAAATTGTAAACTCTTGAACTTTTTTATAGTTGTTTTGTTTCTCATGTATCAATATTGTAATTATTGCAGTTCCCGTTGCTATCTCGAAGTGGAGTTATGGAAAGGTTGATCGCAGAATCAGAAGAAGGAGACGAGAAATGCGTGATCAATCTCCCAGACATTCCCGGTGGGGCCAAAACTTTCGAACTTGTCGCGAAGTTTTGTTACGGTGTGAAGCTCGAGCTCACTTCCTCCAATGTCGTTTACCTGCGTTGTGCTGCAGAGCATCTCGAAATGACTGAGGAATACGGGGAAGCCAATCTAATCACTCAAACCGAGACCTTTCTCAATCAAGTCGTTCTTCGCAATTGGAAAGACTCGTTAAAGGCATTACAAACTTGCAATGACAATGACATTCTTCCTTACGCCGAAGAACTTCAAATTACTAAGCGGTGTATCGAGTCACTCGCCACAAAAGCGTGTACCGACCCAAACCTTTTCGGATGGCCTATAATGGAGCATGGACCGATGCAGAGCCCTGGGGGTAGTGTTTTGTGGAACGGGATAAGCACGGGGGCTAGACCTAAAAACGCAAGCTCGGACTGGTGGTATGAGGATGTCTCGAACTTAAGTTTACCTCTTTATAAAAGGTTGATTTCGGTTATGGAATCTCGTGGTATTAGAGCCGAGATTATTGCGGGATCGGTTGCTTTCTACGCGAAAAAGTACCTTCCCGGATTAAATAGGCGCCAAAGTGCAAGCGAATCTAGCTCTCGATTGGCTTTCGCTCCATTGTCTGAAGAAGGCCAGAAGATTCTCTTGGAAGAAATCGACCAATTACTTCCAATGCAAAAGGGCATTGTCGGAACTAAGTTTCTGTTTGGTCTACTTAAGACAGCTTTGATTCTAAAGGTGGGCCCCGCTTGTGTGTCGAACTTGGAGAAGAGGATCGGGTTGCAACTCGATCAAGCGACACTTGAGGATCTTTTGATGCCGAGTTTCTCTTATTCGATGGAGACACTTTACAATGTGGACTGTGTGCAGCGGATTCTCGAGCACTTCCTTGCCATGGATCAGATCACAGGTGGGACCTCTCCTTGCTCGGTTGATGATGGGCAGTTGATTGGATCGCCTTCGATTACACCAATCACAATGGTTGCTAAGCTCATTGATGGGTACCTCGCGGAGGTTGCGCCTGATGTGAATTTGAAGCTCCCAAAATTTCAGGCGTTTGCTGCTTCTGTACCTGAATATGCGAGGCCCCTCGACGATGGACTTTATCGTGCAATCGACATTTACCTGAAGGTAATAACCATCTTATTGGCATATGAATATCCCCGAAATGGTATTAGTCACGCGGTTTCCTTTTGGCATAAAAAGTTGAAATCTTTAGGTGTGTTTGGAGACATTCTATTTGAAGGAATTCAATTCATTTCAAATCATTTTATGTATAACATTTTGAATCTTATATGTAAAATGATTTCAAATGAACTGTTTGAATGTTTCCAAACATAGGGTTAATTTCACCATGGCTACAGAATATTAATTTTATGTCACTGAAATTTCCGCTTCGAGGTTTTTACTGAAATATTCCCTTTTTTAATATTTGTCTTTGGGCTTTAGAATATTTTAAAATATTTGCCATTTTCAGTTTTCAATACATTTATTTACATTTCTTTCCCATTTTACCCTTATTTAATGCATTGTCTAAGTGCTCAATTATCTTGTAAAAAGATAAAAAAAATCTTAGGAGTATACAAGTACTTTTACTCTGAAAAAATCACTGTCTCATTCAATTGTAGGAAAGATAAAATTAAAAATTAGGAAAGAGAAAATGAAAAAATTCAACACATTGAAACTTGAAAACGGGACACAGTTGAGGACACAGACATGGGGGCAAGTGATTTTTTTCCCTTTTGCTGCCTTATTATATACAGTCTTGGTATTTTTATTGGATATCCAATAACATTGTTATCTAAGAAATATTTTTCCTTGATTAGACCTTATTAACTTTTGCTATGATCGACTTGCAGTCACACCCGTGGTTGTCGGAATCCGATAGAGAACAGCTCTGCAGGCTAATGGACTGTCAAAAGCTCTCATTAGAGGCTTGCACACACGCCGCACAGAATGAGAGGCTGCCGCTAAGAATAATAGTCCAAGTTCTCTTCTTCGAGCAGCTTCAACTCAGGACATCCATTGCCGGTTGCTTTCTAGTCTCCGAAAATCTCGATGGTGGCTCGAGACAGCTGAGAAGCGGCTTTGCCGGGTCCCATGAGGGGGGAGGAGGGTGGGCCACAGCTGTGAGAGAGAATCAGGTGTTGAAGGTTGGAATGGATAACATGAGGATGCGGGTCTCGGAGCTCGAGCAGGAGTGTTCGAACATGAGGCACGAGATCGAGAAGTTGGGTCGGACCAATAAGGGCACTTTGGGAAATTTGTCGAAGAAATTCGGGTTTAAAATGAAGTCTCAGATGTGCAGTGCTCAAGAGGGGTCTGTTAGTAACCAGAATGAAGGCAGTTTGAAATCCGACAGACATGGAAATGGGAAGCACAAGAAAAAGTTGGTTCAAGATAGGTAAAGACGACATTTTTAATTCGATTTCCCTTTGTCAAATAGGGTTGATGTTAGCTTTAGTTCCTGCTTGTTAATTGAGAAACTGAATTTTCTTGTTTGTGAACTATTTCGGTTAGAACTCGTTTCATTGCAGTGTTTGTTTGTGTAGTCGAGTCCTTGTAGTTGAGATGGAAGGTAAAGTCTTGTAATTTGTAGTTCTTGTAACTTCAAATCTGTAATCAACCCATTGATTTACATCCATTTGCATTCTCTTTTGTTGTTTTATATAACCATTTGGTATCGTTATTGATCATTAAGTTTTCTTCAAACCATATGCTCACGTATGTAATCAATTCAGTGGAAAAGGCTTTGGTCTAGTGGCTGAGTCTTGGAGTTGTGATCTTAGAGGTCATAGGTTCAAAAATACATACGGACGGAGTGTGATGAAGTTTTTCTTTATTATTATTTTAAGTCCAATAAGTAAATTTTTTTTTAAAAAGGTATGTAATCAATTGCACCTATCCAATAGCTACGTAACAATAGTTTAATATTTATAATCATCAATTGGCCTTTGGTCAAGTGTTATATCCACTAGTTTGGATGGGAATGACCAGGGATTAAATTTTAGCTCTTGTAAAAATCTTAATTCTTAAAAAAAATATTTATAATCAAATACTTAAAACTTCATTCTAATACAAGAAAGACAACCAACAATATAAGTTAATGGATCGATGACCTCTTAAAGTCATTCTTAAATGTCTGGTGCCGCTAGACCTATTTATCAAGTGGGCTAGGCTAGGTTTGGACCAGATTTTATCGGAGTTTTAACTAAAAATATCAATGTAAATTCAGTCCAACTCATACTTTTAAATTTTGGGCTCGGATCGAGTTTACAGGGTCATTCTGAAGCCCGGCCTAAAGCCTATAAATATTTTTTTTTTAACTTTTTTAATGAAATAGGAAAAAAAGACATTTTATAATTAATTTTTACATATGATAGTGTTCTTTGCTTAAATTATTTAAAAAGTTCAAAATTTCAAAAGATTAAAATAAAAAATTATAAAAGTTATTTAGGTGGTACCCCGAGATTAAAGAGACGGAATACGAATCCGTTTCGCGTTCAATAAATATTATAATATAATAAATAAAATTATTATCGGTCGGGTCCAGTTCGGGTATTAATAGAAAAATTAAGTTCGACTCATAAAATTTTAGGCTTTAGCGGGAGTGGAATTGGGTTGGGCTTTGTAAAGAAGTAAGTGTTTAAGTCCAATTCATTTGAGCAGGCTCGGGTCAGGTCAGGTGGACATTTCGACTCATAAACAGGTCTAGATGCCACCTTAAACTTTTAAAAATTTTAAATAATCCTCTAAACTTATAAAAGTGCATAAGTCTCCAGTTCAATACTACGTGTTAATTTTTAATTAAAAATTATAAAAAAATAATATCTTTAAAAATTTTGGACTATAATAATCTAAGCATTTTCTTCAAATTGAAGGCAACAAATGGAACTTTTGAATCGTACGTCTACTCACGGATGTGGATTAAACCAACAACTTTTGAACAAGTTTCGAGACACCTCACATCGTTTGAAATTTAAAAAAAAAGAAAAAAAAAATAAAAATAGAAGTGCAAAACTGAAAAACGGCATCGTTCAAACCAGTCTCCGATTCATGAAGATCCCAGTCCCCGTTTTCATCTTCTGGCCTCTGCGTATATAAACAGAGGAATCATCGAAGAAACCGGGTTTTCCTCTTCTACTAATTTTCAAACGCACGTCTCTTTCTCTCTGGCTTTTTTCTATCCCAAGTTTTCTATTTTTACCTTTTTCCATCTCAGATCTCTCTGTTTCTGCATTCTTTTCCATCTTTAAGGAATCATTTCTTCGGATTTCTCTTTTCGATTTTAGATCTTCAATTGCCACCAACAACTTTTCCAAAGCTTAATTGATATGGAAAATGATGATGTTGAGGGCGGTATGGAAGACGAATTTCGTAGCCCTGGTCGCAAGTACCGCCCCGTGGTTGCTCATGATCGCGCTGTGCTTGAGATGTCCTCTATCGATCCTGGATCTTCCTCTTCCGCTTCTTATCATTCTGATTCCAGGTATTCTCTATTTCTATCTGTTTTTTCTTTCAGTTTAATTGCTGGATTTCGAGTAACTATATGTATATATGTGTGCAAAATACGCGTCTGGTTATCTTTGCGGATGTAGCTAATGCATTAATGTTGATTCCATAGCTGGGGGAAATGTTTTTCTGAATCTTTTTCTAAGCTGGTTTATAGTTGAGTTCAACTTTGTTCAGTCCAAGATTCTGTTTTCTTGATTTTCTTTGTTTCATTATGCGCCATTGAAACGCTGGTATACCATTGATTCCATACCACTAGGCGAAACTAACTTGTATTTAGCTATATGTTGCTCTTTCTGAAAATTTAACTAGATTTTTCTTTCACTCTCCATGTATTCTCGGATGTTTATGAGTTTAACTGTCCACTTAAGTTCATTGTATTCTACATGTCAAATGCATGGTTAAACGATTGGCCTAGTTTTCGATTTTTCTTTGTTCATTGCTTGTGAGACTTCAATTAGAATGGGGCTTTATTTTTCATGTCCTTTCTTTGAATGTGTTCTGATTCTGATTTCCCTATCTGCTAAAACAATGTGTCTTTTTATTTCCGTAGTTATTTCTTGAATGAAAGGAGAATAGAACTACTGATGCTTGCTATGAATATTGTTGTGTTGTTCGATTCATTTTGTATTTATGACAGTGATCAGTTGTGTTGATTTATCTGTTATAGCAGGGCGGCTAAAGTAGGTCCCCTTTCAAAAGCAAATCATGCAGCTCTTCCTGCAAATGGAGATATTAATGGATCAGAGAGTCAACACAGATTGGAATTGTTTGGTTTTGATTCTCTTGTAAATATTCTTGGTCTTAAGAGGTACATGTTACATTATTCTCTTTTGTTGATTAACTTTTTAACTGATATATGTTTTTCATCTTGAAAGAATTGTTCCTTGACATGAATTCGTAGTACATTGTCAAGTTTTGGGACTTAATGTTTAGAGCATGGTCCTTTGCAAGTTGCAATGAGGAAACTTTTGTAGTTTGAACATTTGATGTATAGAATCTATAGATCAAACTGAGTGATTTTTATTGTTCCTTGATGACTAATTTTATAACCTTATAAAAGTCCTATGTTAGAAGTTAGAACAGGGCGGTGCAGAAAAAAAATCTGTTTAATGCATTGACACTTCTCTAGCAAGATCGAATTCCAACATCTAATGCACATATTTATTGGAAGGGTTTTTTCTGTTGCGGAACTCCATTATAGTCTACTAACTTTTACTATGTAGAACTGAAGATCAATTTCATCTCAATAGTAAACTTTGTGACCATTATTTAGATCTGTGCATGAACTTGACCATTATGAATCTTCTTTTGTTTTTTTTTCCTAAGAGGGGGGGGGGGGAATATTTGAAACTAGGCCGCCCATCACTTAATTCGTATGTTATGCAATATTTGTTCCCTTGGACTGCATCTTGCATTTGTGAAATGTAGTAGTTCTCCATGTGTTGTTGTTTTGTGATTGAAGTGTACTATGATGTATTTAAAATTTTTAGATGATCCTGTCTGTATAAGTCGTGTAGTATATTTCAAGTAAAAGGAGTGTCATACTTGTCATATACTTTTAACTTGTTGTACAGTATGAGTGCAGAGCAAGTGGTACAACCCTCTAGCCTCGCGACGGAAGGTGATGATGGCCTCAATGCTTATGATCGTCCAAGGGTATGATAGAGCCTTATCATTCAACTTCAGTCATTGTTAACCTTTTGTTCTCTAGTTTGAGTTTGTTTTATTGGTGCTACTTCTTTCATTGAATGATGTCGAGGTTCGAATACAGGGCGATCTCTTAAGTATCTAGGAAAAGCTTACAAATTTTTTATCTAGAACGACTTTTTATATTGATATGATGTCATATTTGGCTGTTGAAGTGTTTTTACTTTATAACTTGTTTAATTTTCCATACTGCTAATTTAGATTTATCTTTATTATGCACAACACCAGTAAGCAATAATTTACGCGCAACTCATTTAATGAATTTCATTAGACTATGTTTTTTTATGGTAGGAAAGCAGGGAGGATCATGAGAGGCCCTGTTTCCAAGGGATGTACAATCTAATTATCCTTTGCAAATTGTTTCTCCCAAACCCCCTCATTTTCTTCTTTAAAAAAATAAACATATGTTCAATATCCTTTGTACAGAATGGAGATTTCATCTGGAACTTTGACTAGTAGTAGGTAAATCAAACCTGTAAACCTTCTAGGTAATCATTTCGTAAAAGCTACGAACTTCTGTATGAGTTAACTCAAGTGTCATCGATTTTCTTGAACATAATTTATGTAAATCAAGAATGAATTTTGTGAGGCACCGAGGGGCTAATAATTTATTTCCAAAGGTTGTTATATTATCACAATACATGCATTCACGCTCCTTTGCTTTGTATTTATGCTTCTTTCTCGCCACTGCTTGAAGATGCTATACACTCGTAACCTTTTCTCCAGTGTCCAAATGAGTGATTTATTTTCCCTTAATTTTCTGTAGTCTCTTTATGAAGGTGAACTGTGCTGTGACAAACTACTAACTGGACAGCTGGATGCATTGCTGTTAATAACATTTTTGGCTCTGTTAAAATTTTCTTAGAATAGCTTGCCATTAAGCTAAAACACTGAATAAGAAAAGATACAAGGAAGGACTTGAGGGAGGAACATCCTCCATTATTACAAGTTCCGAATTAAATCAACCCATTACCTTGCTAGAGTAGTTGCTGGCTTGCCACTCAATTTCAGTCTATATTGAAAAATCTGAAACGTAAGTTATGAAACAAAGGAGCTAAAGAAAAAATGTTTCCTCGTAACGATCCATTGTAAGAAAAACTAGGTTGATTCTTTTGCTTGGAATTAGAGGATAATATTAGGCAAATTAGAATTACTTTTGCCTTCTTGTTTGTGGATATAGAAAATAAACTATGCATTCTTACTGATGCATGCTTTTTTCTTTTGAATGCGTTTATAATGCAGGTTGATGAAATTAAACTGGGTACAATGATGGGCGTCTTCATTCCATGCTTGCAGAGCATATTGGGAATTATATACTATATTCGGTTTACTTGGTAATTGTCTATTACTGGATGTTAACTTCTTCCATTTATTTTGCATATTAGGTGTCCATGGATAATTTTCTGTTCATATGAACTTTAATTTATAAATTTGCGACTACTATGTTTATCACACACATTTTAGGAAGTATATCATGATCATTAACCTTCCTAGCAGTGCTGCAATGTTATTATTTTCGGAAGGAAACATCTTATTATAGGAAATCAAGAGAAAAGTCTAACATGTATAAAATTCTCTAGAATGTGGCTAAGGAGGCTTTTTATTTACCTTACAGATTGTGTGTGAAGTAAGATTACAAAAAATGTTAAAATTTCATAGTTGCCATTTGATATGTCCTTTTTCTATTTCATATCAACTTTGCCCTTGCCAGGACCCTTGGTTGAAATTGTTAAGGGATAGCATGAAACCATGTCGTGTAAAGTGATGTGCGTAATTGTTGGAATATTTTTTTTTCTAGAAGAGTTAAATCTGTTGCATCATTCCATTTTTTCTGATGATGATTTTATCATTCAAAATAATGTTTTTAAATCCTACACTAAAACTAAACTACGTGAACATTTTCTCCTTGTTTATATGCTTATAAACTATCAAGAAGTGTATCAATTCCCACGGGTTTAAAATCCTTTAAGTTAATATATGTGATTATTAAGAAATGTGTCAGTTCCCGTGAGGTTGAAAGCCTAGCAGTTAATAATATTTCATTTTTCAGCTACTATGTTTTTTTTATATTGAATTTGAAATAGACATTATATATGAGTTTTTTTCAAAACTGTTGCATTTGTTGTAGGGTCTCTTGAGGACACAACAGTTACTTTTTCTCTAATCCCTTCTCCCGTCCTCCCATCTCTCTTTATTTATTTGTGATAACTTTTCTGCCTTGTGTACCCTTTGACAAACGTTCCATCATATTTTATATAGTTTTATTAAATATTACTTTTTAATTGGTTAAATTTGCAGGATTGTCGGCATGGCTGGTATAGGAGAATCACTGGTGCTGGTAGCATTATGTGGTTTATGTACATTTCTAACATCAATATCATTGAGTGCCATTGCAACTAATGGTGCGATGAAGGTAGTTAGTAATATATGTTATACCATTTATTATTCAATCTAACTGAATCGTGTGTTCTCTTGTGCAATGAGAAAAAGTTTTCATTTTTAATTTTTATACAGATGCCGCATTTGATGAAACTTGTTGTTGTGAACCAAAGTTTGGATGTTAAGCATATATTATTGTGACATGACTGAAAACTTTCTCCTTGTATCAATTTTCACAACTTTGGTCTATTACTTACTGTATAGTAAATAAATCTTGGGGAAAACCTTACTGGCTTAAGGATTTTTTTCAATTTTTCAGAGGGGTTAACATGAATAATTGAGCTTTATTCTTCTTGCAATCTTGGCCACAATACAGATAAGATTTGGAAGCAATTTGATTCTTTTTCTTGTTTACACTGCCCCCTGTTACAATTGGATATACTTTTGTTGTAATTAGATGCGATGTAAGCATCTTATAATGTATTATTAATTTTTGATTCTGTATCTTTTTTTCTTTGTTTGGATCCTTTTACCTATTGCACTGTTAGAAAACATTATTACATTAGGAATTGGTTTGACTGTTAGAGAAATTTTAGGCATAATCATATGAATTTAATATAGTTTGTTTCCCTTTCTGTGCATTGTAATTTCTATATATACCTAGCTTTCTATCAATATTTACAAAAATGTTATACCCGCAATGTAATCTTTACGTGCAAGCATGATATCAGATCCAATGGCTCTCCTGGTCAAGGTATCTGCCAAGCTGGGTCCTCAGGGTCTCTATTTTCTCATAGTCTCTCGTTTCCTTAATCTTCTTTAGTCGTTGTTTACCGTAAAAAACAAATCATAAATTTGGTTGTTGTTGGTCTGTTCATTATCTTGCTGCTGAGCTTGTTGGTGGAAGTGAGATATACTAAAAATTCCGCTGTTGTTGGCTCTCAAACTGGATACACTTTCTAGCCTTTTTTCTCATAGTTTGGGAATCCCTTTGAAATTCTTTCCTTTTTGTTAGACCTCCTTTTAAACATGCTTCATTTACTTTAGTTGGGGTTTGGATATTTGTGTTTTGAATTTTATGTTTAGTTATTTTTGAGTTTGGTTTATGTTGTTTTCGATTTGGATATTAATTTGGGTTTACTTCCTGGTTATTTTGGGAATTGTTTGAGTTCTATTTGTCTTATACTATTTGTGATTTTATTATTGAGGTTGAGCTTATGGAATTAGGATACTCCCAACACTACCTCCATCTGCATTATCTATTTGTGGTAATTGTTTGGATAGTAGTTCCCTTTTTGCTTTTGTGTTCTACCAAGGAGTGTAGCTTTTTTGGGTCTTGTTTTTTGGATCTTGAATCTGCAATGGATTGGTGTTTATTAGATGTTTCATTCTCTTCTCTAAGTGTCACCTACTTCATTGTCAACTGTGTTACAAGTTTGAAGTGATTTTTTTTTTTTGCTTTATTTGGATTTATTGTATTAGCTTTGTATCAAATTTTTTGTTTGGCTGTTCGAGAAAATGGAAGTCACAGGCATAATAAGAGGATTAAGATTTATTATGTTTCCTTTTTGTGTATGTATACCTAGCTTTCTGTGACTGAAATACAAGATATATTATAGTAGAAATGTAGATTTTATGTTTTTACAGTGTGAGCATGCTTTACTTCTGACTCCTAATTACTTTCATGCATCTACTCATGATTATAAGTTTCTTTGAGCAACTTTTTTTCTATATAATCTAGTTTATTTCAGAGCTATTTGTAAGTTTATGTGCTTGCTGTTTTTAATTCTAGGGAGGAGGGCCATATTATCTCATTGGCCGTGCCCTTGGACCAGAGGTTGGAGTTAGCATTGGACTATGCTTCTTCCTTGGAAATGCAGTTGCTGGAGCTCTGTAAGTTGATATTTTGATTTCTTATTTGTGTCATGCGGATGGTGAATAATTGAGGTCATTGACCATGTATTATTTTAGACTTATTGGTGCATTTTGTTGTTATAGCTTTGTCCAACTGCTTAGTTCCTTGTTAGTATCTGTTATTTCATTTGATTTGTTTCTTGTCTTACTCTTTAGATATGTGTTGGGAGCTGTAGAAACCTTTTTAAAGGCTGTACCTGCTGCTGGAATATTTCGAGGTAAGATGTTCTATGCAGTAGTTGGTATATGCTATTATATGCTCATTTTGAGCTGTTGGCAATAATTGTTTAGCTAACTTCTTTTGATGTTTACCATGTAGAGCCTATCACCCTAGTTAATGGCACAATAGCTGCTGAACCTATAGAAAGTCCAAGTTCACATGACCTGCAAATTTACGGGGTTGTTGTGACTATTGTCCTTTGCTTCATTGTGTTTGGTGGAGTAAAGATGATTAACCGTGTTGCACCTGCTTTTCTTATACCTGTTCTGTTCTCGCTGGCCTGCATATTCATTGGGGTTTTATTGGCAAGAAAAAATAATCCAACAAGTGAGTTTTTTTTTATACTTTATGCATATTGCCACATTTAGAGGGCAACTATGTTCTGGTATGAAAATGTCAACAAGCATTTAGCATGTAATGCATGTCTCATCAGCATGGTAACTAAATTTTTTTTATTTTGAATTTGTATAACTACCTGCAAGTATAGTTCTGAAAACGGAACTTGTTGCTATCTTAAATTTGTTTTCTAAGTTTCTAGATTTCGATTAAAAACATATGATCTCTAATTTTGATGATTAAATATATCTCTTAATATCTAAGATGGATCATATGGGTATTCATTCTTTGACTCTAGGATTTGTTTTCTCTATTTTTTGTCAGCTCATCAGTTTCTAATGTTTTATTTTAAGTCAGTGGTCAGCTTTTTGGCATAGACGTTCCCTGGTTTGCAAATAGCTGTATATTGGATTTGGGGAATCAAATAAAAGGATTCACTGATCCATGACCTGCTATTCGTTGAACAGAGATATAAATTACTTCTGACCTCGAATTATTTCTGCAGCTGGAGTTACGGGCTTGAGCTTGAAAAGCTTCCGAGATAACTGGGGTCCAGCTTACCAATTTACGAATAATGCTGGAATACCTGATCCCAAAGGAGATATTTATTGGAGCTTCAAGTAAATGTGCTAAGCTTGCTACAGTTTGTTTTCTTTTCACTGCTCATTTAGTTTGATCTGTTTTTGCCGAGATGTAGTGCTCATTTCAGAAATTTTTTTGTAACTTAGGGCTAAATAGTTTCAAAAACTTCTTAAACTTTTAATTGTTCCATAGAGATCCCAAAACTTTTATTTAAATATTCAGTAGAACCGTTCTGCTCAGTAAAAGTAATGGGTGCATATGTATACAACTAGCTGATAACGGGATTGTTAAATGCTTTTTTTCACTTTTTTTTCAATCTCTCTTTCAGTGCATTGGTGGGTCTGTTTTTCCCTGCTGTAACTGGCATTATGGCGGGCTCTAATAGATCAGCCTCACTCAAAGACACTCAACGCTCAATTCCGGTTGGTACATTGGCTGCAACACTTACAACTTCTGCAATGTATCTGATTTCTGTGTTATTTTTTGGAGCTGTTGCAACCAGAAACAAGCTGTTAACTGACAGGTGAGTTTGTAAGGATGTTAAATCTGTAGTTCTTTTGCCCCACACTGAATTTTGCCTATATTTCTATTTCCTTGTGTTTTTCCTAAGTTGTGTTTTCGTTTGGTACTTGTCTGACTACAGTTGAAACAATCTTTCAATGACTTTTTTCGTACTTTTATGTGGACAACTGGGTTCTTTTAACAGTGTGTTTGTTCAGAGAGAAAGGAGAAGGTATGGAAGAGGGTGAGAGGAGGAAACACATCCATTCCCCCTTTTCCCTCATTTGGTTCTGTTAAAACGTTAAATATGTTAACAGAATATATTAATATTGATTAAAAAATACATATTTTCTCAAAAATTAATTTGAAAATACAATTATTTTAATCAAATAGACACATTTTGCTTTCCCTTCCGTCTTTCTCAAACCAAAAAACTCATAGAAGGTTACTTATCCAGCCCTCTTATCTTCCATCTTTTTCACCCATCTTCATCCATCCTTCCTCATTTCTATCAAACATGGCGTAAAGGATAATACAATTTCAGTGCATGACTGCATGAACACATGATACATTAGACGTGAGATATCCTTGATATCCTTTATTGCGCCTAGTATCTTATGATTTTTTCTTTAACTAATATTGTGCTAGCGTTTTTCAGCTTCTATTGTTCCAAAGCATTTGTTTCCTTTTATATATTTGTGCATTAGTTTTTCTATTCCAAAAACTGTTTGCCGCTTGTACTCTTCCTTCTTTGAATAAAAATACGAAAATATGATTATTCTCTAAATGAAAGATTTGGCTAGCATATGTTCTAGTTTTATCTTTATTTTTTGTTGAATTATGTCGTTCTTGCAGGCTTCTTACTGCTACCATTGCTTGGCCTTCTCCAGCAATTGTATATGTTGGTATTATCCTTTCAACTCTAGGAGCTGCTCTTCAAAGCCTTACTGGTGCTCCACGTCTTCTTGCTGCAATAGCTAATGATGATATTCTGCCTGTTCTCAACTACTTCAGAGTTGCTGATGGGCACGAACCACATGTTGCTACCTTCTTTACAGCTTTTATTTGCATTGGGTGTGTTGTGATTGGGAATCTGGATCTTATCACACCAACTATAACTATGTTTTTCCTTTTGTGCTATGCGGGTGTGAACTTGTCTTGCTTCCTTCTGGATCTTTTAGATGCACCTAGTTGGCGGCCACGGTGGAAATTTCACCATTGGAGCCTCTCCCTTCTTGGAGCATTACTTTGTATTGGTAAATCGCCTTATATATTTTTTTTACTGTTATGTTTTACAATGGCGGTAACTGTCTTGGGAATTTGACTTTTGTGATTTCTGCTTTTTACATCTCTTCCATATAGCTAGTAAAAAAAGATGTGAGTCTAGCATGATTGTTTAATGAAGGGGACGGAGATATCCTCTCACAGTTTTCCTTTTTCATACAGATACTTCAAGAGATGCAAATGGAATATGTTTAGGAACTTGAGGAGAGTTGTAAAGAATTTGGCTGGAAGTTGGCATAGAACGCACATCATTTTAGTTGTGAAATTGTCATCTATAGCTCTATGTTTTGGTTCTTGTCAGAGACTTTAGTCACATCAACTAATAATTATTTTGGAGTCATATGCTGAGTCACATAAAGTTTGTTCGGTCTCTATTTCACTTATTACGTGCTAAGAATGACTTGTGCAAATCATCTCTGCATGCATGGGGTACCTCTAAAGCATTTCAGTTTCATCCTGCCCAATAACCTGTCTCCTTCTAATTTCAGCAGTTGCTACTTAGAATTGATTGTTGATTATGGTCACCTTTTGTTATATTTTGCTCATATACTTGACCAGTAAATTTTAATCATGAACCCAATTGAATTTTTATAGGTTGTAAAGCATGGTGAGTGGATGCATTGCATAATATAATTGTATTTTTACATGTAAGTTTGTCCAAGTTTGCGGTGTTATTATCTTTTTCTACGTGTATTCAGTATACATATGGTGAGTGCATATGTGGAATTCTTTATGGCATTTTCTTGATGCTGTCTTTTTGTCTCTGCAGTCATTATGCTTTTGATTTCTTGGTCATTCACTGTTGTGTCTCTGGCCCTTGCAAGTCTCATATATTATTATGTGAGCATTAAAGGAAAGGCTGGGGATTGGGGTGATGGCTTCAAGAGTGCATATTTTCAGTTAGCACTTCGTAGTCTTCGATCACTTGGAGGTATGTTTCTATATAGCACTAAATTCATAGTAGATTCAGCTCTGAACTTTTGATCAGATATCTATGGTATATAATATCTTGTGCTGCATGGTTGGTTAATGACAATGTGTTCTCTTATTGCACTATATTTTTTCTGGGTATTAATTGTAGATTAACTCATGTTGGTAACACAATGTTGGGCAGAACCAATGCTATCGAAACCGGACCGGACATCGAACCGGTGAAGGCAATGGTTCACAGTTTTTATGGTTCAATCGTGGTTCAATCGGATTCAACCATGGTTCAACCGCAACGGCAACCACAGTTCAATTGTGGTTCAACCATGGTTTTTCCGGTTGAACCGGCCGGTTCGGTCTGGTTTTTTATAACATTAGGCAGAACCACCTTTTTGGGCCCGAGTTATAATCCATATACCCATTTGGTCCCTCCGGTATGCATGTTATTTTATCCATGTGCTATGCAAACCTATTACCTTTTTGGTCCCTTTAAGTGCATATTATGCATACTTTATCATACTCGGACTCTTCAAAATGGTTGCCGCACCCGTGTCGACACGACCCTGACACGGGTACGGACACGGAATCCGGATCGGATCCGGCAGTGGTTCGTCGGACACGTTTGAAGGAGTAAGTGCAGCATCGGCGGCGATTTCCAGGTTAAAAAGAATAGGTTGAAGACGATACAGGAAAATTAGGTTTTGAAATTTCCCATCTTTTTGTGTGGGCCAGATGATGATATTAAAGGAAAAGGCCACGTGTTAATTTACACAAGAGACAAGTAATTTAATGCTATAAACACTAATTAATTCACTTTCCCAATTTGATTTTAAAAAAGACTTTCTGTATTTCCTTTTTTCTCTTCCTGATTAATTACTATTGCTAATTACTAGTATCTTCTCACTAACTACCAATTCTATTTTCTAATTAATTATTTTTCGAATTAATGGCCATCAATTAATATACTTGTATTCTTCTCACCAATAAATATTTAATTTCTATGGTCATATATATAAAATTGCCGTGTCCCCGTGTCCGAGTCAAAATTTCGGACAGTGTCCGCTTGTCTAAAATTTTTGAACTTGCCGTACCCGATACTCGGATCCGTATCCGTATCGGACACTTGTAAACGAGTCCATGTGACATAGTGCATGCTTACGTAAATATAGAATCTACAATGCATGGCCCAAAAAGGTAACAAATCACATAGAACTCAAGGAGTAATGTTCACATAGCACATGGTTCAGAAAGGTAACAAATTGCATAGCAAAGGGACCAATTGTGTAACATTAATAGTACAAGGACCAAATGGGAAAATGAGTTATACTATAGAGACTAAAAAGGCCTTTTGCCCCTCAAAGTTGATTCTAAACTCATGTTGCCTGTTTTACTTCGTACCCATGTTTATGTGGGGTAGATTGTTTTGCTTAATGCCATTTGACATATATCCGACACATATTGAACTTGCAGTATATAGGGGATTTTGCTTGGGTTCTACAGTTACAATTTGAATTCATATATACGAGCATACGTTTGAATGAAAAAAACTTGCTAGATTTATTTATTATACATCCTTTCGGTAATTTGGTAATTTGCTAGTGTACGCAACTTTTCACTAATTGACACGTCATATCTTTTCCAGCTAACCAAGTCCATCCAAAGAACTGGTACCCCATCCCACTCGTATTCTGCAGGCCATGGGGGAAGCTTCCGGAAAACGTACCGTGCCATCCCAAACTCGCCGACTTCGCCAATTGCATGAAAAAGAAAGGCCGCGGTATGTCTATTTTCGTTTCTATACTAGACGGAGATTACCATGAACACGCCGAAGCGGCTAAACTAGCCTGCAAGCAACTTAGCACCTACATCGACTACAAGAACTGCGAAGGAGTAGCCGAGATAGTCGTGGCCCCCAATATGTCCGAAGGCTTTCGCGGCATTGTCCAAACCATGGGCCTCGGTAATCTCAAGCCCAATATCGTAGTTATACGATACCCCGAAATATGGCGTCGCGAAAACCTCACCGAAATCCCTGACACTTTTGTTGGGATAATTAACGACTGCATTGTTGCTAATAAAGCGGTCGTTATAGTCAAGGGTCTCGACGAGTGGCCTAATATGTACCAAAAACAATACGGAACCATTGATTTGTATTGGATCGTTCGGGATGGCGGTTTAATGCTACTTCTCTCTCAACTTCTTTTAACTAAGGAAAGTTTCGAGAGTTGTAAAATTCAGGTGTTTTGTATTGCTGAAGAGGATTCAGATGCTGAGGAACTGAAAGCCGATGTGAAGAAATTCCTTTACGATCTTCGAATGCAAGCCGAAGTGATTGTGATATCGATGAAATCGTGGGATTCGGAGGGCGGTCAACCCGATGAGAGTCTAGAAGCTTTTACGGCAGCTCAGGGGAGGATCTCGAATTACTTGGGGGAGATGAAGACGAGGGCTCACGAGAACCAGGTCGAGAAGTTTCTTTATACGTGTCTGAAATTGAATTCGACGATTTTGAGACACTCGAGAATGGCGTCGGTTGTGCTTGTAAGTTTGCCGCCGCCTCCATTGAACCATCCGGCGTATTTTTATATGGAGTATATGGATTTGTTGGTGCAAAATGTGCCGAGGTTGTTGATTGTGCGAGGGTATAGGAGAGATGTTGTCACACTTTTCACGTAGTTGGAAACAATGTTGTTAGAATCAGACTGCACCGGCCGGTTGGACCACTATAACCGTGAACCACTGTCTTCACCGGTTTAATATATGGTCTGATTTCGATAACACTGGTTGGAAACGGGTTGTTGTGGACGGTGGGTTCGAGTTTAGGCATCGTTCGGTTTTGAGTTTTGTAATCTAAATTGTTAAATTCATTCTTTTTTTTTTTGTCTGGGAACTTTAATTAGTGTAAGTCATGGATTAAGATGTTTAAACATCATAGTTTACAATACAAATTTTGATTTAAATTGTACAGCCCTTTTTGGGGTGTGCTTTATCAGGTCGTTTTCATACCACTTTTCACTTTCATTTTTTCAACTTTTGCATTATTTTGTGCCCTTAAATCGTGCAAAATACCGACTTTTGATTTCACACATTTGGGGTCTCACTTATTGTTAGCCTTGTGACCTTTTGGTACTTGGTCTATTGACAGTGGAGATAGATCTTTTACGGTTTTCAGTTTTGTTTTTTTTAAACTAAAGAAAGCGATTAACAACTATAGTAGGG
This sequence comes from Euphorbia pulcherrima, assembly GCA_947683365.1. NCBI lineage: Eukaryota > Viridiplantae > Streptophyta > Magnoliopsida > Malpighiales > Euphorbiaceae > Euphorbia > Euphorbia pulcherrima. The sequence goes on along the minus strand of CANTUS010000003.1, from coordinate 16,536,099 downwards.
ACCTCTGAACCGTTGAACCAAAAACTTATCTTCTTCATTCTGTATAGAATTTGAGTTAACTTTCACTAGGGTTTGTGGTTTGTTCAGTTTAAATGTGCCAGATTTAGAATAGGTTAGCTCATAAATGTCCAAAGAATTTCTACATAACATGCACTAATAATAAGGATTCAAATCTGCAGCGAAACTAATTTGGAGACATCAGATTTAAATCCTTCGTGTAAAGTCCAGAAAGGGTACTTTAATATGGAAATAACTCGTTTCTGTGGACTTCTTTCAGCTCATGTTGTTTTCAACTTCTGAAAGCTAAATTGAACCGAAGTAAACTGAACTGAACTTATTTCAGTGTAAATTTATAACTATGCATAGTTGAATTGAACTGAAGTGGTCTGAACTCAACTGTATTGAATTGTAGTCCAAGAGAACAGGGCCTTAGTAACGATGTGATCGAAATCAAAATTTGGAAGAAATACAGTTCATTCAAAAATTAGGATCACAAAGACTCATTAAAGGAATATTCATTTGATATATATATATATATATATATATATATATATATATATATATATATATATATATATATATATATATATAATATACACAACACCACAACACTCTCAAAATTCTATAGCTTGCAGAAATCAATCAATATAGAGAATTATAAGCTGAAAAGGTATAATTAAATACTTTGTTCATAATTATTCATACTTTGTTTATATAAGTATCCTCTCCTTTCTAGACTGCACTATAAGTGATCTCTCTAGATAAGTGACGAGAAATTATTGATAAATTATGAATAGAATTCTAGAATTAAAGGATAAATTAGAAAGAAAAGAATTTGAACTGAGACGAAGTAGAATTTATGCAAGGTTTTATACTGATAGAATAAATATACTTACCGAAGAATTAAGAACAGAAAATTCAATACTTTATAGATTTTGTTATATACTAGTAGCCTGGAATAGAAAGACCATAGAACGATACACAAGGGAATTAGCTCTTCATAACGAAAGAATACCAGTTTTAGAAAGAGAGATACGAGAATTAAATTTAGAATTGACCTCTTGGATCCTATTAGAAAGCTCAGATACATCCTTTAGAATTTAAATGAATAGAATCCTTAGAGTTAAAAGAAAGATAGAATCAGTAACAGAAGAATTAATAAAAATAAATTTTAATCTTGGCTTTTATCAGAATAGCTTAGAATTTTATAATAACGAAATTATAACTTATACAGGATACTTTGATTTATATAATTGGCATAAAAGAAATATAAAAGAATGTATTAATCAAATAATTCATCTTAGAATTACTAAAGAAAAATTAGAATCTGAAATAAAAGCTTATAATCTTGAATTAACTTCAATTATTTTATCAGAATCTGATAATTTTAGTATACGTTTTTAATTGAAGCGATAATTCAGGACCCCAGCCCAATCCTGGTATCAGAGCGACGGAAGTAGACACACTGGAGAATTATAGAAAATTAGAATACTTAAATTTAGAAATACCCAATAAAATTCATACTCACAATACTTGTAACTTTAATAACGCATATAGACACATTTATCATAATACCGAAGAAAATACTCTAGCATACCAATTAAATACTGTTATAGATATAATTATAAACTTGTCAGAAAATTTGTATAAAACTGATAAAGTAATAATTAATCTATTAACCACTCTTACTAAGAATCAGAATATCGATAATCAAGAATATCTTAAGACTCAAATAGAAACTCTTAGAAATTGAGTTGAAAAAACTCTGAATAAAGCTGATAAATTTCCTAATAAAAAGGAAATAAGAGAATTGCTTATACTACCAGAACAATTAGAAATACAAACACAGAGAATTCTAGAAGAATTAAGAAAAGAGATAAAAGAAAAGATAGATCAGATTCAGAAACAAATTTTAGAATTTAAGAAGACTTATATTGGTGAATGAATAATAAACAAATAATACTATATAACAAGGCTAAACAAGCTACTTTAGAATATAATCAAGAGAACCCAGACGGATTGATAAATAGTAGTCAATTTGCTACTAAACAAGACAGAATACAGACTAGTCAACTCAATAATCTTATAGCACTCGGAACTATAGGATTTTTAGAACTAGACGATCAAATACAAATACTGACTCATACTATTAAAGAACTTCACTTAGAAGCTAAAGCTGAAAAATAAATAATACAAAGAGCATTAGAATCAATTAATACTAAAATAGATAGAACTATTCATAATCAGGAGATACAGCCTAATAATTCTATATTATTAATAGAATTAAATAAAAAGATAGACGAAATACAAAAACTAATTTTAGAAACTAATAACTTTTTCAGAGAAAATCTAATAAAATTAGAAGAAATAAATACTAAGCTTGAATTGATACCTAAAGATTCACAGATATCTGATAATTTAGAACCACAGCTAAAGACTTTAGAAAATTTATTAGAAAACATATATAACGACGCGAAAAATAAGAACGAAGGTTTAGACAACTTATCAAATATAATAATAAGTAATCAAAATAATATAATAAAAGGTTTAGGAGACCAAGGACTTAAACTAAACCCAATCATAACAGACGCTTTTATAACTTATAATCCTCCAAATAATGAATAATAAATTCTTTGGAAGAAGTTATACCCTAAGAGGCAGTAGTAGTAATGCTACTACTACAGAAATACAAAGTGAGAATAAAATAAAAAGAATTTTTGGAATAAAACCAAAAGAACATAACGAAGAAATAAATCTAACTGAAGTAATAGACATTGAAAAAGACTTAGAAAACTACAAGCAAAATGAAAAGAAATTATTAAACCCAAAAATACTTTATCAGAAAGGAAATTGGACAGAAAAATACAGACTTCTTAGAAAAACAGAAGAAAAATCCATAAAATGTGGAGATGAAGATATAGTTAGAATACCCCTTCTTGAGAAATCAGTAGCTAAGCAAATAGCTAAGGATGGATATAAATATACTCACCTAGGCCGTATTATAATAGGAATAAAAGGCATGACTAGACAAGATTTAGGAGCACATACTGTAATAACAATATACGATGACTCTATACAAGAAGAAACTAAGAAACTTATAAGCATAATGGATATAGACATGAATGACAATAGAGGATTATTCTATTGTGTCCCAGAATTTTTCTTAGAATCAAAAGACTTACATCAAATAAAAATAGGAATCATGACTAAAGGTTATGGTTTAATAAACAGAAATAATCTTGTTATAACAATTGGATTAATCGGTAAATCGATTAATTCAACTAATATAAAATATAAATGTAAAGTAGAAGACATAATACAAGCCCTAGTATCAAAAGGGGTTAGATTTATAAAACCTCCAAAATTTTCAGCAGAAACTCATGCTGGAATAGAATGGAATATAACTAGACTATTCGAAGAAAGTAAAATAAAATTAATACCAGATCAAAGTCAAATCTTTGAAGATAATAAAGGAAGAATTAGTATAAGATTTGATAATTACAAGAATTATACAGAAAATTTAGAAACTGATACTCAATCTAATAGCTCTTGGGCTATTAATGACCAGACTTTTAATAATCAGAATATAGACTTAGTAGATATAAAATTAGACCATTTAGAAACAATATTCTTTGAACTATATAACGAAGAATATTTTAAAACTAAAGAAAATTATAATAATATTGTTATACAATTCATAAATCAAACTTTAGAAGAAAGAATAGAATGGATTAAACAGGCATACGAAAATAAAAGGCCTCAAGAAATAATAGATATTTTTGAGAAAAGAATATACTTAGAAGAAATTATAAAAGTTTTAGAAGATTAAGAGACTCAAAGCAATCATACTAGAAACTTAATGGATGTGGAAGAAATGGAAGAATTCCTTAATAATTTACCAAAAGAACTGATGGAAGGAATTTCAGGAACTAAAACAGAGACACCTTTAGAACCTCCAAGAAATAAACCTACTTTTATAAATTATAATAGAGGAAATATACCCCCAAGACAATACTCTGAATACCAAACTGAGAATAGGAAATATAAATCTCAAGGAAATAGATTTCCTATAGGAATATACAAAGAAGAAAGTCTATTGCAATTAGAAAAATACTCGCCTCAAGTATGGCCTGAAGTAATACAGCAATGGAAAAGTCTAACTGTCAAGAATTACTTAGAAAAGAACTTTAATCATACCCCAGAACAAATGTATAGTTTCCTTGAAACTACATTAGGAAATACTGCAAAAAGAGCATGGGACGATTTTAAAATCAACTTTCCACAAGAATATACTAGATTAATAAATGTAGGAAATAATCCATGGAATTTTTGTAATACTATAAGTAATCTATTAACCGCTACAGACCCCAATATAGGATCAATTATACAACAAAAAGAAGCAGTAAGAAATTTAGAACAATTAAAGCTTAATGACTGGAAATACATTGTACCGTTTTTAAACGACTACATACATTTCACAGCCAAAAGCCAGAATACTTATAATAAAGAATTTATGAAGAAATTACTCCTCAAATTACCTGGACCGTTAGGACAAGAAATACAGGAGGAAGGAAATAAGTTCTTAGAAAAGGAAAGTAATTATACTTTAAACATAAATACTTTAGTATACCAGATAATGAAACACTTAGAAAAGAAATGCACAGAAATAAGTATACAGAGATAAATGAAAGATAATTACGGATTTTGTAATAATATTTATACACCACAACAATACGGACAAGAAGCTTGTACCTCTTGTAACAGAAAACCAAGAAATAAAAATACTAAGTATTATAAAAGAAAACCCTATACTAGTAATAAAAGAAAAGCATACTATATTAGAAAATCTAAGACTAATGCCAAAAAACCTTTTTTAAATCCAAAAAGACATGTTAGAAGGTTTAATGACAAAAGACAATATAAAGATACTATTACCTGCTATGCATGCGGAGAAATAGGTCATTTATCAACTAAATGTCCTAATAAACATAATATACATACTAAAGAATCAAGATTAGTAGAAAATATTAATCTAGACCTACTAGCAATAACCGAAGAAGTTAGTGATACAGAAACAATATACTCAATTGTAAGTGAAATAGGAGAATATACTTCTGAAGAAGAAGATGATAATGAACCAGCAGACTTACTAGAAGCTATGGAAAAATATAAAAAGATAAATATAGAATTTATGGATAAAATAGAATGTATAGAACATACTTGGAGCTATAGAAAGGGAAATGATGATAAGGAATGTTATAAATGTCGTTTATACCCAATCATAGAATTAAGAGCTCAATGTAATAATTGTTATACTGAAATTTGTAAATTTTGTTGGGAAGAAAATAACAATTCAGAATGGCCGACCTTAATAACAGAAACTAGAAGCTCTTATACTTTTAGAGATAATATAGAACAGATAACTTGGAGAGAAAGATTTAGACTAATGGAAGATAGAATTGCAAACTTAGAAAGCAGAGTTAGTCTATTAGAAGAAGAAGGACTAGAACAATATATACAAGAAAATAATCAACAAAATATACTAGATCTATTAGAACTAGATATAAACGATGAAATCTTATTAGAATTATACGAAAAAAGATTTCACTACCATAGAATTAATAGACAACCTTATAAAACACCATATACAAGCTATACTATTAAAATAACATGTATAATACAGGACTTCAAAATACAAGGATTAGCATTAATAGACTCTGGATGTTCAACATCTAAAATAGATAATAAATTAATTCCTTCAAAATATAAACATAATTTAGACAAACCAACTATTGGTAGACAAATGGATGGTAGTATAACTCATGTTCACAATATATACCAGAAATCCTAATAGAAATGATAGATATAAACAAAGATAAATTAATAACTACTATAACAAATATTCCAATACGAAACCTATACCAATTGGGATATTTAGCTATTTTAGGCTTAGACTACCTTATACATGATAATAGAATGGCAGTCATAACAAAAGACTATATAAGTTTTAGTTTCAATAATTTTTCAATACCTATTGTCCCTAAAACTTCTTTTGATAAGGGTAAAAGCGTAGAAGATAAATGTATACTACAACCTACAGAAACATATACTGATAAAGACTATGAATTAGAAAGACAAACAAACTTTTTAGACTTTTTTGAAATAGAATCAGATTATATATATTCAAACCAATTGAATAATATAATCTTAGATAATGAAATTTTACAATACAAATCTAGACTTGAGAAATTGGAAATAATAGGAGAAAATCCTCAAAAATACTGGAATAAAAATCCAACAGAATACAAATTAGAAATTATAAACCCTGATATAACTATAAGAGCAAAAGCAATACCAGCTAATAATCAAGAAATAGGATGGTATAAAGAAGCTCTAGAAGAACTTATAAAAAATAAATTTATTAGACGATCAGAATCTAGACATAGATCACCAAGTTTCTTTGTTAATAATAATGCAGAAAGGAAACGAGGAAAACCTAGAATGGTTATAAATTATAAACAACTAAATGATAATACTGAGAATAATGGATACGATATACCAAATAAAGAAATGCTTATTAATAAAATACAAGGGTAAAAATTTATGAGCAAATTTGATCTAAAATCAGGATACTATCAAATAAGAATGCATAAAGACTCAATAGAATGGACTGCATTTATTTGTCCAAACCCTATAGGACACTGGGAATGGTCAGTAATGCCATTAGGTCTTAAGAATGCACCTGCAGTTTTTCAGAAAAGAATGGATAAAATCTTTGAGAAACTTACAGACTTTACTGCAGTATACATAGATGATATACTAGTCTTTAGTAAAACCGCTAAGGATCATAATAGACATCTTAAAGAAGTTTTTAAGAAATTTGAAGAGAATGGACTGATAATATCTAAGAAAAAGATAGAATTGGGAAAGACAAAAATAAACTTTTTAGGAGTTGTAATTGGAGAAGGGCAAGTAGAATTACAACCTCATATAACTACTAAGTTACTAGACTTTCCAGAAAATATAAAAGAAAAGAAACAACTTCAGCAATTTTTATGATTGTTGAATTATGCTAGACCTTTTATAAGAGATTTATCTAAATACTTAAAACCTTTATATTTAAAAACTGGAAAAGAAATCTTTGAGAAATTAAATTATAAAGATTACGAAATAATTAGAAGCCTAAAAGAAAGGGTAAGAAATTTGCCAAAATTAGAAATTCCTTTAGATACAGACTATTTAATAATAGAAACAGACGGATCAGCATCAGGTTGGGGAGCTATTTTAATAAGTAAACCCCATAAAACCTCTAATAAAATCGAAGAAAGAATTTGCAGATACACTAGTGGATCCTTTAAGGAAAAGGGAGAGATTAGTACCATAGACTCAGAATTACTAGCTATATACTATGCATTAGAATCGTTTGAATTCTTTATAATTGGTCGAACTGAATTCACAATTAGAACAGATTGTATTGCCATTGTCAAATACTATAATAACTTAAAGAAAGAAAAGAGAAGATCTTCTTATAAAAGATGGCATAAAATAACCTCACTTTTATTACAGAAAGGATATAAACCCTTATTAGAACATATACAGGGTGAACAAAATAAAATTGCTGATATATTATCTAGACTCTTACAATTTGATAATTTGACAGGAAATACATAGCTGAAGAAGAAAGACCAAGAACAATGAGAGCCTCAGATAGAGGAAGGGGAAGAATAACAAGATACCAAGGAAATACTTCTGCTAGACCTACAATAAATGAGCTAATAAATACCCCAAATACCTCAGAAAACAGACTATTACCAGAAGATATATCCATAATAAACAGAAACCAACCAAAGCCAAAAGCATTGGTTTTTTCAGAAAAGCTAAATTTCTCAGACTTTGGAGAGACTTCTTGGGCATTTAATTATCCCAAAGGAACAATACTTAATGATACAGAGAGAATCTTATTAGACAATCTTTGGGTAGCTGTAAAGAGAAAAGATGATAAACATGCAATAGCCGCCATAAACGGTTTCAGCTTATACTTCACCCAGAGAAACAATAATAATATCGCATACGTAGTATATACAGGCCCTCAGCCAGGAATTTATAAAACTTGGGAACAGGTGATACAGAATACCAAGCACAAAGACCCCAAATATAAGAAATACTTATCTATAAAAGAGGCACATACTGAAGCAAAGAAATACCTGACTACCTTTTATACAAGTCCAGAAATAACAGAACAGATTACGGATGAATCAGACATACTAACCATGCAGGTCGAAATACCCAAAGATATACCTCAAGAGATGATAAATATGAAAAAGATAATACATGAATTAGAAGGACAATTAATTGATAAAGAAGAAGAAGAAAATCTTCTAAAAAAGAAGATACAAGATTTAGAAACACGATTAGAACATAGTAAGAACCAGACTTCCTACTCAGGAGTTATAAGTAACAAAGGAAAGACCAAAGAAGACCTAATATTAGAAAAACTAGATATGATATACGAAAATACAGAAATTAATAAAGAAGTATCATTAGAAATAAAGGATACTACGGAAGAAATGCAAAAAATACAGAATAATGTGATAAAAGGCTTATAAGATATAGACACCCAACCATCTGAAGGATGGGCTGACTGGTTCAACAAAATATTTGATTTAGCAAGCCCGCTACAATTGAAGCTTCAGAGGCCCATTATAAACTTCCACGATACTAAGAACATGGAAATAGAATTTGGGCAGAGGAATGAAATAATAGAGACTTCAACAGAGGGAGAAGCCCAAAAGGCGGCCCAAAAGGAAGGAAGCTCAGCCTCTAGCACAAAGAAAGGAAATATTCCTCTCTAGAAGACTCTGGATTAGAATAGAAAAGACAGCTGTAAAGATTTACAGAGATATGAAGACAGCTGTAAGGATAAGAACAGGAATACTTAATAATGCTACGAGAAAGGTCCCTCCAATCCAAGCTATAAATTTGCCATTTGAGAAAGAGGAAGGCAGGTTAATAAAGGGACTAGTAAGAAGAACAAAGAAAAAATCCAGAAATTAACCTCAATACCAAAGTAATAACTTAGATATACTAGAACTTAGTCATACTTGTTAGACGCTTAATTTATTTTTAGTATTATATAATTAGACAATATTTCTGTAATAAATTTTTGTAATACTTTTGCTATAATTTGACTCTACGTTTGTATAATAACTCTTACATAAATAATTTTTGTTGGCCCGGTCTTAAACTTTAATTTACAGAAAGATTTCTTTTAAATTAAAATTTTTTAAAAAATAATAAGCAAAAGGCCTTGGGAAATTTTTTTGGCAAAAAACGTAAGTCCCTCTTTTAAAAAAAAAGTACCAGTTGGATGAGCTAGCTAAATACAAAAAAATTTTAATTTTAGAGAAATCTGGAAGTAATAAAAGCAATCAAATTTTAAATGTCAAGCTGAATTTTAACAAAGGTTTTTAGTTGGATTTTAAAGTCCTTATTAAAAAATCTCTCAGTAGATTATCTGGATAAAGAAATCCAGGTTAGGTGTTTTCAATAAAAACTTCTATGAAGAAATTCATATCAACATTTAAACTTCAGGTTTAAAGCCACAAATAATAAGCTAATAATACTCTTCTATACTGATAAAATAATATACCTAATTAAGAGATAAGAACAGAGTAATAATTAGTGGACTATAACGTAAGCAATGACGACAGAAACCATAATAAAAAACAGACAAAAGTGATGAGTCATACCTGCAATAATAATCGCTAAGACGTAAGCAATGACGTAATATAAAGATTCGGTAAGCTAATAGGTAACCGGTATATTCTCCTTTTCTCAGCTATAAATAAGACTGATTTTCTGCATAATATACACAACACCACAACACTCTCAAAATTCTATAGCTTGCAGAAATCAATCAATATAGAGAATTATAAGCTGAAAAGGTATAATTAAATACTTTGTTCATAATTATTCATACTTTGTTTATATAAGTATCCTCTCCTTTCTAGACTGCACTATAAGTGATCTCTCTAGATAAGTGACGAGAAATTATTGATAAATTATGAATAGAATTCTAGAATTAAAGGATAAATTAGAAAGAAAAGAATTTGAACTGAGACGAAGTAGAATTTATGCAAGGTTTTATACTGATAGAATAAATATACTTACCGAAGAATTAAGAACAGAAAATTCAATACTTTATAGATTTTGTTATATACTAGTAGCCTGGAATAGAAAGACCATAGAACGATACACAAGGGAATTAGCTCTTCATAACGAAAGAATACCAGTTTTAGAAAGAGAGATACGAGAATTAAATTTAGAATTGACCTCTTGGATCCTATTAGAAAGCTCAGATACATCCTTTAGAATTTAAATGAATAGAATCCTTAGAGTTAAAAGAAAGATAGAATCAGTAACAGAAGAATTAATAAAAATAAATTTTAATCTTGGCTTTTATCAGAATAGCTTAGAATTTTATAATAACGAAATTATAACTTATGCAGGATACTTTGATTTATATAATTGGCATAAAAGAAATATAAAAGAATGTATTAATCAAATAATTCATCTTAAAATTACTAAAGAAAAATTAGAATCTGAAATAAAAGCTTATAATCTTGAATTAACTTCAATTATTTTATCAGAATCTGATAATTTTAGTATACGTTTTTAATTGATATATATATATATATATATATATATATATATATATATATATATATATATATATATATATATATATATATATATATATATATATATATATATATATATATAATTTAAGATGCATTCAATTATTGGCCAAGCGACCAAGCCTAATATCAACAGAGGGGATATGTACACACGTGATTAGTGGTGAGATTAGAATTTAAGATTGCAAAGTACAAATATTAATGATAGGAGTTACCATGGTTTTCACACTAGACAGGTCATCAAATCTAAGTAGTGAAAGGAGTAGGTTATGGATTTAAGGTTTAACAAGATTGAATTAATGGCTCAAATGTATTTTCTTAAAAAATGTAAAAATATTAATTTTTAAAATAATATTATATCAAACATGTAATGCAAGATATAATAAACTAAAAATTAATAATATTTAATGCTAAAATTTTGTTTGAGTCTACGTGTGGGTGGGGTACGATGAGGTTTTTCTTTATTATTATTGTAGGTCTCATGAAATAATTTTTTTTTAAAAAATTAAGTAAAAAGCGAGGGTCACTAGATTTTTGTTACACTGAATTTTTTTCGATTGAACCATATTTTATAAATTAGATAAGACAAATTCAATAAATTTTGTTTTTGTTATAACAAAAATTCAAAATCATAGTTTATAATTATTAAAATAAACATTTTTTAAATGAAGTTGATTTCATTTATTCAATACATTAGATAAAACCAAAATATATTATTGTGATTTTTCAAAAGTTATATATTAAATTCATTTGAAACTATTTAAAGATTATTTTATATGTCACAAGAAATACAAGTAAAATATATTAACAATTATATAACTTGTTGACACCTTAATCATAGACTAAAGGTTTTGTGTTTAACTCCTCCCATCAACAAAAATATTATTTTTCATTTATTAATTGTCAACATTTTGTCAAGCTGAATAGATCAGGGTGGTTGAATTGGTTGGTTTCCGCTTGAACTAGTCTATTTAACCGATCGTTAACTGATTGTTAATCACACATCAAACCACCTGAAAATTAATCGGAGCAACGGTTGATTTCGAATCAGTATGATCCAATCGAGAGACTTCAATAACTCTGGTGATCTATAAGGGAGTAAAACCAATTATATATCACATTTATTATTTTGTTCGAACGAATTTGCTTCAAGCTTTTTTTCAAATATGAATTGAAGAAATTCAAATTTTGTGTTTGTGGGATTTACATCCAACATTGCGAATTCACTCCCATCATTTTGATATATATCTTAAATTCAAAGAAGAGGATTCAACACGATTTTGTGCCCAAAATATAACTAATCCTAAAAGGTGTCTGAAAGCTTACTTATAAAACTTTTTTTTAAGTGATGCGAAACTAGTTGGTGTTTGAAACTTCATATCTTTTGCATTTTTAAATTTTAAGTGTTTTGATTGCAACCATTAAATAATTACTTTTACTTTTTTTACAATATAATTGCTTTTAATTGCTTTCAAGAAAAAGAAAAATCTATTAACAGACACAATAATAACTGCACCAATATTAAAATTTAAAATGTAGTACTAAATACCTATATTACACGCACCAATAATGAGTCATAAGGTGCACATGTAAAGTCTAAAAAAGGTGTTTTAATATGGACAGAACTTGTTTTTGTGGAGAAACACATGAAAGGAATATTCATTTGATTATATGATTAGATATCAATTTCGGTTGACTTTTAAATTCATTTTTTTAATATTTATAATATTCGTTGAGATAATTGTGTTCGAGGTTTAGTTACGGTTAAGATTTTTTATTTCTTTCAATAAGTGTATTTAGTGGGATTCAAACATTGTTCTCCTCAACTAACAGTCTGCGTTGCCAACTGAGTTACACGTTATAAAATTCATATTTCTTATTTTGTCCATCTAATTTTTATTGTCTTTTGAGCTCTTTATTTAATTCTCTTTTCAGTTGTTAATTTATATTATCATTCCATTTTTTATCACATTTTTTATAAATTGCTCTTATTTAATGATAAAAGAGATTATGTACGAATGAAAATTATAAGTTAATAGTTAAAGAATAAAGAAAATATTCATATATAAAAGTATAAGGGATAAATTAATTATTTTAACAATATAATAAATATTCTATTGATGATTCGAATAGAGTAATATAATTGAGATGCATTCAATTATTGACCAAGCCTAATATGAACAGAGGAGCATTTAAGATTGCAAAGCAGAAGTATTGAAGATAGGATTACATCCAATATTGCAAATTCACGGCTTAATTTATTCAGTTGCACATTATAGTCCATTGTTTTATTGTTTAAAGAGAGAGTTGATTTTTCAGTAAAGATAATATAGTAAATTTGTATTTTATGGGCTATGTTGATATTAAAGCATAATATATACATGACATGATTTATCTACGATAACAAAACGCATATAATAAATTGAAGTATTCTTACAAGTTCATGTGTCACAGTGGAATTCATGTACCAAAACAACACTCTATAGAATTCATTTACAGGTGAAACTATGCAGCAAATTCACTCCTATCATTCTAATAAATAATAAAGGGTAAACTTTGAAAAAATATCATGTCGTTTGACCCTTTTACAAAAATGTCATTGTGAAAGTATTTATTTTAAATGGATGCACGTGGTTTCAAAAGTTAGTAAAAATAGACCAACCATGTGGTATGTTTTTTAAAATTAGCTTTTTTTTTCAACGATACACCGGTTATTTCAATAAATTCAACATTCCTATATTTTAACTATATTATTTTTAAATTATTTATCAAGATTTAAGTAAGTTTCAGAAATTTTTCATTTTATTATGATTTTTTAAAGTTATTGTCAATTTTTAATTAATATAAATATTTTTACTTCTAAAAAAATTCAAAAATTTATCACTAATGTGTATTGTATTTTTATAAACAAAGCTGCAAAAGTTCACTTTAAAGTGGACAAGATTACCCTTCTAAATGTGGTTTCAAAATTTTCAGAATCTTCTTTTTACTAACTTTTAAAACCACGAGCACTCGTTTAGAAGAAAAAAAGTTTATAGTTAGAATATAACTCACCCACCTTAAAAGATAACTTCAAAGCTTGCTTCTCATATATATATATATATATATATATATATATATATATAGAATATCTAGAAAGACAACCTATACCAATTGGGATATTTAGCTATTTTAGGACTAGACTATCTTATACATGACAATAGAATGGCAGTAATAACAAAAGACTATATAAGTTTTAGTTTTAATAACTTTTCTATACCCATTACTCCTAAAACTTTTTTCGAAGGGAGTAAAGGATTAGAAGACAAAATACCTAGTATAAATAAACAAACATATACTGATGAAGAATATCTAGAAAGACAACTAGACTTCTATGAAATAGAATCAGACTATATATACTCAAACCAGCTGAATAATGTAATTTTAGACAATGAAATTCTACAATACCAATCTAGACTTGAGAAATTAGAAATAATAGGAGAAGATCCTCAGAAATACTGGAATAGAAACCCTACAGAGTATAAGTTAGATATTATAAACCCTGACATTACTATACGGGCAAAGGCAATACCAGCTAATAATCAAGAGTTAGAATGGTATAAAGAAGCTTTAGAAGAACTTATAAAAAATAAATTTATTAGACGGTCAGAATCAAGACATAGATCCCCTAGTTTCTTTGTTAATAATAATGCAGAAAAGAAACGAGGAAAACCTAGAATGGTTATAAATTATAAACAACTTAATGATAATACTGAGAATAATGGATATGATATCCCTAATAAAGAAATGCTTATAAATAAAATACAAGGATCAAAATTCATGAGTAAATTTGATCTAAAATCAGGATACTATCAAATTAGAATGCATAAAGACTCAATAGAATGGACCGCATTTATTTGTCCCAATCCTATAGGGCACTGGGAATGGACAGTAATGCCATTAGGTCTTAAGAATGCACCTGCAGTTTTTCAGAAAAGAATGGATAAAATTTTTGAGAAACTCACAGACTTTACTGCAGTATACATAGATGATATACTAGTCTTTAGTAAAACTGCTAAGGATCATAATAAACATCTTAGACAAGTTTTTAAGAAATTTGAAGAGAATGGACTAATAATATCTAAGAAAAAGATAGAATTAGGAAGAACAAAAATAAACTTTTTAGGAATTGTAATTGGAGAAGGGCAAATAGAATTACAATCTCATATAACTACTAAGATACTAGACTTTCCAGAGAACATAAAGGAAAAGAAACAACTTCAGCAATTCTTAGGATTGTTGAATTATGCTAGACCTTTTATAAAAGATTTATCTAAATACCTAAAGCCATTATATTTAAAAACTGGCAAAGAAATTTTTGAGAAATTAAATTATAAAGACCATGAGATAATTAGAAATCTGAAAGAAAGGGTAAAAAATTTACCAAAACTAGAGATTCCCTTAGACACTGATTATTTAATAATAGAGACAGACGGATCAGCATCTGGATGGGGAGCTGTTTTAATAAGCAAACCCCATAAGACTTCTAATAAAACTGAAGAAAGAATATGTAGATACACTAGTGGATCCTTTAAAGAAAAGGGAGAAATTAGTACCATAGACTCAGAATTGTTAGCAATATACTATGCCTTAGAATCTTTTGAATTCTTTATAATTGGTAAGACAGAATTCACAATTAGAACAGACTGTATTGCTATCGTTAAATACTATAATAATTTAAAGAAAGAAAAGAAAAGATCTTCTTATAAAAGATGGTATAAACTTACATCACTCTTATTACAGAAAGGGTATAAGCCATTGTTAGAACATATACAGGGTGAACAAAATAAAATTGCTGATATACTATCTAGACTCTTACAATTTGATAATTTGGCAGGAAATACATAACAGGAGAAGACAGAGCTAATACAATGAGAGCTTCGGATCGAGGCAGAGGAAAACTTACCAGATACCAAGGAAATACCTCCTCTAGACCTACCATAGATGACTTAATAAATACTCCTAATACCTCAGAGACTAGAATATTGCCCGAAGACATAAGCATGATAAACAGAAACCAGCCTAAACCAAAGGCTCTGGTTTTTTCTGATAAATTGAACTTCTCAGACTTTGGAGAAACTTCTTGGGCGTTTAATTACCCCAAAGGAACCATACTCAATGATACTGAAAGAATTTTATTAGACAATTCATGGGTGGCTGTCAAAAGAAAGGATGGTAAACATGCCATTGCAGCTATAAATGGATTTAGCCTATACTTCACACAAAGAAATAACAATAATATCGCCTATGTGGTATATACAGGTCCTCAGCCAGGGATTTATAAGACTTGGGAGCAGGTGATACAAAATACAAAATATAAAGACCCCAAATATAAAAAATACTTATCTATAAAAGAAGCACAGACAGAGGCCAAGAAATACCTGACTACTTTTTATGTAAGTCCAGAAATATTAGAACAGACAACAGACGAGGCTGATATAATGACCTTGCAAGTTGAAATACCCAAAGATATACCTCAAGAAATGATAAGAATGAAAAAAATAATACATGATTTAGAAGGAAAATTAATTGATAAGGAAGAAGAAGAAGATCTTCTAAAGAAGAAAATACAAGACCTAGAGACCCGGTTAGAACATAGTAAGAACGAAACATCATACTCAGGAGTCGTGAGCGACAAAGGAAAAACTAAAGAAGACCTGATACTAGAGAAATTAGACATGATATACGAAAACTCAGAAATTAATAAAGAAATATCATTAGAAATAAAAGAAACTACCATATTTGTTATAGTAGTTATTAATTTATAACCATTCTAGGTTTTCCTCGTTTCTTTTCTGCATTATTATTAACAAAGAAACTAGGGGATCTATGTCTTGATTCTGACCGTCTAATAAATTTATTTTTTATAAGTTCTTCTAAAGCTTCTTTATACCATTCTAACTCTTGATTATTAGCTGGTATTGCCTTTGCCCGTATAGTAATGTCAGGGTTTATAATTTCTAACTTATACTCTGTAGGGTTTCTATTCCAGTATTTCTGAGGATCTTCTCCTATTATTTCTAATTTCTCAAGTCTAGATTGGTATTGTAGAATTTCATTGTCTAAAATTACATTATTCAGCTGGTTTGAGTATATATAGTCTGAACCAGGATTGGGATAGAGGGTCCTGAATTAAGGCTTTAATTAAAAACGTATTTTAAAATTATCGGATTCAGATATAATAATTGAAGTTAATTCAAGATTATAAATTCTTATATTAGATTCTAACCTTTCTTTAGCAATTCTAAGTTGAATTATTTGATTAGTATATTCTTTTATATTTTTTCTATAAAAATTATATAAATCAAAACATCCTACATAATTTATAAGGTCGTTATTAACAAAATCTAGGCTGTCTTGATAAAAAGCAAGGTTATAATCTATTCTTATTAATCTTTCTGAAATTATTTCTAATTTATTCTTAAGCTCTAAGATTCTATTCATTTAAATTCTAAAAGGAGTATCCGAACTTTCTGAAAGAACTAAAGAAGTTAATTCTAGATTCAGTTCTTGTATTTCTCTTTCTAAAATTGGTATTCTTTCAGTATAAAGAGCTAATTCTTCTGTATATCGGTTTAATGTTTTTCTCATCCAGTCTACTAATATATAACAAAATCTATGAAGTCTTGAACCTTCTGTTCTTAGTTCTTCAGTATGTATATTTATTCTATCAGTATAAAATCTTACTAAAATTCTACTTCTTCTTAGTTCTAATTCCTTTCTTTCTAATTTATTTTTTATTTCTAATATTCTATTCATAATAAAACAAATTTTTCTCGTCACTCTTCTGAAGAGATCACAGAGTGCAGTTCAGAGAGGAGAGGATACTTAATTGAGTATATATGATCAGAGTATTAAAAGCAAAGTATTTAAAATATACCTTTCAGCTTATAGTTTTCTATGATGACAATTTTCTGCAAGCTTATGATTATAGAGAGAGAAAGAGAGAGAGAGAGAGAGAGAGAGAGAGAGAGAGAGAGAGAGAGTTGTGTATATTTTGCAGAGAAATGATCTTATTTATAGCAGAAAAGGGAGGGTATACCGGATACCTATTGGATTACCGGATCTTTATATGACGTCACTGCTTACGTATTAGTAATTATTGCAACTATGACTCATCACTTTTGTCTGTCTGAATTATTATGGAATCTGACATCATTGCTTACGTATTAATAATTATTGCAACTATGACTTATTATTTCTGTCTGTCTGAATTATTATGGAGTATTATAAATTCCATTGGCTATAACCTTTGCAGAAATTTAAATGTTTGAAAGAAAATTTTGAAAGAAGGTTCTGTTGAAAACACCTAACCTGGATTTCTCTTATCCAGATAATCTATCAATAGATTTTTTAATAAGGAAATTTAATTCTCAACCAAAAACTTCTTTAAAATTCAATCTTAAAATTTAAATTTCAAACGGTTTTATTACTTCCAGATTTTCTTAAATTTAAAATTTTCTGTATTAATTTAGCTCATCCAACTGGTACTTTTGAAAGAGGGACTTACATCTTTTGCCCAAAATTTTCCCAAGGCCTTTTGCTTATTCTGAGTTGAAAATTTTAGTTTTGAAGAAAAACTTTCTGTAATTTTAAATTAAGATCGAGCCAACAAGAAAATATAAAATATTATTATTATTCAGAAAACATAATCAAATTATACAAAGTATTACAAAATTATAACTAAAAGAAAAGTTCTAACTGAGTTCTAAGTATTAGAATTATAGTATATGTTGAGTATTGAGATTTAAATTCAGATTGAGGTTTATGTTTCTTCTTTCCGAAAAAAAAAATCTCCTTCTAACTTCTAAAACATCTTATTTATATCATCTAATGGTGGGGACATATACCCACTAGATTTATTAAGTATTTTATTCTAAACCCTACAGCTGTCTAAGTAATCTTTACAGCTGTCCTTTATCCGTTCTCGAGCCTTCTAGAGAGGAATGTTTTGTCTTTTAGCGCTTGAGGCTGAGCTGCTTTCTTTTTGGGCTTCCTTTTGGGCTCTTTCTTCTGTAGAGGCTTCAGTGGTTTCATTTCTTTGCCCAAAATCTAGATCCATTATTTGGTTGTTATGAAAATTTATAATGGGTCTTTGCAGCTTTAGTTGTAATGGGCTTGCTAAATCAAATATCTTATTAAACCAATCTGCCCATCCTTCTGAGGGTTTGTATATATATATATATATATATATATATATATATATATATATATATATATATATATATATATATATATATATATAAGAACCTATAAAATCTCTTTGTAAGTAATGTGAACTTAGTTTGAGTTTGAAACTTCTTCGACGTGTCTTTTGCATCTCAATCAATAATATGAAGCGTTTGGTTATGGCCATTAACTAGCTAGTTGCTTCTAACTTCTTAGGGTCAATCACCTTACTTTTCAAGCTACCCGTAAATTAGTGATCGAAAATTAATTTAAATATAGACATGACTTAAATATAATAGTAGCACGTAGTGAAAAAAGAAGTTATTAAATTTACATACAACATTATCAGCAACCTCAATAATAAACGATCATAACTAGATAAATATAAAAGTTAAAATAAATTAATACCAATTTAACAATTCAAATAGCAATCATTGTACTGACCGAAAACAAACAAAACATATCCTCCATACCATTGACTAAAGATAACATTTTTATAGGAAAGAATGCTTCAATAAGATAACACTTAATTAATTATGAGAAAAATATTGCCAAGTGCATTTTAAGTAAACACCTTATACACTTCGACCAGAGAATATAATTACCCACGCTTCAATTCAAAAACAACAGAAGATGAAACGACACTCTTAGGACTTACTTAGTTAATGTAAATAATGAAAGCAAATGAGAGAAAAACTATGTTAGATTATTTTGATAATTTAGTGTGGTTCATGAGATGAAGTGATCCGCTTTAATTAAAGTTAACTCAATGTGATTATGGGAGGATTTAAATGAATAAACTAGATCAGTTGAATAAAATCTGTTCCTTGTCCTTATCCTTTTTAACATGTATAACGTTTCTTCGCTAAACGTTATTAACTGAGGAATAAAAGAAAGAGATGCAAAGAATTTGAGCTTGACTTTTCCCTTCAAGAAAACGTATTACACTCTTTTAATATCTTCAACTTATCTTTCTTAATCATCAAATAAAGTATAAAAGATTCAAAAGATAAGAAGGAATAAGTCTTCAACGGTGTCAATGGATCAAGGAAAGCTTCAGATTGTTAAATTATTTATGTTCTTGTTAATCAATTTCTATAATAAATCAATTCTAAAATTTATCGAAATCCTGTAAATTATCTAACATGATAATCTGAACAAGAGAAGCTCTCATATATCAAGAAAAATGACAAAATATAGTTAACCATTGTAGTAAAAGGTCTTAATCATTTTTTTTATCAAAAAAAAGGTCTTAATCATTTAACTAATTAATTATCTCTCTTTTTTTTCATTATTGATCAAGAGAACTTTCTTTAGGACAGATATATTCCATTTGTGATTTCATCGAAGCAACAAATTCGGAATAAGAATCTTTCAAAAATTAAGAATCAATGGTGATGGATGATGAACCCAATTTTATATACTTAAATATAAATTATAGTTGATTAATTATTATCTGCTTATATATAATCGCAAATTGACTATTCTTATTAGATTCCAAATATAATATATAAATATTGGTTCACCTCCTCAAGTGATATTCTTGTCTCCTTATTTCTCTTTATAATAGGTTATCATAATTTAAATGAAACATTTATACTTTGATTATTCTTGAAGAATTTTGGTTTAAACAAATTTCAAGTAGTCAGACTTTACATTTTTTAAGCCATCCCGAGTGAAAACAAATAGATGTTTATATTGGGTATTTTCGTGTGATGTTATCGCATATTTTTAGTTGACAAATATACATGGAGCCTAGATTCTTTTCGCACTTGTTTTCAAATCCTGAAATTACTGCGGAAGCGACTAGCAAATTCAAAACTACTGTCAAAACAAAATAGAGAGCACCAAAATTTAACGAGGTTCGGCCAATTTCGCCTACGTCCCCGGACACGACCAAATTAATATTTCACTCAAAGAAATATAACAAATAGAGAAGAGAAAGAAGAACAAAACCTTAAGAATAGGAAGACATTTAATTTTGGGATGAAGAATTAGCAAAGATAATAGGTCTATTTATACACATATTTTGCCATCTTCCAACCATATTTAGCCACCTAATTAAGGTAGCCTCCTATTTAATTAAGCCACCAATTTAGTTGAGTCAACCTTTTACTTTGTCCATGTTGAACCTTGTCACAATTTCTACAAATCTCCACATTGGCAAAGTCCACATCTTCAACCTCTTATCTTGTGTAGTGTCTTCCAATGCAGTCTTCAAATTTCAATAGCATTGATCAAGTCCAAATAACATTGGAACTTGACCAAGCTTACAACATTTACCAAAATATCAGCTAGATTCTTTGTGGTTCGAATTGCAACTCCACATTCTTCGAGAACCTCTCGTATAAAGTGGTAATGACCATCGATATGCTTCGTCCTTAAATAATGATCTTGATTCGTAGCCGACACAATAGCTCTCTGGCTATCAAAATGCACCTTCACGTGCTTATGTCGAATCCCCAATTCATCGAGCAACCCTTGAAGCCAAATTGCTTCTTTTACAACCTCTGTGCATGCCATATACTCTGCTTTTATCGTAAATAAAGCATCTGTTAACTGTAAAGTATACTTCCAACACACTGGTCCTTTTTGCCAAAGTGAACACATAACCAGTATTTGATCGATGTTTATCCATATCACCATCTTTATCTTGCTGATACACCAAACCAACTTGTCCCAAGCGCAATTGCCACAATCCTACTGCTTCCAACACCTCGGCATTAGAAGCCAATTTAGCAGTTCCAATAACAGTAGTACCCTGATAATGATACAACATGTTACTCTTTCGAACTCCCTCCAACACCACTAGTTCACCAGAAATTATCCTCATAACTCCACCTTCTGCTTGTACGATGAAACCTTCTTCTTCTAAGGCTCCCATAGAAATGAGATTCTTTGATAAATCTGGTACGTAGCGAACTTTCTTCAAAGTTCTGATTGATCCATCTTGATTTTTCAATCGTATGGAACCAATCCCATGTGTAGTAATAGGGATATCATTTGCTGCATGCACTACTCCATCTTCTAGTTCTTCAAAATCATAAAACCATTCTCGATTAGGACACATATGATAACTGCATCAGGAATCAAGAAGCCAAACACTAGAAGAGTTGGTAGAACTCGATACAACAAGTGAACAATCTGAGTCCATATCATACTCAGCCACCGCAACAGTCTTTCCTTTGTCAGATTGGCCTCTCTCCTTTAACTTAGGACACTCATTTTTCCAATGCCCTTTCTCTACAAAAGGCGCATTCATCTTTGCTCAACTTCGACATTGCCTTTGATCATCTCTTTTTTCCTTTCGCCTGGTTCCCCGGGCATCCTTTGACAATCAAGGCTTCAATCCCTCTGCCTGAGCTATCCAATTTATCCTTCCTCCTCAATTCATAGCTATACAAAGCTCCATAGACTTCACTGAGAGTTACAGCAGCCTTCCCATGAAGTAGAGTCGTTTCAAGAAATTCAAACTCCTTTGGAAGGGATCCCAACAACATCAAGGCGAGATCCTCATCTCCAAATGTCACATCCAGGTTTAACAAATCAGCAACCAACTGATTAAAACTAGTGATGTGATCGTTCATTGTGGTACCAGGAGTGAACGTAAATCGGAACAGTCTTTTCTTCATGTAAAGTTTATTCTGACTGCTCTTCTTTAGGAACTTCTCCTCCAATGTCGTCATTAATCTATTAGCCGAAATCTCTTTGCAAAATGCATACTTCTGCTCTTTATATAAGCACGACCGAATTATACCACAAGCTAACCGATTGAGGGTACTCCAATCTCCTTCTCCCAGTTCATCTGGTTGCTCTCTTTCAAGTGCAATGTCAAGACCCTATTGAAATAAGGCGTCCTGAACCTCACTTTGCCACATGCCAAAATGACTCTACCATCAAAGATTTCCACCATCACTCTCGAATTTACTCCAGTAACTCTCTGAAAAATACTTGAAGTATTTGATGTGGATGCCTTCGTTGCAAATGGATTCTCCATTTCAGCCAAACCGTAAAATCACAAATAATAATATTACTCAAGTGTGCTAGAAAAATTCCCAGGTAATTGGTCGAGTCACAAACGGTCTCAGTTACACACCAATTTCCTTAGGCTCTTATCGCTTGGTGATAGAATTTTTTCCGTTTGCTCGAGACAATATACTATTATTATTCTAGATTTTACCAAAAGAGTGTTTTAACAATAATTTTAAATTTGCTAAATGCTAATTAGACAACAGGATCGGAAGATGAAAAAACTTACTGATGTGCCGACTGTAGTACACCTACAGCGCACAGAGCATACTAAGTTCTCCTAAAACCAACGCTCTGGTACTAATCGTTGCGGAAGCGACTAGCAAATTCAAAACTACTGCCAAAACAAAATAGAGAGAACACCGAAATTTAACGAGGTTCGACCAATTTTGCCTACGTCTCAGGACACTACCAAATTAATATTTCACTTAAAGAAATATTACAAATAGAGAGAGAAAGAAGAACAAAGCCTTAAGAATAGGAAGACATTTGATTTTGGGATGAAGAATTATACGGTACATGGCAAGCACCGCCATGTACCGTATAATTCTTCATCCCAAAATCAAATGTCTTCCTATTCTTAAGGCTTGCCATGTACCGTAAGTTTATCCAAAAATATTTAATAACTTACTAATTAACTCTAATTAAATCTAAAAAGCATTTAATTTTATTAATTACATTTATATTTATATTTAATAATAGTAAAGGAGATAAAATATCTTTTTTCTTCTTCCTAATTTAATTTTATATACTTACCTTAAGTAAATTTTTATCCATATTTTCTTCTCAATTTGATTTTTTTTAATTATTTTTTTTCAAAAATAATCTTACTTGCTGATTTGTTTTCAAAATTTTAGTATCTTATGTTTTATAATATTTATTTAAATTTAAAATAGAAACTTTAGACCTTGATAAAATTAATTATTTTAAACTCAAATCCTAAATATTTAACAATGTAATATGCTTTTCAAATCTTTTTGTAATTTTATTATTTTTAAGATTTTATTTTCAAAATTCACCACAATATACAACACTAACTGCAACCCATAAACTATAAACAATATGCAGAGTAATTTGGACTAAGGCTATCATATTCACAAAATTAGAAAAGAATATCATGGAAAATTACAACATTAAATTATAATATTAGCGATGCATATTTTACTCGTTCGACAATTTTCGATAAAAATCTACTACAACAATTATAACTTCAAACTTTTCTGCTATTTCAAAATCGTCATATATACACATATATAACCAAACATGTAAAAATTACTTAAAATAATATAATTTGTTATATACTTAAGGCTTGTAATTTAAATTTATGCTCAAATACTAATTTTAAAATATGAAGATCTTTTTAATTCACTATTTAATTTTTTACACATGATGCACTCTCATCAAAGACAAAAATGCGATTTCGACATGTCCCTTCCATAACAAGGGCATGATTTGGGCGCATTACTCATAAAAATATGAAAAAAAATTATTGTTATTTTTAGGTTTTGAAGTTTATAAATAGATCAATAAAAATAATTATATCAATGTAAAACTTATAAACTAAAAAAGTAAAAATGTTTGCAATACATTAAGGTAAAGGGTCAAAGATTTTGAGTTTGTATTGCATAATAGGGTCCATTGTGTAAAAAAAATCTCAAAAATACGGAGAAGAAAATATATTAAATTGTCAAATATTTAGGATTTGAATTTAAATATAATTAATTTTATTAAGGTTAAGTGTTGTATTTGAAATTACAATAAATATTATAAAACATAAAATAATACAATTTTGAAAAAGAAAAATTAATTAAGCAGAACAATTAAATTTGAAAAAAAAATAGTTAAATCAAATTAAATTGAAAAAAAAAATATAGAGAATAATTGCATTAATGTAAGTATATAAAATTTGAATTAGGAAAAAGGATAAATATATTTATTTCCTTTCCTTTTATTAACTATAAATATAATTAATACCTTTAAATATTTTTAAATATAATTAGAGTTAATATTATGGTATTAGATTCATTTTAGGTAGGATATAATATGGAATTAGAAAGTAGAAAGATAGATTATACATTAAATGCTTTTAAGATAAATTTACGGTACGTGGCGGTGTTTGTCATGTACCGAATAATCATCGGTCTATTTATACACAAATTTTGCCATCTTCCAACCATATATAGCCACCTAATTAATGTAGCCTCCTATTTAATTAAGCCACCAATTTAGTTGAGTCAATATTTTACTTTGTCCATGTTGAATTTTATCACAATTTCTACAAAAATTTCATTAGCAAACATTTGAAATGAAAAATTACCGAAACTTATTAAAAATTTGATATATAATTCTTAAATAGTATAATCAAATTATGAAAAGGTTGAATCGATTAAAATATCATCTCTAATATCATTACTTTTAATCCAAAAATATTTTTTCATTTCTTTGGCTAACATTTTAAAATCATTGACTTTGTTTTGGGAAAAAAACAAAATAATAAAAAAAAAACAAATCATGTCATGTTTTTAAGTTTACCTTAATAATATAAATGATTAAATTGTAAAACCAAAATATTGTAAATTCCATAACTATATATATATATATATATTGATTTATTTATTTATTTATTTATTGAAGATATTAGAGCATCTCCAATAGATTATAGGTTTTAAGTTGATGTGGCATGTAAAATAGAAATTCAAATTGATGAGATGTCAAAATAGACAAGAAATTCTAAAATCTAACTACAATAGCTTGTCTACTTAATTAGTAATTATATTTTTTTAAAATAAAATAATAGCAAAAAAAATTAAACTACCTATGAGATAATTTCTAACTATTAAAATATTATTATTCAATCTTCTATTTGATTGTCTATTTGTGAAAGATCAAATAGACAATGTTTAAAATTTAAATGACACATCATATTAGAAAGAGTAATTAGAAGATCTATTGAAGAATATATTTTGAATTCAATATTCATTTTTGCTTATGTGTCAAGTAAAGTAATATAATAGAACATCTATTGGAGATGCTCTTATATAACCTCGTCTCCTTTCACAAACTTTATATAAAATAATATATTTTGACATTAGATAAAATATTTTAACTTTTAATATTAATTAATTAGGGTCTATAATTTGTTATTGATTTCTCAATGATAAAATTTATTGTCATAGAAAGCTTGGAAATTAAATTTTACGGGATAACAGTTTGAAAAAATAATCCAAAAAAAACACTAAGAATTAGGTTTTAAACTCTTTCGTTTATATGAATATATTTTCCAGATACATACATCAGTGGTCATTCAACTTTAAAAATAAATTAGTGGAAATTATTTATTAGTCAATCGGAAAAATATAGTAGAAAATAAAAAGTAATTATCCTTAATTTATTTTTAAAGTTTATTGAACACTTAAAAATCTGAAATCATATACATGTAAAAAATGGAGAGTTTAAAACCTAGAAACAATTTTTTTATATATAAAAATAAGGAAAATTATTAAAAATATACTAACTAAGTTTTGAATTTATATCTTTAACCCCTTGTTTATTTTTTGCACTCTATAACTAATTTTAAGTTTTCATTATCAATGAATACACTCAAGCACTGTTCACGTTTTTTTTCTTCATTTTCTCATCTTATTTTAACATTATCTTTCAAACCGTTTATTTTTTTACATGTCGTTTTTGAATTTTTTTTGTTAGTCTCATTTTTCTTCGAAACGCCATACATTGTGATATACTTTTTTGAAAACTTTTTTCGGCTATTTGATATCTGGTAGCTACCTGGTAGCTATCTGGTAAGAATCTTATTTTAATGTTTGAATTTTTATTTCTAATTCAACAGAATCTAATAGGTATTTGATAGGATGTTGGTATATATTTATGAAATATAGTAAAAACCAGGTACAAACATAAACTTGGTGGATTGAACAAACTTCCAATGAAGTATAATATTCCTATCAGGTTCCTACAAGATATTGAACAGTTAAAAAAAGTTTTTTGAATGTATCTAGAAGGTATCTAGTAAATATCTGATGGAAGTTAATATAATAAATATGGTAGAAATATGTTACGAACATAAACTTGATGGATTGAACACATTTCTAATAACATAAGACTTCTACCAGGTTTCTACCAGTTAACTGCCATATATTTAATAGTTGAAAAAAGTTTTCGAAAAAGTAAATCACAATGGATGGCGCTTCAAAGTTAAAAATAAAACTAACAAAAAAACTCTAAATCGGCATATGTCAAAATAAATAAATTGTTGAGAGATAATGCAAAAATAAGATAAGAAAATACAAAATAAACATATTGATAGTGTGTTTGAATGTGGAGTTAGGGGAGGTGGTAATGTAACGTACAAGTGTTGTAAAATTGATTATTATTTGGTCAAGAAGGTTATGTCCCAAAAGTTGGACCCATATAAAACTTAATTTTCAACCCATTTTATAATTAAAAACCCTTAAAGAGAACGGTAATGCTATAATTAACAACTAGAGTCTGGCACTCTTTAATCTTAACCCTCCATCATATTTTTCATCTAATGATTGTGATTTAATTGAAATTATCAAATAAAAAACCCCATGCTAACCATTATCTTGAAAGTATCAAATTCATATGTTGGTGTTTTCCTCATAGTTTCTCTAAACATTTTGCCTCCTTTTAAGCAGTTTTACTAACTAAATGTCATGTTACCTTAAAAATAGTATTTTGATTGGATAAATTTCATTTATTTTGCAGGGTTGGAGAGAATAAGGTGTAACTGAACTTTTGTTTGGTTTGAGGGATTCAACTTTTCATTTTAATTGGTTTCAGTGACTTTCCAATTTGAATCACAATTACCTTACTCAAAAATAAGTATTTGTTATCTAACTTTGCAAAGAAAAACTATTAATCGGAATCGATTGATTGCTTGAGGTTTATCTCTTTCATTCGGTTTATTTTGTAGTGAAATATGTAAAAGTACCGATGTACCAAATATAAATTAAAGTTGGTTATGAACTCCTTTTTTGAAAACTGAACATGGACCGACATTATTTAATAGTCCACTACGAATTCTTGAAACTTTATACTTCTAAGCTCTTTTTCTCCCCTTAGTTTAAGTAACATTAAGATTAAAGGGTGCTCTTTCTTGAAACAACAACTTTACAACTAATACACAAATATCAAATATGGATCAAAGGATTGCTAGTTTAATCATATAATATTGCGAATTCATTAGATAAGGCCTAAAAGAAGTTTTCTCGTGTATCAATTTCCACACTAATCAATCAATCAGTTAAACTAATTTCAAACCGTAAGATGCAAAATATATTAGCATAAAAGCAGAAAACTTATCAATTAGAAACATGAGTATGTTTAGTTGCAGAAAACCTTTTTCATTTTCATTTTCTAATATTCTTTTCCATTTCCATTTTTTCAGTTTTCCAAATATAAGACTAGAAAATAGAATACATGTTCATTTGTATCCAGTTTTTCATTTTTCATTTTCTACCTTTTCAATTCTAATTTTGAAATTTACTTATTAATAACATAACAAATTAAAAAATAATATATATATATACACACAAACTACAAATTTATCATTAAAGTCGGAAAAATGTTCGAATTTGATTATAAATATCTCAATATAATTCAAAATAATAATACACATGTCTTGTAGAAAAAGTAATACAAATGTAACTAAAATAAAAGTATGATTAAGACATAATACTAATTACTGACGATGATCGTTAGTCATTCTAAAATTGACCTGCAATAGCTTCTATAATCGTATTCATCTAACTTTGTGGGACATATCAATTTCGATTCCTTCTTATACCGCATTTGGATTATTCTCTTCTTCAAATTCTAGCCATCCCATCCCATATTCAGCTAAAAGATTATCTTTGTCTTCCCCTTTAATAAGATTACCCCTTTAATAAGATTCTCTTTTATCAATTTCCACACTAATCAATCAATCAGTTAAACTAATTTCAAACCATAAGATGCAAAATATATCAGCATAAAAGCAGAAAACTTATCAATTAGAAACATGAAGATGTAAAAACTAATACTACAAAGTATACTCTTCAACTGCATTTAGGCTTTGTTCTAGACATGTTCGCGCGCGGGCCGGGCGGCCTGAGCCCTGTCCTATGGGTCGGGCTTGGACACCTATTTTTTTTACTAAGTTCGGTCCGAGCTTCCTAAAGCCCAAAGTTTTTATGGGTCGGGCTTAGTTTTTGTATAAATACCCAAGCCCGACCCGACGAATGATAATTTAATTTTTTTCTATATATTATATATTGTATTGAATAATTATTTTCAACTTTTGTATTTTATACTAATGACCTTTAAAATTTAAATACAATAAGTTGTATGATATATTAAGAACTTCAAATAAATAATGTAGTTATACATAATTTTGTCAATTTATTTTTTAAAATCCACAAAAGAAATTATTAAAAAATTATATGCGGGGCTTGGCCCGGCTTGAGAATGACGGCCCGAGCCCGGCCCAAACCCAAATTTCTAAAGTGTGAGCCGGACCGGATTTAGGTTGATGCTTTTAGTCAAAAGCCCGACAAAGTACGGCCCGACCCTCCCGACGAACAGGTCTACTTTATTCTAAGTTATTGAATGATAATGTTAAAAATGTGAAACAAGTAACAGAGACTCTAAAATCAGGATATGAAAAATAGGATGGAGGGTTAAGATCAGACAGTGTCAATAATTGTCAAAACTCTGGTAATCAATACAGCATTACTACAACTTTTAAAATTTATAATCTAACTTTAGGAAAATAAAAATAATTTCCTGTAAAAAGAAGGAAAAATATTTGCTCTTATGGACAAATATATTTTATAGCATTGAAAGCAAACATCAAACAAAAAAAAAAAATATAATTGAAGGTTAAAATTACTAAATTAATATACTTGATGATTTTACGATCACAATTTTTATTTTCTTTTATAATATTTGTAAGTATTTTTATTAAGATAATTTTATTCGGGGCTTAATTACAGTTAAGACTCCTCATCGCTTATATTTAATGGGACTCGAATCATATTCTCGTCTAACTTATTTAACCTGCTTTACCGACTCAGCTATTAGGATCACAA
Organism: Euphorbia pulcherrima; assembly: GCA_947683365.1. Lineage (NCBI taxonomy): Eukaryota > Viridiplantae > Streptophyta > Magnoliopsida > Malpighiales > Euphorbiaceae > Euphorbia > Euphorbia pulcherrima. Next base: position 16,506,056 of record CANTUS010000003.1, on the reverse strand, counting down.
TTTTTATAAATTCCATAATTAAACAAAAACAGCAAAGCAGTATAAACGTAATAAGAGGAAGAGCATCTCCAATAGATTGTGGATTCTTTAATTAGGTGGCATGTAAAATAGAAATCGACTTTAATGATGTGGCAATAGTTTTAGAGATAGACAAGATAATTTAAAAAGCTAACTTCAGTAGTAAATTTAATTTTGAATTCTATTTTTTCAAAATTAAATAGCAAAAAAAACTTAGTAAATAAGGTCTTTATATCTCACTAAAATACCTTATTGACAGATGCCCTCCTCCATCAGCTAACTTTCCACAATATGCAGTTCGTAACTTTAAAATTTTTCAACAGATTTTTTTCAGTTCATTTATAAGTTTTACTTTGTTATTTTTTTTATTTTTGTTGTTATGTGTTGATAGATATATAGTTTAGAATGCTTCTTTTTTAAGAGGGAACCTCGAATAGAAGAGTAAAATTTTAAAAAAAATTATGGCAAATACGAGAATAAAGTGAGAAACAATGGATAATATGCAGAGAAAACAAAAGACAAAAGGAAAAGGATGAAAAATTATAAAATTGAGGGGCAACCCAATTACGGTTACCATATAAAATCAATTTCAATAATAAAATATTATTAAATAGATGATTCAGTTTTTTATTTGATTCATTTATTTATAAAATATTAAATAAATAATTATTTAAATTTAAAATAACACGATATATTAAAAATAGTGAATAAATTATTTATTATAAAAATATTTTTAAACTAAATATCTATTTATATATATATATGTGTTCTGAAATAAAATGAAAAAAAAAATGCTCTAAGATTAGACAACGTTTAATTCCTATAATTACAAATGACAGCTGTCCCTCTCAAAACCCCCCAAAATATCACCAAATTACCATAATATATAACCGCTAGCACTATGTTAGTAGCTGTAACCTCAACAAATAACGCACACGTGTCCTTTCACACTGAATCTCGGGTACAAATTACCGGTATCAGCCGGTTGTATTTCATTTCCTCTGCACTAGTACTATATAACAAGATTCTGCATGTGTATCCGTATTTGACTCTCTCCGCCTCTCTCAATTTCCGACCACCGCACCCCGGCGAGTTTCATTTTATTCTCCGATTTCTCCCTTCTAAATCAGGTAATTCATATTCTCCTCCTCTCTGCCTCTAATTTCCTTCATTGTTTAGCTTTGACTTTTCAATTGACTTGATATCGTAATAGTCATTCAATTCGAAAGCCAAACACTCGCATCACAGATCGGTCAATCAGTTTGTGGAAAATGTTCAATCGCTGTTACTATAGTGGAATTATGCGATAATTCAGATTTTTTTGAGGATTTACTGGTTTGCTCTCCTGCTTGGCTACTGAGAAGATCGATTGAGATCTGATCTGGGTGAGAAATTTGAATTTCAGGATGGGAGGCGGAGGAGGTGAGGGCGGGATTAGGAGGAGAGGCTGTTCGTGTACGAAGGCCGATTTTCTACCGGAGGAATCGTTTCAAAGCATGGGGAGCTATTTGAAGGCGCTGAGAGAAACGCCGATGAGGTTTAAGGAACGGCTATTGAGTCGTTCTCTGGACTCAACGGAGATTAACGAGGTGAAGGCTAGAAGCGAGCACGAGATGAAGAAGAATCTGACATGGTGGGATCTGATATGGTTCGGTATCGGTGCGGTTATTGGAGCAGGTATATTTGTTCTCACAGGCCTTGAAGCCAGGGACGACGCTGGTCCTGCCGTCGTTTTGTCTTATGTCGTTTCGGGGGTTTCCGCCATGCTTTCCGTCTTCTGTTACACTGAGTTCGCCGTTGAAATCCCGGTTGCAGGTCCGTACGCCGTACACTCTTTTCTTTCATCATATTAGTAGTGGTATTAATTTTTAATTGCTCCAATAATAAAAAAAAGTCTCTGTTAATTATGTGATTAAATTTTAAATAAGAAAACTCAAAATACGCTTGCCAAACGTACATTCTTATGAAAAATACTTTCTAATTTCAAACATTGTCGAAAAATAGGATGAATATCCCTAATTTTCAAAACTTTCAAATAATCTCTTAACTTGCAAAAAAAAAAGTTCTAAATAAAGTAAAACCTCTATAAATTAATAATGATGGGATCGAGATATTTTTATTAATTTAGCAAGATATTATTATATCAATAAATTAATAATTTATTAATTTAAAGAGGTTTTACGTATGACCTTTAAATTTTCAAGTTTAATATACGTTCACAAATTAATTGACTTTGTCAAGTTTATTATTTTTAAATAACTAGAAAGTTTGTTCATGGTACAAAAAATAAATTACAAAAAATAAATTACAAAAATAAGTTTCAAGGCACATTTCTTCTCCATGGACATTAAGCATGGTTAGAAATTGATCACTATAAAATGTTCATTGAAAATTTTTAATTTCACATCAACTATGACTCCTAAACTAAGAGGTGTTCAAAAATTAACCATGACCAATCAACAACGAAAACTCTTATTTGAGTATAAGAGAGATCACCAAGGATTCACTCAACAAGATTTGGTGCAGTAGGTTGACAAAACTTTCGATTTGAAAGTTATTCAAGGAACAATATCAAACTTTTTGCTGTAATACGAGAAGACAATGCCCCAACGCAATGGGGAGATTTAAAGATGAACTCAATATAGATTTGAAGTTCAACAAAAAATAAGTGACTATAGATTTTTTTTACTAGACAATCTTAGAATTTGGAATCTTTTAGTACTGAGATCTCAAAAAAGTTATTATCTTATTATTTTATCTATTGGGGTCCAATTTTGTATTGGTCCCAAGTTGGGACTGAACAAATTATTATTTTTATCGAGATTATTAATTTATCGAGTATTAATTTATAGAGGTTTTACTGTAATCCATAAACTTTAAAAAAAGAACCAATTTGCCCGCTAAATGCCACATGTCAGATTTTTGTTTTGGTTGGTTTGACTTTTCAAAGATGCCATTTTTTCTTTTTAATCAAAAGCTGACACGTGACATTGATGAGGTTAATTGGTTCACTTTTTGCAAGTTCAAAGGGTTATTTAAAACTTTTTACAAGTTCAGGGAGTCAGTAGGAACTTTTGAAAGTTTAGAGGGTAAATTATTATTTAGGAACAAAGTTAAGGGGTCATTGATATGTTAGGGCTTGAAAAATATCAATAAATATCATGTTTTGCTTGTTGGAAAAATTATCGTTGGCACTTCTATTGAAAAAAACATGTTTTATATTTTTTTAATTTATCTTATATGGACTTATAATAATAATAAAGTAAAATTTTATTCCACCCCGTCTAAGTATGGACTCGAACCTGCGACCTCTAGGATCACAATTTTAAGACTCAATCATGCACAACTTCTTCGTTTAATTGAGAAAAAAAATCCAAAATAATCTTAAGGAAAATATTTATGAAAAAATTAACAACTCTTAATTGAGAATGAATTCTAATTTGTAATATTAATTTTTGTTGTATGTAGTCATATTTTATAATAGAATACATTATTTGCTAGATACATTAATTCTGGATTTTTGCCATGTTCATGTAACAATTAATACTGTACTGATATAAAATATTTCCTTTGTTGAGAATAGAAAGTATTGCTGATTACATGACTTAAATCTTTATTAGTAATTTAATCTTTAATACTGTTGATAAAAAAAATATTCTTTGATAATACTAAAATGGGCTATTCAAAATTTTGATCAGTTATTGTGTTTATTAATTATTACTACTATTATAATTAATCTTAGAAGGAAACTTATATAGTTATAGATTTAGGAAAAATAATTATTAAATACATTTATAATTCATGTAATAATGACAAAATCAATAATTGTATACACAATTTTCCTTAAATCGATCTGGCACATGCTCGTTGTTATCTTCCTATCTATCTAGGCAGTTGACGTTTGATTTTAATAATATGAAAATTTAATTCTAATTAATCTCATGAAAGATATCTTTGACATATTTTCTTTAACTAATAATTTTAAGGTTTATTTTAAAATTTTCCCAAAATATATTAATAAATTAATGTGTGTAACATAGCAGGATTCTAAGATAATTGAAACTTCCTTAAAAATGAAGTTTAACTTAACACATGATGCTTTAAATATTAGTATCATTTAAAATTATGTGATTCTGTGTAAAAATAAAAAGCTTGAAATTCAAAATTCTTAGAGTAACATAGTACTATTAATTTTAGTGCTTAGTTGTGATGCTATTACTTAAATGTTAAATTTCAATGGATTACTGGATTAGTATAACTATTGGCCAATTGATATTAAATTAAAAGTTAATTCACATAAATTTGATTTTGAGTTGACTAACAAGTAGTATTATTTTGAGTACATGAAGTCTCCGTTACAATATTTTAAAAAACGTTAGGTGCTAGTCTGACGACTTAAGCTTTAAATATTTAGGTGAAGCCTAAACAGATTTATAATTTTTTTATTTTTTATATTTATTAATAGATAAAAGTATAAATTCAATTAAAAAAATAAATTATAATATAATAATATTTTTCAAAAACATAAATCTTAATTAATTCTCATATAAAAATAAACCAACGTCAAAATAAATTCCTCAAAAATAAATATTAGGATTTTTTTTTTGTTTATAGCATACTATTTCTCTATTTTTTGATTCAAAATGAAAATTGTATGGTGAGAATATTTTGTTGTACATTAGTTTTATCAAATGAGCTATCTTTTTTGAAATGAAAAAATTAAACTATAATTATTATGAGTATCTGTGTCATAAAAATTACCGAAAAAATCGGATTAGGCGGTACCTATTGAGTGGTGTCCCTCTTATTGTGGGATCCACTATTTAATTAAAAAAATAATAAAAAAAAGAAAAAGGAAAAAAGGTAGGTCGACAGAAATTTTTTTAAAAAATGCACAGTAAAATTACTATACACATGAATCTCCTATAAATAGAGGAGGGTTTTGCTCATTTAAAGAGCAGACCAAAGCAGAGAGCAAGAGAGAAGAAACACAAATAAAAATGTAATCTGTATAGAGAGCCTTAGGAAAAGGGTTTCTAAGAGCTGGGTAAGAGAGAAAATAGTGAGATTTTAGGAAATACTTGAGTGCCACTATTTTGTAATCTATTGGTGTACCTACTATTATTTTATAGTGGAAGAATTATTCGGAGTTGGTCCCGCAGTTTTTTCCTAATTCATTTGGGGTTTCCACGTAAAAATCTATTGTCTCTTATTCTGCTGATATTATTTTTCTCGTAATCTATTATTGGGCCTAACAAGTGGTATCAGAGCCGAAGGTTATTTTATCAGTAAAATCCATGGATATATTTTTCAAAAATAAATATACCACGACGACAAGAAAATTACGAGGAATCCGGTGGCGCAATCTGTTAGAAAAACCGTCGCAGATACGCAATTTGAGTGAATAGTAAAATAGTAACTTGAGTAATAGTATTCATATATAATACTATTCATATTCGGCATCTTTTATAAATAATATTATGTAAGTATACGGGAGGCATATTGTTACTATTTCAATATACAAGTATTATTGGGTATACGGCACTATTCACATATACAGTCACTATTTATATGAATAGTGAAATTTGTGAATAGTAAAATTTTGCCATTCTTAAATTTTCGACATGGCGAATGACGATGTAATGATCAAATTGACGGATACAAATTATTCAACGTGAAAATCCAGAATGGAGGACTACCTCAATTGCAAAGATTTGTATGATCCAATTGAGGGTGACGACGCAAAGCCGAAGGATATGAAAGATCAGCAATGGATAAAGTTGAAGAAGCAGACATTAGGTACAGTACGCCAATGGATAGATGCTAGCCTGTACAACCACGTGAGGAACGAAACAGATCCTAAAGTTCTCTGGAAGAAGCTAGAGGATATGTACGAGGCTAAAACGGCTCAAGGAAAAGTGTTCATGAATCGCAAAGTTGTGAACTTGAAACTGACAGAGGGACGATCAATCACACAACACCTGAACGACTTTGAAGGACTCATAAGTGAGTTAGCAGTCACCGGTATGTCCTTGGATGATGAGATGCAAGCATGTCTTTTGATGGAAACTCTACCAGATAGCTGGGATACTCTTGTTGTATCACTGAGTAACTCAGCTCCAAATGGTGTGGTAACAATATCTATGGTAAAGAATAGTCTACTTAATGAAGAGCTTCGTAGAAGGGACATTGCCAGTACCAGTTTACAAGCCCTTGTCACAGAGACTAGGGGCCGAAGCAAGGGTAGAGGTCGTGGGAATGGAAAATTGAAAGATAGATCCAAGTCCCGAGAGAAGAGGTCATGCTACCACTGTGGAAAGCAGGGTCATCTCAAAAGGAACTGCCGTTTCCTTAAACAAGAGAATGCAAACCGAAGTCATGATGATGACAAAAACACATCTGCTGCAGTCACAATAGAAGATGGAGAGGTGGCTTTAGTATCTCATGATACAGATTGTTGTCATGTTGGAGATGTAGATACCGAGTGGATCGTAGATTATGGTGCCTCATACCACTGTGTTCCAAAAAGGGAATACTTCTCAACCTATAAAGCGGGCGATTATGGTACTGTTAAAATGGGAAATAATAGTGTCTCGCAAATGGTGGGAATCGGCGATATCTGCGTGAAGACAAGTGTCGGATGCACATTAACACTTAAAAATGTGCGACACGTTCCAGATCTTCGGTTGAACTTGTTGTCTGTTAGTGTATTGGACAAGGAAGGTTATCACAATCATACAGGCGATGGAAATTGGAAACTCACCAAAGGATCGTTGGTGGTGGCGAAAGGAAGATTGTATTGCTCGCTATACAAAACGCACGCAACAATATATGCAGGTCAACTGAATACAGTTGGAGATGATGCTTCACCAAATTTGTGGCATAGGCGACTGGCACATGTTTGTGACAAAGGGTTGAATATACTGGCTCAGAAGTCCCTTATCCCATTAGCCAAAGGAAAAATTAACCCTTGTGATCACTGTTTATTTGGGAAGCAACATCGAGTTTCATTTCAGAAAACCTCTAGAAGGAGAAATAATAAGTTAGAGTTGGTACACTCTGACGTTTGTGGTCCCATAAATACAGAATCCATTGGAAGAAGAAGATACTTTCTTACATTCATTGATGATTTTTCAAGGAAGACATGGATTTATTTGCTGCGCACTAAGGATGAAGTCTTCAAGCACTTTCAGCAATTCCATGCAATGGTGGAAAGGGAGACTGGAGTGCCATTGAAGTGTTTACGCACAGATAATGGTGGTGAGTATATCTCCAAGGAGTTCAAGGATTACTGTAGTCAACATGGTATCAGGCATGAAAAGACAGTTCCTGGTACACCTCAACACAATGGCGTTGCTGAACGAATGAATCGCACCAATATCGAAAGAGTTAGATCCATGCTTAAAATGGCTAGCTTACCTAAGTCATTTTGGGGAGAAGCTGTCAATACTGCTGTCTATCTTATCAACCGACTACCTTCAGTACCTTTGGATTTTGATATTCCAGAGAGGGTCTGGACAGGTAGAAATATCTCATACTCTCACTTGAGGGTATTTGGCTACAAGGCATTTATGCATGTTCCTAAAGAGCAAAGGCTAAAGCTTGATGATAAATCAGTTCCTTGTACTTTTGTCGGTTATGGAGATGAAGAGTTCGGCTACAGATTATGGGATCCAGTGAAAAAGAAAATTGTACGGAGCCGAGATGTTGTATTTCATGAGAATGATATCATCGGTGAAAGATCTACAAGTGATGATGTTATCAATATAACACCAAAGAGCATTCTATCAGATGATGCCACAGAAAGAAGAATGCATCAATCAGAACAAAATGAAGAAGAAGAGCCAGTTGTGAGGGATCAAGATGCGATTGTAGATGAAGATACGAATGAAGAGGGTGTTGAGCAGGGGGAGCCAGAGAACCCCATTCTACCAGATGAAGAACCTCAATTAAGGAGGTCAATCAGAGAACGCCAACCATCTACAAAATACTCTAGTTCTGATTATATTTTAATCACTGATGAGGGGGAGCCTGAAAGCTTCCAAGATGTGCAATCTTGTAAAGATAAAGATTGTTGGATGAAGGCCATGCAGGAGGAGATGAATTCTTTGAAGAAGAATGACATGTACGAGCTGGTAAAACTTCCTAAAGGGAAGAGAACACTCAAGAACAAATGGGTGTACAAGCTGAAGAAAGATGATAGAAACCTAGTGAGATTCAAAGCTCGATTGGTTGTCAAAGGTTTTACTCAAAAGAAAGGTATCGACTTTGACGAGATTTTTTTACCAGTTGTGAAAATGAGTTCCATTCAAGTTGTGCTAGGTCTTGTAGCCAGCTTGAACCTTGAGTTAGAACAGCTTGATGTAAAGACCGCGTTCTTGCATGGGGATTTAGAAGAAGAAATTTATATGGAACAACCAGAAGGCTTTAAGGTCAAGGGAAAGGAGGACATGGTTTGTCGCTTGAAGAAAAGTTTGTATGGGTTAAAACAAGCTCCGCGACAATGGTATAAAAAGTTTGATTCCTTCATGGTGAATCAAGGATATAAGAGGACAGAAGCTAATCCATGCGTATATGTCCAGAAATTCTCTGATGGAAAATTTATCATTCTTCTCTTATATGTTGATGATATGCTAATCGTTGGACCAGATGCTAAAATGATTAGTAAGTTCAAGTGTGATTTGTCTAAGGCGTTTGACATGAAGGATTTGGGACCGGCAAGACGAATTCTTCGATTGAAGATTACCCGAGATCGGAGGTCTTGCAGGCTATGGTTATCGCAAGAAAAATATATTGAACGAGTACTAGAAAGGTTCAATATGAAGAATGCTAAACTCCATTTGCTGCTCATTTCAAGTTGAGTAAGAAATCCTACCCTTCAACAGAGAAAAATAGAGAAGATATGTCAAATATTCCATATTCTTCAGCGGTCTAAAGTTTAATGTATGCAATGGTGTGTACGAGACCAGACATCGCTCATGCAGTTGGAGTTGTGAGTAGATTCCTGTCAAATCCCCAAAAGACACATTGGGAAGCAGTAAAATGGATCTTCAAATACCTGAGAGGAACTTCAAAGTTATGTTTGACTTTTGGAGTTAGAAAAGCTGCACTTGTTGGTTACACAGATGCAGATATAACTGGTGACCTTGATGAAAGAAAATCTACATCGGGTTATTTCTTTACATTCTCAGGGAGAGCTATTTCATGGCAGTCACTGTTACAAAAGTGTGTTTCATTATCAATAACTGAAGCAGAGTACGTTGCAGCAACAGAAGCAGGAAAGGAAATGCTTTGGTTAAAGCGATTCTTTCAAGAATTGGGTGTACAAGAAGAAGACTACATAGTTTATTGTGATAGTCAAAGTGCACTAGACTTGAGCAAAAATACTATGTATCATGCACGGACGAAACATATTGATGTAAGATATCATTGGCCCAGACTTGCCATTGAAGAAAAAGAGTTCAAGTTGCAGAAGATTCATACAAATAAAAATGTTGCTAATATGCTGACGAAGGTCGTACCAAAAGAAAAGTTCGACCAGTGCGTTGAAGCAACCGGGATGGAGAGTCCCACAATGTAGTCGGGAGGGGGAGATTTGTTGAGTGGTGTCCCTCTTATTGTGGGATCCACTATTTAATTAAAAAAATAATAAGAAAAAGAAAAAGGAAAAAGAGGCAGGCCGGTAGAAATTTTTTTTAAAAAGTGTACAGTAAAATTACTGTGCACAATTCGGCCATACGCGTTTTGAATCTCCTATAAATAGAGGAGGGTTTTGCTCATTTGAAGAGCAGACCAAAGCAGAGAGCAAGAGAGAAGAAACACAGATAAAAATGTAATCTGTGTAGAGAGCCTTAGGAAAAGGGTTCCTAAGAGCTGGGTAAGAGAGAAAATAGTGAGATTTTAGGAAACACTTGAGTGCCACTATTTTGTTATCTCTTGGTGTACTTACAATCATTTTATAGTGGAAGAATTATTCGCAGTTGGTCCCGTGGTTTTTTCCTAATTCATTTGGGGTTTTCACGTAAAAATCTGCGTGTCTCTTATTCTGCTGATATTATTTTTTCTCGTAATCTATTATTGGGCCTAACAGTACCTAAGCAGAAAAATCGATCTATACGATGCTTAGACAATAATATATCAGTCCAATATCTGATAACATCTAAAAATTAAAAAATTAAGCGATAAATTAAAAAATAACGTCAAGACGGGAATTTTTATCGTAATAGGTGCTTCGCATGCAACCCTTTGTACAACTTTTTTACCTGCATAATTACGTTTGGTTCCATTATTTATGTATGTCAGATTGGTAACACCGATGAATGATTAATTTAGCTTAAATTAGCCGACAAAAACTATGTATATTATTATTTTGTTAGTTCAAAAGAGATTCCCAAAATATATAAATTAGATTTTCCATATTTAACTTTACTTTAAAATCAGTGAGAGATAGAAATACAGATAATATATTTAGAAAAAATGAAGCATTCCAAAATTGAATAAATTGATAAAATTTACGAGAATCCAAATTTTTTTTTCAACTTTACATAATCTAAATCCGAAAATATATAATTTCTTTGGTATAATGCGAAAATGCAACTGGTCACTATGAGCATTTGATTTTCTTATTTATTTTGATACATTATATTACTGTATCTTAATATATTATGTCAATTCATTAAGGCCCTGCTCTTTTAAACTTCTGAAAGCTGTATTGAATTGAACTGAACTTATTTCAGTATAAATTTATAGCTACACATAGCTGAACTGGACTGAACTGAAGAGACCTGAATTACATTGAATTATAGTTCAAGAGAATAAGAGCTAAATTACAATACGTCACATCTATATATAGAATTAAATTAACTCTTCAAATGGAGCAAAACTCTCGTGAACCATATGATCAATAAAAAAAATTAACTCTTCAAATCAAAGTACTGAATAGTTAGCTTAATTAGCCCTTTATATATGCTTTATCCAAACCCCAATTAACTGCGAAAGAAATTCGTTTTACTGGTAGCTAACTCTAATATTTTTTTCTCAGGTGGTTCGTTTGCTTACCTTAGGGTAGAGCTAGGCGACTTTGTCGCCTTCATTGCCGCCGGCAACATCCTACTCGAGTACATCATCGGGGGTGCTGCCGTGGCTCGATCATGGACCTCATATTTCGCAACCCTCTTGAACCACAAACCCGACGACTTCCGAATCATAGCCCACAGCCTCCCCCCTGACTTTGGCTATCTCGACCCAATTGCAGTTGTTGTAGTATCCGTCATATGCATCCTAGCCGTTCTAAGCACCAAGGGCTCCTCCCGTGTCAACTACATCGCCTCAATAGTCCACATCATCGTCATCCTGTTCATCATCATAGCCGGACTCATCAAAGCCGACACAAAAAACTACTCCAACTTCGCCCCATACGAAGCTCGCGGCATCTTCACTGCTTCGGCTGTGCTGTTCTTCGCCTATGTAGGGTTCGACGCAATTTCAACCATGGCCGAAGAGACCAAAAACCCCGCTCGTGATATCCCTATAGGTCTAGTTGGCTCAATGGCGGTCACTACTTTGTTATACTGTTTAATGGCGATCACACTATGTTTAATGGTCCCCTACAAACAAATCGACCCGGACGCCCCGTTTTCCGTGGCGTTTGAGACTGTAGGTTGGAAATGGGCTAAGTACATTGTGGCGGCTGGTGCATTAAAAGGCATGACAACCGTTTTGCTCGTTTCGGCTGTAGGCCAAGCTCGATACTTAACCCATATCGCTCGGACCCACATGATGCCACCCTGGCTAGCCCACGTGAACCCAAAAACAGGAACTCCGGTCAATGCGACTATCGTTATGCTGGTCGCAACTGCCGTAATCGCGTTCTTCACGAAGCTCAACATCTTATCAAATCTACTCTCAATTTCAACCCTATTTATTTTCATGCTAGTGGCAGTTGCCCTACTGGTCCGGCGATACTATGTAAGCGGGGAAACGAGTCCCGAGAATCGTTTGAGGTTGATTGTTTGTATTATTGTGATTTTGGGTTCTTCTATTGCGACTGCTGCTATATGGGGAGCAGGTGGAGATGGTTGGATCGGGTATGCTATAACTGTGCCGATATGGTTTATAGGTACGTGTGGGCTTGTGGTTTTTGTACCGCAAGGTAGGGCACCAAGATTGTGGGCAGTTCCATTGGTTCCATGGCTTCCTTCGGCTTCGATATTCATAAATATGTTCTTGTTGGGGTCGATAGATAAGGATTCGTTTATAAGGTTCGGGGTTTGGACACTTATATTGTTGGTGTACTACTTGTTGTTTGGGTTACATGCTGTGTATGACACAGCCAAGGAATATGAGAATAATAAAGGGGTTAAGGCCATGGAAGAAGGTGCACAGTCAGGTAATTAGGGTTTATGTTGGTGTCCATGCACAGTATTGTCTTATGAATTACTTACTACTGTCGCATGTCTCTTTTCATAATTTTATCCAAGTGTTTGTCTTAAAAGAAAAGGTTGTATGTGAATAGATGAACTTAATGAAAATGAAGTTAAGGTTTTCTCAAATTGCTATCAGTTTATGAGTTTTGGATATAAAGTCAAGTCGATTCAATTCATTTATTTTTACATTAATTGGTCTCTATTAGGGTAGATGATAAGAATCTACCGATGCAGAATTTTTTATCCCCAAACTTTTAATAGGATCGAGGATGAAGATAATATTTCAAACTCAAGATTTTTTAGAACTTGATGAATAAAAATATATTTAATTTACTACAAGTACAAACATTAAGTTCACAACAATCATTAAGTATGTAAAAACAATTCATAATAAAAGATAAAAAAAATAAGACTTTTAACTTCTATTTTTCTTATATTACTAAATAGACCTAAAATTGACATTCCACTACTAATTAATTATTAATTTATATTTAGTTAGTTATCTCCATCTTTATTAAAAAATTATTAATATGTATTTTTTTTTTAAAAATTTAGCTCATTTGGGCTTACAATAATAACAAAGAAAAATTCTTATCCTAACCCTACCCGTATGTGGACTTAAACCTGTAACCTCTAGTATCATAGCTTTAAGGTTCAACCTCTAGGCTAAACCTTTGTCACAAAGCCCGATCCAATGGGCCTAAGCCATCTTCTATCATCTTGGTACCCTCACTTGAGATACAAGCTCAAGTTACCAAACCTGACTTAATTTGTATTTTCAATTGAATTAGTACGAAATATAATATAAAGTGTTGTTTTTAGTTTATATATTTTTCACTTAATATATATTCAATGCTAATTTATTTTGAAAGGAAATATGAGAATTTTGGCCGGTAACGAAGAAAATTTTTGTCCAAATCCTTCTTAATGCGGAGAAAACTTTGATTCGAACTTCATGGGAAAAGAGATGTTGAATGGATTTCCTGTCCCTATAAGCCTCTTTTGAACCTTTTATAGTTGACCTGTAAACTGCATGGAACCCGTTTGTGGATTACGTTTTCCCTGTCAAATATGTATATTTTTCCTATGCCATTATATCATATAACTATCATATCTTCTTACCAAAAAATAAAATAAAATATAACTATCATATCTAGTACCATCACCTTTAAAAGGTCTTTAAAGTACTCTTTCAAATTTAACTTAGTTATGTTGATCAAAACATGAGCTTTCTGTAATGAATAACATACAGATATATCAAGTTATATGTGTTACAAGATATCTACATGTTAACTCTATATGGAAGCTGCTAGAATACCTATGGTCAACTTAAAAGAATACTTCAAATTATTTTATAAATTTCAAAGAGAAAAAACAAGATGATTTTTCTAAAGCTGCACAAAATAATGAATGATATATCATAAGAGACAATGAGCCTCATAAAGTCCACTATCTAAGCTAGTTCATTCAGCTCGTTCACTACAAGGCACACGCCAGTCTCTACTCCCCTGGAGCCACGTCACCAGGCTGTTATCACACCCATCATTGCTTCCCCTATAAAGCGACAAGACGCACTCCCTCTTATTTCCATACCCATTTCCTCTTACTGGTATCTTACTTAGGCATCGGAGTGACCTCTCCGGACCCCTGGCTAGGTCAGTCTAACTCCCTTCCTGTCTTACAGATTACACCCGGAGGTCTCCTGGGACATCATTATGGAGAGTTTTCTAAAACCTTCCAGAGCAACTTAAGACTTCAAAACCACCCCCAAAACCCAATCATATTACCCCATTCCCGATTATTCAAACACCTGGGGTACACACTGGAGGTTCCATTATCCCGGAAAAACCAGTTGATGCCTCTAGAAAACGTTATCGAGATGAATACCATATCATCGGAGCTAGACAAGCAGTTGGAAGAATGTTTGGGGCCCGCCCCCCAAAAGAGCTACGGATGATGGCGAGCTTCACCAAGGAAATGTTCTATAAAACGGCCCTTGAGCAAGATTCTGTGAACATGGTACGGAAACAATCGTTGCAACTAGTCAGAGGCTGCTTCATGATATATTTTTTTCCAACTAATAATCCATTCAGTGCAATACTTATAAGTACTATATTAATATAAATTTATATTGAAATAAATATATTTCAATTTAGTGGCAGAGTCCTTATGTTCATGAAATTCAATATAATTTAGGCATATGAGTTAAACAAATTGCATTTTACTATAATGTAACAAATCAGAGAATCAAAGCGAGAAATTATAAGGCAAACCAATAAAAACATTGAAGAAGATCTAAGGATCTACTTGTATATAAAAAAAAGATCTGAGGATCTAAAAGAAAGAAAAGTTAACAAAAAAAACAAGAAAACAAATAGAGCTTTTGTGAGCAAGTGATGATAATCTAAATTAGTTTGTGATGAAGTTGTCATCAATGTTGAGATTTTAAGTTTCCGTTTCATAGAATTTACAATACATTATATTTCAGCAATTTAATTTTGATCAATGGTAAAAAAAATATTCTAATTTTACTGTCAATTCAACTTTAGAAAATTTATATTTTTCTTTCAGTATTCCAATATTTTTGATAGGATACCGCACATCCAAGTAGTGGAGCATGTGAAGCATAGGAGCATTCCTGTTAGTTAATTAGCTATCATTATATTATCATTATTAATTAATTTGAATTGCATTAGGAGTAGTCATTAGCTATTAGATAGAACAAAATAATTAAAAAAGTAAAAACTAAAAAACATTTATATCATAATATTCATTCCTAATGCAATTCTAATTAATTAATAATGATAATATAATGATTGCTAATTAATTAATAGGAATGCTCCTCTACTTCACATATGTGCTGTATCCTATCAATTTCCGCATACTTTCTATATAAAAACGCCATTACTAGACATGTCCGTCCAGCAAATTGGACTAGGCCGAGCCTCCCAGGGGTTTTTACAAAAAAAAAAATCAACAACTCAATCCACACTTTAAGACTTCGGAATCGAACAAAGCTTTTAAAAAAATCAACCCAAGTCCGGCCCAAAAGCTTATAAATAGTTTTTTCTTATAAATTTTTAAGGTGAGCTAAATAGAGTAAAAAAAATAAATTTTATACACACATGTCTTAATCCTATTTTTTACTTGAATAACTAATCAAGTGATAAGAGGATGTTGTATTAGTTCAATAGATTGGAACATAAAAACCCAAAAGAATGTATAAATATTTAATAAATAAAGTTATTATTAGTTAGAACCAAACTTGAATTTTTATATTAAAACCAAGTCCACCTTATAAAATTCCGAGCTTTAGTGGACTCTGCCTCGGGCCGAGCTTTGTACAAAAAATTAGTATCCGTGGTAGCCCATATGAGAGGCATCGGATTGACTGAATGGGTACCCCGGCCTCTGAAGATGGAGTTATTGCGTAAGTACATTTTGAACTAGAAGACAATGCGGAAGACTTGGTAAAATCATTTGTCCAATTGTACAAATTAACGCATCAGAACATCATTGTCTTGACTCATACTTAAACAGTCTAAGCAAAACAAATTCTTTCTAGTTTGTACTAATAAGGGATGGTACAAGAGGTAAGCGGCTTGGTATCAGTTAATCAAGATCTTAAGTTCGAATTCAAGTGAGTGCAGAAAATTCTTACTGAAAGATTCATCCACCGGAGCCCGGAGAAAAAAAAGCAGATCATTTGTTGGAAAAATTGCCGTTGTTAGATTCCCTATCTTCTTCTCTTTCTTAATTACTAAATATCATTCACCAGTCTCTTTCTATGGTTACGTAGCAACTACCAATTCAATCTTTTGTCTTAATTATTGATTTAATCGCTATTTATTTTCTTCCCAACTCATAATCACTCAAAATTCCGTTAATTTCCTGAATTCATGGCGGAGGCCAACGGAGACGCCATTGCCGGAATCCGGCGGAGGAACTGCTCATGCTCCAAGAACGATTTTCTCCCGGAGGAATCATTTCAAAGCTGGGGGAATTACATGACGGCGCTAATAGAAACTCCGATGAGGTTCAAAGATAGGCTGTTGACCCGATCCATGGACTCAACGGAGCTCCATGAAGTGAAAGCTCGGAGCGAACATGATATGAAGAAGACTCTAACATGGTGGGACTTAATTTGGTTCGGTATAGGTGTCGTCATCGGGTCGGGTGTTTTTGTTCTAAGTGGACTCGAGGCACGTGACCATTCGGGTCCGGGTATTGTGTTGTCTTACGTTGTTTCCGGTGTTTCGGCTATGCTCTCGGTCTTCTGCTATACTGAATTTGCCGTTGAAATTCCGGTCGCTGGTACGTTTTTTCAGGACCTGTGGTATAGTTTGGCTATATACTAGGTGTGTGGCCAAACAAATAGCAGATTTATGTATAACACATGATATAAAATAAGTCGTTAGACACATTAAACTCTTTTTTATGAATACAAATATTAGAACTTGAAAGTAGATTGACATACTTAGCTACTCTTTAGTGAACTAACTCAAAAGTAGATCTTACACATTAAACTTGATAATACACAATGATTTAATTAGGGGAGACCAAGAAACCTAAAGAACCGAACCTAAGAACCAAATCGAACCGGACCTAACTTATTAGGTTCAGTACTTGGTTCTTATATTTTTTTTTTGGTTTTCGGTTCGGTTTTCGGTTCTAAGGAAAAAAATCAAATAAACCGAGAACCGAACCTAATTAGGATAATATATAAATATATTAAAAAAATGTAGGGAATTTCATACTAGAAGCATAACTAACGATGAACATTAGAATTTTTTATTTATATTTTTCAAGTATTAATATTATAAGTATTATATGAAAAACAATATAGAGAATTCCATATTAAAATTCAACAAATGGCGAACATTGGAATGCTATTATTAATTTTGATTGATTTTTATTATTTGTTATATTTTATAAGATACAAATAAACTCATTAATTGAATCTTGATTGAATTAATTTTTTTTACTATATTTTACTATCAATATATTAATTTTGAGTTTAGCAAGTTATCAAATTTCATAATAAGTAATTCAAATAATAATTACATCTTTGACATGAAAAGAAAATTTTGGTTCCATACTAAACCGAACCGAACCGAACCTAGATATTTAGCTTCGGTCCCGACCGAACCGAATTCAATTAGGTTCGGTATTAGGTTCCTAATTTTCTTGCTCTTCGGTTTTCGATTTATTTGGTTTGATTCGATTCTTGGACCCAACCGACCAGTGGCGAATCCAGAAATTTTTTACCGTAATATATATATTAAAAGATAATGCTATTAAAAGAAACAAATATGAATAATAACAACAAATATCTTGGTTGCACTAAGGAAATTAAGTTATTTTTGATATTTTAATTACATTTTTTCAATCAATAGTACATGTAAATAGATTTATTAAGATATGTATTAGAAAAAGTCTTTATAATTTTTACTTTTTATACAATTACAATGTAAATTTAATATTAATATGGTGTCCAATAAATAATTTTGAATTCACATCTATTTTTCATATATATTTAGATATATTTTTTAAAAAATAGTGGAATCCATAAACCCCACTGTTGTCAATGTGACTTCGCCATTGAAGGCGCCGAACGCTCTCCCCTACATTTAATTATGCATATTGAACTCGGTTGGTTAAAAGTACATGCCTCATTTGAATTTGGGTCTTAGTTGCAATTTGTACAATTCCAAATGATCTTTTTATTATAAGAATTCCAAATGATCTTTAAGCAATACAGAAAAAATATATTGTTAAAAATACAATTTTAAATAGTTTTTTTTTATCGTATTTTATATTTATAACTTTAATGTGTGTGGGTATAATTACTTATGAGTGGGAATGAAATATCGTTTATTTTCTAAATACTAATTAACCAAAATTAATTAAAGTTAATCATGATTATAATGACTAATTAATGAATATAAATAGTTCTTTCTAAATTTTGTTTTTTGTGGAAAATAGAAATAATGGTTATAGTAGTTGAAAATTGTATTTAATGTACATGTGAAGGAATTAATGTAAAGCTAAAGAAAAAGACTAGACGAAATGTTGATTTTAAACTAAATATGCACAAATGGATAATTCTCCCTCCTTTTTTTATCTGTCATTTTTAATAAGTTTGTCAATACCAAAAAAGCATTATTAAGAGAATGAAAGTACTAAAATACCCCTAACACTAATAATTGTTTGAAAAGATGATTGACCTTTGTTATCTTTTATCATTTATAATGTTCATTGAATAAGGGCAAAATGGGAAAGATGCTCCAATAATTATATTGGCATTTGAAAGTGACACTTGTTAAAAAAAATTTATTTGGGACGGTTTAAAAAAATGGAGGGAGCAGCAGATAGGAACCATATGTTTTCAAGTTGCAGATGTGATACATAGTGTAATTGACCATCTCTATCTCGAGGTCGTCTGCAACCTTAAAACTATTTTCTGCATAATTTTCAGATTAAAATTGTTCTCACATATTTTGGAAAAACAAAACCCAAACCCAATTACAATTTTTATTATTTTTGTGATAAAACGAAAATTTATATTTACATTCTATAAATGTCACATCAATATTTTATTTACCAATCTACAAATGTATGAACTGAAATGTGAGAGTGGACTCGTTCGACTCTAAATGCAACATTAATTTTTTTTGTTAACAAAAAGAAAAGAACTTAGCTGTATTTTTTTTAAACTCTTATAAAATCTTTTTTTGTTAACAAATTAAATCAAGGACACATTATCTATCATAAGTTAACTCCTTAGTTTTACTTCAAATTTCATCAGGTGGTTCGTTCGCTTATCTAAGGGTAGAACTTGGCGACTTTGTAGCCTTCATTGGCGCGGGCAACATCCTCCTCGAGTATGTAATAGGTGGTGCAGCCGTAGCTCGGTCATGGACTTCCTATTTCGCCACCCTTTGCAACCACCATCCGGACGACTTTCGCATCATAGCCCACAGCCTCCCAGATGATTACGGTCATTTAGACCCCATTGCGGTAGCCGTCGGAGCCATTGTTTGCATCGTTGCGGTTCTAAGCACAAAAGGTTCGTCTCGCTTCAACTACATCACTTCCATCATTCATGTTGCCACCATTATCTTCATCATCATCGCGGGCCTAGTCAAGTCCGACACGAAAAACTACGCCGACTTCACACACTATGGGGCCCGCGGGATATTTGTGTCGGCCGCTGTGGTTTTCTTCGCATATGTGGGGTTTGACGCGATTGCGACAATGGCCGAAGAAACTAAAAATCCCGCTCGAGATATCCCTATTGGGCTCGTGGGTTCGATGACTATAATTGCTTGTGTGTATTGTTTAATGGCTGTGGTATTATGCCTAATGGTTCCATACAAACAACTTGACCCCGATGCGGCGTTTTCAGTTGCTTTCGAGTATGTGGGGATGAATTGGGCGAAATATATAGTCGCTTTAGGTGCATTAGAAGGAATGACAACGGCTCTTCTTGTGGGAGCCGTTGGCCAAGCGCGGTATTTGACTCACATTGCAAGAACTCACATGATGCCCGCGTGGCTAGCTCATGTGAATGGGAAGACCGGAACACCGATGAATGCAACGATCGTTATGATTGCAGCTACTTCTATCGTCGCTTTCTTTACAAAAATGGAAATTCTGGCAAACCTACTCTCAATTTCTACATTGTTCATTTTCATGCTCGTCGCATTAGCGCTCCTTGTCCGACGTTATTATGCCCCGGGTGTGACGACTAAATCCAATCAAGTCAAGCTCATTGTGTGCTTGAGTTTAATTCTCGGTTCTTCGATTGCGACGGCTATCATATGGGCGAAAGACGAAGACGGTTGGATAGGGTATGTGATTACGATTCCGATTTGGTTATTAGCGACGACGGGCCTTAAGTTACTTGTGCCGCAAGCAAAAGAACCGAAGTTGTGGGGCGTGCCGCTGGTGCCATGGTTGCCTTCGGCTTCGATTCTTATAAACATTTTCCTATTGGGATCGATTGATGGGGCATCATTTGGACGGTTTGGGATATGGACTGGTATTTTGTTGGTTTACTATTTGTTGTTTGGATTGCATGCTTCTTATGATACTGCTAAAGCTTCAATGGAGATTAATAAAGTTTCTACCAAATTGGAAGAAGGTTCAATTGTTCCTTGACAGTTTGCATATGTACTAAAAGATAATTTTCGTACCTTTTGATTTTGTGTTGTGTGCGTTATTTTGCTTGCTAAATTATGCATGTACAAGAAACAAAGGAGAAATATTTTTAAGTTGAATTCTTTTCCTATAATTGTTCTTGTAAAAACATCATGCAAAATTATTTATTGCTTGATTAAATCTGTTCTTTTTTATTATGGTCAACCAGTTCAAGGGGGTGAATTTAGCTATATAAGAACTAAAAAATCTTTCGGGGAAGCACAATATAATAGTTCAATGGCATTAACCAGTGTCAATAGCTATTCAACATATCAGCCCATATGCCAACATATAACATAGCAATAGCAATAATACAGTTCAATAGCAAGACTGCATCAATATTAATAAAGTAATATTAAGCTGGCATTCAATAGTTAAATAATGATAATGAGTTCAATAGTGTTAACGAGTTCAAAAGACAGTATATATCAATATCAGTAACACAATAGATAGATAGCATATGAGCACAATTACCAAAATCAAAATTGGTCCAACAGAGAATATACATAAGCAATAGCACAAGCAGACCAATATCAACATACAATAGGAATAACAGATATACTGTTGATAATCTGACTAACAGTATTCAACACATACTTTAGTAGTCATGTAAACAACATTAATCAGAGCAATGAGGAATAAGTTTGCAGATACTCAATATCAATAATTCACTTCACAGTTCAATAGCAGAAACACACTAATACCAATAGCAAAACGAGAGATATTTCAATAGCAGGGTAAATAAAAAGGTTTAAGGTTAGAGAAATCAAACTCAAGGATTTATCCTAGTTTAGCAACCCCGTGCTTACCTCCAGTCCACGCACCTCCGGCTTTCGTGGTTTAATCCATTAAGAATTCTTTCCAATGCACAGAATCCAAACCCATTTACAACTTAGTCTATTCCTCACTTGTCAAAGCGCTCCCCTTTACAAGTCTCTGAATACAAACTAAGTTCCCCCACTACTATACCTCAAGTAGTATATCCCCACTACTTATACCCGAAGTAGTGTAACTTACAATGACAAGTGAGAAGTATATATTGGTGAAGAAAGTTTACAATGAACAAAGACTTTCTTCGATAGCTATTCTAGAAAAATGATTACAATGAAGTCCTAGCTATGTGTTTCTGAGATCTCTCTGTAGAAATGATACAATCAAGCAAAATATCTGTTTGCTTGTGGATATGAACGTTGAAGATCTCTTGGTGTGATCTCTGGATCTTCACACACACTCTTCTTCTTAAATCAGCTTCATTATATAATGTCCTTGAAGAATATGACCATTGGTAGTCGTTTATAGCCGTTTGAATCCATGATAAGCTTCATCTTGTAGTCTATTGGTCTTTAACCAACTGTTGAGAGATAGCTTGAAGTTTCAGGCAGTCATCTACTCGTTAATTGCTTCATATGGCATGCCTTGTAACTCTCCTTAATCATCATGTTGACTTTGAACTGAAAATAGAAGATTCTTCCAAGTGTTGAATAATTTCCATTTATGGTATTGACAGGTTACTGTTGGATTCTATCAACAACGCTTTTTGCTATATTGGGAAATTGTCAGAATCTTTGCTTTTTCAGCTGCACTGGGCTCCGTGCAAGAATCTTTTCTTTCTTTAATGACTTTGGGCTCCGTGCAAGCATCTATTCTCTTTATCTTTTCACCTGTTGAGCTTTGTGCAAGATTCCTTTCTTCTTATCCAATGTAAAGCTCCATCTTCCAAAGTATTCTTTTGCAAATATGGAAGTATTCTTTTTGTTTCCTTAAACTAAAGCAACTCAAAATAGAATTTTGGTTCTCAAGAGATAAAGTTAGTCAACTTTAAAAGCATGGCATCTTTATATAAGGCATTCACAATAATTCAAGGACAATCTTAAATAAATATATTCTACAAAGCATTATACATGGCACTTCATGGAATATATACACATATGATTAACAATAATTATATAGTGCCAAAACATCCAATAAACACATAGAATCATCATAACAAATTACAAGTGAGCATATTCTAATTCTAAATTGGTTTGTCATCTTCAAAACACTAAAACTGAGATTACAACAATCTCCCCCATTTTGATGGTGACAAAACAATTTATAAAAGACAACATAACTCCCCCATAATCAGAGCTAGGGTGAATTAAACAATTAAGCACAATAGCATGATCAGAGGAAAAGAAGATAAACATATATTGAGTATCAGAGCAAATTTTTATAACAATTAAAGCACAAATGATAACTCAATAGCAAACAAATACTGCAAATGATATTGTCTATTTAGGCACAGAGTCAATAGCCTGAAGTTGTTATTGACAAACAATAGTACAAAAATAATATAAATAAAATTGGCTAAGTCCTAGTGGATGCTCACATAGCCATCCAACACAGCAACTATAAATATAATATAATAACTAAGATCCTAAGATAGCTACGGTCCTAACATGATGCATAACTAAGCAACCTAACAAGCAAAAAGGTTCAACATCCAAAACATCACAAAAAGGTTCGGGCTTATGCATTAACACACATCATCATCAATCGAGGGCTTCAGTGCCCGGAGGGGCAGGCTCAATATGGTCCTTCTCATGGGTTAGCTCAACATGGTCTTTTATTTTCTCCCCCATTTTGGTAGCATCAAAGAAATGGGAGTGAGGAAAGGTTGAAATGGTAGGATAGGGTATGAGGCTAAGATGTGCTTGATTAGAAAGCTTTTTCAATATACTCATCATAACAACATATGTCTACTTCTGAACTCGAGTGGTCAGTTCCAACTTTGCATTGATATTTTCGACATCTGCTTGAGAGCGGTAAACAATAGTTTCAACTTTTCAGCTTTGTCTTCATTGCATAAATAGCATTCTGAGCAGGTATAACTTGCTCAATCAACGACCCAACCTTCTTTCCAGAGTATCTAAGACTCGAGAATGAGTACAAACAGTTTCACAAGCCTCTTGAAGTACCCTCCAATCCTCATCATCAAGAAGTTGATATTTCACTGAATTTGCAAGATCAGTACCGGAAGGGAAGAATTTGATGCTCTACTCAAGGTCTAAAATCTGCTGCTGAATATTCTTCTGAATATCAGCCATTTTGTTGGTAAAAATATGAATGTTATGCCCAACCAATAACGTAGCAATAGTGTGCAGCATTCCCTTCATTGATTGCATCTTAGTCAATAACATTGAAGTATCAGAAACATTGCGAGAGAATGGATCATTAGTAGTTTCTTTCAACATGTTGAGTAGATGTGCAGTCTTAATATTATTTATCTTTTCTTGGTACTTAGCTTCAAGCTTCTTCTTAATTTCTGACATTTTATTGACCATTTCTTGGCGAGCTTCAGGGGTACAATCTTTCATATCAACAAATTTTCCTTTGAGTGAGTCTTTCTCAACATTAGTAGCTTTGACAACATGAGTTTTTCTTAGCATCTGCAACTTTGATTTGATAATGGAACAAACTTGATTCAATTCATAATCTGACTCAGAATTTGAGCTTTTGATGTCAGAGACAACAACTTTCTTATTTCCTTCATCCTTGTTGAGATCTATGAATGTTCTCTTTCTAGTATCCAACTTGCTTAACTCAATAGCAGCATGAGTATCTCTAGTCAACTCATTTAGTAACTGAAAATTCATCTCTAGTATCAGTAGCCGGCTTCTTTCCTCAGCTTTGTTGAGGTCAATAGATGATTACTTTTGGTGTTTGGCTTTCAAAATTTTAGAAATAGCAAGGGCTCTTTGAGATATGGTTCTTGGAGTACTTCTGGTAGAACTAGGTGAGAGATTTTCAAGGGTCATTGGTTCAACAAATTCCATAGGATTGGGTTCAAGGATTGGACAAGGAATTTCTTTCTTGGTGTAAGGCTTTCCATAGATAGGGTTCTTGATAACTTCTTCCTCAATAATAGTACCCATGCACGTTTCAAGATCACCAGGAATCTCTATCTCATTCTCCTAAAGGATCATGGTGATAAGAGATCCATTCAAAATTTAGGCTTATCCTTTCATTATATGGTGAATAAGCAAAATAGGAAGGTTGAAAGTTTTGTTCTCAAGGATGTGCCACATGATATACAACTCAAGTTTGGAAATGGAGTTGGTAGAGAATTTCTTAAGGATGATGTAGTTTACTAGAATGTAGTGGCAATACCAAGGCTCTTTGGCTATAGTGGTTGCATAGAATTCTCCACAAAGGTCAGCAGGTGTGAGACACCCATCTCTATCAAAATTTGGTAAATGAAATTCATCTCCATAAGATCTTAACTCAGTGCCTACATTCTTCACTTCTAGTAACTCACTTAAGAACTCAGGGTTAATTACTATCTCTTTGCCTTGTACCTTAGTCCGAAACACATCACAATCTTTTGAATCTAGCCTCATATTTGCATAGAACTCTGTTGCTAAGGCTGTATAAGCTTGGCCTTAAAGATTCATAAAGATTTCTCATCCATTATTCTTGATCCAGTTAGAGAATGTCTTGGTAGAGCTTACATAAGACTAATAAAAAGTGAGGTTTTTGGATAGTCATTTGGCGAGCATGAGGAAACAATAAGGAATCGGTCTTTGATTTGATTGGTGTTGGTTCAACATGTATTTTTGAAGATTCAGGAGTTTTTCTAGATTTCTCTTAACCATAGAATAGTGTGGGAAGATGCTTTAGGAAAGATGATAAAGAGAAAATATTCAAAGGAAGGATTTTGTGTGAGGATTAAATAGTGTAAGGTAGGCTTTTATAGAGAAGTGGGATTTAAAGATAGGTTTAGGTGTGTGAGAGGTTACCCACATGACAAAAGAGAAAAAAGTAAAGGTTGACAAAGGATGATGTGACTGGTGAAGTGAGAGAATATGATTCTATATAGAATAGGCAATGTGTGTGAGTGAGTGAAATGATGTCCTAATGTCTAGCAATAATTACCTAGCTAAAGGCCACGTGTCACAACATGATTCCATGCATGATAAAGACAAATCATCACCTCATACATAAAAGCTGCAACTCATTAATTTAAATTTAAATTTAAATTAAAGAACCGTTACCTCTTTGATTATCGAAATCACCTTTACTTGGGATTGGACATCCTAATAGCTTCTCTCAACATTTGAACTTTTCTTTTGGGAGTTGATTTGTGAGAATATTCGCTAGCTATTTATCAATTAGGACATGAGTAAGATTGATTTTACCTTTTTGAACATGTTCCCTTATGAATTGGTGGCATATATGGACATATTTCATTTTCCCATGTTGGATTGGATTTTGAAAGATCAACACTTCTGATACTGCTCCTGACTTTAATAATGTTGGTCTAGAATTTGAAGTCTTCCAACAGTTACTTTATAGAGCCCCATAGCTTTCAGTAGTAATAAACTCTTTTCATTCAAGTTCATCTCCTCAATATTGAGAAATTGTGTAAGCCAATAGCATGAGGTTGCTATTGTTGAGACATCATAAGTAGTTTAACATGTCAAATTCCTTCAATATCTCCTTGGTGTACTATGGTTGAGAGATGAAGATTCTATCTCCACTTTGCTTGATTTACAACTCAAGGAAAAAGTTAAGTTCTCCCATTATAGATGTTTCAACATCACAAAACTACTTGAAATCCTTGAAGCTTGCAAATGCACACAACATCAAATAGTTTCGAATCTTGCCACGGGTGCAAATGCTTCTCCATGAACAATGTCTTCTTTCTAATAACTTCATCATGCAACTTGGTGAGCTCGTTTTTTACCACTTTAATCCTTCTCATCTAACTTGCTTTTGAAGATCTATTTAGAACCAATGATAGATTTTCTATGAAGCTTTGGCACCAAATTTCATTCATCATTGCTCAAATTCTTCTTGTATAGATGAGCTTCAGTTCTCATCGGGATCGGCTTCCAAGAATGACTTTGGTCAAGTATTGAAGCAAAAACAACATTCCTAAAATATCTTCTAAGTTGAGCTCTTGTAAACATTTGACTTTCAGCATTATCAACAATGTCATATCAGATGCTTTCTATGATATCTGAGTACCTTTAGGAACCATCTGTTGACATCTTCATCTTGAGATTCAACAATGTCTTGCTGCTGCTGAGTAGTGTTCTTAATAGCATTGGCGTCAATAGCTGTTGAACCTCCTCTAATAGCTTCTGTTGTCTCAGCTTCTTGAGTGGTATTGGCACCTTCTATTATCAACATGATTTCAGCATCATCTTCATCAACTTGTTTTCTAGGTGGAGTTGAAATAGGTTCATCATTTTCAACAGGTATTGGTTCTTCAATAGTACCAGTTCTCTTATTGACTACACGATAATCTTTGTTGATGATAGAGTAGCTAGGAATATTTCTTCATCAGCTTTGGCATCTAATTTCCCGAGGCTATCTTTGATATTGAGAGGAAAGAATATGCATCCTTATGCTCAAAAGTTTCCAATTTTGTTTTACACCCTTTCCAAAGTTCATATGGGGTCTTCTACAATATAAGTCTGATTAGAACACTATATAGTAAGTTGTATTGATATCTTCTACCAATAGATACTTAGGAAGCTTCTTCTTGCTCAACATTTACTCATGTCATCTTCATAAGGAATTCATCAACTGTTGGTTCTTGAATTCTCCATCATTTTTTTTACTTTGAATGTGAGCAATATTGGAACTTTTCTCAATTAATATCTTCCTACACAACTTAGCAAACAAGTTAAAGGTTTCATCCTTACTAGTAAGGAGTAAAACCACGTGTAGCACGAATAATCATTAATCAATAACTAAAGGATACTTCTATCCACCTAAACTTGTAGGTTGTACTGGTTCAAAAAGATCTAAGTACAACAGCTCAAGCAATCTATAGCTAGACACAACATTCCTACTCTTATGAAGCATAATGACATTTTCAACATTAAGAGAAAAAAGGATAACATCATTAGAATCAACAACATTGTGACCATAAAATTCAAATATAATCTTTCTACCTTTATCGCATATAGAGATACACTCAAATGATTATATTATTGGATATGATGTATGCCCTTAAGGAAATTAAGGCGATATATCTTAATTATGTAATAGTATAAATATTTTTTGTTTAATTAATAAAGGCATTTTATCTTTTGCTTATATCGATGTGCTTATAAATATATTATAGCTAGTTAAAACATATTCATTGATATATGTATACAAAAGTCCTTGATGTATCATAGCATGAAGTCAGGGAAATTATAGTTAGACTATATTTAGTAAGACCTACTTCATGTGTAATTATGATTATGTCTAAACTATCCCTAGTCATAGTTTCATCAAGAAAGGATATTGATGAAGCGGAAAGACTAGCATATGGTCAACTTTCTTGGAAAGGGTCCTAGCAGTTAGTCTCCTAACGACTCAAGGTGGTAACTTAAGTTTGGCACATGGATATATCTGGAAGATATATTGGAGACCGCAGTAAGATAAGCACTTGGTGTATATATCAATGTGTTAGTGTTTATCTTCATGCAATAAGCTTTGCGAATATCCTCATACTTGAGATACTAGTTACCTTGTGTGGTACTATTGCTATACTTTGGGTCATTCCCACACACTCATAAATTTAGGATATTACGGGTGATTACGGGTATAGGGATGACAACACGTTGGTAAGCTAAGTCATCGGAAAGAATCCATCGCTCCGGATATATTAAGGAGTTGTACCTGGCCGCTTGTTGAAGTGATGATTGCTATAAACCTCTGATCAGAGTATGTGTTTGATAGAAATAGTTTCTAGTCAAACACACTATGGTAAAAGGCAATGTACTTCGGCGTTAAGTTAATAACTGGGATAGCTTGGAGCAACCTTGCTATTAGTGGGTTAACACTTTAACCGAACCCTATAAACCAGATGGTACTAATATTAAAGAATGGAAGAAGTTCATTGCATTGGATAACTATTGCATTAACCGGGACTAAGTCATAAGCATAAATGATGTTCCAAGTAATGAGGGATGGTAGACCCTTGCTAGAGGCGTACTATAGTCGTTTAAGGTAATCGAGTTCTATTCACGGTCTTGAACCTCGAGCCAATGGTTCCATTAGAACAAGAGTTGATTAAGCCTTAACAACTCAATACTTCGGGATCCTATAAGGTCACACACATTGGACCTTCATTAGACTAAGTAAAGAACTAATAGATTCATTCTATTACGAAAATATAATATAATAATGATTGGATCATTATTTAAATGGTTAAAAATGATTAGATCATTTTTGGATAAACTAAGGAATTTATTTTTGACCGGTAACTAATTTATTAGGGTCAAAAAATAAATATTTATTTGAAAGGGATTAAAAGGGATTTTTGCCTTAGCGAGTTAAATTGAACCAAGGGTACAAAATATATTTTGTACGGGATCGGGTGCGCGAAAGTGCACCGAAGGATGCGCGAGCAAGGCTAGGCATTGGTCTCGGCAGCCCATGGAAATGGGCTGCCCAAAGGTGCTCCGCGAGGCCCAGCTCGTGTTCAAGGCAAGCCCCGTATGGGCGAGCTGTGCCCACTGGTCATGGTGACCCGTGGGATTGCACATCCCACATCAGTTTTGGGGGAGCAATTTTGCTCCCCCAAGCCTATAAATAAGCTTTCCCCTCACCCCTTTTCAATTGCACCAAGCTCAAGTATAAATCTCATGTTGAGATTCGCAAAGGTTAATCTCTCGGGTAATCGAGCAAGTTCTTTTCGAGGAACCTGAATTTATTCGGGCACCTCTAATTTATATTTTTGGGTGGGGCTTCTAGAGTTGTCAAGCAGCTACTCGAGGCTCCTTAGTTCTTCCTCTCGGGGAGGTTTTGGTTGGTGGGGTTCGTGTGGATACTCATAGAGGGTATCCTACGCTTAGAGGCTTGTGTAAAGTACGCTTCAACTGGTAAGTTTTCTTTCTTTCTCTTTTAATTATTAGGTCTTTTTCTTTAAGCATTTTTAGACTTAATAATTATGCTTAGGTTGTTTTGCATGCTTAGTTTATTTTATGCTTAGGTTATAGCTTAGAGTTATAACATGCTTAGGTTATAGGTTAGAGTTATAACATACTTAGTATAAAATATATATGCTAGGATATAATTTAGAATTATGGTATGCCTTGCCTATGCATGGTAACCTAGGTAGAGAATTATTTAGTTAAGGCTTTATTTAATTTATATGCATCTAATAGGAGTTCCTGGAAACATGGACAAAGTTTTGATTTTCCGTCGTGCCTGTTATACATGTTCAATTTGACTGTCTGTTCCCAACAGTGGTATCAAAACCTACCTATTTAGTGTATAATTAAGTTAGAAGTGAACTGAATATTATTTTCTATATGTAATGATTTATTGTTTATTTAATTATTTGGAACAATGTATATGTACTTGTGCTTTTCATTTCAAGGTTAGAAAATGGCCGTGAATAATTTTTAATAAGCCTGCTCAACTTACTTAAATTATACAAGTTTCAATAATTTATTTAAATTACATGCGTTATTCCTGCTTCCAATTTACATGAATTGGAAGAACGAAATTTATTAGTTCAAGAGAATCCATTGGTCTTTGATTTTGTGCCCGTATTTGTTCTGGCTAAGGATTGGACTTGGTAGGGCACATCTCCTAACTGGGAACCTATATCGGTGCAGCTTGAATTGACCAACGAGGGAAATAAATGTGGACTGATTTATTTCTGGTATATAAGATGGTTCTTATATATGTTTCCATAACATAGTAAAAATTAAATTTATTAAATAAAAGCTTAAAGGAAATGCAATATTAATATAAAAAATAAATGTTAATTATTTTGCATATAATCTAGGTTGATGGAATAATTATAACAAAGAGCTTGAACCCACCTAAGGTTGGACCTTATAAATTAATTCTAAAATTCACTGAATTAATATAAATTAATATAAATATGTTCATCTGATAATATCCTAGATTGGGTGAGACGTCTTACACCAATAAAATCCCAAAGTAAATATATTAAGGCAAGTTATAGTCTTCCTTACTCAAATTTATAATACGGTCTCTTTGGGCTATCAAAGTGCTACGCAAAGCGTTCCTTCTAGTCCATATTGATTGGTTGTAAAGTTTGGGATAGGATCTGCCTTAACGGAACTGGGGTAGTCCACCATAAAATTGGGGGCTAGGCCCAGATTTGAGACATATTCATGGAGCTGCTAATATAAGAGCACACGTCCCTTGGGATTAGGGAACTTGAATGAATTAGCAATTGCATGCGATGCAAATGGAATGAGATTCCAACTATAACTTACTAATACGACTTGACTCATAAAATAATGGGTTGTAATAGACTAGTTGTAGATGCTACCTACTAGAAATTTAACTGGGCTAAAATTCCCGAATTCAATAGAATGGGCTATTGTAAATTTCGAAGAAAATAGTAGGACAAATGTATTTAATTAAAAGACCTTATATTAAATGCATGTACTAAAAACTAATATCTGAACTCTTTTTCTTTTCTTATATCTTAGGTTGAAAATGACTTATCAACGTCAATCTCCGTATGTTACTTGGCACCAAACTGAATGGGTCAAAATTTTTTAATTGGTTTCGAGCTGTGAGAATTATTCTCAGATCTGAGGGAATTGCTTATGTTCTAAATGAAATTTTCCCTGTTGAACCTGATGTTAAGGATCATGTGGAATATGAGGCCTGGTTGAAGCACAGGAAAGATCGTGAGACTGCCATGTGTATCATGTTAGGGTCCATGAATCCTGAGCTTCAGAAACAATATGAGAACATGCCCTTAGAGGACATGGTTCTCTATCTTGAAGAGCTCTTTTTAGAGCGGGAAAACATAAAGAGGTATGAGACCTCCAAGCCCCTTTTTAGAACCAAGATGCAGGCTGGCACCTCTGCCTCTGAGCATGTACTGAAACTCTTGGGATACCTTAAGAAGCTAAATCGATTGGGATTCAAGATGAATCATGACTTGAGCATTGACCTTATGTTGATGTCCTTGACAGATAGTTACTCAGGCTTCGTGACTAACTATTACATGAACAAGATTAATTCTACTATCCCTGAATTAATCAACATGCTAAAAATAGTAGAACCTTAGATCAAGAAAGATTAGAAGCCATTACTGTTGGTTGAGAAAGTCAAGGCTTATAAGAAAAAGAAGCAGGCACTAGGTGCCAAGAAAAGAATCAGTAAGAAGAAGAAAGAAAAGAAGACATCTAAGTATGTCTGCTTCCAATGTCGGAAACCGGGACATTGGAAGAGGGATTGCAAAGCTCCTACTTCTGAACATTTGAAGAAGAAGCCTGCAGAGGCATCTGCTTCAGGTATGTTTGTAATTGAAAACTATGCTACTTTTCCTCATGAATCCACTTGGGTATTAGATACTGGTTGTGGTTCTCATATCTATACTTCTGTGCAGGGACTAAGGAACAGTAGAAGACTTGCAAAAGGGGAGATGGACCTGCGTGTGAGAAATGGAGCCTGAGTTGCTACATTAGCCATAGGTAGCTTTAATCTTATTTTATCGAGTGGACTTATTTTAGTTTTGAATAATTATTACTACATCCTGAGTGTTACTAAGAATATTATATCTATTGCTTGTTTAGCAGCAGAAGGATTTGAAATTTTATTTTTGAATAATAATTGTCAGGTTCGCTTGAATAATGTTCTTTATGGTTATGGGATGTTGAATGGTGGCATTTATGTTCTTGATACTAAAACAGAAGTTTTTAATATAAACAATGTAAAGAAAGTTAAAATAGATAATGAAAATTCCTTCTACTTATGGCATTGTTGTTTAGGCCACATAAATAAAGATCGCTTAACCAAGTTACATAAGTGTGGAGACTTGGGCCCAATAGACTTGGAGTCTTATGGTGATTATGAACCTTGTTTAAAAGGAAAAATGACAAAGCTACCCTTTCAAGGAAAGAGTGAATGGGTCACAAGTACATTAGAACTTATACATACTGATGTATGTGGTCCAATGAGTGTTCAGGTACTAGGAGGATACTCCTACTTCATAACCTTTATTGATGATTATTCACTATATGATTATTTGTACTTAATAAAGCACAAGTCTGAAAGTTTTTAAAATTTCAAATTATTCAGAGCTGAAGTAGAGAGAAATAGCTTGTGAAAAGTATTAAAACACTTCGATCGGATTGAGGTGGAGAATACTTAAGTCAGGAGTTTCAGGATTATCTAAAGGAAAATGGGATAGTTCCCCTGTGGACCTCTCCTTATATGCCCCTACACAATGGAGTGTCAGAAAAGAGGAATCAGACTTTATTAGATATGGTTTGGTCCATGATGAGACATGTAGATCTCAATAAATCCTTTTGGGGATATGCACTAGAGAGTGCAGTTTATGTATTAAACAAAGTGCCCTCTATCAGTTAATTTTACACCTTATGAAAGATGGTGTAATAATAAACCATCTCTAACTCACTTAAGAGTATAGGGCTGTCCTGCTATGGTAAACAGGATAGTGCCAGATAAGCTGAGGGCCAAATCTGACAAGTGTCTGTTCATTGAATATCCAAAGAAAACTATTGGATATCTATTTTACCAACCCAAAGCACACAAGGTATTTGTGTCATGGAATGCTCACTTTTTGGAAAAGGAACACTTACTTGCAAGAGTTAGTGGGAGCAATATTGAACTAGAAGTTCAAGAGGAAGAAACAGACAATTAGCTGATTGACCTCGGTCTAGATTCACAAGAAAGTGAGATCCAAGAACAACCTGTCGAAACACAAGCATTGCAAAGATTAGGTCGTGTTCATAAAGGTCCCAATAGATATGGTTTTATCATCATTAATTATAAGGAAATGTATCTCTTTGAGGATGGTGGACCAAGGACATATGATGAGGTAATGAAGAGCTCAGATTCTGAGAAAGCCATGAAATTAGAAATGGATTCCGTGTATGAGAACCAAGTTTGGAATTTGGTTAATGCACCGCAAGAGGTTAGACCGATCAAGTGCAAGTAGGTCTCTAAGAAGAAGACTGACATGGACGGTAATGTAATTACCTATAAAGCCAGATTGGTTGCAAAAGGTTATAGTCAACGTGAAAGTATTGACTATGATGAAACTTTCTCACCGGTAGTCATGCTTAAATCCATAAGGAACTCCTTGCCATTGCTGCTCATTATGATTATAAGATCTGGCAGATGGATGTTAAAACAACATTCCTTAATGGGGATTTAGACTGGGATGTGTATATGACACAACCTGAGGGTTTTACATCTCAGAATGGCTCAAAGGTATGCAAGCTACAAAGGTCCATTTATGGACTTAAGCAGGCATCTAGGAGTTGGAATATAAGGTTTGATCAGATAATTCGTGAACTAGAATTCCGTCCAAATGTTAATGAGCCTTGTGTTTATAAGAATATTAGTAGGAGTGCATTCGTTTTCTTAGTATTGTATGTCGATGACATTATACTAATAGGAAATGATATTTCTCTTCTTCAAAATGTTAAAGTATGGTTGTCAAGAAAATTCTCCACGAAAGACCTTGGTGAAGCAGCGTTTATACTAGGTATAAAGATCTATAGGATAGATCCAAGAGGCTGTTAGGTCTTTCTCAAAGTACATATATAGATAAGGTATTGAATAATTTCAACCTTAAGCATTCGAAGAAAGGTTATCTCCCAATGACAAAAGGGAATTAACCTATCAAAGGTTGAGTGTCTGAAGACAGCTTAGGAGAGAATGCGCATATACCCTATGCATCCGTGATAGGATCCATCATGTATGCTATGATATGTACTAGGCCAGATGTGTCTCAGGCTTTAAGCTTTACGAGCAGATATCAGTTAGATTCAGGTAAAAAGAACTGGATGGCCATCAAGGCAATTCGTAAGTACTTGAGAAGGACTAAGGATGAGTTCTTGATATATGAAGAAGGTGACCTCTCAATTAGAGGTTACACTGAAGCAAGTTTTCAATCTGACAAGGATGACTTTAAGTCTCAGTCGGGTTTTATGTATGTGTTAAATAGAGGGGCGGTATGCTGGAAGAGTTCCAAGCAAGAAACTACTGCTGATTCAACCACGGAATCTAAATACATTGCTACATGTGAAGTAGCAAAAGAAGCTGTCTGATCAAAGGGATTTATTGGTGATCTCGGTGTGGTGCCTGAGGTTATTAATCCAATTACTTTGTATTGTGATAACAATGGTGCCATAGCTCAGGCAAAGGAACTATGGTCTTATAGGAAAACAGACATGTATCCAGAAAGTATCATATAATTAGAGAGATTGTTGATACTAAGATAATAAGACTAGAATATGTACCCACTGATCAGAACCTCGCGGATGGTCTGACGAAGCCATTAAATTAAGTCAAACATGACCAACATGTTAAAGCATATGGATTAAGACATATTGCTAATTGGCCTTAGTGCAAGTGGGAGTTTGTTGGATATGATATATGCCCTTAAGGCAATCAGGGCGATATATCTTAATTATGTAATAGTACGAATATTTTTTGTTTAATTAATAAAGGCATTTTATCTTTTGTTTATGTTGATATGCTTATAAATATATTATAGCTGGTTAAAATATATTTGTTGATTTATGTATATAAAAGTCCTTAATGTATCATAGCATAAATTCAGTGAAATTATAGTTAGATTATATTTAGTGAGACATGCTTCATGTGCAATTATGATTATGTCTAAACTATCCCTAGTCATAGTTTCATCAAGAAAGGACATTGATGAAGCCGAAAGACTAGCATGTGGTCAAATTTCTTGGAAAGGGTCCAAACAGTCAATCTCCTAATGACTGGAGGTGGTGCCTTGAGTTTGACACATGGATATATCTGGGAGATATATTGGAGACCACAGTAAGATAAGCACTTGGTATATATATATCAATGTGTTAGTGTTTATCTTAATGCAATAAGCTTTGCGAATATCCTCATACTTGAGATACTAGTTACCTTGTGTAGTACTATTGTTATACTTTGAGTTATTCCCACACACTCATTAATTTAGGGTGTTACGGGTATAGTGATGATAGCACGTTGGTAAACTAAGTAGTCCGAAAGAATCCATCACTCTGGATATATTAAGGAGTTGTATCTGCCCGCTTGTTGAAGTGATGATTGCTATAAACCTCTAATCAGAGTATGTGTTTGATAGAAATAGTTTCTAGTCAAACACACTATGGTAAAAGACAATATACTTCGGTAACAAGTTAATAACTGGAATAGCTTGGAGCAACCTTGCTCTTAGTGGGTTAACACTTTAACCGAACCCTATAAACCAAATGGTACTAATATTAAAGAATGGATGGAGTTCATCGCATTAGATAACTATTGCATTAACCGGGATTAAGTCATAAGCATAAATGATGTTCCGAGTAACGCGGGATGGTAGACCCTTGCTAGAGGCGTACTACAGTCATTTAAGGTAATCGAGTTCTATTCACGGTCTAGAACCTCGAGCCAATGGTTCCATTAGAACAAGGGTTGGTTAAGCCTGAATAGCTCAATACTTCGGGATCCTATAAGGTCACACACATTGGACCCTCATCGGGCTAAGTAAAGAACTAATAGATTCATTCTATTACGAAAATACAATATAATAATAATTGGATTATTATTTAAATGGTTAAAAATGATTAGATCATTTTTTGATAAACCAAGGAATTTATTTTTGACTGGTAACTTATTTATTAGAGTCGAAAAATAAATATTTATCG
The DNA here is from genome assembly GCA_947683365.1 of Euphorbia pulcherrima. Taxonomy (NCBI): domain Eukaryota; kingdom Viridiplantae; phylum Streptophyta; class Magnoliopsida; order Malpighiales; family Euphorbiaceae; genus Euphorbia; species Euphorbia pulcherrima. The sequence continues at coordinate 16,469,746 of CANTUS010000003.1, read as the reverse complement.
GAAAGGGATTAAAAGGGATTTTTCCTTAGCGAGTTAAATTGGACCGAGGGTACAAAATATATTTTGTACATATTGCTCGCGGCAGCCCATGGAAATGTGCTGCAAAGGTTCAACCCAATGGCGCTCCACGAGCATATGGCAAGCATACAGTGTGCAAAGCACGATATGTGGGCGGGCTGTGCCCGCGGGTCATGGTGACCTATGGATATAACCCGCGTGGGATGTGCATTAGTTTTGGGGGAGCAATTTTGCTCCCCCAAGCTTATATATAGGCTTTCCTCTCTACCCTTTTCAATTGCACCAAGCTCAAGTAAAAATAACAAGTTGAGATTCACAAAGATTAATCTCTTGGGTAATCGAGCAAGTTCTTTTCGAGGAGCCAAAATTTATTAGGGCACCTCTAGTTTAAATTTTTAGGTGGGGCTTCTGGAGTGGTCTAGCAACTACTCGAGGCTCCTTAGTTCTTCCTCTCGGGGATGTTTTGGTTGGTAGGGTTCGTGTGGATACTCATAGAGGCAGTGCGATGCTTGGAGGCTTGTGCAAGGAGGTTCTGCTAAAGCATGCTTCAACTGGTACGTTTTCTTTCTTTCTCTTTTAATTATTAGGTCTTTTTATTCAAGCATTTTTAGACTTAATAATTATGCTTAGGTTATTTTGCATGCTTAGTTTATTTTATGCTTAGGTTATAGCTTGGAGTTATAACATGCTTAGTATAAAATATATATGCTGGGATATAATTTAGAATTATGGTATGCCTAGCCTATGCATGCTAACCTAGGTAGAGAATTATTTAGTTAATGCTTTATTTAATTTATATGCATCTAATAGGAGTTCCTGGGAACAGGGACAAAATTTTGATTTTCCGTCGTGCCTGTTATGTATGTTCAATTTGACTGTTAGTTCCCAACATATATTTCAAACCTTATACAATGAGATGCTTTCAATAGCTGGGCTTGTTCCAATAAGACTCCATGTAATGATCTTACCCTTCTTCAAACTGACACTTACACTCTTTTTAAGCTCATATGTGATAAGTGCTTTTCATCACCGGTCATATGCCTCAAGCATGTGCTATCAACGTACTGTAGTGTTGATTCCTTCATGCACCTTAGGCTAACCTGCAAAATAACTAGATAAGCTCAAGAACCCAAACTAGTTTAGGTCCTATAGGCTAGTTTGCTTAGGTCTCCATATAAAGGTTTCAATATCTATTACTTTTCGAATATGGCATTTATTGACATAATGCCCTTTTCTTGCACAATAGCTACATATCATGGATTTTCGAGGATACCAACTATCATTCCCTCTATACTACTTGTAACTAGTATTAGGATGGTTTGGATAGTTATCATTTCTTTATATCAATAGCTCAACATCAGTATTCAATTTTTCATGTTTCTTCTCAAGAACTTTCAATGCGCTTTTTTGAAAAGCATGATTTTCCAATAGATGTCTATCTTCAAGATGTAAGAAAGATTTCTCATTTTCAATATCTTTACATTTCTTCCTAAAGCTTTCACCTTATCACCCATTTTCATCAAGTGTACGCTTATTTCAAACATGACATTTTCAAGTTCATCAATCGTCAATAGATTAAGGTTTCCTTCAACATTAGGCGAAGCGGTTAGATCCTCAATAGGTGTTGAATTTATAGCAACATTTTCTTCAATATCAGATTTGGCATTTTTAGCACCAACATCAGAATCAGCAGATTCAATAGCCATGAAGTACACATTTTCAATATTTGATCCTTGATCTTTTGCTGCTTTTCTTATCTTTGGTAGTTTTTGGACAATTGGCTTTGGTGTTGCCATTTTGATGACATGTAATATTCTTGTTGATCTCGTTCTTTGAGTAGTCATCTTTTTCACCCTTCTGGTACTGATTTTGACATTTCTCTTTAAGCACAATCTCGTCATCAGTGGTGTTGATTGAGTCAGTTACCTTCAATGCTATTGCCTTTTGTCTTTTATCATCAGCCTTTTCGTCAAATTTGTTCACTAAGATTTCATGAGTCAATAACAAACCCATTAACTCATCGAACTTGTACATTTAAAGATCTTGGACTTCCTCAATAGATGTCTTCTTGGCTTTCCAATTTTTTGGTAGGCTTCGAAGAATCCTCTTGACTTGCTCATCTTCTGTAATGTCCTTTCCAAGGCATTTTAGCTCATTCATAATGCTTGTGAATCTTGAATTCATCTCAGCAATAGTATCTCCATCCTTTATCTTGAATAGCTCAAGGCACCTCATACTTTGATTGTTTTTTGAGTCTTTAACTCGATGGGTTCCTTCATAAGTTACTGCAAGTTTTTTCCAAACATCTTACGCAAATTCACAACCTGATATTTTATCATATTCAATTGCATCTAAAGCATAAAGCAAAAAGTTAATAGCAACAACGTTAACCTAAAGTTTCTTTAGATCATCATCCGGTAGTTCATCATCGGGTTTCTCAACAGCGTTACCATCAACCTTTTTGGTAATCTTATAAGGACCATTCACAATAATTCTCCAAGCACTTATGTTTTGAGCTTGAATGAAATTGTGCATTCTATTCTTCCAAAACGTATAACTGACACCACAAAATAAGGGAGGTCTGGAAGGACAAATTCCTTCAGGGAGGATTTGTGTAAACTCAACACCGGGTAGACATTTCATACTAGAATCTGCCATAACAAAATGTTAACTCTAAGAACGTGGGATCCAATAGATAGAGCTAAGCTCTGAGACCACTTGTTTTGGTTGATGGAGTTTGTGTGGATACTCATAGAGGCTATCCTATGCTTGGAGGCTTGTGTAAGGAGGTTCTGCTAAAGCATATTTCAACTAGTAAGTTTTCTTTCTTTCTCTTTTAATTATTAGGTCTTTTTCTTTAAGCGTTTTTAGACTTAATAATTATGCTTAGGTTGTTTTGCATTCTTAATTTATTCTATGCTTAGGTTATATCTTAGAGTTATAACATGCTTAGTATAAAATATATATGCTAGGATATAATTTAGAATTATGGTCACCTAGTTCAAGAGGGGGGTGAATTGAACGTGGGATCCAATAGATAGAGCTAAGCTCTGATAGCACTTGTTGTTCCCTGTTATGGTCAACTAGTTCAAGAGGGGGGTGAATTAAACTATATAGCAATTAAAAAAATCTTTGACAGAAGCACAATATAATAGGTCAATGGCATTAACACAGTCTCAATAGCTATTCAACAGATCAGCCCATATGCCAACATATACCAAAGCAATAACAATAATACAATTCAATAGCAAGAATGCATCAATATTAATAAAGCGATAGAACGCTGGCAATCAATAGTTTAATAGTGATAGTGAGTTCGACAATGTTAATGAGTTCAAAAGATAGTATATATCAATATCAATAACACAATAGATAGATAGCATATAAGCATAGTTACCAAAATCAGAATTGGTCCAACAGAGAGTATACATAAGCAATAGCACAAGCAGACCAATATTAGCATCCAACAAGAATAACAATTATACTGTTGATAATTTGACTAACAGTATTCAACACATACTTTAGTAGTCATATAAACAATAGTAATCAGAGCAATGAGGAACAAGTATATAGATACTCAATATCAGTAAATCACCGCATAGTTCAATAGCAAAACCACACCAATTCCAATAGCAATACGAGAGATACTTCAATAGTAGGTGCGGACGGGCGGACATTTTTGGGATGGTTGTGCACGCGGGATGTGGTTTGATTTCGGTGCAGTTTGAGGAAACCGCGAAGTTTGGTCTGGTTTGAGAAAATCCTGTTTGCTTAAATGTGGTGGCTTTGTAAGCCAAAAATGTGATTGTATTGAGAAACACATTTGCACATCTTACTGAGAAAATATATTTTTAAAATAAAGCATTTTCACTTCATTTAAAAATAAAATAGAGACGCCACCTAGTTCAGCTCCACCGGAAATTGTGGTATACTGATCCAAAATAGGATTTTTATACCAAAAAGAAACTGAGATTCTGAGTTCGAACATGATAGTTCCTCATATTGTTCAAATTGTTTGGATGAATTTTGGAACTTTGGAATTTGTGGTAATTTCTGCATTACAACGGCTTTATTTAAGAATTAAATTCAAGAAGTAAAACGGACATTATAATGATATAATAAATTGATATTTTCTACCAAGATTTCGATAGAGTAACGGCAACGTCTGGGTCTTGGCCTGAAAACTCGGGTTATGACCTTCTGGGCTACTAGGGATAGAAGGCATTTGAGTTCCGCCTGCGAGGCTAGAGCTTTTATGGTCGCTACTCTGTCATGGCTGTGTTTTCCCACTGGGGGTTCAATCGTGAATCTTCATATCCTGTCGGCCTTGATTGATCTAACCTGTTTTGATGAGTATGCCTGGGGCCGAGCCGCACTGGGTCATCTATATTGGGCCCTTGACCAGTGTACGAGGAATAGGATTGGCAAGTTCAAGTCTTGCCTCCAGCTTGTCTATGTAAGAATTTCGCTCTTTCTCTTCTTTTATGAGCATTCTTGGTTTAACTATTGGCGCTCTGATTTCTTTTGTCTCTTTGCAGATCTAGTTTTTTGAGATAAGGATCCTCTTAGGGACCAAGCTTGTGCGAGGTAGCTTCCCATTTTGTCCTCAGCTACCACATTACTGGCGAGTTTAGGAGATGGAGTCTCGATCTGTGCTTTCTGCTCACCTTCGCAGTTTGTCTTCGGAGAGGGTATGCTTTATGATTCTTTGACTTGTTTTGATTGCTATATCTGCTATAATCATTGTATCATTGTTTGGTCTTTTCTTTCTTATAGATCAAGACGCAGCGCTGGGGTCATGATCTTCACTGGCCAGAGGTCATGAGATGAGCTGGGGAGTTTGTGAACACTCAACTGATCATAGAGACTCCTTTCTCTCTAGAGTGGTACTTAGGAGTGCGCATTCATGGTTGGCATCTCCCTCCCAGGTTGCATTCCATCCCTCCAGAGGTGCCTCTATGGATTTTCCGGCCATATAGCTCACCTGACTTCATGCACTTGGCCTCTGGCGATTTAACCAGCACCTTCCCGGAGCGGGTCGGGGGATAAGAGGAGTTCTGTGACTCGCAGCTGCTTGGATGGCCGGAGACAGATGCTATTCCTATCGAGCCTGAGCCCGATTTTGATAACCCTTCTGAGGGTGCTGGCCCTTTGACTTCTGCCCTTAGCGGCCAAGTGGGGTCGCCTGAGGTTGTCCGGATGACAGTACGCCTTCTTCATCGGCTTGAATTTTTTCCTTTATCTTTTTATTGTGGTGCTGATTTTGCTTAGTTGCCTTTTTTTATAGGATCACCAGGGTAGGAAGTGTTGGTCCCTGTGAGGGTCATTATCAGGTCAGAGGGGGGGGTGAATGACCCTTTTCTGAAATTAACAAACTTTAAAAAGTCTTTGTGTAGCGTATTTGAATGTTTCGTATATCTATGGTCCAGATGATGCAAATAAAATAAATGCAGTAAATTAAATGCAAAGTTATAGAAATTCAAACACAAGAGTTTTATCCTAGTTTGGCCCCGACTACTCCAGTCCCTAGAGCTTCCTTGCTCTGAGCTTTTCCACTAGTGAATTCCTTTTCAACTGGCAGGAATTAAGCCTTACAACTTATCTTCGGAGATTTTTTCTTCTCCCGAAAGTAGGATATACCACTAGAAGCACCAACTCCTAGCTGAGTCCTCTGCACTTGTCTTCGGATGGTGACTCTGTCTGGAAGTAGGATATACCACTTGAAGAGTCCACTCCAAGGTGAGTCCTTTCACTTTAGAAGAATATACTACTTAAATCTTCCCTGATTCCAAGCTGAGTTCTTCAGGGATATTCCACTAGAAGCTCCAACTACTAGCTGAGTCTCGACTACAATACTTTGATTTCACAAAGATTATGGGTTTTGGAGTTCCTCTAGTTTATAGCTTACTTGGGAATCCTTACAAATAGATTCTATATTTGCTTTAGTTCCTGGAGTGATTATGAACTTATTGTATGCTTGTGCTTTATTACTTGTTTTTGTAAATCAACCAGCCAAACTTCTCATTTGGTGAAGCTTCCCTTTTATGGGCTTCTATCACAAATATAGACATTGTGGGTTGTTGAGCTTGCATTAAATCTTCACCCTTGATCAAGTTGTATGTGGCGCATCTGGAGCTGTTGATCAATCCGTTAGACTCAATTTTGACCCCTTTGAATCCTAGCGATTGAGGCTGAAAAGTTATGAGTGATTGTTTTCCTTGGCTTTTTGTGATGCACCAATCTTTTAGCCAATGGTCTAATCTGTGTGCTCCACGCGCCTTTGTCATTGGTCTATGTTAAAAAGGTTGTTACCTTTTTCTGTTCGATGTCAGTACTTTTGTCCTTTTTCGGGAAAACACAAGCTGTCTCTTTTATCTTACATATGGGGAAAGGATCTTTGACTTTGTAGACCAAAAGGTGGAGGGAAAAGCTATCTTTGAAACTTTTCCCTTTGTCTTAATATCTGAGTCTTCCGGATGCTCTTAGACTCAGAATCTCTAGATCTGTCTTCTTCCGGAGATAGTGCAATCAGTTCTTTCAGATGCTGATTTTTGAAGGATTAAAGTTTGTTTCCTTTCCAAACTTTATCCTGATAGTTTCAGTATATGCTTAGGTACTTGATGTCTTTAATGGATGACCTTGTGGTTGGATCTTGTCCGAATGTTTCCATTTGGATTTAGGAGATTAAGTTTTTGTTTCTTTCAAACTTGATCCGGATATTTTAGTTCAGTTTTATGATCCGGATCATTGTTTCCCAACCAATCTCCCCCATTTGATGGAAACAAAAATCTAAGTCAACTAAGCATGATAAATGGGGGATATGATCTAAGTATGATTTTTGATACTTAGTTATTTACAGTTACTCCCCCATGATTCTAGCATCCTAACTCCCCCAACAATTTTCATTTCTAGCTTCTAAGTCTGTTGTAGTACAATTACATATTGTACTTTAGAAGCAGTTTTTTAGAATTAGATTGTTTCACTATATAAACTTCTGCTGTTAACAATAGTTAACATGAATGAAGTTCTGGATTACAAAATACAGAAATATATAATAGTGAATCTAGCTATTACAACATTTTACATTACAAGAATTATAGCTAGTCTAATTCCCACCGGATGGTCCTCCTTTTTCTTTGCCCTTGCCAGATCCAGATCCTTGTTGACTTGTTAGACTTATCTCCCCCTTTTTGTTTGCAGCTTGGAGATCGATTACCATATAGGTTCTGTTACCCCAGGCTTCTTGCCAAGCTTTTAAGTATACGGTGTAGTCAACATTACCTTTGCTCCTTTCTTCAGTAATGTGATCAATTATTGCTGGAGTAAAGTAGTAGGGTCGGATGGTTTTCTTAAGTTGAGTATAGGGCTGTTTGATTGCAGGATGGATGTGGAGCACAAACTATTGATCCTTTTTCTCAAAGTAGGGGAAGAGGACCTTTAGCAAAGTTGTCACTCCTTTTTGACCAAAGAATCCGGAATCCCCAATGGCTTGAACAAGATTGTGGAAGACCGGAAGGAGTTGGCTTTCCAGAATGGATGGTGCAGAGGAAGATCCGGATAAGGAGAGGTTATTAATTTCGGTTTGAAGGAGAGTTATTTCTTCACTAATTTCTCTCCGGATATTATGAATGGATTCCATTTGGAGCTTGACTTCCTTTGTGATAGAGGCTTTCCAATCATTTATTATTTTCTCCAATCTGGCCAAGTGGCTTTCCATCTCTTCACCCATCTCATCTAGCATTTTTTCTTCGATTTGAGGGAGAGATTCATCTAGAAAATTCTCAAGCATTTCTTGAACTACATGCTGGTATATTCCCAGTTTTGTGATTTTCGGTTGAGATCCCATTCTTCCATGAATTTTGACAAGTTTTCAAACTTGGTACCTATGTACTCCTTGATGTCTGTTGAGAGCTCGGAAGATGGGGATGTAATTTTGTCCAGGACCAAGCCACAATTATTTGATGCCAAGGTGTTGGCTTGATTTGCAGTCCGGTTGGCTGTGGTAACATTTTCTTTAAGCTCATTTATGATTAGATTTATTTGAGATAAGGAGGCTTCAGCAATTGCTCCGGGAGTGGGAAAATCCAAAACTTTTTCTTCTATTTTCTTTACTGAATGCTTTATTTCACCCAACTCCTGCTTCAAATTCGGACCAGAAGCTTGTTTAATTAGTTCTTTTTCAACACCCCTTAGATGTGTACAGATAGTCTGGAGACTCTGCTTTATGTACCCTTCCTCATTATCCTCTAAGGTAGCCTCTTTTAGCAATTTTAGCATTGCTGTAAACTTTTCTTGTGTAGTATTGTTAGTAGGAACTCTTATAGGACTAACATTAGGAGGGAATCTTTCTCCGAATGAGCTGGAGGAATCATCTTCGGAGATAGAACTGCTTCTAGAGGGCTTGTTGTCATTAGCTTCTTCCTCATCACTCTCCTTTGAGCTTGAGTTATCTTTTTCTTCTTCCCTGTCATCCACCTGTTCCCCTAGACTGGCCTCGCCCCTTGAGTCCACTTGAGAAGTGTGCTCATGGGAACTCAGACCAAGTCCCTCCTCTGAAATAATGTTATCCGGGTGAGACAATTGTTCCTTAGACACACTTTGAGTTGTAGTGTCGAAGTTGTCCTTATTTATATCTGCTGTGTCATCACCACCAGCAGTGTTAGTACTAACATTAAATGAGACAATGTTGGGTATTACCTCATTTACATTCTGATCTGGAATTTTATTGGCTTTATCTGCACTCCTAGCTTCCAACTCCACAACCCCGGGATGACAGGAAATGTCCTCTGTCACCCCTTCCAATGCCTTTTCAGGACTTTTAATAGCCTCCCCAGGTGTGTTGGAAATGTCCTTAACACCCACTATAATTTCCTGTACAGGACTTATTTCAGTTGGAATTCAACTTCCGGATTTAGCAGGTTCTCCGAAAGAGTTTCTATGATAGCTTGGAAATTAAGTGAGTCAGATTTTAGAATCTTTGACAATTGAGCTAAGACAGCTTGATCTATAAGGATGGGTGTAGCAGAGGATCCTTCGGGTCCCTCGATGGTCAAATGATTTTGTCTGTAATTATCTACTATAGATGCCATCATTTCCTCCTAGTGAGGATCTTTCAGAAGGATGTCTTCATTTGATCTGGGCACATCCTTGCCCTTGGAAAGTTTAACCTTAGCTAATTCTTCTAACACCACCCTCTTCGCAGCTTCTTCATCTATTACAATTGCAGCTGGCTTCTTAGCTATTTTCTTTTGATGCTTTTGAGCCTTGACTGCCTCATCAAAAGTATAACCCTCCCGGGTGAATTGCTTCTTTGGAATGGGAATCTCATCCTCCGTTTCCTCCTCATCAGACTCATTCTCTTCTATTAGCATGTCTGCTATTTTTCTCTTCTGCCCCTTTTAATAACCTTTCCTGATTGCAGCAGCAACAACTACTGTGATCATCTCCCTTGCTTTCGGATCACAAACCTGTTTCTTCAACTTATCAGCTATTTTGATCAGCCTTCCCCTTAACTTTGGCTTTTCTGGACTACCCTTCAAAATTTGGTTTAGGGTGAGCACATCCTTATCCACTTCTTCCTCTTCTGGAACTATAACCAATTACTTTTGAGCACTTCGCTTGGTGGTTCTACGCTTTTTGGGAATAGGGGCCTCTCCTGCTGGATTAATGGCCTTTCTTGCCTTATTCTTCTTTTCCTCTTTCTATCGTAGGGCCTTGGCTTCATCCCACTCCTCATTAAATATTAAGTTTAGGAAGTTCTTTTTTAGAATTGCTTTGCCATTTATGCCCTAGAATATGGTGAGATTTACCTTATTTACATGAAGCATCTGATTGATAAAAGCCCTATAGGAATTCCTATGGTGCTTGAGATAGTGGATAATGAGTACTAGCATGTTGACTTCTCTTGATTCTGCCTAGTGCTGGAGTACACAGTGTTGAAAGCAGGACACTGTTGTTAGAGATCCCTTTTGGATGAGTACTAACTTGGCAAGCATATGTTGTAGAATTCTTGGTCCCTGTGGCCAGTAGGAGGAGAATTTATCTCCAAAATACCTCTCCGAAAGCCATAACTCCGGCTCATACTTCACCTTTAATTCATCGCCATCCACTCGCATTTGAACTCCACTATTTTTCATGTGGAGATATTTTTTGAAGAAATTGGGCGTTATTGTGATTTCCTTATTCTGAACCTTAGGTCGCAGTGCATCAAACTTCTTGTGGGCACGGAGGTTGTCATAGAATTCAATCACCAACTTCGGATAATTTGGGCAAGTATTCTGGAGGAATTCTTTCAAATGTTGATCCTCGATCAATTTGGAGTAGGGGTCCATTTCGAATAGGAATTTGTCACCCAAATAGTCAGTGGGTACGACTGAATCGGTGTCTTTTAGTTTAAGAGGTTTGTAGTCTTCATCTTTCAGATCAAATTCTATAAAGATGTTCTGGGTTGGAAGCATCATAGGACCAGCTTCTATCATGATTGTTGCCGTTTTAGAGAGTGAAGAAATTAGGGTTCTGGGTTTTTAAATTTGTAGAGTAACAGTACTTAGTTGCTCGCATAGAGAAGAAGGGTTATTTTGAGGGGTTTATATAGGATTTTCAAAGTGAGGGTAGTTTGGTAATCCGGATATAGTTAAAATTAACTAAATTGATGACATGGCAGCTTGTTTTAGAGGAGAGAGATAAATGGCGTTAGAACTGGAGAATGGCAATGGTTTATTTTTGAATTGGCTGGATTTTCACTCGCGCGTGTGATAGCCAATAATCGTTTGAAATTCAAAAACTAACAGTTACCTTTAAGTGTCTTTACTGCCATTTATCATTCTTGTCTGCTGACGTTGCACTCTCTTTTCCTTCCGGAATAGATTTTTCTTCTATGCTTCATCTCTTTCGGATTCGTCTTGCCTAGGATCCAAATTGATTTTGGATTGTCTTCCGGATTAACTTTAAATTGGATTAGACATACCAATTGATTCCCTTAGCTTCCCAAATTGATCTTTACTCAGTGGCTTAGTAAAGATGTCTGCTCGCTGCTCATTGGTTGGAATGTATACCAAGGAAACATCCTTCTTCATCACATGATCCCGGATGCTATGTAGTAATGGATTCTTTGACACATCAATAGCACTTTTGTTATCACACATGACATCCACACATCTAGATTGAACTCCATGATCTTCTAATTGTTGCTTGATCCAAAGGAGTTGAGCCACACAACTTCCAGCTGCCATATATTCTACTTCTATAATGGATAAGGCAACTGAAGTTTGCTTCTTGCTGTACCATGACACTAAGCAATCTCCAAGGAAATGGCAACCTCCAGATGTAATCTTTCTCTCAAGAATATCTCTACCATAATCAGCATCAGTGAACCCTTATAGTGTGAAATCTCCATTACTAGGATACCATAACCCAACTTCAGAGGTTCCTAGTCAGTATCTATGGATCCTTTTTACTTCTTTGAGATGAGAGTCCTTAGGATTGGCTTGATATCTTGCACAGTAGCAACTCATAATGTATGTCAGGCCTGCTAGCTGTCAAGTATAGGAGAGAGCCAATCATTCCTCTATAGAGCTTCTGATCAACATCTTCTCCTTCACAATCCTTGGATAGGACTGTATTTAATCCCATTGCAGTGGACATAGGCTTGCACTTGTCCATTTCAAACTTCTTCAGGATCTCCTTTGTGTACTTTGATTGGTTAATGAAAATCCCATCCAGACTTTGCTTGATTTGTTGACCAAGGATGAAATTGAGTTCTCCTATCATGGACATCTCAAATTCCTTCTGCATTTAAGAGATGAATTCCTCACACATCCTTTCATTAGCTGCTCCAAATATGATATCATCCATATGAATGTAGACTAGAATAATATCTTTTTTCTTCTTTTTGATGAAAAGTGCAGTATCTGCCTTGCCTTTGATATACCCTTGGATATAAGGAATGAGGTTAATCTCTCATACCAAGCTCTGGGTGCCTGCTTTAATCCATAGAGAATCTTCTTCAGCTTGTACACATGATCAGATGCTTTGAGTCTTCAAATCTATGTGGTTGCTTAACATAGACTTCTTCTTGGATAACACCATTTAGAAATGCACTCTTGACATCCATTTGGTGAAGTGTGAACCCCATGAATGAAGCAAACGAACATAGAATCTGGATTGCTTCAAGTCTTGCTACAGGGGCAAATGTTTCTTCAAAGTCAATCCCTTCCTATTGATTGTAGCCTTGAGCAACCAATCTTGCTTTGTTTCTTACCACTACTATGGATTCATCTAGTTTGTTCCAAAATACATACTTAGTGGCAATGATTGATTTTACTTTAGGAGGTGGTACTAGATCCCAGACATCATTCTGGAGAATTGATTCGGTTCTTCTTGCATGGCCATCATCCAACTTTCATCGCCTTCTGCATCCTGGAATTTCTTTGGCTCAATTAATGGGATAAAAGCAGCATGACTCATCATTCTGTTGAGTTAACCTTTGGTTCAAACTAAATTTTGGACATTATACAAAATGGCTTCTACTGGATGATTTCTACGAGTACGGATCTCCCTTTGTAAGCCTTTATGCTGAACTGGGACTTGCTCTATATCAACTTCAACCACCCCTTCTTGGCCTTCATTGAAGTCAATCTCCTGGGGGTTGAGATTAACTTGTTGCACTTCTGGATCAAAAGATATTCCATCATCTTCCTCTTTGTACTTCTTGGTTTGGAATGAATCAGGAATTCCTTCTTCCTTCTTTTCTTCAGATTTTTCAGCTTCCAGAACTGGATCTTCTGGAGTTGAACTTCTTTTAACTACGTGGTTAGTCCCATCAAAATCTAAATATATAGATTCTACCCCAGTTTGGGTTCATTTATTAAAGACTCTATAAGCCTTACTATGTGTTGAGTAGCCAAGGAAAATTGCTTCATCAGATTTAGGATCAAATTTTCCTTCTTGCTTTCTATCATTTAGGACGTAGCATTTACATCCAAATACTTTAAAGTACCCAATTTTGGGTTTTCTTCCCTTCCAGATTTCATAGGGAGTCTTTTCTATTGTTTTTCTAATGAGAGCTATATTCAAAATATAGCATGCTGTATTTACGGCCTCACCCTAAAAGTATTTTGGCAAACAATTCTCATTTAGCATTGTTCTAGCCATTTCAACTATGGTCCTATTCTTTCTCTCCACAACTCCATTTTGTTGAGGAGTGTGAGGGGCAGAGAAGTTATGCTCAATGCCCTTGGAGTCACAAAATTCAGCAAACTGCCTACCTTTGAATTCTCCATCGTTATCACTCCGAATGCGTGCAATGCTTGTTCCCTGTTCTACTTCTATCCGGATGAATGTTTTTGAGAATTAGTTAAAGGCATCATCTTTGCTTGCTTGCAAGAGTACCTAGGTATATCGAGAATAATCATCCATAATGACCATGGTGTATTCTCTTCTACCTAAACTCAATGGTTTGATTGGACCAAAGAGATCAATATGTAAGAGCTCAAGTACTCTTTTAGAAGGAATGTAGGAGATGGAAGGGAAACTATTCTTATACTATTTACCTAATTGACATGCAGTGCGTAGATGACCCTTATCAAAAGCAACCTTAGGCAAACCCATACTAATTCCTTTTTGGCTAGTTTGGATAGGAGGTTCATGCTAACATGTCCCAACCTCCTGTGCCATAGCCATGATTCTTCTTCTTTAGACACAAAGCAGATATTCTTTTTCTCATTTTTAATGTTAACAGAATAGACATTATTTACTCTAGGTGCATAAAGTATAAGTTGATTAGACTTACTATCATAAACTGAGCATCCTCTGGAATCAAAGTGACTTTTCTTCCTTTGTCACAGAGTTGGGCTACATTTAGTAAGTTAAACTTTAGTCTATCAACCGGTGAGACATCTTTAATTTTTAATTCAGATCCAATGGTTCCATATCCAATGATCTATCCTTTCTGATTGTCTCCAATGCTTACTTTGCCTCCCTTCTTCCGGGTCAATGTGATGAAGGCCTTCTCATCACCTGTCATGTTCCTTAAGCATCCACTATCAATGTACCAAGTGTGTTGATCTACTATGGATCTATGGCATACCTATAAAACAGGTCAAGTGGGTTTGGGTACCTAATTAGATTTGGGTCCTCTTGGGTTAATAACCATCTCAGGCCAAGGATTAACATCATAATAACCACTTTTTAATCTACATAATTTAGTAATATGATTGTTTTTCCCACAAAACCTGCACCTTGAGATAGGTTTGTTCTGCTTTTGCTTCTTTTTGATCTTTTCCAGATCCTCCTTCCTATAGTTTCCTTTATATCCAGCTTCTTGCACACTTGTGGATGGTCCGGAATGTGTCCGAAAGCTAGTTGGAGGTGCAATTTTTGCAGCATAATTCCTCTTCTGGTTGGCCGATTGTTGACTATAATTCACCTTAGCCTTTCCCTTTTGAGCAGCAGTATATCTTTGGGCTTGTGATTGCCTGCTAACTTCTTTCACCTTTTGGTTAGAGGGCTTTTGAATTCCTTTGGCAGCATGATATGGTTTTCTTGATGTAGCTTTCACTAAGTTTCTCCTTCTTTATGGAGAATTGGATTTCCATCCGGATGCCTCCTTAATCAGGGCTATTTCTCTATCCAGCCCAATCATATTGGCACTTAGCATTTGCACTTGATTCTTCAGGTAGTGCTCCTCAACTTCATCAATGTGCTTTATTGTTCTTATCAAGTTGACATCTTGTGCCAAGGCTTCATTATCCTCAGCAATCTCTAATACTTGTCTTCTTAAGGATTTGATTACTTTTGCATTCTTCTTCACTCAATCTTGATCACAATAGATAAAGCTTTAGCACGGTCAAGATTAGAAGCAGAATTAGAATAAGAGTTTACCTCAGTGTTTGCTATTTCTGATTCTGATCCTTTGATTTGCACTATATCTTGCTTAGAGGCATTCCTCCCGAATTGCTCTGCTTTCGGATCAGTCAGTGCCATGAATGCACAGTTGGCAGTCTCTTCTTCTTCTGTTGGAGATAAACTGCTACTTTCTTCACTGTTGCTCCAGGTAGCCACCATTGTCTTCTTTTTGGACTTCTTAGTTTCTTAAGCTTGGGACATTTTGTTCTGAAGTGACCTTTTTCTCCACATTCAAAGTAGGCAGCTTCTTTTTCTGGATCCTTCTTTCTTCTGGATTCTTTCTAGGCCTGTCTCTTCTGGATGTGCCTTCTTTTGGTTTTTGGGATTCATACTTTCTTGATTTCCTTCTATCTTTACTTTGTATGAATCTATTGAGCTTTCTAGTTAATAAGGCAAGTTGATCTTTGGTGCTCAGTGATTCAGTGATTTGCTCTTCTTCTCCAGATGAAGCTGATCCGGTGGATTCTGCCTTAAGTGCAATGGCTTTCTTCTTCTCCTCCGGCTTCTTTTCTTGTTAGTTGTATCTCTCCAAGGATAACTCTTAGTTTAATGGACTACCAATGAGCTTATCATAACTATATAAATTTAAGTCATGAGCTTCCTCAATGGCAGTCTTGTTGTTATCCCATTCCTTGGTGAGACTCCGGAGCACCTTCTTTACCATCTCTACTTCAGAGATTTCTTTTCTGAGCATCTTCATCTCATTTACTAGATTGGTATATCTAGTATTCATGCTACTGATTGATTCTTTTGGCTCTATTTTGAAGGTTTTAAGCTTTTGCTGGAGTAGATCAAGCATGGCTTCTCTTACTTTATTAGTTCCTTCATAGTTTACCTCCAGCTTTTCCTAAATCTCCTTTGCAGTCTCACATCCAGATATCCTATTAAATTCAGCTGCACTAAGGGCATAATGAAGCATGTTAATAGCATTTGCGTTTTCACAGAACTTTTTAAAATCATTCTCTTCCCACATACTTGATGGCTTTTGGGTAGTCATACCCTCTATTTCACATGTAGGATCATATGGGCCATCTTTAATAACTAACCATGCTTGCATGCTTTGTGATTGAATGATGTTCTTCATCCGGTTCTTCTAGAACGTGTAGTGTTCACAGGTGAAGAATGGAGGACGAGTAATAAACATACCCTTCGGAAGGAGCTATGAGTTTTGGAAACTCATTTTGATTGTGAATCAAAATATGTGGACCTTTAGCTCGAGACTGTTAAGTCTCTAGTTTGAGCACCTGCTCTGATACCTCTTGTTGGTCCCTGTGAGGGCCTTTATCAGGTCAGAGGGGGGGTGAATGACCCTTTTCATGGAATTAACAAACTTTAAAAAGTCTTTGTGTAGCATGTTTGAATGTTCCGGATATCTATAGTCCGGATGATGCAAATCAAATAAATGCAGTAAATTAAATGCAAAGTTAAAGAAATTCAAACATAAGAGTTTTATCCTGGTTCGACCCCGCCTACTCTAGTCCTCAGAGCTTCATTGCTCTGAGCTTTTCCACTAGTGAATTCCATTTCAACTGGCAGGAATTAAGCCTTACAACTTATCTCTAGAGATTTTTTCTTCTTTCGAAAGTAGGATATACCACTAGAAGCACCAACTCCTAGCCGAGTCCTCTGCACTTGTCTACGGATGGTGACTCTGTCCAGAAGTAGAATTGTACCACTTGAAGAGTCTACTCCAAGCTGAGTCCTTTCACTTTACAAGAATATACCACTTGAATCTTCCCTGATTCCAAGCTGAGTTCTTCGGGGATATACCACTAGAAGCTCCAAGTACTAGCTGAGTCCCGACTACAATACTTTGATTTCACAAAGATTATGGGTTTTGGAGTTCCTCAAGTTTATAGCTTACTTGGGAATCCTTACAAATAGATTTTATATTTGCTTTGTTTCTTGGAGTGATTATGAACTGATTGTATGCTTGTGCTTTGTTTGTTTTTGTAAATCAACCAGCCAACCTTCTCATTTGGTGAAGCTTCTCTTTTATAGGCTTCTATCATAAATGTAGCCGTTGTGGGTTATTGAGCTTGCATTAAATCTTCACACTTGATCAGGTTGTATGTGGCGCATTCGGAGCCATTGATCAATCCGTTAGACTCAATTTTGACCCGTTTAAATCCTAGGGATTGAGGCTAAAAAGTTGTCAGTGATTGTTTTCCTTGGCTTTTTATGATGCACCAATCTTTTAGCCAGTGGTCAAATCCGTGTGCTCTACACGCCTTTGTCATTGGTCTATGTTAAAAAGGTTGTTACCTTTTTCTGTCCGGTGTCAGTACTTTTGTCCTTTTTCAGGAAAACACAAGTTGTCTCTTTTGTCTTGCATATGGGGAAAGGATCTTTGACTTTGTAGGCCAAAAGGTGGAGGGAAAAGGTATCTTTAAAACTTTACCCTTTGTCTTGATATCTGAGTCTTTCGGATGCTCTTAGACTCAAAATCTCCGGATCTGTCTTCTTTCGGAGATAGTGCAATCAGTTCTTTCGGATGCTGATTTTTGAAGGATTAAAGTTTGTTTCCTTTGCAAACTTTATCCTGATAGTTTCAGTATATGCTTAGGTACTTCATGTCTTCAGTGGGTGACCTTGTGGTTGGATCTTGTCCGGATGTTTCGATTTGGATTTAGGAGATTAAGTTTTTGTTTCTTTCAAACTTGATCCTAATATTTTAGTTTAATTTTATGATCCGGATCATTATTTCCCAACAGGAAGAGACCTGTAACTACATTGACTCACGTGGGTAGCTCTTTCGCGTCATCTGTTCCATCTCAGGGTTCGGTAATGCTAGAGGGTCATCGGGGGTTTCAGTATTAGCCGCCCATATCTCTGATGTATCGTCTTGACCTGAGTACCTATATGCCGGTGATCCCGTCTTATCTGGATCCTGAGCATCTGGTGGCCTTCTATCCGACCGATACCACTCATGTGAGCTTATTTTGCCTTTTCTTCCACTCTTTTCTTAGAATCTCGGATCGTGATGGTGCTGACTTGTCTCCGCTCTTTCATTCTCATAGGTCCTCATTGCTGATAGTATCTCTGATTGGGGATACATTCAAGGGCAGCAACGGTTCATGATGAACCAAAACTCCGATATGGTCGTACGTTCGATTCCTTTAATGATTATGCATGGTATGTTATGAAATGCATATGAATGATCTGTGTTAAAATGTTGTAGCTAGAGATTTGTCGACTTCGAGGTCTATTGGGGATGCTCCAGGTGGACAACTTGCAGCAGCAGCCACAGCAGGGACAAGCTAATCCCCCTGGATTCTTTCCTCAGTAGTGGATAGGCTTTTCTCTTTTTGTTGCTTTTTTCCTTTTTGGGCCATTTGCAACGCCTTTTTTTGTATGAACACATTTTTATTTATGAAAGAATTTTCCTTTTATTCCGTCGCTTCATGCTTTCTTTTGTCGTTGATCGAGTTTATAGGGGTAATCTGCCAGAGATTGGCAGATTGCCCTATAAACTACGTATAGCAAACTGCTACTCTATGAGATTTTAACATGGAGAACTACATTCATTTTCGTGCGGACTTGAAAGTTTATCTGAAGAATTCTGACGGTTGGGACCATCTCGAGGTTTATGATCTGGGGCATATGAAGGAATATTGTCGCATCTTTGTCAAGGATAACGTGATTCAAGCTGCGGTCAGGTTTTGGGACCCGGTCGATAATGTGTTTCATTTTGGAGAGCATGAGTTATGCCCCTTTTATAAACAATTATGTGGGCTTTTGAGGTCTTCAGCCGACATGCCTCCAGTCATCCCGATGCACCATCCTGAGTTCTTTAATCCGCTGATGAATCATTTTTAGTTACAATGATTCAACAGGCGTCGATTGATTAGTGATGTGGGCTTGAGGTTGGATGTAGCGTTTGACATAGTCAGGGGACTTCCCCCTGATGACGCGAGTTGGCTCTCGCTCATTTGTCTACTTTTGTTAGGGGTCTTCCTTTTCGAGGTTCCTATTATGGTTTGCAGCTTTGCCTTCCTGACTATTGTTGACCAGATGCTGGAGGGGAAATCTCCTGTTGCAGTGAGTTTGGCTGAGACGCTGAACTTTGTGCGCTCGTCCTGGAATGGAATCGAAGTTACTACCAGGGCTAGCAGACTTCTCCTTCAGGTAAATTTTATTTGAGCCTTTCTTTTGCATGAACCGCCCTTTTGGGTTTTCAATCCATCAGACTTGCCTTAATTTTTGCCTGGACCGCCTTTTCAGGTTTTCAATCCAGCAGGCCATCTTTTCTTTTCTTTTTTTCTTTTTTTTCTTCTTTCTTTTTTTTTGCTATATATTTTTTTGTTATTTTTGTAGCTTTTGCTCTCGAACAAGCTTTCTATGTAATCTGTTCCCACAAGCATGGATTATCATTTGAAGGCCTATTGGGCTTGGGGCTCTATAGTTCGTATTGGCAATCGTCCATATAGAGACTTCATTATCGAGGAGTGGGTTGATTTTATGGGTACCCGAGCTGCTGAGGATATTCGTTGGGTTTGCCCTTGATGGGGTATTATGCATGTGACTACTGATGTCGCTAGAGGTGTTGTGGTCCTTATTGGTCTCTCTGAGATCATCACCTACTCTCCTGGTCGCTTGTGCAGGCAGTACGACCATTCTCAAAGGTTTCCTACATCCCCATGCACCCTGATTGGCTAAGAGCTTTCCTATACTCGAGTCTATCATCATGACATGAGGTGGACTAGTCACATTCAGGTGGAGATAAACTACTTTATGCCTTTTGACATTCATCCTTTTGAGGCTTATTGTATCTGGGTTGTGAGTACTCACGGGCTTACTACCCTTGGAGAGAGGCTCATTGAGACGCAGAGACTCCGTAGCTTTCTTGAGGGTCTTTGAGCTTACCATCAGATGTCTTTCATTCTAGTGGGAGAATAAAGGCTTTAGGCCTCGTCATTCGTCCTTGTCTTTTCTGTTTGTTGTTTGCAATGCATTTTTATGTGTAATAAAGATGAGATGTTGTTGTTTGGATGCGCGTTTCATTAAATAATTCGCAGTTTCCATTTGATGCACTCATTTAGTACTTTTAACATGAAAATGTTACTACTAAAGACATTATTTAAATATGAAGGGTAAATGGTGTTTATTCCCAAGAAATGCCCATCGTTGCCGAAGGTTCCGAATGGACTTTACCTAAGGCTTTGCTCTTTTATTTTGGGGTCTTTATTTTCGCCCAAGAGCCCTCACTAGCTCTTGACAGACCTTTGTATTATTTTTCTTACGCGAGATAGCGCTTCAGCTTGTCACGATTTACTGGATTCACGAACTCATTGCCAACCAGGTCTGAGATTTTCACTGCCCCTTTACTGAGAGTCTTTCTTACTACGTATGGACCTTACCAGTTCGGTTGGAACTTACCCCAAGCATCCTTGTGCATTTTACGAGACTGACTAGATCACCCGTTCTTAGAGGTCGGTCTTACCCCTTGACTTTTCGGTTGTAATCCCTGGCCATACGCTATTGGTACATCTGTAGATATTCTAGTGCAGTTAACCATTTTTCATCAATCAGAGTCAATTCCTGGTGTCTCGCTTTTGCCCATTCGTCTTTCGGAAGTCTGGCTTTGAGAGCTATGCGTAAGGATTTGATTTCCATTTCAACGGGTAATACCGCCTCCATCCAGTAGATGAGAGAAAAAGGAGTTTGAACCGTAGGGGTTTTGACACTAGTTCGGTATCCCCATAAGGCATAGGGCAAATGATTTGCCCAATCTCGATAGTTGGAAATCATCTTGGAGAGGATTTTCTTGATTTCCTTATTAGCCGCTTCTACAGCTCCGTTGGCTTGAGGGCAATAGGGTGAAGAATGATGGTGCTCAATCCCGTGCTTCTCAATAAGGTCGGTTGTTTCTCCTTGGAACTGTACACTGTTATCACTTATTATGTGATGCGGACTACCGTACCTGGCGAAGATATGTTGCTGAATGAACCGAGACATCTTCTTGGCCGTGATGTTCGTGTATGATTCTGCTTCAACCCATTTGGAAAAGTAATCGACGGCCACTATAATGAAGCGATGGCCATTGGTCGAAGATGGTCTTATTTCGTCGATGATACAATGCCCCAGGCTGAGAATGGCCAAGGCGTTGTCAAGCTTTGCAATGTTGTCGGAGGTAAGTGGCTCACATCCCCGTATATCTGACAAGCATGACAAGTCTTTACTTCTTGAATACAATCGGCTAGCATGGTTAGCCTAAAGTATCCTATTCTTTGGATCTTCTTTGCCATTATGACACCGTTCATGTGTGGACCGCAGTCTCCCGAATGTACCTCTCTCATTACCCTTTCAGCTTTCCATTGGGCCATACATTTTAACAATAGGCCATCGGAGGACCTCTTGAACAGATCTCCTTTAACCAGGCAGAATTGCACAACTAGCTTTCTAAGCGTATTTCTGCTGGAATCCGTAGCCTCATCCGAAAATTCACCATTTTTTAGGAACTTGACAATGTCAGAGTACCAAGGTTCTTCTTCATTTATGGTGTTGTTTATCAAGTGGTTGTAATACGGAGCTCGGGTTGTCTCCATAATAGGAGGTTTGATTGGCTGCTTTTAGGGCCCTTCCCATATGGAGCCAATGCATCCGCCATTTAATTTTCCTACCGAAGCATGTGATGAAATTTGCATTCGATGAACATTGCAGTTTTTCTCCATATTGCCTCTAAGTAAGGTCTGAGGGATTCCTCCTTTAATTCCCAGTCGCCTGTGACGTGCTTGATGACCGAAGCCAAATCACCAATGATTTTTACCTTGTCCGCTCTGAGAGTGATTAGGGCAGACATCCCAAATAAACAGGCTTTGTACTCTGTCCTATTATTTGTGGTGAGAAATTCCAATCGCTTTGATAGAGGTATGAGTGCTCCATCGGGCGTTATGATGATGACCCCCAAACCAGCCCCTCGCTTGTTAACGGCACCATCGAAGAACATGGTCCATTTTTCGGGATACTCCATTGTGGTTGCGAAACATTCATCAGGAAACTCTAGGTTTTCCTGTTCTCCTCCCTCGAGTGGTTGATTTGCTAGAAATTTGGCCACTGCTTTACCTTTGATGGTCTTCTTAGTGACTTACTCAATATAAAATTCTGGTAGTAATAAGAGCCATCTGGCCAGTTTTCCAGTTAATGAGGGAGCCTGGCACAAATACTTCATCGGATCCACTTTCGCGATTGCTCGGATCCTGTATGATTGGAAGTAGTGCCTGAGCTTCTTAGTGAGCCAAACCATGGCGGAATAAGTTTTCTCCACGACGGTGTATCAGGTTTCATATTCTAGCAACTTCTTGCTAAGGTAATAAACGTCGAGTTCTTTCTTATCTTCGTGTTCTTGAACCAACATGGCTCCCACTGATGTCGCTTCTATTGCTAAGTAGAGAATGAGTGGCCTTCCAAGAATTTGCGGCTTCAGCACCGGAGGGTTTATTAGGTAAGCTTTAATTCTGTCGAAGTCTTCCTGACATTGGTCGTTCCATTCTATTGGCTGTTGTTTCCTTAAGAGCTTAAAGACAGGCTCGCAGGTAGCAGTCAACCGTGCTATAAAGCGACTGACATACTGTATGGACCTTAAGAAACTTCTCACTTCCTTCTCGGTTTTTGGTACAGGCATCTTCCTGATGCCGTTAGCTTTATCGGGATCCATCTCTATGCCTTTTTTGCTAACCACGTGCCCCAGTAACTTGCCTGATGTGACCCCGAATATGCACTTCTTTGGGTTGAGACGGAGATTGTATTTCTCAATTCTCGTAAGGAATCACTCTAACACTGCTAGGTGCTTTTCTGCATTTTTGAGTCCGAAAGGCATCATCCAGAAATAGTGGGTCCCTCATTCTGAGATGAATGCGGTTTTGAACTTGTCTGTTGCATTCATGAGGATCTAGTGATATCCCGAGAATCCATCCATAAAGGAATACATGGCTGCTCTTGTTGCGCTATCTACCAGAACATTGATGTGTGGTAGCAGGAAATCGTCTTTAGGAGTGGCTTTATTCAAGTCTCTGAAGTCAACGCAAACTCGGACGTCGCCATTCTTTTTGGGCACAGGAACTACGTTAGATAGCCAAGTAAGATATTTAACAACCTCAACGAAATTAGCCTTGATCTGCTTGGCTACTTCCGCTTTAACCTTTTATGCCCATTCTGGGCGCATTCTTCGCACATTTTGCTTCACCGGTCGAATTTTTAGGACCATGGGGATCTTGTGCTCAGCAATGTGCCGATCAAGGCTTGGCATATCTTCGTGAGAACAAGCGAAGGCTTAAACGTGATTTTTCAATACTTTTATCAATTCTCTCTCTTGTTTTGATGAGCAATTGATTGGAAATGTACACCGTTTTTGGATCATCTTCCGTATTTAAGTTAATTTCTTTTGTAATATCGTTATTGATGTTAAAGATGCCAGATGAATGCTGGAATGGATGCATGGAATCGTAATCCGAAACACAATCCAAATAAGCAAAGTTCTTCATCTTATTATCATCATAAAGTACACTATTCATTTCAAACAAACTAGAAACAGAAACGAAAGGCTTATCCTGATCGGTAGGGTCTGGCTCTGCAGCGGATGATCCTCCTATGGCAGCCAGCTTCAACAAGATTTCCTCGTCGTCTTCCTCTTGTACCTTCGCCTTGCCTTTCCTGGTTGTGACCATGTCCATGAAGGTTTGGCTCAAGTTACCTCCCTTGCTCTTTGCTTCCTACACTATCTTGAGTTGCGCTTAAAGGTGTTTGGCTAGGGTGTCGAGGATCTCCTCCTCTTTGCTCAGGTTCTTGACCTTCTTTGGGTACATCTGTTCATCAAACTCGACCTGACTTGGGATTACCCCTGCTTCTGGCTAATGACTCGCTCCTTTTAACACACAGGTTACGGGACCCCCAGCATGCTTGCTGTAGCTGACCACATCTGAGAAAATCTCGAACCCTAAAACCGTCTTTCCTTGGTGTGTGACAGGCTCAGGTGCCCCATTGTAGGACCATTGCATTTTCTTCTGAAAGACCGTCTTGTGGGCGATTCTTCTAAGGCATGTGTAACCGAGTCCTGCGGGCTTCCACTCCCCTACCCCTATATTGAAGGTCGGCATTCCCTGTTCGTGGGCACCTAGTCCCTTGCCAGTGTGGTGTTTTCACATGTATCCACTACACCATAGATGGCCTGTTGCAACCCTAGCAAAAGGTTTGCTTAAAGGGGTAAAAAAGTTGCTTCAACGAAAAGGGCAACCCTTTTGCAAAAAAAAAGCGTAGGTTTCTTCGCCCTTGCCTAAAGTCGTTTAGGCAACCGTTTTTCATATCTCTAGCAACCCAAAAAAAGGGTAACCTAATCTTCCTATAGCAACCTTTTTACACTCATAGGTGACCCATTTTAGGTGTTGCCAAAAACATCAGATTGTTACGGTTAATGGTTTTTCAAAGGCAACCCTTTTTAACTTAAAAGCAACTCTTTTAATATAACACTTCGGCTTGTATATGCAACCTTTTTGAAACCAATTGCGACTGTTTTTTTTACGGTTTCATTTTCAATTGCTACACATCTAATAACTAGTGCAACCCATTTTTAGAAAATTGCATGGTTCTAGTTTGTAGCAAGCTTTTTGTATTGCATAGGCAACGCTTAATAATTTTTATATGATGAAATGAAACAAATATTTACTTAATACTATAATCTATTACTAATTAATATTCAAACAACTGCTTTCCCGAATCCTTGATGCATAATAAAGACCTAGTTCAAACCATAAATTCAAATAAAAGAAAGTAGATAACTAAGATGAGACCCTTGTTTCCTAATACTTTGAAGCTATTCTATTGAGTCTCTAAAAGACAAATCTTCATTCTCACTTGAAACTTCACAATCGTCCAGATTAATAGCAAGGTCAGGGTTCTGTTTAGCACTTTTCTCACTTGGTTCAAATGACAGTTTCAGTTATTGCCTTCTCTTCCGCTGCCCGCCGCAGCCTCCCCCTCGATAAAGACCGCCACCATGCTCTCCAACCTGTCAATTCACCAACACTGCTCAAGGTCTCATAAAGGGGGCTAAAGTATAATTCTACTCTCAGATGGGCAAGGTACTTTCACTGTCAATCAGCCTCAGCCAAATTATCGGTTGAAGGACTTTTAAGTGTTGTAGTTCGGAGAGCTGCAAGTAGGACTCAAATGTGTTCAACTCGAAATCCACCTTGTCTCTTTGAAAGCGGGAAGCTACACTAGTCGCATGACAGATAATGCACACAGAGTATTTATTGATAATCAGCGAAGTCCAGAGACATCGTGAAATGACAAGTGAAAATTTTAGTTGTTCGGGATAACCTGAATTGATCATTATAGGCATTGGAAGATGATATTGCTTTCTGGAAAATTTACAGCCACAATTTCATACAAATCATCATATGACAACCAATGAAGAAAAAGCACCAATAATTCAAACAAATATATATATATATATATATATATATATATATATATATATATATATATATATATATATATATGCTTATAAAAACAACGAATCAGCAATTACCGCTGTCTCGCTAGTTACACCTCTGTGACAGGCCGGCAAAGGTTATCATACCATGGACTGTGTCCCTCTAGCTCATACCATGGAATTTGTCCCTCAACTTTGATACTGATTTCTATCTCCCATCTAAGTAAAACTGAAGAAGGCACAACCACCAAGAAAGGACCTTGATCGTTCTAGGTTTCCATCAAAAAACAAATTATATAACCTTGCAAAAGAGAAAAATACAACACATCCATTATCTCTGCTTTAAAAGTAAAGAATTAAAAAGGTTTTTGTTACTTCACCTAATAATAATGAATTCAATGAACGTAGGGAAAAAAGTTTTTCAAGCCTGCGACCACCATAATCCTGGAAACATTAAAATGAGAACTAAAAGCAAAAATATTAATCAATAAAAAAAATTCAGGTGGAAAAACTCTTAAACAGCACAAAACATGGAAAAACAAAAGTGTCAATAAAATATGACATTAAAGGTCACTCAACATATATCAACAAGCAATTTAGCATTTAGCAGTAGAATGTTGAAACAATTTAGGTCTTCGCTCCATACTATATATCTAATGATAAGATTGTAACACAAGAAATTTGAAGACCCATATGATGTATTGCCATAGTTGTCAAGGCGCTAGGCGCAGCCGAGGCGCCAGGGGGGTTAGGCGCACCTCAAGGCGAGGCGCAAAAAAGGCACGCGCCTGAGGTACGCTAGGCGCACAAAATTTACAAAAAGAGAAAAAATTCTTGAAAAATGAAGTTAAATGCAATAAATACTAGAAAAAGAACTTAGAGAAGTGTTAGATGTACGTATGTATGTAAAATTTACATATTGCATTAAGAATATCTAGCCTTGGGTGAATATAGCCTTAATAGAAATCGACTTAAGAATATCCAGCCTTAAATTATTGTTAAAACTCTTAAAAATAGATGGGCAATACATATTAAATTAAGCTAAAACCTTGAAATATAAAAGTGTACATGAGGCGCGCACGAGGCGCACCGAAGCGCACACCCAAAGGCGAGCCTAGGCGCACAAGGTGCGCGCCTGAGGTATGGGGAAGCGCAGGACCTTGCGCCCTACATGAGGCGCGCGTTTAACAACTATGTGTATTGCCCTAAATCCACCAATCTAGCCGTTTAAAATCCAAATCCAAACCGTTTAAAGTTGAAGTTTCAAGCTAATACATATATCACTAAAGTACATCAGAAACCATTATTTGATAGTAAATAAGAGAAAATCAAAATCCGAGTGCAGAATGCAACATTTAGCACATTGTACGTAGGCAAGAAAAACACTTTCTTCAATGGAAATTCACCCTATATATAGGCCAACTGAGGCCGCAAATTACTAGGCAATATAAAATTCACATTACTATGAAATTCCACACGTAATGTGACTGAGTCTGCAATCTATTAATATATAAAGTAATAGAATAAAAATTCATTTCTCAGTAGAAGATAATAGTAAAATTCCATATCATGATATATATGAATACAATATTGTCACTCTTCTAGGCTTGTACTATACCACAACAAGCCTTTCCTTTATCTTCATTCTTGTAAGTAATACTGCTATAGTGTATGGGTAGACAACAGAACTTTGTACATTAATACTATTACCGGACATTACCCTCTTCAGTGTCTATATTAGTGCTATCACAAAATTATCCCACGAATCAAATTATCAGAACCTACAAACATGACCTTATATTAATTTTCTGGTTCAATCTCCCTAATTTCTCATGCTATCTACAAAAGTAAAATCATACCAGTTTCTATTAAAAGCACAATTTTTGAAGTTAGATGGCCAAATTGGGTGTAAATGCAAATTAAAAGAAACTGAAAAGCATAAAATAAAATACCTTGTAAATATAGGTATCAAAACGCCCTCCCATCCCTGTTCTTTTGATCTTTTCCTTCTTCAACAAACTGTAGGATTTAGTAACCTTATTAGGGTATTGATTTTGAAGGAATTCAGTTGATATCACTTCAATTTTTTTTTAAAAATCCCATATTTCAATTGAAATTTGACCGAGAATTGCCACGTGTCAGGCATAGGCAAAACAGCACTCACATTCTGAGAGCTTTGCTGGTGTCTGGACTGTCACCGAGCAAATGACGAATTCTGACTTCAGAGGATAAACCGCAAGAAGGCAATTTTAAAATGGCGCCCGATTGATGACTCAGGTGAGACGAGCCAGAGCCAGAGCTATACTTGGTCCTCTTTAGCTTCTCTCGGGGCTCCAATCATAGCTTTTACATTCCTCTTGTCAGAGAGTAGCTTCGAGCGGTTCATGCAGCTGTGCTTGTGCTTGATATGCACGAATCTTCAGATGGTTCTGATCTGGATGTTTTGCTTGCCAGCAGAGCAAGAATTGCTTTCCGGTCGTCAAAGGTGCTCCACCATACCTTTGAGCTCCTCTTTCAGGCCACTTGAAAAATTGAGTGGAATTTGAATTACAATAGAAATTCAAATTTGCTGCTAAAAAATTATGTGGAATTTGAATTCCAACTGAAATTCAAATATGCCGCTAATTCACAAACTCGATTGTTTGGAGTAAAACACAGAATCCTAATTTAATGACCTTGATAGTTGAATTGAAGTTAGCCTTATAAGTTCAATGCAAATATGCAATAATCACAACTAAGAGGAAAAAGCAAAATATTAATGGAAAATTTTGAAAAATCTAGATTAGGAGAGTCAGATTGAAGCCTTTGCTATGAGATTCAATGATTCATAAGTTCAATAATCGCTTAATGCCACAACATTTCTGTTTCTTTCAAAAAGCAAAAATACAGAGATGAGATCACAATGAAACTCAAAATAGATTTAACTGATCTTACCGTGTTACGCACCTCCATTGACTTGATTACAGGAGAAACCTAGTAGAGCGATGGTGTACAGCTTTTCAAGATAGATGATGCTGATCTGCTCGAGGAGACAATATCAATACTGGAGCTTATGCTGATATAAACCAGCTTGCTTTAATAGTCACTTGAGATTGCAAGAGATTGCAAAATGAAAATCTTAGAATATATTTCTTAGAGGACAAGAAGAAAAAATGTTATTGAACATGTTTAAAATTTTTTTTTGAAAGGAGTGATCAAGCAGCAGTTTTCATGTAAATTTAAGACATAGATTAAGCGATAATAAGAGTATATTAAATAAACCTACTTTCCATGGAAACATCAGACTCTTAAACAGATTCTATGATGCACAGACTTGGGAGTATTAAAACAATACATTATCCAATTCAGAAGAAAAAAAAATGATTTGATTTTGATGTACAGAGCCTAGTATGTCATAATATGACAATAATTCAATAGTCAATGCTTGTGTACATATCCAAAATTGAACATATAAGAGATAACAGAAGCTCAATTGCTTACAGAGTCACAAGAACCTTCATAAAGATCCAGCATTTTCATGCCTAAGCACAGTCTAGACTAGTTAAACATTGGCTATTAGCTGATGCTGGCAAATTTGCAAAGACATTTCATTACCTTTTTTTTGCAAAGACATTTCAGTCTAGAATCAGTTTTACCTAACCAAATTTGCAAAGACATTTCATTACCTTTTTTTCTAAATTAAGAGAAGTAGCAGCTCAGCTGTTACTTGTTTGTGTAGCTGCAGTTATAAATCATAGTGTCCTCACGCAAGAATCGACAAAATTAAAATTATCACAATATTTATAATTAGAATCTAAATCCACAAGCAAAAACACCCATGACTGAAATCAAAAACTTACCCAACCCAGAAGCAAACCCCTCTCCACCAAATCAACTGATTGAGTCCGCAAAACCTATTTTTTCCAAAAACACTAGATATCAACAATATATACATGAAATTAGAGAAATTAAAACTTTATTTACAAACAAACATGCAAAAGAACAAAAATTAGAAGCTATACCTTAGATTGGGAACGTCGGGCAAGCTGATTCGAATGGCGGTGAACACCGAACCAAAACTGATGGTGAGAAAGACTTTTCAAAATAGACGGCGAGGGAGACGAACAGAAAGAGAGGAGAGGATAGGAGTGACGGCGGTGAGGGAAGACGGCGGCGAGAGGAGAGAGGCGGTGTTTTGCGCAAAAAGGGAGAGAGAATAGGGGCTTTTTTTACTGAATAGGGGCTTCTAAACATTCTATTAATGTTGATTTTTTCTTGTTTTATTTATTATTTGGTGGTACCAAAAGGGCGGGTTTCATTTTTCATTGCCTTATAAAGGCAACCGTTTACAAGAGGGTAGCTTATACTAGCATTTTTTTTTAATAATTTCATATAGATGCGATCGTTTTCGATAAATTTGATAAAGGGTAGCTAATACTCCCATATTTCATCTCAAACGCAACTCTTTTAGAGCAATCCTTTTCTACTTTCGTTTCAGTAGCCTATTTATAGCGTAGTGATCCCTAAATCCATGGGCCCTAGTGCACCTCTGACTGCTTGTTTGATTCTTGCCCAATCGCGGCCGTGGTAAATCCTTACATATGGCTTTCACCCATTTCTAGTGCTGCCACCACTAATGCCTCATCAGCCTCTAGAGTGACGATCTTTCGCGGAACGGGATCTTGATCTTTTGGTGAAGAGTGGATGGAACTCCTCCCAGAGCATGGAACCGTGGCTGTTCGAGCAGTATAGAGAAGGTTACTGGGATGTCTATAACTGTGAAAAGTACTATGGATGAGACTTCACCGATAGTAACTTCTTCTTCAAATGTGCCAATGACGGTCCTCTTGGAGTTGTCATAGGCCTTGATGACTGTGGTGGATCTCTTCAGGTTCCTCTCGGTTAGTTTTAGGATTGGTAGGATGTCCTTAGGACAGACATTCAGTGATGATCCATCGTCGACCATTATATAGGGCATGATGCGCTCGAAAACACTAGCCTTCAAGTAGAGAGCCTTGTTATGGTGAATGCCTTCGTCGGGTAAATCCAAGCTCGAGAAGACGATGTCGGGGATAACAGTGCTAGTCTTATTGTTAAGTAGTGCGCAGACCTGTTCTAGCGATGCTAGGGGTGATGTTTTAATTTCCATCAGCTTTCTGACGATGGCAAGCCTGCGATCTTGAGAACCCAGAAGCAGGTCCCAAATACTCATCTTAGTTGTAGTGGCCTTTAGTTGATCTACAATCGGGCTTTCTATTTATTCTGAGGGCTTAACAAAAGTAGGAGGTGCCGGGGGCTCAGCTCTTGGTGCAGTTGGGGTTACTAATCCATTGACTTTCCCTCCTCTGGTGATAGGACTGACTACTCGGGTTGGCGAGTTTGTTGTTTCAAATACCTCGAACTCGTCGAAATCTTCATCGAGTGGTATCTCCCTAAAATCAATAGGCTTGGCCATTATATAAAGGGGACCTTTTTAGGCTGCTTTTCTGGAACGACATGGTTCTCTTGTAGGATTTAGCATAGGATGGGGTTGGATTCCTGTCCGATCATGTGAATGGATGAGGAGGCTCCGTCAGATGATTCTCCTTTATCAAACATACTTGGAGCATCGTCGTAGGCGACTTGCTTGTCATTATATTTATTCATGTACCATGGGTATTCTTTGGCTGATTCCATTGACGTTGGACAGATAGCGTTGGTTGCTTCCCATTCCCAGTATTATAAGGGATTTCCGTGTCTGTCTAACTCAAGAGTTGAGTTTTTTGGCTGGTTGACCCATGTGAAGTAGTTTGTGAATTGCTTAGCCAAAACATTCTAGAATGATTTCTGGTAAAACGCCAGCCCTTTATACCAAATAACTGCTTTTCTCAGAGAGTCCAGCGGAACCTTTCGGGCCAATGGGCATAGTGAATGTACCCATCGTTCATCATTTGCACAAATTCACGGATGTGAGGGTATGGCCTTGTACTTCTGCTGTAGAATATGGGGTAAACCTCGCGCTAGATCAGGGTTTTGAATGCAATAACTAGCCTAGGCCAATTCATTTTTAGCGCGAATTCTTTCCATGATGTACTCCCGAGAAGGTTCTTGCCCCTCGTCTCGAATTATATTAACGATATGTTCGATATCTGAGTTGAAGTCTATAAAGTCTCCACAATTGTCACTTGCTGTGGACCATAAGGCACCCTAGGAGTCATACTTTAGAGAGGAGGCATAGCTCTCAGCACCGTCATAATCAACCATCATGCCAGTGGGGAAGGGAGCCTCGTATTCGAAATCTCCCGACAAGTGATTTAGCTCGTTGTTTAAAAAGGTTTTTGATTTGTACTCCAGGTTATCCACTTCGCTCTCATTTTCGTGATATGATTCGCTGAAGTCTATAAATTCTTCCACTTCCTTATCTAAATCTTTAAAAGGCTGTGGCTCAAAGACCCAGTTTAGCGCGTGCTGAGCTGGGATATCATCTTTAAAATTTTCTTCTAGATCCTCTTCGGGGTCTTCCTCGAGATCTTCCTTGGGATTCATTCTGCTCTCAACTGCCTCGATAGCTATACGAAATTCTAACACCATCGTTCGTATGCTAGTGAATGTTTCCTCTATAAGGATACCATATATTGTGATGTCGGTACAGATCTCTCCAAACAGGTCTTGCGCTCCTTCATCTAGGTTTAGGCCGAGATACCTTCGTTGATCTTCGTGGTTGTTCCATGACTGTTTAGGGTTATATAGTTCCTGGATTTCTGAATGTGCTGCCCCGGAGGAGCTCCCAAATTCAAATAAGCTTATTCCGACATAGTTTGGACTCATATAATCCGGGGGAGTGTACATAGGAGGTTGTGGTGAAGGGATGTCCTGCCAGCCGGTATTATATTGGTCTATCTGTGGTGCCAACCACCAGCAAAGTTCATCTGGGTATGGCTGAGATGCCTTAAAGTAGTGGAGGAAAGATCTCTCTATAAAGTGCCAGTTCCAACGTCCTTCTAGCGGTGTCGCGTCGTACCAGTCCATGGCCGGGCCTTCTAAGAATCTGGGGAATTGAGGCGCGAAACCCATCATAGCTATTCCATGTTCGTACATAAACCAAAGGAATTCATCCACATATTTGTTTGGGTCGGAGTCTCCTTGGTACATGAGGTATGATGGCACTTAGTATTGATCTAGCCCTTCTCTCCTCATTCTCAGGATGTATTAGTCTACCATGTAGATGATATCCATATTGTCAAAGATCATACCCCTATCCTGGGTCATGTTAGAAGTTATCTGTTATGTCGATACCATATTCGTTGGCTTCTACATGAATCCCAATGGCGTTCATCGTAGCTTGGAAGTTTGGTAGGGGATTAGTCTGAGTGCTCGGTTTCTTCTTGGGCTCTTTCATTCTCCCATCGGCTATCATCTGCTGTAGATCTTTTAGTAGCTGGGCGCATTCATTAGTGCGGTGCCCTTTGGTTACATGATAAGCACAGAAATTATCTCTGTCTGTCGCAGTAGGCGGAGTAAATGGCTTGATGCTCTGGAGTTGATCAGATTTTCTCAATTTGGTGAATATCTGTGACAACGATTATACCTATGGGGAGATAGATTGGTGAGTCTGCACCTGAGTGGCCGCTATAACCTTGGTTGGAGCCTTTAGGGACTTAAAATTGCCTTGCTTTGAGGATATGCCCTTTTCCCAGTATCGAGGTTTAGTATAAGCTTGTTCTTCTTGCTTCTTTGCTCGATCTTCTTCCTCATACTTTTCAAGCCTCTTGGCATAGTCTACCACATCGATAAAAGTATGGAACCATTTCATTTTCATTTCATTTTCATTTCATCACGGTATTTTAGGCTAGAGCCTTCTACGAGCTTCACTATCAGGGCATCTTGGTCAGGTGCCCCAATTACAAGTACGCAAATAGCCATCCACCTTAGGTAGAATTCTTCGAAGGATTCATTCGGTCATTGATTGATTCTTTCAAGGTCTTGCAAGGTAGCATTGACCTTCAGATTGAAGGCATAATTCTCTAGGAATGCCGAGCATAGCTTTCTCCAATTAGATTTCACGTCCGTAAGCATCCTCATGTACCACTCAGAGGTGGGCCCTAGTAAAGTAGCTTAGAATAGATTGACTATATGAACTTTGGGGATATTCATGCTAGTCATGATTCGAAGATAACCTTCCACGTGTGCATGAGGTCTAATACCAGTATACGGGGCTATGTAGGGCATCACAAAGTTAGCTGGAAGGGCTTCTAACTCCTTTGACAAGAATCGATCAATATCAGTATGCTCGATGGAGGAAGCAACAGATTTATCTTTAGTTAGCTACAGCTTCTCCATGTCTGCCATTTTTGCCTCTGCCTCTTGCTCTTGGGTTTTCGGAGCATTAGCAGCACTTAGTCATTCCCAAATATTATAGAATTTTGGAGAGTCAAGGATCCTTCTGAGGGACTGTCCAACTGCATCATCGTTTGCCATTGGAGAAGAATCCGGCCAGAGATTCAATTGGTGGTGGGGTATGACTTTCGGGCTTCCCGCAATACGTCTTAGCCTCTTTTTTTCTTATTTCCAGCCTGAAAATGCAAGAGACCAGGTGTTAGTAAGGGCACCAGAGGTGGCTCCAAGCTTCCTTTACCTTAGCTCATCGGAATGCATGAATTGATGCATGAATGAGTGAGCAAATGAATGAGCAAATATGTATAAATAATAAAGGAGGTTGGGTATGTGCCAAATGCTCAAGGAGCAATTGGAGAAGGTAGTCTATAATATTCGTCGAACATCACAAATGCAGGGTGCAGAGACCAAGGGCTTGAGTCAGGTTAGACTCGATAGCCCAAGGGTGAATTGCCTCATTGGTCCACGGAGTAAGTTGACACTACAGTTACTTGAAAGGTTTTGACTCATTGGTCCAAGGGGTGAGCTGACACTAGGGTCACTCAAAGGATTTTGACTCATTGGTCTAAGGGGTGGGCTGACACTAGGGTCACTCGAAGGGTTTTTACTCATTGGTCCAAGGGGTGAGCTGACACCAGGATCACTCAAAGGGTTTTGACTCATTGGTCTAAGGGGTAAGCTGACACTAGGGTCACTCAAAGGGTTTTGACTCGTTGGTCCAAGGGTTGAGCTGACTCTAAGGTCACTCAAAGGGTTTTGACTCATTGGTCCAAGGGGTAAGCTGACTCTAGGGTCACTCAAAAGGTTTTGACTCATCGGTCTAAGGGTTGAGCTGACTCTAGGGTCACTCAAAAGGTTTTGACTCATTGGTCTAAGGGGTGAGCTAACTCTAGGCTCACTCAAAGGGTTTTGACTCATTGGTCCAAGTGATGAGCTGACTCTGGGGTCACTCAAAAGGTTTTGACTCATTGGTCAAAGGGGTAAGCTGACACTAGGGTCACTCAAAGGGTTTTGACTCATTGGTCCAAGGGGTGAGCTGATACTAGGGTCACTCGAAGGGTTTTGACTCATTGGTCCAAGGGGTAAGTTGACACTGGGGTCACTCGAAGTGTTTTAACTCATTGGTCTAAGGGGTGAGATGAATCTAGGGTCACTTGAAAAGGGTTGGTGTATTTTAGCTCATGAGTTGAGCCTAGGTGGACTCACTGGTCTCGATTATTTCGGTTCGCGGGTTGAGCCTAGGTGGACTCACTAGTCTCGGTTTGTTTCGGCTCACGGGTTGAGCCTAGGTGGACTCACTAGTCTCAGTTTATTTGGCTCACAGGTTGAGCTTAGGTGGACTCTCTAGTCTCGGTTTGTTTTGGCTCACAGGGTTGAGCCTAGGTGGACTCACTAGTCTCGGTTAATTTTAGGCTCCTATAACTAAGGAAATAAAATGGTATGGCACACATCAATGTCATGGCTGCGTAAAGATGTGGCTAGTTTTCATACAATCATGATGTTTATGATGTCCGTTTTAGGTTATTTATATTTAATAAACAAGCACGGGTAGCAAACGGTTAGATCGCGCCTACCGCCCTTTTAACTCTATTGGGTTACTTCGCTTTAAAGCTAATGGGGGACTTAGCAAAGTCTGCTTGTGTGCACTCAAGGTTTTTTGGGTAAACCTATGGGGAAGTGTCTATGGTTCATCTATATGTGGGTTTCGGTCTCAGGATTGGTGCGATTGGGGTACCCTGCGCCTTTGTGTACCGAGTCCCAGTGGCCCTAAGCAAACCAAAGGAAGCTTTTCCACATATAATATACGTAGGTAGTGTTGCCCTTAAGCGAACAAGGTCCTCGTACGTTACGCAAGGGGTGTGATTGGATCCATACCCCTCAAGCCCTAAGCGAACTTGGAGATACTTCACCAAAAGACACCTAAATTGGTTTAGGGGTAAAGAATGCAAATGCTATGCAGTCCTGAAATTGTGTGATGCCTGAAATTACCTCGTATTCCATAATTCTAAAATTTAATTTGAATAATATTTTAATTATCATGTCAAAAAAAAGAATTTTTATAAAAAATCAAGTTTTTATAAAAATAATTTTTCCCCGGCGGAGCCGCCACTGTGAGCGGGTGAACGTTTTTGGGATGGTTGTGCACGCAGTGTGTGATTTGGTTTCGGTGCAGTTTGAGGAAACCGCGATGTTTGGTCTAGTTTGAGAAAATTCAGTTTGCTTAAATGAGGTGGCTTTGTAGGCCAAAGATATGATTGTATTGAGAAATACATTTGCACATCTTATTGAGAAAATATATTTTTTAAATAAAGCATTTTTACTTTATTTAAAAATAAAATAGAGTCACCACCCGGTTCAGCTCCATCGGGAATTGTGGTATACTGATAGAAAATGGGATTTTTATACCGAAAAGAAAGTGAGATTATGAGTTCGGACATGATAGTTGCTCATATTGTCCAAATTGTTTGGATGAATTTTAGAACTTTGGAATTTGTGGTAATTTCTGCATTACAACAGCTTTATTTAAGAATTAAATTCAAGAAATAAAATGGACATTATAACGGCATAATAAATTGATATTTTCTACCCAGATTTCGGCAGAGTAACGGCAGAGTCTGGGTCTTGGCCCGAAAACTCTGATAGAGTTTCCTCACATTCTAGATGTTTCATCCGTACCTGCGAGCTTATTTACACATATTGTAGTTTAAGTAGCTCCAGTGGCTCACTTAACTAGAGAAATGAAATGCAATGTGCAATGATAAAGTAATAAAATAAATTTTAAAGTTGGGCTTAGAGCTAATTATCCTCAGTTTACCTTTTCATCTATCCAGGATGACTTGAGAGCCGGTGTAGGACCGAAGTTGTCGAGAGTTGTGATTTGGTTGAAAAATAGATTTAACCCAAGTTATGACTATAATCTTGTATTATTTCTACAGAAAATGTAAAATTTAGGTCATTTTTAGACCGAAGATCACTGTGGGATCTTGATCTAAAAAGATTGGAGACTAAGCTTATATCGGGTGTCGGTGATGAAGCTCGAATCTGGAAATGTTTTGACAGAGTTTCGGGGCTTTAGGGACTTCCGGAACTAGAAAAGGACACAAAGGTAATTTTGAAAAGTTATAAAAAATTTCATCTCTCTGGAAGGGAGGGGTGACCCCGTATTTATAATAGGGTTGTAATTAGTAGGTGGGGGCGGGCTAATTATCTATCTAACAAGATTTTACATCAGATCCCGCAAAATCTTGCCAGAGCTCGGTAAGATTTGATTTTTTTATTGTAGATAGGTAATTACCCAGCGGGAGGATTACTTATGTTTGACCAAATTTTGACTTTTTAATTTTTTAGTAGAAAATGCTGAATTGGAGCTTCCCCAGAATGTGGATTTTTGAATTTCGGATTTTGGATGGCAATTCGATCCCTTTTGAATTATTTGTCTGATCGCTAAACGAAATAGGCATTATTCCTCATCGGGCAGGAATGGACCTGTGCTAACAGCAGGGTTAATAAAATGGTTTAAGGTTAGAGAAATCAAACTCAGCTAGTTATCCTAGTTCAGCAACCCCGCTTACCTCCAGTCCACCTGCCTCCAGCTATCGTGCTTTAATCCACTAAGAATTCTCTCCAACAGGTAAAATCCAAACCCATTTATAACTTAGTCTATTCCTCATTTGTCAAAGCACTCCCCTTTACAAGTCTCTGAATGCAAACTAAGTTCCCCCATTACTATACCTCAAGTAGTGTATCCTCACTACTTATAACCGAAGTAGTGTCACTCACAACGACAAGTGAG
This sequence comes from Euphorbia pulcherrima, assembly GCA_947683365.1. Lineage (NCBI taxonomy): Eukaryota > Viridiplantae > Streptophyta > Magnoliopsida > Malpighiales > Euphorbiaceae > Euphorbia > Euphorbia pulcherrima. The sequence continues at coordinate 16,432,247 of CANTUS010000003.1, read as the reverse complement.
AAGTAGATATTGGTGAAGAAAGTTTATTATGAACAAATACTTTCTTCGATAGCTATTCTAGAAAATGATTACAATGAAATCCTAGCTATTTGTTTCTGAGACCTCTCTGTAGAAATGATACAATGAAGCATAATATCTCTTTGCTTGTGGATATGAACGTTGAAGCTCTCTTGGTGTGATCTCTGGACCTTCACACACACTCTTCTTCTTGAATCGGCTTTATTTTATAGTGTCCTTGAAGAATATGACCGTTGGTAGTTGTTCATAGCTGTTTCAATCCTTGATAATCTTCATTTTGTAGTCTATTGGTCTTTAACCAACTGTTGAGAGATAGCTTGAAGTTCTAGGTGGTCGTCTAGCCGCTAATTGCTTCATATGGCTTGCCTTGTAACTCTCCTTGATCATCATGGTGACTTTAAGCTAAAAATAGAAGATTCTTTTAGGTGTTGAACTATTTCCATTTATGGTATTGACATATTATTATTGGATTCTGTCAACAACGCCTTTTGCTATATTGGGAAACTATCAGCATCTTTGCTTTTTCAGTAGCGCTGAGCTCCGTGCAAGCATCTTTGGTTTCTTCAATGACGTTGGGCTCCGTGCAAGCATCTATTCTCTTTATCTTTTCAATTGTTGAGCTTTGTGCAAGATTATTTTCTTCTTGTCCAATGTAAAGCTCCATCTTCCAAAGTATTCTTTTGCAAATATGGAAGTATTCTTTTTGTTTCCTTAAACCAAAGCAACTCAAAATAGAATTTCAGTTCTCAAAAGATAAAGTTAGTCAACTTTAAAAGCATGGAATCTTTATATAAGGCATTCACAACAATTCAAGGGCAATCTTAAATATATTCTACAAAGCATGGTATATGGCACTTCAAGAAATACTTATACATATGATTAACAATAATTATATCTACACTTTTATCATTCCATTTAAATATTTTTCATTTTAAATATTTTGACCTAATATTTTACAATTGTACTGTCTATTTATGCCTCCTCCTTGTTTTGGCAGTTACAGTATTCCGTTTTCGTTCTTCAATCTCTAGTTTGCGCGATTTTTTTTCTCTTTTCTTCTTCGATCTCTTCTTTTTTTTCGCTTTCAGTTTCGTATTCTTTTTTTCTTCTTCTCCTTCTTTTCATTTTTGATTTCTTCCTCGTTGACTGTTTTGTTTTCTATTATTCGTGTTTCCTATTTTTTCTTTTTTTGTGATTGAATCTTAGATTGAATCTTTTCTATCAATTTGTAAGGAGTTTGTTTGCAGAGAAATTGATTTGGACTTTTTGGTAGTTTTTAGACGTTGATAAAAGTTGTTTTTGTGTGAAATTGAGTTGCACACCAACTGTTCGATAGAATGTTGAAGAAAGATGTGGTGTGAAATTGAATATCTATTGGAATTCTATAGCATAACTTTTATATTTTTACTATCATCTTGTTTTCTTGTATTTAGTTTTTCATCTTTTTGATATATGGTCTTATTCCTTCTAACTCTCGTGGTTTTTTGTATTTTTGTTCACTAGTTGCTGTTGTTTCTTTTTGCAGTTGTTGGCATGTTTTCATTAGAATTTACTATGTGTTTACTATATCTCTATTGGTTGCCTATAGGTTGTCTATAGGTTATTTGTAGGTTGTCTATAGGTTATCTACTGTATATTAGTTTCTTCTGTTATTGATTTATAGGTTATCTACATCCATTGGGCATATATTGGACATTTATTGGATATTATTGAATGGAAGAACGCTACAATTCTATTTGACTCTCAACATATATGATCTGACATTCAGTTAGATCACAAATTGTTTTGGTGATTAATTGCAAAGATTGGCTAATTGTTTTAGTGTTTAATCCCATGGTGAATTAGTTGCTACTTTTTCAATTAAGCTTAAATCTTTAGGAACTAACAACATGATCTGTAATTCATTCATTCTTGCTAATATATAGTATGGTTCAATTTTATTTTTGCAGTAATGTTTGCGTCACTAGCAGCAACATCGATTGTTGATCTTCTAGGATGTGCTTTTCGGGAAGTGGACATCTATCAGACATCTTTTAGACATCTAGAATTGTATTAGGAAATCTGTTTTGAAATTGATATTCGATATATGTAGAAGTATATTTTAAATTTCAATTATCACGTGTTTTGATGTTGACAATAGACATTTGTACAAGTATATGTAATTGACTTGTGTGTTTCCAATTAGCGTATCATTATATTTCTAATAGATTGTCATTTGTTATTTTGTATATTGAATAATTATCATTTTTAGTTACTGTTTCTTTTTTTACTTTGTTTGAATTAAGTGGTATGCTTTTGTTGTCTACTAAAAAATGTTTGATGTCTATAGGATTTCTATAGGATGTATAATGCGTTTTTATAGGATTTCTATAGGCATTGTATATGATCCCTATTGATATTAGTGTATTGCTGTCATTCTTGAAAGTTTTTCTAACTTTCTATTTCATATGTTGAACATGTCTCATATCTACTGTAATTGTCATACTTTTTCAATTAAATTGCGAAACAGATATTGTATTATGGTAGGAGAAGACAATTTCGTATCTTTTAAACTTCAAATATGTTCAAAGGGATATCAATTCCAACTACTTGGATCCCTAATTACACAAGATTTCAAGAATTCATACATAATTGATCATCAAATCTATCTCTATTGATTGTCTATTGTGTCGATATACTGCTCGTGGTTCTCAAGTTTATTTTCTAGATGTTCCCTTCCATGCCTGTATAAACTCAAAGCTAGCCAACCGTGTTCTGCGGAATTGGACATGAAACTGATCTGGGATTGGTTTTGCTGAACTACAGATCCTGACAATGGATTAAAAATAAGTAAGAACCAATAGAAATCTAACAGAGACCCAATAGACATTCTATATACTTCCAATATACATGACGGAGTGCTGAAATTCCTTACAAACTTGTAAAGAAACCTATTCAGCAGTGGAAATGCAATGTCCGATTTAGGAGGCTTCCAGCATTTTGCATAACAAGAATCTGAAAACTGATGCCTCGATTTGTAAGCAGGCTCCCTAACCATAGCAGTTGCTACCTACAAAAAGTCAACCAGGACCTATACAATGTCATGCCATGTATGATGTCATGTGTGCCATGTTGTTGAAGCTTTCAACTTGACAAAACTAGGAAACTTGAATTGTTGTTTTTATATAAATATCACTTATTATTGAAAGGTTTCATATAAATTAAAAAAGAATGCATTTTAATTTATATGAAGCCTTTCAATAATAAAACGCTGAATCATTTTAACTAAAAGAAAATTACTTAACAACCCTTAGAGAGTGTGGAAAAAATTGAGAAATGGAAAATTTTCATTAGAATGATAAGAAACAAGACACAGAAACTTAGTTTGACAAGATTACCACTGACAAACTCTCACAAATTCTGTTTGAAACTTAGAATAGACATCAGAAAACAACAAAGCAGATTATGGCATTCATTTATCACTAAATTGTTATTGTATCTACAATTTTTTAGAACGGATTAAGAGTGGGGAATGGCCACCCTTATTCAGTTCCTTCATAACAAGAATTTTCATATTCATGTAAATGGATTCCTAAAAGTACAATTGAGAACTAGATCCTCAGTCATTGAACTAGTAATAATGATGAAACAAGGAAAATGATGTCTCATCTTTATCGATCGAAAATTTTAACTATATCTACAAGTACATAATCATATGCCTATAGAAGAAAAGAGCTCGAGAGGGAAATGAACAACAAAGGAAGTGCATAGAGATGAACCAATAAATTATAAAACGAAGAAATTTTTTATAGATCTCGTAGCAAAATAAACACATATCAAGCAATGAAACATGTTAATTAATATGTAAGAACCAATAGAAATCTAATAGACATCCAATATAAATCCTATATAAATCCTATAAACATCCAATATAAATCAAATACTCATTAATCAAACTTCATTCGGACATTTCTACAAACACTTCATGTGCACAATTGCAAGATATAATTTGGAACAGAATTGACGAAAGACAATTACTCCTCTCAACAACAGCTCTATGTAAAGCAAAAAATTCATCAAACAGAGCTATCACAGCTATTATCTAAGCCCCACAGGAGATTTTCAATCAATCTGACTCATTGTAACTCACTTAATGGCTAGAATCAATCATGGCAGAACCAAACACTTGTGAATTTAAAGAATCGGTGAGACGAAGAGCCTTGCAGCAGTTTCCGATCGCAGCTTTGGCATGAAAGCGAGTTAAAGAAGAAATTAAGTAGAAGAATAAAAAAATGAAACCTGAAGCTTAGGAGCAGCCATGCGAATCGAAGAGGGAGAGGGAGAGTTGAATCCGTGTGTGATTTTTTGAATCCGTTTTCTGCTTTGAAATCGCGCGAGTTAGAGAGGGAGAGGTTGAGGAATGTGTTTTCCCGATTTGTTTTAACAAGAACGTATAATTGAGATTTCTTTTCCCTATTTCTTCTATTTATATTAATTGTTTTTTTTGCCAAATTATTTTTTTTACCTATTTATGTAAAAGCCCCTGTAAACATGCTAACATAAAAGCCCACTTCAAGTTTCAAAATGACTTGAGTGCTATTAGAAATCTGAACACGATTCATCAAAATTTACAATGATTTTGAAGAATCCTGATACATGTTTCATTCCATTATGAAATAATATTTTTGATCTCAAAATTAGGTAATATCAACATACAATACAATATTATAATTTATTGTGGTTCCTCTTTTTTTCTCCAAGACCACTACACAGTTCTTGGTATCACACAAAAACTATTATTGTTCCTCCTCCATTTGTTATGTGCGGATTTTCAGTCCCTCCTTCATATGGACGTCGTAGTTTTAAGGAATACGAAGGAGATATTTATCCATGTCATGCGTTTTATATGCCACACAATTGGAATTTTTTGTTGGCCTCGCGGAAGCAGGCTCAACGTGATCGACGCTATTCACATCAATGACTTTACTTTTTTTTACTTTCATTTGGGCTTTTCTTATAGTTTCTAAGGAAATTATCACTTATGACTCATTTGCCCAAAATATATACCAAAATAACTCAATAGCAAATCATATCTTTATAACCATTTTAAGTTTCCCTTTTTACCTGTATACCCCATATTCACATCTCATGCGATTTGGTGGTTTTTTTTAATTTGTTTGACTTATTTGGCATTTATCTCTTAAACGGTTCATTTTTTCGACATGCCGCTTTACAGTTTTTTGCTCGTCTCATTTTTATCTTCGAAACATAATCCATTGTTATATATTTTTTCCAAATTTTTTTTGAACTGTTATATATGTGTTATAATTTTAATATAAGTCTCTTTGTATTTACAATGCTCATTGAACTGTTATACATCTATTATAAATCTATTATGAATCTGTTATAAGTCTAATATAAGTTTGTTATAAGTCTAATATAAGTCTCTTTGTATCTAGAATGCTTATAGAACTATTACATATCTAATTTACAGCTGTTATAAATTTGTTATAAGTCTAATATAAGTCTTTTTGTATTTGCAATAGCCATTAAACTGATATACATCTGTTATAACAGATATATAACACAGTTATATTAGATTTATAATAGATTTATAGCAGATTTGAAACAGATACAAAAGAACATACAGATTATGTCAAACACTTTTATAATAATCATATCTAATACAAAACTGTTATATATCTGTTATATATTTCATCAAACACTTGTAGCAAACATTTATTAGGCTTGTAGCAGATATACAGATTTATTCTAGGTTTATAACAGATATATAACACATTGATAACAGATTTGTAACGGATACAAAAGAACATACAGATTATGCCAAACAATTTTATAATAGTCATATCTAATACAAAACTGTTATAAATCTGTTATATATTTCATCAGACACCTATATTAGAAATGTATCAAGCTTGTAGCAGACATATAGATTTATTCTAGGTTTATAACAGATATATAACACATTTATAACAGATTTATAACCTATACAAAAGAACATACAAATAGTGCCAAACACTTTTATAATAGTTATATCTAGTACGAAACTGTTATAAATCTGTTATATATTTCATCAAACACATGTATTAGACTTTTATCAGGCTTGTAGCATACAAACATATTTATTTTAGGTTTATAACAGATATATAACACATTAATAACATATTTGTAACAAATACAAAAAAACATACAGATTATGCCAAACAATTTTATAATAGTCATATCTAATACAGAAATATTATAAATCTATTATATATTTCATCAAACACATGTATTAGACATTTATTAGGCTTGTAGCAGACGTATAGTTGTTAAAAGCGCTCGCTTTTGCACTTGAAGCGCAGTGAAGCGCACTGTTTGCGCCTTTGTTAAGATAAAGCATATGGGGAGTATAAAGTGCAAAAAAGCGTTCGCCTTTGTTATATAACAAAGATTTATAATAGATATATGATGGTTTCAATAAGCATTCCAAATATAAAGAAACTTATATTAGACTTATAACAGATGTATATTAGATATGTAATAGTTCAACAAGCATTACAAATACAAAGAGACTTGTATTAGAGTTATAACGAACTTATATTATACTTATAACAGATTTATAATAGATTTATAATAGATGTATAACAGTTTAATGAGCATTGCAAATACAAAAAGACTTATATTAGAATTATAACACATATATAACAGATGTATATTAGATATGTAATAGTTCAATAAGCATTACAAATACAAAGAGACTTCTATTAGACTTATAACTAACTTATTTTAGACTTAAAACAGATTTATAATAGATTTATAACAAATTTATAACAGTTCAATGAGCATTGCAAATACAAAAGACTTATATTAGAATTATAACAAATATATAACAGATATATAACAGTTCGAAAAAAATTTTGGAAAAAATATATCAAAATGGATGGCGTTTCGAAGATAAAATGAGACGAACAAAAAACTCTGAAGCGGCATGTCAAAAAATGAACGGTTTGAGAGATAAATGTAAAATAAGTAAAAAAAATTAAAAATAAACACCCAAAATGCATGAACTTGTACAAGGATATATGAAAAGTATTAAAAGCGTATAATGGATATATAAAAAGTAATTAAGTTTGTGGTATTTTACCTTGAGGTATTTTGGTAATTTAATAAAATTTTATATGAAATTATTTTTATTAAACTAGTGCATTTAGGTGTTTTTCCATAGTTTCTACTAATTTTTTTTTTAATTTTTTATTGTATACTTTTTCTTTTTATTTTTAATAATATTCGGGTTTGGATTATCGGTCTTAGCTTTTACTTAAACAAAATCACTCATTATTTTAAGTTTTAACGTCATTACACTTCAATGCAATAAGCAACACTTCCCTTATTCTTATCGCCATTTAAGTTTCTGGCTCTCTGCAATTTTGATGAAACATTTTAATTTGTTGTTATCCATTTTGGAGATTAGGTTTTACTAGATTAAAGGTACATAAGGTATAGATGCTCTTTTCGTTTTTTAAGATTGGTGGATGATGATATATTAATTTGAGCGATAGAGACCCGTCATGGACAATTTGAAGGCCCTAAGCAAAATCTATTTCTGTATAAAACTAATGAAGTCCTAAAAGACTTCTTCGCCCTTATACTTTTAAAAAAAATTATCCTTATACTTTTTTATATATATTACTAATTAATATTACTTATCATGAATAATAAATGATAAAAACTAACTAAAATAGTATTAATAACAAATAAATTTATTAATTACTTTTTAATGAATAAATTTTAATAACAAATAAATATATAAAAACAATAAAAGTTATATTTCATTTATAAATATATATCATTTATATTCATACTAATCATAACAATACTAAAATATAAAATTAAAATATATTTGATGAGAAAAAAAAGGGTGTCACATTAATTCGTAAATATGATTATAAGATTAAAAAGATAAAAATAAAATAAAATAATAATAATAACAACAACAAGAATAATAAAATATATTTAATGAAAAGAATAAATAATATTAATTCTTAAATAAAATTATAATCATAAAATAATAATAATAACAACAACAATAATTATATTATTAGAAAAAAAAGTTAATAATTAAGAAGAAATAGAGTTTGTAATAGCAATGCAAAAAATATATATGATAAATTGAATTTGATATTCTTTGTGTATAAAGATGTTTTCCGCAAATAAATTATATTGTGAAATAAATTTGCTATTGATATATTGATTACAAATGACCTATCCGTATATCGCATGGGTACTACACTAATAATATTAAAAGTAGTAAAATAAGGCCCTCAATAAAAAAATATTACAATAAATACTTAATTTTTTCAAAAAATGGAATTTAAACTCTTGACCTCTTACATGTTTAACTATCGTTCTACCATTTAACATTTATTATAATTCAGTTTTATCCTCTTAATTACTACCAAAACTATAAACTAAAAAATATTTCTAAGCCCCTTCCGACTAAAAGCGCTAGATGATGGCACCCGTCCGTCACCCCTCAGGACCGGCCTTGGAGCCATTTTATGCATTCTCTTTTCAAGCTTTTTCGTTACTATTCCGTGGCATTTTGCTATCCAATCTAACTTTACCATTATGAAATGTAATTCGTACATTAATTCAACACTTCTTTACCAACATTAAAGGATATTGCTATTGGTCTCTCTAGAGGCTAGAAGATCTAATTGCAAGGATTGTTATGAACTAGTAACTGGATATTTTCCCTTAGCATTACTATATAAAACTAGGAATATGTATAATACGCAATTTTGACTCTTGTCTAGATCGGATGCCATACCCAATTTTGACTTTTCCTTGTTGCGTTGTACGAAGAAGATAGTTGACTGTGATTTACAAATGCTATTATACAATATTTAAGACTTTTGTACTATGTATAAGAGTGATGTAATAGTTTTTCTACCCGATATAATTAATAGTGTAAGAGCTCTTATACCGGTTTATCATTGAAGAAAATGTTAAAAAATGTATACGAGCTCTTATACCAGGTATAAAAGAATTTTGTTGAAAAAAAAATGAATTTGATGTTATTTTTTTGAATTGCTATACGTCGCCCTATTTTACTTTGAATCGCCCTCAAATTTTACCCTCACTAAAAGAAATCACTTAATATGTGACAACAATGTTACTGTCACTTAAATTATTATCACAAAAGGCTATTATCCGTTACAATAAAAAATTTTATCGTCACAAAATTAGCTATTGGAAATTTTGTTGTAAAATTATCACAAATAATAGATGTTTATGTGACAATTTTTAAGCTCATAACTAAATTTTTTCGGTGACAACATAAGTTGTAATCTATAATTTAGAAATTATTACAAAAAATTTATTGTCATAAAAACTATTTATATGACAACATAAAAATCTTGTTACAAATATTTTATTTTATTTTATAAAAAAACTTCAGTTACAACTAACAGTTGTGACTAAAAATATTCAATATGTGGCAATAACTTTTTATTATTATAAAAAATATATATGTGACAACTTGAGGAGCTTGTTGCAAAAAAATATATTATTTTTATGAGAATAATTTCAACTTAAAACAAAAAATATTTCAGTTAAAAGTAAAAGTTATAACTAAAACTATTAAATACATGACATTTAATTTTTATTATCACAAAAACTATAGGGTAAATAATTATGACCTCCTTGTGTTGCACTCATACACTACTACCTCCCTAAGTTTTATCAATACAATTTAAATCTCCATGTGGTTTGTTTATTACATTTAACTAAAACCTCCTTATGTCAACTTTTTTTTATAATATTTACAAGTATCTTCATTGAGATAATCTTGTTCGGGGCTTAGTAACAGTTAAGGCTCTTCACCCCTCCTAACAAGTGTATTTAGTGGGAGTTGAACCTTATGTCAACTTTTTTAAATTATCCATTCAAATAGCTTTATGTTGATAAAATTGCCCTTTATCTTTATTTTTATCTGTTTACCTTCTTTTTGCAACATTTTCACCTAAAACATGTGTATTTCTTGCTTTCCCTTTCTTTCACTTTGCTTTCTTTTATGGCATACTTAGTGGTAACATTTAGGGTAACATTAGTAAAGTGTTATCTTGACTTACAACAAAGAAAAAGTATACGGTGAATAAAAAATTGTTACGTTGTCATTGAATTGGTTAGCTCCAATTATTGATAAAGTAAATTTTGATACTCAAAACTCAACTACATGGGAAGCCTATATCAACAAAAATCAATATCTTATCTCTATAGATATTTTCTTAACTTTTGAAAAATAAAATTATTTTTCTCTATGTGTCGTATAAATTATATCTTTATTAACCAATCTATAAAATTTTATTTCAAAATAGATAAGAAAGTTTAACATGAACCTTGAACCATAAACGTTAACTCTAAATATTTTAATTAACTACAATAATCTATATATTATTTTATAATTCGTAACTTCTAAAATATAAAATTATATATATATATATATATATATATATATATATATATATATATATATATATATATATATATATATATATATGAACTAGACATACATAATTGAACAATAATTTTTTTGTGTAAATAAATTTGAAAAAGGTTAAAATTTAGAAAAAAAATTGAAAAAAATGTGAAAATAAAATGACATTATTTTTAGAAATATTTTCATACTTATTTAAATTATTTATTAAATATATTATTAAAACTCTAAATAGATATATCCTTACCCCAAATCCTAAACCTCAAACTCTTAACCCTAAACCCTAAAATAAACTAATTTTTAAATAATTTAATTAATTATACTAATGATAATGAATTTCAAATACTTACAAATATTTTTTTAATTATTAAATATTATTAGTAGTATGAAAAATATTAATTGTTTGTAAGACTATTAATAATTAATAATACTATTGTTATTTATTACGGTTATTTTACTTGCTTGAATTATATATATTATTTTTTTAAATATTAATCTGAATGATTTATTTTATCCTTAATATATATATATATATATATATACGGGTGCATATTATTATTTATATAATTATAATTTTATAAAAAAATTTATTAATTATTTTTTCATAGTCAATTATAATTATATTTAATGTTATTAGAACTCAAAACAGCTGCAGATGAAACAACAGCAAATTGGAGCATAGTCTCCCTCTTTCTCTTTCTCTTTCTCATTTGCGATCTCTGTCGCCATCAACACCCTATCCGCCTTTGACCTTTTCTGCCGCCGCTTCTGTCAATCTTGACTTTTCCTTTTCATCGGTGTGAGGTAAAGGAGACAGAGCACAGATCTAGGGTTCTATGGGTTGTATACCTCTTCTCCATTTTGTATGAATTCCTTTCTCTCATATGTTTCCACAGATTTGGGCATTTCTTCTTTTTCGATGGCAAAGGTTTCTCCTCAAACCAATTCATTTTTTTCTCAATTTTCTTCTTAAATCCCCAAAACTTTAACAATTTTCTTTACCTGTGTACAAAATTAGGATTATCTCTGGTTTAATTTCAACGAACTGAGTTAGCTCAGTAGTTTATTCAAGTCTTCAAGCTCGCGGTTTGGTTGTTTCACATATCTTGTTATTTGGCGAGTTTTACTCCTAGATCTGGTTTTTCATTCTTTGAGTTATACTTTTTTATGGTTTTATTTGTTCTTCCGATGGTAAAGTACCGAAGTAGTGTTTAGTGATTACAGATCTGCTAATTTTTCTCATGTAGGATCTTTTTGGTGATGTGTTAGATCTCTTTGGATTTGTTAGTTTAGTTGATTTTAAATTACATGAACCAAATTGTGTTTCATTTTATCACTTGGGTTTGCTTCAAACATTTTTTTTATAACTAATGTACTTTTAGTCCGAGCTGGTACTTCATATTTTCTCTATTGTAGAGTGTATGAACAAGTAGAAGCTTAGGATCCGTAATCATCACATTGTATTTGTTTGGATTTGTGATTTGTAGGATTCACTTAACGATGATTGATAAGTAAGAAATTATTGCTAAGCTCTTTTATTCTTTAGTTGAAATTGCTTAGAGAAATGAAAGGCTTTCAATTAAAAGTTCTTGTGATTCTTGATTATAATGTTTGACATTTGCATTTGTGATAGAAGAAAGGAAAAGTGTTTTGCTTGTTGCGAAATATGGCAATTTTCAATCAAAAGTTCAACCTAATTCCTAGATAATTTCTAGTGGCTTTCTAAAGAAAATTGTATAATTCTATTTGAGTTTTTCAAGCTTTTACTTTCTGTTCATTACGTCAAATGTTTGCAGAATCATTTGAAGACTCCTGCTAAAACACCTCTGATATGTGTGTTTTAAAACTCAATAAATGCACCTTAATGAGAACTACTATGTGTACTTAATTTTAAGAGCTCTGTATTAAAAATCAAGTTCACGAGCACCAAATTGAATTTTTATTGGCAAATGTGTTTTGAGAACTGAAGCCCTTATATATTGGGACTACTGTATATAAAATTTTGGATGTAATGAGACGATTGGAATGTAGTATTTGCAACTCACTCATTTAACAATCTAATGTAGTATTTGCATTTAGCCTGTTGAAAACCAAGTACACGCGCACTTTCTCTAAACCTTGTTTGATTGCTTATTATTGTGCTAACTTGATATGATGCTCTGAGTTAAAATGTTATCTACTGATCAAACAGTTTGGAACATCTGAATATCTTACACACCGCTGAATCCTTGTTGTGTGAGAGCTACGTATAACATACCACATATCATGGCATTTCAGCTTCCTGCATTTTCTAGTTTTGATTATTGTCTTGGAACCTTATATTATTGTTATTTATAGTGGTCTCAATACGGGAAATCAGTGTAATGGCTGGAGAAGGAGTGATCCACCAGCTGTTGAGGAGGAAACTAAACTCATTCTCTATTGTAAGAACTTAGAACTATATTCCCCCATTTTATGTAATCTTTTTATTCCAACTTTATTTATGTGGATACCTCTCAAGATAAATTATCTCTTCTATCTTGTATATCTTTTGGGTTTAGTTTGCTAGTTAATTTGATGAATTTTTTACCATTTGCTTTGTCCCTTTATTAGGAGAATATGCTTGACTAGTGTTAGAAAGTCAAACATATTAGGCTGCTAATTGGTAGCTTGTCTGTGGGCTGTTGGTGGCTTGTCTACCAACTAGTGTTTGACTCTAAGTTTATATATATGTATGTATATATATATGTGTGTGTGTGTGTATTCTGAGTTAAGTAAGTAAGTTAAGTGAAAATGTAGTCTCTTTAGTTTATAACATGGTATCAGAGCTGCCTTAGTGAGCAGTGAGTGTCCTTGGGATTTCTGTTCCGGTTTCTGCTTCCCAAATATTTGGTTCCTTCTCGACAAGTTTTCTGCCCTTATGAACAGAATTTTTCCAGCAATAATTTTTGCCCTAGTGAGCAGTATTCTAGAATTTTTCAGTTTCTGTTTCTTCTGGTTCTTCCTATTGAAATTTCTTGTTTTTGATCTTCCCTTACCTGGGTTTTTCCAGTTTTAGCTTCCTCCATTATCCTGCTTTATTTTTCGTTTCCTGGCGAAATCAGTTTTCCAGCCAAACTCTCTGCCCTTGAGGGCAGACCATTTTCTGGCGCCACCCTATGACCACCACCCAGTTCTCCAGCGAGTGATTGCGCTTTAACAAGGCTCGATGACCAGTTCTCTTCTCCTTCAGTCATGTCTTCAATTCTGGCAAGATTGTTTGGCCGGTGATCGAAAATATGCTGCCGACTCTGACAGTGATGATGGTCTATTTGTGTTGAGAGTAGACTACTTTCTAGTGGGCATCTAGTAGCAATGGGAAGTATGGGGTTTGCTTACTAAGTTTATCTTTTGGGCTAGTTTTAGTTATACTTCTTTGTGTTGGGTTTTTTATTTGGGTTTCCTATGGGTCATTTAGGAAATGTTTGAGGTTTAATGGTAGTGAGGTTGAGCTAATGTAATTTTGGTACTCCAAGAATTACCCTTATGTGCAGTGTATTTGTTTGGCAAATTTTGGTGGCTGCCTTGTATGCACAGTCTGGCCGAGTTTTGGACTTAACAATGAAGGGAACTGGTACTTGTGTGTGCAGCATTGTTGGGATTTCAAGTTTCCGTTGGGATTGCCATTTGAAGTCTGCCCAGGAGTGCAGCGTTTGGGGATCCCAGTTTTGGATCCAATTTTCGCAATAAGTTTGGTAGTTTCTTGGATGGTTAATTTGCTTCGGAATGCGTCACCTCCTTCGTTCTTGATGTTACCCGTTTAAGTTGATGTCTTTCATTTTGTTGTAATTTGCATGTGTGGCTTATATACAAGCTTGAGCATGTATGCTCTAGCTTGAGGGGAAGTTTTAAAAAGTCAAACATAATAGGCTGCTGATTGGCAGCTTGTCTGTGGGCTGTTGGTGGCTTGTCTACCAACTAGTATTTGACTCTAAGTTTATATATATATATTTATTTATTTTTATATGTGTGTGTGTGCGTGCGCGCGCGCGCGTGCTGTGTGTGCTCTGTGTGTTGTTGCGCGTGTGTGTGTGTTGTTCTGAGTTAAGTAAGTAAGTTAAGTGAAAATATAGTCTCTTTAGTTTATAACAAGTAGAATATTTATGCTTCATATAGTTTCTATGAAGTGTCTTGATTGTATATTTACATTTTTGTAATGAGTTCTCTAATAATGCGGTTCAAACACCCCAATTTACCGCTTATTTGCCTCGGTTAATCAAATGACCGAGGCAAATAACCATCTTTTGCCTCGGTTAAATTAACCGAGGCCGAAACACTCGCGGGCTTTTGCCTTGATTCATAACTAAGGCAAAAGGCCCAAATTTAACTGAGGAAAAGTATTGTGCAGATTTTATATTGGAAAGAACAAAATTAAATGCATATTTATGTGCAGATTTTATAACCTTAACTCTTCATTTGGAAATTTGTGAAGTTTTTATTTGGAAACAATAAAATTAAATGCAGGTAGTGATGTGAATAGATAATTTAAGATATGATTAGTTTTTATATGAGAAACAAGAAAATAATCTGCATATAGAAGTGCATGATTAACGGGATTTGATATATGCATATTAGAAATATATTTAATTAATAAGTATAGCTATATTCTTATTTAATACCATGTGAAAAAGAAAGAAGATTAACATAAAAAAATTCAAGATATTTAATATCAAGAGAGAAGTAAAGAAAATTAACTGAAATTTAGAAATTTATTTCATTAATAAATTTTATTATATTCTTATTTAATACCAAGAGAAAACTAAAGAATATTAATATCATAAATTCAGAATTTTTAGTTTGTTTATATTTTGGTTTTGAAATTGAGTTTTTATGCTATTATGATTTGATGATTTCAAATATTTCTATATAGAGCCTCATTTCGCTCATGCGAGCGTTTAAACTAGTGCCTAGCGCTTTTAACAACACTGGGCAAAAGGCCATATTTCCCGTGGTTGGTTAAGTCTTCAAATTTCTTTTAATTTTGGTACTTTTTACAGTATGATCTTCATAATATTGGCTGGAAGACAGATATATAAAACAACTTCAACTTTTTTGACATCCCTTAGAAAACCCAATAGGACATTTTTCTCGTTAAACTTTTACTTTCTTTGGATTTAAAGCTGCTAATATCTCCCATTCAAAACCCATAAGCTTGTTGGTGATCTTATGATTAACTCAACTAGTGGCCTAGTCTTTTGTTTCCAAAGGTTCATATGCTTTACTCTGCCTATTTTTCTTCCTCATATTCTTCAATAGTCTTTATGTATGTTCTTGATCAAATGCTATATAACCTCTTTAGGGCTTTCAGCTCTGGCTCTTGATCAATTGAAGTGTTTAAGTAGTAGTTTCATATATGAAGTTTTGTAATGCTAGTTTTGATATCTCTTATTTATCTTCTTGCATAGCCCATTTTGATATCTCTTATAATTATTATAGTGAGTAATTCTATAGCCCATACTACATAATTTCATATTGATATTGATATTGTTGTAATCATGTGGGCAAGGAATCAAACCGATGTAGACATGGCTTAATTGTGATCATGATACACTTTATATAAATCTTAGAAAAATATCTTTATAATGTTAAGTCATGTCTATTTTAGGAAAATATAATCCGTAGTAGCTCTATTCAATCCAAATAATAATGCGAAAAAACATAATATTGTCACAGAAAATTGCAATATTTGTGACAATATTTTATTAGATTTGAAAATACTTTTGGTTAAGGAGTTATATGTGACTATCTCATTGTTGTGTGACAGTTATTATTGTCATAAATATATTATTTGTGCAATAAATTTTACATGAAAATTATTGTGACAAAAAATGTAATTTTTGTGACAACATTTTTGAAAATATTATCTGCAACGGAGTTATTAGCGATGATATCTTGTGACAATTATTATTGTTACGTATAGACTTGTGTGACAACTTAAAAACTTTTTTGTGACATCAATTATTATCACCAATATTATAATATGTGACAACAATATTATTTATGACGAGGAGTTTTCTTTTCAGTGACAACAAAAGTTGTAACTAATAAAAATATTTTGATAAGTAAATTGTTAGTCACAAAAAATGTAATGTCTGTGATAACTTTATTGTCACAAATAATTTCTTGCATGACAACTTTTTTATGTTGTCACATAATTTTAGTTTATTTTGGTGTATTATATGTGGCAATGAGTTTATTTGTGATGACAATTTTTCTTTTTAGTTACATCAAATGTTGTCACAAAAAACTGTTGTCACAAAAGTACTTCACTATTGGTGACAACATTTTGATGAAATATTATCTGCAACGGATTTATTAGCGATAACAGTGTGACAACTTATTATTGTCACATAATGTTATATGTGACAACTTCTTGCTTTTCATGACAACATTTATTGTCACAAAAAGTTTGATTTCTTGTAGTGCCTTTTGCCCTTCACATTAAAAACCAACAAACAACCTCATTAACTCCCCAACATCATTAATGTAAAATTAAACTTTTAAATTTCAAATTATCTCAACTCATCTCATTAACTCATTTCAAAATTCAACTTTTAAATTTTAAATTGTCCCAACTCATTTTATTAACTCATCAACAAATACAATAATTCAAAAATTTCAACTTCTAAATTCTAAATTTTTTACTTTAACATCTTACAAATCTCACTTTCCAACTTAATCGAGCTTAATGGACGGACATAGCGATAAATCATCAATTCAGATAACTAATGTTTCATTTTTTAAGAAAATTTTTTTCCTGAAAATACAAGTGGGCGTCCTACTGGGACGTCTGCATTCAATGTCCATCTTGGACTCCCACTGTTCATGGTAGGCGTCCACTGTGGACGCCCACCATATTAAGGCAGGCGTCCCAAGTGGACGCCTGAATGCTATTTAAACAAAAAAGTTTGAATAGCATGCAGGCGTCCATTAGGGACGCCTGCCATGTTATAGTGGGCGTTCACCGTGGACGCCTGCCATTTCATGGTGGCAGTCCACCGTGGACGGCCACAATGAAATGTAGGCGCCCATGGTGGACGCTCGAAATATATTGGGGTTACCGGTCGAAACATTCAGCTGGCCGGTCCCAAAAAATTATAATTTTAAAAAAATTAATTTTAAAATTTAAATTAGTTTAAGCTTAGGTTATAGCGAAAAATAAAATTTGAAATTCAAATTGAAAATGTATTGAAGGGAATATTTGTCTTTTCGCGGGGGCAACGCAAAGTAAAATTGGGCAACGCATAGTAACACCCTATTTTCAAAGCATAAACATAACACGAATTAAATACTCTAAAGGCCTGTGTTAAAAAAATTAACGGTTCGTGAGATATGACCGATTTAAAAAAGTTCAAAATAAACAAGAGAGAAAATGTTATATATCACATGTTTTTGGGAAGGGAATAGAATTGTGGATGCGTTGGCGAAACATGCAAGAGTTACACAAACAAGCAACAGTTGGGATGACATACCATAGACCTGCATTGAGTTTATTTTTCTCGACATGTGTGGGGAGAGCTGACTATCGCTTTAGTTAATCATTTAGATAGTTTTTCTGTTCTAACCGGGGGATGTTTCGATCTATTGTTCTTTTTGAGTGGCCGACTTATGTCTCAGTCCTCTAGGATTTCTTTTTGTATCATACTCTTCTTTTTCTTTCATTGTTTAATAATATATGCCTTGGGGAGGGTTTTGGGGTATGGGTTGAGGTGGTGACCGATGTTATGTGGTACGACCCCCTAGCTTTGGCTATGTGATTGGCGAAACCATCCTAGTTGCCATTGTCGCCCCTTTCTCTTTCCCTCTTCATAGGTAAATTTTAATAAAAAAAGAGAGAAAATGTTAGATTATGTTGAAGGAAGAAGCACACACTCTGCCAAGTCAACAATCCAACTAGTCTTTCATCATTTTCTATAAAGCAATTAGTTAGATTGATGAGTTCTCACTTTCACTAGTGGAAAAAGTGGTTGTTGTCTCGCTGGTTTTGTCTCAGTTATTTTAACTAAGACCATATGTGCAGACTTTTGGTATCATGCACATTTGTCTCGGTGCATAACCGAGAAAAAACCCTAAAATAACCGAGACCAAAAGCCCCCGCCTCTACTAGTGTTTGATAGTTAGTTAGTTAGTTATGATTCTATTACAACTTGGGTATAAATAGCCAAGGCATAGAGATGTTAACATTGAGTTGATTGAGATGAATAAACTCCCTAATTATTTTACGAACCAGTTTTGTTCTCTGATTTCAGAATTTACAGATTAGGTGGGCAAAAGGAAGCAATTAAAGTAAAAGTAAAAAAGCAAAACTTAAAGAAATCTTAAACAATAATAAATCTGAGTTAAGCAAATTTGCCAAGTTTTGCAAATCTTTCTTATGTCGTTAAATTTATCATGTTGGAATTATTTGGGGTGGGGGGGGGGGGGGCTTCTGAATGGGGGAAGCAATTTTTCGTTCGAAATTGTATTCGTAAATTCTACTTGCATCTTGTTATCTTGGTTGAAATAAAGACTGCTACAGTTACAGACCAGGCAGTTTAAAAATTTTGGGGTCATAATGACTTCCTATTCCATTGTATTCCAGCTCAGGGCTTTTCGGGGGGGAGGGGGGGCTTGTATTTTCTTGGAACTCATGTTTGGTTATAGGAAGGATATTTTTTTTAGCAGAGAGGTGGTGTATGATCCATCTTACTTTGAACCAAGTTGAGGTCCATGTGGTCTGTGTTTACGGATCCACTAATTATGGGGAGCAAAATCAGATGTGGTATGACTTGGTGCCTCATATACAGGGTAGAGAGAATGTATTGGTTTGTGGTGATTTTAATGAGGTTTTGCATATATCATTCTTGTCTACTGATGTGGCAATATTCTTTCCGGAGCAGAGTTAACTTCATTTCTTCTTTTGCTTCCGGATTCTTTGTCTTGCCATAAGTCTAATTAGCTTCATACTGTCTTTTGGATTTTCTTCAAATTGGATTAGACATTCCAATTGACTCCCTTAGCTTTCCGAATTGAATTGATCTTTACTTAATAGCTTAGTAAAGATGTTTGCCCTTTTCTCATTAGCAGGTATGAAACCAATGCAACATCATTCTTCATCATATGATCCCTAATGAAATGATGCCCGATGTTTACATATTTCATCCTACTATGGAGTACTGGATTTTTTGACACATCAATGGCACTTTTGTTGTCACACATTACATCCACACATTCGGATTGAACTCTATAATCTTCTAGTTGTGCTTGATCCAGAGGAGTTGAGCTACACAACTTCCTGCTGCCATGTATTCTGCTTCTGTGGTTGATAAGGCAATTAAAGTTTGCTTTTTGCTATATCATGATACTAAGCAATCTCCAAGGAAATGACATCCTTTGAATGTACTCTTTCTCGCAAGAGTATCTCTGTCATAATCTGCATTAGTGAAGCCTTATAGTGTGAATTCTCCATTATTAGGATACCATAACCTAACTTCAGTGGTTCCTAGGAGGTATCTATGGATCCTCTTTACTGCCTTTAGATGTGAATCCTTAGGATTTGATTGATATCTTGCACAGTAGCAAACTGTATAGTGTATATCAGGTCTGCTAGCTGTTAAGAATAGAAGTGATCCAATCATCCCTCTATATAGCTTCTGATCAACATCTTCTCCTTCACAATCCTTGGATAAGACTGTATCTGAACCCATCGGAGTGGACATTGGCTTGCATTTGTCCATTTCAACCTTCTTCAAAATCTCCTTGGATTACTTGGATTGGTTTATGAAAATCCCATCCGGACTCTGCTTGATTTGCAAACCAAGGAAGAAATTAAGTTCTCCCACCATGGACATCTCAAACTCCTTCTGCATTTAAGTGCTGAATTCTTCACACATCTTCTCATCTGTTGCTCCAAAGATGATGTCATTAATATAAATTTGGACTAGAATGATAGCATCCTTTTTTATGAAAAGAGTTGTGTCTGCCTTCCCCCAGATATACCCCTTGGATATGAGAAATGTAGTGAGTCTCTCACACCAAGCTCTTGGTGCTTGCTTTAATCTATAGAGAGCCTTTTTCAATTTGTACAAATGATCCAGATGTTTTAAGTCTTCAAATCCAAGTGGATGCTTGACATAGATTTCTTCCTAGATAACTCTATTTAAGAATGCACTTTTGACATCCATTTGGAACAATGTGAATCCCATGAATGATACAAAAGCACATAGAATCTAGATTGCCTCTAGTCTTGCTATAGGGGCAAATGTTTCTTCAAAGTCAATCCCTTCCCGTTGATTGTAGCCTTGTACAACCAATCTTGCCTTGTTTCTCACCACTACTCTGGATTCATCTAGCTTGTTTCAGAACACCCATTTGGTGCCAATAATTGACTTTCCTTTCGGAGGTGCCACTAGATCCCATACATCATTCCTGGTGAATTGATTTAGTTCTTCTTGCATGGCCATCATCCAGCTTTCATCTGCTTCAGCATCTTGAAATTTCTTTGGCTCAATAAGAGAGACAAATGCAGCATGGCTCATCAATCTGTTGAGTTGTCCTCTGGTTCTGACTGGATTTCGGACATTATCCAAAATTGCTTCAACTGAATGATCTCCGTGAGTCCAAACTTCCCTTGGTATATCTTTATGTTGGACTGGAACTTCTTCCACTCCTACCTCAACTTCCTCTTCTTGACCATCATTAAAGTTTATCTCATGTGGATTGAGATCAACTTGTGGTACTTCTGGATCAAAAGATATTCCTTCATCTTCTTCTTTGTACTTCTTGATTTGGAAGGAATCATGAACTTTGACTTCCTTCTCTTTTCCAGAGTTTTAGCTTTCAAAATTGGATCTTCCGTAGTGGTACTTCTTTTGCCTACATGGTCAGTCTCATCGAAATCTACATGTATAGACTCTACCACAGTTTGGGTTTGTTTGGTAAAGACTTTATAAGCCTTATTATGTGTTGAGTAGCCAAAGAAAATCTCTTCATCAGATTTAAGATCAAATTTTCCTAGTTACTCTCTATCCTTTAGGATGTAGCACTTACATCCAAATGCCTTGAAGTACCCAATTTTAGGTTTCCTTCCCTTCCATATTTCACAGGGGGTCTTTTCTATAGTCTTTCTAATGAGAGCTCCATTCAAAATATAACATGTTATGTTTACGGCCTCTCCCTAGAAGTATTTTGGCAAACAATTTTCATCGAGCAATGTTCTAGCAATCTCAACTATGGTCCTATTATTTCTCTTAACAACTCCATTTTGTTGATGAGTATGAGGGGCAAAAAAGTTATGTTCAATGCCCTTAGAGTCACAAAATTCAGCAAAGTGCTTATTTTTTAACTCACCACCATTATCGCTCCGGATGTGTGCAATGCTTATGCCCTGTTCTACTTCTATCTGGATGAATGTTTTTGAGAATTGGTCAAAGGCTTCATCTTTGCTTGCTAGCAAGATAGCCCAAGTATAGCCCAGGTATAGCCAGAATAATCATCCACACTGACCATGGTGTATTCTCTTCTACCTAAACTCAATTGTGTGATTGGACTAAAGAGATTAATATGTAAGAACTCAAGTACTCTTTTGGAGGGAATATAAGAGATGGAAGGGAAACTTTTCTTATGTTGTTTACCTAATTGACATGTAGTGCATAGATGATCCTTATTAAAAGCAACCTTAGACAAACCCACTACTAATTCCTTTTTGGCTAGTTTGGACAGGAGGTTTATGCTAACATGTCCCAACCTTTGATGTCATAGCTATGATTCTTCTTCTTTAGACACCAAGCATATATCCTTTTTTATCATTTTTAATGTTAACACAATAAACATTATTTACTTTAGGTACATAAAGAATGAGTTGATTAGGCTTACTATCATAGATTGAGCATCCTCCGGAGTCAAAGGTGACTTTTCTTCCTTTGTCATAGAGTTCTGCTACACTGAGTAAGTTGAACTTCAGTCCATCAACTAGAGAGACATCTTCTATTTATTTTTCAGATCCAATGGTTCAATGCCCAATGATCTATCCCTTTTGATTGTCTCCAAAGCTTACTTTGCCTCATTTCTTCCAGATTAAACTGATGTAGGCCTTCTCATTACCTGTCGTATGCCTTGAGCATCCACTATTAATGTACCAAGTGTGTTGATCTACTGTGGATCTAAGGCATACCTACAAAATAGATCATGTAGGTTTAGGTACCCAATCAGATTTGGGTCCTCTCGGGTTATTAACCATTTTAGGCCAAGTATTAACATCATAATAACCATTTTAAAATCTTTATAATTTAGTAATATAATTGTTTCTCCCACAAAACCTGCACCGTGAAATGGGTCTGATCTGCTCCTGCTTCTTTTTGATCTTCTGAAGATCTTCCTTTCCATAGTTCCCCTTATATCTAGCTTTACGTATGCTTGTGATTGGTCCGGTGTATATCCGAAAGCTGGCTGAAGGTACAATATCTGCTCTGTGATTCTTCTTTTGTTGAGTAGGTTCTTAATTGTAGACTACCTTAGGTTTTCCTTTTTGGGCAGCAATATATCTTTGGGCTTATGGTTGCTTGCTGACCACCTTCTCCTTGTGGTTGGAAGGCTTTGGATCTCTTTTGGCAGCTTGATGTTGATTTCTTGATGTACCTTGCCTTGGATTTTTCCTTCTTTATTCGGATCCCTCCTTCATCAGGGCTATTTCTCTATCCAGCTCAATCAGATTGGCACTTAGCATTTGTACTTGATTCTTTAGGTAGTTCTCCTCAACTTTATCTATGTGCTTTGTTGTTCTGATCGGGTTGAGATCTTGTGCTAAGGCTTCAACATCTTCAGTGAGCTCCATAACTTATCTTTTCAAGGATTTGATGGCTCTTGTGTTCTTTCTCACAACATTGATGACAACCCCTAAAGCTCTAGCAAGTTTATGGTTAGAAACAGAATTAGAGTGAGAGTTTACCTCAGTACTTGCTGTTTCTGATTCTGGTTCCTTCATTTACACTGTCTTGTTTAGAGGCATTTCTTCTAGAGTATTCTGCTTCTAGATCAGTTAGTGCCATGAATGCATAGTTGGAGTCTCTTCTTCTTCTGTTGAAGATGAGCTACTGCTTTCCTCACTGTTGCTCCAGGTAGCCACCATTGACTTCTTATATTTCTTATCTCTTTTGAGCTTAGGGCACTTGGTTCTGAAGTGGCATTTTTCTCCACATTCAAAGTAGGTAGCTTCTTTTTCCGGATCCTTCTTTTCTTCCGGATTCCTTCTAGGCTTATCCCTTCTAAAGGAGCTTTTCTTTATTCTTCTAGAATCATATTTTCTAGAATTTCTTCTTTCTTCCTTCTTTAGAAATCTGTTGAACTTTCTGGATAGCAAGGCCATTTATTCCTTACTGTATTGAGATTCCTTAAGTAGCTTTTCTTCTCCAGATGAAGCTGATCCGGTGGATTCTACCGTGAGTCCAATAGATTTCTTCTTCTCCTCAGGCTTTTTCTCTTATTGGTTGTATCTTTCTAGGGATATCTCTCGAGTCAAGAGACTACCAATGTGCTCATCATAACTGTAGAAGTTTAAGTCATGAGCTTCCTCAATGGTACTCTTCTTGTTGTCCTATTCCTTGGTGAGACTTCGAAGCACCTTCTTGACAATACCTACTTCTGAGATCTCCTTTCCTAGCCTCTTCATCTCATTGACTAGATTGGTGTATCTAGTGTTCATGCTACTAATGGATTCTTTAGGCCCCATCTTGAAGGATTCAAGCTTTTGCTAAAGTAGGTCTATCTTGGCTTCCTTGACCTTGTTTGTTCCTTCATAGGTCACTTCCAGTTTCTGCCAGATCTCTTATGCAGTCTCACATCCTGATATTCTGTTGAATTCGGCTATACTAAGAGCACAATAAAGCATGTTAATAGTATTTGCATTTTCACGCAATCTCTTATAATCATTTTCACCCATAGACTTAAGGGCTTGCGAGTAGTTAAACCATCTACTTCATGAGTAGGCTCATATGGACCATCTTTAATGGCCTTCCACGCCATCATGCTTTGAGCCTGAATGAAATTCTTCATTCGATTTTTCTAGAACGTGTAGTGTTCACAGGTGAAGAGTGGAGGATGGGTAATAGACATACCCTCTAAAAGGAGCTGTGAGTTTTAGAAACTCATTTTGATTATTGAATCACAATATATGGACCTTTAGCTCAAAATCGTTAGATCTCTAGTTTGAGTACTTGCTCTGATACCACTTGTTGGTCCTTGTGAGGGTCTAAGTTTGGTCAGAGGGGGTGAATGACCCTTTTTTGCGAATTTAATAAATTTGAAAATTCTTAGTGTAGCATATTTGATTATGATACGGGGGATAAATCCGGATGATGCAAATATATAAATAATTGTACAAAGAATTAAAGAGTTAGAAAATCAAACACAAGTATTTTATCCTGGTTTGACCACGCTTACTCAAGTCCTCGGAGTTTCCTTCCTCCAAGCTTTTCCACTAGTGGATTCCTTTCCAATTGGCAGGAATAAAGCCTTACAACTTGTCTCCAGATGGTACCCCCTTTTGAATGTAGGATATACCACTAGAAGCACCAACTCCTAGCTGAGTCCGTTTGTCTTTAGTAGGATATACCACTTAGATTTCTACCTAAACCTAAGCTGAGTCCTACAAGGAGATCCCACTCAAAGCACCTACTTCAAGTTATATCCCAATCTCACTACTCACCCAAGTAGGAGATCCTTACACTTTGTTTTCTCAAAGGTTTTGGATTTGGACCTCCTCAAGTTTATAACTTCACTTGGGAATCCTTATAAACTGATTTTGAATGGTTGGGGGTTCTTGGAGGGATTTGTAAACTGATTACTTTCTAGCGAATTCTCTTGTATATGCTTTCTTAAAATCAAACAGTACCTTCTCAACTTGTGAAGCTTCCCTTTTATAGGCTTCCAACATAAATGTAGCCGTTGTGGGTTGTTGAGCTGTAGTCAAATCTTCACCATTGATCAGGTAATATGTGGCACTTCTGGAACCGTTGATTAATCCATTAGACAGAGATTTTGACTAGTTTGAATCCTTAGGATTGAGGCTGAAAAGTTGTCAGTGATCGTTTTCCTTGTATTTTAGTGACTCACCAACTTTTATACCAGTACCTTTTTGGTGTGAGTTCTACGTGCCTTCTAATTGGTCTATGTGAAAAAGGTTATTGCCTTTTTCTCTTTCCTATATTAGTCCTTTGTCCTTTCTCTAAAAAGTGCTAGCTGTTATTTTTGCTTTGCTTTAGGGGAAAGGGTCTTTGATGTGGAGACCAAAATAATGGAGGAAATTTAATACTTTGAATTATTCCCTTTGTCTTGATATTTAAGTCTTCCGGATGTCTTTAGACTTAATATCTCCGGATCTGTCTTCTTTCGGATGCTAGTGCAGTCAGTTCTTTTGGATGTTGTTTTGGGTGGTTCAAAGTTTGTTTCCTTTCCCAACTTTAACCGGATGCTTCCATTTATGCTTAGGCAATTTTTTTCACTTGTCTTGGACATTAGATGTCTTGGTTATATGTCCGGATGCAATGACTTAGGCCTTTTTGTACTTAGGTGTTTTATTTGCTTCAAACCTGATCTGGATGTTGTTCCGGATCATTGTTTCCAACAATAAAGTATTGGTCTCATGTGATATATTGGACTGTTGGCCAGGCCTTAATTTGATAATAGTAGATTCGGCTTTGTCGGATCATCTTTTGATAGTTTTTCAATCTCATACAGCGAGTCGGGGGGTAGGAAAGATATTTTGTTCGTTAAATTGTTGGTGGGATAGTGAGAAATTTTTTCCATTCATTAAGTTGAAATGGCATGCCATTGGTAGAGACTTTCCTAATAGCGATATTGATTACAAATTGAGATGATTACTTGATTATATTCGGCCATGGCATTCTAGAAACTTTGGGGGATTGGAACATTATATCAAAGAGTTATAGGGTTTTAGCATTGACTGCTAGTGGTTTGGTTTAGCCTGTCGATGTTGCCTTGGGTTCAGAACTTTATTCTATGCGAGCTTCCTTGTTTGAGTGTAGGTGGAGTTTGGAAAAGGTTCGCCATCAACAGTCTCGGGTAACGTAGGTGGCGTTAGGTGATGATAACATAGCTTATTTTCATCACATGGCGTTTGCTAGATCCAGGGGTAATAGAATTGCCCAACTTGAGGTATATGGTGTTGTGACTTGTGATATGGGAGTGATTACAGAAAAGATTAGATGTTATTACTCGAGTCTGTTCTCGGGGACAATTAAGGTTCCGTTTGATTTGAGAGGGTTACAATTTAGAACGGTGGATGTGGAGGCGAATTCGAAGATTGTTCAGCCATTTCTGAGGCTGAAATTATGACGGTGGTTAACGATTGTAATGAAGGAAAATCACCAGGACCTGGTGGGTTTAATTTCTTTTTCTATAAGCGCTTCAGGGTGGAGATGGAGGAGAATGTTTTACAGCTGTTTAATAAGTTCTATGCGATATAGTTACTGCCAAATTCCATAAAATCATCACACACTGTGTTGATTCCAAAAGTATCAGGTTCGTCTTTGTTGAGTAATTACAGGTCAATTGCCCTTATTCATGGTATCTATAAAATTATTTCTAAAGTGCTAGCTAACCGGTTATAAACTTTGTTGCTTAAGCTGATTTCGGAGAATCAATTTGCATTTGTTAAAGGGTGAAGTATTCATGAATGTTCTTTATAGCTTCATAAGTGATTCATTCTATACATGAGAGACGGTAGTCTTGTCTGGTGCTTAAGCTCCATTTTCACAAAGCGTACGATTGCGTATCCTGGTCTTACATTGATGCAGTGCTTAGGAGGATGGGATTTAATGAGAGATGGGTTGGTTGGTTAGCCAACTGTTGCCAGAATTAGGTTACTTCAGTCCTCATAAATGGGACTTTAAGTGCACCGATTAAGTTGGGGAGAGGGGGTTAAACAGGGAGATCCTATTTTGCCATTTATTTTTTTGTTGGCTATTGAAGGGTTGAAACAACTTATTGACACTAGCATTCTTAAAGGACTATTACCTGGGTTTTGTATTGAAGGTTTTGATTTGGATATTTCTCTCCTTCAGTTTATTGATGATACGATGTGCTTTCTACTTGTAGATGAGTCTCTTTTGCCTATTTTTTATGCATTTTAGGTTGTTTTGAGTTGATCTCTGGGTTGCGTATCAATTACAGTAAAAGTTCAATTGTGGGTGTTATGTGCACGATTCAATATTGCAATCATGGAACGATATATTGGGATGTAAAATTGAGGATTCCCCGATTACTTATGTTGGTGCACCCTTAAGCTTGTGACGTATCCTAGTGTCTTATTGGGACATTCGATTGGTAAGTTCCATAAGCGCTTGTCTAGTTGGAAATGTCATAGTCTATCATATGCGGGACGGATGGTTCTTTTGAAGTCAGTTTTATCCTCCTTACCGATCTATTTACTGTCGTTGGATAAGATACCATCATTGGTGAATGACAAGCTTATCAATTTAATGCATAATTTTTTGTGGAGGGGTGATTCGAACTCTAAGGGTTTATGTAGGGTGAGTTGGAATACTATAACTCTACCAAAGAATTTGGGAGGGTTATTCATTAGGGACTTTAAGCTTGTTAATTGTAGTTTCTATTGAAATAGTTTTGGAGAATTCGTGACCTAGGGCAAGGATCCTTAAGGTATAAAATTTGTGTCCAACGATATGGTTTTTCCTCGTGGTGGTCAATAGAAAATTATGATGGGAGGCGTTCATCGGTGGTATGGAGGGACATTATTGCGTGTTGTATAAAAATGAGACCTTTTGGAATTTTTTCCTATCCAATGTGCATGTGGAGGTGGGTGATAGTACTAGATGCTCGTTTTGGCATGATAATTGGTCTGCACATCGTAATTTGTACGTGATTTGTAATAGGAAGAGTTTTTCGGTGCAAGAGGGGGTGTGGCTTTATTTTTGGCAATGCAAGGTTTTCGAGACCATTTTGGAAGCGAAATTTGAGGGTTTCTTAATCGTGATAGTTGCGGACAACTTCAAAATTTGCTTGTACAGTGCGGTCCTGCATTATTCATTGGGACACAGACCGATTCTGTAGGGGGACAGCTGTAGTATGCCGTGTTTACAGAGGGACGAACTAGTTTTTATGGGATTTAGGAGATCAAAAACGGTTCTTGGCATCTTCCTTTTGTTGAGGTTTTTACAAAGATTGGCCTATACCTAATGTTGATTTTATGGTCATCTGGAATGCTTGTCTTTTACCAAAAGTGCAATTCCTCGGGTGGACCATGTTCCATGGGCATCTTCCGACTAAGACATTTCTTTTTCATCGCTGATGTCAGGATGTTACGGATGCCAAATGCCCGTTTTGTAATGAGGAGGAATCAATCGAACATGCGTTATTCCATTGCGTCGAAAGTTACAAGGTGTGGGCACAATCATTTAGGTTGTTCGGCTTTGCGTTAGCGATGCCATTCTCGTGGTACGAGTTCTTGTAGTTATGGCCGGGGTTTTTCATTCCAGGCCCAAATCGGGATTTTGGGTCATCATTGTGGTTCTTGATTGCATGGGTTATATGGAAGCGCGAAACAAGTTCATGTTCGAGGGAGTGTTGAGTTCGGAGGACCATCTTTACTCATGCGTCTATTTATGTTGGTTTATTTTTAGACATAGAAAGCAGAATGTACAATTTTTGGTTTCGGATGTTTTTAATCATCCGAATCTTTTACTTTCTTGTAACTGAATATTTTTTGATCTCACCTTGAGATCAATCATTTAATGAAAAGAGGGGTGGGTATTTTGTAGGCAAGCGGAGTGCCAACCTTGTTGGGTCCTCCACCCCAAAATTTTCAACCGCCCCAAACTTTTATCCTTTGAAGGGACACACTGTTCCTCCCGAAATTTTTCAAAAAAAATGTAAAAGCTAATTAAAAACAAAAATTTTGTTGATGTAAAACAAAATTTTGATAATCGAATAAATAAATCTAAAAAAAATAGCATCAAAAGAGACTTCATATTAATTTATTACAATCTGCTACTTTTTTATGCTTCATTTTTACATTTGTTTCTACATTTTCATTTTGGCCCCCCTCTTATCCTTCTCATCTCCTCCTTACTTTAAAACTTGAAAAAATAAAAAGGTAAATTTCAAAAAATACTCTGTAGTTTTGATCATTTTTAAATAAAAGATGATAAAATTATTTTTTTAAATAAGGACTATAGTTTTAAAAGTTAGCAAATAAAGAAAAAAAATTATAAAATGTCTCTTTTTTATGTTACAAATAGTATTTTAATTAATTCAACATTCCTATAATCTAACCATATTATTTATGAATTATATATCAAGATTGGAATAAATTTTGGAGATTTTTTATTTTGTCATGATTTTTTAAAATTATTATCGTCTTTTAATTAAAAAAACTTAAACTTCTAAATTTTTTTAACATTTATCACTAAGGTTATCGTATTTTTATTAACTTAACTGCAAAATTTCAATTCAAAATGGATAGGATTACCCTTTTTCGTGACATAATTTCAGATTGAAGATTTTTTTTATCATTTATTTGCTAACTTTCGAAATCACAGTCCTCATTTCAAAATAAAAAATTTTATGATCCTCTTTTTAAAAATGACTGAAATCACAAGTTATATTTTTAAATTTACCCAACATAAAACTAACCACATATAATATTACATTATGAAATATATACAAGTAATACAACTGGAGTGAAAGAGGAAATATTTCACAATAATTTGGACTATGACAATAAGATATTCCTCGCACAAAAATAAATGTAAAATAACTTATATTTAGTATGTTAGTGAGCTTTTATTACAAAATCATCTTTTTCAATTATGAATTTACTGCCACACAATATGATTTTAATAGTATTATTAATGGATTAAGCACCATCTAAATCTAGTTAAAGATACATATTGATCTTTCATCTCAGAAACCTAGGTACCCAGAGACATGTTGATCTTACATGTTGGGTTAGTTAAAGATGATTATTGATGTTAATCTTTCATCTCAGGTACCCAGATCTGATTTCTTTTAAAAAATATCGTTCCAAATTTGCAAAATCCGTTGGTATTATGAAGTATGTCAGAGTTCTTATGGTTGTGGATCCCCGATAACATGAGAAGGAGCTTGAGAAAATATAGGTCGCAAAATTTTTATTATTTTTTTTTCTTTATATTTTCTTCTTACTCGTGTGAAAAAAAAAATTTATTTTTTAATTTAATAAAATTATATTTTTTAATTTTAGTTTGATATTTTATTTAATTTATCTATCAAAATGCACTTCAAATGTTAGTAAATGAAATTCTCTGAAAAAATTACAAAACAAAACATAAAGTTGGACCAAAAAACCGTACAGATATTTAGCTAAATAGGCTTTTGCAAAATAATTACATGTTAAACTCTTATCAAATGCCACAAAAGTCATTTTAACTTTCAAATTATTTAATACACCTTCCATCAAAATGTCATATGGTCCTATGTAAACAACATGCGATTGTAAAGTAATATTATATTTTTTTGGGTGACTTTTACATTTATCTCTAGTTCATTTTTTGATACGTCGCTTCAGAGTTTTTTTGTGTGTTTCTTTTTTTTTCTTCGAAATACTCTCCATTATGATATAATTTTTCCAATTCTTGTCGACTTGTTATATGACTACTACATATCTAATATATATCTGTTATAAGTTTAATATAAGTCATTTTGTACTTACAATGTTCATTGAACTGTTATATATATCTACTATATATCTAACATACATATGTTATAAGTCTAATATAAATTTATTATAGGCCTAATATAAGTCTCTTTGTATTTGCAATGCTCATTAAATTGTTATATATTTACTATATATCAACATGTATTTGTTATAAGTTTAATATAAGTCTATCATAAGTCTCTTTGTATTTTGAATTGCTCATTGAATTTTTATAAATCTAATATATATGCTATAAGTTTAATATAAATCTGTAATAATTCACTTTATATTTATAATGCTCACTGAATTGTTTATATATATATATATATATATATATATATATATATATATATATTACAATTCAATGAGTATTTTAAATACAAAGAGACTTATATAAACTTATGACAAATATATATTAGATGTATAGTAAATATATAACAGTTCAATAAACATTGCAATTATAAAGATACTTATTTTAAACTAATATATATTAAATAAATAGTAGGTATATAACATGTCAAAAAAAAAAATATATCATAATAAATGATATTTTAAAGATAAAAAAGTAAATAATATGAAATATAAATATAAAATAAAAAAAATATAAAAAAGAACTTCTCAATCGCACAGGATATGGAATGGGATATACATAGAGCGTAACAGAAGAGTGAAAATTAAAAAATATTATGGTGCAGTGATTCCACTATTTGGTTGTTTATATATATATATATATATATATATATATATATATATATATATATATATATTTTGTATATATTTTGCAAAATTAGTCTATTATTGATAATTTTCCAAAAACTTGTGGAACATATAGAAGGCCATAATATTCTTGCACGATTACCTCCTTGAATTTTGACCAAATACATAATTACTTCTTTGTATTTTATAAAATAATTTATACCTCCTTATATTTTACTTTTTTTCATACTATAACATTCTTATATCTTAAGTTATGTGTTTTTTTAATCAAACTTGTTATGATAACATGTAGTTGGTATATTCAATCTTATTCTGCTAGTTTTACGGGTTTCCAACATAAAAAGTAATTTTTAAAATATCTATAAGACATTTTTTTACAGCTTTCAATATATGGTTGTACTAGCTAAAATAATAATAAGAAATTTTTTTATAGTAAATTGAATCTGTAACATTTCAAAATATGATATAGAAGACGTATTTTTGTCTATAAATATATATTATATTAAGAAATTTAATACAATAGAAATAAGAAAAAATACAGGGAGGTCCATATATGAAAAAGTTAAAAGGCATGGAGGTATAAATTATTTTTTAAAACACACGGAGCTACTAATGTATTTGTTGGCTATAATTATTTAGCTATTCTTGGTAAACAAAATGAAGCATGATTTCATGTTATTTTAGATCTGCATTAACAACACAATACCTTGTACAAGAGCATCCATTCAACAAATTAAAAGTTGCATCTATCAAGTGTTCACAATCAATAGAAGAATACATAGATTTTATGAATCATTCAAACTTGTAGTAGAAGTTCACTAAGTTGATATTTTTGAACATATAAAGATCAAAGTTTAGACTTTGAAATTAAATTATGTCTTGCTGGAAGCTGTAGATATTTCCAACCATACTCATCGATGCTGCAGAAACATGAATCCACCATATTACTGCTCACCATTTCTAATTTTGATGGCTCCCACTGCTTGGACAAAAACAATAATGAGTTCAACATCAAACTAACACAAGTAAATATAGTTATTCTTCGGGTTAAAAACTTTTACTCAGGCCCTGTACTTTTCAACTTATGAGTAGTTGTACTGAACGGAACTGAACGGTACTGAAACGGGACAAAAACTGAAAATACTGAAACCGAATAATACTGATATAATGTATAAACTGAAACTTAATACTGAATATTGAATACTACTTGCTTGAGTAACAGAAGTCTCAATTTCCAACTTTAAATCTTGTACAATGTGAAGTAATTACACCATATAAATTAGTGTCGGCCTTTGTTCTTATTCATTTATAATGTGATACCTAAATAGACTATGAAAGTCCACAATATGTCTGACCCAAACAACAATTCTACCTTTAGTGAAGGGCAAGACACAGATAGTTATCACGCATCATTGTCTTTTTCACGTAAAGGTAACACATGCACAATATATTAATTAATTTGTGTTAAGGTCAAATCTACGTTACTTATATATTACTTATCATTCTCATATGTTTTCAATATAGGATAATTCACATCTCCATCAGATATGAGGTAACTAACTAAGCATTTCTTTCTCTCCACTACCCATTTTATCCACTAAAATAGTCCTAACTTACTCATCGGAGTGTTACGCTAGCAGCCCAACCTAGTCTATCTTTTTCTGTCTTAAAGGTAATTCATCTAAGAGTAAATCCAACCATTCCCTATTTTAGGAATTACCCTAAAATAGAAAATGGTTGAATCCAACCATTTCTTATATGGTATATAGGGAATTCTATAAATATTATATTATTATTTATTTTTACTTTTTATTTTTTCTATTATTTTATTGATTGATTAAAATAAAAATGATGTAAAAGAATTAATATAATAATAATAGAATATTATTATTTTTTAGAATGTAATATGAGAAATGAAAAATAAAAAAATGGTTGAAATAAAAATATTATAAATTTTATAAAATAGAATTTAAAAAATAAAAAAGATAATTGAGTACCAATTACTCATTTATTATGTGTATTAAATTATAAATGTGAAAATGACTATGATTAGAAGACTTTTGATAGGTACCTTTGGCTTTTTGTTTTTTTCATATACAAAGTCTTATTAACATCATAGACATTAATTAAGATATGTCATGAAATATATATAAAAAATTATATAATTAACTTTTTTTTATAATTGATTTATTACCACATAACAGTCGGTATCAGCCGTCTTTCTCATGATATTACATATCACTGTATATTCACAACTAAGGCAATCGCTCAAGCTTTGCATTCTTCCTTCTCTTATCTGTAAAATCATATAAATCTTGATTATGAAAATTATATATTAAGGTCGTGTTCTTTTTAACTTCTGAAAGTTAAATTAAATTATGTTCTTTTCAACTTCTGAAAGCTGAATTAAACTGAAATGAACTGAACTGAGGTGAACTGAACTTAACTTATTTCAGTGTAAATTTATAACTACGCATAGTTGAATTGAACTGAACTGAAGTGGACAGAACTGAACTAAACTGAAGTGATCTAAACTGAATTTAACTGAATTTAATTATAGTCCAAGAGAACAATCCCTAAATTTATTTTACAATAATACTTGAGAAAATTTTTCACTCATTCTCTATGTAAATCGAACTCGCGACTTCTTCAATTGTACAAAGAGTCTCAACCCCACTAAGCTAAGAAAAAACTTGATCAATTAAATTTGAATACAACTCATTCTATTGGATAATATAAAAATATATAATTGTAATTCAAGTTTCTAACGTATTTTTTAGAGTCTAATTCTTTCAAGAACACCATAAATTTAATAGAAACTTCGTTGAGACTTTCGATTCCTTGAAATGTCTTACTTTCTTTTTAAAAAAAATCCTTATATATTTTTAGTTGATTTATTTCAAATAAAAAATAATTTCATGGAAAAGTAGAAATAAATAAGGCCATGTTATTTTAGATTACAATTTTATGAATTGAACTGAAGTTGACTGAACTGAAATGAACTGAACTGAAATGAGCTGAATTGAAAGGAATTTATTTTAGTGTAAATTTATAACTACACATAGCTAAACTGAACTGAAGCGGTCTGAACTGTAGTCCAAAAGAACATGTACTAGGTAATTACAAAAAATTTCATAAACAATGAAGAATAATATGAAAACACATACCGATCTAAGAGTAATTTTAAGGCTTAAAGGACTTGCTGACTTGATGGATTTGATAGCCATATTAATCCAAGTTTCCTCTCTATTTTTTTCCTCTTCCTCCTAAAACATATGCATAAATGAGAAAAATATTACACGTACGTAATTATTTTTAAGCATATTAATTCAAGAAAAAATATAGAAAATAAAGGGTAGGAATCCATAAAATTTGTTGCAAGTCATTAAGGCTTGCTTGGTGTTACTTTATACTGTCTTGAAATTGATTTCACATGTTTATTCAAATAATATATCCTCTCATAATTCTTAAAAAAGACAAAAAGCGTAAAACAACCCTAAACTTGCCATTAAAAATAGGTTAAACTTCTAAAAAGTCCCATGTGATTTCACTCATTTATAAAATGAGGTTTAAGAATTTTTTAAAAAAATTTGCAAATAAAAGATTCTCAATATTAAATTATATCATGAAAATGGGCAAGCTTGTTCTTTTTTATCTGAATTTTTGCAGGATGGTTATTAAAAATACAATATATATTTATGAAAAATTAGAAATTTTTTGAATAATGCAAATATTTTTTTAAATAAACTATAATAACAAACTTTAAAAATCATAAAAAATAAAAAAATCTCCGAAAATTACTCAAATCATGACGTATAATTTTTAAATAATTAGATTAAATTATTAGAAATATTGAATCCCTTAGAATATTCAATCTAACACCACTATTCTGAAACCATAGATCCCATTTTGTAAATTTTTTATAAGCACAGACCCTATTTTGCAAAAAAAATTTCTTATACCCTATTTTACAAATGATTGAAATCACATTGTCCTTTTTTAAAGTTTATCCATAAAAATATATGTCACGTATTTGAATGAAATAAGAGGTTATTGTACGCATACTTACAAGGGCAAGTAAAATTTCTTCAACACTATCTTTGCAGAAACATTTATTAATAATTTCCAATCTAATTAAAAAAATTATAAGTAACTATAGAATATACCCGTATTATTTAATAAATACAAAAAACGTATAACAATAATATCAAATATAAACAATTTATGTAAATATTTGCCCATGTTTTTGTAAACTATAATTTATCATATATAAACAATTTATGTAAATATTTGCCCATGCTTTTTTTTTATCATATCAAATATATTAAAAAAAAAAATGAGCAAACTTATTCAACCTAACTATAGACTCTAAAAGTAAAGAAATAAATTCACTAATTAACTGTGCATTAGGCCATATAAATGACAGATATAAAAATATAATAATACAAAATTATGATAAGAATAGAATATATAAATGGGAGTTAATTACTTCAGACAAAACAAAATGTTTTGCCAAGCCGCATGCCAGCATTTCTGCTCCATCTAGTCGAGCTCCTGTAAGTCCCAAATATTCTCCTATATATACCACAATATATATTAAATAGATTTATAAAATTAATTAAAATTATAAAAGAAATAGATAATGCATATTTTTTTTTTATTTTCAATAAGAATTAATTCATAAATTTAAGAAACTTAATTACCAAAACTCCCAGGGAGCTTAGAAAGAAAATGAGAACCCCCGCTATCCGGATACGATCCTATAGCCACTTCTGGCATCGAAAATACCTGTTTTAATATCCAGCGATTCGGGTTTGAACTTCGATATTGTGAATAATATGACCTTATGTAAAAGTAAATCAATTCGAAATATAAAAGAAAATTGAACTTACAGTTTTCTCAGTGACGATTTTAAACTTGCCATGTATAGAATGCCGGCATCACCTCCCATCACAATACCGTCTATTAGAGAAACCGTTTAAATAAAAAAATAAATAAAATTTTCTGAATAATAATTGGATATTTGAAGTAATTTAAATATTGAAATTACCAAAGGTTTTTGGTAGGTAGCAAGTAAATAGTCCAGCTTCAAACTAGCTTGCAGCCAAACCCCAATGTCCTATTCAATGGATTGAGACATAGAAATATAATAAAAAAAAATTTGTCTCACTGAAATATTTACGAAATTCATCATTAAGTCAAAACTAATTACATATTTACAAAAAAATATAAATAATTTATAAATTAACAAAAATATGAGAAAATATTTACATGAATACGGTTTGGTATTCTCCGGTAAATAGCTAGTATTCGTTTAATAACTGTCTAGTAGTTATCTGGTAAATCTTGTTATGAAATTGTCATATATTTTATATATGTTAAGTGTCATTAGATCCATAAAAAACTGTCAAAATTAAAATATACTAGACGAATAACTAGATATCTAACAGTGATCTACTAGATAAATACTAGATGTAAATATTGTTATGAAATTGTCATATATTATATATATGTTAGGTGTCATTAAATCCATAAAAACCGTCAAAATTAAGACATACTAGATATCTAATAGTGATTAACTAGATAAATACTAAATGTCATATGTTATGTACGTTTTAGAAATTTATTTGAAGTTATGATTTACTAGATTATTACTAGGCGATTACTAGATATTTACAGATAAATACTACACTGTATTTATGTAAATATTTGCCCATGTTTTTGTAAACT
Organism: Euphorbia pulcherrima; assembly: GCA_947683365.1. Taxonomy (NCBI): domain Eukaryota; kingdom Viridiplantae; phylum Streptophyta; class Magnoliopsida; order Malpighiales; family Euphorbiaceae; genus Euphorbia; species Euphorbia pulcherrima. The sequence continues at coordinate 16,394,595 of CANTUS010000003.1, read as the reverse complement.
ATCAAATTTTTTTTGGTTTTTTTTGGTGTTCTGTTAGAACCCCAAATTATTTTAGTTTTTATTGGCCTGTTAGAAGCCCTAGAAATGAAATAAAAAAAAGGGGTTTTTACATAAATGGGTAGAAACAATAAAAAAACTTGGCAAAAAAAAAGAGAGAAAACAAGAAAAAGAATTCCCAATTTTACGTTCCAGTTGAAACAAATCTCAAACACCTCTCACTCTCCCTCTCGATCTCTTCTCGTCGTTCTCCTCTTCCACCACCGGTGCCCTTCTCTTTCTCCCTTTATCGGTCGTCATTCATCGCCGTCGCCGTCCTCTTTCATCTGCTTGTCTCTGTTTCTTTGGGGTCTTCCCCTCTACCATTTCTCAGTCGCCGATCCTCTTACATCGTCGTTTCTCTTACTCGCCACCACCTATGCTTCTTGTTGTTGTTTCTCCTACTCACCGCCGCTATCCTCTTTCGCTGCATCTCATCGCTCCTCATCTCTTCAGATAGGTCTCCCATCACTGCCTCTCCTAATCCTGGGTTTCATCTTCGATGGATTTCTCCTGTTGCTAAGGTAATCAATTAATTCATTGCTATTCTCTATTGTATTTACATTGTTTAGGGTTCATGCTAGCTTGATTTTGTCGAATGTTGAATTCCTTTTTCCTTTGGAGTCTTTGCTATATCTTTTATGACTCTTTGATTCCCCCCAATTTAATTGTTCTGAATTAGCTCTTGCAATTGTGCATATGAAGTGTTTGTAAAAATGCCAGAATGAAGTTTGATTAATGAATATGGGATTTATAATGGATGTCTATGGGATTTATAATGGATGTCTGTTGGATTTCTGTAGGTTCTTACATATTATTAATTCCTTATCAGGTTCTATAGTTGAGGGAAATGTGAATTATACTATTCTTTTTGTTGAATAGGTGGAAGAGGTGCTTGAGGCTCATATAGAAAAAAGTGCAATAAATATTTGTTGCTACCACAAACAAACCTTCATTTTTGCATTGAGACGCACAAGGAGCATCCAAGGCGCTCCGGAGGTGCACCTGATGAACCTCGCCTCGCCTGACCCTCCACGAGGCACTAACTCTTGAGCCTCGAGCGCCTTGCACCCGAGGCGTGCCCGCCCGTAACAACTATGTTATACGTGCCATCAAATGTTAATATTTCATCTGTTCAATCTTAAATGACACTGACTATTAAGCTCCTTTATGTAAAATTGAAGTTTGATGAACGAGTATTTGATTTCTATTGGATGTGTATAGAATTTATATTGGATGACTGTTGGATTTCAATTGGATAATGTTTAAGTTCTTTGTCTTTGATTTTTTTGAATAATTCTTTCGGTTTTGCTGATTTTGTGAACACAGAAATGTGAAATTATGGATTTGGGGTTTATGAACGTCTTCTTTTAGCTATGCTTCTGAATCAATTATTCAACGGTATGCAAAGATTGCTCTGTAATAGAAGGATAAAACCATTCGGGATGTGGCCCTTTAATGTAAATGGATGACTCTAATCTCTTTTTTCTGTTGGTTGATTTTGAAAATGCTAATTTTGTAGTCAGAAACGTGTATTTCAGCATCTATATAATTGATGTACACATATATGCAGTTTTACATACAACTAATGATTGAAATCGATGTGCACATATATAGTAACTTTGTGGCAAATCGTCATGCAGATGCTGTTGTTGTCAATGCATGGTAGGCTAAAGGCTATCAACTAGAACAAAAATTTGTATATGAGAGCTTAGAAATTTTATTGAAATAACAATATTAAATTAGTAAGGTTCTGGTTGACTTTTTGGAGAAAACAACAACTATGGTTAGGGCACCTGCTTACAAATCAAGGCCTCAGTTTTCAGATTCTTGCTATGCGAAATGCTGGAAGCCTCCTAAACCAGTTAGTGCATTTCCACTGCTGAATATATTTCTTTACAAGTTTGCAAGGAATTTCAGCATTTTGTCATGTATATTGGATGTATATAGAATGTCTATTGGGTTGTTGGATTTCTATTGGTTCTTACTTATTTTTAATTCATTGTCAGGATTTGTAGTTGAGCAGAACTAATCCCAGATCAGCTTCATGTACAAATCCACAAAACACGGTTGGCTAGCTTTGAGCTTATACATGCATGGAAGGGAACATCTAGAAAACAAACTTGAGATCCACGAGCAATAGATCAATACAATAGACAATAAATAGAGATAGATTTGATGATCAATTATGTATGAATTCTGGAAATCTTGTGTAATTAGGGATCTAAGTTGTTGGAACTGATGTCTATTTGAATATAATTGAATTTTAATAGTTATGATATTGTGTTTGCCAATAGATATCCAATAGACAACCAATGCATATCACTTATTCCAACAAAAAAAAGAAACAGTAACTAAAAAGGATCAATATTTAATATACAAAATATCATATAACAATCTATTAGAAATCTATTTAAACACCAATTGAAAACACACAAGTCAATTACACATACTTGTACAAATGTCTAAGATCAACTTCAAAACAAGTGACAACTGAAAATAAAAATATATTTGTATATATGTCTATTATCAATTTCAAAATAGATTTTCTAAAATATTCTAGCAGATGTCTGATAGTTATCCAATAGATGTCCAATAGATGTCCAACATACACTCTGAAAATTTCTTTTGAGCTAAACTGATGTTGATAACCCTGCCTGAAAAGCCCATATTAGAACACCATCAACTAGTGCTGCTGCTAGCGATGCAAACATTGCTGCAAACAAAATTGAACCAAACTATATATCATCATAACTGAATGAATTACAGATCATGTTATTGGTTTCTAAGATTCAAGCCTAATTGAAAAAGTAGCAATTTATTCACTAAGGGAATAAACACTAAAACAAATAACCAATATTTGCAATCAATCGCCAAGACTATTTGTGATCTAATTGAATGCCATATCCTGTTGAGACTCAAAAAGAATTGTAGCATTCTTCCATTTAAGTCAGAAGCATAGCATTGATTAAGGGATTATTTGCTTAAAACCAAAATTAGACTAAAGTCCAATAATATCCAATAGATGTCCAATAGATATTCAATAGATGTTCAATAACAAAAAAAATAAGCTTAGCATTTTGTCCAATAACACAAACAAGCAGATTTCATAAAAATATGAACTAAAGCATCAATTTACAATTTGTCAAGAGTGTCACTTGATGGTTCCATTTATCTATCATACATAAACACAACTTTAAAGTGTTTTCTCATGTTATAAACAATTAGAGTAATTCCTTGTTACAATTCAGACTCATAATGCATCAATGGACTAATCTAAAAATATGCTAATTTGAGTACCCGAAGTCTGAAGTTCAGTCCATTTGATTGCAGCATTCTTCCATTAACAAGCACTGATTAAGGGATTCTAAAGTCCAATAATCTCCGATAGATGTCCAATAGATATTCAACAGATGCCGAATAACAAAACAACCAGCTTAGCATTTTATCAAACACATGGTCACTTCAATTTCACAATAGTAAATAATAATGTAATCACAATCAGGCGTAATTTATCAGAAAGAGCCTGAATAAGTGAGAACAGGAGGTACCAGGGACATAGCGGAACATGCCATCAGAGTTTCAGATTCATATTGTTCGCCTCAAATTTCAAATCGATCTTACCGTTCACCAAATTCAAAGCCTGTAGTTACAAATTCCGTGACAAAGATTCAAGAAAAAACAGAAAAAAACAATAAAAAATGAATTAACAAAGCTCGAAACAAACAATGAGAAGAAAATCAAAATAAAAAAGAAGATGAATGCAAATCGGAAAACGAGCCAGAAAACGAAGATCAGGTTCAAGAAGAGAGAAAAAATCGAGTTAGAAAGTATATGGAAAACGAAGAAGGAAAGAATAGGTAACTGCCAAAAGAAGGAGACTTCAATACACCATTAATATAATAAAACTGTAATTATTTTTAAAATATTGAACTATCGCGACAATCCCCAATAAAAAAATTATTGTAAAATTTAAACATAGAAAGCCCACCTGTAACCGCATAACTAATAACTGATACAACATCTCCACCAGCACAAAAAGCCCTTCCACTTCCCTTTTCACAACAAAAATTAACCCAACTTATAAAGTTAAATGCAAAATTATGTTGTTAATTATTTTAACACCAAACTTATTATTATTCATTCTATTTCTTTTATAATTTAGGAAAAAATGATTCATTGATTTTATAATTATTACTAGTTTTAGTTCAATTTCATTATGTTTTGTTGGAATTTCTAAATAAACGTTACCGTGCTTGAACCGATAATCCAACATTATTTTTTAGCGTTGTGACGTTTAGATGAGTAAAGTTGCGATCATAGATCGAGATTTAAAATTGTGTTTTTTTTTTCTATCACAAAAAAACTTGTGTGTTTTTTTTATTTTGCAACATACAAATATGAGGTTGAAATTAATCTGTCTTTACACTTTTCTAATTATCTTAAAATTAGAGGATAAAGTTTGTTATTCATAACCTTTAGAATGACAGTTTTTATAGCGGAGTCCATCTCAATAGCTTCTAAATTTTTCAACAACTGCTAAACCTGTATGTATGAACAACAATATGATCATTCTTATAAATTAAAAAACAGTATGATCACATATTTAATAATTTTATATAATCATTCCAATACACATACATGTATATTTCAAATGAAATGTAAATTAACATAACAAAAGGATTGAGAATTGAACATTTTATATGATTATTACCATAACAGTGTACTTATTCATAATATAAATAGCATAATAAAAAGTTAAAATTAATTCAAAAGCATAAGTTAAATACATACCATGTTATAGTTCAAAGCATTAACTTGTTGGGTCTATTCAATATCACCTTTTTCCACAGAGAATCTCCTTCTATTAATACCTGCTTCTATTCAAATTATTTTCATTACTATACTCTACTATTTGGGAATATTTATTACCAAAAAAAAAATCTGAGAATATTTAATTTTTTAGAAATCTGAAATTCGAATCTAAGAACTTCAGCTTCTTTCTTTATTTTAGGAGAAAGCTATAATTACTAGATCAAGTCTAGTCGTTCTCTACCCGACTACTTAATTTCATATTCTCACAAGAATAATATATATATATATAAGTTGCATAATAGTGCAGGTGGTACAATTATTTTCTGCCAAAGGAGTTCATATATGAGGAACGTCTTTGAATATTTTCTCCTGCCTAGAGACAAAATAATTTTTGGTATACTTGGTGGGATCTTGCCCCATCCTTTTGTTTAGATGATTATTTTTATAATTTGAGTGACCGAAGTCTGTTTCAGTTCATATAATTAGCTTTGTACTTTTTCTTTGCTATTTAATAAATTAACGTATGAGAGGCTTTTTAATGGCGGCTGCTATACTTGCCTTTTCCTTCTCTCAGGTAATTCAAATTTTTTTTTTGGTATACCTGATTCGTCTCCCGATCCAAATTGCGAAGGGAATTCATGGTGTTTAAGAAGTTGTTTTGGAGGTTTGGATAAGTTGCTAATTGAGAGTATGGGACTAATTAGTATGTTTGATCCATGAATTTATAGACCAACGAAATCTTATAATTTATTGCCTAATTTTGAAAATGGGTTATATGGACAAAATATAATTGACCTAACGTGAAATAAAATAAACTGTTGATAAAAAAATACAGGCGGCAATTAAATCTCTCTGAATCATAGCCGCCCTTCTTGCATTAGTGTCTTTTCCCTTTCTCATATAATAATTTGGTTTATGAGAAACAACAAGCTGTTATGAGCGTCATTCTTTCTTTCTCTAACAGATTTTTTGTACTGTACTTGGGCATTTTGAAAATGATGTGTTTTTTAGTTTCTTTGTTGAAATATTCTATGCTTCATATATCATGTGATCGTCCTTTTTAATTGTGCATATGCTAGCCTAAACAACACAACTTTAATAAAGGGATGTGGGTGGACCGGATTTGGACAAAGTCCTGATAGATCCAAATGCAGAGCATTTTTTTTATATTAAATCTGTAGGTCTCAGTGCGTATAACTCACTAAATTAGATGGGTGAATGACTCACTCCACTAATATTGATTTCTTTTTCGAGTTCTTTTGAAGAGAGATACCTGGGCTGAGTAGATCAGCTGAGCTGACTGGAAATAGTGAAGTAAACAAATGTAAGGAAATAAGACATCGATTTTATACTGGTTCGACAACTTGTGCCTACTCCAGTCCCAAGAGTGTGTCTTGGCTTTAATCCACTAATCTCAACTTCTTTACCCTAGGCGGAGAAGTCTTTCACAAATTTCTCCAATAACAAATAAATAGCCTCCTTACTGTGATCGCTCACCGCAGAGTATAATATCCTTTTCTACTAGCAACTCAGATTTTCTAAACGACTGAAGGACTCGACTTATAAAAAACGTTGATCCTTTTACAAAACAGCTATTACAATGATTGTTCTATTCTAGTATCTCAATTTAAGCAGAGTGTAGGTTGAGTAATTTCTTCTCCATTTGAATTTCTTGTAAACTATGATTTTGACAGAGTTTTAGCTTGTACGAAATTCTAGGTGTAATCACCATGTTCTAATGCTTGCCTTCATGCTCCTTTTATAGGTTTGACGCTTGAATTAGCCGTTGAACTTGTTTGGCATCTTTAAATCTCCAGCTCAGATTTCGCTCGTTCCACTTCAAATCGATCCGTTAAAAGATAGAATTGCACCGTTGTGAAGTAGAATTCAATCCATTGTGAGAGGGATTGAATTTCATTAGAATCATGTATTATTTGTCTCCTCAATGCCGTAATCCGTTTGAGAGATTGAGCGCGCTATTTACTACATGTCATCTTTCCATTCCTCTAGTACTCTGACGATCTTGCGGTAGCGCACGGTGACAAGAGATACACACAATATTTGATCCATTTTGACTTTATCTTGTTGCAACTTTTCTCTGACACCCTTTTTGTTAGTTAGCATTGTTAGTTATGATGTATGCCCTTAAGGCAATTAGGGCGATATAACTTAATTATGTATTAGTAAGAATAATTTGTTCATTTAATAAAAGCATTTAATCTTTTGTTTATATTGATGTATTCACATATATTATGACTGGCTAAAATATATTCATTGATATCTATGTACTAAAGTCCTTGACATAAACATATCATGAAGTGAGAGATATCATAGTGGGACTATGTTTAGTGAGACCTGTTTCATGTGCAATTATGATTATGTCTAAACTATCCCTAGTTATAGTTTCATCAAGAAAGGATATTGATGGAACAGTAAGACTAGCATGTGGCCAACTTTCTTGGAAAGGGTCCAAGCAGTTGACCTCCTAAAGACTGAAGGTGTTGCCTTGAGTTTGACACATGGATATATCTGGAAGATATATTGAAGATCGCAGTAAGATGAACACTTGGTATATATATCAATGTGTAAGTGTTTATCTTCATGCAGTAGCTTTACGAATATCCTCACACTTGAGATGCTAGTTACCTTGTGTGATACTGTCGCTATACTTCGTGTCATACCTATTCACTCATTAATTTAGGGTGCAACGGGTTATTACGGGTATAGTGATGACAATATGTTGGTAAGCTATGTAATCGGAAAGAATCCATTGCTCCGGATATATTAAGGAGTTGTACCTAGATGTTTGTTGAAGTGATGATTATTATAAACCTTTGATCAGAGTATGTGATTGATAGAAATAGTTTCTAGTCAAACACACTATGGTAAAAAGTAATATACTTCGGTAACAAGTAAATAACTAGGATAGCTTGGAGCAACCTAGCTATTGGGGGGTTAATACTTTAATCAAACCCAATAAACCAGATGCTACTAATATTAAAGAATGGAAGAAGTTCATCGCATCGGACGACTATTGCATAAACCAGGATTAAGTCATAAGCACAAATGACATTCTAGGTAATGGGGGATGGTGGACCCTTGCTAGAGGCGTACTATAGTCGTTTAAGGTAATTGAGTTCTATTCACGGTCTAGAACCTCGAGCCAATAGTTCCTATAGAACAAGGATTGCTCAAACCTTAATAACTCAATACTTCGGGAACCTATAAGGTCACACACATAGAACTTTCATCGGACTAGGTAAAGAATTAATACACTTAGTCTATACGAGAATATTAAATGTGGGATGGTTAGACTATTACCTGGTTAGACCAGAGAATTTATTTTGACTGGTAACTAATTTTATTAGGGTCATAAATAAATTAAAGTGTTCATTAAAATGATTAAATCATTTTCTGGTTAAGCCATAAGTTTATTTTGACCAACAACAAATTTTATTAGGGTCATAAATAAATTAAAATGATTAAATTATTTTCTTGTTAAGCTAGTAATTTATTTTTGCCGGTAACTAATTTTATAAGGGTCATAAATAAATTAAAAGAAAGGATGATTAAAAGAGAAATTTTCCGTGGACCTATGAATTTATTTATAGGATCCAAACATACAAAAGGGCCAGCCCAAAAAGGGGCTTGCCGCAAGCTGGGCTTGCGGCATGGGTCGCAAGCCCATAAGAAGCTTGCGTTGAAGCAGCTTGTGTGACAAGACAAGCATAAGCTTGTCGCCCAAGCTAAAGGGTAGGATGGGGTTTTTCCCCATCCAAGAATTTAATGAGGGGAGCTCCCCGTTTCCCTATAAAAGGAGCTTTCCTCCTCATTTCAACGCACCACTTCTTTCTATAAGCTCTGACTTGAGATTCTAATGCATTTTCTCAAGTCAACTTAGAAGAATAAATTTAAAGAGTCCATTTAGTTAATATTTCGGGTGGGTTTTGGAGTGGTCTAGCAGTTACTCAAAACTCTGTTGTTCTTCCTCTAGGGAGGTTTTGGCTGATAGGGTTCGTATGGATACTCATAGAGGTTATTCTACTGTGAGCACGGGATTTTACAGTCCCTCTCGCGAGACGATGATGATGTGTACCCGATTTTAATGCCTCAAAATAAAAGTTCTCTTTAGAATTTTAATTACCAAAATAATATTCCTTGTGAATTTTATACTTGGTAAAATCCAGTTCGGCGTGGCCGATAACGCGTCCGGTAGGAGCTTGAACCAATGATTTACACCTAAATTAAATAATACCCATTAAAATATAATTAAAATTCAAAAAGATGCCTTTCCACCCACTATTAAACCACTTTTCCAGACTTTTTAGTCTTTTTGACCCGTTGGTAGTCGGTATGCTAGAGGCTGATGCCACCAGCGGCATCAACCTTGCCACCGGCGGCATCACCATACTGCCGGTGACATGATGATATCGCCGGCGGCATGGCCTAAAATGGGTCCCTCCATAGACAGCCTATCGGCCACTTTCGGCGGAATAAGTCAAAAAGGTCTCGAAAAACACCCCAATTTGCCTATAAAAAGACACCTTAGGCTGAAATGAGGGGGGAACAAAGGGGGGACTGAAATTGTATAGGGAAGGAGCTAAAATTGGGCGATTGAGAGACTGAAATTGAGAGAGTAGATCTTAGTGAGATAAGAATTAGAAAAGGCAGGAAAAAGGATTCTAATCCATTTTTCCCGATTTTTCTTCTTTGAACTCTCTGATGGTGAGCTTAAAGTCAGCGGGTCTTTAAATCAAAATCAACTTGACAGGATTTAGAGACCTAAAACTCTTAAATTGATAGTTAAATCATCGTTGCAAGCTCCCCGGAGGTGTTACTTTTCAGTTAACGAAGAGTTGGATTCACTACCCTGAGGTGAAAATCATGAGTCTCATAGCTCTTTGGCATTATTATTATTGGTTTGTGTTAATTTTTGTTGATTTGTGTTCATTTTTGGGTTTTCGATCACTTTGACTGCCGACCGCTGCTGCTGCAAGAAATTGAAGTCATTAGAGACATGTGATGTTGCCAGCTATATCACCCATATCGCCAGAGACATCGTTGATACCGCTGTTAGCATCGCGCTCCCTAGAGACCTCGCTTTCTTGCGAGACCTTTTCTTTACGGTACTCAGAAAGCCCTATGCCTGTCTGCATACTGATGTCGCCCGCGACACAATCGATGTCACCGACGGCATCAGCCATGCCGCCAGCGACATCAACCATGTCGCCGGCGACATCAGTTGCCTCGTCGGCGGCATGACTTTTTGGACAGCAGTATTATTTTTGTTTGTTCCCAAACTAACTTATTTTCTGAAGCTAGGACCTATAGTGTAACAATGGAGTTTCAAAACCCCCTGAAAACAGACCCCACCCACAACGAGTGGCATTTTCACCTATAATCCGATTAAAGCAACGATTGAATCTAAAATTTGGATAAAAATGGAATTTCCCCGTAAACGCCATTCAAACCTCATTTTAGCCATCCAATCGGGCCTTATGATATTGTAAATAAAATATGCCATATTCGTGCCAACCATCTTCTGCAGGTAGATGTATATCGGACATTCGGGTATTTTATTTATAGCGTAGAAAATGTACGGGACTTGAAAACTTTGTAATAATTTTACTTTCCACACTTATTTTTTCTTTTATGGCTGTAAATATTTTATTTATTGCTTCAATTGCTTGATAAATGTGAAAATAACAAAATAACTGAAAATTACAAATAAATAGGATGGATTAAACCGATTAAGAAAGAATGAAGTATCTTAACTTGGCCTGATGTAAAGTAGATAACATCATCCGAGCTCGGAATCTCTACTTAAGGTAAGGTCCAACCACCCGGTCGGAAAATCGTATCGAAAAATTTCCCGGTTGAGCTGAACCGGGTGGCGACTCTATTTTAAGTACAGAATTTTCGATCTCATATCTTTTGGGCATTTAAACATGCAAAATCAACTTTCAAATATATCACACTCATCTCCCCGTCACTCAAATAGGCCGGCCCGACCGGGACCGTCCCCGCGCTGCAGCCGCGCGAGGCGTCATCCGCTCACAGTGGTGACTCTGCTGGGGATACTCTTTAAACTTGAACTTTCTTTCATAAAGTTTAAAAGATTTTGACGATGTATTGAAATCATTGGCAAAATTAAAACTTCATTCTTTTTTATAATATTTTATCCTCACGCGTGTAGATAGTTCGGTAATTTTAGGTGCCTTATTTTACCCGAGAAGCTCACGAAGTATCACTGATGCCCTATTGGAATTGAGGATGCCTAGTGGGTGAATCACTCGTTTTAACCAACACGTAAACTCCTATGATCGCACCTATTTGGGTAGTGGTTGAGTAACGTGGAATCAAGGTGAATAAGAACCTTCTACATCAACAACCCTATACCAAAGCCGCGTTAGAAAAAGCCTTAGCACATCATTCCCCTTAGGATTACCGAAAACAAATAAATAATTAGGACGCGCTTCTTTCGCCATTACTGGTGAAGAGGCCAAACTCCATCGTTCCAAAGAGGCGTTACATGGGAGTCATAAGGTTGGAAGAGGGGCGATTCATGTACTATGTGCTCTGTGATCATGTACCCCCCATGCATCGGCTTTAAGAGCCGAAAATGAATTAACTTACCCTTACCACTTCCACCCATGGAAGAGGTTCAGCAACATACATAGGACTTCTCTTGTGCCTCTATTGCGTCACCATATGTGGCTATGTAAGACGTGAGATACAAACGTCCCACGTATGTTGGAGGGATAAGCCATCACATTATCTCTGACCACATCTACGTGTAGCCATACATATCACGCACCGCTTCCAATAAAAAAAGACATACATACATACCATCCATACCATTTACAACCCATTCATGGTCTGACCTATGGCTTATGATCCTAAACAATCTTCCTCTTAAACCAAGACCTTCACAACCAGCCATGTCTCTTCCTCACAATGACAACTCTACCTTACCCAGAGAACAGACTAGTCTTCCCCCTACCTCAGGAGCAATAATTCACCCACCGTCTCTTGGATTAGAGATCAGCGCTGCTATCATCTAGTTTCTAAACTCCGATCAGTTCCAAAACATCATTCAGGAGCTAGTATGTGTATCCGTTAAGAAGGCCCTAGGAAGTCAGGACTTCGACCAGGTCATGCGATCTCCTGGCATGACATTCGATAGCAATACACTCTAGCAATCACCGCCAACCGCTTACCCCGGACAAAGAGGAGGAGCCCAGAGTCCAATTCTTCCACCATTCTTTAACACCTTACCACCAACGTTGGTCACCCCATCACAATTTAAGATCCCCGCTGTCCCGACGCTTCCTCAATATAATTAGGTCATGCAACACAAAGTTGAAGACTTCTCGCATCAATTAATGATAGTAGGCTGCAATCAAAAAGAGGGGAGGGTCCAATCAGAGGAGAACCAAATCTTTCAAAGCACTGACTCACCCATACCCCTACCGCAAATCATGGTGGACCAAGAGACTTCTCAGAAATTAGCACCAGCTGCCATTATTCAGCCAAACGATGGTCTTAAGTGTAGAACAAATCCTTGAAAGCTGCCGCTTAATGTAATCTTCACCGGATTAAGGGAAGCTGGCATTCTTAAACCTCTTCGCGAATTCAATCCCCCCATGAGAGAAGAAGGAAAAGGCTTTTACAGATATCACATATTGTCGGGTCACCACACCAATCATTGCAAAGCTTTGGTCCGTACCATCCAACGTTTGGTGGAGGATAAGAAGATTATCGACCCTGAAAGGGCATCCTGCCCCTTACCAGAGTCTGGCAACCACACACGGACGATTAATCCCGGCTTTTCCAAATGACGAAATGCGCCTCAAGATCTCATCAAGGCCATCTACTCCAATGGTAGGGGAAAATCGCGCTCCGACAGCGAGGATGAAGAATCCCGATTTGCAATCCTTAGAGTTCAGACTTTTTAGCTCCATGGGCAACTTCCATTTTTCTTTCTTATGTCATGTTTTTATCATTTGATCCGCATCTTCATATGAGCATACATGTGATGCTTTCAGTATTTAAGAAATTTTTATTAAATGAAATTATGCTGAGTACAGATGTAGGCTCTTATGTGGTAATTAAATCCAATAACTTAACCCCTGTCAAACACATGTGAGGTAATAAAGTGCTTAAAGACCATGATAATGCTTTTGCTTAGCTCAATAATCGTATTGTTGAAACGCCATGGGTCTCTTCTAGAATTAACTCAACAACCCTGCAACGGTACACCTTCAAGCTACCAAAGAAGTATCAACCGGTCCCCTGAAATAGAGAATCAAGGCTTACACCCAATAGAGCCCAACCTCGATCAAATAAACATTGTAGCCAAATGTCACCACCAAGGAGATGGTAAAATTCACAGAAAAACACATCTTCACTCAACACAAATCAACCCTCATCAAACCCCTCGACCAATAAAAATCAGAATTGTAACCACCTCCTAGAGCATCAAGTCTAAAGGCAAGCACCTTTATCCCACAAGCCACAAAGATGATCGCACAACCAATGTCACGATCAGCTCGCTGAATAATCCGACAAAGCAAACTACCGCTTCATCTTTCAAAGGCACCAAGTAAAAATCCCCTAAACCAAATATCACTTGGTCAAAACCCCCAACCACCGGTACAAGGGGCAAATGCAAGCCTAAACAAGAAGGGCTGTACAAACCATAGACTGAAGGAGCACCCAGAATAGCTATCAGAATGATAATTGAACTGATAAAGCTCTGTGTAGGCCCCAAAACTCCCACAAACTAAAACCCCTTGCAATGTGGCCAACCAGAATCAAAACAAGGTTTCTCGATCTAACTTTGAAGGCTAAAGAAGGTGAAAACCGAACGGGCACTAAGGACCTTGGAGAATCTACAAAGGCTCAACCGAGTACACGGGACCAAATTAGATACCCAACACCCTTACCAAGAGTCATAGACCCGGCACAGAAACGTTCGAGTCCTTCTGATATCGATGTTAATGAAAAGTTCAGACCAAATTGAGAAGGCTGTCATATGGCTAAGGATGGTACTGAAGTCATGAGCATAGACAAGAGCGAGTTCATCGATCTAGTCAACCAGGATAAGCTTAAGCATTATCGGGCCTAAACAAAAGAAATAAATTAGAAAAGCGGCACACAAAAATATATATATATATATATGATAATCACCCGCCTTTCGGTCTTTTACTGATAGGACAAAATTAAGGCGACACCCGACTGTTGGTATCCTACAAATCAGCCGTGCAAAAATTAGGGGATAAGTCAATAACGCCTGTTGAACTGAAAACCCGAAAAGGGCGGTTCAGATAAAAATTGGGGCACGAAAAAAAATAATGAGATGTTAACTTGAAAACCTGTGAAGGCTGGTTAACACCAGGGGTTCTGTTAATGGAAATGATTGCTAATGTCTTGTACTCAAGTTAGATTCACTCGATAAAAGTGTCTTTATACTGAAACCTCCGTGTTTGTGATTGTATGATCGTCTGGCGATTGAGTGATGGAATCATCACAGATAAGCTTAATTGAAGAAGCTCCAAGCTCATTAAAAAAAATCCGGATAGACTGAAAACATCTAGGTCTATGCAAAAATCGGAATAAGTCTGTTAGGTCGAAAACTCGAAAGGGCATTCTTTGCAAACGTTAGAGTCAAGGTGGAGCCCGAATCTCTCCAGATCTGTGTTCCCTAGGCTCTATAGGAACCCCCATAGTTGTTAAGTGTGGTTCACCAAAGCAGAATTTGAAGAAATGGCCGAATATGTGTTTTTTAAAGTTGATACCGCCGGCGATATGATCAATGCCGCCGGTGATATGGACCAATTTGGGCGATATTAGTTGATGTCGCCAGCGACATGAATATAGGCAGTTTTAAAGCGATGCACCTGGCGATATGAATTATACCGCCAGTGGCATGGAGTTGATTTTTTGGGCGGCATCAGAAGCATTTCTTTCATTTTCAGACCTGTACAAAACCTGTAAACAATCCTATGCTATGTTTCCAATGCCTTATCAAACTGCAATTCATTTTTGTATTCAAAATAAAAAGCCCGGAGGTGTAAATCACTCAAAATGTACCAAAACATCTAGCCTACGACAAAGCTAAATTATCCAAACCCTAATGTATCGAGGGTAAAAACAAAGAACTAAAAAGCAAAATGAAATAAAACTAAGCATGCCCGCCACTACAGGCCGGACGGGATGAAATGTCATCAGGGCTCGCAAGCTAATCACCAACATCATCCTCATCTTCCTCCCTTCCCTCTGTCATGGGTACACTGTTAGACTCCTCGATCATGGCAGGCGGGCGTCGGCCGGCGGACATCTTGATCCCCCTACTACTGGTGCTCTCGGGGTGCACATGGTCCAAGTTTTGCTTACTTCTCCGTTCCTGAGCGGTGGCTACCAGCTGACCCTCAAGATCACTCACGCGATGCTATAGGACCGCAGTCTTCTCCTCGTACTGCCGTCGAGCTACATTAGCATCTGACAAGGAAAGGGCTAAGAAATCCTGCAAACTAGAGAAAATATCAGCAGTGCATGTCATGCATAACATCCATACATACATCCCATCTTAACATGTGCATAAAATACCTGAGCAAGGAGCGACTGTCCAATGAGGGTACCCAGAGAACAAAATTGTTCTCTGTGAGATGGTCCGCATGGCTCAGCACTACCTAGAAAATCCAAAAGGCAAAGCCTTAGACACCCGCATCCAAGGCTTAATAAAAAGATAATTATTAGGCCTTACATAAGTAGTATTTTCGGGCATGAAAATCGGAGCTTGCCAGCTCGAGCCGATATTCCTATTGAGGAATTCACCTCGGGAGTTCATCAGCAGGAATGTGGTTTCCAACGGATTGTCCAAACGTCCCTCCATAAAGTTTATGCCCTCCGGCACACCATAGTGCCGGGTCCAACTTTGGTTATCCTGGCCCCTCTTTCTCGCGGGTTCCTGAAAAACATGAAAGCCACACGTCAACAACATTCCTAAATGACTTTAAAATCATACACACAAGCACAATCATACCTTAAAAGAACATTGCTCCCCTTGGGACATTGGCATGCTCCCTCCAGCTAAGTCCGCACCCACCTGATCCTCCCCCTCGGGGTCGATCGCAACATCCCCTTCAAGCGCCTCATCCTCATCATCATCTTCCTCATCCATGTCCACAATGCCTTTGAGGCACCTCTTCTCATCCTTCATTCGTTGGTCGTTGTGATACTCAATCGTATCATTTCTGTGGATGCGAGGACACACGGGGAACAGACACTGCAGAAGCTGCTCGTAGAGGCCAGGGATGCTGGGGATCACTCGGCCGTTCCCCTCAATGTAATCAGCCTTGTCAGCCTCAGAGGAGATCACCAAATGGGGCCACCATAAGCCCTTGGGAGGATCGGCAAGCACTGATCTAGCAACCATCGGGACAGACCTCCAGCCCCGGACGCGCTCGCCTAGGTACCACTGCTGGGACAGAGGGCACTCAATCACGAACCGGCGGTCATCTACCTCCCTCTGAACCCTTGCGACCTCGGCCAAATTCTCCACCCTATTGAATGGATCCAGGACCAGCTACATCAAAACAACCAATATAAGTCCATAAGCAATTTTTGTTTTCTCTAATTGTAAAAATAAAGACTAAATCAAAAAAATTGCATACCGAGCTCAATCGCACGCTCCTTAGGACCTCCCTATATTTCGTAGGGTACTTGGCCTTCCCATCGATGCCCCCAAACTAGCAAGCGAGGAAGTGAGAGCCCGACGGCACAATCTTCTTAAACTCCACCGTTGGGAGGATCTGATGCTCGAAGGCCCAAGCCTGCATAAATAAAGACCAATCAATTCAAAAAGCGTCATACAATAAATGAGAACGTGTACTATTAAGTAAAATACTTCCAAAGAGATGTACCTGGAGTAGCAGGTGGCAAAGACGAAGGGTCTTCCGGGCTCCCATGTCCAGCGCATGGTACAGCTGAGCTAAGATGGCCCTCGGCCAATTCTTCCTTCTGATTCCCGGCACGTCTTACACAGCAGTTATAAGCACATAATTGATCTTACTCCCTGAGATTGGGAAAAATAGTACAGTGAGTAGAGAAATCACAAAGGACCAAACACAAGCCTCCCTCTCTTCCTCGGGCACTACATCCACCCGGGTCCAGTGATGGTATAACTCTCTATAGGACAACCGCCTAGAAATGGGCTTCAGACAAAATAACTCCTTCACCCGCCTCACCACGGGCCTCTCAACATGGTACTTATCCATGTAAGCATCAAAATGTATGACTTCATCCGTCCAAGGGGGGCCGGTCATGGCTACTACGCCAGAGGGGGTAATCGTAGCTTCCCCAAAAGAGAAGTGGAAAGTATGGGTAGTCTCGAACCACCTCTCAGTTAGGGCCGTTACTGCTGAATGAGAAAGCTTAGGCATCAGCATTGGCATTATCCGCGCCAAGTCCCCAAATCCTATCTCATTAATGGCAAGCGCGAGCTCGGGGTCGTTCTCCGAGATATGGTGCCACCATTCACCGATGGTGCCCATTCCCCCTATGTAAGTCAGTTCATATGGCTGTAAAATTAGAAATAAAATGGATCTGTCCTGCCTATTTTTTCATCAGAAGAGCTGCTGATGTCACTTCTACTAAAAGCGATGTCGCCAGCGGCATCAATCCATACCGCCAGCCGTATGGATGATACTGCCGGTGACATCACCTTAAAAAGAAGCGACATCAGACTCTTATAAGCCTTTTTGCAAGGATTGATGCCGCCAGTGACATCACTCATGTCGCCGGTGACATCACTATATCTGGGCAGAACCAGTTTTCTCCCAAAATCGCACCCATCGTGCCAAAACCACAAAAATCGCAATCAATCAAACAATAAGCCCAAAAACGATAAAAATCGATCCTAAAGCATGCAATATGGTCAATCATTTCACATTTAAACTCCTATCATGGCACAATTTCAAATCTAAAGCCAAATCAAATTGAACCCAAAAAGAGGAGATTCGGGATTTATGAGATTACCTGAACATAGCAAAGGTGCTTCTCCTTATCTGGGGTTAGATTGGTGATGGGAGAATTGATCCCATAGCCATACATCTTGGCTGTCTCCTTCAGGCCATAAGCGGTAGGAACAGAGAGGATTTTTAACCCCTCAACAGAAGAATCGGGCAAGTTCTCCCTAGCCTTGGATTTGCCCCTGAAAGCCTTGGTGATTCTCTTCATGATTTCAAAGACAAAGGAGAAAAATCAAAAAACCTTGGAGAAGAGAAGGTGAGGGGGGTGCGGTTTCTGGATAATGAGGAAGAAGAGAGTTTTAATTCCTTTTTAAACTACGGCACGGAATTCGAGGAGTTTAAAATTAGCTGAAACTATCCGTTCATACCGTCGATGACATCAATCTATGTCGCTAGTGACATCACTTATGTCGCCGGCGACATCGCCCCCTTTCAGTTCAAATTTTGAAATTGCTTAACCAGTTAAAGCTACCACGTGGCACTTATACCGCCGGCGGCATCAATCCATATCGCCAGTGACATCATTCATGCTGCTGGCGACATCGCTCCTCCAATTCAGATTTTTGCACAAGCCCAATCGAAGGGCAATCTCTTTAAAGTGAAAGTCCGACCAGAGGACAATCACTATACCAAACACAAGCCCGACCGAAGGGCAATCTCTTCAAAGTGAAAATCCAACAAAGGACAATCACTATACAAAAAATAGAAGCCCGACCGAAGGGAAATCTCTTCAAAGTGAAAGCCCGACTAAGGGACAATCACTCCACAAACCATATGCTCGAGCGAAGGGCAATCTCCTCACAAAGTGAAAGTCCGACCAAAGGACAATTATTCCACAAAGCACAAGCCCGACCAAGGGGCAAACCTCTCTACAAAGCACAAGCCCGACCAAGGGGCAAATTCTCCACAATGTGCAAGTCCGACCAAGGGACAAGCACCTCACAAAGTGAAAGCCCGAACAAAGGGCAATCACTCCACAAAACATGAGTCCAACCGAAGGGTAATCTCCTCACAAAGTGAAAGCCCGTCCAAGGGGCAAGTACTCCACAAAGCACAAGCCCGACCAAGGGGCAAACCTCTCTACAAAGTACAAGCTCAACCAAGGGGCAAATTCTCCATAATGTGCAAGTCCGACCAAGGTATAAGCACCTCACAAAGTGAAAGCCCGACCAAAGGGCAATCACTCCATAAAACATGTGCCTGACCGAAAGGCAATCTCCCATAAAGTGAAAGCCCGCCTAATGGGCAATTATTCCACAAAGCACAAGCCCGACCAAGGGGTAAATTCTCCATAATGTGCGAGTCTGACCAAGGGACAAGCACCTCACCAAGTGAAAGCCTGACCAAAGGGCAATCACTCCACAAAACATAAGCCTGACCAAAGGGCAATCTCCTCACAAAGTCAAAGCCTGACCAAGGGACAATTTCTGCAAAGCTCAAGTCCGACCAAAGGATAATCTCTATAAAGCTCAAGTTCGACTAAAGGACAAACTCTCCATAAAGCTCAAAGTCTGACCAAAGGATAATTTTTGGAAAGCATAAGTCCGACCGAAGGATAAACTCTCCACAAAGCTCAAGTCCGACCAAGGGATAATTTTCATGAAGCTCAAGTCTGACCAAAGGACAATCTCTACAAAGCTCAAGTCCGACCAAAGGACAAACTTTCCATAAAGCGCAAGTCTGACCAAGGGACAATTTTCGTGAAGCTCAAGTCCGACCAAAGGGCAATCTCCGCAAAGCTCAAGTCTGACCAAAGGACAATCTCTAAAAAGCTCAAGTCCGATCAAAGGACAAACTCTCCACAAAGCTCAAAGTCTGACCAAGGGATAATTTTTGTGAAGCATAAGTTCGACCGAAGGACAAACTCTCTACAAAGCTCAAGTCCGACCAAGGGACAATTTTTGCGAAGCACAAGTCCAACCAAAGGACTATCTCTATAAAGCTCAAGTCCGACCAAAGGACAAACTTTCCATAAAGGGCAAGTCCGACCAAGGGACAATTTTCGCGAAGCTCAAGTCCGACCAAAGGATAATCTCCGCAAAGCTCAAGTCCGACCAAAGGATAATCTCTACAAAGCTCAAGTCCGACCAAAGGACAAACTCTCCACAAAGCTCAAAGTCTGACCAAGGGATAATTTTTGTAAAGCATAAGTCCGACCGAAGGACAAACTCTCCACAAAGCTCAAGTTCGACCAAGGGACAATTTCCGCGAAGCTTAAGTCCGACCAAAGGAAAATCTCTACAAAGCTCAAGTCCGACCAAAGGACAAACTCTCCACAAAGTGCAAGCCTAACCAAGGGACAATTTCCGCGAAGCTTAATTCCGACCAAAGGACAATCTTTACAAAGCTTAAGTCCGACCAAAGGACAAACTCTCCATAAAGCGCAGGTTCGACCAAGGGACAATTTTCGCAAAGCATAAGTCCGATAAAAGGATAAACTCTCCATAAATCTCAAAGTCCGACCAAGGGATAATCTCTCTGCAAAGCGTAAGTCCGACCAAGGGGCATCCTTTCCATAGAACATAAGTCCGACGGAAGGACAAACTCTCCACAAAGCTCAAGTCTGACCAAGGAATAAATTTTTGCAAAGCATAAGTCCGACCAAGGGATAACCACTCCACAAAGCACAAGTCCGACCAAGGGACAATCTCTACAAAGCATAAGTCCGACCAAGGGGCAACCAATCTACAAAGCGTAAGTCCGACCAAGGGGCAACCAATCTACGAAGCGTAAGTCTGACCAAGGGGTAAACCAATCATCCCTCAGGTATCATTCCTAGCCCTTTCTCTTTCGTGCGATCATACTGACATATGGCAGTAGTGATCCCCCGAGGGGTAGCCTGTGAGCAAGGGATTTCACGGTCCCCCTCGTGAGATGATGATGACGTGTACCCGATTTTAATGCCTCAAAATAAAAGTTCTTTTTAGAATTTTTATTACCAAAATAATATTCCTTATGAATTTTATATTTGGTAAAATCCAGTTCGGCGTGGCCGATAACGCGTCCGGTAGGAGCTTGAACCGATGATTTGGACCCAAATTAAATAATACCCATTAAAATATAATTAAATTCAAAAAGATGCCTTTTCACCCACTATTAAACCACTTTTCCAGACTTTTTAGGTTGTTTAACCCATTGGTTGTCGGTATGTTGGAGGCTAATGCCAGCAACGGCATCAGCCATGCCGCCGGTGGCATCACCATACCGCCGGTGGCATCAGCCATACCGTCGGTGACATCATCATATCACCGGCGGGATGGCAAAAAATGGGTCCCTCCACAAACAGCCTTTTAGCCACTTTCGGCAGAATAAGTCAAAAAGGTCTCGAAAAACACCCCAATTTGCCTATAAAAAGACACCTTAGGCTGAAATGAGGGAGGGAACAAAGGGGGGAATAAAATTGTTCAGGGAAGGAGCTAAAATCGGGCAATTGAGAGACTAAAATTGAGAGAGTAGATCTTAGTGAGATAAGAATTAGAAAAGGCAGGAAAAAGGATTCTAATCCCTTTTTCCCGATTTTTCTTCTTTGAACTCTCTGATGGTGAGCTTAAAGTCAGTGGGTCTTTAAATCAAAATAACTTGATAGGATTTAGAGACCTAAACCTCTTAAATTGACAATTAAATCATCATTGCAAGCTCCCCAGAGGTGTTACTGTTTAGTTTACGAAAAGTTGGATTCACTACCCCGATGTGAAAATCCTGAGTCTCATAGCTCTTTAGCATTATTATTATTGGTTTGTGTTAATTTTTATTGATTTGTGTTCATTTTTGGGTTTTCGGTCACTTTGACTACCGACCGCTGCTGCTGTAAGAAATTGAAGTCACCGGAGACATGTGATGTTGCCGGCTGTATCACCCATGTCGCTAGAGACATCGTTGATACCGCCGTTAGCATCACGTTCCCCAGAGACCTCACTTTCTTGCGGGACCCTTTCTTTGCGGTACTCAGAAAGCCCTGTGTCTGTCTGCACACTAATGTCGCCCATGACACAATCGATGTCGCCAGCGGCATCAGCCATGCCGCCAGTGACATCAACCATGTCGCCGGTGACATTAGTTGCCTCGTCGGCGGCATGACTTTCTGGACATCAATATTATTTTTGTTTGTTCCCAAACTAACTTATTTTCTGAAGCTAGGAGCTATAGTGTAACGATGGAGGTTCAAAACCCCCTGAAAACAGACCCTACCCTATAATGAGTGGCATTTTCACCTATAATCCGATTAAAGCAACGATTGAATCTAAAATTTGGATAAAAATGGAATTTCCCCGTAAATGCCATTCAAACCTCATTTTAGCCATCCAATCGAGCCTTATGATATTGTAAATAAAGTATGCCATATTCGTGCCAACTATCTTCTGCAGGTAGATGTATATCAGACATTCGAGTATTTTATTTATTGCATAGAAAATGTACAGGACTTGAAAATTTTATAATAATTTTACTTTCCGCACTTATTTTTTCTTTTATGGCTGTAAATATTTTATTTATTGCTTTAATTGCTTGATAAACGCGAAAATAACAAAACAACTGAAAATTACAAATAAATAGGATGGATTAAACCGATTAAGAAAGAATGAAGTATCTTAACTTGGACTGATGAAAAGTAGATAACATCATCCGAACTCAGTATCTCTACTTACGGTATGGTCCAACCACCAGGTGGGAAAATCGTATCGAAAAATTTCCCAGTTGAGCTGAACTGGATGGCGACTCTATTTTAAGTACGGGATTTTCGATCTCGTATCTTTTGAGCATTTAAACATGCAAAATCACTTTTCAAATATATCACACTCATCTCCCCGTCACTCAAATGGGCCGTCCCGACCGGGACCGGCCCAGCACTGCAGCCCCGCGAGGTGTCGTCCGCTCAGACCTACACTTGGAGGCTTGTGTAAGAAAGTTGTGCTAGAGCACGCTTCAACTAGTAAGTCTTCTAATTCTCCTCTATTTATGAAGTCATTTTTTAAGCATTTTTAGACTTAATAATTATTATGCTTAGGTCGTTTTGCATGCTTAGTTTATTTTATGCTTAAACTATAACTTAGAGTTATAACATGTTTAGTATAAAATATATTTATGCTAGGATATAATTTAGAATTATGGTACGTGTCGCCTATGCATGCAAACCTAAGTAGAGAATTTATTTAGTTAAGGCTTCAATTAATTGATATGCAACTGATAGAAGTTCCTAGGGACAAGGGAAAAAATTTTGAATTTCCGCCATGTATGTTATGCATGTTCAAAGTTACTGTCAGTCTCCAATAGTGGTAAAAGAGACTGCCTATTTAGTGCATAATTAAGTTAGAAGTGAACTGAGTTTTATTTTCTATATGAAATGATTTAAAGTTTATTAAATTGATTGGAACAATACGTGAACTTAGGCTTTCATTTCAAAGTTAGAAAATGGATATAGATAATTTTGAATAAGCCTGCTCAACTTGCTCAAAATTATCAAAGACCCAATAAATTATATTAGTTACAAGGGTTATAGATGCTTTCAATTTACATGAATTGAAAGAACAAAATTTGTTAGTTCAAGAGGATCCATGGTCTTCAAGTTTGTGCCCATGTTTGTTTTGGCAAGGATTATACTTGGTGTCTACTTTTCATAGGGCACCTCTCCTACCTGGAAACCTATATCGGTGCAACTTGAATTGACCAAGAGTGGATTAAATGTGGACTAATTTATTTCTAGTATATAAGATGGTGCTTATATATGGCTTTATAACAAAGTAAAAATTAAATTATTGAATAAAAGTTTAAAGGAAATGCAATATATATATATATATATAATCTAGGTTGATGGAATAATTATAATAAAGAGCTTGAATCCACCTAAGGTTAGACCTTATAAATTAATTTTAAAATTCCCTGAATTAATATAAATTATTATAAATATATCCATCTAATAAATCCTAGATTGGGCGAGACGTCTAACATCAATAAAATTCCAAAGTAAATATATTAAGGCAAGTTATAGTCTTCCTTACTCAAATTTATAATATGGTCTTTTACGGTCATAAAAGTGTTGTGCAAAGCGTTCCTTTTCGTCTACATCGATCGGTTATAAAAATTGAGATAGGGTTTGCCTTAACAGGACTGGGTAGTGTGAGGTGTTGATGATGTGCGGGTATCCCTTGAAGCCTACCGGCAGGGCCAACTAGGGTGATTGGTTGATTAATTTAGGTGTGATGAAACCTTTTTAGTTCAAGTTTACTCGTTTTAACCAATTTTATGAATAAAAGAATCGAGACCCAAATCTCGATACAAATGATAAAGTTGCCACCCAAGTTGTCTACTTGGGAAAGAGTTTTGCTATGGTTCCCACTGGGCGGGAGACTCATACCTTTTGGATCAGATATTCGTGTACCGAATGAGTCACTTATTTCACATTTAGTTAATTCAAAATTTCATTCACCGCATAAAACCGTTTTATTTTCATCATTTGGGAAATTATTACGGAAATCCTATTTTCTACACTTTTTCATACTTGATTCATGCGTTTACAATTTACAATAAAGCACAAGCAATAACTGGGGGAATAAAAATTACAACCAGAGGCAAATGGGGGAATTGCAAGAGAACCTATACATTTGTTCTAAGTTATAAAACAAAAATAAATAAATTCGCCTGCATCCACTGCATCCACAAAGATTAGCACAATTTATAGCGCATCATAAGTCAGCATTTTGTTAAGAAAAATGTGATTATGTTAACGTGGTGATTTTGCAATCAATAGTGCCTGGGCGACTTCTAGGATCAGAGAGAAATAGCGGGTCTTCAGCGTATTTTGGTTTGAAAACACATTTTAACTTTTGCGGATTGATTTACCAAATTATTAGTGAAAATGATCGCATGGCAAATGGTGATGTTAGATTGATTTTATAAATTAAAAAGAGAATTTTGGGTTCTACCTGGGGGCCAGTACCTGTACGGGTAGGGTGAGACCCGTACAGGTGCTAGTAGGGACCCGTACAGGGTATGGGGGGGACCCGTACGAGTCTTGTATGGTCTGAACATAACCTTAATTTGGAAAAAATAATAGATTTATATAGATAGAGCAGAATACGAGAAATAATGATAAAATAAATGAGATGTGAGTCTCTTTGAAACTCAGGAGTGTACCTTTATTTTGAAGTGATCCCTGTGCTGAGCGAAAGTCTAGCCAAAGTAGATGATGAAATGGTGATTTTAAGACTGTTTAGGTGAGTGTTTGTGTGGACAGAACCTCCCCCAAATCCTAATAAACGAAGCTAGGAATGAATAAAATATGGACAAAACCTTAAGGAATGCGTTTTCTCCCTATTTTATATCTCCTATACCTCAACTACACCCTTTCTAAACCTATAAAAAATGGCTGAAAAATGCTATTGATTGCCTATAATAATCTTTTCTCTTTTTTTTTCTAGTCCCCTCCTCAAATGAGGTGTAAAAGCCTCTATTTGTAGGGAAAATCGGGTCTGACCGTAATAAATTGCATTCATGACCAATTTCCTCCCAAAATGGCATGGATCACCTGCTATAAAGCCTGTTTAGGCAAGTAGAGGACTCGTACAGGTTCGGGGGGACCCATATGAGTCCCTTCTAGGCATATGGGGGACTTAACCTATATGGGTCCACTAGTGAATCTGTACTACCAAGCATGACCCGTACGGGGACCCTAAGAGCAGATTAGGTCTCCAGACAAGGCCAGACTCAACTCTACAGCAGTAAGAACACCTCTGATGGATAACACCTATAAAATATTGCATTATCTGGCTCTCATCATCATTTCGT
The DNA here is from genome assembly GCA_947683365.1 of Euphorbia pulcherrima. Lineage (NCBI taxonomy): Eukaryota > Viridiplantae > Streptophyta > Magnoliopsida > Malpighiales > Euphorbiaceae > Euphorbia > Euphorbia pulcherrima. Next base: position 16,368,931 of record CANTUS010000003.1, on the reverse strand, counting down.
GAGAAGGATCGTTAAAATCAAGTGCTCACAAACTGCCCTTCATGGGATCACTGTAGATATAGATCTATATGATCTTATGATGTAAGCAACGGTTTAGAAATCATACCTAAGGTGATGAGATAGGTGAGTTCCTTTCTTGAGGAACTTCTTTCCTTGGTGTCCTTTTCTTGAGGTGGACAACATTCCTTCACTGATGCGTATCCCTTTCTTAAGGCAGATGACTTTCCTTTACAATGTGTATCCCTTGTGACCCTACTAGGAAAGGTGTGTATCCTTTTCTGAAGGCGGATCAAATTTCCTAACTGATGGTGATGTATCCATTTCCTAAGGCATATTGACTTTCCTAGTTAATGGTGGTGTATCCCTTTCCTAAGGCAGATCGACTTTCCTGGCCAATGTATCCTTTTCTTAAGGCGGATGACTTTCCTGGCTGATATATCCCTTTCCTAAGGCAAATGACTTTCCTCGTGTCCCTTTCTTAAGTCGGATTGACTTTCCTAGCTGATGGTGTATCCCTTTCTTTAGGCAAATGACTCTCCTGGCTGATGGTGGTGTATCCCTATCTAAGGCGGATTGAACTTTCCTGGCTGATGTATCTCTTTCTTAAGGCGGATGACTTTCTTGGCTGATGTATCCCTTTCCTAAGGCGGATGACTTACCTGACTGATGGTGTATCCCTTTCCTAAGGTGGATGACTCTCTTAGCTGATGTATCCCTTTCCTAAGGCGGATGACTTTCCTGCTGGGGATTTTGAATAACCTGCTAAGAGACAATAAAATCATTGAGTTAGTTACTACTTGAGATGACACATCTTGATTCTTTATTGACTTTATGGAAAACAAAATTTTTTGCCCCTTCAATCAAGAATGAAGATGTGTGGGTAAGGATTGGTCTCGGAATAAATGGTAAACTGAGTTTAGGAATGTCAGGTTTGGCCCAGTTGTTTAAGGATGAAATGCCCCTTGGAAGGTGCCCTTCGAGGGAATGCCCCTTAGGGGGAGATGCCCCTTGATTTGATCCATTTTTAGGGTGTACCCCTAGGGTGAATGCCCTTCAAGAGCTCGATGATGGGGGGATGCCTCTAGATTGATTGATTCCACTGCTGGGGAAATTTTCCTATATTTGAGTGGACCTGTATACAAAAAATCATCCCCGTTAGTGGTCAATTCAAAAATGGCTTACCTTGATTCTTGATTGAATTTGTGAAAACAAAAATTTTCCCCCTTCAATCAAGGATCAAGGTGAGCTAGGGTTTTCCCCTAATTTAACTAAAGTATGGAGTTTCAGAGAAGTGGGGTTGGCCCCTAGTCTGGACTAGATGCTCCTCGGGTGCTTTCATGAAGTTGTAGCTCAAAAATTGCCCTTTGATGGCAAAATCGACCTGTATAGGTGGGGGGGACCCGTACGGGTCATAGTCGGGGGGTTTTAAAATTGAAACAAACTCATTACATCCCACCTTACACTAAACTCTCCTACACTGAATTTCCGGCGATTTTCTCCCAAAACCGATCAAAATGTATAAAAAGATTCCAAAGATCGGCCTTTTTCCATTAAGCATGAGGATTTGCCCTGAGTAGGTGATTCGGAGCTTCGGGAGTGCCCGGTTTTGGTTGGGTATGCTTTTCACGAGGGGGATTCATTTCTTGCCCTCACCCCTACTTTTCATGTGTCCCTGGTTCAATCTCTCGATACCCACGCCTCAAAACTCTAGGTATTCAATTCAATTCACCACCTTCCACTTTTGAGGCTTTCGGAATTTATTGATTTTTTGCACGATTTAGGGTGTTTTGGAGCCTTGGATAGAGCCTAATGCATGTAACTTTAGTTTATGATGCTTTTAGGATAGTTTTGGATGACCGTTGGTTGAATTTGGGTGATTTGGGCTTGTTTGGGAAACTTTGGCGAAGGGGACTATTTGCAGGGACCTGTTCGGGTGGGGTAGGACTTTGTATGGGTCCCGTTTTTGGTACGAGTGGGGTGAACGGACCCATAAGGGTAGGGGTGGACCCGTACCGGTCCCGATTCCTTGGACAGAATATCCAAAACTTTGTCTTGGGCCACGGGTCCCGATTTTTAGGACAGAATGTCCTAAACTTTGTCTTGGGCGATTTTCTTCTAATTTTTTACTGCCCCACTAAATGTTAACCCTATTAAACTATGTTTTTATCCTTATAGTTCCAGTATAAGACAGTGGGAGCCCTGAGCTTCTACAAAAAATGGTATGAGGAGATCTATACCGCGGGGGATACCAAGCTACTAGCCCATATAGACTCATTCGAGTTTAGTGACATCATCAGGGCCATCCCTTAGGCTTTGAAGACACAGGCCTCGGGTGCTATCTTAGCTCTTGCGGAGAGGTGGTCGGAGACAACCTATACTTTCCATCTATCGATCGGGGAGGTCACCATCACTCCCTCAAACGTGTGTGCACTAACAAGATTAGATTGGAGCAGGGATGTCATTCACTTTGATGTCTACACCGACCAATGACACTCTCGGCCTGAGGTGAAGGCCTATGTAGAGAGATTACTTGGACTTCATCCTAGAGGGATAGAAAAGCTCAAGTATGGAGAGGTCCATAGTTACTAGATCGGGCAGTCGAGCCCTATTGCTACAGGGAGGAGGGATCAGTATGCCCGATCTTTCCTACTGACCTTCCTCACCACCGTCTTCTTCCCAGTCTAGTCGAGCAACCTCAACTATAGTTTTCTGTCAGCCGTCGAGGATCTTACCGCTGTGCCGGGCAAGAATTGGTGCCGAGCCATCTTGACACAATTGTACTATAGGCTGGATATTGGAGTTCGCAGCCAGCAGTTCGAGCTTAAGATTTGCCATCTGATCCGACTAGTAATTCATGAACTGATCTCTTCTGCTTTAACCTTTTACTCGAACTACTGTGGAACTAACTTCACTTTATTTTACAAATTTGGGCCTTTGAGCATAGATTTATCCCCAGGCCAGGTTTGCCCATGCAGCCTGAGATGCCTCATATTATCTCCAGGTGGATGGGGCCTTGGTAGAATCAGGCCCTAAACATAACAGAGTATAGGGAGTTCCTTTGCTAACTGCACTCTAATCAAGTAAAATTCTTTCATGCTGAATCTGTATTTCACATTTTGACAACCATTAGTAGAAACTGTACTTACAAAGTTATGATACTTACAGTGCATTTACTTTGTGTAAGTTATTCGAGACCGGTGGGAGAGGATTGATATACACGGACACATTGAGCAGATACGGGCTGGCATAGATAATTGCCACTTTGTGTTGGAGTCTCTGCTCTCCCTAGAGTGGTATTTCGATGATAGGGTCTAAGATTGGAGGACCAGTGCCATTATAGAGAGACCGATCCCTCCCCCAATCGCACTAGGAGTCTTCTGGCCGCATCTACTTGGGACAGACCAGGGGTTGTACCTGTTGGGTGAGAGGGCCCGAGTGATGTCTGTAGGGGGTTCCTATGCTGAGTTTATCGGCTCTTCACTCCTTCCTCTCTATGAGAGGATCCATTTTAAGGACGTCTCCCTCAAGTTCCACTAGTGCGATGGTGATAGTGATGATGATGATGATGATGATGAGGGTGGACCGAGGGGCGACCACGGGGGTCCTTATATGGTTTGGAGTACTGAGGGCCCAGCTAGGTCTTCTACACCTTCTTCTCAGGTATTTTTCCTAACTTAGCCTTTGTGAATACCTTATTGCTTCTCAAAATTGACTGTGCCTTTGTGAATACCTTATTGCTTCTTAAAATTGACTGTGACCTTGAGTGTAACTATTTATTATTATAGCCTCCTGCCTCCATACGGAAGAGGTCTACTGCTGCTGCCCCTGCTGACCTAGAGCTGCCGATAAAGTAGTCTTGCACTTTGGGGAGTGTGAGAGAAGGGGTCCGATGGGCAGAGTTAGATACTTTCATCTAGCTCCTTGATCATTCGGGGAAGAGAGCCGTCAAGGAGCTTGAGGAGTATGTCCAGGCTATTGACTTTACCCCATCCAATTCTACTCACGTAAGAAATTCTGATACCTTAGATCCTCCTTTATAATTGCTGCCTAAAATATCTTGGTGCTGACATGATTTTCTTTTAAGGTCACCGTGACTAAGGCAGAGAGGATCGCAAGGGGATTCTTCTCCATTCGAGACCTGCTGCTAGCTCAGGACGCACTAGCTATTGGGAAACAATAATCCAGATCATAAAATTAAACTAAAATATCCGGATCAAGTTTGAAAGAAATAAAAACTTAATCTCCTAAATCCAAATGGAAACATCTGGACAAGATCCAACCACAAGGCCATCCATTGAAGACATCAAGTACCTAAGCATATACTGGAACTATCAGGATAGAGTTTGGAAAGGAAACAAACTTTAATCCTTCAAAAGTCAGCATCTAGAAGAACTGATTGCACTATCTCCAGACGAAGACAGATCCGAAGATTCTGAGTCTAATAGCATCCGAAAGACTCAAACATCAAGACAAAGGGAAAAGTTTCAAAGATAGCTTTTCCCTCCACCTTTTGGTCTACAAATTCAAAGATCCTTTCCCCATATGTAAGATAAAAGACAGCTTGCATTTTTTAGAAAAAGGATAAAAGAAATGATACTGGACAGAAAAAGGGTAACAACCTTTTTAACATAGACCAATGACAAAGGCGTGTGGAGCACACGGAATGGACCACTGGATAAAAGTTGGTGCATTATAAAAGGCCAAGGAAAACAATCACTGACAACTTTTCAGCCTCAATCCCTAGGATTCAAACGGGTCAAAATTGAGTGTAACGGATTGATCAACGGCTCCGGATGCGCCACATATGACCAGATCAAAGGTGAAGATTCAATGCAAGCTCAACAACCCACAATGGCTACATTTATGATAGATGCCTATAAAAGGGAAGCTTCACCTAATGAGAAGGTTGATTGATTGATTTGAAAAAGTTATTAATAAGAACATTCGCTTAAAGCAATCAACAATCACATCCCTTCAAGAATCAAATAATTCCAAATTTGTTGTAAGGATTCCTAAGTGAGTTATAAACTTAAGGAAGTCCAAAACCAAAACCTTTGTGAAAACAAAAGTGTAAGGATCTCCAACTTGGGTGTGTTGTGAGATTGGGATATAAATTAAAGTTGGTGCTTTGAGTGGGATCTTCCTGTAGGACTCAGCTTAGATTCAGGGTCGAAGTCTAAGTGGTATATCTTACTAAAAACTAAAGGACTCAGCTTGGAGTGGACTCTTTAGTGGTATATCCTACTTCCAGATGGAGTCATCATCCGAAGGCAAATACAGAGGACTCAGCTAGGAGTTGGTGTTTCTAGTGGCATATCCTACTTCCTGGAGAAGAAAAAATCTCCGGAGATAAGTTGTAAGGCTTAATTCCTGCCAGTTGAAAAGGAATTCACTAGTGAAAAGCTCAAAGAAAGGAAGCTCTGGGGACTGGAGTAGGTTGGGTCGAACCAGGATAAAACTCTTGTGTTTGAATTTCTTTAACTCTGCATTTAATTTACTGCATTTATTATATTTGCATCATCCGGACCACAAATATCTTGAACATTCAAACACGCTACACAATGACTTTTTAAAGTTTATTAATTCCACAAAAAGAGGTCATTCACCCCCCTCTGACCTTATACTTAACACATAGGGACCAATAAGTAATATCAGAGCAAGTGCTCAAAACTAGAGATCTAACAATCTCAAGCTAAAGGTCCAAAATTTTGATTTAACACTAAAATGAGTTTCCAAATCTCACAACTCTTTCTAAGGGTATGTCCATTACCCATCCTCCACTCTTCACCTATGAACACTACACATTTTGGAAAAACTGGATGAAGAACTTCATTCAAGCACAAAGCATGCAAGCATGGTTACTCATTAAAGATGGCCCGTTTGAGCCTACTCATGAAGTGGAGGGTATGATCACTCAAAAGCCATCACGTTTGTGGGATGAGAATGATTTTAAAAAGTTGTGTGAAAATGCAAATGCTATTAACATGCTTCATTGTGCTCTTACTGTAATAGAATTCAACAGGATATCCTGATGTGAGATTGCAAAGGAGATCTAGGAAAAGCTGGATGTAACCTATGAAGGAACAAGTTAAGTGCAAGAAGCAAAGATTGATCTACTCTAACAAAAACTCGAATCCTTCAAGATGGAGCCAAAAGAATCCATCAGTAGTATGAACACTAGATACAACAATCTAGTAAATGAGATGAAAAGGCTCGGAAAGCAAATCTCTAAAGTAGAAATGGTGAAAAAGGTGCTCTTAAGTCTCACCAAGGAGTGGGATAATAAGAAGACTTCCCTTGAGAAAGCTCTCATTGGCAATCTCTTAACTCAAGAACTATCCTTGGAGAGATACATCCAACAAGAGAAGAAGCCTAAAGAGAAGAAGAAAGTTATTGCACTTAAGGCAGAATCCACCGGATCAACTTCATCCGGAGAAGAAGAGCAAATCATTGAACCTCAAAATACCAAGGAGCAACTAGCTTTATTAACCAGAAGGCTCAACAGGTTTCTACAAAAGAAAGAAAGGGGAAAGTCCCAAAAATATGAATCCCAAAGACCACGAGAAGGGACATCCAGAAGAGACAGGCCTAGAAAGAATTTGGAAGAAAAGAAAGATCCAGAAAAAGAAGCTGCCTATTTTGAATATAGGGAAAAAGGCCACTTTCGGACAAAATGCCCAAAGCTTAAAAGAACCAAGAAATATAAGAAGAAGGCAATGGTGGTTACCTGGAGCAACAGTGAAGAAAGTAGTAGCTCATCTTCAATAAAAGAAGAAGAGACTACCAACTGTGCATTCATGGTACTGACTGATCTAGAAGTAGAGCAATCCAGAAAAAATATCTCTAAGCAAGATACAATGCAAATTGAAGAATTAGAATCAGAATCACAAACAACATTCACTGAGGTAAACTCTTATTCTAATTCTACTTTTAATTTTGGTCTTGCTAGAGCTTTATCTATTGTGATCAAGAGTGTAAAGAAGAATGCAAAAGCAATCAAATGCTTAAGAAGACAAGTGTTAGAGATTGCTGAAGATAATGAAGCATTTGCACAAGATGTCAACTTGATCAGAGCAGCATAGCACACTGATGAAGTTGAGGAGAACTATTTAAAGAATAAAGTGCAAATACTGAGTACTAATCTGCTTGGGCTGGATAGAGAAATAGCCCTAATAAAGGAGGCATCCGGATGAAGACCTAATCCTCCACAAAGTAGGAAAAACCCAAGGCAAGCCATTCAAAGAAATCAATCTCAAGCTGCCAAAGTAAATCCAAAGTATGATAATCAAAAGGTGAAGGAGAGTAGCAGGAAACCACAAGCCCAAAGATATACTGCTGCTCAAAAGGGAAAGGCTGAGGTGGCTCACAACCAACAACCTGCCAAACAAAGAAGAAACTATGCAGCTAAAGTTGCACCTCTAACCAGCTTCTGGATACACACCGGACCATCCACCAGTGTACATAAAGCTGGATATAAAGGGAACTATAGGAAGGAAGATCTTGAAAAGATAAAAAAGAAGCAGGAATAGAATAGATCCATTGCAGGGTGCAGGTTTTATGGGAAAAACAATCATATTACTAAATTATGTAGATTAGAAAATGGTCATTATGATGTTAATCCTTGGCCTGAGATGGTTATTAACCTAAGAGGTTCCAAATCTGATTGGATACCTAAACCCACTTGATATGTTTTGCAGGTATGCCTTAGATCCAAAGTAGATCAACACATCTGATATATTGATAGTGGATGCTCAAGGCACGTGACAAGTGATGAGAAGGCCTTCATCACATTGACATGGAAGAAGGGAGGCAAGGTAAGCTTTGGAGACAATCAAAAGTGATAGATCATTGGTCATGGAACCATTGGATCTGAATTGAGGATAGAAGATGTCTCACTGGTTGATGGACTGAAATTCAACTTGCTAAGTGTGACCCAACTCTGTGACAAAGGGAGAAAAGTCACATTTCATTCCGGAGGCTGCTCAATCTATGGTAGTAAGTCCAACCAACTCATTCTTTATGCACCTAGAGTAAATAATGTCTATTTTGTAAATATTAAAAATAAGAAAAATAATATATGCTTGGTGTCTAAAGAAGAAGAATCATGGCTCTGGCACCGGAGGTTGGGACATTTTAGCATGAACCTCCTGTCCAAGTTGGCTAAAAAGAAATTGGTAGTAGGTTTGCCTAAGGCTGCTTTTGATAAGGATCATCTATGCACTGCATGTCAATTCGGTAAATAGCATAAGAAAAGTTTCCCTTCTATCTCCTATATTCCTTCCGAAATTATACTTGAGCTCTTGCATATTGATCTCTTTGGTCCAGTCAAACCATTGAGTTTAGGACGAAAAGAACATGATTGTCATTGTGGATGATTATTCTTGATAAACCTGGGTTCTCTTGCTAGCAAGCAAGGATGAAGCCTTTGACCAATTCTTTAAAACATTCATCTGGATAGAAGTACAACAGGGCATAAGCATTGCCTGCATCCGGAGTGATAATGGTGGAGAGTTCAAAAATAAGCATTTTGTTGATTTTTATGATTCCAAGGGCATTGAACATAACTTCTCTACCCTTCGCACTCCTCAACAGAATTGAGTTATTGAGAGAAAGAATAGGACTATAGTTGAAATGGCTAGAACAGTGCTTAGTGAAAATTATTTGCCAAAATATTTTTGGGGAGAGGCCGTGAATACAACATGTTATATTCTAAATAGAGCTCTCATTAGAAAGACTATAGAAAAGACCCCATATGAAATCTGGAAGGGAAGAAAACCCAAAATTTGGTATTTCAAAGCATTTAGATGTAAATGCTACATCCTTAATGATAGAGAGCAACTGGGAAAATTTGATTCTAAATCTGATGAAGCAATTTTCCTTGGCTACTCAACACATAGTAAGGCTTACAGAGTCTTCAATAAATGAACCAAAACTATGGTAGAGTCAATTCATGTGGATTTCGATGAGACTAACCGTGCAGGTAAGAACAGTACCATTCCAAAAGGTCCAGTTCCGGAAGCTGAAGACTCTGAAGAAAAAAAGGAAGCACAATTTCCTAATTCATTCTAAGTTAAAAGGTACAAAGAGGAAGACGAAGGAATATCCTTTAATTCAGAAGTACAAGTTAATCTTAACCCACAAGAGATTAATTTTATTGAAGGTCAAGAATAAGAAGCTGAGGCAGAAGTGGAACAAGCTCAAATCCAACATAAAGGATTATAAAGGGAAATTCTGACTTACAGAGATCATTCCAGTGATAATATTCTAGATGATGTTCAGAATCTAGTAAGAACCAAAGGTCAGCTCAATAGGATGATGAGCCATGCTACTTTTGTCTCTCTCGTTAAGCCGAAGAAGTTTCAAGATGCTGAAGGAGATGAAAGTTGGATGATGGCAATGCAGGAAGAGCTAGATCCATTCACCAGAAATGGTGTATGGGATCTAGTGGCACCTCCAAAGGTAAAGTCAATCATTGGCACCAAATGGGTTTTCTAGAACAAGCTAGATGAATCCGGAGTCCTGGTGAGAAACAAAGCAAGATTGGTTACCCAAGGCTATAATCAACAAGAAGGGATTGACTTTAAAGAAACCTTTTCCCCTGTAGCAAGACTGGAGGCAATTCGGATTATATGTGCTTTTGCATCATTCATGGGATTCACTCTATTCCAAATGGATGTTAGAAGTGCATTTCTTAATGGAGTCATCCAGGAAGAAGTATATGTGAAGCAGCTACCTGGATTTGAAGACCCTAAGCATCCGGATCATGTCTACAAACTGAAGAAAGCTCTCTATGGACTAAAGCAAGCTCCAAGAGCTTGGTATGAGAGACTCACTACATTTCTCATATCTAAGGGGTATATTCGGGGGAGAGCAGATACAACACTTTTCATCAAGAAAAAGAAAAATGATTTTATTCTACTCCAAATTTATGCGGATGATATCATTTTTGGAGCTACTGATGAAAGGATGTGTGAGAACTTCAGCTCTCAAATGCAAAAGGAATTTGAGATGTCTATGATGGGAGAACTCAATTTCTTCCTTGGTTTACAAATCAAGAAAAGTCCGGATGAGATTTTTATTAACCAGTCAAAATACACTAAGGAGATCTTGAAGAAGTTTGAAATAGACAAGAGCAAGCCTATGTCTACTCTAATGGGATCAGATACAGTCTTATCCAAGGATTGTGAGGGAGAAGATGTTGATCAAAAGCTCTTCAGAGGGATGATTTGCTCGCTTCTATACTTGACAGGTAGCATTCCTTACATACACTATATAGTTTTCTACTATGCAAGATATCAAGCAAATCCTAAGGATTCCCATCTCAAGGCAGGAAAGACGATTCTTAGATACCTCCTAGGAACAACTGAAGTTGGGTAATGATATCCTAGTAATGGAGATTTCACACTCCAAGGGTTCACTGATGCAGATTATGTCAGAGATACTCTTGAGAGAAAGAGTACATCCAGAGGTTGCCATTTCCTTAGAGATTGCTTAATATCGTGGTACAGCAAGAATCAAGCTTCAGTTGCCTTATCTACCACAGAAGCGGAATATATGGCAGCTGGAAGTTGTGTAGCTCAACTCCTTTGGATTAAGCAATAATTAGAAGATTATAGAGTTCAATCCGGATGTGTGGATGTTATGTGTGACAACAAAAGTGCTATTGATATGTCAAACAATCCAGTATTCCATAGCAGGATGAAGCATGTCAACATAAGGCATCATCTCATTAGAGATCATGTGATGAAGAAGGATTTTGCTTTGGTATGTATTCCAACTAATGATCAAAGAGCAGACATCTTTACTAAGTCATTAAGTAAAGATCAATTTGGGTAGCTAAGGGAGTCAATTGGTATGTCAAATCCAATTTAAAGTTAATCCGAAAGACAATCCAAAATCAATTTGGATCCATGGCAAGACAAATCCGAAAGAGATGAAACTTTGTAGAAAAATTCATTTCGGAAGGAAGAGTGCCACATTGGTAGACAAGAATGACAAATGGAAGCAAAAGTGCATAAAGGTAAAATTTACTTTTTGAATTTCAAACGTCTATTGGTTGTTACACGCGCGGTAAATTCGCTAATTATCATTTAAAATAAACTGTTCCCATTCTTCGATAAATTGAATTTACTTCTCTCCTAAAATTTTGATTGCCATGTCATCAGTCCAACAAAATTACTGGCATCCGGATTACCAAAATACCCTCACTTTGAAAAATCTATATAAAAATCCCAAAATAACCCTTCTTCACTATGCGAGCAACTAAGTACTGTTACTCTGCAAATTTCAAAACCCAAAACCCTAATTCCTTCTTCACACTCTCTAAAATGGCAGCAATCATAACAAAAGCTAGTCCCACGGTGCTTCCAACCCGGGACATCTTTATAGAATTTGATCTGAAAGACGAGGATTTCGAGCCACTAAAGCTAAAAACAACCAATTCCATTATCCTAACTGATTATCTGGGTGATAACTTCCTTTTTAAAACTGATCCCTATTACTGGCTATTTAACACCTAATAGACTTCCTCAAGATAAACTACTCAACATACCCAGATTTAGTCCGGGAGTTCTATGACAATCTGAGAGCAAATGAGAAGTTTGATGCCCTAAGAACTAAGGTTCAAGGTAAAGAAATTACTGTCACTCCGGACTTCTTAAAAAATTCACTAAATATGAAGAACAACGGAGTTCTGATGAGGATAGATGGAGATGAGGCAAAAGTAAAATATGATCCAGAGATGTGGGTTTCGAAGAGATATTTTGGAGATAAATTCTCCACCTACCAGCCACAGGGACCAAGAATTCTACAATGTGCTTACCAAGTTTGTACTCATCCGGAAGGGATCTCTAACAACAATGTCCTGCTTTTAACACTATGTACTCCAGAACTGGGCAGAAAGTAGAGAAGTGAACATGCTAGTGCTTATAATCCACTTCTTGAAACACCACAGAAACTCCCACAGGGCTCTTATCACCTGGTTCCTCAAAGTAAATGAGGTAGATTTCATCGGATTCCAGGGCATAAATGGCAAGGCAATTTTGCAAAAGAACTTTCTTAATTTGAGATACAATGGGGAGTGGGATGAAGCCAAAGCCCTACAATAGAAAAGGAGAAAAAGAATAAGGCAAGAAAGGCAGTTACTCCGGTAGAGCATGCCCGTGCTCCTAAAAAGGCTAGAACCATAAGGCCAAAGACCCAACAATAATTGGCCTTAGTCTTAGTAGATGAAGAGGTGGATGAAGACCCGCAAACCCTCACGAAATTGCTTGCTAAATCCTCACCCAAGCTGAAATCTAGGGGGAAGTTCATTAAGGCAGCTGCCAAGAAGGCGAGAAATATTATAACTCCTGGGATTGCGATGGAGGATCAGCCTCCAATTGTGGCTAAGGCAATAGAGGCCGGAAGGAAAAAGGCCAAACGAACTTTAGAGGATATGCAGGCTGATTTCGAGGATGATGTAGAAACAGGGGATGAAGCCCCGGACCAAAAAGGCAATTTATCAAGAAAGGGCCAACATTTTATGAGGTAGTGGCTACCTAAGAAAAAAGGAAGAAAGCTGCTGCAGTTGTGATAAATGAGATAGGATGGCAGTGAATGGCGGAAGCAGAATTGGCTAAGGCTAAAACTTTAAAAGGGAAAAATGTGCCCGGAGCTAATGAGGATATCCTTTCGGAGGATCCAAAATACGAAGAAATGATGGCCTCAGTGGCAAATAATTACAGATAAAATAATCTGACCATCAAGGGACCTAGAGGATCCTCTGTTACACTCATTCTCTTAGACTCAAATGCCTTGGCTTAGCTATCAAAAATTCTAGAATCTGATTCCTTCAACTTCCAAGCCATCTCAGAACCTCTTTTGAAAAACCTGCTTAATCTGGAACCCACTATAATTAATCTTGAAAGTCCTGTAAAGGGACAAGGAGAGGATGTTAAGGCAAATGCCAATAATCTTGGGGGAGAAAACAAAAGTCCTGGAAAGGCATCTGTAGAGGGCATTGAGGATAATTCCAATGCACCCGTGGAAGTAATTATAAGTCCTGTTAAGGCATTGGAAGGGATGATAGAGGGCATTTCCTATCATCTGGGGGTTGAGGTGGAAGGAAATAAAATAATCATAGAAGATGCAACCATCCTATCCCTAGCACCAATAAATGAGGTAACTCCTACCACAGCTATATTAAATATTAATGCTGATCCTGCTATTGGTGATGTCATAACAGATAACGTCACGGACAACTTAGACACTGAAAATCAAAATGTGTCTAAGGAACCAGTGCCTAACCCGAATAATAATATTTCGGTGTAGGGACTTGGTCTGAGTTCCTACGAGCACACTTTTAAAGTGGACTCGAGGGGTGAGGCCAGTCCGGAGGAACGGTCAGATGAAAGAAGAGAAGAAAAGGATACCTCAGGCTTGAAAGAGAGTGATAGGGAATAAGATAATGAGCCCTCCAGAAGCAGTTTTAGTTCCGGTGATAAACCTCTTCAAGCTGCTAACCCTATAAAAATTCTTGTTGGCAATACCAAACAAGCCAAAGTCTCAGCCGTGCTTAAACTCTTACAGGAAGCTACTCTTGAAGAGAATGAGGAAGCGTATGTGAAGCAGAGTCTCCGGAACATCTACAAACATTTACAAATAGTTGAAAAATTGCTTCTAGATGAATTCCAGTCTCTGGACTTAAAGCAGGAGTTGGGAGAATTAAAGCACTCAGTGAAGAAGATAGAAGAAAAAGTTCTAGATTTTCCCACTCCCGGAGCGATAGCTGAAGCCTCCTTGTCTAAAATAAATCCAATAATCTCTGAGCTTAAGGATGGTATTACCATAGCCAACCGGACTGCTGATCAAGCCAACACATTAGCATCAAACAACTGTGGAACAGTGCTTGATAAGATTACTTCCTCCTCCTCCGAGCTATTACATGAAATAAAAGCATACCTGGATTCTAAGTTTGAAAACTTGAAAATTCATGGAAGAAAGGGATCTCAAGCCGGCAATCACAAAACTGGGAATAGACTAGTAGGTAGTCAAGAAATGCTTGAGAATTTTCTGGATGAATCTCTCCCCCAGATCTAAGAAAAATTGCTAGATAAGATGGGTGAAGAGATGGGAAGCCGTTTGGTAGGACTAGAAAAGATTATAACTGATTGGAAAGCTTACATCACAAAGGAAATATCTCTCCAAACAGAATCTACATATAACATCCGGAGAGGAATAAGTGAAGAAATAACTCTCCTCCAAACCGGACTAAACAAGCTTTCAATATCCAGATCTTCTTCCTCTCTTGCAATTCTGGAAAGCCAGCTCCTTCCCATCTTTCATAACTTAATTCAAGCCATTGAAGACTCCAGATTCTTTGGTCAAGAGGGAATGATAACTCTTCTTAAGGTCCTCTTCCCTTATTTTGATAAGAAGGATTAGGAGTTTGTCTTACACATTCATCTGTCTATCAGATAGTCCTATCATCAATTGAAAAAGACCATCCAACCCTACTGCCTCACTTTGACTATAGTTGATCACACTATTGTAGAAAGGAGCAAAGGTAATGTTGACTACTCCATATACTCAAAAGCTTGGCAAAAAGCTTGCGATAACAGAACCTATCTGGTAATCGATCCCCAAGCTGCAAAAAAAGGGGGAGATAAGTCTAACAAGTCAACAAGGATATGGATCAGGCAAGGGCAAGGAAAAGGAAGGAGGACCATCCGGTGGGAATTAGACTAGTTATAATTCTTATAATGTAAAATGTTGTAATAGCTAGATTCATTATTATATATTTCTGTATTTTATAATCTGGAACTTCATTCATGTTAAACATTTTTAACAGGAGAAGTACATATAGTGAAATAATCTAATTCTCAAAATTTGCTTCTAAAGCACAATCTGTAATTGTACTAAAACAGACTTAGAAGCTTGAATTGAAAAATGTTGGGGGAGTTAGGATGTTAGAATTATGGAGGAGTACCTGTGAATGACTAAGTATCAAAAATCATAGTTAGATCATATACCCCTTCATCATCCTTAGTTGACTTAGGTTTTTGTTTCCATCAAATGGGGGAGATTGTTGGGAAACAACGATCCGGATCATAAAATTAAACTAAAATATCCGGATCAAGTTTGAAAGAAACAAAAAATTTATATCCTGAATCAAAATGGAAACATCCGGACAAGATCCAACCACAAGGCCAGCCATTGAAGACATCAAGTACCTAAGCATATACTAGAACTATCAGGATAAAGTTTAGAAAGTAAACAAACTTTAATCCTTAAAAAATCAGCATCTGGAAGAACTAATTGCACTATCTCCGGAAAAAGATAGATCTGAAGATTCTGAGTCTAAAAGCATCCGAAAGACTCAAACATCAAGACAAAGGGAAAAGTTTCAAAGACAGCTTTTTCCTCTACCTTTTGGTCTACAAAGTCAAAGATCCTTTGCATTTTTTAGAAAAAGGACAAAAGTACTAACACCAGACAAAAAAAGGGTAACAAACTTTTTAACATAGACCAATGAAAAAAGCGTGTGGAGCACACGAATTAGACCACTGGCTAAAAGTTGGTGCATCACAAAAGGCCAAGGAAAACGATCACTAACAACTTTTCAGCCTCAATCCCTAGGATTCAAATAGGTTAAAATTTAGTGTAACAGATTGATCAATGGCTCGAGATGCGCCACATATAGCCTGATCAAGGGTGAAGATTCAATGCAAGCTAAACAACCCACAACGACTACATTTATGATAGAAGCCTATAAAAGGGAAGCTTCACCCAATGAGAAGGTTGGTTGATTGATTTGAAAAAGTTATTAACAAGAATATTCACTTAAAGGAATCAACAATCACATCCCTCCAAGAATCAAACAATTCCAAATTTATTGTAAGGATTCCTAAGTGAGTTATAAACATAAGGAAGTCTAAAACTAAAACCTTTGTGAAAACAAGAGTGTAAGGATCTCCAACTTGGGTGAGTTGTAAGATTGGGATATAACTTAAAGTTGGTGTTTTGAGTGGGATCTCCCTCTAGGACTCAGCTTAGATTCAAGGTAGAAGTCTAAGTGGTATATCCTACTAAAGACTAAAGGACTCAGCTTAGAGTAGACCCTTCAAGTGGTATATCCTACTTCTAGACGGAATCACCATCCAGAGATAAGTGCAGAGGACTCAGCGAGGAGTTAGTGCTTCTAGTGGTATATCTAACTTCTGGGAGAAGAAAAAATCTCAGGAGATAAGTTGTAAGGCTTAATTCCTGCCAGTTGAAAAGGAATTCACTAGTGAAAAGCTCAGAGCAAGGAAGCTCTAGAGATTGGAGTAGGCGGTGCCGAACCGGGATAAAACTCTTGTGTTTGAATTTCTTTAACTCTGCATTTAATTTACTGCATTTATTATATTTGCATCATCTGGACCATAAATATCAGGAACATTCAAACACTCTTCACAAAGACTTTTTAAAGTCTGTTAATTTCATGAAGAGAGGTCATTCACCCCCCCTGACCTTATATTTAACACACAAGGACCAACACTAGCCTGAGTAAGTTTCTTTTACCTGTAAAATTTAACAAATTATGCATGATGCATGCCATGATATTTATTTATATGTGTGTACTGATCTTATGATTTCCATTATAGACTCTGCTAGCTATGGAGCATAGTAGGTCCGCTTAGGATCTAGATGATTTAAGGGAGCAAGCTAGGTTTCTAGAGGATCAGTTGCGAGCAGCCACTGCTAAGGTTAACATAGTGAGAGCAGAGACTGCTCGGGCAAGGGCCAAGATTGAGGTGTTACGGGGCCAGCTGGCATGGATGATTAAGGATAGACAGACACCCGAGCCATCTAATTCCTTATCTAATGATGATAGCTCAGCATATCGAGTGGCACCAATGGTGACTTAAGCGGCTGGAGGTGAGCAGGAGGCGGAGCAGTGAGCTGAGATGGCTGGTGTTATGGCCGAGGATGGTGCTGGAGGAGGGGACCAGGTGATGATTAACATCGATGACCTGCTGGTAGATGCCTAGGATGAGACTCAGGGCATGCCCTAGGGATAGGATCTCCCTGCAGCTTAGACTATACTGTAGCTATTACTTTCTAGACATTTGATATTTTTGGCCTAGTGTGGCTTATTTTAATGTAAACTTGGATTTATACTTTTGCCATTTGACTTCTATGCATGCTAAACTTTTCTTTTTCTGAACTAAAACCATTAAATATTGTTGTCTGCAAACCCTGTTGCCCCTTTGACATAATTAACAATGAAGCCCATTAAGCGTGTACTACAAGTGAGTGAGTTAACCGTTGAACACTCTAAGTTCCTAATCGCAATGAACTGACCCAATGTAATTGACAAGAATTACCAAGGCTGGCTAGTTGAAATTAGCACTTTTGGGGATACGTGCTATCCTGTTGTTTGACAACAGGAGAACTAAGTTCAAGGAATCCTAGTTATGAGACATGGTAATTACAAATGATGTTCTAATTATTACAATTAACAAAACTAGCACTTTTGAATTAAGTTCTAATTTTTACGTAGGCCCCTTGGTGTGAGATGACCTATCAAACATTTATCTTCATTTCTTTTTATCTTGATTTTTGCCTGAACTGTCTTTGATGGCTTAGTTCAGCGGACTTTTCTTTTCTTCTTTTCTTTGCCTTAATTTTTGCCTGGACTGGCCGTTCGGGTTTTCGACCTAGCAGGCTTCTTCTTTCTTTTTCTTTTCATCTTAACTTTTGCCCGGACCGCCCTTTTGGGTGTTCAATCCAGCAGACATTTTTTGAATTTTGCATAGGTCTGATTTCTTTTATGGCCTATCGGTATTCTTGTCTTTTATTGAATAATGTACACGCAGTAAAGATAATAACAATGATGCATAAAATGCAAAGAAAAACTGATGTTCTCATACCTGCGATTGTTTCACCTAAAGACATGCATGCATTCATAAGACCTAAATGCTTAGCGAATCATAACATATTCATTGATGAGATTAATTTGAGTACATAGGCAGTGGTAACAATTTCTAATGGTTAAGCCTTATTGCCTACTGGTCTTTTATAGATTTCCAGAAAGCAACTAACATTTTTCTCTCAATGCCCTAACTTTTGCCTAAGCCGCCCATTTTGGGTTTTCAACTTAGCGGGCTTTCTTAGCATTGGAGTACCCTAACTTTTGCCTGACTAGTTTGTGGAATACCGATTAGTGGGTTTTTTGCCCAAGTAGTATAGGACCACTAGTTGGGTGATTTATTCTTTATTACTTTTATTCTTTATGCTGCTTTTCTATGATTTAATTCTTTTAACCTAGACATGATAACGCTTAAGCCTATCTTGATTTACTGGATTCATAAACTCATTTCTATCCATATCCATAAGCTTGATTCCTCCCTTGCTAAGGACTTTCTTAACTGCAAACGGTCCTTCCCAATTAGGCCTGAACTTGCCCCTAGTGTCAGAGTTGACTTGGCGTAGCTGTTTAAGAACTAGATCACCCACTTTGAGAGGCTGCTTTGAGTATCTAACTTTGTTGTTATAAGCTCAGCCATGCGCTGCTGGTACATTTATAGGTGGTGAAGTGCCTTGAGTTGCTTCTCATTTATTGCGTTCAACTGCTCATATCTTGCCTTTGCCCAATCTGACTCTTTTAGCTGATCTTCAAGTGCCACTCGTAGAGATGTTACTTCTATTTCAATAGGTAACATAGCTTCCATTCCATATACCAAGGAGAAAAGTGTTTGATCAATGGGTGTCCTTACAATAGTTCTATACCCCTAAACTGCAAATGGAAGTTTATCAGCTCAATCCTTGTAGGTAGTCATTGTCTTAGACAAAATCCTCTTGACTTATTGACATTAATGATCAACTTCCCTTTAGACCTCCAGAGGGATTTGAGTATAGACTTGTAACCTAAGGTGTACTTTGCATTCTTTATAACCAGAGTCAGCCTGCTGTTGATGCTCTCATGAGTCTTTTTGGTCTTCTTTGTTGATGATGAGACCCCCTTTCCCCCCTTGTGAAGAAAGACAGACCAAGATTAATTTTTATCATGTTTGCTAAGTAATTTTATCATCTCTCTTTTTGTTGGTAAGTTTTAACCATTAGATTTTTTTGCCATTGTGATATACTCTAAGTCAACTTCATTTATAAATATGGTGATACTCTAAGAATGTTGTTATTATGAGTATATGATGTCTTTAAAATGAAATACTCAAGCAAAAATGTGAAAGGAAAATGCATCAATTTAACCATGATATGCCTCATAAGTGGCATTGTTTGCATAAAAAATGTTTGCAACATTAAAAATTACATCATTTGAATCATCCTCCATAGGCGGAGGGTCTTGTTGGTCAGCCTTGGTAACACTAGCAGCTGAACTGGTAGTCTTAGTGTGCAGGTTTGCATGAGTTTCTTCGGCCACTACTCTTGCCAAGTTCTTGATGGCCTTAATTATAGGGTTGCCCTTCTCATCTCCCTTCCAATTTTTCTTCACGAGTATGGCTAGAGCCTTGGTGATATCTTTGAATGCTTCACTCATCTCATCCCCTTCAGTCTTTCTACATACTTCCACAGAATTGAGGTCTTAATCACACAGCCATTCTTGAAGTCGTACACATCATTGAAGATCTTAAAACCAGGGACCTTGTATCCTCCTATCTCGATAGGTTCCACCTCACCTATAAACACCTTCTTCTTGACCTCAGCCCTTATCATAAGGCATGACTGGGGCTTGGATTTCTTACCTCATGGGCGATTTCCAAAACCAAGTCTGAGTGGCCATAGTACAGGTATGATGGGTTCTGGCATGCCTTGAAGATTCTTCCTAAGCCCCTTTCCTTTCACATAACCTTGATTCATCATGATATTTTCTAGCTTAAGGGATATGTATCCTGTAACTTAATATTTTATACCTTGGCGAGCAACAGCCACCCTAGATTCCTTTTCTTTAGCTTTCATAGCCGCTATAACATATGGTTCATCGACCTAGCTTGCCATTATGGATGAGCTTGACTTTCTGGTGGATTGTGGAAGGGACGACCCCTAATGCATGTAGCCAAGGATGACCCAATAGCAACAAGTAAGTGACGGGGATGTAAAGGAAGGTGAACAAGACTTTGGACTTCACTTCCCCAATTGTGACTTCAGCCTCAAACACTCTAATGACACTCCTCTTCATATCATCATATGCCCTTATAATTGTATTGGATTTCTGCAACATGGATTCATCTAGCCCCAAGTGAGGAAGGATCTTGGCAGGGTAGAGATTAAGGGCAGAACCATCATCCACCATGACACACGAGATAGAACGGTTAAAGATTTGCACCTTAATGAAAAATGCCTTATTATGCTTGTTTCCTTCACTCTGAAGATTTGACGGGTAAAATATAATAGGTTCAACCTGATTAGAAGAAGATCCTCTAATAACTGAAAACACCTCAACTAAGGTAGTGGAAGGTGTGGCTTCCATGCTTAATAATTTTTTGATCAAACCCCTGTGATGATCCTCAGAGTCGAAGAGAAGCTACCAAATGCTATACTTGGCAGGGCTAACTTGCAATTGCTAGATAAGAGGGTGACATTAGAATCTATCTTTCCAATACCTAGTGGAGTTTGAGTCTTGATAGCAGGTGTAAAGGTCAGTCCCTCACTGACACTCAGGATGACTTGAATGTCAACATCTCTACCTCTTCTTCCTTTTGGGAAGACATTAAGGGCGACCCTCCCACTTCGAGTAACATGAAACACCCCATCTTTCATATAACTCCTCCCTTCGGAGGTTTCCACCACAAGGTTGGCCCTTCGAGTTCATCATTCCCTAATACACAAGCATCAATATCAATTGGTTCGGGCCAAACCAATATAGTTTCTTCATCATAAGCACCTTCTAACTCTTACGCATCAATATCAATGGGGACAGGTTCATCGGGTAAAGCCACTACTGAGTGAACCACGGGATTAGCTTACGTGATCATATTGAAAACATGATAGGATAGCAATCCTGACTCAATAGCAACAACCTGTTTCTCAAAATTTGGCAGGGGGTTATTAATGGTATTTGGTTTAAGTTCGGGTTCTTGGATCTTCTTCTCCCTAATCAGGCCATAAGTAGCCTCAAGTAAATCCCTAGGGGCGCCAATGTGATGACCCTTGCTAACATGACAAGCACAAAAGTGATCCCTATCCTCAAGCTTGGGCAAAACATAGGGCTTGATACTCTGGAGAAGGCCAAGCACCATTAATTTACTGAAGATGGCAGGCAACAATGCCTTCCATGGATAAATACCATCCTCAATGGTACGGATCTCATCCACTTCTTATTGCACTACTGTAGTTTTGGGATCAGAACTAGACCTCGGCTTAGAAGCTTGGACTGGCATTGACGGGTCATTCTTCTTGAACCAAGGTTTGGCGGCACGCTCGCCTTCTCTAACTCCTTAATCCTTTCCTATTTCTCGGCCTTTTCAAAGACCTCCAGGTAGCTAGCGAATTTATCCATACCAAGAATCTTACGATAAGCGAGCAAGGCACCGTCCATCAACTTTACGATCATCTCGGGGAGACTCAGTCGATCTTCCAACATGACTTGGATGGCCATCCACCTTCCAAAATAGGGCTTGAACTTCACATTGGGGGCTTGCTTGATAGCCCTCAAACTCTGTATGGTAGTCTTGATAGTGGCATTGAAACCATATTGTTTAATGAAAGCCTTGGATAAGGCCTTCCAATCTTTAGTAACCTCATCGAATAAAGTATTGTACCATTTGATAGCAGGGTCTTCCAAGGTGCAAGGGAAAATCTTGGCGAGGACTATATCTCTTAGCTTCCTTATCCTTATAACCCTCTGATAGGTGGTGATGTGAGATTGAGATGGACCAGTTCCCTTATTCTTCAATATAAAGTTTTCAGGGACCCAATCCTCCTTCCTAGTGGCTTGAACTGATAGGGCTGATGGTTGAATGCTAGGATTAGTAGCAAGCAACTTTTGCGATAGATCATGTAATTCCATAGACAAGAATGATCCATCCGATTGAGGAATCGTACCAAAGGGTAAACCTGTTGATTGAGGAAAGGTTGTTCCCTTAGGTGTGACTACAAAATTAGGGGTTGGGCCAGATGCCCTAAACTAAAATTCTGGTGGTATGAACCCCTGGCTAGGCTGAGCAGACTGACTGATGGCTGACGGAACCACTATACCCACTAATTGTAATGGCTGGCTAACTGAACCAAATGGATTGACTGAACCTAACTGACTAAACTGACTGGAAGATTCTCCACGAAACGGAGTCTAAGTGAATGGATTATGACCAACCTTTAAAAGGAGAGGCTGCTCACTAACCACTATATGCACTGCCGGAGCCATGATAACTCTACCTTGAGAGACATTAGCCATTCTTTCTTCAGCCAAGATTGCCCTAATGGAAGATAGCATCTTATCATTCACCCGGTTAAGGAATTGATCACTTCCCAGATACTGTGAGATGGCATTTGCTATCTCTGGCCTAATATCGGCCCTTGACACATTTTCCACCTCATTTAGACCAACATCCTCAACCTCAACATCTATTTGGCCATCATGATTCAAAATTCAAGACATCTCCTCAAGCTGATGGGTAATATCAAAATCGAATGGACCAAACTAACTGTTGGATGAATCACTCAGAGATGGTGGTGGAGTAACCCTTAATCAAACCGGAGGAGGAGGTAATGGTAGAACAGGAATTCGAATCAAACACACTTGAGATATTCGCCAAGCTTTAACTTGTTGAACTTTGGCTGAGGTAGTAACCAAAAGATCAATACATGCATGGGATGTGGTTGCATGAATGATGCATAATCAATGCATGGCGGGGTTAATTACAAGGGAATGTAACACAACTCGTCCGAAGCGATGGATTCCGCCCTTATTTCTCCCGCCAATTCTGAGGGCATTCTTCCTTAGTCTAATCTTACATAGAAAAAGGGTACCTAAAAGGTAAAATTCTAAGGCTTTCAGTAAGAATGGCATCGGGGCATATTGAAAATTGATGCAGTAGGTTCCCATCGCATCAAGCCTTTTTTAGAGGGAGATGACAATGAGTGCTCCATCCACTAGAGAGTCCCCAATCCTAGCGGGCATGAGCGACGCTTTTATGAGTTTTGTGGAAAAATAGGGCACCCTAACCTAGCGCTAGAAGAAGAGAGCATCTAGCTAGAGAGAGAAGAAGATGAGAAGACAGAGTGTAATAATTTTCCAAAATGATGAAAAAGAGAACGGGTTGGATTAAGTAAATGATTTTCGGTGCTTATCTTAATCTTTTAAGCTTTTAAAACAAACCAAAATTTTGCAAGTTAAAAGATTATATTCCCTAGTAGAGTCATCACTATGAGGTGTCGATGACATATGGGTCTCCCTTGGCGCCTATCGGTGAGGCCCAGGGGTGGTTGGTTGATTAATTTAGGCATGATGAAACCTTTTTAGTTCAAGTTTACACATTCTAACCAATTTTATGAATAAAATAATGGAGATCCAAATCTCGATACAAATGATAGAGTCGCCACCCAAGTTATCTACTTAGGAAAGAGTATTGGTACGGTTGCCATTGGGCGGGAGACTCACACCTTTTGAATAAGATATTCGAGTATTGGATGAGTCACTTATTTCTCATTTAGTTAATTCAAAGTTACATTCGCCGCATAAAACCATTTTATTTTCATTATTTAGGGAATTATTACAGAAATCCTATTTTTTACACTCTTTCACACTCGATTCATGCATTTAGAATTTACAATAAAGAGCAACCAATAACTGAGGGAATAAAAATTACAACCAGAGGAAAATGGGAGAATTACAAGAGAACCTATACATTTGTTTTAAGTTATAAAACAAAAATGAATAAATTCGCCTGCATCCACAAAGATTAGAATAGTTTATAGCACATCACAAGTCAGCATTTTGTTAAGAAAAATGTGATTATGTTAACGTGGTGATTTTATGATCGATAGTGCCTAGACGGCTTTTAGGATCGGAGAGAAATAACGGGTCTTCAGTGCATTTTGTAGTGAAAACACATTTTAACTTTTGTGGTTTGATTTACCAGATTATTAGTGAAAATGATCACATGGAAAATGGTGATGTTAGATTGATTTTACGGATTAAAAACGGAATTTTGGGTTCTACCTAGGGACCAGTACCCGTACGAATGGGGTAGGGTGGGACCCGTATGGGTCCTATCTGGTCCGAACAAAACCTTTATTTGGAAAAAATAAAAAATGATAGAGCGGAATACGAGAAACAACGATAAAATAAATGAGATGTGAGTCTCTTTGAAACCCAGGAGCGTACCTTTACGACGTGAATCCACTTTGAAGCGATCCCTATACTGAGAGAAAGTCTAGCTAAAGTAGATGATGAAATGGTGATTTTAGGACTGTTTAGGTGAGAATTTGTGTGGACAGAACCTCCCCCAAATCCTAATAAACGAAGCTAGGAATGAATAAAATGTGGATAAAACCTCAAGGAATGGATTTTCTCCCTATTTTATACCTCCTATACCCTAACTATACCCTTTCTAAACCTATAGAAAATGGCTAAAAAATGCTATTGATTGCCTATAATAATCTTTTCTCTTTTTATTTCTAGTCCACTCCTCAAATGAGGTGTAAAAGCCTCTATTTATAGGTTAAATTCGGGGTCTGTATGCAATAAATTACAGTCATGACCGATTTCCTCCTAAAATGGCATGGATCACCTGCCATAAAGCTAGTTAAGGTAAGTAGAGGACCCGTACAGGTCCGATGGGACTCGTACATGTCCCTCCTAGGCGCATGGGGGACTTGACCCCGTACGGGTCCACTAGTGGATCTATACCACCAAGCACGACCCGTGCGGGTCCTTAAGGGAATCTTAGGTCTCCAAACTTGGCCAAACTCAGCTCTGCAGTAGTAAGAACACCTCTGATAGATAACACATGTAAAATATTGAATTATCTAGCTCTCATCATTATTTTGTGAGAAGGATCGTTAAAATCTAGTACTCATAGGTAGTCCACCATAAAATTGGGGCCTAGTCGATAAATTGAGACACGTTTAAGGAGATGCTAATATAAGAGCACACGTCCATTGGAGTTGGGGAACTTGAACAAATCAGCAATTTCATGCAATGCAAATGGAATGGGATTCCAAATGCAACTTACTAGTGTGGCTTGACTCATAAAATTAGGGGTCATGTTAGACTAGTTGTAGATGCTGCCTACTTGGAAATTTAGCTAGACTAGACTTCTCAAATTTAATAGAATAGGCTATTGTAAATTTCAAAAAATGGTAAGATAAATATATTTTATTAAAAGTCCTTATATTAAATACATGCACTATATACTAAGATCTAAACAATAATTCTTTTCTTATATCTAGGTTAAAATCTTTATTTAAAGACAACATTCAAATTGATGACTAATTTTGATTGGCTCTAGCTTCAAGGGTTTGTTTAGAAATGTGAGGATAGTCTTCAAACCTTGGCCTTGGCGTGTACATTGTATAAGCCTGAATCTAAACAACCTGATGCAAGCAATTCTGCTTGAAATAGATATGCATCTAATACATAAGGAAAACTAGAATATAACACCTTAGAGGTTGTTATCATCCTTGTTACCTTATGTAAGAAGCTGGTAGGAAACAAGGATAAAACATCAAATTATATGTTAGGATCCATGTTGCCTAAGCTACACGGGCATCATAAAATCATGGACTTGAAAGTATATGTCTTTACATCCTTGAGAAAGGATTTTCCATGGTGGAAAATTTGAACCAAAATATTTTGATAGAAATTGGTTGGTCCAATTAATCAGAAATTTAAAGGTTCATTTCTCAAAGAAGTAAAGTGACACATGGTGTCTAGTTTTAAAGTAAGATAGAGCAGAGTGAAGAGAAAAGTAAAAAAATACTAAGAATTTTGTCTAGGAGACAAAATGATTATTTTTAATACGAAATATTGGAAACAAGATCTTCATTTCAATACGGGATATTGGAAATAAGATCAAAATGGCTAAAGTCTCATAGCATAAGAAGAGGAGGCTTGAAGCTTCCACTTCAAGATGTTTGATCTTGAGAAATTCTACATCTCAAGGGAATTCTAAATTGGTATGGAATACCTAATAAGAATCACATATCCATACGAAGATATAAATATTAATGAGAAGTAGAGGTTTGGCAAAATGAGAGTTGTACTCTAGGAAAATCATTAAAGCTTGTTGGTTGCTATTGATATAGGAACTTAAAATCTCCTTTTAACTAAATTTGTAATCTGACTAAATGGTATTCAATTATCAGTATAAAATATTATTTCTTGCTTCACAGCAGATGGAATTTTATTCCAATTTGATAAAAGGTATTATCAAAATTGTGAAAGATGTTTTATCGTAATATGACAAATAATATTTCATAATTACAAAAATTATAATCTCAATTTGAACGATACTAGGAGGAAATTAGATAATAAGAAATCTTTCTACTTATGGCATTGTCGTTTAGGCCATATAAACAAAGATCGATTAACTAAGTTATACAAGCATGGAGACTTAGGCCCAATAGATGTGGAGTCTTATGGTGGTTGTGAACCATGTTTAAAAGGAAAAATGACAAAGTTACCCTTTAAAGGAAAGGCTGAACAAGCCACCAACATAGTGGAGCTTATACATAAAAATGTATGTGGTCCAATGAGTGTTAAGGCAGTAGGAGGATACTCCCACTTTATAACCTTTATCGATGATTATTCATGATATGGCTATTTGTACTTAATGAAGTACAAATCTAAAAGTTTTTAAAAGTTCAAAATATTCAAAAATGAAGTAGAGGAACAACTTGAGAAAAGTATTAAAGCACTAAGATCAGATTGAGGTGGAGAATACTTAAGTCAAGAGTTTTAGGATTATCTAAAAGAAAACGGGATAGTTCCCCAATGGAACCCTCCCTGTACACCCCAACACAATGGAGTGTCTGAAGAGAGGAATCGAACTTTATTAGTAATGGTTTGGTCTATCATGAGTCAAGAAGATCTTAGTAAATCCTTTTGGGGATATGCACTAGAGAGTGCAGTTTATGTATTAAACAGAGTGCCCTCTAAATTAGTTGATTTTATGCCTTACGAAACATGGCGTAATAAATGGCCATCTCTAAGTCACCTAAGAGTACGGGCCTGTCCTGCCATGGTAAAGAGGATAGCATCAGATAAGCTCGATGCTAAATTTGACAAGTGTTTGTTCATTGGATATCCCAAGGAAACTATTGGATATTTATTTTACCAACCCAAAGCAAAAAAGGTATTTGTGTCACGGAGTGCTCACTTTTTGGAAAAGGAACATTTATTTACAAAGGTCAGATGGAGCAATCTTGAACTGGAAGTTTCAGAGGAAGAAATAGACAATCAACTTATTGACCCTATTCTAGATACATAGGAAGGTGTGGTCCAAGAACAGCCTGTCAAAACACAATCATTGTGAAGATCAGGTTATGTTCATGAAGGTCCCGAAAGATATGGTTTTATCATCACGGATGATATGGAACTACATCTCATGGATGATGATGAACTAAGAACCTTTAATGAAGTAATGAAAAGCTTAGATTCTGATAAATGGCTTAAATCCATGAAATCAGAAATGGATTCCATGTATGAAAACCAACTTTTGAATTTGGACGATGCACCAGAAGAGGTTAGACCCATTAGGTGAAAATGGATTGTTAAGAAGAAGACCGACATAAATGGTAATGTAATTACCTATAAGGAAAGGTTGGTTGCAAAAAGTTATAGTCAATGTGAAGGTATTGACTATGATGAAACTTTCTCACCGGTGGCCATGCTTAAATCCATCAGAATACTCCTCTCCATTGCTGTTCATTATGATTATGAGATCTAACAGTTGGATGTTAAAATAACATTCCTAAATAGGGATTTGGACCGAGATGTGTATATGATACAGCCTGAGGGTTTTACATCTCAGAATGGCTCGAAGGTATGCAAACTGCAAAAGTCTATTTATGGACTTAAGAAGCATCCAGGAGTTGGAATATTAGGTTTGATCAGATAATCTGTGAACTGGATTTCTATCCAAACATTAATGAGCCTTGTGTTTACAAGAAGGTTAATGGGAGTGCAGTCATTTTCTTAGTATTATATGTCGATGACATTCTACTAATAGGAAACAACATTTCTCTTCTTCAAAGTATTAAAATATGGTTGTCAAGAAAGTTCTCCATGAAAGACCTTGGAGAAGCAACATTTATACTAGGTATAAAGATCTATAAAGATAGATCTAAGAAGCTGTTAGGTTTTTCTTAAAGCACATATATAGATAAGGTTTTGAATAGGTTCAACCTTGCATTCTAAGAAAGGTTATCGCCCGATGACAAAGGGGATTAACATATCTAAGGCTGAGTGTACGAAGATAGCACAAGATAGAATGCGCATGAAGGATATACCCTATACATCCGTAATAGGATCCATCATTTATGCTATGATATGTACTAGGCCGAATGTCTCTCAACCTTTGAGCATTATGAGTAGATATCAATCTGATCCAGGTGAAAAGCACTAGATGGCCGTCAAGGCAATTCTTAAGTACTTGAGAAGGACTAAAGAGGAGTTCTTGATATATAGAGATGGTGACCTCATAATTAGAGGTTACACTAATGCGAGTTTCCAATCTGATAAGGATGACTTTAAGTCTCAGTCAGGTTTTATGTATGTATTAAATGGAGGGGACTAATATTGGAAGAGTTCCAAGCAAGAAACTACTTCTGATTCAACCACAAAATCTAAATACATTATTGCCTGTGAAGCAGTAAAAAAAGCTATCTAGTTAAAGGGATTTATTGGTGATCTCAGTGTGGTACCTCAGATTGTTGATCCAATTACTTTGTATTATGATAGCAATGGGGCTATAGCTCAGGTAAAAGAACCACGGTCTCACAAGAAAAATAGACATGTATCCAAAAAGTATCATATAACTAGGGAGATTGTTGATACTAAGATGATAAGATTAGAATATATCCCCACTGATTAGAACCTCACGGATGGTAAGACAAAGCAATTGACGCAAGTCAAACATGACCAGCATGTGAAAGCATATGGATTAAGGCATATAGCAAATTGGCCTTAGTGCAAGTGGGGGTTTGTTAGATATGATGTATGCCCTTAAGGCAATTAGGGCGATATAGCTAAATTATGTATTCGTATGAATAATTTGTTTATTTTAATAAAGGTATTTAATCTTTTGTTTATATCGATGTGTTCACATATATTATGACTGGTTAAAATATATTTATTGATATTTATGTACAAAAGTCCTTGATATAAACATAGCATGAAGTGAGAGATATCATAGTGGGACTATGTTTAGTGAGACTTGCTTCATGTACAATTACGATTATGTCTAAACTATCCATAATCATAGTTTCATAAAAAAAGGATATTAATGGAACAGTAAGACTAGCATGTGGTCAACTTTCTTGGAAAGGGTCTAAGCAGTGAACTTTTTGAACACTGAAGGTGGTGCCTTGAGTTTGATACATGGATATATCTGGAAGATATATTGGATACTGTAGTAAGATAAACACTTGGTATATATATCAATGTGTTAGTGCTTATCTTTATGCAGTAACTTTGC
Source organism: Euphorbia pulcherrima (assembly GCA_947683365.1). Lineage (NCBI taxonomy): Eukaryota > Viridiplantae > Streptophyta > Magnoliopsida > Malpighiales > Euphorbiaceae > Euphorbia > Euphorbia pulcherrima. The sequence continues at coordinate 16,339,313 of CANTUS010000003.1, read as the reverse complement.
GAATATCCTCATACTTGAGATGCTAGTTATCTTATGTGGTACTATCATTATACTTTGGGTCATACCTATTCAGTCATTAATTTATGGTGCCACGGGTGATTGCGGGTATAGTGATGTCATAACGTTGGTAAGCTATATAGTCAGAAAGGATCCATCACTCTGGATATATTAAGGAGTTGTACCTGGCAGCTTGTTGAAGTGATGGTTACTATAAACCTCTAATCAGAGTACGAGATTGATAGAAATAGTTTCTAGTGAAATAGATTATAGCAAAAAGTAATATACTTTGGTAATAAGTAAATAACTGGGGTAGCTTAGAGCAACTTTGCTGTTGGTGGGTTAACACTTTAATCAGACCCAATAAACTAGATGGTACTAATATTAAAGAACGGAAGGAGTTCATCGCATTAGATGACTATTGCATAAACCAGGATTAAATCATCAGCACAAATGACGTTCCAAGTAATGGAGGATGGTGGACCCTTTCTAGAGGCGTACTACAGTCATTTAAGGTAATCGCGTTCTATTCACGGTCTAGAACCTCAAGCCAATAGTTCCTATAGAACAAGGATTGGTCAAACCTTAACATCTCAATACTTCGGGATCCTATAAGGTCACACACATAGAACTTTCATCGCAATGAGTAAAGAAATAATAGACTTAGTCTATTCCGAGAATATTAAATGTGGGATGGTTAGACTATTACTTGGTTAGACCAGAGAATTTATTTTGACCAGTAACTAATTTTATTAGTTTCATAAATAAATTAAAGTGTTGATTAAAATGATTAAGTCATATTCTATTTAAGCCAAGAATTTATTTTGACCAGCAACTAATTTTATTAGGGTCATAAATAAATTAAATTGATTAAATTCTTTTCTGGTTAAGCTCGTTACTTGTTTTGGCCGGTAACTAATTTTATAAGGGTCATAAATAAATTAAAAGAAATGGGGACTGAAAGAGAATTTTTCCATGGACCTATGAATTTATTTACAGAATCCAAACATGCAAAATGGCCAGCCTAAAAAGGGGCTTGCTGCAAGCGGCTTGGGCGACAAGCCAAGCATAAGCTTGCCGCCCAAGCTAAAGGGTAGGATAAGGTTTTTCTCCATCTAAGAATTTAATGAGGCGAGCTCCCCCTCTCCCTATAAAAGGAGCTCTCCTCCTCCCCATTTCAATGCACCACTTCTTCCTATGAGCTCTGACTTGAGATGCTACCACGTTTTCTCAAGTCAACTTAGAAGAATAAAATTAAGGAGTTCATTTAGTTAATATTTTAGGTGGATTTTGGAGTGGTCTAGCAGCTACTCAAAACTCTGCGGTTCTTCCTCGAGGGAGGTTTCGGTTGGTGGGCTTTGTGTGGATACTCATAGAGGTTATCCTACACTTGGAGGCTTGTGTAAGGAATTTCTGCTAAAGCACGCTTGTGAGGTGTCAATGACGTGTGGGTCTCCCTTAGCGCCTGTGTGAGAGGCGGGGCCCACTTAGGGGTTGGTTGGATTTAGGCGTGATAAAAACGTTTATAGTTAAAGTTAACACCATAAGCCAATTTTTAATGAATAAAAGAATCGAGTCCCAAATCTCTATACAAATGATAGAGTCGCCACCCAAGTTATATACTTGGGAAAGAGTTTTTGTATGGTTACCTCTGGACGGGAGACTCATACCTATTGGATCAAAGATTTGAGTATCGAATGAGTCACTTATTTCTCATTTAGTTGATTCAAAATTACATTCACCGCGTAAAACCATTTTTTGTTTTCATCATTTAGGGAATTATCACAAAAATCGTATTTCTACACTCTTTCACACTCGTTACATGCATTCACATATTACAATAAAGAAAAAACAATAAATGGGGGGAATAAAAATTACAACCGGGAGAAAATGGGGGAATTGCAATAGAACCTATACATTTGTTCTAAGTTATAAAATAAAATAAAATAAATTTCTCTGCATCCACAAAAATTAGCATAATTTATAGCACATCATAAGTTAGCATTTCATTAGGAAAAATGTGATTATGTTAGCATGGCGGTTTTACGATTGATAGTGCCCGAGCGACTTCTAGGATCGGATAGAAATAACTGGTCTTCAACATATATTGTTATGAAAACACATTTTAACTTTTGTGGGTTGATTTACCAGATTATTAGTGAAAGTGATCGCACGGCAAATGGCGAGTTAGATTGATTTTTAACCAAATTAAAATGAGTTCCGGATTCTGCTTGGGGCTAGTACCCATACGGGTAGGTGGGACTCGTACGGCTACCAGGGAGGACCGGTATGGGTATGGTGTGCCCTTACAGGTCCTGTCTGGTCTAGGCAAAAACTTTGTTCAATTCAGTTTAAAAATTAGGAGATTAATGGATTGGTGGTAGAAAAATAAAATAAAAAAGAATTTCCCTGTGTATGAGTTTGGCGCACCAATCTAATATCTCGACAATACAAGGTGCCAACAAGGCTCATACAAGGTTAAGACCAGACCCGAAATAAGAAATTGAAAGAACAGGTATAGTAGGAGAGGCATTAAAAACAATGATGAAATAACTGAAATGTGAGTCTCTTTGAAACTCAGGAGCGTTACCTTTGCGGCGTGAATCCATTTTGAGGTGATCCCATTACTATTGAGAGAGAGTTCGACCAAAGTAGATGGTGAAATGGGACTATTTAGGTATGTGTGTGGACAGAACCTCCCCTATTTTATACCTCCTATACCCCCACTATACCTTTTCTATACCTATAGAAATTGGTAGAACTTTTACTACAATTTTTCTATAGTTTTTCTTCTAATATGAATGTCTGTTATGAAATGAGGGGAAAGGCCCTATTTATTGGGTGGGAGTCAGATCTGAATGCAATAAACCGCATTCAAAACCTGCCTTTTCCCAAAAATGGTAAGAGATTACTTATGAAAGAGGCTGATTAGGCAATCAGAGGACCTGTACTGGTGAGACCTACCCATAATGGTACTAGGGGACTTGTTAGGGTTCCCTCCACATGCATGGAAGGCAATCACCCGTATGGGTCTGCCGTGGATCCATACCACTAGACAAAACCCATACGAGTACCTAAGGGTAGACTAGGTCTCCGGACTTTGGCTAAACACAACCCTGCAGTAGTAGGAAGACCTTTGATGGACAACACCTGAAAGACATTACGTCATATAGCTCTCATCATAGTTTTATAACTAGGATCGTTAGAATCTAGTGCTCACAAACTGCCTCTCATGGGATCCTTACAGATACAGATCTGTATGATCTCATAATATGAGCGAGGGTTTAGAAATCATACCTGAGGCGAAGACATGGGCGAGTTCCTTTCTTGAGCTGAACTCCTTTCTCGTGGGTCCCTTTCTAGATGTGTAGGACTTTCCTTTGCTGATACGTATCCCTTTCTTGAGGCAGATGACTTTCCTTTACTGATGCATATCCCTTGTGACTCTACTAGGTAAGATGTGTGTATCATTTTCTTAAGGCGGATGATTCTCTTGATTGACGTATCCCTTTCTTAAGGTGGATGACTTTCCTGGTTGATATTGCATCCCTTTCCTAAGGCGGATGATTCTTCTGATTGATGTATCCCTTTCTTAAGGTGGATCGACTTCCCTGGCTAATGTTGTATCCCTTTCCTAAGGTGGATCGACTTTCCTAACTAGCGTATCCCTTTCTTAAGAAGGATCGACTCTACTGGCTGATGGTGTATACCTTTACTAAGGTGGATTGACTTTCCTGACTGGTGTATCCCTTCCTTAAGATGGATGACTCTCCTGGTTGATGGTGTATCCCTTCCCTAAGGTGGATCGACTTTCTTGACTAGTGTATTCCTTTCTTGAGGCGGATCGACTCTCTTAACTGGTGGTGTATCCCTTTCCTAAGGTGGATGACTCTCCTGCTAGGGTATTTGAATAACCTGAAAAGAGACAATAATCAAACACCGAGTTAGTCATTGTCCAAGAAGACACATCTTTATTCTTGATTGACTTTTGTGAAAATAAAAATATTTTTGCCCCTTCAATTAAGAATAAAGATGTATGGATGAGTTAGACTAAAAACTATATGCGAGAAATGTCAAGCTTGGCCTAATTGTTGCTAGTTCCACTACTAGGGAATGCCTCTAAGGTGGGTGCCCCTGGGGTTTTTGATGATAGGGTATGCCCCTTGACTGATTCTACCATTGGAGGATGGGGAGATGCCCCTAGATTGGTGGAGAGGTGCCCCTTGATTAATTCCACTACTGGGAGATAGGGGGTATGCCCCTTGACTAATTCCACTACAAGGGAATGGGGGGATGCCCCTGGATTAGCTGATTCCACTACTGGGAGATAGGGGGGATGCCCCTGGATTGGTGGGGGGATGCCCCTTGAATGACTCTATTATTGGGAGATATGGGGTATGCCCCTTGACCGATTTCTTTACTGGGAGATAGGGGATATACCCCTTGATTGGATTATTCCATTGTTGGGGAGTAAAGTGATATCCTTTAGTAAAAATTCTTCTACTGGGGAAGTCCTTTTTGATAGGATTCATTTGCTGGGGAAGAACTCCTGTGCCAGGATGGTCCTGTACACAAAGATTTTCCTGATTAGTGCTTGATTCAAAATGGCTTACCTTGATCCTTGATTGACTTTTATGAAAACAAAAATATTTTTACCCCTTCAATCAAAGATCAAGTTGAGAAAAAAGGGACTTATCCTGAATATAACTAAAATATAGGGGTGAGGAAGAGCGGGGTGGCCTCGAGCTTGGACTTCATGAAATTCTGGTGCTTTGTGAAACACTGGTTCGAGAATCTGCCCCTGGGTGGAAAGAGAGGGCCCGTACGGGTGGGCCCAGACCGGTACGGGTGGGTTCCTCAAACATCAAGACCCGTACTGGTGGGGGGGGATCCGTACGGGACCCAGACAGGGGGTTCAAAAGTCTGACCCGTCCCCTCATATCCCGCCATATACCAAAACTTCCCTTTTTGCAACTCCGGCAATTTTTCTCGTAAAATCAACTAAAGATGTATAAGAAGATCCCATAAGCCAGCCGCTTTTCCCTTAGACTTGAGGACTTACCCCTGGTTGACGATTCGGGACTTCGAGAATGCTCGATTTCCGTTGGGTATGCTTTTCGCGAGGGAGACTCATTTTTGGGGCTCACTCCTATCTCTGAAGTACTACTGATCCCTTCCCCTAAGACCCAGGCTTCAAAACTCTAGGTAATTTCGTTTGATTCTCCATTTTCCATTTTTAAACCTTTGAAAATTTCTCAAATTTTGGCATGAATTAGGGTGTTTTAGACCTTGGAATAGAGCCAGATGCATGTAACTTTAGCCTAGGATGCTTTTAGGATAGTTTTGGATGAGCTTTGGATGAATTTGGATGAATTTGGATTTTTTGGCAGTTTTTCGTAGAAGGACTGCTTGTAGGGGACCCGTACGGGGTGATAGGAGACCTGTACGGGTCCCATTTATGGAGCCTACCCATATGGGTCCTGTCCTCTAAGACAGGATGTGGGTTACGTTGATTTCTACAATCCTTTTCCAATTTCTAACTTTTATACTGTGTTCTAACCTTGTTAAACTGTAATTCTGTCTTTGTAGTTCCAATACAAGACTGTAGGAGGTTCTGACCTTCTGCAGGAAATGGTACGAGGAGATTCATATCACAGGGGATATAGAGTTGTTGACCTTTATCAATTCCTTTGGCTTCAGCAACGTTATTAGGGCCATCCCTCAAGCCCTTAAGACGTTGGCCCCCGGTGCCATTTCAACTCAAAGGGAGAGATGGTTGGAGATGACCCATACTTTCCACTTGCCTATTAAAGAGGTTACTATCACTCCCTCGGATGTGTATGGCACGACGGGCCCAAAGTGGAGGGGGGATGTGGTCCACTTTGATGTTTATACCGACCGATGGCATTCTCGGCCTGAGGTGAAGGCCTACATTGCCAGATTACCTGGGCTTCATCCGAGCGGGATGAACAAGCTTAAGTACGGGGACCTATATGCTCACTCGATTGCATAGTCGAGTCTTATTTCAGCTGATAGGAGGGATCAGTATGCTCGATCTTTTCTGTTGACATTTCTTACCACTGTCTTCTTTCCTGTCTACTCGAGCAACCTCAACTATGGCTTCCTCTCTACTATAGAGGACCTCGTTATTGTGCCCTGCAAGAATTAGTGCAGGGCCATTTTGGCACAATTATACTATAGGTTGGATGTTGGAGTCTAGGGTGAGTAGTTTGAGCTCAAGATCTACCACCTAATACTACTGGTAAATTCCAAACTGATCTCTTGCGCTTTAAACTTTCACTTAGATTATGCTGTGACTGATCCTTATTTTGTTTTGCAAATTTGGGCCTTTGAGCATCGGTTCATCCCCAAGCCGAGTTTGCCTATGCAGCCTAAGGCACTACATATCATTTCTAGGTGGATATGGCTCTGGCAGGGCAAGCCCTTGACTATAGTGCCAAAATTGTATTTACGAGGTTGTGAAACTCATAGTGCATTCATTTTGTATAGGTTATTCAAGATCCATGGGAGAGATTAGCCACCCATAGGGCTATCGAGAGGACACGAGCTGCCGTGGATGACCTCTGCTTTATCCTGGAGTCACCGCTTTTCTACAAGTGGTATTTTAGTGAGCGAGTCTGAGGGTGAAGGAACAGTTCCATAGTGGAGAGACCGATCCCTCCCTCGATCCCAGCGGGCATCTTCTGACCTTATCTAATACCGGGGACCGACCAGGGGCTGTACTTATTGAGCGAGGGGGCTTGCATGCTATTTGTAGAGGGCTCTTATGCTGAGGTCATTGATTCTTCTTCTCTTCCTCCCTGTGGTAGGATCCACCATAAAGATGTCCCTCTTGAGTTTCACTAGAGCGATGGTGAGGATGACGATGATGATGACGATAAGGAGGGTGAACCGAGGGGTGACCGCGGGGGTCCATTCATAGTTCAGGTCACTAGGGGCTCGACCAAGTCTACTACCCCTTCTTCTAAGGTATGCCTCTAACTTAGCCTTTGTGAATACTTTACTGCTTTTTGAAATTGACTATGATCTTGAATCTAATTCTTTATAGCTATAACCTTCCACTTCTACGCGGAAGAGATCTGCTGCAGCTGCTGCTCTTGCCCTTGAGCCATCGGCGAAGCGGTCTCGAGCTTCTGGATCTGTGAGGGAGGGCATCCTTCAAGCTGAGCTAGATGCTTTCTTTTGACTCCTCGACCATTTAAGGAAGCGAGCTGTCAAGGATCTTGAGGAGTCAGTCCAGCCTATTGGTTTTACTTCTTCTAGCTCTAGTCACATAAGGAATCCTTTATCTTAGCATTCATCCAATACTGCTGCAATTGTTTAAAATATTCTATCTTGATGTGACCTTTTCCTATTAAGTGACCATCTTTGAGGCCGAGAGGATTGCCATGGGTTACTTTTCTGTGCGGGATTTGCTATTGGCCCAGGATGACTTAGCTTTGGTAAGTTTCTTTTTTCCTGCAAATTTTAACAAACTATGCATGCATGTTATGACATTTATATATGTGTACTGATCAAATGATCTCTATTGCAAACTTTACTGGCCATGGAGATGAGTAGGTCTGCCCAGGATTTAGATGCTTTAGAGGAGAGGGACCAATTCTTGAAGGAGTAGCTACAGGCAACTACCACTGAGGCTAACTAGGCTAGGGCTGAGACTGCTTGGGCGAGGGTCGAGATTGAGTTGCTGAGGGGCTATCTTGCTAGGATAACTAAGGATAAGCAGACACCGATTCCTTTTGATGATGAGTCTAAGGATGATCTTTCTGCATACCGATGACTTAGAGGGGCAGAGATCAGTCTATAGAGGGTGTTGATGCTGCTGGGGCTGCTGTAGGGAATTTAGAGACCAGGGCCCCCGCTCAGCCAGCTGCTGATACTGGTGAGGCTGAGGATCACATGACCATAGACGTGGATTACCTATTGGCGGATACTCAGGACCAGCTCAGAAGGGTCACTAGGGATAAGATCCCTCGGTAGCTTAGGTTATGATTACTTTCTGAATAGTTGGTAATTTTGGGTCCTGTATGGCTTATTTTGATTGTAAACTTTGGATTGGTACTTTTGACATTTGACTTTTATGCATACTGACTTTCTTTGAACTGAGAGTATTGAGTATTGCTGCTTTGCGAACCGTACTTTATCTAGTGATTTTATAGTAGGGGTACCGTGTGATGTTCTAACTTTTGTATAGGCCATTTGACGTGAGAAGACCTATCAAACATTTATTTTTCTTTCTTTTTGTCCTAATTTTCGCCTGAACTGTCCTTGATGGCTCAATCCAGCGGACTTTTTCTTTTTAGCTTTAAATTTTGCCTATACCGCCCTTTCGGGTTTTCATACTAGGAAGCTTTTTTTCCTTTTTGCCTTAATTTTTGCAGAGAAAGCCCTTTCGGGTTTTTAATCCCATAGGCTTTTCTTTTTTTCTATCTTAACTTTTACCCGGACCGCCCTTTTTGGGTTTTCAATCCAGCAGACTTTTTCTGAATTTACATGTGCTTGATTTCTTTGGAACTTTTTATTTCTGTTAGATTACATGTGAAAGGAGTAAATAACAATGATGGGTAACATATAGAGAAAAATTGATGTTCACATACCAGCGATTATTTCACCTAAAGACATGCATGCATTCATAAGACCAATATTCTTAGCAAAATCATAACATGTTCATTGATGAGGTTAGTTCGAGTATATAGGCAATGGTAACAATTTCCAATGGTCAACCCGTACCGCCTACTGGTCTTTTATAGATTTTCCAGAAGGCAACTGGCATTTTTCCCTCGATGCCCTAACTTTTGCCTAAGCCACCCTTTTTGGGTTTTCAGCTTAGCGGGCTTTGTTTGCGTTGGAGTGCCCTAATTTTTTCCTGACCAATTTGCGGAATACCAATCAGAGGGATGCACCCTAATTTTTGCCCGAGCAGTAGAGGGCTACTCGCCGGGTGATTTATTCTTTATTTCTTTTATTCTTTGTGCTGCTTTTTTTATGATTTAATTCTTTTAACCTAGACATGATAACTCTTGAGCCTATCTTGATTTACTAGATTTACGAACTCATTTCCATCCATATCCATAAGCTTGATTCCTCCCTTACCAAGGATTTTCTTTACAATAAACTGCCCTTCCTAGTTGGGCCTGAACTTGCCCCTAGTGTAAGTGTTCACCTGGCATAGCTGCTTAAGAACCAGATCGCCGCTTCGAGAGGTTGCTTTGGGTATCTGACTCTGTTGTTGTAAGCTCGAGCCATGCACTGCTAGCACATCTATAAATGGTCAAGTGCCTTGAGCCACTTTTCATCTATTGCATTTAACTATTCATACCTAGCTCTTGCCCAATCTGACTCTTTTAACTGTGCTTCAAGTGCCACTCTTAGAGATCTTACTTCTATTTTAACCGGTAACACAGCTTCCATTCCATATACCAAGGAGAAAGGTGTTTAATCGATGGGAGTTCTTACGTAGGTTCTATACCCCTAAACTGCAAATGGAATTTTATCAGCCCTGTCTCTGTAAGATAGGCTCTTTTTGATTGATTAATGATCAACTTCCCTTTAGAACTCCTGAAGAAATCACATTGTGACCCAAGATGCTCTTTCCATTTTTTATGACCAGAGTTACCTTGCTATTGGTGCTCTCATGAGTCTTCTTGGTCTTCTTTCTTGGTGATGTATGCTCTTGTACCCTTTCCCTCTTGTGAAGAAAGAAGGACCTAGGATAATTGTTATCATATTTGCTAAGCACTTTTCATTATCTCTCTTTTGGTGATAGGTTTTAACCGTTGGACGTTTATACTATTGCGTTATACTCAAAGTCAACTTCATTAATGAATATGATGATATTTTAAGAATGTTTTTGTTATGAGTGCATGCCGTCAATAGAATGAAATACTCGAGCAAAATGTGAATGATAGGTGCATCAATTTATTCATGACATGTTAAAAGATACTGATGCTAGAACTTATTCATGATATGCCTTATAAGCGGCATTGTTTGCATAAAAAATATTTGCAACATTAAAAATTACATCATTTGAATCATACTCCACAGGCGGAGGGCCTTGTTGATTGACAACAAAATTGGTAGCCCTAGTGTGCAAGTTTGCTTGAGTCTCTCCGGCCACTGCTCTTTCTAAGTTTTCGACAGCCTTGCTGATGGGATTTAACTGCTCATTTCTTTTCCAATTCTTCCTCATAAGTACTACTAGTGCTTTGGTGATAGACTCAATTGCCTCGTTCATTTCATCTTCTTCAGCATTCCTACATACTTCTACAGAGACTAAGGTTTCAATTAGGCAGCCTTTCTTGAAATCATATACATCATTGAAGATCTCAAAACCAGGGACCACCTTGCCACCTACTTTGACAGGTTCTTCTTCACTCGTGAATACCCTTTGTTTGACTTCAGCCCCTATCTTAAGGCAAGACTGAGGCTTGGACTTTTTAGCAACTGGACGATTGCCCAAACCAAGTTTGAATGGCCATGGAACAGGTAAGATGGGTTCCAGCATTCCCTGCAGATTCTTTCCTTTACCCTTTATGTAACCCTACTTCATCATAATCTTCTTGATTTTAAGTGATATGTGCCCCTTAACCAAAAACTTTGTACCTTGGTGAGCTATAACCACCCTAGATTCCTTTTCCTTGGCTTCTATAGCCGCTATGACAGATGTTTCATCAGCATCAATGGTCACTAGGTTGCCATTGTGGATGAGTTTAACTTTCTTATAGACTGTGGAAGGGATGACCCCTAATGCATAGAGCCAAGGTCGACCCAACAGTAATGAATAGGTGAAGGGAATATTGAGGACAGTGAATAGGACCTTGGAATTCACTCTCCCAACTACAACTTCAGCGTCAAAGACCCCAATGACACTTCTATTTGTATCATCATATGCTCTTATAACAATATTGGACTTTTCTAACATGGATTCATCCGGCACTAAATGAGGAAGGATCTTGGTATGACAGAGATTAAGGGTGGAAGCATCATCCACCATAACACATGGGATTGAACGATCAAAGATTTGCACCTTATTGAAGAGTGCCTTGTTATATTTATTCTATTTGGCTGGGAGGTCAAACGGATAAAACTTAATGGGTTCATCCTGATTAGGAGAGGATCCCCCCATGAATAAAAAAACTTCAACCAAAGTAGTAGACGACATAGCTTCTATGCTTAATAGTTTTTCTACCAGACCCTTGCGATGGTCTTCAGAGTCAGTAAGGAGCTGCCAAATGCTGTACTTAGCAGGGGTAACTTGCAATTGTTGGATGAGAGGAGCAACTTTTGAATCTTTCTTTTCATTTCCGGCTGAGGTTTGAGTTTCAATAACAGGTGTGAAGATTGGACCTTGGTTGATGTTTGGAATGACCGAAATATCTACATCTCTGCCCCTTCTTCTATTCGAGAGAGGGTTTGGAGGAATCCTTCCACTTTGGGTAATATGCAATACCTCATTTTTCATATAACTTCTCCCTTCGAAAGTTTCCACTAACAAGGCTAGTCCTTCGAGCTCATCATTCTCCAGTACATAAGCATCGAAATCAATTGGTCCTGGTTAAACCAACATAGCCTCCTCATCATGAATTCCTTCTAACTCAAATACATCGATGTTAATGGGGACCAATTCTTCAGGTAAAGCCACTACCGAGTGAAATATAGGAATACCTTGCGAGATCATATTAAAGACATGATAGGATGGTAAGCCTGATTCGATAACTGTGACCTATTTCTCAAAATTTTGTAGGGGATTATTCATGGTACTGGGCTTAAGCTCGGGTTCCTGAATCTTCTTTTCCCTAATCAAACCATAAATAGCCTCAAGTAGATCCCGACAGGCACCAGGGTGATGCCCTTTACTAATGTGGTAAGCACAAAACTGATCCCTATCTTCAGGTTTGGGTGGGACATAGGGCTTGATACTCTGAAGAAGGCTGAGTGCTCTCAACTTAGTGAAGATGGTAGGCAGAGATGCTTTCCAAGGGGAGATGTCGTCTTTGATGCTACAGACTGCAGCCACTTCTTCTTGCACTACCGCTATTTTAGGAATGGAACCAGACTTTGATTTGGAAGCCTAGGTTGAGGCTGAAGGGTCACTCTTTTTGAACCAAGGTTTGGCTGGTTCACTTACCTTCTCTAATTCCTTGATTCTTTCCTACTTCTCAGCTTTTTCAAACACCTCAACATAGCTAGATAATTTATCCATATGAAGAACCTTACGATAAGTAGGCAGGGCACCATCCATTAACTTTACATTTATCTCCGGGAGACTTAGTTTATCTTTTAATAGAACTTGAGTGGCCATCCATCTTTCGAAGTAGGGCTTAAACTTCTCATTAGGAGCCTTCTTGATAGCTTTTAAATTCTGTGTGGCAGTTTTAATGGTGGCGTTGAAACCATACTGCTCAATAAAAGCCTCCAGTAAAGCTTTCTAGTTTTTGGTCACCTCATCTGATAGTGTTGTACCATTCGATAGCAGGACCTTCCAGGGTGTAAGGGAATATTTCAGCTAGGACTTTATCACTTAACTTTTTAATTCTCATAGCCCCCTGGTAGGTGGTTATGTGAGATTGATTCAGACTAGTTCCCTTATACTTCACTATGCTAGGCATACTAAAGTTTTCAGGGACCCAATCCTTCTCTCTAGCTGTTTAGATAGATAGTGATAGTGGTTGGGAGCTGGGATTGGTAGCAAGCAACTTCTGAAGTAGATCACACAATTCAATGGACAAAGATGATCCCTTCAATTAAGCGATTGCACCTAAGGGCAAACCTGTTAATTGAGGAAAGGTCATCCCCTTAGGTGTAACCACGAAATTAAGAGTTGGGCTAGATGCCCCGAACTGAAATGGAGGAGGCATAAATCTCTGACTAGGCTGAGTGAACTGATTGATGGCTGGAGGAACTATGGTACCTACTGACAAAAATGGCAAGCTAGCTGAACCAAATGGACCCACAGAACCTAACTAACCAAACTAACTGGAAGAATCCTCATGATTTCGAACAGGTGGTAACTGAAATCATGTGAATGTATTGTGAGTCACCCATGATACTTGCTCACTAATCACTACATTCACTGCTGGAGCACTGACAGGTTTGCTACGAGGAGCATTGACCATTCTTTCTTCAGTCAAGATTGCCCTGATGGAAGCTAACATCTTATCATTCATCCGGTCCAAGAACTAATCACTTCCTGAGTACTGTGAGCTGGCGTTTGTGATCTCTGACCTAACCTCAGTCATTGATGCATTTTCCTCCCTACCAGTAGCAACATTCTCCACCTCAACGTTAATCTGGCCCTTTAAGGTCGAAGTACGAGACATTTCCTCAAGATGATAGGTAGAAAGATCAACCAAACTAAACTGACTACTGGACGAAACAGTCGTGGACTGACGTGGAGCAACCCTTAAATGCACTAGAAGAAGAGATGATGGTGGAGGTACCGGAACATGAGTAAAATGGGCTTGAGATCGTAGCCAAGCTCTTTCCCTTCGAGGTTTAGTTTTGGCTGAGGTGATAACCAAGAGATCAGTACATGCATGGGATGTGGTATGCATGTATAAATTACAATGATGCATGGTGTGGTTAATCACAAGAGTATCCAACACAACACATACAAAGCGATCGATTTCGTCCTTATTTCTCCTGCCGAGTTTGAGGGTATTCTTCCTTAGTCTAATCTCACACAAAAATCAGGGTAATTAGAAGGTAAAACTCTAAGGCTTTTGATAAAAATGGTATAGGGACATATTAGAAGTTGATGTAGAAGGTTCCCATTGCATCAAGCCTCTTTTGGAGGGAGATGACAATGAATGCTCCACCCACTAGGGTGTCCCCAATTCCTTGCGGGCATGGGTAACACCTTCGTGAGTGTTGCGGAAATAAAAGGGCACCCTAACCTAGTGCTAAAAGAAGAGCGCATCTAACTAAAGAGAGAAAGAGATGAGAAGATAGAGTGTGATGATTTTCCCAAATGATAAAAACAAAAGTGGGTTGAATCAAGTAAATGATTTTCGGTGCTCATCTTAATCTTTTAAGCTTTTAAAACAAACCAAAATTTTACAAGTTAAAAGATTATTTCCCCAACAGAGTCGCCACTATAAGGCGTCGATGACATGTAGGTCTCCCCTAGCGCCTGTGTGAGAGACGGGGCCCACTAGGGGTTGGTTGGATTTAGGCGTGACAAAACATTTTTAGTTAAAGTTTGCACAATAAGCCAATTTTTAATGAATAAAAGAATCGAGACCCAAATCTCGATATAAATGATAGAGTCGCCACCAAGTTGTCTACTTGGGAAAGAGTTTTGGTACGGTTCCCTCTAGGCAGGAGACTCATACTTATTGGATCAGAGATTCGGGTATCGGATGAGTCACTTATTTCTCATTTAGTTGGTTGAAAATTACATTCACCGTGTAAAACCATTTTTTGTTTTCATCATTTAGGGAATTATCATAGAAATCCTATTTCTACACTCTGTCACACTCGTTACATGCATTTACATATTACAATAAAGCAAAAGAAATAAATGGGGGGAATAAAAATTACAACTGGAGGAATAAAAATTTCAACTAGGGGAAAATGGGGGAATTGCAAGAGAACCTATACATTTGTTCTAAGTTATAAAACAAAATAAAATAAATTCCCATACATCCACAAAGATTAGCACAATTTATAGCACATCATAAGTTAGCATTTCATTAGGAAAAATGTGATTATGTTAGCGTGGCGGTTTTACGATCGATAGTGCCCGCACGGCTTCTAGGATCGGAGAGAAATAACTGGTCTTCAGCATATTTTATTATGAAAACACATTTTAACTTTTGTGGATTGATTTACTAGATTATTAGTGAAAGTGCTCGAACGACAAATGGTGAGTTGGATTGATTTTTAACCAAATTAAAATGAGTTCTGGATTCTGCCTAGGGCTGGTACCCGTACGGGTGGGTGGGACTTGTATGGCTACGAAGGAGGACCGGTATAGGTATGGTGTACCCGTATGGGTCCTGTCTGGTCCAGGCAGATACTTTGTTCAATTTAGTTTACAGATTAATAGATTAATGGATTAGTGGTAGAAAATTAAAATAAAAAAAGGATTTCGCTCCGTATGAGTGTGGCGCACCGATCTAATATCTCGACCATACAAGGTGCCAACAAGGCTCATATGGGTTAGGACCAGACCCAAAATAGGAAATTGAAAGTACATGTATAATAGGAGAGGCAGAAAATTACAATAATGAAATAACTAAAATGTCAGTCTCTTTGAAACTCAGGACTGTTACCTTTGCGGTGTGAATCCACTTAGAGGTGACCCCTTTACTGTTGAGAGAGAGTTTGACCAAAGTAGATGGTGAAATAGGACTATTTAGGTGAGTATTTGTGTGGATAAAACCTCCCATAAATCCTAATGAATGAAGTTATGAATGAATAAAATGTGGACAATACCTCAAATGATGGGTTTTGTCCCTATTTCATACCTCTTATACCCCACTATACCTTTTCTATAACTATACAAATTGCTAGAACTTTTGCTATAATTTTTTTATAGTTTTCCTTCTAATATGAATGTCTGTTATGAAATGAGGGGAAAAGGCCCTATTTATAGGGTGGAAGTTAGGACTGAATGCAATAAATCGCATTCAAGACCTGCCTTTTCCCAAAAATGGTAAGAGATTACTTCTAAAAGAGGCTAATTAGGCAATTAGAGGAACTATACGGGTAGGGCCCCACCCATACGGGGTACTAAGGGACCCGTACGGTCCCCTCTACACATATCGAAGGCAATCACCCATACGGGTCTGCCAGTGGATCTTTACCACTAGACAGGACCTGTACGGGTACCTAAGGTCATACTAGGTCTCCGGACTTCGGCCAAACTCAACTCTACAGTAGTAGGAACACCTCTGATGGACAGCACTTGAAAGACATTGCATCATATAGCTCTCATCATTGTTTTGTGAGAAGAATCGTTAAAATCAGTCACAATGCTTCAACTGGTAAGTCTTCTAATTCTCCTTTAATTATTAAGTCATTTTCTTTAAGCGTTTTTAGACATAACAATTATTATGCTTGGGTTATTTTGCATGCTTAGTTTATTTTATGCTTAAATTATAACTTAGAGTTATAATATGCTTAGTATAAAATATATTTATGCTAGGATATAATTTATAATCATGGTACCCTTAGCCTATGCATGCAAGCCTAAGTAAAGAATTTATTTAGTTAAGGCTTCAATTAATTTATATACAATTGATACGGGTTCCTAGGGACAAGGGACAAAATTTTGAATTTCTGCCATGCATGTTATGCATGTTCAAAGTGACTGTCAGTCCCCAACAAGCGCAACTTTTGAACCTTGTCTGTTGTACATTCTTTTTATCTTAT
Organism: Euphorbia pulcherrima; assembly: GCA_947683365.1. NCBI lineage: Eukaryota > Viridiplantae > Streptophyta > Magnoliopsida > Malpighiales > Euphorbiaceae > Euphorbia > Euphorbia pulcherrima. The sequence continues at coordinate 16,322,918 of CANTUS010000003.1, read as the reverse complement.
TACTGATGTGCAAAGTGAGTCATCAATTTATACGAAAATAGACAATAAAGAATATTCCTATTTTCAGGTGTAAAGTTCAGCGCGCACTTGATAATTACAACTCATCCAAATAATGGAACAATATTGACACAACTGAGATATCAACTAAATAACCTGCGCTAATCGGATTTTATTTAGAATAAATTCCATGATAAAAGTCCATCATTAGTCACACTGAGTTAAGACATAGCTTTAAGTTTTCCATATTAAATAACCCACCTTTGAGTATTATAAATACGTCGATTAACTTAAACTAACTGTCTTAACATCATTATTGATTTAAAACTTTATCAAGTAAAGTTGACATGATCAAAACTTTAGAACATGACTGAGTTAGCTCAACTGAGTCAGTTCAACTCATGTTGGGTCCAACCGTCTTCCCCATTTTGATGGAAAATAACTAAGTGAGTAATTAAATCAATAAGTTATTTAGTTGTAAGTTACCTCAGAGTAGATGAAATCTCCCCCATAATGAATGACACCTTCCTGAGTTCAGCATCCACACACTTCACATTGTTTCCTACAAACTCAGTGACAAATATAGCAGTAAGAAAAACAATGGAAGTTAAGAAGATCTTAACTTAGAACAAAAAATGCATGTATATAACTCTGCATAATTTAAAAAATAATTAAAGCTATAATAAGATTATAGTGAATAACTAGAGATTATAAAATTCTATACTAAAAATTTCTAGGTAGCTTGGGTCCTTTGTCTTCACCAACTCTTCTTTGATATTTAGCTGGATTCCATCTACTCTTTCTCTTCCTTGATTCATCAAGCATCGAATCTTTTCCTTTCCTCAGCCTGGTTTGGAGATATTTCTGCTCAATCTTGCTTAAATCAGTAATGAGATTACTAGACTATTCTGAGATCAATTCTAGCTGATCTTGCTCCCTTCTTTCACATTCCACTCACTCCTTCTACCCCATTTCATTAAGTCAAGAATGGCCTCCGAAGAAGTATTGAAAGATGACATAGTCCGTTCGAAAACTATGAAATCTCCATACACAAAAGAGTCAAAATTCTTGACCACTTTCTTATAAATGACGTCAGAGAGAAATTCTCTCTCGTTGAGGAATGACAAAAGTTCTACAAAGGTCCTGGATTGAGACTGATTGATTTTATATTATGCACTAATGCCTTCCTTTGAAATCTGGACCAAAATGGACAGACCTTGCTCCTATGAATTATTCCTCAACATCCTCTTAAACATAGATAATTTCCTTACATTTGAGGAGACTTTCATATGAATGAGTTCAATTATATCCCCATCATTCATTTGGTTAGAGCTAATGCCCTTGAGCATGTTCTTGAAAATATTAAGCTTTTTCTGAACTGATGGATCTGGCTCCGCATCAACCATAACCATATCCTCTGAGATACTCATCTTTTTAATCTCCTTTAAAATAACTGCTTCAGTAGCTTGCACTCCCTTCAAGATATCAGCCTTTGTGCTATTTAACTCTGAGTTGACTTGATTTTCTTTTGACTTGATGGCAGCAATTAGATCATCAACTGACTTGACCAGCTTGGTCAGTTTATCAGCATTGTCCTCATTCTCCTTATTGAGGATTGAGTATCCATTCAGTACCTTCTATAACACATTAAGAATTGGATTGAACTTGTTAATCAACATGTTATGCATCTGGTTTTCTGAGTTATTGATCTTGGCATACTCTTCCCCCATGAACTAGATAATCTCCTACAGCTCTTCAATCTTTATTTCTAGTAATTCATCTTTCCTTCCAGCTGCGATTATGAATGGAGTGATCTTAACCACAATACCTTTGGTCAGAGAATAGGCTGTTGGGAATGCTGGCGTCAACTTCTTTAGATCAGCTACTGCATCAAAAAGTACTTTCATTGGCTCGCTGGCTCTAGCAATCTTATTTAACACTTCCTCAACCAAGAGGGTGTTGGCTATAGTAGCATATAGCTCCTTCTCTATCCTCAATGTTGGAAATCTTCCTCTACCCAATTTCTTGATTGAGTCCACAAAAGCAAAATCTACAGGATTTTTCTATGGGGGCTATTGTTGTCCTTGTTGCTTAGTAGGTATCTCCTTAATGGTTGGAATTTTTCTTGGCCCTTCCAAAAGAGTGGAAATGAAGTGGTGTTGGGTCTAGATGGTGCTGATTGAGGCATCATGTTTGGGTAGGTAATGGTTGAGCTGTAGGTGTTTTGGTTGGTGATGGTTGTTTAGATGGAGAAGGTTGTGTTTTTATTAGAGAGGGTGATTTCGATTATGGTGATGGTGGTTGTGAGTTGGGTAAATGAATGGCTAAAATTGGTGTGGGGGTTAAAGGTAGTTGAGTTGAGGTTGTGGGTACTTCATGCTACTCCTCAGCCTCCACTTCAACACCTTCAGCATTCAACTTAGTTTCTTGAGCTCTTGAATGCTGATTTATCTGATGTTCTTCTTTAATATCATCATCACACAACTCACTCTCATCATCAATCACTACTTTCATCTTCTTGAACAACTTCCTCTTTATTTCCTTACCTTCCTCTACTTCAGCAGCTTTTTCATTAGTTGCTCTTGCCCTTGTACTTTACCTTCCACTATTTTATTCTCTGTAGCTTCTCTCTCTGCTTTCTCTTTCTTAGCTTTGATTGCATTAGCTTCAGCCATGATCATGGCTACTCTTTCCAAGTCCTTTTTTAGTATGACTTCCTTAATCCTCCTGGATTCCTCAGCTTTTGCTAACTCAGCTTCATTGAGGTTTTGAGCTACCCCAGACATCTTCTTGATCTACATCTTTTTCCTAGGTTTCCCAACCTCAGGTATAGGTATGATGTAGCTGCTTGTGATGCTTCCTCTGCGACTGATGATTTTATATCTGATTTAGGCTTCTTTCTCTTCCTCATCTTAATTAGAGGAACTTCAACATCCACTTCATTTCTTCTCCTTCCTCATCAATCATAGGCTTCTTTTTATCAGCCTTCACAAGAGCTCTCCTCTAAGTCCTTGCCTTCTTTGTAGGCTTAGCCTTAGCCTTCTCTACCTTCCCAGTCTAAGCTTTTCCTTTTTAAAGGATGTCACCAAGCTTCTTATCTTTATCCTCTAGCTTTACAAAATTCAAAGGAATCACTACCTTCAGATTCAAAACTCTCTATTATCCTGGTTGCAAAGTCTGGTAGCATGTAGCTTTAGCATCAAAGATCAGCGACTCAAAGTGCTTGTTGTAGTACAACTTCGAGTGGATAAATTTTAGCTCAATGTTGAACTTTGTTGTTACTGCTTCTACATAAATTGTATAGGCCCTACAAATCTCAATAATCAAATGGCCATAAATCATGTGCCTAGTTATTTTCTTTATGTGATTAAGAATAACAACTGGCAAGTTGACTTTCCTCCCCTGAGTGACGGCATACATCAACACTCCTTTAAACTTAGAACAGATCCCTGTTGAAGCTTTCTTTGGCAAAATGATTTTGGTTAGCAATTCATTAGCCTGCTTTCCTCTCTGAGTGAAGCTTAAAGCCTTCAATTTCTCTGCATCATAGTCAGCGGGAACTTCATAATCTATGGGGATAGCCATTTCATCCTCATCCCATGTCTTCCTCATCTTTATGCCCTTGAGATGCATATTTAACCGGTTAGCAATCAACCTAGGGGTGACATAAATTTCTCTCCTCATTACCGATGTAGCTAGCACATCTCTCTTTCCCCTTACTATATGATTCCTCTATAAAACTACTCCACCACTTGCTCATAGCAACCTTTTAGAAGCTCAAAAAGTCCTCTAAAGTTCTGCACTCTAGTCCATTTTCCAAATACTTCATGGCTAACAAAGTCTATGAGGTCAACTGAGGTAGGAGGATCCACTTTAGTATTCTTTTTGGTTACCCATCCAGTTTCTTCATATTGTGTTCCCTTTACAATGGTGGAAACTCAGCTAAACCATATCCATAGAGGATTTTCTTCTGAGTTAGTCGCACAATATCCTATAGACTAGCTTTAATCTTCTTAAACAAAGGAGTAGGAGTTCCCCTTTATTATTGCTATTGTTGTTGACGATTTTGTGAAGAACTTGTCATTTAAACAAATTTCCTTGAGAATATTTAGAAAGGGGAAAGAATTTGAGAATAAGAGCAAAATGAACTCTTTTGAAAGTAAAGAATTTTTCTTCTTCTCTCTTCTTTATTAAATAGGCGAGTGGATCATTCTGGAAGCTATAAATGCTATGAAGATTAAATAATAAGATAGATCAACGGTAACCGTAAAATAATCATGGAAAAATAAATAGAGTATTAACTGCTATATACGGAATGTGTTATAACTTGTTATTGTTTCCTTCAAAGTTAATTTGAAAGTTAACCGGTCATATTATACGTGTCCAAAATTCAGGCGTAAAGTTAGGAAAATATAACCTAAGTGTTAATAAATTGGTTTCTAAAAAATGGTCAGCGCCAGAACTGGTCAGTGAATATAGATGTCTTCAAATTGGATTTGACATTATAATTAACTCTCTTAAGTTGTTAAACTGATCTTTTTACTAACTGGCTGTGTGAATATGTTAGGTCATTGTTCTTCAGTTGAGATGTTGACTAACATGACTTCTCCTTTGAGCACATGATCCCTTATGAAATGATGTCTAATATTGATATGCTTCATCCTACTATGGTAAATTGGATTCTTGGATAGGTCAATTCCACTCTTATTGTCACATATGACTTCAATGCACTTAGACTTTATACCATAATACTCCAATTGCTACTTAATCCATAGCAGTTGTGCTACACAACTTCCTGCAACTATGTACTCAGCCTCAACTATACTCAGTGCTACAAAAGTGTGGTTCTTGTTATACCACGTGACAAGATAATCTCCAAGAAAGTGACACCCTCTAGTGGTGGTCTTCTCTTATGTTTTTCTCTTCTATAGTCAACATTTGTGTATCCTCTCAGAGTGAAATCTTCATTACTTGTATACCATGAACTTGCTTCAACATAACCTCAAAAATACCTAAGAATTCTCTTAATAATAGCTAAGTGAGATTCTCTGGGCTAAGCTTGATATCTTGCACAATAACATACAACATATTGAATGTAAGGCCTACTAGCAATTAAGTAAAGTAGAGAACCAATAATACCTCAGTAGAGCTTACTCTCTACAGGTTTACCTTCCTTACCTTTACTTAGAATAGTATCAGTGACCATGGGTGCTGACATTAGCTTTGCTTTCTTCATGTCTAACTTTTTAAAAACTTCCTTGCATACTTAGCTTGGCTGATGAAGATCTCATCATCACCTTGCTTTTTTTGTAGCCTAATAAAAAAGTTAAGCTCTCCCATTATAGACATTTCAAACTCATTTTTCATTTGCTAGATGAACTCCTTGCTAAGTCTTTCATTAGGAGCTCTAAAAATGATGTCATCAATATATATTTAGACTAGCAACACATCCTGTTTCTTGCACTTAATGAATAGAGTTGTATACGCCTTTCCTCTAACATAACCTTTTTTAAGTAAAAAGGTAGTCAGTCTTTCATACCAATCTCTTGGAGCTTGCTAAAATCCATATAGCTCCTTCTTCAGCTTGTAAACATAATCTCAAAATTTAGCATCTTCAAAGCCTTGGGGTCGGCGTACATATACTTCTTCTTGAATAACCATTAAGAAATGCACTTTTAACATCCATTTGAAATAGTTTGAATTTCATATAAGATGCAAAAGCATACATAATTCTTAAGGCTTCTAGTCTTGCTACTGGTGCAAAAGTTTCTCCATAATCAATACCTTCTTGCTGGTTGTACCCTTGGGCAATAAGTTTGGCTTTGTTTCTGACAACACTTCCTGCTCTATCCAGGTTGTTCTTCAATACCCATTTAGTGCCAATGATTGACTTTCCTTTTAGTTTTAAAACCAAATCCCATACTTCATTTCTTTTGAATTGGTCTAGCTCTTATTGTATAGCAACCATCCACTTGTCATCAAATTCAGCATCTTCAAACTTCTTTGATTCAATCAATGAAACAAATGTTAAATGACTCATCATTCCATTGAGCTGATCTCTAGTCAAAACTAGATTTTGCACATTTTTAAGAACCTTGTCTACAGGATGATCTCTTCTGGTTCCAACTTTTCTAGGAAGATCCAGATCAGCCTATAAATCTCCACATTTTGGTTTTGAGCTTGATCATTATCTTTGTTAGGAACTGACAGTCAGATTGAACATGCATAAAAGGCATGGCGGAAATTCAAAATTTTGTCCCCGTGCCCAGGAACTCCTATTAGTTGCATATAAATTAAATAAAGCCTTAACTAAATAATTCTCTACCTAGGTTAGCATGCTAAAGGACTAGGCATACCATAATTCCAAATTATATCCTAGCATATTTAATTTATACTAAGCATGTTATAACTCTAAGTTATAACCTTAGCATAAAATAAACTAAGCATGCAAAAATAACCTAAGCATAATTATTAAGTCTAAAAACACTTAAAGAAAAAGACTTAATAATTAAAAGAGAAAGAAAAAGAACTTACCAGTTGAAGCGTGCTTTTGCAGAACCTTTTTGCACAAGCCTCCAATCGTAGGATAGCCTCTATCAGTATCCACACAAACCCCACTAACCAAAACTTCCTCGAGAGGAAGAACTAAGAAGCCTCGAGTAGTTGCTAGACCACTCTAGAAGCCTCTCCCAAAAATATAAACTAGCGGTGCCCAAATAAATTCAGGCTCCACAAAAATAACTTGCTCAATTACCCGAGAGATTAATTATCTCGCTTAGGATTTATGCTTTGAGCTTCGTGCATTTTGAAAGGTGAAGGGACAGCCTATATATAGGCTTGGGGAGCAAAAATTTGCTCCCCATTAGCGATGTGGGATGGGAGTAAAACTCCCATCCCACACACCTATCACATGCAGCGTGCATTGCTTTGTATTCATGGGCTACCTTTGTGCAGCCCATGAATATGGGCCACCGCGAACACTACCCAGTAGTGTTCACGCACCTTTCGGTGTATTCCTCGCAATCAAACTTTGTACAAAATATTTCATACTTTTCGGTTTTAACTCGCCAATGCAAAATCCCCTTTAAATCCTTTTAAATAAATATTTATTTTTGACTCTAATAAATTAGTTAATAGTCAAAATAAATTTCTTGGTCCAACCAAAATTGATCCAATCAATTATAATTTATTTATGATTCTAATTAATTAGTTACCGGTCAAAATGAATTCTTTGGTCTATCGAAAATTGATTTAATCAATTTTAACCAATCAAATAATAATCCAATTATTATTTATGTTATATATTCGTAATAGAATAAATCTATTAGTTCTTTACTTAGTCCGATGAAGGTCCAATGTGTGTGACCTTATAGGATCCCGAAGTATAGATCTGTTAAGGCTTAACCAACCCTTGTTCTAATGGAACCATTGGCTCGATGCTCTAGACAGTGAATAGAACTCAATTACCTTAAACGACTGTAGTACACCTCTAGCAAGGGTCTACCATCCCCCATTACTCGGAATGTCATTTATGCTTATGACTTAATCCCGGTTAATGCAATAGTTATCCAGTGCGATAAATTCCTTCCATTCTTTAATATTAGTACCATCTGGTTTATAGGGTTTGGTTAAAGTGTTAACCCACTAATAGCGAGATTGCTCCAAGCTATTCCAGTTATTTACTTGTTACCGACATATATTGCCTTTAACCATAGTGTGTTTAACTAGAAACCATTTCTATCAAACACATACTCTGATCCGAGGTTTATGGCAATCATCACTTCAACAAGTGGCCAAGTACAACTCCTTAATATATCTGAAGCGATGGATTCTTTCCAACTACTCAGCTTACCAATGTGATGCCATCACTATACCCGTAATCACCCGTAGCACCTTAAATAAATTAGTGTATAGTAATGACCCAAAGTATAGCTATAGTACCACACAAGGTAACTAGCATCTCAAGTACAAGGACAGTCGCAAAGCTTATTGCAAAAAGATAAACACTAACACATTGATATATATACCAAGTGTTTATCTTAGTGCGGTCTCTAATATATCTCCCAAATATATCCATGTATCAAACTTAAGGCACCACCTTCAGTCCCTAGGAGATTGACTGCTTGACCCTTTCCAAGAAAGTTGACCACATGCTAGTCTTTCCGTTTCATCAATATCCTTTCTTGATGAAACTATGACTAGGGATAGTTTAGACATAATCATAATTTCACATGAAGCAGGTTCCGCCAAATATAGTCCAACTATAATTTCTCTGACTTCATGCTATGATATGTCAATGACTTTTGCATACATCAATGAATATATATTGAACCAGCTTTAATATAGATATATATATATCAAGCATATTGATATAAACAAAAGATTAAATGCCTTTATTGATTAAACAAATTATTCGTACTATTACATAATTAAGATATATCGCCCTATTTGCCTTAAGGGCATACATCATATCCAATAATCTTTATAGTTGATTAAGCGATCTTGGTTAGTCTACCAAGTTTCATCCTTTATTGTTTGAGATAGAACTAAGAGTGGTTGTCTGGGGGTTTGTTAACTAGATATATTCTTCATCAGCGTAGCTGACTTGTCTACCTGCATTGTTAGTTTCATCGAAATATACATCCATAGACTCCTTTAGAATGTAGTTCTCTTGACATACACTCTATAAGCCCTGCTGTGTGTTGAGTAACCCATAAAGATTCATTCATCTGCCTTAGGATCAAACGATCCTAATTGGTCTATGGTATTAAGGATATAACATTTACAACCAAAGGCTCTTAGATGACCAACCCTTGGCTTGCGCCAATGCCAAAGCTCATGGGGAGTTTTGTCCAAATCTGTGTGAATTATAACCCTATTTAAGATATAACAAGCTATGTTAACAGCCTCTCCCCAAAAATATTTTGTTAGTTTATTATCACTTTGCGTGGAATGACTCATTTCCACAATCACGCGATTCTTCTTTTCTACAACCCCATTCTGCTGAGGTGTTTGAGGAGTATAGAAATTGTGGTCAATACCATGCTTAGAGAATAATTCATCTTACTGAGAGTGTTTGAATTCCCTCCCATGATCATTGCAGATTCTATTAATTCTAGTCCCTTTTTCATTCATGATCTGGGTAGCCAACCTATAGGATGTTTCAAATGCTTCATCATTGCTTCCTAGCAGGACAACCTAAGTGAATCTAGTCAAATCATCCACAATAACAAGGGTGAAATGCTTTCCAACAAGACTCATTGGCTGAATTAGCCTAAATAAGTCCATGTATAAAAGATTAATAGGGTGAGAAGAAGAGATATGATATAAGGATTTAAAGATCTTCCCAAATTGCTTCCCTAGTTGGCATGCTGAGCAGAGTCTATCTTTTTCAAAGGCAATATTGGGTAATCCCTCAACAAGTTTCTTTCTGGCTAATTTGGACAGATTGTTCATATTGATATATCCTAAACTTCTATGCCATAGCCACGAGTTCTTCTTCTTTGAGACTAAAATTATATAACTAGAGCCATGGGATAAATCAAACATATAAACACTATTAAATCTATGAGAATAAAGAATAGTTTGGTCAGAGTTACCATCCATGATTGAGCATCCCACTGAGTTAAACACAATTTTCCTGCCTTTGTCAAATAGTTGAGCTATCCTAAGCAAGTTGAAATTTAGGCCATTCACCAGAGACACATTATCAATTAAAGGCTTGATTCCCATGGTACCATTACCTACAATCTTGCCCTCTTGATTGTCTCCAAAATTGTCACTTCCATTCCTTCTTCAATCTAATATGATGAACTGACTTTCATCATCTTTCATTTGTCTTAAGCATCAACTATCCAAATGCCACATTCTGCTGTCATTAATGGATCTTAGGCTCACCTATAAAATAATTAAGTTTTTTTGGGTACCCATGCCTTTCGGCTGGGTTCTCCCTTGTTAGTGGTGGTCACCTTAGAACAGTCATACTCATCGTAATAACCATTCTTATACCTATATAGTACTGTTGCATGTCCAGCTTTTCCATAAAAGCTACATGCGGCCTTAGCTTCATGCCTGTTCACTTTCCTCTTTTGAGAATTCCTCTCACAGTTGCGAGCATGGTTACTCTGAGTAATCTTCTTGGTTGAAGGAGGTACCTGCAATTGTTTTAAAGCTATTAGTTCAGCAGCAAGCTCATTCATCTGTTTGATGAGCTTACTATTATAATGGTACTCAACTTTTCTATGAGGTAGCGGACATCAAGCGATATAGAGGCATTACAATTCTCTAAGTCATCACATCTCCTCTCTAGTACTTTGATGTGTTTGGATGACTTCTTAGTTGCCTTTATCACATATGCAATCACCTTAATGAGTTCATCAGTAGAAAAAGAGGGTTCAGAATTTACCTCAGGTTTCTTTCCTTTGTCATTTTGCTTGTTAGCATTTTGATTGGCGGCAAAAGTTGTTGCTTTATTAGCTGACTCTGAGTTTTCAGTGGGCTTATCTTCAATCGCCATCAAGTAGACATTGGTTGAGTTCTTTTCTTCATCATCAAATGATGATGACTCTTAGTCACAATCACTGTAGGTAGAGGTAGCAGCAAATGCCTTCTTGTCACGCTTCATCATAAACTTGTCCTCTCTTACTTTAGGATAGCTGGATTAGATATGGCCCTTCTCTCTACACTCAAAACATTTAATATCTTTGGTGAGATCCTTTCACGGTCTTTCATCAATATTCTTTTTGTACTGACTAAGCTTCTTAGCGGAAAACTTTTAATAGTTCCTATTCTTCTTCAGGAAACGCTTGAACTTTCTAGTGATCAGCGCAACTTGCTCCTTGACTTCTTCTAGATATTCTTCTTCTGAGGAATCAACTATGAGAACTATTTCTCTAGTATCCTTCTCCTTGTTCTTGATCTTCTTAGATTCATCCTCATATTTCCTGAGAGAAATCTCATAAGTCAACCAGGTTCCAATGAGTTCTCAAACTTATACTTCTTGAGATCATAGGCTTCTTCTGTAGCACTCTTCTTGGTATCCCACTAAAGAGTAAGACTTCTCAAGATCTTCTTTATAGTTTCTTCCTTAGTGAAACTTTTTCCTAGTCTCTTTAGTTTATTGACAATGTTCATGAATCTGATGTTCATGTTAGAGATATCTTCCTTAGGCTGCACCTGAAACATTTCATATTCCCTCATCAAGATGTTAATCTCTGATTCTTTCACAATGTTACTACCAACATAGGTAATCTCCAGCTTCTTCTAGATTTCCTACACTATCTCATAACTTGAGATTCTATTGAACTTAGTTGCATCAAGAGCATGGCAAAGATAATTGATGCCAGTTCAATTCTCTTTTAAATTAGCTAGGTCAGTTACATCCCATTCACTTTCGCACATGTCAACAATAAATCAATTTTTCTCAATGATAGGAATATAGGGACCATTCAATGGTCAGCCAAGCTGTCATACTCTGAGATTGAATGAAATTCTTCATTTTATTCTTCCAGTATGTATAGTTCTCTCCATTGAACATAGGGGGCCTAGTGATAGACATCCTTTCATAGAGTAAGTGGAGTTGAGTTCTCCCACTGTATTAATTTCTTCCATTATACGTTATTGGTCTTTAATTCAAGATTGTCAGAACTAGAACTAAATACTGTTCATACCACTTGTTAGTCCCGGTGCGTATAACTCATTGAGTTAGAGGGGGGTGAATGACTCACTTCACTAATACTGGTTTCTTTTTAGAGTTATTTTTTAGAGCAATAACTTGGGCTGAGAAGATCAGCCGAGTTGACTAGAAATAGTGAAAGTAAACAAATGTATGGAAATAAGTCAACAATTTTATACTGGTTTGACAACTTGTGCCTACTCTAGTCTCAAGAGTGTGTCTTGACTTTAATATAATCCCAACTCCTTTATCCTAGGTGGAGAAGCCTTTCACAAATTTCCCCAATTACAGATAAGTGCCCTCCTCAATGTAATCGCTCACCGATGAGTAAAATACCCTCTTCTACCAGTAACTTAGATTTTCTAAAATATTGAAGGACTCCACTTATAAAAAGATTGATCCTCTTACAAAACAGGTATTACAATGATTGTTCTATTCTAATCTCTCAATTTAAGTATAGGCTGAGTAATTGCTTCTTTATTTGAATTTCTCGTAAACTGTGATTTTGACAGAGTTTTAGCTTGTGAGAAATTCTAAGTGTAATCACCAAGTTCTAACTCTTTCCTTTATGCTCCTTTTTTAGGTTTGAAGCTTGATTTAGCCTTTGAACTTGTTTGGCATATTCTTCAAATCTCCAGCTCAGATTTCGCCCGTTGCAACTTCAAATCGATCTGTTTTGAGATAAAATTGCACCGTTGTGAAATAGAATTTAATCCGTTGTGAGAGGGACTGAATTTCACTGCAATAATGTACTGTTTGTCTCCTCGATGTCGGAATCTATTTGAGAGATAGAGCACACCATTTGCTACATATCATCTTCCCATTCCTCAGGTAATCTAACTCCAATAGTGCTTGGTGTTAGGAGATATACGCAAAATTTGATCCGTTTTGAATTTGTCCTATTGCAGCTTTCCTCTGACACCCTGTTTGTTAGCTAGCACAACTTTTTGAACCTTGTCTGTTGTACATTCATTATGTCTTATTGTTGATGTGTAAAGTGAGTCATCAATTTCTGCGAAAATAGACAATAAAGAATATTCCTCTTCCCAAGTGTAAAGGTCAGCGCGCATTTGGTAATAATAACTCAGCCAAATAATAGAACACTATTAACACAGCTGAGATATCAACTAAATAACCTACGTTAATTGGATTTTACTTAAAATAAATTCCAAGATAAAAGTCCAACATCATACAAAGTTAAGACATAGCTTTAAGTCAGCCATATTAATTAATTGTACCCTTGAGTATTTTAAATACGCTGATTAATGGTTTTCAAAAAAAAATACGCTGATTAACTTAAACTGGCTGTCTTAACATCATTATTTGTTTAATAAACTTTACCAAGTAAAATTGACATGATGAAACGTTCTAAAATAACTGAGTTAGCTCAATTGAGTCATTTCAACTCATATCGGATCTAACAAAATCCATATTCGGTCCAAATTTGTTGGATCAACAAAAGTAGACTCAAATCTATATCCAATAGATCCCACGTAACCGTTTCAATATTAATATATGTACAAAATTAATTTCATAAAGTAAAATACATAGAATTATATTAATAACCAAGTGAAAATTAAACCAAAAAGTTACTATCATAGTGGAATGAAAAAGACAAAGTCTAACGTATAATTTCCAAGATTGAAAATAAACACTTTAAAAATTAACATCCATCTTAGAAAAAGTGGGAAAGACGTGCGTAAAAATTAGGTTTGTGTTTATTATATATATGAGTCCGGATCTAAAACCCGTTAGTGAATTTATATTTTTTTATGGGTTTAGATTTGGCCCAAATATGATGAATATGAAATTAAAGGTTACATAGACTAATTAATAAGGTTCAAATCTCACTAAATACATTTATTGAGAGGGGTGAGGAGCCTTAACTGTTATTAAACTCCAAACAAAATTATCTCAACAAAGATACTTGTAAATATTAAAAAAAAGGAGTTCCAAAGACTAAATATATATGTGGATTCATACACTTGTTTTGGAAAGAAAAAAATTCTACATACCCCAAACCGAAAAATTGTAAAACCACATCATATTTTTGTACTTTATCTTATAATTTATTTCCTAAATTAGGGAATGGATTATATATGGACAAAATATATTTGACTTATATGTGAAAGCAAATATGCCATCTTATATAACATGACAATTCATGTAAATGAATCTTTTCAATGAATTATCAACTCCTTCAATTTGTCCAATGTAGCCTATTGCCTCGTTGAATTTTGAAAAGATCCTTCTAACTCTTTAACTCTTAAAAAATGTACCAATTTACAACTTGAATGTCACGTGTCATATTTTGATTGGTTTATTTTTAAAGATTCTCCTGATTTTTCTCAGTCTAACCAGAAGCTAGCACATGACGTACAATAGGCAAACTAGTGCACTTTTCGAAAGCTTAGAGAGCTATGAAGACCTTATCACATTTTCAATGGGCAACAAACATAATATATGTGCGACAAAGAAGCTGCCAGATAAGTTAAGTACAATTGTCATAACTTATCTAGCGGTAGGCATGATATATGTTCCTCAAAGCTTAAAATCATCAATTGTACTTATCCAAAATAAACTTCAAAATTTGACACCAAATTATTGTTTTACTAATATAATGTCACACCCGAATTTTATTAATTCTTTTATTTTGGATGAATTTTAAAATTTGACATAAAATATCGAACAGAATATATGTGCGGCAAAGAAGCTGCAAGATAGTGAGAAGAGTATAAATTGAAATTGCATAAAAGCCACAGCCACGGGAAGAAGACAATGGTATAATTGGAAAACAAAATATCAAAAATAAAAGGAATGGGTGACGAGAGTTATCATCAGACTCAATGGGAACAAAAAACCCTAGCTACCGCCGCACGTTACCCCATGGCCACCGGATCTCCAGCCACCTTTAGGCCACCGTTCACCATTGTCCCCTCCATTCTTTATTCTTTCTTCTGGCCTGCGATCGATCTATAGTTTTGTTTTATCTCAGTTTCAACAATGGCAAACCCTAATCGCTCTTCGAAGGATCGTCGTTCTTGGTATAGGTCTGATAGGATTTACATTGAGAACTTCCCAACCACACATAATGCTGCTGCCCTTAAGATCGTTTTCTCAAAAATTGGCGTAGTGGGAGATGTGTTTGTTGCAAGGAAACAGAATGCAAGGAAACGGAATGCAAGGAAACTCAATTTCGATTTCATCACCACTGATGGCTCTATTCTGACTCACGATGCTCTTTACAGGTTAAACGCGGTTCTAATTAGCAATGTTAAGATGAGAGCATTCATAGCTAGATATCCCCCCAACCAAACCGGACAAGCATCAAATTTAAAACCATTTACCACTAACACAACCTAAGAACTAGCCACTACCAGTATTTCGAGAATCCCCTAGAGATGATAGGTCCTATGCTCGGGTTGTGGCCCCACATTCAGATTCACTCAAGATCAATTCAGAGTTTGGCTTCCCACAAGCTGGTTGGCCTCAATATGCGGTTCTATTGATAGTAAGGAAGCTATCCTTTATTCCCAACCTCGAAGAGATGGTCTAGAGTAGGCAATTCTCCTTCAATTGTATTGCCCCTACAGGAGGGAATCAGGTAATTATGGTGTTTGACTCTATTGATGGGAAAATGGCTTTCATGGAAGGAGACTGGCTCCATATTCAGGATATCTTTTCTGAGTACAAGGATTTATCAACGAATTTTACCCCAACAAAATGCCTCGTTTGTGTGGATTTCTTGGGGTTGCCTCCTGGTTTGATTACTGAGCACCTTGTGTAGCAGCTTGCTACATTATTTGGCTCCTTTGTGACTCATGATTTTAACTATAACTACCAGGATAGATTGGATGTTGTCTTATGCTTGATCTCCATGCCACTTAGCCGCTCCAACTGTCAGGTCTCCCTTATTAATGATGATACTGAATTTGCAATTCGTGTTAATTTTAGACAGGCCATTGCATGTTCTATTTTATCGGATTCATCGAGACCTGACATTGTAAATATGAATAGGGTTATTACTCGTTCTAGAGCTAGACCGTCCGTGGTGAATGAGAATAATAAAACCCTTGAAGTGGGAAAGCGGTTGGGTGTTTTCCAGGATAAGCATGCTAAAGCCATTCTGAAGGCGTTGGAATTGCGTACGATCTAATTATGCATGGATTTTTCAAGGTAATCCTGTTAGTTTTTATGTCATTAAATTTTTTAAGTTGGAATTGTCGAGGGGGTCTGAATAATGGGGGAAAACAGTCATTGGTAAAATCTCTCATTAGAAAATGGAGTCTGCATGCTTTTGTCCTTCTTGAAATGAAAGTTAGTCGGATCTCGGGTCAGGTAGTGAGGAAAATTTTGAAGACATAATGACTTCCAATTTCATAGTATATCAGCTGTTGGTCTATCTGGAGGGATCATAGTATCATGGAATTCACTATTATTTCAAGGTTTGGTCCTTCGTGAGTCAGATAGATGGGTGATTGTATGACTTGTTTTTAGTCAGGTGGAGGTACACTTGGTGTGTATATATGTGCATAACAATACAAAAATTAGGAGATAATTGTGGTACAAGTTGAGGGACATTATTACTGGTCTTCAATCTATAATTTTGTGTGGAGACTTTAATGAGGTGCTGCATATTTTGGAAAGATTTAGGGAAAGATCTTCGGCTTCATAGTTGGACTTTAGGGAGTTTGTAGATGACTGTGCACTCTACAATTTACCTCTTCATAGGCGAGATTATATGTGGGCTAACTCTATCTCCTTTTCTAGAATGGACCGGGTTCTTGTGTCCGTAGAGATGTTGGACCGATGGCCAACAATACAGATCTCAACTATTGATTCAGCTCTTTCAGACCATTTTCTGATAGTTTTTACTTTCCATACTTCTAGGATTGTGAAACGGAAGCTGTTTAGATCCTTGAATGTGTGGTGGGAGAATGTTTCTTTTTTACCTTTTGCAAGTCAGAAATGGGTATTGATCTCATCAACCTACCAGAACCGAGACATTTATTTCAAGTTGAGTAAATTAAAAGAATTCATCCGTTCATGGCATTAGACAAATTTTGGTATGTTGGAGGAGAGAACTAGAGAGTCGGAGGCTCAAGTGATCTGCCTTACTTCAAGCTTAGTTGCACGGCCTATTGATGGATCAGAAGGGTCGGATCTACATGGAACTCGTTCAGAACAGCTATTGTGTAGGAGGAATCTAGAGAGCATTCGACACCAGCAATTGAGAGTTTCATGGACATTGATGGGTGATAACAACACTAGCTTCTTTCATAGAACTGCTTCTGCAAGGGCTCAAATTAATCATATTAGCCAATTGGAAGTGGATGGGGTGTTGATCAATGATGCAGATACCATGTTGCAAAAATTTAAGAGTTTTACTAGGATTTATTTGCTAAAAGACAGGTAATACCGTACTCCTTAAGGAGGTTAGCATTTTGTTGTCTAGATTCATCTTCCAATTCTAGGCTGATAGCTAGTTTCTCTGAGGAGGAAATTTAAAATGTTTTGTGTTCATGTAGGGGGAATAAGGCTCTGGGACTTGATGGCTTCAACTTTTATTTTTACAAAAGGTTCCGGGGGTAATTAAGGATGATTTGAAATAGTTATTTACCAATTTCCACGAGACGTGCAGGCTGCCAGAAAATATAAAGTCATCTCACATGATACTAATCCTAAAAATTATGGGTTCTGCACCCTTTCTAGTTATAGGCCTATAGCATTAATCCATGGAATCTTCAAAATAATGACGAAGGTGTTAGCTAATTGGTTTCAACCTTATTTATCGAGGCTTATATCGGACTCTCAATTTGGTTTCGTTAAAGAAAGGAGCATACACGAATTCTCCTTTATTGCTTCAGAAGTGTTACATGCAATTCACTCACGACGACAGTCTTGTTTTGTATAAAATTGGATTTTCATAAGGCGTACGATAGTGTGTCTTGGCCCTACATTGACGAGGTGCTGAAGAGAATGAATTTTGATGATAAATGGGTCCCTTGGTTGCATAATTGTAGGAAGAACTCGTCTACATCTATTCTTATTAACGGGATACCCAGTGACCAAATTTGACTTCGAAGAGGAGTTAAACAAGGAGGCTCGTTGTCTCCTTTTATCTTCTTATTGGTGGTAGAAGGTTTGAAACAAATGTTGCATGCAAGTGTTAGGGAAGGGCTGCTTTCGGGGTTTCAATTGGAGGGTTTGACATAAGATGTTTCAATATTACAGTTTGATGTTGACACTATTTATTTCCTACCTGTGGATATAGCTACTTTACCTATGTTTATTAGAGTGCTTCGTTGCTTCGAGTTGATATGAGGCTTAAAAATAAACTATAATAAGAGCTCACTAATGGGGGTAAATGTCCAAGAACAAATATTACTCTCGGGTGCGAAATTCATAGGGTGTAAAATGGATACTTTTTTGATTAAATATTTAGGATTTCCCTTAAGTTGGAAACGTATTCCAATTTCAGCTTGGACTCCGTTGGTATTGAAATTTCAGAATAGGTTGGCAGGGTGGAAAGGAAATTGCCTCTAATATGGAGGGAGAGTAGTTTTGATCAAATCAGTGTTGTCTTCAATCCCAATTTATATGTTGTCCCTATATAAAATGCCTATGGTGATTCATGATAGATTAGTTAGGCTGATGCAGAACTTTCTCTAGAGGGGTGATTCTTCCAAAAGTGGTCTTTGTAAAGTGGGCTGGAGTACGATTGCTTTGCCAAAAGAACTAGGAGGCTTGTACATAAGGGACTTCAGACTTGTCAACTGTAGTTTGCTCTTGAAATGGCTTTGGAGATTAAGTAGCGTCAGCCAGCAGTCACTCTGGTATGATATTTGCGTTAACATGTATGGTTTTTCATCGTGGATAGAGCCAGCTAATTGCAATTTACGGGTGCTTTCTCCTAAATGGAAAAGAGTGGTTGCGTGTTGTATCTCGGATGGGCAATTATGGTCTCTTTTTAAGAAAAAGACTAGAGTGATTATTGGAAATGGGATCAGCGCATTGTTTTGGCATGACAATTGGACCTCGGACCAGCCTCTTTACAACCTTTTTTTAGATATTTATCCTATTTGCAATCAAAAATATTGCACGGTACATCAAGGGTGTGACTTCCTGTTTGGGGCTGACGCGTTTAGCAGACCCTTTTGGAAATGGAATCTTCATATCTCAGCTATGGAACGCTGTCGTCAATTGAGAAGATGGATTGTGGAGGTATAACCGGGTCACTTTGAAAGGAATGAGTCGTTACTAATTACTAATGAACAGTGGGTGTCTGTTTTGCCTAGGGTAGCGGACATATTCCTTTGGTTGGTAGAACCACACAATCGGTATTCAGCAGGGTCCGTTTGCCATCTCTATTTTCATCAACTTACTTGGACACCTCCTATGATGAACTATAAACTCATTTGGGGGTCAAATCTTGTTCCAAAAATTCAATTCTTTGGATCGCTCATGTTTCATGGGTGCTTACCCACAAGATCCTTCCTACTTCGTCAGGGTTGTAGGGTGATTGAAAATGAGGAATGCATGTTCTGTGGTGTCTGTAAGACAATGGAGCATGCTTTATTTTTCTGTCCAGGGAGCCCGAAAATTTGGCACCAACTATTCATAATGTTTGGCGTCTCAATTACTATTCCATCTTCGAGCAGGGTGTTCGTTGAACTATAGCGTTCTTTCTTCTTCGCGACTTCATTTTGGTTCGTGATTTCATGGGCGCTATGGAAAAGGAGGAACAAATACATATTTGAAGGAGTGCTTGGATCGGAGGACATTTTAGTATCGAGCATTTATTTTTGTTGGTTTTTATTTATATGCAAGAAGCGTAATATGGGCTTTCTCATAACTGATGTATTTACCTCTCCGCAGTAGCTACTTTCTTGTAATTAGGAAGTGAGATCACACCTTGTGATTTTTGCTTCCTTTTTGAATTGATAAAGTGCCCAGGAAGAGCCTCAATGGCATTCTTTGGGAATTTTCATTGAAAAAATGGGTGACGAGAGTTATTCTATTGTTTTCTGAAAAGGTCAAGGGTATTTATGACGTTATCTTTTTATATTGAAAGTGGAGGCCTACCGACTAATATGGCAAGACATCCCAATAAGTTGACACCCCTAATAGTTCCGATTAGATTAGTAAAGGTTCAAATTCTCATTAATTGAAATATCAAAAGTACAAAGATAAAAAGTCAAGAAACAAAGCGATACATCGTTCACAACCAAAATCATCCAAAATAAAAAGAATTAATAAAATTCGGGTGTGACGTTATATTAGTAAAATAATAATTTTGTGTCAAATTTTAAAGTTTATATACTATTATATTAGTAAAGATAAAGTTGTTGACTCTAAGCCTTGTTAAGCATGATGCCTCCAATAATAAATTATTGTTAAAGTTCTTACAAAAATGCTGAAAAAAATTAAAATAATTTAGTAACACCATAAATAATTTATAAATTTACAAAAAATAGTGAAAAATAATTACATAAATATGATGTAGTATTTATCTGTTAAATATCTAGTAATCGTCTAGTAAATCATAACTTCAAATAAATTTCTAAAATATATATGACATATAATATCTAGTATTTATCTAGTAAATCGCTGTTAGATATCTAGTTATTATCTAATATGCCTCAATTTTTAACAGTTTTTTTATGGATCTAATATATATATATATATATATATATATATATATATATATATATATATATATATATATATATATATAATAGTTTTCATAATAATATTTATTAGATGACTACTAGATAATTACTGAACGAATACTAAATATTTATCAGATAAATAGTATACAATATTCATATAATTATTTTCTTTTATTTTTATTAATTTATAAATTATTTATAATAAAATTATAAATATATAATTAATTTAACTTAATAATTAATTTTATAAATATTTTAATAAAATTAGTATATTTTTAACAATTTATCTGTAATTTCTCTTTACGTTTCTATTGGAAATCCCTCTTACACATAAGTGCCTACTTTTATTTTAATTTTTAATTTTTATATATTTAAAATGAAACATGTCAAATTATTAACAAGAAACAGTCAGGGGACAAGATAGTTTAGTCCAAAGAATCTGGTGCGTCTATTATTCCCTTATTAATAAAATAAAGTAAATACTAATAAGGATTGATTTACGTGATAAGCGATTTAATATTACTTAAGTAAAGTTTTAAATTTAAATTTTAATAAATATAAAAAAAATTTATTAAAAGACTCATCCATCATAATTAAATATACAACTCGAATCAAATTTTAATATAATTAAAAGGTCCACTGAAATAAAAAAAAATAAAATAAGGTGAAACAAATTATTGAACTATCAACGTACATCTGCATGCATGCATATCAATCAGTTTTTTAAGACTTACAATATTTTTAATTTAATCCTTGCAATTATGCATGACAGTTGTTATCGTGGTCCAATACTCAGGAATATATAAAATAATAGTATTAATTTGTCCAAGGAATCTTATCATGATTAGGGGTCTTATCAAATTTATTAGCTCGTAAACAGTTTGAGATTTGATTTGGTTAAAATTTGATCAGTGTTTGATTCAATAGAGCTCGATTCGAGTTTGATATCAGCCTGAGATATTAGTAGGTTAAATTAAGCCTTGTAAGGTTTGACTCGGAAGGTCGCAAATATATTTGCATAATTTTTGTACTTAATAAATTAGTGAAAGATAAATTTTATATGAATGGTGAGTAATAATTATTCATATACAATAATTATTTATAGAATAGTTAATATTACTTTCTATTTCTTTGTAATGGTGATGATGAATATGGAAATGCATAGAAAAAAAAATAATTAAGAATTATGATAGTAATAACTGATTAGTATTAAGAAAAAAAATATTATGATGTTAGTTTTAATTTTTAGAATTATTTATTTCTCAACTTCTTTTTTTGGAATGTATTTTGTGAGACTTTTTAAAAAATGTAGCAAAATAAAGTGTTACTAATGCAACTCTATTTTAATTAGAGTTGCTGTAAATTAGTTGTAATCATCAAAATATAGTAGGCAACACTCTTGCTTTTCGTTGCAATATGGCATATTTGATAGGCTCATTTAGGCTCACGAACTCGCGAGCTCGAGCCAAGCTTTTCACGAGCTCGAGCCATACCCAGTTTTCTAAGCTCGTCGACCTTTGTGTCGAGCCAAGCCCGATCATTTTCTTTCACGAGACGAGCAGAGCCAAGCCCTGCACTATTCTGTCTCGGTTCGGCTCGTTAACACCCCTAATCATCATGCGTACCTAGTGCTTCTTGATTAATTAAGCTCGCAACTTCTTTTTTTTTAAAATTACGTTATTAGGATTATAATGATAATAAAGAAAAATCTTATCCAATTCCACCTAGATGTGGACTCGATACAACCTTTAAAATTATAGATTCATACTCAACTACTAGACTAAGCCTTTTCAGTTGTGAAACTAAGTATATATATTTACCAATACAAAAATAAAGTCTTATCCTCGGACTTAATTGTGGTAAACACTAATTTTCATTAGTCTTAATAATTTTTCCGCTAAACCTTACATCACAATTTATTTGATCAGGGTACGGGTCAGTCGGTCCGGCCAAGCTTGCCCTTCATTGAATGAGGATGGACAAGAATTGGGAGAATAGGTTCAGTTTGACCCGTACTCGTAGTGGTTTAAGTAATATATGGGATGGGCTTTGTTATAGTATTAAAACACAAGTACGACCCGATGTAATATATAACATATTATTTGGGTAAAAATTATGAAAAGTACATCAACTTTACCTTTACTAATATAGTGATATATAAACTTTAAAACTTAATATAATAATATATGAACTCCCACTAACATAAAGAAAAATCACCTTTGACTTTTTAATCAGAAGATAAATCTTAATTATACAGTTTATTTATAATTTCAAATTTTGCTTATACCAATTTTGCCCTCATATGAAATTAATTAATTTCTTTTTTTCCCTTCCCTCTTCACGTTTCAGCTCACGCTTCCACTGCTATTCTCATACATTTTATATTTTCGTCTTCTCTTCTTTACTGGTTCATAAAAATTTGTTCCATATTTATATAAAATTTCAGAAACCTTTATTTTTTTTGTTTTAAATACTTTTTATGATTATTTAGTTGGAATATATATTTCCTTTGTTATTATTGTAAGCCTAGTGATGTAAATTTTTTGTTAAACATATAAATACAGTTAGGAAGCTAGTTAAAACTAGTTGCTGGTCATAAGGGCATTTTGGTCTTTTTAACTTAAACAATTGTTGTACCCGTTATATTTAAGGGAAAAGCTCTTCTTCTTCTTCTTCATTCAATTACACTGCAAAAATTTCAATGAAATAAGTTTCTCTCTCTCTATCTGTTCGATTATATTTCCATTATCATTACACGGTATCAGAGCTAGATTGCTCTTTCTTTTCTGATTTCTGAAGTTTTATTTGGGTTTCTTGAGTCGATCTTTTTCCTTGTTTCTAATCAGCTTTCGCGACCTAAATCTGAGTTCTTAGAATTTTTTTTTCATTTTCTATTCAAATGGCTAGGAGAAATCAAGTTCATAATGGTGTTGATGAAAATAGCCCCTTTTATTTGCATTCAGGAGAAAATCCATCTCCGATTTTAGTTTCGCCCCTTCTTGATCAGAGCAATTATCATTCTTGGGCTCGAAACATTTGTTAGCGGATGACGTCTTTGCGACGATGAAAAATGGGATGCCCTGAAGCGTACTAGGGAAAATCCTCTTAAGGGCCAGTTTGGTTGTGAGTTTTTGTAGCTTTTTTCAGCAGTTTTCTGAAAAAAGCTCCATTTTCAAACTTTTTTTTGAAAACTGTAGATTTGATTTTAGAAAAAATAAATTAGACAGTTCATAATTAATTAGTGTGAAAGATCAAAATGTATTGTTCAAAGCCAAAATATGTAATACTATTAAAAGTTTGTGAGAACAACTTATTTTAAAAGCAGCTCAAAGAGCAATGCCAAACTGGCCCTAAGTTTTAGAGGTGATAAAAATATTTAAAGTTATGTTAAAGTTGATTTAAGGTCAATATTAAGTGTCAAAAGCGATGAGATCAAATCCCGTACTTTAAGATAGAGTCGGCACCCGATTCAGCTCAACCGGGAAATCTGGGGTACGATTTTTCCATCGGGTGGTAGACAGTACCTTAAAATAGAGATTCTAAGCTCGGATGATATAACCTACTTTTCATTAAGCCAAATCAGAACATTTGTGTTAAGTAAGAGTATTGGTATTTCTTATGCGATTTAGTTCCTCCTAATTAGCATTTTCAGTTTATATAGCTCATTCATCAAGCGACGAACATGAAAAAGCGGGAAAATAAAAATTATTACAATCATCCAGCAAATAAAGTGCAGAAAATTAAAATTATTATAAGGCTTTTCAAATCTTATACATTTTTCTAATGCGAGAAAATAAAATACCAAAAGGCCTAAGCATACATCTAACCTAATTTACCTGCAACCACAAGGATTAGCACGAGATAAGGCACATAACGAGATATAATCCCCCATTAACATGCTTGGTTAGTGTACAAAACAAGACTCGGGTTATCGTGGAATTTTATTTCGAAGAAAACGATTTAAAACGAATTTTGTTAAGAAAATCCATTTTTTAGATCCGGTTTCTCTTTTTTAATTAGTGAAAATGCCACATGGTAAATGTCGGGACTGATTTTTGAAGGTTTTGAACCTTCATCGTGTGTAGGGGTGTTAACGAGCCAAACCGAGATCAAACAGTGCACGGCTCGGCTCGGCTCATGAAAGAAAATGATCGGGCTCGGCTCGGCTCAAAGCTCGTTGAGCTTAGAAAACTGGGGCTCGGCTCAAGCTCGTGAAAAGCTCGGCTCGAGCTCGCGAGCCTAAATGAGCCTACCAGATATGCCCTATTGCAATGGAAAAAAAAGAGTGTTGCCTACTAAGTGTTTCAACTTTGATGATTAAAACTGATTTATAGCAACTCTAATTAAAATAGGGTTGCATTAGTAACACTATATTTTGCTACATTTTTTAAAAAAGTCTCGGAAAATACATTCCCCAAAAAAGAAGCTGAGAAATAAATAATTTTAAAAATTAAAACTAACATCATAATATTTTTTGTCTTAATCATTAATCAGTTATCACTATCATCCCGTCCTATTCTATTATTTTTTCCTATGCATTTCCATATTCATCATCACCATTACAAAGAAGTACAAAGTGATATTAACTATTCTATAAATAATTATTGTACATGAATAATTATTACTCACCAATCATATACAATTTATCTTACACTAATTTATTAAGTAGAAAATTATACGAACATGTTTGCGAGCTTCCGAGCCGAACCTTACAAGGCTTGGTTTGACTTGCGAATATCTCGATCCGATCTTGAACTCGAGTCGAGCTCTATCGAGTCGAACTCTGACCGAGCTTTAAGCGAGCCGAATCTCGAACTGTTTGCAATCTACTAGGCTTGTTAACACCCATAATCGTGTGGGTACAATCCTAAAAACCCGAGAAATAATAAACTATGACCGGAAAAGAAACAGAAGGGGCATTTTCGCAAAATTTTCCCAGCACTGCTACTAGTGTTTGGCTTGCTGGAGTAGCCTTGACGGTGCCACGAGAGGTGTGGCGGCTCCACCGGGGGTACTTCAATGGAGCCACTGTAACTGCAGTGGGGTTGGGAAGTTTTGAAAAATGAAGGGAAAATGGTATTTTTGCACCCATAATAGCAGCACCACTAGAGTTTTAGACCAAGAACGCTACTGTTGTGGCGGTGCTGGATTTAAAATGTCAAAATGGTACTTTAAATTATAGATTTGGGAGAAAAAGGATCAAAAAACGCAAAAATAGTCGGCACCTTTATAGGTGAGTGGCACCGCCAGAGTAGCCCCAGCGGGGCCGCCAGAGGAGTGGCGATGCAGTCAGGGTTACTGTGGCGGCGCCACTACACCTGTATCGGTGCTGGCGATTTTTTAGTCTTCAGAAATACCAATCGGGGGAAAAAGGCCCCAAAACACCAAAATAACCACCAAAACAGCTAGAAAAGTAAGAAAAATACAAAGGGAACTCAGAAATTATATCTTTAGGCCGTGAATCCACTCTTTTAGACTTGAATCAACCATTGAAAAGTCCCTTTTCGTTGATTTTGGATAGTATTCTGAAAGCTTAGTCTCTAAAACCTATTTAGATTCATTTTTAATTTAATCCATGCAATCATGCATGACAGATGCCATCTAACTAATAGTCTAATACTCATCAATGTATAAAATAATAGTATTAATTGACTTAAATACCTTTTTGGATCCTGTTCTATACATCAAATGCCCTTTTGGTGTCTGACCTATTGAAATTGCCTATTTGGTGCCTGATGTATTCACTTTTTGCCTATTTGGTGTCTGACATATTCAACATTAGCCTATTTGATGTCTGATCTATTTGATTTTAGTACATCAAGCATCCATCTAACAACACAAAGAACGTGAAATACCTATAACATCGTTTGAAACAAGAATATATTTTGTTGATCATGCATGAATTGTCGACCCTTATTAATCCATTAAGTTATCGTACTAAAATTGTACATGTCAGGTACCAAATAGGCAAATATTAAATACGTCAGGCACCAAAAAGGCGATTTTAATAGGTCAGACACTAAAAGGGCAATTGATGTACAGAACATGCCCAAAAAGGTATTTAGGTCAGTATTAATTTGTCCAAGGAATCTTATCATCATCATGCATACTTGATTAATTAAGCTAGCAACTTCTTTTTTTAAAAAAAATTACTTTATTAGGATTACATTGATAACAATAAAATACCCTATCTGATCCCACCCGGATGTGGAGTCGAACTTCATGCTCAACCACTAGACTAAGCCTTTTCCCTTGTGAAACTAAGTATATATATTTACCAATACAAAAATAAAGTAATATCCTTGGACTTTATTATGGTAAACACTAATTTTCATACGTCGTAATAATTTTTCGGCTGGACCTTACATCACAATTTACTAGATCAGGGAACAGGTCCGTCGGCCAGTCCAAGCCCGCCCTTTATGGAATGAGAATGGACAAGAATTGGAGAATAGGTTCGGTCTGCCTCGTACTGGTAGTGTTTAAGTAATGTATGAGATGAGCTTTGTTTTTTTTTAAGAATTAAACCTTGAAAGGGAAAGAGAAGACCCTTCAAAGGCATGTATATTATTTATATATAGTAATAAGCAATGTGCCATAAAGGAGAGAATCACAAAGTTTCAGATACATGTGAAAGTAATAAACCCCGAATGAACCTGCAAATCTAAGAACGAGAAATCTAGTGTTCGTTTCCTACTTCTATAAATGAACCAATGAAAAGAAATGCCAGACATTAATAGATCCTCTAATGAGTGAGTGCCTTCGAAAATAAATTTGTTCTGCCTCTTCCATAGGTCACGCTAAAATAAACCAAAGAGAGGTTACGAAGTCACTACAAAGACAAGGCTTAAAGAACAATTATTATAGTAACAAGAATTCATAAGGTGATTGGGGAATTGCCGTCATGATTCCAAGCAATCGAAAGGCGTCCCACCATATAAGGGAGCTGTTGTAGAAAAAGATAATGGCATGCTCTACGGTTTCATGCTCAGAGAAATATGGGTATAATTCATCAGTTCTAAGAGTACATCCTCTTCTATAAAGGAATACCTTTTTAGGTAAGCGGCAGTGGAACAGGAGCCATTGGAAAAAATGAATCTTAGGGAGCAAACATGGGTCCCAAAACATGTTAAAACTTTAAAGCATAAGGCGTCCAGTTGGAAGTTTGATAAAATCTTGCACAAAAAGAAGGGGTCATGAAATGCTTGTTGTATCCTATGTCCCATAAAAAACGGTTTGAGTCTACCAAAAATGTTATAATGGGCCACTGACCTGGGTTATCAATAGAGGTAGACAGAATCAAAGACGGGCAGGTCAAAGTGATCTAGTTATGAAGCTCATTGTGAGCACTGGATTTTAACAGTACTTCTCACGAAACGATGATGAGTGCTAGATAATGAAATCTTTTGCAGGTGTTATCCATTAAAGGTGTTCCTATTGTAGCAAAGATGAGTTTTAACTAAAGTAGGAGACCTAGTCTACCATTAGGGACCCGTACGGGTCGCACCTGGTGGTACAGGTCTAAAGGTTGACCCGTACAAGTCAAACCCCCTGCACGCCTAGGAGGGACCTGTATGGGTCCCACCTAGACCCATACTAGTCCCACCCCACCCGTACGGGTCCTGTGTGCACCCAAATAGTTAGAAAAGGATAGTAAATCATGCCTTTTTTGGAGAAAATCAGTCATGAATGCAATTTATTGCATTCAGACCCGATTTTCTCCTATAAATAGAGGCTTTTTTTTTATCTCATTTTAAAGGAGGAGCCAATTAGAAAAGAAATTAGGCACTATAGTTTATGGTTTTTCAACCATTTTACAAGTTCTAGTAAGGGTATAATTGGGGTATAGGAGGTCCAAAATAGGGGGAAACCAATTCCTTCAGGTTATATCCATATTTTATTCATTCCTAGCTTCATTTATTAGGATTTGGGGGGGGGGGTTCTGTCCACACAAACACTCACCTAAATAGTCCTAAAATCATTTCATCATCTACTTTAGCTAGACACTCTGTCGGGCATAGGGATTGCTTCAAAGTGGATTCACGGCGTAAAGGTACACTCTTAAGTTCCAAAGAGACTCACACCTTATTTATTTTATTGTCATTTTCCATTTATTAATTTAATTTAGTTTATCTTTTATTTTGCTTTGGGTCTAGTCCTGACCTGTGTCAGCCTTGTTGGTACCTTTATCTCCTTAGGGATATAAACTGGTGCGCCATACCCTCGTGGAAGGAAATCCCATTTTATTCTGCTCCTTCTCCATAAATCTGCTCTTTTAATTGAATATGAGTTCTGTTTGGGTCCAGACAGGACCCTTACGTGCCCTCCATACTCATACAGGTCCCACCAGTTGCCGTACGGGTCCCACCCCACCCCGTACGGGTACTGGTCCCTAGGCAGAATCCCAATTTCTCTTTTAATCCTATGAAATGAACCAACATTACAATTTGCCTTGCAATTACTTTCACTAATAATACGGTAAATCAATCCACGAAAAGTAAAATGTGTTTTCATAACAAAATAGGTTGAAGACCCGTTATTTCTCTTCGATCCTAGAAGCCCGGACACTATCGATCGCAAAACCGCCACACTAACATAATCACATTTTCTCTAACAAATGCTGACTTATGACATGCCGCAAACTGTGCTAATCTTTGTGGATGCAGGTGAATTTAATTAATTTGTTTTATAACTTAGAACAAACCCTTACGATCCCCCTATTTTACCCCGGTTGTAATTTTTATTCCCCATTATATTATTTGCGCTTTATTATAAATTGTTGAACATATGAATTGAGAGTGAAAGAGAGTAGAAAACTAGGATTTTTGTTATAATTCCCCAAAATGATGAAAATAAAATGGCTTTACGTGGTGAATTTAATTTTGAATTAACTAGATAAGAAATAAGTATCTCATCCGATATCTGAATCTCTGATCCAAAAGTTATGAGTCTCCTGCTCAATGGGAACCATACCAAAACTCTTTCCCAAGTAGACAACTTGGGTGGCAACTTTATCATTTGTATTGGGATTTGGGTCTCGATTCTTTTATTCTTTAAAATTGGTTTAAAATGTGCAAACTTGAACTAAATGGTTCCATTACGTATAAACTAACCCAACCCCTAGTGGACCCCGCTGCAAGGCGCCAAGGGAGATCCACATATCTTCAACCACCAAGAGCTTATAGTGGCGACTCTTCTGGGGACATAATCTTTTAACTTGCAAAATTTTGATTTTTTTTAAAAGCTTAAAAGATTATGATGAGCACCGAAAATCATTTATTTAATTCAACCCGTTTTCTTTTTCCTCATTTGGGAAAATTATTACACTATCTTCTCACCTCCTTCTCTCTAGAATTAAATGCGCTCTTCTTCTAGCGCTAGGTTAGGGAGCCCTATTTTTTCTCCAAAACTTACGAAGGTGTCACCCATGCTCGCTAGAAATTAAGAACATCCTAGTGGGTGGATCACTCATTACCATCTCCCTCCAAAAGAGGCTTGATGTGATGGGAACCTACTACATCAACTTTCATTACGTCCCTACACCATTCTTATCGAAAGCCATAGAATTCTATCCCTCTGGGTACCTTTTTCAGGTGAGACTAGACTAGGTCGCCCTTTATTATCCTCATGGTAATCAAAGGAAAATACCTTCAAAATGGATGAGAGGAATAAGGTTGGAGGACACGTTTCACATGTGTTGTGTTGTATTCCCTTATAATTAACCTCACCATGCATTATCGTAAATTGCGCATGCATAACCAACCCTATGCATGTACTGATCTTTTGGTTGCTACCTCAGCGAGAGTTAAAGCTTGGCAACGATCTCAACTCCGTTTGGTTTGTATTCCATTTCTACCTCCACCGCCTCCATTCCAGTTAAGGGTTGAGGATCCACCTCCGCCTCCTTCCTGAGTAGTTCATCAAGCAGTCAGTTTGGTCATTTTAATCCTGATATTACCCATCAGCTTGAGGAAACTGTATCACATTCTAACTCATGATGGTCAGGTTGGTGTTGAGGTTAAGGTTGAGGTTGTTAGTCTCAATGAGAAGGCAAATACATCGAGGGCCGATATTAGGTCAAAGATTGCAAATGCCATTTCGCAGTATTTGGGGAGTGATTAGTTCCTCGATCATATAAATGGTAAGATGCTGGCTTCCATTAGGGCAATCTTGGCTGAGAAGAGGATGGCTAATGTCTCTTAATGTACACCTATCAGAGCTCCAGCAGTTCACGTAGTGGTTAGTGAGCAGCCTCCCCTTTCAAAGGTTGCTCACAATCCATTCACTCAGTCTTAGCTACCACCTCTTCA
Source organism: Euphorbia pulcherrima (assembly GCA_947683365.1). Classification (NCBI taxonomy): domain Eukaryota; kingdom Viridiplantae; phylum Streptophyta; class Magnoliopsida; order Malpighiales; family Euphorbiaceae; genus Euphorbia; species Euphorbia pulcherrima. The sequence continues at coordinate 16,292,265 of CANTUS010000003.1, read as the reverse complement.
AATTCCAGGTGGGTCTTCTAGCCAGTTTGGTCAGGTGGGTTCAGTTGGTCTGTTTGGTTCAGCCAGATAGTTGTTTCAGTCAGTAGGTATAATAGTTTCCCCAGCTATCAGTCAGTTTGCTCAGCTAAGCCAAGGGTTCATTCCACCAGCATTTTAGTTCAAGGCGTCTGGTCTCCCCAAGATGATTGTGAAGTTGATGGATGGTGCTTTGCCCGTATATCGTAAGGTTCTTGGTATGGATAGTTTCTCTAGCTATGTTGAGGTCTTTGAGGAGGCCGAGAAATGGGAAAAGGTCGAGGAATTGGAGAAGGCAAGTGCACCGGCCAAACCTTGGTTCAAAAAGAATGACTCATCAGCCCCAGCCTAGGCCTCTAAGCCAAGGCCTAGTTCAGATCCCAAAACCGCAACAGTACAAGAAGAGGTTGTTGCAATCCGTACCATTGAGGATGGTATTTCTCCTTGGGAGGAACCTTTGCTTGCCATCTTTAGTAAGTTGAGGGCATTTGGCCTTCTCCAAAGTGTTTAGCCCTATGTTCTACCCAAGCCCGAGGAGAGGGATCAATTTTTTGCTTATCATGTTAGCAAGAGTCATCGCACCAGCGCTTGTAGGGATTTACTCAAGGATATCAGTGGCCTAATTAGAGAGAAGAAAATCCAAGAGCCAGAACTCAAGTCAACCACGTCAGATGACCTACCATCCCAACCTGAAGAAAGTGTTAACACTATTAATTCAAGACTTTCCCTTAACCAAGTATTTAGCTCAATCACACAATCTAACCCGGTGGGTCATGCAGTCTTAACTTAGCCAGATGAAGATAGTTGAAACATTCTTTGATCATGATGCCCGAGACCCAGGATATTCCTTCATGGATGGTTTCATAGGTTACAACTTACTTTGCAAGAAGTTACTCGACGCATTTGGTCCAACATGGAGAATGTATTTCCAAGGGGATTGACTTATCAATATGGAAGAAAAAAAGGGAGATGGCCTGCCAAACAATGAAAAGCTTGTAGGAACTTGCAAGCCGAGACTACCAATTAAGCTACCAGTGTTGCCAAGGTTGACCAATAAGACCCTCCGCCTATGGAGGATGATTCAATTTTTAATGTTGCAAACATTTTTTATGCAAACAATGTCGCTTATAAGGCATATCATGAATAAGTTGATGCATTTCCTTTCACATTTTGTTTGAGTATTTCATTCCAAAAACATCATGCACTCATTACAACAACATTCTTAAAAATATCACCATATTTATTAATGAAGTTGGCTTTAAGTGTATCGCAATGACATAAAAATCCAATGGTTAAAACTTACCACCAAAGAAAGAGAGATAAAAGTGCTTAGAAAACATGATAACCTTAGGTCTTTGCTCATCGTTCTTCGTGAGGGAGGAAAAGAGGATATACATTGTCAAGAACGAAGACCAAGAACACCAAAAAGAGACAAGGAAAGTAGGCCCCACATCAAAGGCACCATTAAAGAAGAAGATTAGGACCCACACCAACCTAAATTTAATGCAAACCTAAGTGTTGGTCCCTATGCATACACTCAGTGAGTCAGGGGGTGAATGACTCGCTCAAATAAATAAGGCAACTTTTTTGCGATTAAATAAAGTGCGTTGAGTAGGTCAGCGGACAACATATAGTCTAAGTAAAAATTCAATGGTAAAGTAAAGAACACAGGGATTTTGTATTGGTTTGGCAACCTGCGCATACTTCCAGTCCCAAGAGAGTGTCTTGGCTTTAATCCACTAATCTCAACTCCTTTACCCTAGTTAAAGAAGCCTTTCATAGAGTGTCCCAATTACAATTGAGTACCCTTCTCACTGTAATCCCTCACCTGCTGAGTAGAATACCCTCTTTTACTAGCAACTCAACAGAGTCTAAACAAGAGCTAGATTCAACTTATAGAAATGTTGATCTAGTTACAAATAATCTGATACTACAATTCAAATGATATATTCGAATCTCTCTTGTTTGAAAGTAGATTCTTGTTGAGTAGATGATTTCTTGAATGAACTTCTTTTAAAGCTTGAAAATTGGCAGAGTTTTGCTTCTTAGAAATTCAAGTGTATTCACTAAGTTCTAACGCTTGCCTTCTTGCTTCTTTTATAGTCGAAAACAAGAATGTAGCCACTAAACTTTCTTTGGCATCTTCTACAAATTGATAGCTCAGCTATTCACGCGTTGCTTCTTCAAATTGATCAGTTAGGATATAGAATCACACCATTATGAAATAGAAATCAATCTATTAAGAAACAAATTAAAATTCGAGCTTCAATTTGAATCCTTTATCGTTTGATGCTAGTATTCCGTTAGAGGGATCTTGTGTTGGCTGGCTACATGTCATTTTCCCATTCCTCTGGTAGTCTGACAACCTTGCAGAGTCGCAAGATACTAGGTTGGTAAATCTGCAGCATTTCTAAATATGGAAATTACTTTATGCAACTTGATCTTCGAAGAACTTTAGCATTTTCTTCATAAAGAAGATGTCTTGTCAAGGCATTAATTCCTTTTGACTTTCTTTCATTAATGTTTGCAAAAGTCAAACTGAAAAGAAAAGATTCCATTTTGCTTCAAATGGAAAGATAAGTGCCTTTGACTTTTAGAAAGTAACTTAGCGAAATGATAAAACAATATACACAGCTGAAATAAAATCTAAATATCGAGCGTTGAGTGAACAGTGCTTAGTCAGCGACTAATCAACACGACTCAGCCAAAAACAACTCAAAGTTAAAACTAAATAGCTAGGCCAGCGGAGACTTGAAATTTTACCCTTGAATTTAATAACCCACATATAATCATAGACTATTTGTTTTAACATCATTATTGGTTTAATTAACTCAAACTTAACGTAATTGGTATGATAAAAACTTAAGCACTACTGAGACATCCACCAAGTCAGCCTAATCTTGTGCTTGGTTCAACACTAAGAACCCAATCCAATGCTCTTCCAAAACCTCCAAAAAAACACCCAATGCTCTTCCAAAAACTTCAGAAGGAACATTCAACTTCCATTGAATGGACATTTCTTAATAATATAGGTTCTTCAAATCCCCCTTGGGCCTACATTTCCACTAAGATGTCACTCCAAAAATGTTTTCTCCATTTGTTAAAAGGAGAAGAGACCCTTTACTTCACACAATAATCCCAAGCCCCCATAATAACATGATTTCCTTCTTTCAACAAAAGAGAAGAACCTGCTCCTTTCACATCACAAAGAAGTGACTCAAGGCACTTGACCACCAATAGATGTACCAACAGCGCATGACTCAAGCCTACAAAAACAGAGTTAGATACCCGAAGCAATCTCTCAAGCTCAACCCCGTCAACATACACACATCAAAGGGAGTCACCGTAACCTCCCCAATCGGTAGATAAAAAGTATGGGTCGTCTCTGACCACCGTTTTTCCAGGGTCAAGATAGTACCCAGAGCCAACATCTTTAGAGCCCGAGGGATGGCCCTGATAATGTCGGTGAACCCAAACGAGTCGATGCGGGCTATCAGCTCGATTTCTCCAACAGTATGAATCTCCTCATACCACTTTCTATAGAAGCTCAAGGCTCCCACAGTCTTGTACTGGAACAGCAAGGAGTGAAGAGACAATTTAAATAGGGTTAGAATGCAAAGGCACAGCTAAAAATCAGGAAAAGTTGTCTAAAATGAAGAATTGGACATTCTGTTCATTGAATAGGGACCCGTACTGGTCCACCCCACCCGTATGGGGTCTAGAAAGAGCACTCGTGCCAAAGTCGGGACCTGTATGGGTCTCAACTTTGGCACGAGTGCCGGTCCCCTGCAAGTAGTGGCTTCACTCAAGATTCTCGAACAATCCAAAATCGTCTAAAATCCAACAAAAGCTTGTTCAAAACTATCCTAAAAGCATCGTACGCTAAAGTTACATGTATTAGGCTCTATTCCAAGTTCTAAAACGCCCTAAATCATGCCAAAATCGGGAAAATTCAAAAATCACAAAAAAAAAGGAAAAGTAGGGAATCGAGCGACTTACCTAGAGTTTTAAAGCATGAGTGTCAGGAGATGGAATCAGTGGCACCTTAGAGGTAGGGCTAAGGTCCAGGAAAGAATCCCCCTCATAAAAAGCATACCCAACAGAAACCGGACATTCCCGAAACTCCAAATAGCCCACCCGAGGCAAGTCCTCACGCCTAATAGAGAATCCATTGACTTTCGGGACTCTCTTGAAAGTTAGGAGAATTTGATGTGAAGCAGGAAGTGGGAGGGGCCTGCGTCATTTTAAACTCCCCTCGTCGCAATCTATACAGGTCCCCTCTACACGTACGGGTCCCACTTTCTCAAGTAGGCACCCGTATAGGTCCCACCCCATCCGTATGGGTCCCCTTCCTGCACACAGAGAATTTTATTTTTCAAACTAGAGCAAATCTCCTCAACAGCAGAGGCACATCAAGTCCAAACTAGGGGCCAACCCCAATTCTCTCAAACCCCTAATTTTAATTAAATAAGGGGCAAAACCCTAGCTTACATTGAACATTCATTGAAGGGGCAAAATTTTTTATTTGTACAAAATCAATCAAGAATCAAGGTAAGCCATTCCAAAACATTTACTAACAGGGATAATTTTCATGTACAGGTTCGCCCAGGCAGAGGAGATTTCCCCAACAAGATAAGTCATCCAAGACAAGAATTTCCCCGGCAGAAAAATCATCTAGGGAAAAACTCCCTAGCAGTGGAACCAGTCATATGGCATCCCCCCATCATCAAGTACCATAGGGGAACCCACCCTAGGGGCATTCCCCAGTAGTAGAACCAATCAAAGGGCATCCCCCCCGAGAGGCACCCTCTGGGGGGCATTCTAGCTTAAAATAGTTGGGCCAAACCCAACATTTCTAAACCCAGTTTTGAGTCCATCCATGGGGCCAACCCCATCCACACATCTTCATTCTTGATTGAAGGGGCAAAATTTTTTTTACCACATACTCAATCAAGAATTATGAAGTGTCACTCAAGGCAATAAACTAACACCATGTCTTTATTGTCTTTTATGACAAGTAGCTCAAAATCCCTAGTAAAAGAGTCATTCGCCTTAGGAAAGGGATACACCAACAGCAGGAGTGTCGCCCGCCTTAAGAAAGGGATACCCCATCAGCCAAGAAAATCATCCACCTTAGGAAATGGGTATGAGGAAAGTCATTTGCCTTAGGAAAGGGATACACCAGCAGGAGAGTCATCCGCCTTAGGAAAGGGATACATCATCATCAATAGGAGAGCCATCCGCCTTAAGAAAGGGATGCACACAACAAAGGATGCACCTTCCCCAATGAAGTCGCCAGAGATACGTGCGCAAAGGAAAGGAGTTCATCTCAAGAAAGGAACCCACCTATATCATCACCTCAGGTATGATTCATAAACCCTCACTCATATCGTGAGATTACACAGATCTATATCTATAGTGATCCCATGAGGGACAGTCTATGAGCACTGGATTTTAACTGTCCTTCTCACGAAACGATGATGAGAGCTAGATAATGCAATCTCTTGCCGGTGTTATCCATTAGAGGTGTTCTTATTGCATCAGAGATGAGTTTTAACCAAAGTAGGAGACCTAGTATGCCCTTAGGGACTCGTATGGGTCACACCTAATGGTATAGGTCCACAGGTTGACCCGTAAGGGTTAAACCCCCCGCATGCCTGAGAGGGATCCGTATAGGTCCCACCTAGACCCCTACGGGTCCCATGCGCCTAAACAATCAAAAAGGCTATTAAATCATGCCTTTTTCGGAGAAAATCAGTCATGAATGCAATTTATTGCGTTCAGACCCGATTTTCTCCTATAAATAGAGGCTTTTTTTTATCTCATTTTAAAGGAGGAGCCAATTAGAAAATAAATTAGAAACTATAGTTTATGATTTTTCAGCCATTTTACAAGTATTAGCAAGGGTATAGTTGGGGTAAGGAGGTATAAAATAGGGGAAAACCCATTCCTTGAGGTTACATTTTATTCATTCCTAACTTCGTTTATTAGGATTTGGGGGGTTTCTGTCCATACAAACACTCACCTAACCAACCAACCAACCAACTAAGGCTTAAATCCCACGCTAGGTGGGGTCGGCTATATGGATCTTCCAACACCATGAAGCTCTATCAAAGGCCAAATTTTCGTCCATACCGAGTAAACTCATATCCTTATAAATAGTTTTCCTCCAAGTAATCCTAGGTCTACCTCTCCCTCTACCCTTACTCTTTGTTTATAAGTTCTCACATTTTCTAACTGGAGCATCTATTGGTCTATGTAGCACATGTCCATACCACCTTAGTCATCCTTCTCTCAGTTTATCCTCAATATGTGCCACACCGGTCTTTTGGCGGATGCACTCATTTCTAATTTGATCCATCCTTGTATGCCCACTCATCCACCTAAGCATCCTCATTTCCACCACATTCATCCTTTGAATATATTACATCTTAATAGCCCAACATTCACTCCCATATGTCATGGCTGGCCTAACCACCGTTCTATAGAATTTACCTTTCACTTTTAAAGGTATCTTTTTGTCACATAAGACTCCGGTAGCACTTCTCTATTTCATCCATCCTACATTAATTCTATGAGTTACATCATCATCAATCATCCCCTCCTCACGGAAGATAGAGCCCAAATACCTATATCATTTGCATTTTGGCATAATTGTATCTCCTAGTTTTACTTCTCCTTCGTCTCCCTACCGTAAGCTGAACTTAGTGTGCAAATACTCCGTCTTACTTCTACTTAACTTAAAAACTTTACTCTCTAACGCATTTCTCCACACCTCTAGCTTCTTGTTAACCCCTTCCTTGATTCATCAACCAATGCGATGTCATCCGCAAACACTCACCTAAACAGTCCTAAAATCATTTCATCATCTACTTTGGCTAGATTCTTTCTCGGTATAGGGATAGCTTCAAAGTGGATTCACGGCTTAAATGTACGCTCCTGAGTTTTAAAGAGACCCACACCTTATTTATTTTATTGTCATTTTCCATTTATTAATTTAATTTTATTTATCTTTTATTTTGCTTAGGGTCTGGTCCTGACCTGTGTGGGCCTTGTTCGTACCTTTATGTCCTTGGGGATATTAAACTGGTGTGCCATACCCACGTCGAAGGAAATCCTATTTTATTCTGCTCCTTCTCCATAAATCTGCTCTTTTAATTGAAATGGAGTTCTGCTTGGGTCCAGATAGGACCCGTAGGGTCCCCCATACCCATACGGGTCCCACCCCACCCGTATGGGTAATGGCCCCTAGGCAGAATCCCAATTTCTCTTTTAATCCTTTAAAATGAACCAGCATTACCATTTGCCATGCAATCAGTACCACTAATAATCCAGTAAACCAACCCATGAAAAGTAAAATGTGTTTTCATAACAAAATGAGCTGTTATTTCTCTTTGATCCTAGAAGCGGCCCAGACACTATCGATCGCAAAACCGCCACGCGAATCTTTATGGATGACTTTTTGGATGCAAGCAAATTTAATTATTTTGTTTTACAACTTAGAACAAATGTATAGGTTCCCTTGCAATTCCCCCATTTTACCCCGGTTGTAATTTTTATTCCCCCTTTATTATTTGCGCTTTATTATAAATTTTTGAATGCATGAATCGAGTGTGAAAGAGTGTAGAAAAGTAGGATTTCTATAATAAATCCCCAAAATGATGAAAAGAAAACGGTTTTTCGCGGTGAATGTAATTTTTAATTAACTAAATAAGAAATAAGTGACTCATCCGATACTCGAATCTCTAATCCAAAAGGTATTAGTCTCATGCCCAATGGGAAACATACCAAAACTCTTTCCCAAGTAGACAACTTAGGTGGCGACTCTATCATTTGTATCAATATTTGGGTCTCAATTCTTTTATTCTTTAAAATTGGTTAAAATGTGCAAACTTGAATTAAATGGTTCCATCACGCCTAAGCTAACCAACCCCCAGTGAACCCAGCCGCAAGGTGCCCTGGGAGATCCATATATCTTCGACCACCTCGAGTTCACACTCATTACAACGGATTTTACTTATAAGTCAAGGGTGCCTCTTCCAAAATATCCGAATAAAAGCATTATCACCAAAAATTAATTCATATCCTAGTGAAATAGAACAATGTTTATAGTTGTATAAAGCATAGAGATTCAAAAATAAAGAAGAGTCTGGTTGGTTCGATGTCCAATTATCATGCCAAAAGGATGTTGAAATCCCATTACCAACCCTTACTCGACAGTTAAGTAAAAAAAGCCCAAAATTATTGGTTGTGATAGCAACATGATATGACATTTCTCCAAATAGGTGAAAGCTAGGAACTAGTACAATTTACCACATCAAATTAGGACTGAAAGCCATACCTTTCAACACAGTAAGCAAACCATAAAGAATAATGATCAATTGTCCGTAATTTCCAAAGCCATCTAGTAAAAAAACACTATGGTAAAAGGCAATATACTTCGGTAACAAGTTAATAACTGGGATAGCTTGGAGCAAAGTTGCTATTAGTGAGTTAACACTTTAACCGAACCTTACAAACGAGATGGTACTAATATTAAAAAATGGAAGGAGTACATCGCATTGGACAACTATTGCATTAACCGGGATTAAGTCATAAGCGCAAATGACGTTCTAAGTAATACAGGATGGTAAACCCTTGCTAGAGGCATACTACAGTCATTTAAGGTAATCAAGTTCTATTCACGGTCTAGAACCTCGAGCCAATGGTTCCATTAGACCAAGGGTTGGTTAACCCTTAACAGCTCAATACTTCGGGATCCTATAAGGTCACACACATTAGACCTTCATTGGACTAAGTAAAGAACTAATAGATTTATTCTATTATGAAAATATAGCATATTAATAATTGGATTATTATTTAATTGGTTAAAAATGATTACATCATTTTGGATAAACCAAGGAATTTATTTTTAACCGATAGCTAATTTATTAGGGTCAAAAAGGATTAAAAGTGAATTTTGCCTTGGCAACTTAAATTGAATCGAGGGTACAAAATATATTTTAAACAGGCCCAGATGTGCGAAAGTGCACCGAAAAGTGCACGAGCAATGCTAGGCATTGCTCGCGGCAGCCCAATAGGCGCGTTGCGAAGGCTCGCGAGAGCCTGCGTTGTGACAGGATATGCAGCGTGCATAGCATGCTGTATGCGGGCACAACCCGCAGATCCAAATGGATCCGAGGGTTAAACCCGCGTGGGATGTGGTTGGGGTAGCAATTTTGCTCCCCCAAGCCTATAAATAAGCTTTACCTCCCTCGCCCCCCCCCCCCCCCCCCTTCAAATTGCACCAATAGCTTAAAGTATAAATCCTAAGCGAGATTCGCAAAGATAAATTTCTTAGGTAATTGAGCAAGTCCTTTTTTTTAGGAGCTTGATTTTATTCGAACACCTCTAGTCTATATTTTTAGGTGGGGCTTCTGGAGTGGTCTAGCCACTACTCGAGGCTCCTTAGTTCTTCCTCCCGGGGAAGTTTTGATTGGTAGGGTTCGTGTGGATACTCATAGAGGCTATGGTAGGCTTGGAGGCTTGTGCAAGGAGGTTCTGCTAAAGCACGCTTCAACTGGTAAGTTTCCTTCCTTTCTCTTTTAATTATTAGGTCTTTTTCTTTAAGCGTTTTTAGACTTAATAATTATGCTTAGGTTATTTTGCATACTTAGTTTATTTTATGCTTAGGTTATAACTTAGATTTATAACATGCTTAGGTTATAGCTTAGAGTTATAACATGCTTAGGTTATAGCTTAGAGTTATAACATGCTTAGGTTATAGCTTAGAGTTATAACATGCTTAGGTTATAGCTTAGAGTTATAACATGCTTAGGTTATAGCTTAGAGTTATAACATGCTTAGGTTATAGCTTAGAGTTATAACATGCTTAGGTTATAGCTTAGAGTTATAACATGCTTAGTATAAAATATATATGCTAGGATATAATTTAGAATTATCGTATACCTAGCTTATGCATGCTAACCTAGGTAGGGAATTATTTAGTTAAGGCTTTATTTAATGGTCGAATGCTCTTTAATATCCCCCAACTTGCTCACTTTTGCCTTAGATATACCCCAACTTTCAAGTGGACCTCCGAAGTACCCAAACTTGTAAAAGTGAACCTCCGAACTACCTCAACTTGTAAAAAGTGGACCTCCGTGCTACCTCAATCCCACATACCCAGTTGCAGCCAGAGAGTGTATCCCTCTCGCTTCCAACATGGAATATGCGGAAAAGTCAAACCAATAAGATAGTGACACGTGGCATAGACTAAAAAAATTCAAAAAAATCGTTGAAAAAATTTCTTTCAAGCCCCTATCATTTTTTATTCATACACATTCAACCATAGTCATAGAGAAAGGCAAGAACATTAACCCAACACAAGATTGATAATATAATTATAAATGAAAAACAAAGAGTGTCATTAAAAATGAAAAATCAAAATGATGTAATAATTGAAAGATAGAGTGGATTCCTTCTATGATATAACAATTTATCATCAATTTTCGAAATTGGGGGAGTAAATCACATGGTTTTGAAAATCGGATCGGATCGACCGGTCGGACCGGGTTTAATCAAAATCGGTGCCTGGTCTGATTCGATTTGACTGAATTCTTGATATAGTCAAGAATCCGTCAACGACCGATTGAATCGGCCGATTCGACTGGGAATTGTCCGATTCAACTGGTGACCGATCTCCGGTTCTCTTAAATCATGTTTTTTAAAAAAATTGTTGGTGGTGGGAATTGAACATAAAACATCTAACATATGTTTCAATACATGCTCTACCAACTGAGCTACCACACACAAGTGGTAACATTTTCTCCTTATATACTTTTATATTATATATTATTAATTTTTAAATTATTTTAATAATATTTTATTATAAAAAACTATAATAAATATTTTTTATTTTATATACTACACATTTTATTAAATTTAAAATGTTTCTTTCAATAACAGCTTTCAATGTTTTTCATAACGAAATAACATGTAAATTGTTTAAATAACATTACTCTAAATTTTTTTGTTAAATTTATACTAAATGGATATATAATTTTTTTATTTTACATATTGTGTATAAATTTTAATTCTTTTAATGCGTAATTTTTATATATCATAAATCAAATTTATTAACTTTTTTTATCCAATCTATACAATATAGAATTCGGTTTGCATTCTATATTATATAGATGTGGGCCCTTATTTTTTTTAGTACTTAATCATTTATCCAGTTATTTACTCATTAATTAACTTATATTTTTATATATATTTATATTTTGTCAGTAATTAAAACGTTAGCAAAATTCCAGTTAATTTTCAGTATTTTTTTTAACTAATTTATAAACTATAAATGATTAGTGTCAAATAAAAATAATTAGATATATTATTATTATAATGTTCTTAGTATAAAAATGTTTAAAAATTTAGGACATGCTTTTCTTTAAATTACTAATTTACTTTTTCCTCTCTAGGCAACTCATTGCTCCCTTTTGAAAGCAATCGAATTTGAAAAATATAAAATCGATTATAGTTTGGGTACTTAGCCATCAAAAATAATATTTTGTAGTCTATTGTGGAGTCCGGGTTTCAACTTTTGCCCCTCCAAGAGTAAGGGGCTGGCACCGCCACTGGCTTCAAGAACTTTGAGAACAGATTGCTGACCAGAGCTTTGATTCTAGGATTCAAACTTTCTTTGACACGTAATTTAATTTCTGCCATTCTTTTATTTTCTGGAATTAAAATTTTGGGAGATGAAATGTTAAATTGACAATGAAAAACAATTTCAGGGTTAATAAAGATGCAGAACGCAGGATAACAGAAGAGGAAGTCAAAGAGGTATATTCATTAATTCCTTAATGCCATAACAAATGAACTACCAAACACCCAGACTCTGAAATCAGTCGAAGTTACCCCAAAAACCCAAATTAATTACACAAATTGACGCTCCTCAGTTTAGATATTTAGATTTGATTTGGGGGGAAAAGAGACTTACGAGTATTGATATCTTGTCATGCCGCCACCTCCGTCGCCTGGTCTCTCTCACAATTACTTCGCCGGTACCATTCCAATTACGCTAATTTCTTCCATTTTGATTTAGGTCAGGGTTCAAATGAAGAGATTGAAGGGAAATTGGATTTGGGTATTGAAAGATTTGCATCATTAAAAAGGGTTTTTTAAGTTTTAAGGTTTTAAAGAAATTGAATTTGTAATCTTAGAAGGTGTTTGTAATTGTGTGTCAATGGAGATGAAGAAACTAGGTGAAAAATTGGTGATGAAATTAGTGTGAGTTTGGATTATGATCTGAGCATAAATTGGATCTAGGTTTGGTTGATTTGATTTTGATATGAACATGAATTAGAAATTTGGTGATGAAATTAGCAGATTCTCGATTTTTATTGATTTTTGACATTGAATTTTAGATATTAAGTGGAGTTGATTTGGGGAAGAAGAAGAACATACCAAATTTTTAATTTTTTAATTTTTTTTATTAAATTGGAAGTCAACACGCATCATAATGCTCAAAATCGGCCACCTCAACTGCCACATCAGATAAAGGTATCACGGAAGTCCACTTTCTATAAGTTTAGGTATCTAGTAGGTCCACTTTAAAGTTTGGGTATGTCTAAAACAAAAGTGCGCAAGTTGGGGGTATTAAAGAGCATTCGGCCTCATTTAATTTTTATGCATCTAATGAGAGTTTCTGGGGATAGGGACAAAAATTTTGAATTTCGGCCGTGTATGTTATGCATGTTCAAATTGACTGTCAGTTCCCAACACTTTTTTCTCTAGCGCCTTACCTCGGACATTAACTCCATCACAACTCGCGGTACCCGCATCAATGACGCCTCACTATTTTGTTGTCACACCCAAAGGGGCTAGCTACCCCAAGACCAGTTCATTTCCCAGCAGAACCTTTGTGAGGGAGCTAAACGATCTCAGCCACTTGTGGCACAAGGAACCATTCCCTCCTCATACGACTAGGTCATGCAACCTCCGGGCATGACACCTGAAGCTGAAACCTTCTTGCGTCAATTGGTGGCAGCTAATTATGATCAGAAAGAGGGGGGACTCAAAAGAAATGAATGTTAGGTTTCCCAGAACTCCAGCATACGTCAGTCGGCATGCTGTGATAAATCAGGTGCATCCCCATCACGGGTCGGATGAACAAAAAGACCTTACAAAAGCTGACCCCAGTTGCCACTATCCAACCAAGCAGCAGTCCTATGGGTAGCACAAACCCATGGAAGCTGCATCTTAATGTAATCTTCACCGGATTAAGAGAAGTCAGCCTTCTCAAATCCCTTCATGAGTACGGACCCCTCACGAGAGACGAGAGGAAAAGCTTTTGCGGATATCATGTCCTGCTGGGTCACCACACCAATGAATGTAAGACTTTGGTTCGCGCCATCCGCCATTTCGTGAGGGAATGGAAAATTGTTAAACTTGAAAGAGTGCCTCGTGCTATGAATTTGCCCCTACCGGAGTTCGGCAACCAGATAGGAATGACCAATTCTAGCTTACCTAAACTAGGAAATGGGCCACAGGAGCTCATCAAGGTCATCTGCTCCAAAGGCAAGGTCAAAGGAAAGGGAATTTGTGCTCTAATGATGAGGCTGAAGATGAGAAATCGAGCGATGAAGAAGTCAAAGAGGCTATCGCTGCAATGACTTAGGCAGTGACAGTTTTAACGAAGAAAGGGTGAAACACGAAGAGCGTGAAGCAATGAGTAATCCGTTAACCGAAACCATAGAAAAACTCACAAAGGTCATGGACGAAGGGGAAAGTCTTATCAAGGACATCTCTCCAACCACCGAGTAGAATGAGACTCTAGCTTTCGACCGGGACGACACATTAATGGAACCTACCGAGGATGGTCTCACCCCGACATCAACAATGAAGCCCCTCCGCCTATGGAGGATGACAAACTTTAATGTGTAATCTTTAGATTTCTCTACGCTTTCATTTTGAACCATTTCATGTTTGAAACTTTCAGCTCAACGAGCAACCTTCATTTTGTTTACTTGTTTCATGTTTTACCTAATTGATCCACACATTCATATGAATATACGCATAACATTTTCAGTATTCGAGATGCTCCATGGCATGAAATTAATTCAAGTACAAATGGAATCTCTCAAGTGGTAACCATTACCAATAATTTAACTCCTGTTAAAAACAAATGTAGGTAACAAAAGTGCTTAAAGATTGTGATAATGCTTACGCCTAGTCATACGAAGATACGTTCGGAATAGGCCATCGAATTTCCCAGCATCCCACCCCTGAGGGTACCATGTACAAGTCAATCAAACTGAAGCTTCACCATTTGCTAACGTCACACAGACCATCTTAAAAAGAAGATTCAACGGGTGGTCTATACCTTGCCAAACTCAAATGGCCAATTGCATTGCCAAAGCAAGAAGGCGTCGTCAATATCAGATTCGTGGGAATGTATGACACCTTCCTCCAATTAGGCTTCACACTTTCCCTACTTTTTTGCCATTCCTGTCATAAAGGATAAATATGATCAATGAAATTCGACCGTCGTCAATTCTTCGATACAAGTTCACCGAAATGGCCATGGCGTAGTTTTCAAAATAGCCCGGAGTTCAATCCAACACCAGTCTAGCCAATCAGAAGACGACCGAATTCACAAGGCAATATCTCCTTGGCTCTGTACGACCCATCTCATCACATCGCCTCAGACAACAAAGTTCTACTTCAAGGGGAAATTTCTAAATTAATCAAGTTATGTATAATTGAATGCTACAAATCCTCCCCGCATAAACCACGGTTAATAGACAGTCAAAACGGCGAACAAACCAATTATAGAGATGCTTCCTATGATCCCAATAGCCTATAGAGGTCGGGTTGAAACACTTCCGTTCACTATTTAGAACTCTACATAAACATCAAAGCTCCCTCATGACGAACTCCTTACGATGTGGCCAAACAAAATTGAAGTAAGCTTACCTGATGTCACTTAAAAGGTCAGAATCGATCGAGTAATTCAATGCAATAGTCAAACAGGCACTAAGGGCCTTAGATAATCTATAAAGGCGTGACCAAGCGAATACAAACAAGGCAGATGCCTAATGTTCTCACCTAGAGTCTGAGACCCGGTGTTGAGGCAGCTGGAACTTTCCAACGCCGGTGCCGAGGAGGAGCTTAGATCAAATTGTGGAAAGCCGTCGTATGGTCAAAGAAGGTACTGAATGAACGAGGCAATCAAGATCACGAGCATGGATGAGAATGAGTTCGTTAACCTAGTCAACCAGGATAGGCTTACGCGTTATCAGATCTAAACAAAAGAAATAAATCAGAAAAGTGGCATGCAAAAAATATATGTAATAAATCACCCTCCTTTCAGTCATCTGCCGATCGGGCAAAAATTAGGGTGACACCTGACAGTTGGTATTCTACAAACCAGCCGGGCAAAAATTAGGGTATATCTTTAGAAAATCGCCTGTTGAACTAAAAACCCAAAAAGGGAGGTTCAAGCAAAAATTACGGCACGAGAGAAAAATAGTAATATGTTAACTTGAAAATCTGCAAAGGTTGGTTAGCACCGGGAGTTTGATTAATGGAAATGGTTACCAACATCTTGTACTCTAGTCAAATTCATCTAATAGAAGTGTCTTTCGTACCAAAATCTTTATACTTGTGATTGTATGAATGTTTGGCAGCCAAATGGTGGAAACATTGAAAGTATACTTAATAGAGGGTACTCAAAACTGGTCCGTATAAGTGCACAATAATTCAACAATAAAAGACGAATAAATTCGGATAGACTGAAAACATCCAGGTCTATGCAATAGTCGGAAATAAGTCTGCTGGATTGAAAACCCGAAAAGGGCGGTCCAAGCAAAAATAAAGACAAAAAAATAATTATACAAAAAAAATGTATGTTGGATTGAAAACCTAAAATGGCGGTCCAGGCAAAAGTTAAGACAAGGTTTGATAGCACATCACACCGATCGGGTCTATGCAAAAATTAGAACCACTTATAAAGTAGACAAATGCACACGTCACCTTGAATTCTTTCACCATCATGTGAATGCACATCAAGAAAATCTCAAGACTATCCTCATCGGGTTCTCGCACTAGACTCGCCTGTGAATGCTTCTTACAAGCAAAAGAGGGCCTGACTTCCACCAATCCTTGGTAGGATCCATCAGTAGTGATAGCGTCCTCTGTGTCATAATATAGGGTCACAAATAAACTACCCTATTCGCATCTCTTTTTGACTTGGTTTGGCCAGGTCGAGCATTAGAAATCAATGACTTAATCCACTCAAAGCCGGATACCTACCGTGAGCTGTATCTTGATTGGAACTCAAATTTGAACTCAGACTCGGACCCAAGTCCTTCATAGCAGTTATCTCTAAGGAGTTCCGCTTCCATCATACGAGCGCACAAGGTCACTACAGAGGCATCATTTCCCCATCCAACATGAGTCAACGGGATACCGCATAATCATGCATCTATAATACATACACTACGCATATACCTATGCAATCTATATTTCCCAGAATATCTAAAGGAAAACTATCAAAGAACGAAAGCTAGGGGCATAACCCCGAGCGAATCGATCGAGCTCAACCAACCAATTATCCAACATCCACCAATCAATAAGGGGCATTTAAAAGGGGCACAGTTTCCTCTAACCGCTTGGGATCACCTATAGATCAACAAGGAGCACTTGAAAGGGGCACAGTTCTCTCCAACCGCTTCAAGTCATCTACTTATCAAAAATAAACCTCAAGGGGGCACACTCAAGATGGCTTAGATGACTCGCCAAACCTCGGCAAAGACTCCTCCGGACCCCCCCCCCCCAGAAAATCTAACTCAATTTACAATTCATAATTCCATTTTTATTGTTAATTGAAGAGGTAAATTTTTTTGCTCTCGGCATACTCAATTAAGAAATAAAAATGCAGCTCACGCTTTGGGCTAACTTCTATATACTTCGTCTTAATGTAGGTTGAGGACAGTTACAAGCTCTTCCCTGACCGCGACTCAAGTCTGACAGCATCATCTATCGATCAACAAGATGGCCAAGGGCATATACCCAAAACATAATGATTGACTAGCCGGCCAAATGTCGATTAAGATCAGTCAACCAATTATCCAATGAATACCGGCAATAGTCACCCTTACCCAATGCAAAAGGCAGCAAGGGATATTGATCCCACCACCGCTAGGGGCATTGATCCCGCCTTCGCTTGGGACATCATTCCTACATTCACTTGGGACATTGCTCCCACCTTCGCTCAGGGCATTGATCCTACCTTCGCTCAGGACATTACTTCCCACCTTCTCTCGGGACATCGCTCCCGCTTTCGCTCGGGACATCGCTCCCGCTTTCGCTCGGGACATCGCTCTCGCTTTCGCTCGGGACATCGCTCTCGCTTTCGCTCAAAACACCATTCCCTCATGCTCTCAAGATATAGCTCCCACCTTTGCTCTAGGGGCATTGATCCTACCTGCGCTTGGGACATCCCTCCCATCATCGCTAGGGGCATTGATCCCACCTTCGCTTGGGGCATTGTTCCTGCCTTGGCTCAGGGCATCACTTCCCACCTTCTCTCAGGACATTGCTCCCGCTTTCACTTGGGACATCGCTCTTGCTTTCGCTTGGAACATCGTTCCATCATGCTCTCAGAGATATAGCTCCCACCTTTGCTCTAGGGCATTGATTCTACCTTCGGTTAGGACATTACTTCCATCATCGTTAGGGGCATTGATCTCACCTTCGCTCGAGATATCACTCCCATCATCGTAAGGGGGATCACTCTCACCTTTGCGCGAGATATCGTTCCCACATTCGTTAGGGACATCATTCCCATCTTCACCAAAAGCACCGTACCCACCATTTTCCAAGCCGCCAGTAGTATCACTCAAATCGTCGGCAATATCAACATTCACAAGTGCAATTTTTAGAATTTCTTTGATAATCAAAACTTCTACGTGGCACCTCATATCGCCGGCGGCTTCAGCCAAGCTGTTGGCGACATCAAATCTTCCAAAGCTGTTTCAGAATCCTTTTCAACAATTCAACGGGATCTCAGCACGAGCCCTCGACGTTCCAAGACTTCTAAAACCTACTATTTTTAACTACCACACTTTTACTGTTGATCGAAGGGGTAAAATATTTTTTTTCATAAAAACGATCAAGGAGTAAAAATGTCATTTAAAAGCCTATCTAATCTTGTTTTACTTAGCTCTTATTGCAGGTACAACCGCATGGGGAAAACTAGATATATTGTTATTCTTTGGGCCATCGCCCGCATGGAACATTAACTGAAGGCCATGGTATAGTCAGTGTACATGTCATCATTTGGGTTCACCCCTGGAATGCCAACTGAAGGACCTGATATAGTCCCCGTACATGTCATCCTTTGGGTTCACCCCTAGAATGCCATTGAAGGTCCTGATATAGTCCCCGCACACATCATCCTTTGAGTTCACCCCTAGAACAACAATTGAAGGTCATGATATAGTCCCCGTACATGTCATCCTTTGGGCTCACCCACCTGGAACGCCAACTGAATGTCCTGATATAGTCTCTTCATATGTCATCCTTTCGGTTCACCCGTAGAACGCCAACTAAAGGTTGTGATATAGTCCCTGTACATGTCATCCTTTGGGTTCACCCGCTTGGAACGCCAACTGAAGGTCCTGATATAGTCTCCGCACATGTCATCCTTTAGGTTCACCCTTAGAACGCTAACCGAAGGTCCTGATATAGTCATCGTATATGTCATCCTTTAGGTTCACCCTGGAACGCCAACTAAAGGTCCAGATATAGTCTCCGTACATGTCATCCTTTGGGTTCACCCCTGGAACTCCAACTAGAGGTCCTGATATAGTCTCCGTACGCGTCATCCTTTGGGTTCACCCCTGGAACGCCAACTGAAGGTCTTGATATAGTCTCCATTACTCTGCCGAAATTTTAGTAGAAAATATCAATTTATTAAGCCATTGTAATGCCGAAATTACCACATAAAATATAAATTCCAAAATTAATCTAAATAATTTGAACAATATGAGTACCTATCATGTCCGGACTCAAAATCTCACTTTCTTTTCGGTATAAAAATCCCATCTAGATCAGTATACCACAATTCCAGGTGGAGCTGAATTGGGTGACGACTCTATTTTATTTTTAAATAAAGTAAAAACTCGTTATTTTAAAAATATCTTTTCTTAATAAAATTTGTAAATATATTTCTCAATATAATTACATTTTTTGCTTATAAAAAGTTAGGTTTTTCACACTCAATAAGTTTATGTGAAATTTAATAAAATCATTTTCTCTTTAATAAAATCCAGCATTTTAATATAAAAGAGGCACACGCATTTAAGCAAACTAGATTTTCTCAAACCAAACCAGATGCGCCCCGCGCACCGCACCTTGCGTGCTTCCCCACCAAAACCTCGTACGCTCACCGGTATAGTCCTGTACATGCCGACCTTTGGGTTCAACCACCGAACGTTAACTGAAGATCATGATATAGTTCCGTACATGCCGTCCTTTAAGTTTAACCCTCGAACGTCAACTAAAGATCATGGTATAGTCTCCGTACATGTCGTCCTTTGGTTGTAACCTCCGAATGCTAACTGAAGGTCCTGATATAGTCCCCGCACGTGTCATCCTCTAAGTTCACCCCGAACACCAATTGAAGGTTCTAATATGGTCTCCGCACATGTCACCCTTTGGGTTTAACCGCCCCCATCATCCTTTGGACCTAGCACACCATATGTCAGGTATAATTTCTAAACCCTTGCTCTTTTCGTGCGATCATACTAACCTGTGGCAGTTGTGATCCCCCGAGGGGCAGCCTATGAGCACGAGATTTTGCAGTCCCTCCCGTGAGACGATGATGACGTATATTCGATTTTATTCCTCATTATAAAAATTCTTTTTTGGATTTTTTTATTATCGATAAAAAATTCTTGACGAATTTTATTTTTGGAGAAATCCAGTTCGGCGTGTCCGATAACGTGTTCGGTGGGAGCTTGAATCGACGATTTGCACTCAAATATTAATTTAGTCTTAAATGCCCTTAAAAATTAAAAAATAACCTTAATTATACCTAAAATCGCGCCTAGTCACCTTTTTTGGCGGATTATGACACCTTTTCACCTTTTTGGGCTAGGCCATGCCTTGCTTTTCAGACCTGACAGAGGCTAAAGCCGCCAGCGGCTTCAACAATACCACCGGCGATATCGTCTATCCCGCCGTCGGCCTGACTTTCTACAGTAGATCGCTTTTTTCCCACACTTGCTCGATACCCGCCGGATAATCCAGAAAAGTCAGCTCTACCCGGTTTTTAGCCTATATAAGGACTCTTTCCAGCCATTGAAAAGGGTTAGCAACTCCCAACTTGAATTTGAGAGCAAATTTAGGAAGTTTTAGTTAGTTTTAGTGGGATAAGGTGTAGAAAAGGTAAGAAAAGAAGATTTAATCCATCTTTTCATGGTTTTTCTTCATTGAACTCTTGGATACTTAGGTTAAGATCAGTAGATTTGAGGTTAAAAATCAATATAATAGGATTTAGAGACTTAAAACCCCCATTTACTACCCAAATAATCATTTTGAGCTCCCCGAAGGTGTCATTTGGATCACGAAGAGGTGGATTCACGGTCCTGAGGTAAAAATTATGAGTCTCATAGCTCTTTGACTTTAATTTTAATTGTTAATTGTGTTAACTTGCTGTTTTGAGTTGAGTTTTGGGTTTTTGGTTGCTTTCGACCGTTAACTGCTGCTACTGCAAGAAAGTGAAGCCGCCGGAGACATTTGAAGCTGCCTGCGGTATCACCCATGTCGCCAATGACATCACTGATACCGCCAGAGGTTTCCTTTGTTCACAACGGCTCTATTTTCTTGTGGGACCCTTTCTTTGTGGTACCCAAAATGTCATTATGTCTACCTGTGTAAATGAAATCGCCAGTGGTATCAATGATGTCGCAGGCGGCTTCATTCATATCATCAGCGGTATGAGGTTCTAGACAACATGTTTATTTTTGTTTCGTTTTTTACCTAGTTTAATTTTCGAAGTTAGGATGTATAGTACAACGACGGGAGTCCAGAACTCCCCAAAAACAGTCCTCACCCTATAACATGCGGTATTTTTACTAATAATCCGGTTAAAATAGCAAATCGAGTCTAAAATCTGGATAAAACAAGATTTTCTCATAAATGCCGTTCAAACACCATTTTTAGCCATCCAATCGGGCTCCATAAATTGTATAATGAATATACCATGCTCGCGCTAACTCGGGTCTTATTTGGTCTACTGATTATGCATGTTAAGTGATATACCTCGTACAACATGCCGTATCTGTGCTAACCATTTTGTGCAGGTAGATTTAGGTTAGATGTATGTTAGGCCTTCGTGTATTTTATTTATTGTATAGACAAATGTATAAGATTTGAAAAGTCATGTAATTATTCTTTATTTTTCCGCACTTTTATTTGGGATGACTGTAATAATTTATTTATCGCTTTGAATGCTTGCTAAATAGTGCGCTAACACAACATAAACAGGAATACAATAAATAGGGTGGATTAAACTGATTAAAAAAGAATGAAACTTTTATCTTGGTTAATGCAAAATAGTTAACATCATCCAAACTCGGAATCTCTACTTAAAATATGATCTACCGCCCGATGAAAAAATCGTACCTAAATAGACAATCAAATAGAATGATGACTCATCAATTTAATATTAATTCATGTTTTGAATAGTGTTTGTTGCGTTTGATTTTATGTTCAATTATTTTACTCTAATTATTTTTCTCCTCTCTATTGTTTTCTCTCACGCTTCTTGTCCCCCAATTCTGTTCTATTTTTATTTTTTTTCTGAAACCTTCCTTTCTACCTTCTCCTCCATGGCTTCATCAACTTTTCCGATTTCAATTAAGGTTATATCTAGGGAAATTGTCACTTATGCTTCATTTGGGTAAAATAATTTCAGCTCAAGTTTAGTTTAATTACCTAAAGGTCCTAACATGTTTTTTCAATATCTTTCATACGCCCTTCATAACTTTCATTCGTTGTTCATAACTTTTTTATGCTCCAGATTGTATTAGGTTTGTAGCAGGTTTGTAACAGATACATAACAGCTTTGTAACAGACTTGTAACAGACATGTATTAGACTTGTATTAGGTTTGTAATAGATATATAATAGACTTGTAACAGATTAATGATTGATAAATAATGTCAAACGCTTCAATAAGAATCTAACGTAAATCAAAACTAATGAAAATTTACTATTTAATTCATCAAACACCAGTAACAGATATATAATAGCCTTGTAACAGACTTTGTAACAGGTCTGTAGTAGGTCCGTATTAGATATGTAACAAATTCAAGGAAATACTTCATTCATAGTTCCTATCTGATACAATACTGATACAAGTCTGTTACATCCTCACCAAACACTTGTATTAGACTTGTAATATATATATATATATATATATATATATATATATATATATATATATATATATATATATATATATATATATATATATATATATATATATATATATATAACACATATGTAACAGATATGTAGTAGGTCTGTATTATATGCGTAACAGGTAGAAAAAATATGCAAATCAGCTTGCCAAACACTATCTACATTGAATCCCATGATCATTAGTCCATGATCCATTTACATGAAGCAAAACATGAGTGGAGTTCATCTTTGAATTCCAGAATTCTTGCGTAATCTAGATCGCAGCAAGGCAAAGAAATTGCGAATGAAAAGCAGATTTGAATCAAAAATCAAATCTGAACTTCAGCGCGCACTTGATAATTACAACTCATCCAAATAATGGAACAATATTGACACAACTGAGATATCAACTAAATAACCTGCGCTAATCGGATTTTATTTAGAATAAATTCCATGATAAAAGTCCATCATTAGTCACACTGAGTTAAGACATAGCTTTAAGTTTTCCATATTAAATAACCCACCTTTGAGTATTATAAATACGTCGATTAACTTAAACTAACTGTCTTAACATCATTATTGATTTAAAACTTTATCAAGTAAAGTTGACATGATCAAAACTTTAGAACATGACTGAGTTAGCTCAACTGAGTCAGTTCAACTCATGTTGGGTCCAACCGTCTTCCCCATTTTGATGGAAAATAACTAAGTGAGTAATTAAATCAATAAGTTATTTAGTTGTAAGTTACCTCAGAGTAGATGAAATCTCCCCCATAATGAATGACACCTTCCTGAGTTCAGCATCCACACACTTCACATTGTTTCCTACAAACTCAGTGACAAATATAGCAGTAAGAAAAACAATGGAAGTTAAGAAGATCTTAACTTAGAACAAAAAATGCATGTATATAACTCTGCATAATTTAAAAAATAATTAAAGCTATAATAAGATTATAGTGAATAACTAGAGATTATAAAATTCTATACTAAAAATTTCTAGGTAGCTTGGGTCCTTTGTCTTCACCAACTCTTCTTTGATATTTAGCTGGATTCCATCTACTCTTTCTCTTCCTTGATTCATCAAGCATCGAATCTTTTCCTTTCCTCAGCCTGGTTTGGAGATATTTCTGCTCAATCTTGCTTAAATCAGTAATGAGATTACCAGACTATTCTAAGATCAATTCTAGCTGATCTTGCTCCCTTCTTTCACATTCCACTCACTCCTTCTACCCCATTTCATTAAGTCAAGAATGGCCTCCGAAGAAGTATTGAAAGATGACATAGTCCGTTCGAAAACTATGAAATCTCCATACACAAAAGAGTCAAAATTCTTGACCACTTTCTTATAAATGACGTCAGAGAGAAATTCTCTCTCGTTGAGGAATGACAAAAGTTCTACAAAGGTCCTGGATTGAGACTGATTGATTTTATATTATGCACTAATGCCTTCCTTTGAAATCTGGACCAAAATGGACAGACCTTGCTCCTATGAATTATTCCTCAACATCCTCTTAAACATAGATAATTTCCTTACATTTGAGGAGACTTTCATATGAATGAGTTCAATTATATCCCCGTCATTCATTTGGTTAGAGCTAATGCCCTTGAGCATGTTCTTGAAAATATTAAGCTTTTTCTGAACTGATGGATCTGGCTCCGCATCAACCATAACCATATCCTCTGAGATACTCATCTTTTTAATCTCCTTTAAAATAACTGCTTCAGTAGCTTGCACTCCCTTCAAGATATCAGCCTTTATGCTATTTAGCTCTGAGTTGACTTGATTTTCTTTTGACTTGATGGCAGCAATTAGATCATCAACTGACTTGACCAGCTTGGTCAGTTTATCAGCATTGTCCTCATTCTCCTTATTGAGGATTGAGTATCCATTTAGTACCTTCTATAACACATCAAGAACTGGATTGAACTTGTTAATCAACATGTTATGCATCTGGTTTTCTGAGTTATTGATCTTGGCATGCTCTTCCCCCATGAACTAGATAATCTCCTACAGCTCTTCAATCTTTATTTCTAGTAATTCATCTTTCCTTCCAGCTGCGATTATGAATGGAGTGATCTTAACCACAATACCTTTAGTCAGAGAATAGGTTGTTGGGAATGCTGGCGTCAACTTCTTTAGATCAGCTACTGCATTAAAAAGTACTTTCATTGGCTCGCTGGCTCTAGCAATCTTATTTAACACTTCCTCAACCAAGAGGGTGTTGGCTATAGTAGCATATAGCTCCTTCTCTATCCTCAATGTTGGAAATCTTCCTCTACCCAATTCCTTGATTGAGTCCACAAAAGCAAAATCTACAGGATTTTTCTATGGGGGCTATTGTTGTCCTTGTTGCTTAGTAGGTATCTCCTTAATGGTTGGAACTTTTCTTGGCCCTTCCAAAAGAGTGGAAATGAAGTGGTGTTGGGTCTAGATGGTGCTGATTGAGGCATCATGTTTGGGTAGGTAATGGTTGAGCTGTAGGTGTTTTGGTTGGTGATGGTTGTTTAGATGGAGAAGGTCGTGTTTTTATTAGAGAGGGTGATTTCAATTGTGGTGATGGTGGTTGTGAGTTGGGTAAATGAATGGCTAAAATTGGTGTGGGGGTTAAAGGTAGTTGAGTTGAGGTTGTGGGTACTTCATGCTACTCCTCAGCCTCCACTTCAACACCTTCAGCATTCAACTCAGTTTCTTGAGCTCTTGAATGCTGATTTATCTGATGTTCTTCTTTAATATCATCATCACACAACTCACTCTCATCATCAATCACTACTTTCATCTTCTTGAACAACTTCCTCTTTATTTCCTTACCTTCCTCTACTTCAGCAGCTTTTTCATTAGTTGCTCTTGCCCTTGTACTTTACCTTGAACTATTTTATTCTCTGTAGCTTCTCTCTCTGCTTTCTCTTTCTTAGCTTTGATTGCATTAGCTTCAGCCATGATCATGGCTACTCTTTCCAAGTTCTTTTTTAGTATGACTTCCTTAATCCTCCTGGATTCCTCAGCTTTTGCTAACTCAACTTCATTGAGGTTTTGAGCTACCCCAGACATCTTCTTGATCTACATCTTTTTCCTAGGTTTCCCAACCTCGGGTATAGGTATGATGTAGCTGCTTGTGATGCTTCCTCTGCGACTGATGATTTTATATCTGATTTAGGCTTCTTTCTCTTCCTCATCTTAATTAGAGGAACTTCAACATCCTCTTCATTTCTTCTCCTTCCTCATCAATCATAGGCTTCTTTTTATCAGCCTTCACAAGAGCTCTCCTCTAAGTCCTTGCCTTCTTTGTAGGCTTAGCATTAGCCTTCTCTACCTTCCCAGTCTAAGCTTTTCCTTTTTAAAGGATGTCACCAAGCTTCTTATCTTTATCCTCTAGCTTTACAAAATTCAAAGGAATCACTAACTTCAGATTCAAAACTCTCTATTATCCTGGTTGCAAAGTCTGGTAGCATGTAGCTTTAGCATCAAAGATCAGCGACTCAAAGTGCTTGTTATAGTACAACTTCGAGTGGATAAATTTTAGCTCAATGTTGAACTTTGTTGTTACTGCTTCTACATAAATTTTATAGGCCCTACAAATCTCAATAATCAAATGGCCATAAATCATGTGCCTAGTTATTTTCTTTATGTGATTAAGAATAACAACTGGCAAGTTGACTTTCCTCCCCTGAGTGACGGCATACATCAACACTCCCTTAAACTTAGAACAGATCCCTGTTGAAGCTTTCTTTGGCAAAATGATTTTGGTTAGCAATTCATTAGCCTGCTTTCCTC
Organism: Euphorbia pulcherrima; assembly: GCA_947683365.1. Taxonomy (NCBI): domain Eukaryota; kingdom Viridiplantae; phylum Streptophyta; class Magnoliopsida; order Malpighiales; family Euphorbiaceae; genus Euphorbia; species Euphorbia pulcherrima. Next base: position 16,266,024 of record CANTUS010000003.1, on the reverse strand, counting down.
TCTGAGTGAAGCTTAAAGCCTTCAATTTCTCTGCATCATAGTCAGCGGGAACTTCATAATCTATGGGGATAGCCATTTCATCCTCATCCCATGTCTTCCTCATCTTTATGCCCTTGAGATGCATATTTAACCGGTTAGCAATCAACCTAGGGGTGACATAAATTTCTCTCCCCATTACCGATGTAGCTAGCACATCTCTCTTTCCCCTTACTACATGATTCCTCTATAAAACTACTCCACCACTTGCTCATAGCAACCTTTTAGAAGCTCAAAAAGTCCTCTAAAGTTCTGCACTCTAGTCCATTTTCCAAATACTTCATGGCTAACAAAGTCTATGAGGTCAACTGAGGTAGGAGGATCCACTTTAGTATTCTTTTTGGTTACCCATCCAGTTTCTTCATATTGTGTTCCCTTTACAATGGTGGAAACTCAGCTAAACCATATCCATAGAGGATTTTCTTCTGAGTTAGTCGCACAATATCCTATAGACTAGCTTTAATCTTCTTAAACAAAGGAGTAGGAGTTCCCCTTTATTATTGCTATTGTTGTTGACGATTTTGTGAAGAACTTGTCATTTAAACAAATTTCCTTGAGAATATTTAGAAAGGGGAAAGAATTTGAGAATAAGAGCAAAATGAACTCTTTTGAAAGTAAAGAATTTTTCTTCTTCTCTCTTCTTTATTAAATAGGCGAGTGGATCATTCTGGAAGCTATAAATGCTATAAAGATTAAATAATAAGATAGATCAACGGTAACCTTAAAATAATCATGGAAAAATAAACAGAGTATTAACTGCTATATGCGGAATGTGTTATAACTTGTTATTGTTTCCTTCAAAGTTAATTTGAAAGTTAACCGGTCATATTATACGTGTCCAAAATTCAGGCGTAAAGTTAGGAAAATATAACCTAAGTGTTAATAAATTGGTTTCTAAAAAATGGTCAGCGCCAGAACTGGTCAGTGAATATAGATGTCTTCAAATTGGATTTGACATTATAATTAACTCTCTTAAGTTGTTAAACTGATCTTTTTACTAACTGGCTTTGTGAATATGTTAGGTCATTGTTCTTCAGTTGAGATGTTGACTAACATGACTTCTCCTTTGAGCACATGATCCCTTATGAAATGATGTCTAATATTGATATGCTTCATCCTACTATGTAGAATTGGATTCTTGGATAGGTCAATTCCACTCTTATTGTCACATATGACTTCAATGCACTTAGACTTTATACCATAATACTCCAATTGCTACTTAATCCATAGCAGTTATGCTACACAACTTCCTGCAACTATGTACTCAGCCTCAACTATACTCAGTGCTACAAAAGTGTGGTTCTTGTTATACCACGTGACAAGATAATCTCCAAGAAAGTGACACCCTCTAGTGGTGGTCTTTTCTTATGTTTTTCTCTTCTATAGTCAACATTTGTGTATCCTCTCAGAGTGAAATCTTCATTACTTGTATACCATGAACTTGCATCAACATAACCTCAAAAATACCTAAGAATTCTCTTAATAATAGCTAAGTGAGATTCTCTGGGCTAAGCTTGATATCTTGCACAATAACATACAACATATTGAATGTAAGGCCTACTAGCAATTAAGTAAAGTAGAGAACCAATAATACCTCAGTAGAGCTTACTCTCTACTGGTTTACCTTCCTTACCTTTACTTAGAATAGTATCAGTGACCATGGGTGCTGACATTAGCTTTGCTTTCTTCATGTCTAACTTTTTAAAAACTTCCTTGCATACTTAGCTTGGCTGATGAAGATCTCATCATCACCTTCCTTTTTTTGTAGCCTAATAAAAAAGTTAAGCTCTCCCATTGTAGACATTTCAAACTCATTTTTCATCTGCTAGATGAACTCCTTGCTAAGTCTTTCATTAGGAGCTCTAAAAATGATGTCATCAATATATATTTAGACTAGCAACACATCCTGTTTCTTGCACTTAATGAATAGAGTTGTATACGTCTTTCCTCTAACATAACCTTTTTTAAGTAAAAAGGTAGTCAGTCTTTCATACCAATCTCTTGGAGCTTGCTAAAATCCATATAGCTCCTTCTTCAGCTTGTAAACATAATCTCAAAATTTAGCATCTTCAAAGCCTTGGGGTCGGCGTACATATACTTCTTCTTGAATAACCATTAAGAAATGCACTTTTAACATCCATTTGAAATAGTTTGAATTTCATATGAGATGCAAAAGCACACATAATTCTTAAGGCTTCTAGTCTTGCTACTGGTGCAAAAGTTTCTCCATAATCAATACCTTCTTGCTGGTTGTACCCTTGGGCAATAAGTTTGGCTTTGTTTCTGACAACACTTCCTGCTCTATCCAGGTTGTTCTTCAATACCCATTTAGTGCCAATGATTGACTTTCCTTTTGGTTTTAAAACCAAATCCCATACTTCATTTCTTTTGAATTGGTCTAGCTCTTATTGTATAGCAACCATCCACTTGTCATCAAATTCAGCATCTTCAAACTTCTTTGATTCAATCAATGAAACAAATGTTAAATGACTCATCATTCCATTGAGCTGATCTCTAGTCAAAACTAGATTTTGCACATTTTTAAGAACCTTGTCTACAGGATGATCTCTTCTGGTTCTAACTTTTCTAGGAAGATCCAGATCAGCCTATAAATCTCCACATTTTGGTTTTGAGCTTGATCATCATCTTTGTTAGGAACTGACAGTCAGATTGAACATGCATAAAAGGCATGGCGGAAATTCAAAATTTTGTCCCTGTCCCCAGGAACTCCTATTAGTTGCATATAAATTAAATAAAGCCTTAACTAAATAATTCTCTACCTAGGTTAGCATGCTAAAGGACTAGGCATACCATAATTCCAAATTATATCCTAGCATATTTAATTTATACTAAGCATGTTATAACTCTAAGTTATAACCTTAGCATAAAATAAACTAAGCATGCAAAAATAACCTAAGCATAATTATTAAGTCTAAAAACACTTAAAGAAAAAGACTTAATAATTAAAAGAGAAAGGAAAAGAACTTACCAGTTGAAGCGTGCTTTTGCAGAACCTTTTTGCACAAGCCTCCAATCGTAGGATAGCCTCTATCAGTATCCACACAAACCCCACTAACCAAAACTTCCCCGGGAGGAAGAACTAAGAAGCCTCGAGTAGTTGCTAGACCACTCTAGAAGCCTCACCCAAAAATATAAACTAGCGGTGCCCAAATAAATTCAGGCTCCATAAAAATAACTTGCTCAATTACCCGAGAGATTAATTATCTCGCTTAGGATTTATGCTTTGAGCTTGGTGCATTTTGAAAGGTGAAGGGACAGCCTATATATAGGCTTGGGGAGCAAAAATTTGCTCCCCATTAGCGATGTGGGATGGGAGTAAAACTCCCATCCCACACACCTATCACATGCAGCGTGCATTGCTTTGTATTCATGGGTTACCTTTGTGCAGCCCATGAATATGGGCCACCGCGAACACTACCCAGTAGTGTTCACGCACCTTTCGGTGTATTCCTCGCAATCAAACTTTGTACAAAATATTTCATACTTTTCGGTTTTAACTCGCCAATGCAAAATCCCCTTTAAATCCTTTTAAATAAATATTTATTTTTGACTCTAATAAATTAGTTAATAGTCAAAATAAATTTCTTGGTCCAACCAAAATTGATCCAATCAATTATAATTTATTTATGATTCTAATTAATTAGTTACCGGTCAAAATGAATTCTTTGGTCTATCGAAAATTGATTTAATTAATTTTAACCAATCAAATAATAATCCAATTATTATTTATGTTATATATTCGTAATAGAATAAATCTATTAGTTCTTTACTTAGTCCGATGAAGGTCCAATGTGTGTGACCTTATAGGATCCCGAAGTATAGATCTGTTAAGGCTTAACCAACCCTTGTTCTAATGGAACCATTGGCTCGATGCTCTAGACAGTGAATAGAACTCAATTACCTTAAACGACTGTAGTACACCTCTAGCAAGGGTCTACCATCCCCCATTACTCGGAATGTCATTTATGCTTATGACTTAATCCCGGTTAATGCAATAGTTATCCAGTGCGATAAATTCCTTCCATTCTTTAATATTAGTACCATCTGGTTTATAGGGTTTGGTTAAAGTGTTAACCCACTAATAGCGAGATTGCTCCAAGCTATTCCAGTTATTTACTTGTTACCGACGTATATTGCCTTTAACCATAGTGTGTTTGACTAGAAACCATTTCTATCAAACATATACTCTGATCCGAGGTTTATGGCAATCATCACTTCAACAAGTGGCCAAGTACAACTCCTTAATATATCCGGAGCGATGGATTCTTTCCAACTACTCAGCTTACCAATGTGATGCCATCACTATACCCGTAATCACCCGTAGCACCTTAAATAAATTAGTGTATAGTAATGACCCAAAGTATAGCTATAGTACCACACAAGGTAACTAGCATCTCAAGTACAAGGACAGTCGCAAAGCTTATTGCAAAAAGATAAACACTAACACATTGATATATATACCAAGTGTTTATCTTAGTGCGGTCTCTAATATATCTCCCAAATATATCCATGTATCAAACTTAAGGCACCACCTTCAGTCCCTAGGAGATTGACTGCTTGACCCTTTCCAAGAAAGTTGACCACATGCTAGTCTTTCCGTTTCATCAATATCCTTTCTTGATGAAACTATGACTAGGGATAGTTTAGACATAATCATAATTTCACATGAAGCAGGTTCCACCAAATATAGTCCAACTATAATTTCTCTGACTTCATGCTATGATATGTCAAGGACTTTTGCATACATCAATGAATATATATTTAGCCAGCTTTAATATAGATATATATATATCAAGCATATTGATATAAACAAAAGATTAAATGCCTTTATTGATTAAACAAATTATTCGTACTATTACATAATTAAGATATATCGCCCTATTTGCCTCAAGGGCATACATCATATCCAATAATCTTTATAGTTGATTAAGCGATCTTGGTTAGTCTACCAAGTTTCATCCTTTATTGTTTGAGATAGAACTAAGAGTGGTTGTCTGGGGGTTTGTTAACTAGATATATTCTTCATCAGCGTTGCTGAGTTGTCTACCTGCATTGTTAGTTTCATCGAAATATACATCCATAGACTCCTTTAGAATGTAGTTCTCTTGACATACACTCTATAAGCCCTGCTGTGTGTTGAGTAACCCATAAAGATTCATTCATCTGCCTTAGGATCAAACGATCCTAATTGGTCTATGGTATTAAGGATATAACATTTACAACCAAAGGCTCTTAGATGACCAACCCTTGGCTTGCGCCAATGCCAAAGCTCACGGGGAGTTTTGTCCAAATCTGTGTGAATTATAACCCTATTTAAGATATAACAAGCTATGTTAACAGCCTCTCCCCAAAAATATTTTGTTAGTTTATTATCACTTTGCGTGGAATGACTCATTTCCACAATCACGCGATTCTTCTTTTCTACAACCCCATTCTGCTGAGGTGTTTGAGGAGTATAGAAATTGTGGTCAATACCATGCTCTAAGAATAATTCATCTTACTGAGAGTGTTTGAATTCCCTCCCATGATCATTGCAGATTCTATTAATTCTAGTCCCTTTTTCATTCATGATCTGGGTAGCAACCTATAGAATGTTTTAAATGCTTCATCATTGCTTCCTAGCAGGACAACCTAAGTGAATCTAGTCAAATCATCCACAACAACAAGGGTGAAATGCTTTCCAACAAGACTCATTGGCTGAATTAGCCTAAATAAGTCCATGTATAAAAGATTAATAGGGTGAGAAGAAGAGATATGATATAAGGATTTAAAGATCTTCCCAAATTGCTTCCCTAGTTGGCATGCTGAGCAGAGTCTATCTTTTTCAAAGGCAATATTGGGTAATCCCTCAACAAGTTTCTTTCTGGCTAATTTGGACAGATTGTTCATATTGATATATCCTAAACTTCTATGCCATAGCCACGAGTTCTTCTTCTTTGAGACTAAAATTATATAACTAGAGCCATGGGATAAATCAAACATATAAACACTATTAAATCTATGAGAATAAAGAATAGTTTGGTCAGAGTTACCATCCATGATTGAGCATCCCACTGAGTTAAACACAATTTTCCTGCCTTTGTCAAATAGTTGAGCTATCCTAAGCAAGTTGAAATTTAGGCCATTCACCAGAGACACGTTATCAATTAAAGGCTTGATTCCCATGGTACCATTACCTACAATCTTGCCCTTTTGATTGTCTCCAAAATTGTCACTTCCATTCCTTCTTCAATCTAATATGATGAACTGACTTTCATCATCTTTCATTTGTCTTAAGCATCAACTATCCAAATGCCACATTCTGCTGTCATTAATGGATCTTAGGCTCACCTATAAAATAATTAAGTTTTTTTGGGTACCCATGCCTTTCGGCTGGGTTCTCCCTTGTTAGTGGTGGTCACCTTAGAACAGTCATACTCATCGTAATAACCATTCTTATACCTATATAGTACTATTGCATGTCCAGCTTTTCCATAAAAGCTACATGCGGCCTTAGCTTCATGCATGTTCACTTTCCTCTTTTGAGAATTCCTCTCACAGTTGCGAGCATGTTTACTCTGAGTAATCTTCTTGGTTGAAGGAGGTACCTGCAATTGTTTTAAAGCTATTAGTTCAGCAGCAAGCTCATTCATCTGTTTGATGAGCTTACTATTATAATGGTACTCAACTTTTCTATGAGGTAGCGGACATCAAGCGATATAGAGGCATTACAATTCTCTAAGTCATCACATCTCCTCTCTAGTACTTTGATGTGTTTGGATGACTTCTTAGTTGCCTTTATCAAATATGCAATCACCTTAATGAGTTCATCAGTAGAAAAAGAGGGTTCAGAATTTACCTCAGGTTGCTTTCCTTTATCATTTTGCTTGTTAGCATTTTGATTGGCGGCAAAAGTTGTTGCTTTATTAGCTGACTCTGAGTTTTCAGTGGGCTTATCATCAATCGCCATCAAGTAGACATTGGTTGAGTTCTTTTCTTCATCATCAAATGATGATGACTCTTAGTCACAATCACTGTAGGTAGAGGTAGCAGCAAATGGCTTCTTGTCACGCTTCATCATAAACTTGTCCTCTCTTACTTTAGGATAGCTGGATTAGATATGGCCCTTCTCTCTACACTCAAAACATTTAATATCTTTGGTGAGATCCTTTCACGGTCTTTCATCAATATTCTTTTTGTACTGACTAAGCTTCTTAGCGGAAAACTTTTAATAGTTCCTATTCTTCTTCAGGAAACGCTTGAACTTTCTAGTGATCAGCGCAACTTGCTCCTTGACTTCTTCTAGATATTCTTCTTCTGAGGAATCAACTATGAGAACTATTTCTCTAGTATCCTTCTCCTTGTTCTTGATCTTCTTAGATTCATCCTCATATTTCCTGAGAGAAATCTCATAAGTCAACCAGGTTCCAATGAGTTCTCAAACTTATACTTCTTGAGATCATGGGCTTCTTCTGTAGCACTCTTCTTGGTATCCCACTAAAGAGTAAGACTTCTCAAGATCTTCTTTATAGTTTCTTCCTTAGTGAAACTTTTTCCTAGTCTCTTTAGTTTATTGACAATGTTCATGAATCTGATGTTCATGTTAGAGATATCTTCCTTAGGCTGCACCTGAAACATTTCATATTCCCTCATCAAGATGTTAATCTCTGATTCTTTCACCATGTTACTACCAACATAGGTAATCTCCAGCTTCTTCTAGATTTCCTACACTATCTCATAACTTGAGATTCTATTGAACTTAGTTGCATCAAGAGCATGGCAAAGATAATTGATGCCAGTTCAATTCTCTTTTAAATTAGCTAGGTCAGTTGCATCCCATTCACTTTCGCACATGTCAACAATAAATCGATTTTTCTCAATGATAGGAATATAGGGACCATTCAATGGTCAGCCAAGCTGTCATACTCTGAGATTGAATGAAATTCTTCATTTTATTCTTCCAGTATGTATAGTTCTCTCCATTGAACATAGGGGGCCTAGTGATAGACATCCTTTCATAGAGTAAGTGGAGTTGAGTTCTCCCACTGTATTAATTTCTTCCATTATACGTTATTGGTCTTTAATTCAAGATTGTCAGATCTAGAACTAAATACTGTTCATACCACTTGTTAGTCCCGGTGCGCATAACTCATAGAGTTAGAGGGGGGTGAATGACTCACTTCACTAATACTGGTTTCTTTTTAGAGTTATTTTTTAGAGCAATAACTTGGGCTGAGAAGATCAGCCGAGTTGACTAGAAATAGTGAAAGTAAACAAATGTATGGAAATAAGTCAACAATTTTATACTGGTTCGACAACTTGTGCCTACTCTAGTCTCAAGAGTGTGTCTTGACTTTAATATAATCCCAACTCCTTTATCCTAGGTGGAGAAGCCTTTCACAAATTTCTCCAATTACAGATAAGTGCCCTCCTCAATGTAATCGCTCACCGATGAGTAAAATACCCTCTTCTACCAGTAACTCAGATTTTCTAAAATATTGAAGGACTCCACTTATAAAAAGATTGATCCTCTTACAAAACAGGTATTACAATGATTGTTCTATTCTAATCTCTCAATTTAAGTAGAGTATAGGCTGAGTAATTGCTTCTCTATTTGAATTTCTCGTAAACTGTGATTTTGACAGAGTTTTAGCTTGTGAGAAATTCTAAGTGTAATCACCAAGTTCTAACTCTTTCCTTTATACTCCTTTTTTAGGTTTGAAGCTTGATTTAGCCTTTGAACTTGTTTGGCATATTCTTCAAATCTCCAGCTCAGATTTCGCCCGTTGCAACTTCAAATCGATCTGTTTTGAGATAAAATTGCACCGTTGTGAAATAGAATTCAATCCGTTGTGAGAGGGACTGAATTTCACTGCAATAATGTACTGTTTGTCTCCTCGATGTCGGAATCTATTTGAGAGATAGAGCACACCATTTGCTACATATCATCTTCCCATTCCTCAGGTAATCTAACTCCAATAGTGCTTGGTGTTAGGAGATATGCGCAAAATTTGATCCGTTTTGAATTTGTCCTATTGCAGCTTTCCTCTGACACCCTGTTTGTTAGCTAGCACAACTTTTTGAACCTTGTCTGTTGTACATTCATTCTGTCTTATTGTTGATGTGTAAAGTGAGTCATCAATTTCTGCGAAAATAGACAATAAAGAATATTCCTCTTCCCAAGTGTAAAGGTCAGCGCGCATTTGGTAATAACAACTCAGCCAAATAATAGAACACTATTAACACAGCTGAGATATCAACTAAATAACCTGCGTTAATTGGATTTTACTTAAAATAAATTCCAAGATAAAAGTCCAACATCATACAAAGTTAAGACATAGCTTTAAGTCAGCCATATTAATTAATTGTACCCTTGAGTATTTTAAATACGCTGATTAATGGTTTTCAAAAAAAAAATACGCTGATTAACTTAAACTGGCTGTCTTAACATCATTATTTGTTTAATAAACTTTACCAAGTAAAATTGACATGATGAAATGTTCTAAAATAACTGAGTTAGCTCAATTGAGTCATTTCAACTCATATCGGATCTAACAAAATCCATATTCGGTCCAAATTTGTTGGATCAACAAAAGTAGACTCAAATCTATATCCAATAGATCCCACGTAACCGTTTCAATATTAATATATGTACAAAATTAATTTCATAAAGTAAAATACATAGAATTATATTAATAACCAAGTGAAAATTAAACCAAAAAGTTACTATCATAGTGGAATGAAAAAGACAAAGTCTAACGTATAATTTCCAAGATTGAAAATAAACACTTTAAAAATTAACATCCATCTTAGAAAAAGTGGGAAAGACGTGCGTAAAAATTAGGTTTGTGTTTATTATATATATGAGTCCGGATCTAAAACCCGTTAGTGAATTTATATTTTTTTATGGGTTTAGATTTGGCCCAAATATGATGAATATGAAATTAAAGGTTACATAGACTAATCAATAAGGTGTAGTTTAGTTGGCTAAGTAGACTGAGTAAATTGAAGGAGAACATGGTTCAAATCTCACTAAATACATTTATTGAGAGGGGTGAGGAGCCTTAACTGTTAGAAGTTTTCAAAAAAATTCTACATACCCCAAACCGAAAAATTGTAAAACCACATCATATTTTTGTACTTTATCTTATAATTTATTTCCTAAATTAGGGAATGGATTATATATGGACAAAATATATTTGACTTATATGTGAAAGTAAATATGCCATCTTATATAACATGACAATTCATGTAAATGAATCTTTTCAATGAATTATCAACTCCTTCAATTTGTCCAATGTAGCCTATTGCCTCGTTGAATTTTGAAAAGATCCTTCTAACTCTTTAACTCTTAAAAAATGCACCAATTTGCAACTTGAATGTCACGTGTCATATTTTGATTGATTTATTTTTAAAGATTCTCCTGATTTTTCTCAGTCTAACCAGAAGCTAGCACATGACGTACAATAGGCAAACTAGTGCACTTTTCGAAAGCTTAGAGAGCTATGAAGACCTTATCACATTTTCAATGGGCAACAAACATAATATATGTGCGACAAAGAAGCTGCCAGATAAGTTAAGTACAATTGTCATAACTTATCTAGCGGTAGGCATGATATATGTTCCTCAAAGCTTAAAATCATCAATTGTACTTATCCAAAATAAACTTCAAAATTTGACACCAAATTATTGTTTTACTAATATAATGTCACACCCGAATTTTATTAATTCTTTTATTTTGGATGAATTTTAAAATTTGACATAAAATATCGAACAGAATATATGTGCGGCAAAGAAGCTGCAAGATAGTGAGAAGAGTATAAATTGAAATTGCATAAAAGCCACAGCCACGGGAAGAAGACAATGGTATAATTGGAAAACAAAATATCAAAAATAAAAGGAATGGGTGACGAGAGTTATCATCAGACTCAATGGGAACAAAAAACCCTAGCTACCGCCGCACGTTACCCCATGGCCACCGGATCTCCGGCCCCCTTTAGGCCACCGTTCACCATTGTCCCCTCCATTCTTTATTCTTTCTTCTGGCCTGCGATCGATCTATAGTTTTGTTTTATCTCAGTTTCAACAATGGCAAACCCTAATCGCTCTTCGAAGGATCGTCGTTCTTGGTATAGGTCTGATAGGATTTACATTGAGAACTTCCCAACCACACATAATGCTGCTGCCCTTAAGATCGTTTTCTCAAAAATTGGCGTAGTGGGAGATGTGTTTGTTGCAAGGAAACAGAATGCAAGGAAACGGAATGCAAGGAAACTCAATTTCGATTTCATCACCACTGATGGCTCTATTCTGACTCACGATGCTCTTTACAGGTTAAACGCGGTTCTAATTAGCAATATTAAGATAAGAGCATTCATAGCTAGATATCCCCCCAACCAAACCGGACAAGCATCAAATTTAAAACCATTTACCACTAACACAACCTAAGAACTAGCCACTACCAGTATTTCGAGAATCCCCTAGAGATGATAGGTCCTATGCTCGGGTTGTGGCCCCACATTCAGATTCACTCAAGATCAATTCAGAGTTTGGCTTCCCACAAGCTGGTTGGCCTCAATATGCGGTTCTATTGATAGTAAGGAAGCTATCCTTTATTCCCAACCTCGAAGAGATGGTCTAGAGTAGGCAATTCTCCTTCAATTGTATTGCCCCTACAGGAGGGAATCAGGTAATTATGGTGTTTGACTCTATTGATGGGAAAATGGCTTTCATGGAAGGAGACTGGCTCCATATTCAGGATATCTTTTCTGAGTACAAGGATTTATCAACGAATTTTACCCCAACAAAATGCCTCGTTTGTGTGGATTTCTTGGGGTTGCCTCCTGGTTTGATTACTGAACACCTTGTGTAGCAGCTTGCTACATTATTTGGCTCCTTTGTGACTCATGATTTTAACTATAACTACCAGGATAGATTGGATGTTGTCTCATGCTTGATCTCCATGCCACTTAGCCGCTCCAACCGTCAGGTCTCCCTTATTAATGATGATACTGAATTTGCAATTCGTGTTAATTTTAGACAGGCCATTGAATGTTCTAGGTGTGTTATGAGGGTTAATGATGTTAATTCAATGCTTCAGGTTTCTATTCCTCCCCAACAGGTTCCCTCTCCTTCAAGTAATCTTGGGTTGACTGACAATGTCCCCAGCTCTCCTCCTCATATTCAACGGAGGGAATGAGCTAAAATTTCTGTCAAGCAGCATACTACAGGCCTAAATGGGTTGACTGATAGTGTCCCCAACTCTCCTCCTCATACTCTGTGGAAGGAACAGGCTGAAATTTCTATCAAGCAGCATACTTCATACCTAAACGGGTTGATTGATAATGTCCCCAGCTCTCTTCTTCGTATCCAGTAAAAGGAACGGGCTGGAATTTCTGTCAAAAAAATGTCACTTATGAAGTTGGGTTGACTGGCAGTGTCCCCAATACCCTACCCCTTCATCAAGAGGGTACTGAAATTTCTGCCAAACGGAATTTTACTTGTAAAGATGGGTTGACTGACAGTGTCCCCAGCTCTCCTTCTCATCTCAAGGAGAACATAGCTAAATTTTTTATCATACAACATGAGGTTGTTGGTTCGGTCATCGGGTTTACTGACAGTGTCCCCAACAATCCTCCTATTAAAGAGAATTTAGCTAAAATTCTTGTCGTACAGTGTGAGAATAATGGTATCAACCGTAGGTTTATTGATAGTGTCCCCAGCCTCATTCCCTTTTTTGTTGGTAAGAAATCAATTTTAGGGTCTCTAAAATTGTCTAGTTTGTTATATAGGGTTTGTACATCATGGGAAAATGAAGCTGAAATTTCTGTCGATCATCATCCTGTACCCCAGCCAATCTTAAAGGCTTAAAGTTGTCCTCTTAGCAGCCAGAATCAGAAATCACTCTCAGCTAGTTCTAGTTCTTCATCGGGACAAGTTTCGCCCTCAGAGGTGAATAGGACCACTGAATTATTTATCCTTGTGGGTGGGATTGCCAGACAAGTCTCATCGTCCAAAAGGACTATTTTATCAGATTCATCGAGACCTGACATTGTAAATATGAATAGGGTTATTACTCGTTCTAGAGCTAGACCGTCCGTGGTGAATGAGAATAATAAAACCCTTGAAGTGGGAAAGCGGTTGGGTGTTTTCCAGGATAAGCATGCTAAAGCCATTCTGAAGGCGTTGGAATTGCGTACGATCTAATTATGCATGGATTTTTCAAGGTAATCCTGTTAGTTTTTATGTCATTAAATTTTTTGAGTTGGAATTGTCGAGGGGGTCTGAATAATGGGGGAAAACAGTCATTGGTAAAATCTCTCATTAGAAAATGGAGTCTGCATGCTTTTATCCTTCTTGAAATGAAAGTTAGTCGGATCTCGAGTCAGGTAGTGAGGAAAATTTTAAGGACATAATGACTTCCAATTTTATAGTATATCAGCTGTTGGTCTATCTGGAGGGATCATAGTATCATGGAATTCACTATTATTTCAAGGTTTGGTCCTTCGTGAGTCAGATAGATGGGTGATTGTATGACTTGTTTTTAGTCAGGTGGAGGTACACTTGGTGTGTATATATGTGCATAACAATACAAAAATTAGGAGATAATTGTGGTACAAGTTGAGGGACATTATTACTGGTCTTCAATCTATAATTTTGTGTGGAGACTTTAATGAGGTGCTGCATATTTTGGAAAGATTTAGGGAAAGATCTTCGGCTTCATAGTTGGACTTTAGGGAGTTTGTAGATGACTGTGCACTCTACAATTTACCTCTTCATAGGCGAGATTATATGTGGGCTAACTCTATCTCCTTTTCTAGAATGGACCGGGTTCTTGTGTCCGTAGAGATGTTGGACCGATGGCCAACAATACAGATCTCAACTATTGATTCAGCTCTTTCAGACCATTTTCTGATAGTTTTTACTTTCCATACTTCTAGGATTGTGAAACGGAAGCTGTTTAGATCCTTGAATGTGTGGTGGGAGAATGTTTCTTTTTTACCTTTTGCAAGTCAGAAATGGGTATTGATCTCATCAACCTACTAGAACCGAGACATTTATTTCAAGTTGAGTAAATTAAAAGAATTCATCCGTTCATGGCATCAGATAAATTTTGGTATGTTGGAGGAGAGAACTAGAGAGTCGGAGGCTCAAGTGATCTGCCTTACTTCAAGCTTAGTTGCACGGCCTATTGACGGATCAGAAGGGTCGGATCTATATGGAACTCGTTCAGAACAGCTATTGTGTAGGAGGAATCTAGAGAGCATTCGACACCAGCAATTGAGAGTTTTATGGACATTGATGTGTGATAACAACACTAGCTTCTTTCATAGAACTGCTTCTGCAAGGGCTCAAATTAATCATATTAGCCAATTGGAAGTGGATGGGGTGTTGATCAATGATGCAGATACCATGTTGCAAAAATTTAAGAGTTTTACTAGGATTTATTTGCTAAAAGACAGGTAATACCGTACTCCTTAAGGAGGTTAGCATTTCGTTGTCTAGATTCATCTTCCAATTCTAGGCTGATAGCTAGTTTCTCTGAGGAGGAAATTTAAAATGTTTTGTGTTCGTGTAGGGGGAATAAGGCTCCGTGACTTGATGGCTTCAACTTTTATTTTTACAAAAGGCTCCGGGGGTAATTAAGGATGATTTGAAATAGTTATTTGCCAATTTCCACGAGACGTGCAGGCTGCCAGAAAATATAAAGTCATCTCACATGATACTAATCCTAAAAATTATAGGTTCTGCACCCTTTCTAGTTATAGGCCTATAGCATTAATCCATGGAATCTTCAAAATAATGACGAAGGTGTTAGCTAATTGGTTTCAACCTTATTTATCGAGGCTTATATCGGACTCTCAATTTGGTTTCGTTAAAGAAAGGAGCATACACGAATTCTCCTTCATTGCTTCAGAAGTGTTACATGCAATTCACTCACGACGACAGTCTTGTTTTGTATAAAATTGGATTTTCATAAGGCGTACGATAGTGTGTCTTGGCCCTACATTGACGAGGTGCTGAAGAGAATGAATTTTGATGATAAATGGGTCCCTTGGTTGCATAATTGTAGGAAGAACTCGTCTACATCTATTCTTATTAACGGGATACCCAGTGACCAAATTTGACTTCGAAGAGGAGTTAAACAAGGAGGCTCGTTGTCTCCTTTTATCTTCTTATTGGTGGTAGAAGGTTTGAAACAAATGTTGCATGCAAGTGTTAGGGAAGGGCTGCTTTCGGGGTTTCAATTAGAGGGTTTGACATAAGATGTTTCAATATTACAGTTTGATGTTGACACTATTTATTTCCTACCTGTGGATATAGCTAATTTACCTATGTTTATTAGAGTGCTTCGTTGCTTCGAGTTGATATGAGGCTTAAAAATAAACTATAATAAGAGCTCACTAATGGGGGTAAATGTCCAAGAACAAATATTACTTTCGGGTGCGAAATTCATAGGGTGTAAAATGGATGCTTTTTCGATTAAATATTTAGGATTTCCCTTAAGTTGGAAACGTATTCCAATTTCAGCTTGGACTCCGTTGGTATTGAAATTTCAGAATAGGTTGGCAGGGTGGAAAGGAAATTGCCTTTAATATGGAGGGAGAGTAGTTTTGATCAAATCAGTGTTGTCTTCAATCCCAATTTATATGTTGTCCCTATATAAAATGCCTATGGTGATTCATGATAGATTAGTTAGGCTGATGCAGAACTTTCTCTAGAGGGGTGATTCTTCCAAAAGTGGTCTTTGTAAAGTGGGCTGGAGTACGATTGCTTTGCCAAAAGAACTAGGAGGCTTGTACATAAGGGACTTCAGACTTGTCAACTGTAGTTTGCTCTTGAAATGGCTTTGGAGATTAAGTAGCGTCAGCCAGCAGTCACTCTGGTATGATATTTGCGTTAACATGTACGGTTTTTCATCGTGGATAGAGCCAGCTAATTGCAATTTACGGGTGCTTTCTCCTAAATGGAAAAGAGTGGTTGCGTGTTGTATCTCGGATGGGCAATTATGGTCTCTTTTTAAGAAAAAGACTAGAGTGATTATTTGAAATGGGATCAGCGCATTGTTTTGGCATGACAATTGGACCTCGGACCAGCCTCTTTACAACCTTTTTTTAGATATTTATCCTATTTGCAATCAAAAATATTGCACGGTAAATCAAGGGTGTGACTTCCTGTTTGGGGCTGACGCGTTTAGCAGACCCTTTTGGAAATGGAATCTTCATATCTCAGCTATGGAACGCTGTCGTCAATTGAGAAGATGGATTGTGGAGGTATAACCGGGTCACTTTGAAAGGAATGAGTCGTTACTAATTACTAATGAACAGTGGGTGTCTGTTTTGCCTAGGGTAGCGGACATATTCCTTTGGTGGTAGAACCACACAATCGGTATTCAGCAGGGTCCTTTTGCCATCTCTATTTTCATCAACTTACTTGGACACCTCCTATGATGAACTATAAACTCATTTGGGGGTCAAATCTTGTTCCAAAAATTCAGTTCTTTGGATCGCTCATGTTTCATGGGTGCTTACCCACAAGATCCTTCCTACTTCGTCAGGGTTGTAGGGTGATTGAAAATGAGGAATGCATGTTCTGTGGTGTCTGTAAGACAATGGAGCATGCTTTATTTTTCTGTCCAGGGAGCCCGAAAATTTGGCACCAACTATTCATAATGTTTGGCGTCTCAATTACTATTCCATCTTCGAGCAGGGTGTTCGTTGAACTATAGCGTTCTTTCTTCTTCGCGACTTCATTTTGGTTCGTGATTTCATGGGCGCTATGGAAAAGGAGGAACAAATACATATTTGAAGGAGTGCTTGGATCGGAGGACATTTTAGTATCGAGCATTTATTTTTGTTGGTTTTTATTTATATGCAAGAAGCGTAATATGGGCTTTCTCATAACTGATGTATTTACCTCTCTGCAGCAGCTACTTTCTTGTAATTAGGAAGTGAGATCACACCTTGTGATTTTTGCTTCCTTTTTGAATTGATAAAGTGCCCAGGAAGAGCCTCAATGGCATTCTTTGGGAATTTTCATTGAAAAAATGGGTGACGAGAGTTATTCTATTGTTTTCTGAAAAGGTCAAGGGTATTTATGACGTTATCTTTTTATATTGAAAGTGGAGGTCTACCGACTAATATGGCAAGACATCCCAATAAGTTGACACCCCTAATAGTTCCGATTAGATTAGTAAAGGTTCAAATTATCATTAATTGAAATATCAAAAGTACAAAGATAAAAAGTCAAGAAACAAAACGATACATCGTTCTCAACCAAAATCATCCAAAATAAAAAGAATTAATAAAATTCGGGTGTGACGTTATATTAGTAAAATAATAATTTTGTGTCAAATTTTAAAGTTTATATACTATTATATTAGTAAAGATAAAGTTGTTGACTCTAAGCCTTGTTAAGCATGATACCTCCAATAATAAATTATTGTTAAAGTTCTTACAAAAATGCTGAAAAAAATTAAAATAATTTAGTAACACCATAAATAATTTATAAATTTACAAAAAATAGTGAAAAATAATTACATAAATATGATGTAGTATTTATCTGTTAAATATCTAGTAATCGTCTAGTAAATCATAACTTCAAATAAATTTCTAAAATATATATGACATATAATATCTAGTATTTATCTAGTAAATCACTGTTAGATATCTAGTTATTATCTAATATGCCTTAATTTTTAACAGTTTTTTGTAGATCTAATATATATATATATATATATATATATATATATATATATATATATATATAATAGTTTCATAACAATATTTATTAGATGACTACTAGATAATTACTGAACGAATACTAAATATTTATCAGATAAATAGTATACAATATTCATATAATTATTTTCTTTTATTTTTATTAATTTATAAATTATTTATAATAAAATTATAAATATATAATTAATTTAACTTAATAATTAATTTTATAAATATTTTAATAAAATTAGTATATTTTTAACAATTTATCTGTAATTTCTCTTTACGTTTCTATTGGAAATCCCTCTTACACATAAGTGCCTACTTTTATTTTAATTTTTAATTTTTATATATTTAAAATGAAACATGTCAAATTATTAACAAGAAACAGTCAGGGGACAAGATAGTTTAGTCCAAAGAATCTGGTGCGTCTATTATTCCCTTATTAATAAAATAAGGTAAATACTAATAAGGATTGATTTACGTGATAAGCAATTTAATATCGCTTAAATAAAGTTTTAAATTTAAATTTTAATAAATATAAAAAAAATTTATTAAAAAACTCATCCATCATAATTAAATATACAACCCGAATCAAATTTAAATATAATTAAAAGCTCCACTGAAATAAAAAAAAATAAATTAAGGTGAAACAAATTATTGAACTATCAACGTACATCTGCATGCATGCATGCATGCATATCAATCAGTTTTTTAAGACTTACAATATTTTTAATTTAATCCTTGCAATTATGCATGACAGTTGTTATCGTGGTCCAATACTCAGGAATATATAAAATAATAGTATTAATTTGTCCAAGGAATCTTATCATCATTAGGGGTCTTATCAAATTTATTAACTCGTAAACAGTTTGAGATTTGGTTTGGTTAAAATTTGATTAGTGTTTGATTCAATAGAGCTCGATTCGAGTTTGATATCGGCCTGAGATATTAGTAAGTTAAATCAAGCCTTGTAAGGTTTGACTCGGAAGGTCGTAAATATATTTGCATAATTTTTGTACTTAATAAATTAGTGAAAGATAAATTTTATATGAACGGTGAGTAATAATTATTCATGTACAATAATTATTTATAGAATAGTTAATATTACTTTCTATTTCTTTGTAATGGTGATGATGAATATGGAAATGCACAGGAAAAAAAATAATTAAGAATTATGATAGTAATAACTGATTAGTATTAAGAAAAAAAATATTATGATGTTAGTTTTAATTTTTAGAATTATTTATTTCTCAACTTCTTTTTTTGGAATGTATTTTGTGAGACTTTTTAAAAAATGTAGCAAAATAAAGTGTTACTAATGCAACTCTATTTTAATTAGAGTTGCTGTAAATTAGTTTTAATCATTAAAATATAGTAGGCAACACTCTTGCTTTTCGTTGCAATATGGCATATTTGATAGGCTCATTTAGGCTCACGAACTCGCGAGCTCGAGCCAAGCTTTTCACGAGCTCGAGCCATACCCAGTTTTCTAAGCTCGTCGACCTTTGTGCCGAGCCAAGCCCGATCATTTTCTTTCACGAGACGAGCAGAGCCAAGCCCTGCACTATTCTGTCTCGGTTCGGCTCGTTAACACCCCTAATCATCATCATGCGTACCTAGTGCTTCTTGATTAATTAAGCTCGCAACTTCTTTTTTTTTTTTAAAATTACGTTATTAGGATTATAATGATAATAAAGAAAAATCTTATCCAATTCCACCTAGATGTGGACTCGAACATACAACCTTTAAAATTATAGATTCATACTCAACTACTAGACTAAGCCTTTTCAGTTGTGAAACTAAGTATATATATTTACCAATACAAAAATAAAGTCTTATCCTCGGACTTAATTGTGGTAAACACTAATTTTCATTAGTCTTAATAATTTTTCCGCTAAACCTTACATCACAATTTATTTGATCAGGGTACGGGTCAGTCGGTCCGGCCAAGCTTGCCCTTCATTGAATGAGAATGGACAAGAATTGGGAGAATAGGTTCAGTTTGACCCGTACTCGTAGTGGTTTAAGTAATATATGGGATGGGCTTTGTTATAGTATTAAAACACAAGTACGACCCGATGTAATATATAACATATTATTTGGGTAAAAATTATGAAAAGTACATCAACTTTACCTTTACTAATATAATGATATATAAACTTTAAAACTTAATATAATAATATATGAACTCCCACTAACATAAAGAAAAATCACCTTTGACTTTTTAATCAGAAGATAAATCTTAATTATACAGTTTATTTATAATTTCAAATTTTGCTTATACCAATTTTGCCCTCATATGAAATTAATTAATTTCTTTTTTTCCCTTCCCTCTTCACGTTTCAGCTCACGCTTCCACTGCTATTCTCATACATTTTATATTTTCGTCTTCTCTTCTTTACTGGTTCATAAAAATTTGTTCCATATTTATATAAAATTTCAGAAACCTTTATTTTTTTTGTTTTAAATACTTTTTATGATTATTTAGTTGGAATATATATTTCCTTTGTTATTATTGTAAGCCTAGTGATGTAAATTTTTTGTTAAACATATAAATACAGTTAGGAAGCTAGTTAAAACTAGTTGCTGGTCATAAGGGCATTTTGGTCTTTTTAACTTAAACAATTGTTGTACCCATTATATTTAAGGGAAAAGCTCTTCTTCTTCTTCTTCATTCAATTACACTGCAAAAATTTCAATGAAATAAGTTTCTCTCTCTCTATCTGTTCGATTATATTTCCATTATCATTACACGGTATCAGAGCTAGATTGCTCTTTCTTTTCTGATTTCTGAAGTTTTATTTGGGTTTCTTGAGTCGATCTTTTTCCTTGTTTCTAATCAGCTTTCGCGACCTAAATCTGAGTTCTTAGAATTTTTTTTTCATTTTCTATTCAAATGGCTAGGAGAAATCAAGTTCATAATGGTGTTGATGAAAATAGCCCCTTTTATTTGCATTCAGGAGAAAATCCATCTCCGATTTTAGTTTCGCCCCTTCTTGATCAGAGCAATTATCATTCTTAGGCTCGAAACATTTGTTAGCGGATGACGTCTTTGCGACGATGAAAAATGGGATGCCCTGAAGCGTACTAGGGAAAATCCTCTTAAGGGCCAGTTTGGTTGTGAGTTTTTGTAGCTTTTTTCAGCAGTTTTCTGAAAAAAGCTCCATTTTCAAACTTTTTTTTTGAAAACTGTAGATTTGATTTTAGAAAAAATAAATTAGACAGTTCATAATTAATTAGTGTGAAAGATCAAAATGTATTGTTCAAAGCCAAAATATGTAATACTATTAAAAGTTTGTGAGAACAACTTATTTTAAAAGCAGCTCAAAGAGCAATGCCAAACTGGCCCTAAGTTTTAGAGGTGATAAAAATATTTAAAGTGATGTTAAAGTTGATTTAAGGTCAATATTAAGTGTCAAAAGCGATGAGATCAAAATCCCGTACTTTAAGATAGAGTCGCCACCCGATTCAGCTCAACCGGGAAATCTGGGGTGCGATTTTTCCATCGGGTGGTAGACAGTACCTTAAAATAGAGATTCTAAGCTCGGATGATATAACCTACTTTTCATTAAGCCAAATCAAAACATTTGTGTTAAGTAAGAGTATTGGTATTTCTTATGCGATTTAGTTCCTCCTAATTAGCATTTTCAGTTTATATAGCTCATTCATCAAGCGACGAACGTGAAAAAGCGGGAAAATAAAAATTATTACAATCATCCAGCAAATAAAGTGCAGAAAATTAAAATTATTATAAGGCTTTTCAAATCTTATACATTTTTCTAATGCGAGAAAATAAAATACCAAAAGGCCTAAGCATACATCTAACCTAATTTACCTGCAACCACAAGGATTAGCACGAGATAATGCACATAACGAGATATAATCCCCCGTTAACATGCTTGGTTAGTGTACAAAACAAGACTCGGGTTATCGTGGAATTTTATTTCGAAGAAAACGATTTAAAACGAATTTTGTTAAGAAAATCCATTTTTTAGATCCGGTTTCTCTTTTTTAATTAGTGAAAATGCCACATGGTAAATGTCGGGACTGATTTTTGAAGGTTTTGAACCTTCATCGTGTGTAGGGGTGTTAACGAGCCAAACCGAGATCAAACAGTGCACGGCTCGGCTCGGCTCGTGAAAGAAAATGATCGGGCTCGGCTCGGCTCAAAGCTCGTTGAGCTTAGAAAACTGGGGCTCGGCTCAAGCTCGTGAAAAGCTCGGCTCGAGCTCGCGAGCCTAAATGAGCCTACCAGATATGCCCTATTGCAATGGAAAAAAAAGAGTGTTGCCTACTATTTATAGCAACTCTAATTAAAATAGGGTTGCATTAGTAACACTATATTTTGCTACATTTTTTAAAAAAGTCTCGGAAAATACATTCCCCAAAAAAGAAGCTGAGAAATAAATAATTTTAAAAATTAAAACTAACATCGTAATATTTTTTGTCTTAATCATTAATCAGTTATCACTATCATCCCGTCCTATTCTATTATTTTTTCCTATGCATTTCCATATTCATCATCACCATTACAAAGAAGTACAAAGTGATATTAACTATTCTATAAATAATTATTGTACATGAATAATTATTACTCACCAATCATATACAATTTATCTTTCACTAATTTATTAAGTAGAAAATTATACGAACATGTTTGCGAGCTTCCGAGCTGAACCCTACAAGGCTTGGTTTGACTTGCGAATATCTCGATCCGATCTTGAACTCGAGTCGAGCTCTATCGAGTCGAACTCTGACCGAGGTTTAAGCGAGCCGAATCTCGAACTGTTTGCGATCTACTAGGCCTGTTAACACCCATAATCGTGTGGGTACAATCCTAAAAACCCGAGAAATAATAAACTATGACCGGAAAAGAAACAGAAGGGGCATTTTTGCAAAATTTTCCCAGCACTGCTACTAGTGTTTGGCTCGCTGGAGTAGCCTTGACGGTGCCACGAGAGGTGTGGCGGCGCCACCGGGGGTACTTCAATGGAGCCACTGTAACTGCAGTGGGGTTGGGAAGTTTTGAAAAATGAAGGGAAAATGGTATTTTTGCACCCATAATAGCAGCACCACTAGAGTTTTAGACCAAGAACGCTACTGTTGTGGCGGTGCTAGATTTAAAATGTCAAAATGGTACTTTAAATTATAGATTTGGGAGAAAAAGGATCAAAAAACGCAAAAATAGTCGGCACCTTTATAGGTGAGTGGCACCGCCGGAGTAGCTCCAGCGGGGCCGCCAGAGGAGTGGCGATGCAGTCAGGGTTACTGTGGCGGCGCCACTACACCTGTATCGGTGCTGGCGATTTTTTAGTCTTCAGAAATACCAATCGGGGGAAAAAGGCCCCAAAACACCAAAATAACCACCAAGACAGCTAGAAAAGTAAGAAAAATACAAAGGGAACTCAGAAATTATATCTTTAGGCCGTGAATCCACTCTTTTAGACTTGAATCAACCATTGAAAAGTCGCTTTTCGTTGATTTTGGATAGTATTCTGAAAGCTTAGTCTCTAAAACCTATTTAGATTCATTTTTAATTTAATCCATGCAATCATGCATGACAGATGCCATCTAACTAATAGTCTAATACTCATCAATATATAAAATAATAGTATTAATTGACTTAAATACCTTTTTGGATCCTGTTCTATACATCAAATGCCCTTTTGGTGTCTGACCTATTGAAATTGCCTTTTTGGTGCCTGATGTATTCACTTTTTGCCTATTTGGTGTCTGACATATTCAACATTAGCCTATTTGATGTCTGATCTATTTGATTTTAGTACATCAAGCATCCATCTAACAACACAAAGAACGTGAAATACCTATAACATCGTTTGAAACAAGAATATATTTTGTTGATCATGCATGAATTGTCGACCCTTATTAATCCATTAAGTTATCGTACTAAAATTGTATATGTCAGGTACCAAATAGGCAAATATTGAATACGTCAGGCACCAAAAAGGCGATTTCAATAGGTCAGACACTAAAAGGGCAATTGATGTACAGAACATGCCCAAAAAGGTATTTAGGTCAGTATTAATTTGTCCAAGGAATCTTATCATCATCATGCATACTTGATTAATTAAGCTAGCAACTTCTTTTTTTTTTAAAAATTACTTTATTAGGATTACATTGATAACAATAAAATACCCTATCTGATCCCACCCGGATGTGGAGTCGAACTTCATGCTCAACCACTAGACTAAGCCTTTTCCCTTGTGAAACTAAGTATATATATTTACCAATACAAAAATAAAGTAATATCCTTGGACTTTATTATGGTAAACACTAATTTTCATACGTCGTAATAATTTTTCGGCTGGACCTTACATCACAATTTACTAGATCAGGGAACAGGTCCGTCGGCCAGTCCAAGCCCACCCTTTATGGAATGAGAATGGACAAGAATTGGAGAATAGGTCCGGTCTGCCTCGTACTGGTAGTGTTTAAGTAATGTATGAGATGAGCTTTGTTTTTTTTTAAGAATTAAACCTTGAAAGGGAAAGAGAAGACCCTTCAAAGGCATGTATATTATTTATATATAGTAATAAGCAATGTGCCATAAAGGAGAGAATCACAAAGTTTCAGATACATGTGAAAGTAATAAACCCCGAATGAACCTGCAAATCTAAGAACGAGAAATCTAGTGTTCGTTTCCTACTTCTATAAATGAACCAATGAAAAGAAATGCCAGACATTAATAGATCCTCTAATGAGTGAGTGCCTTCGAAAATAAATTTGTTCTGCCTCTTCCATAGGTCACGCTAAAATAAACCAAAGAGAGGTTGCGAAGTCACTACAAAGACAAGGCTTAAAGAACAATTATTATAGTAACAAGAATTCATAAGGTGATTGGGGAATTGCCGTCATGATTCCAAGCAATCGAAAGGCGTCCCACCATATAAGGGAGCTGTTGTAGAAAAAGATAATGGCATGCTCTACGGTTTCATGCTCAGAGAAATATGGGTATAATTCATCAGTTCTAAGAGTACATCCTCTTCTATAAAGGAATACCTTTTTAGGTAAGCGGTAGTGGAACAGGAGCCATTGGAAAAAATGAATCTTAGGGAGCAAACATGGGTCCCAAAACAAGTTAAAACTTCAAAGCATAAGGCGTCCAGTTGGAAGTTTGATAAAATCTTGCACAAAAAGAAGGGGTAATGAAATGCTTGTTGTATCCTATGTCCCATAAAAAACGGTTTGAGTCTACCAAAAATCTTATAATGGGCCACTGACCTGGGTTATCATTAGAGGTAGATAGAATCAAAGACGGGCAGGTCAAAGTGATCTAGTTATGAAGCTCATTGTGAGCACTGGATTTTAACAGTACTTCTCACGAAACGATGATGAGTGCTAGATAATGAAATCTTTTGCAGGTGTTATCCATTAAAGGTGTTCCTATTGTAGCAAAGATGAGTTTTAACTAAAGTAGGAGACCTAGTCTACCATTAGGGACCCGTACGGGTCGCACCTGGTGGTACAGGTCTAAAGGTTGACTCGTACAAGTTAAACCCCCTGCACGCCTAGGAGGGACCTGTATGGGTCCCACCTAGACCTATACTAGTCCCACCCCACCCGTACGGGTCCTGTGTGCACCCAAATAGTTAGAAAAGGATAGTAAATCATGCCTTTTTTGGAGAAAATCAGCCATGAATGCAATTTATTGCATTCAGACCCGATTTTCTCCTATAAATAGAGGCTTTTTTTTTATCTCATTTTAAAGGAGGAGCCAATTAGAAAAGAAATTAGGCACTATAGTTTATGGTTTTTCAACCATTTTACAAGTATTAGTAAGGGTATAATTGGGGTATAGGAGGTCCAAAATAGGGGGAAACCAATTCCTTGAGGTTATATCCATATTTTATTCATCCCTAGCTTCATTTATTAGGAATTGGGGGGGGGGGGGGGGTTCTGTCCACACAAACACTCACCTAAATAGTCCTAAAATCATTTCATCATCTACTTTAGGTAGACACTCTGTCGGGCATAGGGATTGCTTCAAAGTGGATTCACGGCATAAAGGTACACTCTTAAGTTCCAAAGAGACTCACACCTTATTTATTTTATTGTCATTTTCCATTTATTAATTTAATTTAGTTTATCTTTTATTTTGCTTTGGGTCTAGTCCTGACCTGTGTCAGCCTTGTTGGTACCTTTATCTCCTTAGGGATATAAACTGGTGCGCCATACCCTCGTGGAAGGAAATCCCATTTTATTCTTCTCCTTCTCCATAAATCTGCTCTTTTAATCGAATATGAGTTCTATTTGGGTCCAGACAGGACCCTTACGTGCCCTCCATACTCATACAGGTCCCATCAGTTGCCGTACGGGTCCTACCCCACCCCGTACGGGTACTGGTCCCTAGGCAGAATCCCAATTTCTCTTTTAATCCTATAAAATGAACCAACATTACAATTTGCCTTGCAATTACTTTCACTAATAATCCGGTAAATCAATCCATGAAAAGTAAAATGTGTTTTCATAACAAAATAGGTTGAAGACCCGTTATTTCTCTTCGATCCTAGAAGCCCGGACACTATCGATCGCAAAACCGCCACACTAACATAATCACATTTTCTCTAACAAATGCTGACTTATGACATGCCGCAAACTGTGCTAATCTTTGTGGATGCAGGTGAATTTAATTAATTTGTTTTATAACTTAGAACAAACCCTTACGATCCCCCTATTTTACCCCGATTGTAATTTTTATTCCCCATTTTATTATTTGCGCTTTATTATAAATTGTTGAACATATGAATTGAGAGTGAAAGAGAGTAGAAAACTAGGATTTTTGTTATAATTCCCCAAAATGATGAAAATAAAATGGCTTTACGTGGTGAATTTAATTTTGAATTAACTAGATAAGAAATAAGTATCTCATCCCATATCTGAATCTCTGATCCAAAAGTTATGAGTCTCCTGCTCAATGGGAACCATACCAAAACTCTTTCCCAAGTAGACAACTTGGATGGCAACTTTATCATTTGTATTGGGATTTGGGTCTCGATTCTTTTATTCTTTAAAATTGGTTTAAAATGTGCAAACTTGAACTAAATGGTTCCATTACGTATAAACTAACCCAACCCCTAGTGGACCCCGCTGCAAGGCGCCAAGGGAGATCCACATATCTTCAACCACCAAGAGCTTATAGTGGCGACTCTTCTGGGGACATAATCTTTTGACTTGCAAAATTTTGATTTTTTTAAAAGCTTAAAAGATTATGATGAGCACCGAAAATTATTTATTTAATTCAACCCGTTTTCTTTTTCCTCATTTAGGAAAATTATTACACTATCTTCTCACCTCCTTCTCTCTAGAATTAAATGCGCTCTTCTTCTAGCGCTAGGTTAGGGAGCCCTATTTTTTCTCCAAAACTTACGAAGGTGTCACCCATGCTCGCTAGAAATTAAGAACATCCTAGTGGGTGGATCACTCATTACCATCTCCCTCCAAAAGAGGCTTGATGTGATGGGAACCTACTACATCAACTTTCATTATGTCCCTACACCATTCTTATCAAAAGCCATAGAATTCTATCCCTCTGGGTACCTTTTTCAGGTGAGACTAGACTAGGTCGCCCTTTATTATCCTTATGGTAATCAAAGGAAAATACCTTCAAAATTGATGAGAGGAATAAGGTTGGAGGACACGTTTCACATGTGTTGTGTTGTATTCCCTTGTAATTAACCTCACCATGCATTATCGTAAATTGCGCATGCATAACCAACCCTATGCATGTACTGATCTTTTGGTTGCTACCTCAGCGAGAGTCAAAGCTTGGCAACGATCTCAACTCCGTTTGGTTTGTATTCCATTTCTACCTCCACCGCCTCCATTCCAGTTAAGGGTTGAGGATCCACCTCCGCCTCCTTCCTGAGTAGTTCATCAAGCAGTCAGTTTGGTCATTTTAATCCTGATATTACCCATCAGCTTGAGGAAACTGTATCACATTCTAACTCATGATGGTCAGGTTGGTGTTGAGGTTAAGGTTGAGGTTGTTAGTCTCAATGAGAAGGCAAATACATCGAGGGCCGATATTAGGTCAAAGATTGCAAATGCCATTTCGCAGTATTTGGGGAGTGATTAGTTCCTCGATCATATAAATGGTAAGATGCTGGCTTCCATTAGGGCAATCTTGGCTGAGAAGAGGATGGCTAATGTCTCTCAATGTACACCTATCAGAGCTCCAGCAGTTCACGTAGTGGTTAGTGAGCAGCCTCCCCTTTCAAAGGTTGCTCACAATCCATTCACTCAGTCTTAGCTACCACCTCTTCAAATTCCAGGTGGGTCTTCTAGCCAGTTTGGTCAGGTGGGTTCAGTTGGTCTGTTTGGTTCAGCCAGATAGTTGTTTCAGTCAGTAGGTATAATAGTTTCCCCAGCTATCAGTCAGTTTGCTCAGCTAAGCCAAGGGTTCATTCCACCAGCATTTTAGTTCAAGGCGTCTGGTCTCCCCAAGATGATTGTGAAGTTGATAGATGGTGCTTTGCCCGTATATCGTAAGGTTCTTGGTATGGATAGTTTCTCTAGCTATGTTGAGGTCTTTGAGGAGGCCGAGAAATGGGAAAAGGTCGAGGAATTGGAGAAGGCAAGTGCACCGGCCAAACCTTGGTTCAAAAAGAATGACTCATTAGCCCCAGCCTAGGCCTTTAAGCCAAGGCCTAGTTCAGATCCCAAAACCGCAACAGTACAAGAAGAGGTTGTTGCAATCCGTACCATTGAGGATGGTATTTCTCCTTGGAAGGAACCTTTGCTTGCCATCTTTAGTAAGTTGAGGGCATTTGGCCTTCTCCAAAGTGTTTAGCCCTATGTTCTACCCAAGCCCGAGGAGAGGGATCAATTTTTTGCTTATCATGTTAGCAAGAGTCATCGCACCAGCGCTTGTAGGGATTTACTCAAGGATATCAGTTGCCTAATTATAGAGAAGAAAATCCAAGAGCCAGAACTCAAGTCAACCACGTCAGATGACCCACCATCCCAACCTGAAGAAAGTGAATCTAACCCGGTGGGTCATGCAGTCTTAACTTAGCCAGATGAAGATAGTTGAAACATTCTTTGATCATGATGCCCGAGACCCAGGATATTCCTTTATGGATGGTTTCATAGGTTACAACTTACTTTGCAAGAAGTTACTCGACGCATTTGGTCCAACATGGAGAATGTATTTCCAAGGGGATTGACTTATCAATATGGAAGAAAAAAAGGGAGATGGCCTGCCAAACAATGAAAAGCTTGTAGGAACTTGCAAGCCGAGACTACCAATTAAGCTACCAGTGTTGCTAAGGTTGACCAATAAGACCCTCCGCCTATGGAGGATGATTCAATTTTTAATGTTGCAAACATTTTTTATGCAAACAATGTCGCTTATAAGGCATATCATGAATAAGTTGATGCATTTCCTTTCACATTTTGTTTGAGTATTTCATTCCAAAAACATCATGCACTCATTACAACAACATTCTTAAAAATATCACCATATTTATTAATGAAGTTGGCTTTAAGTGTATCGCAATGACATAAAAATCCAATGGTTAAAACTTACCACCAAAGAAAGAGAGATAAAAGTGCTTAGAAAACATGATAACCTTAGGTCTTTGCTCATCGTTCTTCGTGAGGGAGGAAAAGAGGATATACATTGTCAAGAACGAAGACCAAGAACACCAAAAAGAGACAAGGAAAGCAGGCCCCACATCAAAGGCACCATTAAAGAAGAAGATTAGGACCCACACCAACCTAAATTTAATGCAAACCTAAGTGTTGGTCCCTATGCATACACTCAGTGAGTCAGGGGGTGAATGACTCGCTCAAATAAATAAGGCAACTTTTTTGCGATTAAATAAAGTGCGTTGAGTAGGTCAGCGGACAACACATAGTCTAAGTAAAAATTCAATGGTAAAGTAAAGAACACAGGGATTTTGTATTGGTTTGGCAACCTGCGCATACTTCCAGTCCCAAGAGAGTGTCTTGGCTTTAATCCACTAACCTCAACTCCTTTACCCTAGTTAAAGAAGCCTTTCATAGAGTGTCCCAATTACAATTGAGTACCCTTCTCACTGTAATCCCTCACCTGCTGAGTAGAATACCCTCTTTTACTAGCAACTCAACAGAGTCTAAACAAGAGCTAGATTCAACTTATAGAAATGTTGATCTAGTTACAAATAATCTGATACTACAATTCAAGTGATATATTCGAATCTCTCTTGTTTCAAAGTAGATTCTCGTTGAGTAGATGATTTCTTGAATGAACTTCTTTTAAAGCTTGAAAATTGGCAGAGTTTTGCTTCTTAGAAATTCAAGTGTATTCACTAAGTTCTAACGCTTGCCTTCTTGCTTCTTTTATAGTCGAAAACAAGAATGTAGCCACTAAACTTTCTTTGGCATCTTCTACAAATTGATAGCTCAGCTATTCAAGCGTTGCTTCTTCAAATTGATCAGTTAGGATATAGAATCACACCATTATGAAATAGAAATCAATCTATTAAGAAACAAATTGAAATTCGAGCTTCAATTTGAATCCTTTATCGTTTGATGCTAGTATTCCGTTAGAGGGATCTTGTGTTGGCTGGCTACATGTCATTTTCCCATTCCTCTGGTAGTCTGACAACCTTGCAGAGTCGCAAGATACTAGGTTGGTAAATCTGCAGCATTTCTAAATATGGAAATTACTTTATGCAACTTGATCTTCGAAGAACTTTAGCATTTTCTTCATAAAGAAGATGTCTTGTCAAGGCATTAATTCCTTTTGACTTTCTTTCATTAATGTTTGCAAAAGTCAAACTGAAAAGAAAAGATTCCATTTTGCTTCAAATGGAAAGATAAGTGCCTTTGACTTTTAGAAAGTAACTTAGCGAAATGATAAAACAATATACACAGCTGAAATAAAATCTAAATATCGAGCGTTGAGTGAACAGTGCTTAGTCAGCGACTAATCAACACGACTCAGCCAAAAACAACTCAAAGTTAAAACTAAATAGCTAGGCCAGCGGAGACTTGAAATTTTACCCTTGAATTTAATAACCCACATATAATCATAGACTATTTGTTTTAACATCATTATTGGTTTAATTAACTCAAACTTAACGTAATTGGTATGATAAAAACTTAAGCACTACTGAGACATCCACCAAGTCAGCCTAATCTTGTGCTTGGTTCAACACTAAGAACCCAATCCAATGCTCTTCCAAAACCTCCAAAAAAACACCCAATGCTCTTCCAAAAACTTCAGAAGGAACATTCAACTTCCATTGAATGGACATTTCTTAATAATATAGGTTCCTCAAATCCCCCTTGGGCCTACATTTCCACTAAGATGTCACTCCAAAAATGTTTTCTCCATTTGTTAAAAGGAGAAGAGACCCTTTACTTCACACAATAATCCCAAGCCTCCATAATAACATGATTTCCTTCTTTCAACAAAAGAAAAGAACCTGCTCCTTTCACATCACAAAGAAGTGACTCAAGGCACTTGACCACCAATAGATGTACCAACAGTGCATGACTCAAGCCTACAAAAACAGAGTTAGATACCCGAAGCAATCTCTCAAGCTCAACCCCGTCAACATACACACATCAAAGGGAGTCACCGTAACCTCCCCAATCGGTAGATAAAAAGTATAGGTCATCTCTGACCACCGTTTTTCCAGGGTCAAGATAGTACCCAGAGCCAACATCTTTAGAGCCCGAGGGATGGCCCTGATAATGTCGGTGAACCCAAACGAGTCGATGCGGGCTATCAGCTCGATTTCTCCAACAGTATGAATCTCCTCATACCACTTTCTATAGAAGCTCAAGGCTCCCACAGTCTTGTACTGGAACAGCAAGGAGTGAAGAGACAATTTAAATAGGGTTAGAATGCAAAGGTACAGCTAAAAATCAGGAAAAGTTGTCTAAAATGAAGAATTGGACATTCTGTTCATTGAATAGGGACCCGTACTGGTCCACCCCACCCGTATGGGGTCTAGAAAGAGCACTCGTGCCAAAGTCGGGACCTGTATGGGTCTCAACTTTGGCACGAGTGCCGGTCCCCTGCGAGTAGTGGCTTCACTCAAGATTCTCGAACAATCCAAAATCGTCTAAAATCCAACCAAAGCTTGTTCAAAACTATCCTAAAAGCATCGTACGCTAAAGTTACATGCATTAGGCTCTATTCTAAGTTCTAAAACGCCCTAAATCATGCCAAAATCGGGAAAATTCAAAAATCACAAAAAAAAGGAAAAGTAGGGAACCGAGCGACTTACCTAGAGTTTTAAAGCATGAGTGTCAGGAGATGGAATCAGTGGCACATTAGAGGTAGGGCTAAGGTCCAGGAAAGAATCCCCCTCATAAAAAGCTTACCCAACGGAAACCGGACATTCCCGGAACTCTAAATAGCCCACCCGAGGCAAGTCCTCACGCCTAATAGAGAATCCAATGACTTTCGGGACTCTCTTGAAAGTTAGGAGAATTTGATGTGAAGCAGGAAGTGGGAGGGGCCTGCGTCATTTTAAACTCCCCTCGTCGCAATCTATACAGGTCCCCCTCTACACGTACGGGTCCCACTTTCTCAAGTAGGCACCCGTATAGGTCCCACCCCATCCGTATGGGTCCCCTTCCTGCACACAGAGAATTTTATTTTTCAAACTAGAGCAAATCTCCTCAACAGCAGAGGCACATCAAGTCCAAACTAGGGGCCAACCCCAATTCTCTCAAACCCCTTATTTTAATTAAATAAGGGGCAAAACCCTAGCTTACATTGAACATTCATTGAAGGGGCAAAATTTTTTGTTTGTACAAAATCAATCAAGAATCAAGGTAAGCCATTCCAAAACATTTACTAACAGGGATAATTTTCATGTACAGGTTCGCCCAAGCGGAGGAGATTTCCCCAACAAGATAAGTCATCCAAGACAAGAATTTCCCCGGCAGAAAAATCATCTAGGGAAAAACTCCCTAGCAGTGGAACCAGTCATATGGCATCCCCCCATCATCAAGTACCATAGGGGAACCCACCCTAGGGGCATTCCCCAGTAGTAGAACCAATCAAAGGGCATCCCCCCCGAGAGGCACCCTCTGGGGGGCATTCTAGCTTAAAATAGTTGGGCCAAACCCGACATTTCTAAACCTAGTTTTGAGTCCATCCATGGGGCCAACCCCATCCACACATCTTCATTCTTGATTGAAGGGGCAAAATTTTTTTTACCACATACTCAATCAAGAATTATGAAGTGTCACTCAAGGCAATAAACTAACACCATGTCTTTATTGTCTTTTATGACAAGTAGCTCAAAATCCCTAGTAAAAGAGTCATTCGCCTTAGGAAAGGGATACACCAACAGCAGGAGTGTCGCCCGCCTTAAGAAAGGGATACCCCATCAGCCAAGAAAATCATCCACCTTAGGAAATGGGTATGAGGAAAGTCATTTGCCTTAGGAAAGGGATACACCAGCAGGAGAGTCATCCGCCTTAGGAAAGGGATACATCATCATCAACAGGAGAGCCATCCGCCTTAAGAAAGGGATGCACACAACAAAGGATGCACCTTCCCCAATGAAGTCGCCAGAGATACGTGCGCAAAGGAAAGGAGTTCACCTCAAGAAAGGAACCCACCTATATCATCACCTCAGGTATGATTCATAAACCCTCACTCATATCGTGAGATTACACAGATCTATATCTATAGTGATCCCATGAGGGACAGTCTATGAGCACTGGATTTTAACTGTCCTTCTCACGAAACGATGATGAGAGCTAGATAATGCAATCTCTTGCAGGTGTTATCCATTAGAGGTGTTCTTATTGCATCAGAGATGAGTTTTAACCAAAGTAGGAGACCTAGTATGCCCTTAGGGACTCGTATGGGTCACACCTAATGGTATAGGTCCACAGGTTGACCCGTAAGGGTTAAACCCCCCGCATGCCTGAGAGGGATCCGTATAGGTCCCACCTAGACCCCTACGGGTCCCATACGCCTAAACAATCAGAAAGGCTATTAAATCATGCCTTTTTCGGAGAAAATCAATCATGAATGCAATTTATTGCGTTCAGACCCGATTTTCTCCTATAAATAGAGGCTTTTTTTTTCTCATTTTAAAGGAGGAGCCAATTAGAAAATAAATTAGAAACTATAGTTTATGATTTTTCAGCCATTTTACAAGTATTAGCAAGGGTATAGTTGGGGTAAGGAGGTATAAAATAGGGGAAAACCCATTCCTTGAGGTTTTGTTCACATTTTATTCATTCCTAACTTCGTTTATTAGGATTTGGGGGGTTTCTGTCCATACAAACACTCACCTAACCAACCAACCAACCAACTAAAGCTTAAATCCCACGCTAGGTGGGGTCGGCTATATGGATCTTCCAACACCATGAAGCTCTATCAAAGGCCAAATTTTCGTCCATACCGAGTAAACTCATATCCGTATAAATAGTTTTCCTCCAAGTAATCCTAGGTCTACCTCTCCCTCTACCCTTACTCTTTGTCTATAAGTTCTCACATTTTCTAACTGGAGCATCTATTGGTCTATGTAGCACATGTCCATACCACCTTAGTCATCCTTCTCTCAGTTTATCCTCAATATGTGCCACACCGGTCTTTTGGCGGATACACTCATTTCTAATTTGATCCATCCTTGTATGCCCACTCATCCACCTAAGCATCCTCATTTCCACCACATTCATCCTTTGAGTATATTAAATCTTAATAGCCCAACATTCACTCCCATATGTCATGGCTGGCCTAACCACCGTTCTATAGAATTTACCTTTCACTTTTAAAGGTATCTTTTTATCACATAAGACTCCGGTAGCACTTCTATATTTCATCCATCCTACATTAATTCTATGAGTTACATCATCATCAATCATCCCCTCCTCACGGAAGATAGAGCCTAAATACCTAAATCATTTGCATTTTGGCACAATTGTATCTCCTAGTTTTACTTCTCCTTCGTCTCCCTACCGTAACCTGAACTTAGTGTGCAAATACTCCGTCTTACTTCTACTTAACTTAAAAACTTTACTCTCTAACGCATTTCTCCACACCTCTAGCTTCTTGTTAACCCCTTCCTTGATTCATCAACCAATGCGATGTCATCAGCAAACACTCACCTAAACAGTCCTGAAATCATTTCATCATCTACTTAGGCTAGATTCTTTCTCGGTATAGGGATAGCTTCAAAGTGGATTCACGGCTTAAATGTACGCTCCTGAGTTTTAAAGAGACCCACACCTTATTTATTTTATTGTCATTTTCCATTTATTAATTTAATTTTATTTATCTTTTATTTTGCTTAGGGTCTGGTCCTGACCTGTGTGGGCCTTGTTCGTACCTTTATGTCCTTGGGGATATTAAACTGGTGTGCCATACCCACGTCGAAGGAAATCCTATTTTATTCTGCTCCTTCTCCATAAATCTGCTCTTTTAATTGAAATGGAGTTCTGCTTGGGTCCAGATAGGACCCGTAGGGTCCCCCATACCCGTACGGGTCCCACCCCACCCGTATGGGTAATGGCCCCTAGGCAGAATCCCAATTTCTCTTTTAATCCTTTAAAATGAACCAGCATTACCATTTGCCATGCAATCAGTACCAATAATAATCCGGTAAACTAACCCATGAAAAGTAAAATGTGTTTTCATAACAAAATGAGCTGTTATTTCTCTTTGATCCTAGAAGCGGCCAAGACACTATCGATCGCAAAACCGCCACGCGAATCTTTATGGATGACTTTTTGGATGCAAGCAAATTTAATTATTTTGTTTTACAACTTAGAACAAATGTATAGGTTCCCTTGCAATTCCCCCATTTTACCCCGGTTGTAATTTTTATTCCCCCTTTATTATTTGCGCTTTATTATAAATTTTTGAATGCATGAATCGAGTGTGAAAGAGTGTAGAAAAGTAGGATTTCTATAATAAATCCCCAAAATGATGAAAAGAAAACGGTTTTTCGCGGTGAATGTAATTTTTAACTAACTAAATAAGAAATAAGTGACTCATCCGATACTCGAATCTCTAATCCAAAAGGTATTAGTCTCATGCCCAATGGGAAACATACCAAAACTCTTTCCCAAGTAGACAACTTAGGTGGCGACTCTATCATTTGTATCAATATTTGGGTCTCAATTCTTTTATTCTTTAAAATTGGTTAAAATGTGCAAACTTGAATTAAATGGTTCCATCACGCCTAAGCTAACCAACCCCCAGTGAACCCAGCCGCAAGGTGCCCTGGGAGATCCATATATCTTCGACCACCTCGAGTTCACACTCATTACAACGGATTTTACTTATAAGTCAAGGGTGCCTCTTCCAAAATATCCGAATAAAAGCATTATCACCAAAAATTAATTCATATCCTAGTGAAATAGAACAATGTTTATAGTTGTATAAAGCATAGAGATTCGAAAATAAAGAAGAGTCTGGTTGGTTCGATGTCCAATTATCATGCCAAAAGGATGTTGAAATCCCATTACCAACCCTTACTCGACAGTTAAGTAAAAAAAACCCAAAATTATTGGTTGTGATAGCAACATGATATGACATTTCTCCAAATAGGTGAAAGCTAGGAACTAGTACAATTTACCACATCAAATTAGGACTGAAAGCCATACCTTTCAACATAGTAAGCAAACCATAAAGAATAATGATCAATTGTCCGTAATTTCCAAAGCCATCTAGTAAAAAACACTATGGTAAAAGGCAATATACTTCGGTAACAAGTTAATAACTGGGATAGCATGGAGCAAAGTTGCTATTAGTGAGTTAACACTTTAACCGAACCTTACAAACGAGATGGTACTAATATTAAAAAATGGAAGGAGTACATCGCATTGGACAACTATTGCATTAACCGGGATTAAGTCATAAGCGCAAATGACGTTCTAAGTAATACAGGATGGTAAACCCTTGCTAGAGGCATACTACAGTCATTTAAGGTAATCAAGTTCTATTCACGGTCTAGAACCTCGAGCCAATGGTTCCATTAGACCAAGGGTTGGTTAACCCTTAACAGCTCAATACTTCGGGATCCTATAAGGTCACACACATTAGACCTTTAATGGACTAAGTAAAGAACTAATAGATTTATTCTATTATGAAAATATAGCATATTAATAATTGGATTATTATTTAATTGGTTAAAAATGATTACATCATTTTGGATAAACCAAGGAATTTATTTTTAACCGATAGCTAATTTATTAGGGTCAAAAAATAAATATTTATTTGAAATGGATTAAAAGTGAATTTTGCCTTAGCAACTTAAATTGAATCGAGGGTACAAAATATATTTTATACAGGCCCAGATGTGCGAAAGTGCACCGAAAAGTGCATGAGCAATGCTAGGCATTGCTCGCGGCAGCCCAATAGGCGCGTTGCGAAGGCTCGCGAGAGCCTGCCTTGTGACAGGATATGCAGCGTGCATAGCATGCTGTATGCGGGCACAACCCGCAGATCCAAATGGATCCGAGGGTTAAACCCGCGTGGGATGTGGTTGGGGTAGCAATTTTGCTCCCCCAAGCCTATAAATAAGCTTTACCTCCCTCGCCCCCCCCCCCCCTTCAAATTGCACCAATAGCTTAAAGTATAAATCCTAAGCGAGATTCGCAAAGATAAATTTCTTAGGTAATTGAGCAAGTCCTTTTTTTTAGGAGCTTGATTTATTCGAACACCTCTAGTCTATATTTTTAGGTGGGGCTTCTGGAGTGGTCTAGCCACTACTCGAGGCTCCTTAGTTCTTCCTCCCGGGGAAGTTTTGATTGGTAGGGTTCGTGTGGATACTCATAGAGGCTATGGTAGGCTTGGAGGCTTGTGCAAGGAGGTTCTGCTAAAGCACGCTTCAACTGGTAAGTTTCCTTCCTTTCTCTTTTAATTATTAGGTCTTTTTCTTTAAGCGTTTTTAGACTTAATAATTATGCTTAGGTTATTTTGCATACTTAGTTTATTTTATGCTTAGGTTATAACTTAGATTTATAACATGCTTAGGTTATAGCTTAGAGTTATAACATGCTTAGGTTATAGCTTAGAGTTATAACATGCTTAGGTTATAGCTTAGAGTTATAACATGCTTAGGTTATAGCTTAGAGTTATAACATGCTTAGGTTATAGCTTAGAGTTATAACATGCTTAGGTTATAGCTTAGAGTTATAACATGCTTAGGTTATAGCTTAGAGTTATAACATACTTAGTATAAAATATATATGCTAGGATATAATTTAGAATTATCGTATACCTAGCTTATGCATGCTAACCTAGGTAGGGAATTATTTAGTTAAGGCTTTATTTAATGGTCGAATGCTCTTTAATATCCCCCAACTTGCTCATTTTTACCTTAGATATACCCCAACTTTCAAGTGGACCTCCGAAGTACCCAAACTTGTAAAAGTGAACCTCCGAACTACCTCAACTTGTAAAAAGTGCACCTCCGTGCTACCTCAATCCCACATGCCCAGTTGCAGCCAGAGAGTGTATCCCTCTCGCTTCCAACATGGAATATGCGGAAAAGTCAAACCAATAAGATAGTGACACGTGGCATAGACTAAAAAAATTCAAAAAAATCGTTGAAAAAATTTCTTTCAAGCCCCTATCATTTTTTATTCATACACATTCAACCATAGTCATAGAGAAAGGCAAGAACATTAACCCAAACAAGATTGATAATATAATTATAAATGAAAAACAAAGAGTATCATTAAAAATGAAAAATCAAAATGATGTAATAATTGAAAGATAGAGTGGATTCCTTCTATGATATAACAATTTATCATCAATTTTCGAAATTGGGGGAGTAAATCACATGGTTTTGAAAATCGGACCGGATCGATCGGTCGGACCGGGTTTGATCAGAATCGGTGCCTGGTCTGATTCGATTTGATTGAATTCTTGATATAGTCAAGAATCCGTCAACGACCGATTGAATCGGCCGATTCGACTGGGAATTGTCCGATTCAACTGGTGACCGATCTCCGGTTCTCTTAAATCATGTTTTTTAAAAAAATTGTTGGTGGTGGGAATTGAACATAAAACATCTAACATATGTTTCAATACATGCTCTACCAACTGAGCTACCACACACAAGTGGTAACATTTTCTCCTTATATACTTTTATATTATATATTATTAATTTTTAAATTATTTTAATAATATTTTATTATAAAAAAACTATAATAAATATTTTTTATTTTATATACTACACATTTTATTAAATTTAAAATGTTTCTTTCAATAACAGCTTTCAATGTTTTTCATAACGAAATAACATATAAATTGTTTAAATAACATTACTCTAAATTTTTTTGTTAAATTTATACTAAATGGATATATAATTTTTTTATTTTACATATTGTGTATAAATTTTAATTCTTTTAATGCGTAATTTTTATATATCATAAATCAAATTTATTAACTTTTTTTATCCAATCTATACAATATAGAATTCGGTTTGCATTCTTTCATTAGATTATATTAATTATTATCTTGTGTTTAATTTTTATTTGAAATATAATTTTAAATTATAGAATATTTATTTGATATTATTAATTTTTATATGAGTATTACTTATATTACATGTTTAATATCAAATTATATAAAATATTTAGTATTTTTATATGTTTTAAGAAAATTCGGTTCAACCATCGATTTAATTCGGTTGAACCTCAAATCCATGAACCATTGCCTTCATCGGTTCGGTGACCGGTCCGAATCTGAAAACCATGGCAAATCAAGAGAATTTATTTTGCCCAGATTTGAGAAATTTGGGAAATGCAAATAAATCAGTCGAATTTAGAGATTAGATTCATGGACTAGAGAGTCCGAGGAGTAAAAAGATGAGCTTCAAGCAAGGGCGGCGCCAGGGAGGGGCGGGGAGGGTCAGTTGACCCTCCCAACCGCCGAAAAATCACTATCAGTTGTGTATTCGACGCCTGCAAATTTAGGGTTTCAAATGCAATTTGACCCTCCAAACCTGTTGAAGAAGAAAGGAAAATATGGGCTTTAATGTTTTTTTAATTATCATGCCCGTTTTACTATAGAAAGCCTTATTATTTAAGTTGGACAGTAATAAAGATGTGGGCCCTTATTTTTTTTAGTACTTAATCATTTATCCAGTTATTTACTCATTAATTAACTTATATTTTTATATATATTTATATTTTGTCAGTAATTAAAACGTTAGCAAAATTCCAGTTAATTTTCAGTATTTTTTTTTAACTAATTTATAAACTATAAATGATTAGTGTCAAATAAAAATAATTAGATATATTATTATTATAATGTTCTTAGTATAAAAATGTTTAAAAATTTAGGACATGCTTTTCTTTAAATTACTAATTTACTTTTTCCTCTCTAGGCAACTCATTGCTCCCTTTTGAAAGCAATCGAATTTGAAAAATATAAAATCGATTATAGTTTGGGTACTTAGCCATCAAAAATAATATTTTGTAGTCTATTGTGGAGTCCGGGTTTCAACTTTTGCCCCTCCAAGAGTAAGGGGCTGGCACCGCCACTGGCTTCAAGAACTTTGAGAACAGATTGCTGACCAGAGCTTTGATTCTAGGATTCAAACTTTCTTTGACACGTAATTTAATTTCTGCCATTCTTTTATTTTCTGGAATTAAAATTTTGGGAGATGAAATGTTAAATTGACAATGAAAAACAATTTCAGGGTTAATAAAGATGCAGAACGCAGGATAACAGAAGAGGAAGTCAAAGAGGTATATTCATTAATTCCTTAATGCCATAACAAATGAACTACCAAACACCCAGACTCTGAAATCAGTCGAAGTTACCCCAAAAACCCAAATTAATTACACAAATTGACGCTCCTCAGTTTAGATATTTAGATTTGATTTGGGGGGAAAAGAGACTTACGAGTATTGATATCTTGTCATGCCGCCACCTCCGTCGCCTGGTCTCTCTCACAATTACTTCGCCGGTACCATTCCAATTACGCTAATTTCTTCCATTTTGATTTAGGTCAGGGTTCAAATGAAGAGATTGAAGGGAAATTGGATTTGGGTATTGAAAGATTTGCATCATTAAAAAGGGTTTTTTAAGTTTTAAGGTTTTAAAGAAATTGAATTTGTAATCTTAGAAGGTGTTTGTAATTGTGTGTCAATGGAGATGAAGAAACTAGGTGAAAAATTGGTGATGAAATTAGTGTGAGTTTGGATTATGATCTGAGCATAAATTGGATCTAGGTTTGGTTGATTTGATTTTGATATGAACATGAATTAGAAATTTGGTGATGAAATTAGCAGATTCTCGATTTTTATTGATTTTTGACATTGAATTTTAGATATTAAGTGGAGTTGATTTGGGGAAGAAGAAGAACATACCAAATTTTTAATTTTTTAATTTTTTTTATTAAATTGGAAGTCAACACGCATCATAATGCTCAAAATCGGCCACCTCAACTGCCACATCAGATAAAGGTATCACGGAAGTCCACTTTCTATAAGTTTAGGTATCTAGTAGGTCCACTTTAAAGTTTGGGTATGTCTAAAACAAAAGTGTGCAAGTTGGGGGTATTAAAGAGCATTCGGCCTCATTTAATTTTTATGCATCTAATGAGAGTTTCTGGGGATAGGGACAAAAATTTTGAATTTCCGCCGTGTATGTTATGCATGTTCAAATTGACTGTCAGTTCCCAACACTTTTTTCTCTAGCGCCTTACCTCGGACATTAACTCCATCACAACTCGCGGTACCCGCATCAATGACGCCTCACTATTTTGTTGTCACACCCAAAGGGGCTAGCTACCCCAAGACCAGTTCATTTCCCAGCAGAACCTTTGTGAGGGAGCTAAACGATCTCAGCCACTTGTGGCACAAGGAACCATTCCCTCCTCATACGACTAGGTCATGCAACCTCCGGGCATGACACCTAAAGCTGAAACCTTCTTGCGTCAATTGGTGGCAGCTAATTATGATCAGAAAGAGGGGGGACTCAAAAGAAATGAATGTTAGGTTTCCCAGAACTCCAGCATACGTCAGTCGGCATGCTGTGATAAATCAGGTGCATCCCCATCACGGGTCGGATGAACAAAAAGACCTTACAAAAGCTGACCCCAGTTGCCACTATCCAACCAAGCAGCAGTCCTATGGGTAGCACAAACCCATGGAAGCTGCATCTTAATGTAATCTTCACCGGATTAAGAGAAGTCAGCCTTCTCAAATCCCTTCATGAGTACGGACCCCTCACGAGAGACGAGAGGAAAAGCTTTTGCGGATATCATGTCCTGCTGGGTCACCACACCAATGAATGTAAGACTTTGGTTCGCGCCATCCGCCATTTCATGAGGGAATGGAAAATTGTTAAACTCGAAAGAGTGCCTCGTGCTATGAATTTGCCCCTACCGGAGTTCGGCAACCAGATAGGAATGACCAATTCTAGCTTACCTAAATAAGGAAATGGGCCACAGGAGCTCATCAAGGTCATCTACTCCAAAGGCAAGGTCAGAGGAAAGGGAATTTGTGCTCTAATGATGAGGCTGAAGATGAGAAATCGAGCGATGAAGAAGTCAAAGAGGCTATCGCTGCAATGACTTAGGCAGTGACAGTTTTAACGAAGAAAGGGTGAAACACGAAGAGCGTGAAGCAATGAGTAATCCGTTAACCGAAACCATAGAAAAACTCACAAAGGTCATGGACGAAGGGGAAAGTCTTATCAAGGACATCTCTCCAACCACCGAGTAGAATGAGACTCTAGCTTTTGACCGGGACGACACATTAATGGAACCTACCGAGGATGGTCTCACCCCGACATCAACAATGAAGCCCCTCCGCCTATGGAGGATGACAAACTTTAATGTGTAATCTTTAGATTTCTCTACGCTTTCATTTTGAACCATTTCATGTTTGAAACTTTCAGCTCAACGAGCAACCTTCATTTTGTTTACTTGTTTCATGTTTTACCCAATTGATCCACACATTCATATGAATATACGCATAACATTTTCAGTATTCGAGATGCTCCATGGCATGAAATTAATTCAAGTACAAATGGAATCTCTCAAGTGGTAACCATTACCAATAATTTAACTCCTGTTAAAAACAAATGTAGGTAACAAAAGTGCTTAAAGATTGTGATAATGCTTACGCCTAGTCATAAGAAGATACGTTCGGAATAGGCCATCGAATTTCCAAGCATCCCACCCCTGAGGGTACCATGTACAAGTCAATCAAACTGAAGCTTCACCATTTGCTAACGTCACACAGACCATCTTAAAAAGAAGATTCAACGGGTGGTCTATACCTTGCCAAACTCAAATGGCCAATTGCATTGCCAAAGCAAGAAGGCGTCGTCAATATCAGATTCGTGGGAATGTATGACACCTTCCTCCTATTAGGCTTCACACTTTCCCTACTTTTTTGCCATTCCTGTCATAAAGGATAAATATGATCAATGAAATTCGACCGTCGTCAATTCTTCGATACAAGTTCACCGAAATGGTCATGGCGTAGTTTTCAAAGTAGCCCGGAGTTCAATCCAACACCAGTCTAGCCAATAAGAAGACGACCAAATTCACAAAGCAATATCTCCTTGGCTCTGTACGACCCATCTCATCACATCGCCTCAGACAACAAAGTTCTACTTCAAGGGGAAATTTCTAAATTAATCAAGTTATGTATAATTGAATGCTACAAATCCTCCCCGCATAAACCATGGTTAATAGACAGTCAAAACGGCGAACAAACCAATTATAGAGATGCTTCCTATGATCCCAATAGCCTATAGAGGTCGGGTTGAAACACTTCCATTCACTATTTAGAACTCTACATAAACATCAAAGCTCCCTCATGACGAACTCCTTACGATGTGGCCAAACAAAATTGAAGTAAGCTTACCTGATGTCACTTAAAAGGTCAGAATCGATCGAGTAATTCAATGCAATAGTCAAACAGGCACTAAGGGCCTTAGATAATCTACAAAGGCGCGACCAAGCGAATACAAACAAGGCAGATGCCTAATGTTCTCACCAAGAGTCTGAGACCCGGTGTTGAGGCAACTGGAACTTTCCAACGCCGGTGCCGAGGAGGAGCTTAGATCAAATTGTGGAAAGCCGTCGTATGGTCAAAGAAGGTACTGAATGAACGAGGCAATCAAGATCACGAGCATGGATGAGAATGAGTTCGTTAACCTAGTCAACCAGGATAGGCTTACGCGTTATCAGATCTAAACAAAAGAAATAAATCAGAAAAGTGGCATGCAAAAAATATATGTAATAAATCACCCTCCTTTCAGTCATCTGCCGATCGGGCAAAAATTAGGGTGACACCTGACAGTTGGTATTCTACAAACCAGCCGGGCAAAAATTAGGGTATATCTTTAGAAAATCGCCTGTTGAACTGAAAACCCAAAAAGGGAGGTTCAAGCAAAAATTACGGCACGAGAGAAAAATAGTAATATGTTAACTTGAAAATCTGCAAAGGTTGGTTAGCACCGGGAGTTTGATTAATGGAAATGGTTACCAACATCTTGTACTCTAGTCAAATTCATCTAATAGAAGTGTCTTTCGTACCAAAATCTTTATACTTGTGATTGTATGAATGTTTGGCAGCCAAATGGTGGAAACATTGAAAGTATACTTAATAGAGGGTACTCAAAACTGGTCCGTATAAGTGC
Organism: Euphorbia pulcherrima; assembly: GCA_947683365.1. Taxonomy (NCBI): domain Eukaryota; kingdom Viridiplantae; phylum Streptophyta; class Magnoliopsida; order Malpighiales; family Euphorbiaceae; genus Euphorbia; species Euphorbia pulcherrima. The sequence continues at coordinate 16,221,663 of CANTUS010000003.1, read as the reverse complement.
ACAATAATTCAACAATAAAAGACGAATAAATTCGGATAGACTGAAAACATCCAGGTCTATGCAAGAGTCGGAAATAAGTCTGCTGGATTGAAAACCCGAAAAGGGCGGTCCAAGCAAAAATAAAGACAAAAAAATAATTATACAAAAAAAATGTATGTTGGATTGAAAACCTAAAATGGCGGTCCAGGCAAAAGTTAAGACAAGGTTTGATAGCACATCACACCGATCGGGTCTATGCAAAAATTAGAACCACTTATAAAGTAGACAAATGCACACGTCACCTTGAATTCTTTCACCATCATGTGAATGCACATCAAGAAAATCTCAAGACTATCCTCATCGGGTTCTCGCACTAGACTCGCCTGTGAATGCTTCTTACAAGCAAAAGAGGGCCTGACTTCCACCAATCCTTGGTAGGATCCATCAGTAGTGATAGCGTCCTCTGTGTCATAATATAGGGTCACAAATAAACTACCCTATTCGCATCTCTTTTTGACTTGGTTTGGCCAGGTCGAGCATTAGAAATCAATGACTTAATCCACTCAAAGCCGGATACCTACCGTGAGCTGTATCTTGATTGGAACTAAAATTTGAACTCAGACTCGGACCCAAGTCCTTCATAGCACTTATCTCTAAGGAGTTCCGCTTCCATCATACGAGCGCACAAGGTCACTACAGAGGCGTCATTTCCCCATCCAACATGAGTCAACGGGATACCGCATAATCATGCATCTATAATACATACACTATGCATATACCTATGCAATCTATATTTCCCAGAATATCTAAAGGAAAACTATCAAAGAACGAAAGCTAGGGGCATAACCCCGAGCGAATCGATCGAGCTCAACCAACCAATTATCCAACATCCACCAATCAATAAGGGGCATTTAAAAGGGGCACAGTTTCCTCTAACCGCTTGGGATCACCTATAGATCAACAAGGAGCACTTGAAAGGGGCACAGTTCTCTCCAACCGCTTCAAGTCATCTACTTATCAAAAATAAACCTCAAGGGGGCACACTCAAGATGGCTTAGATGACTCGCCAAACCTCGGCAAAGACTCCTCCGGACCCCCCCCCCCCAGAAAATCTAACTCAATTTACAATTCATAATTCCATTTTTATTGTTAATTGAAGAGGTAAATTTTTTTGCTCTCGGCATACTCAATTAAGAAATAAAAATGCAGTTCACGCTTTGGGCTAACTTCTATATACTTCGTCTTAATGCAGGTTGAGGACAGTTACAAGCTCTTCCCTGACCGCGACTCAAGTCTGACAGCATCATCTATCGAACAACAAGATGGCCAAGGGCATATACCCAAAACATAATGATTGACTAGCCGGCCAAATGTCGATTAAGCTCAGTCAACCAATTATCCAATGAATACCGGCAATAGTCACCCTTACCCAATGCAAAAGGCAGCAAGGGATATTGATCCCACAACCGCTAGGGGCATTGATCCCGCCTTCGCTCGGGACATCATTCCTACATTCACTTGGGACATTGCTCCCACCTTCGCTCAGGGCATTGATCCTACCTTCGCTCAGGACATTACTTCCCACCTTCTCTCGCGATCCCGCTTTCGCTCGGGACATCGCTCTCGCTTTTGCTCGGGACATCGCTCTCGCTTTCGCTCAAAACATCATTCCCTCATGCTCTCAAGATATAGCTCCCACCTTTGCTCTAGGGGCATTGATCCTACCTGCGCTTGGGACATCACTCCCATCATCGCTAGGGGCATTAATCCCACCTTCGCTTGGGGAATTGTTCCTGCCTTGGCTCAGGGCATCACTTCCCACCTTCTCTCAGGACATTGCTCCCGCTTTCACTTGGGACATCGCTCTTGCTTTCGCTTGGAACATCGTTCCATCATGCTCTCAGAGATATAGCTCCCACCTTTGCTCTAGGGCATTGATTCTACCTTCGGTTAGGACATTGCTTCCATCATCGTTAGGGGCATTGATCTCACCTTCGCTCGAGATATCACTCCCATCATCGTAAGGGGGATCACTCTCACCTTCGCGCGAGATATCGTTCCCACATTTGTTAGGGACATCATTCCCATCTTCACTAAAAGCACCGTACCCACCATTTTCCAAGCCGCTAGTAGTATCACTCAAATCGTCGGCAATATCAACATTCACAAGTGCAATTTTTAGAATTTCTTTGACAATCAAAACTTTTACGTGGCACCTCATATCGCCGGCGGCTTCAGCCAAGCTGTTGGCGACATCAAATCTTCCAAAGCTGTTTCAGAATCCTTTTCAACAATTCAACGGGATCTCAGCACGAGCCCTCGACGTTCCAAGACTTCTAAAACCTACTATTTTTAACTACCACACTTTTACTGTTGATCGAAGGGGTAAAATATTTTTTTTCATAAAAACGATCAAGGAGTAAAAACGTCATTTAAAAGCCTATCTAATCTTGTTTTACTTAGCTCTTATTGCAGGTACAACCGCATGGGGAAAACTAGATATATCGTTATTCTTTGGGCCATCGCCCGCATGGAACATTAACTGAAGGCCATGGTATAGTCAGTGTACATGTCATCATTTTGGTTCACCCCTGGAATACCAACTGAAGGACCTGATATAGTCCCCGTACATGTCATCCTTTGGGTTCACCCCTAGAATGCCATTGAAGGTCCTGATATAGTCCCCGCACACATCATCCTTTGAGTTCACCCCTAGAACAACAATTGAAGGTCATGATATAGTCCCCGTACATGTCATCCTTTGGGCTCACCCACCTGGAACGCCAACTGAAGGTCCTGATATAGTCTCTTCATATGTCATCCTTTCGGTTCACCCGTAGAACGCCAACTAAAGGTTGTGATATAGTCCCTGTACATGTCATCCTTTGGGTTCACCCGCTTGGAACGCCAACTGAAGGTCCTGATATAGTCTCCGCACATGTCATCCTTTAGGTTCACCCCTAGAACGCCAACCGAAGGTCCTGATATAGTCATCGTATATGTCATCCTTTAGGTTCACCCTGGAACGCCAACTAAAGGTCCAGATATAGTCTCCGTACATGTCATCCTTTGGGTTCACCCCTGGAACTCCAACTAGAGGTCCTGATATAGTCTCCGTACGTGTCATCCTTTGGGTTCACCCCTGGAACGCCAACTGAAGGTCTTGATATAGTCTCCATTACTCTGCCGAAATTTTGGTAGAAAATATCAATTTATTAAGCCATTGTAATGCCGAAATTGCCACATAAAATATAAATTCCAAAATTAATCTAAATAATTTGAACAATATGAGTACCTATCATGTCCGGACTCAAAATCTCACTTTCTTTTCGGTATAAAAATCCCATCTAGATCAGTATACGACAATTCCAGGTGGAGCTGAATTGGGTGACGACTCTATTTTATTTTTAAATAAAGTAAAAACTCGTTATTTTAAAAATATCTTTTCTTAATAAAATTTGTAAATATATTTCTCAATATAATTACATTTTTTGCTTATAAAAAGTCAGGTTTTTCACACTCAATAAGTTTATGTGAAATTTAATAAAATCATTTTCTCTTTAATAAAATCCAGCATTTTAATATAAAAGAGGCACACGCATTTAAGCAAACTAGATTTTCTCAAACCAAACCAGATGCGCCCCGCACACCGCACCTTGCGTGCTTCCCCACCAAAACCGCGTACGCTCACCGGTATAGTCCTGTACATGTCGACCTTTGGGTTCAACCACCGAACGTTAACTGAAGATCATGATATAGTTCCGTACATGCCGTCCTTTAAGTTTAACCCTCGAACGTCAACTAAAGATCATGGTATAGTCTCCGTACATGTCGTCCTTTGGTTGTAACCTCCGAATGCCAACTGAAGGTCCTGATATAGTCCCCGCACGTGTCATCCTCTAAGTTCACCCCGAACACCAATTGAAGGTTCTAATATGGTCTCCGCACATGTCACCCTTTGGGTTTAACCGCCCCCATCATCCTTCGGACCTAGCACACCATATGTCAGGTATAATTTCTAAACCCTTGCTCTTTTCGTGCGATCATACTAACCTGTGGCAGTTGTGATCCCCCGAGGGGCAGCCTATGAGCACGAGATTTTACAGTCCCTCCCGTGAGACGATGATGACGTATATTTGATTTTATTCCTCATTATAAAAATTCTTTTTTGGATTTTTTTATTATCGATAAAAAATTCTTGACGAATTTTATTTTTGGAGAAATCAAGTTCGGCGTGTCCGATAACGTGTTCGGTGGGAGCTTGAATCGACGATTTGCACTCAAATATTAATTTAGTCTTAAATGCCCTTAAAAATTAAAAAATAACCTTAATTATACCCAAAATCCCGCCTAGTCACCTTTTTTGGCGGATTATGACACCTTTTCACCTTTTTGGGCTAGGCCATGCCTTGCTTTTCAGACCTGACAGAGGCTAAAGCCGCCAGCGGCTTCAACAATACCACCGGCGATATCGTCCATCCCGCCGTCGGCCTGACTTTCTACAGTAGATCGCTTTTTTCCCATGCTTGCTCGATACCCGCCGGATAATCGAGAAAAGTCAGCTCTACCCGGTTTTTAGCCTATATAAGGACTCTTTCCAGCCATTGAAAAGGGTTAGCAACTCCCAACTTGAATTTGAGAGCAAATTTAGGAAGTTTTAGTTAGTTTTAGTGGGATAAGGTGTAGAAAATTTAAGAAAAGAAGATTTAATCCATCTTTTCATGGTTTTTCTTCATTGAACTCTTGGATACTTAGGTTAAGATCAGTAGATTTGAGGTTAAAAATCAATATAATAGGATTTAGAGACTTAAATCCCCCATTTACTACCCAAATAATCATTTTGAGCTCCTCGAAGGTGTCATTTGGATCACGAAGAGGTGGATTCACGGTCCTGAGGTAAAAATTATGAGTCTCATAGCTCTTTGACTTTAATTTTAATTGTTAATTGTGTTAACTTGCTGTTTTGAGTTGAGTTTTAGGTTTTTGGTTGCTTTCGACCGTTAACTGCTGCTACTGCAAGAAAGTGAAGCCGCCGGAGACATTTAAAGCTGCCTGCGGTATCACCCATGTCGCCAATGACATCACTGATACCGCCAGAGGTTTCCTTTGTTCACAACGGCTCTATTTTCTTGTGGGACCCTTTCTTTGTGATACCCAAAATGTCATTATGTCTACCTGTGTAAATGAAATCGCCAGTGGTATCAATGATGTCGCAGGCGGCTTCATTCATATCATCGGCGGTATGAGGTTCTAGACAACATGTTTATTTTTGTTTCATTTTTTACCTAGTTTAATTTTCGAAGTTAGGATGTATAGTACAACGACGGGAGTCCAGAACTCCCCAAAAACAGTCCTCACCCTATAACATGCGGTATTTTTACTAATAATCCGGTTAAAATAACAAATCGAGTCTAAAATCTGGATAAAACGAGATTTTCTCATAAATGCCGTTCAAACACCATTTTTAGCCATCCAATCGGGCTCCATAAATTGTATAATGAATATACCATGCTCGCGCTAACTCGGGTCTTATTTGGTCTACTGATTATGCATGTTAAGTGATATACCTCGTACAACATGTCGTTTCTGTGCTAACCATTTAGTGCAGGTAGATTTAGGTTAGTTGTATGTTAGGCCTTCGTGTATTTTATTTATTGTATAGACAAATGTATAAGATTTGAAAAGTCATGTAATTATTCTTTATTTTTCCGCACTTTTATTTGGGATGACTGTAATAATTTATTTATCGCTTTGAATGCTTGCTAAATAGTGCGCTAACACAACATAAACAGGAATACAATAAATAGGGTGGATTAAACTGATTAAAAAAGAATGAAACTTTTATCTTGGTTAATGCAAAATAGTTAACATCATCCAAACTCGGAATCTCTACTTAAAATATGGTCTACCGCCCGATGAAAAAATCATACCTAAATAGACAATCAAATAGAATGATGACTCATCAATTTAATATTAATTCATGTTTTGAATAGTATTTGTTGCGTTTGATTTTATGTTCAATTATTTTACTCTAATTATTTTTCTCCTCTCTATTGTTTTCTCTCACGCTTCTTGTACCCCAATTCTGTTCTATTTTTATTTTTTTTTCTGAAACCTTCCTTTCTACCTTCTCCTCCGTGGCTTCATCAACTTTTCCGATTTCAATTAAGGTTATATCTAGGGAAATTGTCACTTATGCTTCATTTGGGTAAAATAAGTTCAGCTCAAGTTTAGTTTAATTACCTAAAGGTCCTAACATGTTTTTTCAATATCTTTCATACGCCCTTCATAACTTTCATTCGTTGTTCATAACTTTTTTATGCTCCAGATTGTATTAGGTTTGTAACAGGTTTGTAACAGATACATAACAGCTTTGTAACAGACTTGTAACAGACATGTATTAGACTTGTATTAGGTTTGTAATAGATATATAATAGACTTGTAACAGATTAATGACTGATAAATAATGTCAAACGCTTCAATAAGAATCTAACGTAAATCAAAACTAATGAAAATTTACTATTTAATTCATCAAACACCAGTAACAGATATATAATAGCCTTGTAACAGACTTTGTAACAGGTCTGTAGTAGGTCCGTATTAGATATGTAACAAATTCAAGGAAATACTTCATTCATAGTTCCTATCTGATACAATACTGATACAAGTCTGTTACATCCTCACCAAACACTTGTATTAGACTTGTAATATATATATATATATATAACACATATGTAACAGATATGTAGTAGGTCTGTATTATATGCGTAACAGGTAGAAAAAATATGCAAATCAGCTTGCCAAACACTATCTACATTGAATCCCATGATCATTAGTCCATGATCCATTTACATGAAGCAAAACATGAGTGGAGTTCATCTTTGAATTCCAGAATTCTTGCGTAATCTAGATCGCAGCAAGGCAAAGAAATTGCGAATGAAAAGCAGATTTGAATCAAAAATCAAATCTGAACTTGAGGAAGAACACAGATCTAAAATTGAAAAGGAAAATAAAATCGGGACTACAACTTTGAAATTTGGAACACTGCAATTCAAATTTGAAATTAAAAATCAAATCGTGAATGAACGAAGAACACAGATTTGATAAATTTCATCTGGAACACAATCGAAGAACACTGCAATATCATTCGCGATTTGATAAATTTCTGACATAAATGGCCTGTAGAAATTGCGAATGAAATCAGAAATCAAATCTGAATTTGAGAAGGAAGAACGAAGATTGAATCGAAAAGCAAACATGGACTTCTTGCGAAACACGATCTGTTACAAACACATGAGAAGGAAGAACGAAGATTGAATTTGAGAGAATAGAGAAGAGAAACACGATCTCCTGCTGATTGTGGTCTTTTTATATGGAGCGTATAAAAGTTGGCATCAGGTTAGGAAAAGTTAGGTTGGTTACACGCTAATTTTTGAGGCAAGGAGGTAATTATTTTACAAAACATGCCCAGTTTAGTGTTTTACCCTTATATTTATCTCAAATCACCTAATTTAAACTTTTCACTTATTTAAAATTTCCAGTTTCTAGATTTTTTTTTCAAGAGATTTGTTTATGGTTTTTCATGTTTTGGTACATATGGATGCTTTCTCCTAATTCGTTTGCAAATTTAAGGGTCTGATTGATACAACTTGGATTAAGGTTTTTGTTTTAATGAATGTTACTAGAAGCAAACTTCATAATTGAACGTATTGAATATATTTTTTTTATTCCATATAAAAATTATTAAATAAATAATTAAGTGTTAATTTTTTATTATTTAATTTTGAATAAATACAATTAAAAATAAAATAGACAAGTAGATAACTTTTCAAAAGTTAGTCTATCTATAAAAGAATTGCTACGTCGTCAATATGAACTTCTATTCTAGTAACACATTAATTTTAGAATGCATAATCTACTGAAAATGCTCTTGTTTGATTAGTAAAATTCTTATTCCCCGGCCCCTGTGGCTAAGGGCTTAATATGACTCTTAATAAAAATAGTTTGTCAACAATAATAATTGAATCAATGCGAAAGAATATAAGCCAACCTACCTAATGACAATTTGTTGTTAATTACAATTACTTGACTTTTGAACATGACGTGGGTGCATGCATACATAACTGTTCATTATTATAATTAAAATGATTACTATAATTAATTAGTTAATTAACCATTTTGGCTTTTTAATACTTTTGGGTTGGCTATATGAAGGGGTACTGAAAGCAGAACTCCTATATCTGTAAAACATCTGTTTAATTAGCCTAAGAACTCCGTACAGAAATTCATGACAACTAATTCAGTCCCAACAAGGTATGCTAATTAATTAATCCTCCGAAAATAATAGAAAACTTTTTTTTTATCAATCATCAGTTTTGAAACTCAAATCCCGTCCAAAACTATAGCATGTATGTTGAGTTGCATGCATTGATGACTCATAACACTTTGCTAATTAATTTATGTTTGCAGAAATATACAGAAAAAATAAATAATTAAGATATATTTTAGTTCATTCATATTAAATTAATCATCAGCTAATTCAGTTGCATTATATGTTATTTAAAGATTAGAAGGCAAGGTTGCACTGATTACCGGAGGAGCTACGGCAATCGGTGAGTGTATAGCAAGAAATTTCTGTAAACATGGTGCAAAAGTTGTTATTGCTGATATTCAAGACGAGTTAGGTCAATCTGTATGTAATGATCTTGGACACAAGTGTTCGTGCACTGTGATATTACTATCGAACTCGATATCGAAATGGCGGTGAACACTGCAGTCTGCACCTTTGGAAAACCTGATATTATGGTGAATAATGCAGCTACAGTAGATCCGCTCAAACCTTGCATAGTAGATAATGATCTAGCTGATTTTGAAAGAGTGGTAAACGTTAACATGATCGGGCCTTTCTTGGGGACCAAGCATGCTGCTCGAGTCGTGATACCGCTTCACCAAGGTAGTGTTATTACACTTGGCAGCGTTTGCTTGAGCGTAAGTGGTGTTGCTTCTCATGCATACACTAGCACAAAGCATGCGATTGTTGGTCTAGCGAAGAATGCGGCGGCAGAGTTAGGTCAATTTGGAATACGAGTTAATTGCCTGTCGCCTTACTTTTTTTTTTTGAATGAAGACACCCAAGAAAGGTCAATGTACCTAACTTAGGCATTATTTATTCAAAATTGTTAATCACAAGATGTGGTCAACAATATCAATTACATGACAGGAGTCGATGTGGAAAAGTAAAAATATCTGAAATTATAAAGCCCATGGAACGCTTTTTACATTTAAACAGGAACCAACAAAAATATATAGCCGAAACTAAGATATCCTCCGACCCATTAGTACCCTTGAAAATGAATTTGTTTCGTCGTTTCCACAGCATCCATGCGATCACGAACCATAAAGTGGTAGCAAACTCTCGTCCTAGACCTGGGCTGAAATATGATTGCCATAGCTCCACAAATTCCCCGCTTGAAGCAGGTAAAGTAACTGAAATTCGAAACAGCTTGAATAACTGGTGCCAGATTGGCAAACTTCCCGCACAAAAGAATAGGATATGGAGCAGCATCTCACATGCACCACAAAAGGGACAACCATCGTTCTCTATAGCCCTGCAGCCTCGTCGTAATAAGAAGGATCTAGTGGGCAGGTTCCCATGAAAAACAAGCCAACAAAAAAAACGGATTTTCAGTAGTAGAGTCGATTCCCACACCAACTTGAAATTTAAAGCCGGTACTGTCCATCTAGGCTATCGATAATGCAGACGACAAAAGGACCCAGGTGAATAATGACTCTGCGAATCCTCCACCCATACCAATCTGTCCGCCACCTATGGAAATTCGCACACCCATTGCCCAACTAAATTCGAACTCATCTCAATCCCTTCAAAGTGACCCGAATACGCCTCCGTAATCCACCTCCTTAATTGCCGACAATGCTCTCTCGTTGAAATACGTAAGTGAAGCTTCTGAAATGGTCGTCTAAAAGCATCAACCCTAAATAAGAGCTCGCAACCCTGTTGTACTGTACAAAATTTCCTATTACATATTGGTAGTAAATCTAGAAATAAGACACAGAGAGGCTGATCTGCAGTCCAGTTGTCGTGCCAGAAGGATAAAGTAAAACCGTTCTAAAAAATCACATGGGTGTTACTCTTGAATAAGCTCCAATGTTGACCAGCCGAAACACAAGCACCAACCACACCTTTCCAAATTAGGGATAAATACCGCACATCATATTTTTTGAAATCCACCCATGACCCAAAATCGTATCTATGTACACACACCTCATACCAAATCAATTGTTAGTCTACCTTTCGTAATTTCTACAACCACTTTAAGAGCAAGCTGCAGTTGACAAGTTTAAAATCCCTTATATATAGCCCGCCTAATTCTTTTGTTAGAGCAATAGTACTCCATCCAACCTTGTAAATACTTCTTTCATGTGAATCACCCTTCTATAAAAAGTTCTACATAAGCCGAGTTAGCCTATCATTGATCTCGGAGGGCGTTTTATACAGGGATGATAGATAGATTTGAAGTGAGGCTAAAACGGACTTGATTAAAGTTACTTAGCCTCTATATGATAAACAATTGCTCTTCCAACCTGCTAGCCTGTTTTAAAATTTTAACACCAATGGGGTCCAAGCGGAATTCTAGAGTCTTTTCCAACTCAAGGGGCACCCAAGTAAGTGATTGGAAATTTTTCCACTTTGCAACCAATAAAATCCACACACGAACAGAGAATCGAGTCAAAAACAATGATCCCCATAATTGAGCTCTTGTTATAGTTAATCTGTAAGCCTGAAATCAACTCGAAGCAATAGAGCACTCTAATAAAAACTTGCAACACAGCCTTATCCGCTAGTGAAAAGCAAATAATTTCATCAGCTAATTGAAGCACCGAAACATCCATAGTCAAACCCTCAACTCGAAACCCCGCCCTCCCTATAACTAGCATCTAACATTTGGTTCAAGCCTTCAATGGCCAATAGAAAGAGAATAGGAGATAGCGGATCCCCTTGTTTAACACCTTATCGAAGTCTAATTTGGTCACACAGAGTTTCGTTGATGAGAATCGAAGTAGATGAATTCTTTTTACAATTTCGTAGCCAAGATATCCATTTGTAATCGAATCTCATTCTCTTCAACACCTCGTTAATATATTTCCATGACACACTATCGTATGCCTTTTAAAAATCTAATTTCAATATAAAGCAAGAGCGTCGACTTGAATGAATGGTGTGAAGTATTTCTGAAGCAATAAAGGAGCACTCATGAATACTCCTTCCTTTCACAAAGCCAAATTATGAACCTAAAATCATTTCTGACAAGCACGACTATAAACAATTGGCTAGAACTTTCGCTACCAGTTTATAAATTCCATGTATCAAGGCAATCGGCCTATAATTCATAAGCACACTAAAGCACGGGATTTTCGGGATCAAGATCATGTGGGACGTCTTAATGGATTCAGGCAGCCTATTCGTCTCATGAAAACTCTCAAATAATTGTATTAGATCTCCTTTAATTTTCACCTAGAATCTTTTATAAAAATAAAAGTTGAACCCGTCCGGTCCCGGAGCCTTGTTCTCTCCGCATGAACAGAGGGCACTCCAAATTTCTATCTCCAAAAAGGCACCCGTCAGCCTTGAACTTAAGGTTGAGTTAACATACCTAAAATTCAACCTCCTGAGTGAGTATAGAACCCCTTGTCTCTCGGCAAACAAATCTGAATAGAAACCATGAATTTTTGATATTATTGTGTTCGTGTCACTAATCAATTCCCCATCCACCTCAAGTTGGCAAATGCAATTAATTCGAGCTCTTGCCGATGTCGTTCTATAGAAAAAGCTCGTATTATCATCACCCTATAGTGACCAATTGACTCTCGATTGTAGGTGCCTTATACATTCAAGGTTCCTTCTACAAGTTAACAGATCTATCCTCACCGCCTATAACTCTAATCCATTTGAACCATCTATTGGCAGCACTACACCACTCAACATAAGGCTGATCAAGCGTGACTCTAACTCCTTTATCTTCTCCTCTAACAAGCCAAAATTAGACTTATGCTATGGTCGAATTGAGTCCCTCAGCTTACACAACTTAAAATGAATGTCTCAATCAGCAAAGGTATCGGATATCAATTCCCATTTCTGTTTTATAAAGGCAAAAAAAGTACTATTTTCCCACAAAACATTCAATGATCTAAATGGTTTCCTCTTCGCTATCCCATTTGTATGTGACAAGAATAAAATTGGAAAATGATCCTAGAGGGTAGAATCTACCATAGATATGCACATTAGTGGCCAACGATCTAATACCTTACAAGACACGAGCACACGATCAATTCTTGAAAAGGACTGCGAATTGGCCCATGTATAGTCTTTCTCATGCAGTGGCAAGTCATAGAGATCACATCCATCAATAAAATCTCAGAAATCTAACATAGACCTCGTTGTGCGCTCACCATATCTTTCCGATGCATGAAGAACTTTGTTGAAAACCCTGCACAAAATTGCAGAATGTAATCCCAATATAATGGGACTCAATTCCCGCCACATCTCTCTTCTCACCTCATCATTAATAGCAGTGTAATTACAGACTAAATGCACCTCAACTTGACTTAAAACCAAACGAACAACAACCCATCTATCTGATTCCTGTACAATCTCTCCTTGAAACAATATCGAGTTCCATAAAACCATAATTCCCCCCGAAAGACCCACAGCCAGGATGCAATGAAATTGAAAGTCGTTATGTCCCTAAAATTTTTGCACGACTTGGGTCGAAACACCACTAGATTTTATCTCAAGAAGCATAAAAGCATGTAGACTCCATTTACGAATTAGCAATTTTACCAACATTTGTTTTGCCCCGTTATTGAGACCCCATCGACAATTCCAACTCAAAAAGTTTACTGACATAATAAGTATAAAATACCTGGAAAACAATCACGCTCAATTCTTGCATACCTGCAGCGCTTGTAAAATTATTTTAGCACGTTTGTCTTGTAAAACACCTAATTTCTTCCCCACTTCAAGCGTAGCTATGTTTTCAGAGTTCCCCGAGGGTCTTGCTCTAGAATGAGTTATCACCCTATTCATATTGGCAATATCCAGTCCAGAAGATTCCGAGGATAGAGTCTTCCTTGATGAAGTAACTTGTCTACTTGGTCCCCTAATTGGAATAAAAATTTCTGTAGACAAACCCCTACTTAAGGTCGGCCTTTGACTTGACGAAGAACTCGAACTATCAGATCCCTTAGATGCCACCTGACCTGAAGACGCTGAAAAACTCTTGCAAAATTTTGGGTCTTCACACTGAGCAATAGGCTGAGATAGGGATCGCTCCAAGACAGAAATTTCAGCCCCATCCTCCTTTGAAGTAGAGACCTGAGAAACGGATGATGGTTTCGGAGATTCCAACGTCGCAGATCCTTTAAAGAGGGAGGACAGCTAGGGACACTATCAGTTAACCCAATATAATTACCCTTTACTTCGCGTTGTAGGATAGAAATTTCAGCTACGGCCCCCTTAGCATGAGAGGAATAGCTGGGGACAATGTCAGTAAACCCAATAGGAGCACCCTTATCATCATGTTGCACGACAGAAATTTCAGGTTTGACTCCCCTAGAGGGAGGAGGGGAGCTGGGGACACTGTCAGTTACCCCTGGATCAGGAGCATCACATTATAAGATAGAAATTTCAGTACCTTCCTTACGAGTGGTGTCGGGGACACTATCAGTAAACCCATTTAGACACAGCGCAGGCCTATTGATAAAAATTTCAACTGAATCCTTCTTTAAGAGAGGAGGTTGGTTGGGGACAGTGTCATTCAAATAGTAAGATGAATTTAGGGGATTCACTGTAATGGAATAGTAGCATAAAATTCAGAGTTATTATCACTAAGCCCCTTGAGCATCTGGTGCACGCTATGGCCTGCCTAAAATTAGCACATATCGCATATAGCTTATCATCAATTTTCAACGTAAACTATTTGCTTGTACTTCCAATTGGTGCGGTAATCAAGCATGAAACTATATCCAGATGATCCAGACAAAGATAGTTAAAATCATGAGCCACAAAAGAACCAAAAACTGAAGCCTGCTTCAGAATTAGATGTTCAGTAACCAAGCTAGGAGGCAACCCTAAAAAATCAACGTAAAAAAGGCATTCTATCGAGATAAAATTCAATGGGAGGTCATTATAGTATGAGAAAATATCCTGAAGATGAAGCCAGTCTTCTTCCATAAAAGTAGTTTTCTCATCATTCGAATGAAATGCTATGATCACTAAATTTCCACCGGCATGAGCTATAAAATCAAAGGAGAATTACCTACTCGATACCATCTTAAACAGGTCCAGAATATAGGATAAATTCCTAACAGTTAAAAGACACGCAAACTGGGACCAAATTGCTTTTGGGAATCCAACTTCCAGGCTAACCTTGAGTGATTCTAAAGGGGGAGCTACCACCATAGCATACGATCTTTCATCCCTAGTAGACTCACGGAACGATGATTTCGACTTAATGTGAGGTTGACGTTGCTTAATAGGATAACATTTCATGTCATATGGCCTATTGAGGAAGGGTATTTAACTTTGAATGCACACATCTTAATACTACCAATCAGGACTGCATTTAATCTATATAAAGCATCGTGCATCAGAATTAAGCCATCAATGGTAATGAGGCCAAACCTAAGATTTTTCGCATTCCTCCTTCTTGCAACAAAAACATCCCCTGAAACTTCAAATTTTGAGAAGATTACCTTTAGCACAGCAGCATCATGAGTAGCCGAGAAATTTTCGAAATAAATCCGAGTGAGATCCTTCAAGAATTGATTAGGAAGAACTATACTGCTAAAGATAACACCCCAATTGCACCAGCAATAACCAAAAACTTCACAGAGAATCCAAACCTGAAAAGCGCAAAGGTAGACGAAGGTTTGCACACTTGTAGAGGACGGAGGCAATGTTGATCGGTGGCCTAGAAGTGGTCGAAGAGCCAGTGAATGGGAGATCTCATAGGACAACGACGGCTAGGGTTTTAATGGTAATATACTAATATTTTCTCATAATCTGCATGACAAATCTTAACCTTGTGAAATTTGTTTTTCTATCAATTTTAGATTAATTTGATAATAATAATAATAGTAATAATAATTACTTTAATTTTTAAATTTGTTCAAATTGACCAATCTATATACCATCCATATCTATTTATAATTGTTTATATTTGTATCATAACATGAAAAATATGCCTACGATTTTCATTAAAGTAAATTGAGTTTACCTTGTGGGAATATTGCTCAAACTCATCCATCGTATCTAATATAGTTGGACTTAAATTTAAATCCGTGATTTCAATTATTTCGAATAAAAACGAAGATAACCATTCAATTTAAACCTGTATACTAGTGTAGTTATATAGGTTACACAATTCTTAAGTAGTGTCAAATTAGGAATTTGATTCAATATATGAATAATTAGACTAAATACAGTTTAGTCTACTAAACCAGAAATTGGCTCGATAATAAACTTGTATTGTAGAATATTTACGTAAACAATTATAATTACTAATTATGTTTTTTGATTTTTCTAAAAAACATTTTAATTTTCCTAATGTTCCTTATAATTAGGAAACACATAATAAATGAAACCCTAATTATTTTCCATAATATTAGACCTCATTAATACACAAAATAAATGTCGTTTATTAAATTAGGAAATAATAAAAAATAATTGAAATAAATAATATTATGGTATTAGATTCAGTTTAGCTAAGAAATAATATTGAATTAGGAAGTAGAAAAATAGATTACCTATAAAATGCTTTTTAGATAAACTTACCGCTTAATTTTTGTAGTAATTATAAGTGTTTAAATTAAAAATTCTATAGTACGAGTTTATTATCAAGTCGATTTCAAGTTTAATAGACTAAATTGTATTTAGTATAATTATATTCAAATTTCAGATTTAACATTGTGTAACCTATATAACCACATTAAGACACTAGTATTATGGAAAATTAGGAAAATATAAATAATTTTGTGAGAGCAATAAAAAATAATATTAGTAATTATAATTGTTTAAATTAGAAATTCTATAGTACGAGTTTATTATCAAGTCGATTTCTAGTTTAATAAACTAAATTGTATTTAATATAATTATTCATATATTTGATTCAAATTTCAGATTTAACACCCTCTAACCTATATAAAGACTTTATAACACTAGTAGATAGGTTTAAAATTGAATGAATATCTTAGTTTCTATTCAAAATAATTGATATCATGGATTTAAACTTAAGTCAAACTAAACAAAATATGATGAAGGAGTTTGAGCAGTATTCCTAAGAGATAAACTCGATTTATTTTAACTAAAATTGCGTGCAAATTTTTCATGTTATCATACAAATTTAAACAATTATATAAGATATAAATGGTATATAGATTGGTCAATTTGAACAAAGCTAAGAATTAAAGCTATTATTATTATTATGCAGAATGTGCAAATGGGTTAAAGATGTCGCCCACAATTAGGACCCATTCAGGTCACCTCGTGGTGAAAATAAAAAAAAGCATTAAACCTATTATTATTATTATTATTATTATTATTATTATTATTATTATTATTATTATTATTATTATTATTATTATTATTATTATTATTATTATTATTATTATTATTATTATTATTATTATTATTATTATGCAGGTTACTTTGTATTCTCATTAGACTTTATTCACGTTCAGCTAAATGTTAAAGATCATAATCTTCCAAAAAATTCATCACTAATTCAAAGCAGTTCCAACAATGCCCTTCAACTACTGAAGTAAGATACACTTATTGATGTAAATAAAATTCTAATTGATTCAAATAACAAAAAAGGAAAATCAGTTTCTACACTAAACAATAATGTTGAAAAATTGTTGGCTTTATTAGAAGAAAGGCCAGTTCCTACACAAATGAAGAAAGAATGTCAAATGGTAGATTTTGGGATAGCTCAAAATTTGATACTGAGCAGAAAAAAAATCGTGATGGATTGGTCAATGAGGAAAATGTGAATGTTAAGGTATAAAAAATATATATGATTCGATTAGAAATGAATGTAGTTCTCTGTTTACTAATTATTTTCCTATCAAATTATCTTCTTCATTAGACCCAAATTCCGAAAAAATTTGTGGTTAAATGTGAAAACAAGGTCAAAATTTCTATGTAATCTTCTTGAGATCCCACCAGATGTAATGAATATCTAATTGAGTGGGCATCGGTTTTCTAGTCATTTAATCACGTTAAAGGAAACTCTTTGAAAAAATTACCTTTTAAGTCAGTAAGCAATAAAAATGTCATTAATTAGTACCCTAGGGGTATTTGAATCATTATCAATAATAAAATAAACTTTTTTTTATTTAACTTATTATTAAACTTATGTGAGTTGAGTAGTGGAAACAACTCAATGATTAGGCGGCTAGGGTTCTCTCCTGAACCCTAGCCGCCCAGATTTCATCAGCATTGTGGCCGGAGTTTCGACAAGATTTCTCTCCTTCATATTGTTAAGGAGCATGCGGCTAGGGCTCTATCTAATCCCTAGCTGCTTAGGTTTTCTCTTAATCGGCATCGTTCCGACAGCTATTCATGGAGGGTCCAGGCGCCCCTCCCTTAGCCTACTTTTATTGGCTGTTTGGCCGGTTCATATCTCCTCTGAAGCGTTAAGGAGCAGGCGGCTAGGGTTCATCTACTCCCTAGTCGTTCAGGTTTTTCTCTTCCTAGTGGTGATGTTCCGGTAGTCTTTCAAGGATGGTCTAGGCGCCCTTCCTTTTTCTTTGCCAACATTGGCCTTTGGCAGTTCCTCGTTGCCTGCGATGTGTTGCACAGGTGGTGCCTTTTATAGGGCAGTAGTGACAGTTGCGATCTCAGGGTGGTTTCTTCCTTAGCCAGATACGGTTCTCCTTGGAAAGTACATTTGTTTATCGGCTTGGATCTCAGTTTTATTTGAGTGGTTAAATGTTTCGACATTGTGCCTATCATACCCCGACCTCAAAATTTCTTTGAATTTTACGATGATATTGTCATCATCGTTGCCGGTAGGCCCTATCATCTAAACTTTCTCACCGGGATTGACTATGATGCATCACGGGGAACTTCTTCGCGCTGTTCATTATAATGCCGTTGTTTGGCTTACAGTAACTGCTATGAATCTTTAGATCATTAGGATCACACTCTGTTGTGATTAGGTTCTTTAGTTAGTTATTATTACACTAGGTTGCAAATGGCTTCGTTAACATCCTAGAGATGTTTTTTTATTTTTCTTTTCTTTTTTCCTTTTTTGTTACTTTTTTCTTTTTCATTTTAATAAATGGAGCCGGTTTTTTCCGAGATTGACTATGGTGCATAACAGGAATCTTCTTCCTGCTGTTCACTCCTGCTATGTATCTTTAGATCATTAGGTTCACACTCTGTTGTGATTGAGATTTTTAGTTCATTATTATTGCACTAGGTTGCAATTAGCTTTATTACATCCTACTGATATTTTTATTTTTCTTTTCTTTTTTTTGGTTATTGCTTTTTCTTTTCTTTTTAATAAATGGAGCCGGCTTTTTGCCGAGCTCGACCTTTACTTAAAAAATATTGATAATAATAAAAAACTACAGCAAATACAAATAAATGCAACTCATTTATTCTCTGTTGCAGATCAATTTTGAAGGAAAATAAGTATAGAGTGGAGTCAGAGGATAATGTGTTGGACCAATTCAATGATAGATTCACGTAATGATAATTCAAGCTGCCTCATTGCTTGACTAAATAAACATAGAATACTCCTTATATTACCATTTACTAGAATAAAGGTTTATTTTTTCATCAAGAGGTTTATATAACAAATTTGTTGATTTGTGATGAATGGAATGTCCAAAATTGCATAAATATATCCGATACTTTTTGGTATTATGAGCATTTTCTTAATTTATCATAATTAAAAAAAGAGAGAGATTGATCGTCACAGACAACAATAATACCAATTTCTTAATTCGACTGATCGCAAAATAAAAATATTATTTTATTAATTAAACTTATTATGTAATCACATGTTGATAGTTTAGAATTATCATTTAGCAAACTACTTCACATTTACAAATCCGAGATGGCATAATATGCAATCTTCTGGCGTGATCCCATATTTATCCTTCAACTCTTGCGTACATGTTCCAGGAAATGATTCTTGCTTCAAGCACAATTTATCTACAAAAATCGCCAAATAAAGAAAACAAAATTTTAATAATGAAGCTATTTGGCGTATATAAAAAAATTTGTATTAGTATAGTAGAAAAAAAATGTAATACCTTTAGCAAGCGTGGATGCACATAGTAGAAACATGCAGAAAATAATAATCATGCCATAAGTCACGATTTGCCTTGCCTTGCCATTCCAATTGCTCTTTTTACTTTGTACTAAGATTTTACCAACTTATGCAGTTATGCTTGTTGTGCAGACTCAAAAGAAAGCTCTAATTTATAGTACACCCAATAATTACTTTTGAATCATTGTAATAATCAATGATATTTTCTTTGTTATTTTTTGGGTGGATTAGTGTTTGGATTTTTTTTTATCTTTATTAGTAAAAAAACCAAAAACTTAAGTAAATCAAAACAAATTGCACAGCTTTTTTTCTCTCGTTTTGAACAAAATCATCATATTCTTAATTAGTTAAATACTCCCACTACCCTGATATTGACAACAGTTGTCCTATTTGTGGCCAGTGCCTAGAGTCCCATGCTCACCTGTTTTTTGATTGCTATTTTTCTAGCACACTGGTGGATTTAAACTTTAATTGGTTGGTTTCCATGGGTCTCAAGCCTTAGGACGAGAGTGGCTGTCATGGAGAGAAACCCTAGCCTCCGCCGCCATACCCCTTCCTACACCGCAAACCACCGTCACTACAACCACTACAACCCTCCCTTCGCCGTCAGCCACCGCTACCATCCCTTCCCCGACAACCGCAATCCCCATCGAAACCATCCATACACTGAACCTCGCCAAAACAATCACTTCCGCCACACCATATCTTACCGCCACCATCGCCAAACCGCTGATCACCACCACAATCGCCAACCCGCTGCCGTTACCCATCGCCGAAACCCTGAACCCACTGCCCTTAATCATCGCCTAAACCCTAACCCCGAAACCGCTGCCCTTAACCACCGCCCAAACCCTAATCCCGAACCCGCCCTCACCAGACTCTATTTCGAAAATTTCCCAAATTCCTATGGAGCAGATTCTATTAGCAGGGTATTCAAGAAGCATGGAATTTCGGGACGTGTTTATGTGGCCAGGAAAAAGAATGCCAGGAATCTTAACTTTGGCTTTATTACCGTAGATGACTCCCTGCCTGTTCAGGAGATGCTCCACAGGTTGAACTCAGTGAGCATTGGAATTATCCGTGTGCGCGCATTCAAAGCCAAGTTCTCGGACTCGGCTGTAGCTCCAACATCTCGGCATCACCAACCCAAGCCATCTGCACGACGGATACCTCAACGATGGGTCAATTTCCAGGAATCATTACGTGGAGACAGATCGTATGCCAAAGTTGTGGCAGAACCACAAGTCTCAAATGAGACATCTTTTGCCATCCTTAATTCGGTTCCAGCGAACTCACCCAGGGGCCATGATTTTATTGCAAATGTGGCCCCTTGGAAAGATAAGTCATGCTTAGTCACTCTAATCAATATCTTGAATATTCGACTCACCTTTCATTTATTGCATGAACGTGGATTTGATGTTTCTTTTGCTTCCCCTGTAGGCAAGGATAATGTTATTGTCTCGTTTAATTCAATACTGGCTATGCAAAATTTTGTAGGTGGCAAATGGAAGGTCATGCTGCATATTTTTAAGGCTGTGCAGTTGCTGCCGGTCGATTTTACACCGACAGAATGCATCATGTACCTGGATTTTATGGGAATTCCCCCCACTCTGATTCAAGAGGAGCTAATCAGACACCTAGCGGCCTCCTTTGGCCGAGTTATTTCTGTGGACTTCAATTTTGATCACTCGGACCGTCTGGATGTGGTCTCCTGTCTGGTTTCGGTCCCCTTTGGGACAACTAATAGCTCCTTCAAATTGTTAGTGAATACTAAGGAAGTGCTCTTTCACACTAATCTGAGACAAGGTGTTGGCTGTGAACACTACCAAGATGATGATTCTGAAATCTCCGATGCCCCTTCAGATGCTTCTACTGCTACTTCTAATGATTCGCTCACTTCCGGCTGCCAGGGAGTGGAAATTACGGATCATATTAGCTCGGATCTCCAAATTATCCCTATCCCATACCAATCAAATGATAATCTGAGTATTGTCCCGGAATCGAACCTAGCTACACATGAAACTCATATGGAGGCCGAACAACCTGTACGGCTAGTCAATCCACAGACGGAAGCCAATCAGCTTGTCACTTCAGTTTCGTCGGGGCCCGACATTTCTAATATGAATCGGGTGATCATTTTATCTCAGTCAAGGACATCTCCGACCCTTAAAAAAGAGTTGACTATAGAAATGGGGAAAAATTAGGAATATTCTCGGATAGAAATAAACAAGCTGTTCTGACGGCTATGGATAATTTAGTGCACTGATTAGTTCCCACTCATCAAGGTATTTATTTTCTTCTATTATGTCGATGGATTTTTTATGTTAGAATTGTAGAGGAGGTGTCAATAATGGGGCAAAGCAGCAATTTGTCTTTTCTTGCATTCGTAAACACAATCTCAAATTTTTCGTCATGTTAGAAACGAAGATAGAAAGTATCTTTGAGCAAGTGGTCAAACGGTTCTGGGGGCATAATGATTTTGCTTATCACCATATCCCTTCTAATGGTCTTTCGGGCGGAATATTATTTTCTTGGAACTCCTCGTTGCTTTCGGGTTCGGTTATCAACTCTACTCCCTGACGGGTGTTAGTTAAATTTCCTCTTCAGCAGCAAGATCTATACGTTCTTAGTCTCTATGCCCCAATAAATCATATGGATAGATATGATTTATGGCAGGAACTTATCCTGATTATTCGAGACTTTCAGATGATTTTGATTTGTGGTGATTTTAATGAGGTGTTACATGTGTCGGAGAGGGCAAACGATCGCTCCTACCCATCCATGTCGGCTTTTCAAGACTTTGTATTGCAATCTGAACTCCATGATCTACCCCTACACGGTCGTGATTACACCTGGTCCAATAGAATTTCGTTCTCTCATATTGATCGTGTTCTTGTTTCAGATGGGACATTGCAGTTTTGGCCTAATTTATCCATATCAACGGTGGACACCACCCTATCTGATCATTTGCCGATTTTGTTTCGTTCCTTCATTGCTCACTCAGCCGGCCTAAAACCCTTTAGATCTTTGAACATGTGGTGGGATAAGGCAGATTTTCTGCCTTTTATTCGTAATAAATGGCACCTCATTTGTCAATCCTATGCTCACAAAGACTTATCTTATAAATTGATGAAGTTGGGTCGAGCAATCAGCCCATGGCACTCGGAAAATTTTGGAAACCTACAGAGAAAGATTGGTGATTTAGAGGAAACAATATTGGCCCTTACATCGAGTAATGTTCCCCGACCGCTCACTTTAACTCAAAAGTCAGGACTAAACCGCAATCGTTCTCTCCTTCAGGAAAAGAGGGCTTCTTTGGAAAAACTGCGGCATCAACAATCAAGAGTGAATTGGACGCTATTGGGTGATAATAATTCGTATTTTTTCAACCACATCGCTTCAGCCCGATCTCGCAACAACCGTATATCGCAACTGGACATCGAGGGAGTAATTGTCACAGACTTGAAGGTTATTTCGGATGCTATTTGCAGCTATTACGCCCAAATATTCAAGGCTGCCCCTATAACGCCATTCTCTCTTAAGAAGCTACGTTTCAATACTGTTACTTTGCAACAAAACACAGCTCTTATCGCCCCCTTTCAGGCTGAGGAAATTTGGAATAGTATATGTGCGTGTGCTGAGAATAAAGTGCCGAGACCAGATGGCTTCAATTTCTTCTTCTACAAAAGATTCTGGGATGATTTAAAGCCTGAATTTATGCAAGTTTTGGACCGTTTTTATGCTACATCTCAACTCCCAGATTCGGTCAAGATATCCTTCACAGTGCTAATCCCTAAAATTCCAAGTTCTTGTTCTCTGAATAACTTTAGGCCTATCTCGCTCATCCATGGTATCTATAAAATTATTGCGAAACTGTTATCTATTCATCTTCAGGCTGTTCTACCGACTCTTATTTCAAACAATCAGTTTGCTTTCATCAAGGGTAGAAGCATTCATGAGTGTTCTTTTGTGGCTTCTGAGGTAATTCATGACCTCCATGTTAAAAGAAAACCATGTGTGGTGTTGAAACTAGACTTTCACAAAGCTTTCGACAATATTTCTTGGACTTATATCGACTCAGTTCTCCAAAGGATGGGTTTTGACCAGAAATGGATTTCATGGTTGTCAAATTGCAGGAAAAAATCCAATACTTCTATTCTAATTAATGGCTCACCAAGCCCTCCTATTCACATCCGTAGGGGGGTCAACAAGGAGACCCTTTATCGCCTTTTATTTTTGTGTTAGCAGTGGAGGGCCTAAAACAGCTTATAGACCGTAGTATTCAAGTAGGCGTGCTACCTGGCTTTCGTTTGGAAGAATCCCTTCCAGATATTTCTTTGTTACAGTTCGCTGATGATATGATTTGCTTCCTTCCAGTAGAAGAATCCGTAATTCCTAGTTTTATTCGGATCCTGAGGTGTTTTGAACTAATCTCAGGATTGCGTATTAACTACCACAAGAGTGCGATTACGGGAATCCACGTCAATGAAGCCTCCCTGGCCTCCTACGCAGCTCAATTGGGATGCCAAGTGGACAACTTCCCGATAAAATACTTAGGTACACCACTATGTATTAAACAGCCACATATCTCCGATTGGGATCCTTTGATCGCCAAGTTCAAGTCTCGTTTGGCAAATTGGAACGGAAATTGTCTATCATACGCCGGGCGTACCATACTTATCAAAACGGTACTTTCTTCCCTTCCTATTTACTTAATGTCAATCTTTTGCGTGCCTTGCTCTGTATCTTCTACATTAAATCAATTAATGCGCAATTTTTTATGGCGAGGTGATTCTTCGATCAATGACATATGCAAAGTAAGCCGTGTTACGATCAATTTACCTTACCACCTTGGGGGATTGGCGATTCGGGATATAAAACTTGTTAACTCCAGCCTACTCTTTAAATGGATTTAGAAACTGGGAGACCGTAATGATGACTCCTTGTGGTCAATGTACTGTGTTCGGCGTTATGGGGTTAGATCGTGGCATGAATTGACTCTTCTCGACCCCAAGTTTGTTTCTCCGTTATGGCATGGAATTCTAAAATGCTGCTTTAAAAATGAGAGAATTTGGTCCTTTTTCTCATCACAGGTGCGTGTACAAGTGGGAGATGGTCAAAATGGGCTGTTCTGGCACGATAATTGGACCTCAAACATTCCAATCAAATCACTCTTCCCTGACTTATTTGCTATTTGCAATAGGAAATCCTCAACCATTTTTGATGGGTGTAGCTTTATTTTTTCGAATCATTCCCAAACTCGCCCCTTTTGGAAAAGAAGCCTTCGCATTACGAACCAACAACGATGCAATGACCTGAAAACCTGGATATCGATTTCATGCCCAGCGCTCTTCCAAGCTCCTGAAGTCGTGAACAGCCCCACTTTCTTCCCGAGAGGAGATTACTTCTTATGGGATATTGGAGTTTAAAAAAAATATTCAGCAGCGTCCTTTTGTCATGGTTATTATCAACAACGACTATGGCCGAATCCCTCGAGAGACTTCACACTTATTTGGACTTCCCACATGCTTCCCAAGATAAAATTTTTCGGCTGATTGGTCTTTCATAATAAGTTACCGACACTTGAATTCCTTTTCCATTGGGGATATCGTATGCTAACTAGCGCATGTTACCCGTTCTGTCCACTACCTGAATCATTGGAACACAGCCTTTTTTTATGTCACGAGAATTATCAGATTTGGAGAGATGCATTCCGTTGGCTGTGTATTCAGGTTGTGATGCCGAATGATGGTTACAACTTCCTTCTCTTATGGTGCACATTTTTCAAGCCTGGAATCTCCCGCGATTTTGGTAGGTCTCTCTGGTTCATTATATCATGGAATCTATGAAAGCGTCGCAACAAGAAGATTTTTCGAGACGAAACCGATGACGGGGATATTTTAATTGCTAGTATTAATTTTTGTTGGTTTCTTTTTCATTCCTATAAGCGCAATGTTAGCCTTTCGGTTTCTGATCTGTTTACGAACCCGAGGATTCTTATTATGTAACTTTTGATGTACTTTTGGTTCTTGTTTCGAGAACCACTATTAATAAAAGTGGGGTGGGTGTTTTGTAGGTAAGCAGAGGAACCAACCTAGTTGGGTACTTTGTCCCGAAATTTTCACCCACTCCAATCTTTTAGCCGTTGGGGAGATACACTGTCTCTCCAAGGGTTTTTCAAAAAAAAAAAAAATGGGTCTCAAGCCTTGTTTTGAAGACTGGCAGCAGAAAGTTCCAGGCTCTCAAAATTTCCAGTTTTGGTAACTCTGTTTATATTGCTGTCCTGCAAGCAGCTCTTTATATGGTCTGGAATAACAGGAATTCTTGCATTTTTTCCCATACTTGTTTATCTGTCAATTTTTGTTTTACACAAATACAAAGTATAGTTCGTAGCAGATGTGGTTTGTATAGGAAAAAAATTAAATCCTCTGCTGATAGTGAAGTCTTTGTAAAGCTTTTTGCTTGGGGTCTTTTAGCCTGGGTTTGTCAGGCTTGCTTATGTCCTTGTAATTTGGTTTTGAGCAATAAAATTCATTATATTCATAAAAAAAAAATACTCCCACCAGTTTTTTTATTGTCTCTTTTGGCATTTGATTTGGTTTTATTTATTTCTCATTTTAAATTATTAATGTAACTTTGACCAATTTTATTCTAATGCACCCTATATGAATTCGAAAAAGATTAAGTATTGATTCGAAAGTTAATTATACTATATGTAATAATTATTTACTCAATCTATTTAATAATATTATTATTGTTCATGATTTTTGTTAATCCTTATTAATTGACATGTACACAATAAAACTTATTGAATAGGCTTTTTCCGTTTTATTCCTTTATTAAAAAATACAATAAAATACCAATTGGGTTTAGCTCAATTGGTATCCACTCAATAAAGTGATGGGAGATCTTAGGTTCAATAACTTCCCTCTTCAAAATATCCTTAATTATAAAAAAAGGCAATAAAACTTAGACTGAAAACGGAACTAAAAATCCCCGAATATCATGGGTTCGGTCAATTATTTCGATTAGGTACAATTTTTGAATCTAATGACATCTAGCAAATATTAAAAACATCTAGCATTTCAATGTAGTTCACTCTGAAACATATTGCAATTATCGGAATCTCCTTCTTGCGCTGATGGCCAAATCAATAGCTTAAGTGTGATTTATAGATGTCAAACGAATGTATGTTCATACGTTATGCATTGGTGTTGGCGTTACCTAAAAGATCTTAAAAATGCAAACTTGGATTGAAAAATGGTGGCAAGTGTAATGAATTAGTATTCGATTTAGGACGGAAATAGTAATTTTGTAACTAACATATTCCTACTTACACATTTTTTTTGTTGGGTTATTACTCAATCTGTTTGATAATACTATTACAAATAAAGCAATAAATCGGATCACTTCCCAATAACGTTCTTATCTCATGGTTCTGGGTTTGCAAAGAGGAGGCCGTTTCGTTCGCTTAATGTATGGTGGGAGAACGATGCTTTCTTACTGTTCATAAAATTGAAATGGGAGGGAATTAGAGCCTCATATCAAGACTGTGACATCAATTTTAAGTTGTGTAAATTGCGGGAAGCTATTCGGGTTTGGCACATCTCTAATTTTGGCAAGGTGGAGGAGAAGATTAAGGAATTAGAGGCTCGTGTTATCAGCCTTACTTCAGCTTTGGTGGTATGACCCGTAGATGCTTCAGAGGGATCCGAACTGTATAGGACTCGAATGGAACTTTTAGTTTGTCGGAGGAATTTAGAGAATATA
Source organism: Euphorbia pulcherrima (assembly GCA_947683365.1). Lineage (NCBI taxonomy): Eukaryota > Viridiplantae > Streptophyta > Magnoliopsida > Malpighiales > Euphorbiaceae > Euphorbia > Euphorbia pulcherrima. The sequence goes on along the minus strand of CANTUS010000003.1, from coordinate 16,194,553 downwards.
CGACACCAACAATCGAGAGTGTCCTAGTCCTTGTTGGGGGACAAAGATACAACTTTTTTCATAGAAAAGCTTGGGCAAGAGCGTTAATTAATCATATAAATCAGCTGGAAGTGCATGGCAATTTAACTTCTAATCCGAGAGTGATTGTGTTTGAAATTAGGGGGTATTATTCTGAATTGTTTGCTGAGAAGCAAGTGGTGCCATTCTCGTCGAGGAGCTTATCCTTTCGCTGCGTTGACTCCACTTTAAACGCTCGACTAACAGCTACTTTTTCTGAAGGAGAAATCTGGGAGGCTCTTTGTTCCTGCGGTGAAAACACGGCTCCAGGACCAGATGGTTTTAATTTCTACTTTTATAAAAGATTTTGGGCAAAATTAAAGGCTAAAGTTTTACAGTTGTTTGAGAGCTTTGATGCGACGAATAGGCTGCCAGGCACGATCAAAACATCTCACACCATATTGATTCCAAAAATCCCTGGATCGTGTGCCATAAACAATTTTAGACCAATTGCTTTGATTCACGGAATTTATAAGTTGATTACGAAAGTACTAACTAACCGGAACAAGCCATGTTTAGAGTCTCTGATTTCAGATTCCCAATTTGGATTTAATAAAGGAAGAAGTATTCATGAGTTCTCATTTATTGCCTCAGAGGTGTTACACTCAATCCAATCACGAAGACAATCATGCTTCGTTTTGAAATTGGATTTCCAAAAGGCATATGATAGTTTGTCATTGAATTATATTGATAAAGTTCTCAAGAGGATGAATTTTGATGACAAATGGATTTCGTGGCTGCAAAATTGCAGGAAGCAATCTTCTACTTCTATTTTGATTAATGGAGTACCATGTCAACCAAATTCGAATTCGACGTGGTGTAAAACAAGGAGATCCATTGTCACCTTCCATATTTTTATTAGCCCTCGAGGGATTGAAACATCTATTGGATGCTAGTATTAGGGAAGGTCTATTACCAGGATTCACTATCCATGCTTCGGCAAGAGATGTGGCAATTTTGCAGTTTGCTAATGATACGATTTGCTTTTTGCTTGCAGATGTGTCTGTGCTACCTATGTTTATTCAGGTACTCCGGTGTTTTGAGCTAATTTCAGGATTAAGGATAAATTACAACAAGAGTTCTTCACTTGGGGTCAATGTTCAAGAAATTGTTTTACAATCCGGTGCAAATCTTTTAGGATGCAAAGTGGAGAGATTTCAGATTATGAAATTGGGTGACCCTCTTAGTTGGAAATGGATTCCCATTTTGACCTGGAATTCATTAGTATTAAAGTTTCAGAATAGATTAGCGAGTTCGAAAGGAAATTGCTTGTCTTCGGAGGGGGGGGGGGGGTGGTGTTAATTAAATCGATGTTGGGTTCCCTCTCAATTTATTTATTGTCACTATACAAGATGCCTGTAATGGTTACGGATAAGCTAACACAGTTGATCCAGAACTTCCTATGGAAAGGAGACCCTAATGCAAGAGGCTTGTGCAAGGTGGGTTGGAACACGATCACGTTGCCTAAAGAATTAGGAGGATTATATGTGTGGTATTTTGAATTGACCAATTGTAGCTTACTCTTGAAATGGCTTTAGAAATTGTGCGAAGCAAGTCATCATTCCTTTTGGCATGAGATTTGCGTCCATTATTATGGTTTTACGTCGTGGGCTGATTTTAAAACTTATGATACTCGGATTCTTTCCTATTTGGAAATGTGTGGCTACATCTTGTGTTCCAGTTGAGTTATTTTGGACGGTGTTCAAAAGCTAAACCCATGTGGATATTGGAAATGGAATTTCAACATCTTTTTGGCACGACAATTGGGCTGCGGACTAGCCGCTTGGCACAATATTTGCTGACTTATACCCAATGCGCAACAGGAAATTTTTCACGATTCAACAGGGGTGTGAGTTCTTGTTCGGGGAAGATCCTTTTATTAGACCATTTGGGAAGCGTAGTCTGCGAATTTCAGCCAAAGAGCGTTGTTGACAATTATTAAGATGGATCATTGAAGTGTTTTCCTCCTTCTTCAAGACCGAGGTGGTAGCTCTGTGCGATGAGGTACATAGGAGATGTATTTTGCCACAGGTTACAGATAAATTTTTATGGCTTTGTGAGGCTAATAACAAGTATTTGACTAGTTCCTTCTATCGACAATACTATCGGTTACCGAAGTGGAATTTGTCGAGAATGAACTTCAAGCTAGTTTAGGACGTGAATTTACAGCCAAAAATTAGATTCTTCGCATGGCTTATACTACATGGGGGCATACCAATGAAAGGCTTCTTAGTCAATAGAGGATGTAGGGTAGTGGATAACGATAGCTACCCATTCTGTGGTTGAACTGAAATGATGAATCATGCTTTATTTTTCTACCCATGGAGCTAGAGAATGTGGCATTAATTATTCAGATTATTCAAGATTTCGGTTACTATGCCATCTATGTGTTGGGATTTTATTGAGCTATAGCGGTCCCATTTCACCGTAGGCACCAATCGAGAGTTTTCTACGACACTATGGTATATAATTACATGGAAGCTCTGGAGCTGTCAAAATAAATTCTTCTTTGAAGGGGTTCTTGACTTGGAGGATCTACTACTTTCAAGCATTTATTTTAGTTGGTTTTTGTTTGTGTGTAAGAAGCGTAATATGGGCGTTGTAATTTTGTTTGTATTTATATCTCCTTAATGACTCCTATCATGTAATTGACTGTGTTGATCACACCTTATGACTAAAATTTTGAATAAATAAATCGCCTGGGGATGGTCATGTTGGCTGCCCTTAGGTAATTTCATTAAAAAAAATAAAGCAAAAAATAGTGTTTTTTTTGAATAAAATGGAGGCCTACTACTTTGAAAAGGGCAAGGATTCCAACTTGGTTGGCAACCCTTCTAATTCCAATTAAGAGTAGTAAGGGCTCAAAAAATTATTAAAGGTAAACAAAAAGTCAATAAAGTAAAGATTACATGACGATACGATATTTCGTACGAAAAGAAAAATCCTCCCCAACGAAAGCAGAAATGAAATCAGGGTACAAATACCACTAAGAGTCTTTGTTAGTAACCCCGTAATGAGAAAGAGCATTAGCCATTTGGTTCCCTTCTTGAGCAAAAGATATAAATATTTTATTTTCAATTATATTCGCGTATAAAAAATTACAAAAAAATTAGAAAGTTGTAATTGTTGCTACTAAGGAAAAGTCCACAATATGTTTCATGCGTAATGGTTTTTATATATGGTACCGGATATTTAATACCCTTTTTATGAGCGAGGGAGCTATTTTGAGGCATTTTTGTGACAGCCAATGCGAGGCTTCTGGGTTTTAATGCAGGGAGTCGCCACTAGAGCACGAGACTCGTTGTATGTGTGAATATACTTGGCATTACCAACTGGACAAAGGATCAAGGACTCCTTTGGGGATTGGCCTTTTTATTGCGGGAGCAGGGTCCCTATTTTATGCAATATAAGAGTCGCCACCTGGATCAACTCTTCCGTGAAATTGTTGGAATAGTTGATCCGGGTAGGATTCCTGTACCGATAAAATAGAGATTATGGTTTCGGATGAAATTATTACTTAATATTTTAATTTGGATAAAGCATATTTTTTATTATAGGAAATCCTGCATTATTTTTATAATAAGTAAAAGATATAAGTTCCGAGATACAACCTTTATGGGCCAAGCCCATGGAGCATGGCCCCAATCGGGGTTGACTTGCTTCGTATTGAGACAATAATTAAAAATGCATGGGGAAATCGATATTTGACCCTCAGTTACCTTTTTTTTCTTTAGGAAGGCTGAAAGGCCCGGTTCTAACTAGAATTGCATTTTTGCTGGTAAATTCTCATGTTTGTTTATGGGGATAACCTCAGGAAATTATATGGGAGGATTTTTAAGTGTTTTAGGAGTTTAGGGATAGCTTTATAGCTAAAAGCTAGTTTGGGAAAGGGTGTTTATACCCGTGTATAGTTTGGGGATATTTTTGTATAGGCTCGATGCTACGAGAGATTTGTAACGAGTGGACGGCTGGGAAACTTTCTATTCTTGGCAAATGTTGGTTGTTAATTTCTGTTGAAAATGGCTGGGGAAAGTTTCCTTTTGTAGGATTTTCAGAAGCGTCGATCGACACATATGGAAGTGTCGATCAACACCACTCCCGTCAGAGTAGGTTTGCTGCATCATTGGCCTAGATTCCCTATAACCGTCGATCGATAAAATAGGGAAGTGTTGATTGATGCAACTTGGGCGGTGATAGCTTTGCTGAGTCATGGTTGTAGGCTTGATGAATCAGTAGAGAAATTGATAAGTGTCTCCGTCGATCGACATAATAAGGAACCGTTGATCGATGCATATTGGGGTCCAATAAGTGTCGATCGACACTTGTCATCAGGATGTTAGAATCATGTTTCCTCGGAGGGGTTTGCAGATTAGGGAAAAATATGATCTTCATTAGTACTAGTTAGCCATTCACTGAAAAAGGTCTTAGACATCATCAGGCCTGGGATAGACCGCGCTCACAGGCTGACCCTCGCATACAACAACTTACGCCGTTGAGGTAAATCTTTTGCGTACACGAAGTGTGCGCGGTGAGTGAAATAGGGCATGTGATTTCGCAGGAATCGGTCAACATTATATGATCGACCAATTTTTGAAAAAAAATATTTTTACCCCTTCGATCAATTAATGTTTGACGAGTTTTTAAAAATCTAGAATTTAAAATCCATGTAGTGTGTTTCTTGAAATCCCTTTTTTAGGTCTGCCAGTTTTAGAAAAGCTATTTTCATGATGAAAATGCAATTTTCTGAAATTGGGACTCAATCGACATTGTAACTTTATTCTGAAAGGACAAAAATCAACTATTTTTAGACATGCGTCCATCGATTCAACTTGGGTCATATATATTTTACAGTTTTTCTACAAACAGAACACTTTGCATATTGAAATTTCTTCAATTCAGGTTTTCAGTTCAAAACAGCAGCCATGTTGCACCTTTTCACTATTTCTTTTCTCCCGATCCTTATCCTAATTTCATCTGTCATGATGTGGACAAAAATTATGACGTCTAATGATCGAAATCATGCTACTACGTCAATGTTGGTGGTTGATATCCATAGAGAGACGGTTTAAATTCCGTTCGTGGGCACTGAGGATAATTATGAACTTCCAATGAACCGAAGGTTCCACAGTGTCACCAAGGGCGAGGCTATCCCCCTTGTGCTCAAACCTACTCGTCATCTTTCTTATGTTTTGGTAAGTCCCTTAACAACTCTTTTATTCTTTGAGCTTTCTTTTAGAATGGGCATGCTTTTTAGGGATTTTAGGATGATATATACTCCGTCGAATTTTCTGCTGATTTGATATTGCTATAAACTGCATGCATATGATTTTGTAATTCTGGAACCTTAGGCTTAGCATTGATCAATGCTTCTGAATTCTTGGGAAGCGTCGATCGATGCACATAAGTGTCGATCGATGCTTCTATTTGAAAACCTATTTTTTGCATTTTTGAATGTTTTAGAACTTTTGGTAACTTGCAAATTTTTTTTCGTGACATCCTATTTCTTGTATAGTGCTACTGTTTGTGGGACTTTAGGACAACTTAATGACTATAAGCCTTATAATGTCTTGATGATCTCGTATTTTGACCATAGCTTATAAGCTTGCTCTGTTCATTCGTGCTTAATAACTATACGCGTTGCTTTGATGATAATTTGAGTGGTTTTGCTTAACGGCTATAAGCTTGCTTCGTTAGGGCGCGGACTTTTACAAGCTTGGATGGTTTTGCATAGGATAAGTGGATTAATGGCTATAAGCAAATCTTGTTTAGGTTCAATGGTTATAAGTGAAAATTTGCTTAATGACTATAAGTACAGTTTGGGTAAAATGTGAATTTTTTTATGAATTTTGCTTACTGACTATAAGCGGGATTTTAGGTAGAATGTGAATTTGTGACGATTTTTGCTTAATGACTATAAGCGGATTTTAGGTAAAATGCAAATTTTTGATGATTTTTGCTTAATTACTATAAGCAGGATTTAGGTGGGAGGTTGTTGGTTCCTGTTGGTTCCTGTTAGAGTATTTATAAGGGCAGAGGGGCGTGAATGACCCTTTTTCATGGAATTTATAGACTTGGAAAAAGTCTATGTGTATTGTGTTTGATTATGATCTGGAAGATGGATCTAGATGATAAATGTGATCCGGAAGATTTATCCGGATGATGCAACATGAATGTAGAATAGTAAAAATAAACAAATATCAAACACAAGTATTTTATATTGGTTCGGCCCTACCTACGTCCAGTCCCTAGAATTTCCTTCTTCCGAGCCGGTCTGCTAATGGATTCCTTTTGAAATGGCAGGAATGAAGCCTTACAGATTTATCTCTGGATGATGACTTCTTCTGGAAGTAGGATATACCACAAGAAGCACCAACTCCTAGCCGAGTCCTCCTGTCTTTAGTAGGATATACCACTTAGCCTTCTACCTCGAATCTAAGCTGAGTCCTACAGGGAGATCTCACACAAAGCACCTACTTCAAGTTCTGTCCCAATCTCCCAACTCACCCAAGTTGGAGATTATTACACTTTTGGTTTGCAATAAAAGGTTGGTTTTGGAGTTCCTCAAGTTTATAGTTTCACTTGGGAATCCTTACAAACAGATTTTGAATAAAGGGTTCTTGGAGGGATTATTTTAACTGATTGAATTTGTATTGCTTTGTTACTTGCTTTTGTAAGTCAATTAGTTGCCTTCTCATTTGGTGAAGAGTTCCTTTTATTGGCTTTGATCATAAATGTAGCTGTTTATGGTTAGTGAGCTTATACTTAATCTTCACCCTTGATTAGGTTGTGAGGTGGAGCTTCTGGATCCGTTGATTAGTCCGTTAGATCATATTTGCTTAAAATCTTGGGATTGGTGCTAAAAGTTGTCAGTGGTTGTTTTACTTGTCATTTTGTGATACACTAACTTTTATACCAATTGTCATATGGTGTGAGCTCCACGCGTGCCTTTATTGGTCTAGTCTAAAAGTAGTTTAGACTTTCGCTGTCCTTTGTCTGCTCTTTTTGACTTTTCTTTGAACTTTGCCAGCTGTCTTCTATTTACAAAAAGGTTCTTCGACTATTGTAGACCAAGGAGGCACAAGGAAAGCTATGTTTTATACTTTCATTAGTTATTGGATATAGGTCTTTCGGATGTCTTTTGAACTTATATGATCCGTATCTTCCTTCCAGAGATAGCTTTAATTAGTTCTTTCGGTTGCAAGTCTTAAGGACGAAAAGTTTGTTTTCTTTTCATATTTTGTCCGAATAATTTTCCTCCATTGCTGAGGTTTCTGATTTTGTTCAACAGGCAATTTTAGCTTTATTCGGATGATTCCATTTGGACTTCAAGAGAGTTTCTTACACTTGTTTTTGTTTCTTTCAAACTTGATCCAGATTGATATTAGTTTTCATTATCCAGATCATTGTTTTTCCAACAATCTCCCCTATTTGATGGAAACAAAAACTATAAGATAGTTAACTTTTAAGTTACTCCTCCATGATTTTAGTATCTAGGCTCCCCCATAATTTTGTGACTTCTACTTCTAAGTTTGTTGTAGTACAATTGCCAGATTGTACTTTAGAAGTGATTGTTTTGATAGTTAAGAGTTCTCACTTTATATATACTTCTGCTCTGAACAATAGTTAACATCATGAAGTTCAGGGTTACAAGATACAGAAATACATATAAAGAGAATCTAGCTATTACATGTTTATCTAGCTAGCTTAACTATCTCTCCGGATGGACCACTCTTCCGGACTTGCAATGTTTTTCCTTTCCCCCTTCCTTCTCCTTGACTATCTTTTTCCTCCCCCTTTTTGCTTCCATCAAGGGGGTCAATGACCATATAGGTGCATTTATCCTAAGATTTCTGCCATGCAGAGGAGTAGACAGAGTAGTCTTTATTACCTTTGGCTCGCTCATCAATAATGTGATTTACAATAGGCAGAGTCAGGTAGTAAGTATGAAGGACCCTCTAGAGCTGTTCATATGACTGTGAGACTTGAGGGAGGATGCGCAGTATCTATTCTTGGTCCTTTGGATCAAAGTAAGGGAACATGGCCTTGGTGAGGATAGTTAAGTCTTTTTGGCTCATAAACCCTGAATCCCCTCTAGACTGAACCAGATCGTGCAAGATTGGAATGAGCTGGCACTCTAGAGTATCCAGAGAAGAGGAGGGTCCGGAGATAGAAAATTTATTTATTTCGGCTTGAAGAAGAGTGATTTCATCACTAAGTCCCTTCCGGATATTGTGGATAGATTCCATCTGATCTTTAATCTCTTTGAAGATGGTTTTGTTCCACTCATTTATTGATTGTTCAATGATGGAGTTCCTTGCTTGCATTTCATCAACCATATCATAAAGAATTTTCTCTTTCAGTTGGGGGAGGATTTTGTCTATAAAATTTACAAGCATCTCCTGAGTGGCTTGCTGATCAGTCTTCATGCTGAGTAGAGTTGGTTTTAAATCCCTATCCTCCAGGAATTTTGACAAGTTTTCAAACTTGGTATCTATGTAGTCTTTAAGTTTTGTGGCTAAGGAGGACACCTTTTCTAGCACTGTTGCACAGTTATCAGAGGCTAAGTTATTTACTTGACTAGCATTGCGGTTGGATTCAGAGGTGCTTTCCTTTATTTCATTCAAGAGAGGCTTAATCTCAGAGAGGGAAGCTGCCGCCAGAGCTCTATGTGTTGGAAGTTCATAACTTGTTGCTCAATTCTGGGAAGGCAGTTCAAACTTTCTTTAATTTCACCCAATCCTTGCAGACCTCTTTATTTGACATTTGCCTCAGTAGTTCCTTTTCCACAACCTTGAGATGGGTGTAGATGGTTAGAAGGCTCTTTTTGATAAACCCCTCTTCATGGTGTTCAAGGGTTGCCTCCTAAAGGAGTTTGAGAGCTGCATTTACTGTGGATTCTGTAGAGTTTTCATCAGGAAGAGTCGCTGATTTGGTGTGAGGAGGAAAGTGTTTGTTGGAGGGTTCGAATGATTCACTATCGGATGAGCTTGATTCACTTTTGGAGCTTGAGCTGCTTCCGGAGGGGCTATTATTTGGTGATTGTGAGCCTCCAACTACTCTTTTTGCTTCACTCTTGCTTATTTCCCTTTCCTCCTGATTAGCTTCACCCGCAGGATCCACTTCAGAAGTGTGTCCCTTGGAACTCAGACTTTCTCCCTCCTCCGGAGTTGTTGCATCTAGGATTAGCACTATGGCCTTAGCTTCATTTTGATAGATTGTAGCTAAGTTATGCTTTTCAGTATCAGAAGAGGGATGAAGAAGATTAGGGGTTACCTGAGTGGTTTGTTGTATCTGATTCTCATCCCTTCATTCTTCTTCCGTGCTTCCTCTAGATGGCTGGAACTGTCCTCAACCATTTTAGCATATGCCTTTTGAGGACTTTCTTCCCCCGGCATGTTGGCATTTTCCTTAATAGCCTTCTACAATGCCTTTTCAGGACTTTTAAGGTTTATGACCTCACAGCTTGGTCCAAGCAGATTCTTCAAAAGTGGATCTGTTCTTTCAGCAAAGATGAACTCAGCTGCTTCCAAAATTTTTAAGATGGCATCTAGGGCTTGTGAATCAACAATAATAGGAGGAATCTGTGAGGATCTCAAGGTCCTTTGGTTCTTTCTTTGTTGATTTTCGTGTTTTCCATAATTACTGCTTGAATGACATCAAATTGATTGTCATCTTGCCCTACAATTTCCGTTGCTCCAGGAATATTCTTCCCTTTGCTGGACTTAGCCTTTTCTAACACAGCCTTCTCTCTATACTGGTTGGCCTCTTCATTTAACACTATCCCAGCAAGCCTTCTGCCCTTATTAGCTTTCTTTTATTATGCAGCAAGGGCTTCATCAAATGTTAGCCCTTTCCTTTGAAGCTGTTTTTGAGGAGGAGCCTCATCCTCTATTTCCTCATCATCAGCTTCTTTCTTCATCTCAGCCAAAGTTCTTTTGGCTTTCTTTCATCCAGCCTCAATTGCCTTTGCAGTGACTTTTGGTAAACCAGTAGTAAGCCCATACAATCCCTTCTTGGCTGTGACTTTTATCAATCTTCCTCTAGGTCTTGGTTGTTCAGAGCCTAGGACTTGAGTAAGAGGCAGAGTATCCTCATCAAATTCTTCAGGAACCAGTTCCATTTGCCTTTTGGCTTTGGCTTTTGTGGTTCTAGGCCTCTTGGGAATTGGGGCTTGTGCTTTCGGATCGGCTGCCTTTCTGGATTTAACTTTTCGCTTACCCCTTCTTAGCTTCGCTTTTTCTTCATCCCATTCTTCATTGAAGCGGAGGTTCAGGAAGTTCTTCTCGAGGATAGGCTTTCCATAAATTCCTTCAAATCCAGTAAGATCCACTCCTTCTGCTTGAACGATCCTCGTGATCAAGGCACCATGTGAGTTGACATGGGTCTTGAGATAATGGATGATCAAGACTGGCCAGTTTACTTCTACGTTGCTAACCCAGTGCTATAGAATACAGTTCTGGAGGGAAGAAACTGTAGTCAATGATCCTTTCCTTATCAGAATCAGCTTTGCTAGAGCATGCTGTAGGAATCTGGGTGTTCTGGGGAAGTATGTTGAGAATTTATCACTGAAATAATTCTGGTGGAGCCACAAGTTAGAGTCATACTCAATTCTGGTCTCATCCCCATCTTTTCTCAACAAAACTCTAGAATTTTTCATTTTTAGATTCTTCTCAAAGAATTTTGGGGTTAGAAGGATAATCTTTCCTTAAACCTCAGTGCTTAGGTATCAAAGTGATTATGCGCACTTAAATTTGAATAGAACTCTTTCACCATTTTAGGATTGGTTAGGCAGTTTATTTTGAGAAGATCACCCAGATTTTGATCTTCAATTAGGGTGAAGAAGGGTGGAGTTTTAAATAGTTAGTCATCTCCTAGATGATCAGTAGGAATGATAAAATTGGAGGTTTTGAGATTTAAGGGTTCAAAATCTTCTTCTTTCAAGTCAGATACTTGAAAGATGTTTTTGCTTGGTAGGATTTCGAGGGTGTTTGAGGTGTTTCTGGCTGCCATTTTTGAGTTTTTAAGAGATGATGTTTTAGGTTTGAGTTTTTATAGAGTAACAGTTAGATTGTTGCTCATGTGAAGAGGAGAAGGGATTTTGAGGGGGTTTGTATAGACTTTTTAAAGTGAGGGTATAATTGTACTCCTGACTCCGGTGTTTTTGACTAGATTGATGACATGGTAGTCAGAATTTTTAGAGAAAGGTGAATTCAGTTTACCTGGAGAATGGGAATGATTTATTTTTGAATTTACTACTGTATTTACGGCGCGTGTAACAGCCATTGGAGTTTTGAAATTCAAAAAGTACTAGTTGCCTTAATGGGCTTTTACTACCATACGTCATTGCTGTCGACTAATGTGGCAATCTTTCGAAATCTACTTTTCCACTCTTCTTTTCTTCCGGAGTGAGGATTTTATCTCAACATCCGGCTTGATTTGAGGCTTTCTTCCAGATTTTTTCTAGATTGGATTTGACATTCCAATTGATTCTCTCAGTTTTCCAAATAGATCTTTACTTAGTGGTTTAGTAAAGATATCAACTCTTTGTTTATTGGTTGGGAGATAAACCAATGCAACAACCTTTTTCATCACATGATCTTGGATGAAATGATGCCTTATGTTTACATGCTTCATCCGGCTATGAAGCACCAGATTCTTTGACACATCAATAGCACTTTTGTTGTAACATAATACATCCACACATCCGGATTGCACTCCATAATCTTCAAGTTATTGTTTGACCAATAGGAGTTGAGCAACACAGTGTCCAACTGCCAAATAATCTACTTCTATGGTGGACAGGGCAACTATAGTTTACTTTTTGCTATACCATAAGACTAAGCAGTCCCCAAGGAAATGACATCCTCCGAATGTGCTTTTTCTTGGAAGAGTATCTCTGCCATAGCCTGCATCCGTAAACCCTTGGAGAGTAAAGTCTCCATTACTAAGATACTATAACCCAACTTTAGCGGTTCCTAGGAGATATCTCAGTATCCTCTTAATAGCTTTGAGATGAGAATCCTTGGGATTTGCTTGATATCTTTCACAGTAGCATACGACATAGTGTATGTCAGGTCTGCTAGCTGTTAAGTATAGGAGTGAGCCAATCATTCCTCTGTACAGCTTTTGATCAACATCTTTTCCTTCATAGTCCTTAGATAAGACTGTGTCTGAACTCATGAGAGTAGACATTAGTTTGCTGCTATCCATTTTAAATTTTTCCAGAATCTCCTTGGAGTATTTTGATTGATTGATGAAGATCCCATCTGGACTTTGTTTGATTTGTAGGCCAAGAAAGAAGTTGAGCTCTCCCATCATGGACATTTGAAATTCCTTCTGCATTTGAGAGCTGAATTCTTTGCACATTTTCTCATCAGTGGCACCAAAAATGATATCATCCACATAGATTTGGACTAGAATAATATCATTCTTCTTCTTCTTGATGAAGAGTGTGGTATCTGCTCTACCACTAGTATATTCCTTGGATATAAGGAATGAGGTCAATCTTTCATACCAGGCTCTTGGTGCCTGCTTTAATCCATAGAGAGCTTTCTTTAGTTTGTAGACATGATCCAGATGCTTTGGATCTTCAAATCCGGGTGGTTGCTTCACATATACTTCTTCTTGAATGACACCATTTAAAAATGCACTTTTGACATCCATTTGGTATAATGTGAACCCCATGAATGATGCAAAAGCACATAAGATCTGGATTGCTTCCAGTCTTGCTACAGGAGCGAATGTTTCTTTGAAATCAATTCCTTCTTATTGATTGTAGCCTTGAGCAACTAGTCTCACCTTATTTCTTATTACTGCTCCAGATTCATCAAGTTTATTCTAGAACACCCATTTAGTACCTATAATTGTCTTTCCCTTTGGAGAGGGCACAAGATCCCATACATCATTCTTGTTAAATTGATCTAGCTCTTCCTGCATCGCCATCATCCCACTTTTATCTCCTTCAACATCTTAAAATTTCTTTAGCTCTGTGAGAGAGATAAAAGCAATGTGACTCATCATCCGATTGAGCTTTCCTCTGGTTCTAACTAGATTCTGAATGTCATCCAGAATATTCTCAATGGAATGATCTCTGTGTGTCCGGATTTCTCTTTCCAGGCCTTCATGTTGAACTTGGACTTGCTCTTCTTCAGCTTCAACTATTTCTTCATTAAAGTCAATTTCTTGTGGATTGTGATTGACTTGATATGCCCCTAGATTATAGGATTTTCCCTCTTCTTCCTCTGTGTATTTCTTGATTTGAAATGAATTAGGTATATCTTTTTCCTTCTTCTCTTCAGATTTTTCAGCTTTCGGAGCTTGATCTTCTGGAGCAAAGTTTTTCTTTCCTACAGTATTAGTTTCATTGAAATCTACATGTATAGACTCTACTACAGATTGGGTTCATTTATTGAAGACTCTGTAAGCCTTACTATGTGTTGAGTAGCTTAGGAAAATTGCTTCATCAGATTTAGGATCAAATTTTCCTAATTACTCTCTGTCATTAAGGATGTAGCATTTACATCCAAATGCTTTAAAGTATCCAATTTTCGGTTTTCTTCCCTTCTAGATTTCATATGGGGTCTTTTCTATAGTTTTTCTGATGAGAGCTCTATTTAAGATGTAGCATGCTGTGTTTACGGCCTCACCCTAGAAATATTTTGGCAAACTATTTTCACTTAGCATTGTTCTTGCCATTTCTACTATGGTCCTATTTTTTCTTTCTACCACTCCATTTTATTGAGGAGTGTGAGGGATAGAGAAGTTATGTTTAGTGCCCCCGGAGTTGCAAAAGTTAGCAAAATACTTATTTTTGAACTCCCCACCATTATCGCTCCGGATGCGTGCAATGCATATGCCCTGTTCTACTTCTATCCGGATGAATGTTTTGGAGAATTAGTTAAATGCTTCATCCTTGCTTGTTAGCAGGAGAACCCAGGTATATCAAGAATAGTCATCTACAATGACCATGGTATATTCTCTTATACCTAAGCTCAGTGGCTTAATTTGACCAAAAAGATCAATGTGTAAGAGCTCAAGTACTCTTTTGGAAGGAATGTATGATATAGAAGGGAAACTTTTCTTATGTTGTTTACCTAATTGACATGCGGTGCATAGATGAACCTTATCAAAAGCAACTTTAGGTAAACCCTCAACTAATTCCTTTTTGGCTAATTTGGACAGGAGATTCATGCTTATATGTCCCAATCTCCGGTGCTATAGCCATGATTCTTCTTCTTTAGAGACCAGGCATATATTCTTTTTATCATTTTCAATGTTTATAGAATAGACATTATTTACTCTAGGTGCATAAAGAATAAGTTGATTTGACTTACTATCATAAATTGAGTAGCCTTCGGAGTCAAATGTGACTTTTCTTCCTTTATCACGTAGTTGAGCTATGCTCAGTAGGTTGAATTGCAGTCCATCAACTAGTGAGACATCTTTAATCTTTAACCCAGATCCAATGGTTCTATGACCAATGATCTATCCCTTTTAATTGTCTCCAAAGCTTACTTTGCCTCCCTTGTTCCGGGTTAATGTGATGAAGGCCTTCTCATCACCTGTCATATGCCTTGAGCATCCACTATCAATATACCTAGTGTGTTGATCTACTGTGGATCTAAGGCATACCTACAAAATAAAACAAGTGGGTTTGGGTACCTAATCGGATTTGGGTCCTCTCGGGTTAATAACCATCTCAGGCCAAGGATAATCATCATAATAGCCATTTTTTAATCTACATGATTTAGTTATATGGCTAATTTTCCCATAAAACCTACATCCTGAAATAGGCATGATTTGTATTTACTTCTTACTAATCTTCTTCAGATCCTCCCTTCCGTAGTTGTCTTTATACCCAGCTTCCTACACACTGGTAGATGGTCCGGTATAATTCCAGAAGTTGGTTAGAGGTGCAATTTCAGCTCTTTGATTTCTTCTTTGCTTGATAGGTAGTTAGTTGTATGCTACCTTAGCCTTTCCCTTCTGAGCAGTAGTAAATCTTTGAGCTTGTGGTTGTCTTCTTACCTCATTTGTCCTTTGATGCGAGTTTCTTTAAATCCTGTTTTGAGGAGGAGAGGGATTGTCTTTTCTTGGATTCTTTGTTTTAGGTTTCTTTGTGGATGCATCCTTCAATAGGTTGACTTCTCTATCCAGTCTCGTCATATTTGCATTCAGAATCTGGACTTGATTTCTCAAAAAATTTTCTTCTGCCACATCAATATGCTTGGTTTCTCTAACCAAATTGATGTCTTACGCCATCACCTCAGCATCCTCAGCCAATTCTAGTATTGCTCTTTTTAGGGATTTGATGGCTTTTGCATTCTTCTTTACTCCCTTGATAATAATAGAAAGAGCTTTTGCAAGATCAAATTTAGAGGTAGAGTTAGAGTAAGAGTTTACCTCAGTGTTTGCAGAATCTGATTTTGATTCTTCAATTTGCACAGTTTCTTGTCTGGAAGTGTTCCTTCCGGATTGCTCTGTTTCCGGCTCTGTTAGAGCTATAAATGCACAGTTAGCAGTTTCCTATTCTTTTGTTGAGGATGAGCTGCTGCTTTCTTCACTATTGCTCCAAGTAGCAGCCATTGCCTTCTTTTTAAATTTCTTAGCTCTCTTGAGTTTGGGGCATTTCATCCTGAAGTGGCCTATTTCACCATACTTGAAACATGCAACGTCTTTCTCTGGATCTTTCTTTTCTTCAAGATTCCTTCTATGCTTGCTTCTTCCAGAGGTGCCTTCTCTTGGTCTCTGAGATTCATACCTTTTTAATCTTCTTCTATCCTTTTGTATGAATTGATTTAGCTTTTGGTCAATTGAGCGAGTTGATCTTTAGTACTCATTGACTCATCTATTTGCTCTTCCTCTCCGGATGAGCCTGATCAGGTGGATTCGGCTTTAAGAGCAATGGCCTTCTTTCGCTCTTCAGGTTTCTTTTCTTGTTGGCTGTATCTTTCCAAGGACAGTTCTTGAGTTAGAAGATTACTAATAAGTTCATCATAACTATAGAAATTTAAGTCATGAGCTTCCTCAATGGCAGTCTTTTTATTGTCCCATTCTTTGGTGAGACTCCGGAGTACTTTCTTGACCATATCTACTTATGGAATCTCCTTCCCTAGCCTCTTCATTTCATTTACTAGATTTGTGTAACTGGTGTTCATGCTGCTGATTGATTCTTTAGGCTCCATTTTGAAGGATTCAAACTTTTGTTGGAGTAGATCAAGTTTGGCCTCTCTTACTTTGGTAGTTCCTTCATAGGTTACTTGCAGCTTCTCCCTTATCTCTTTTACGATTTCACATCCGGATATCCTGTTGAATTTTGCTGCACTAATAGCACAATGAAGCTTGTTAATAGCATTTGCATTTTCATGCAGTTTTTTAAAGTCATTATCATCCTACATACTTGATGGCTTTCGGGTGGTCATACCCTCTACTTCGCAAGTAGGTTCATATGGACCATCTTTAACAACTAACCATGCTTGCATACTTTATGACTGGATGAAGTTCTTCATCCAGTTTTTCCAAAACGTGTAGTGTTCTCCGGTGAAGAGTGGAGGATGGGTAATAGACATACCCTCGGTAAGAAGTTGCGAGTTATGGAAACTCATTTTGATTTATGAATCAAAATCTATGGATCTTTAGCTCAAGATTGTTAGATCTCTAGTTTGAGCACTTACTCTAATACCACTTGTTGGTTCCTGTTAGAGTATTTATAAGGGCAGGGGGGTGAATTGCCCTTTTTCGCAGAATTTATAGACTTGGAAAAAGTCTATGTGTAGTGTGTTTGATTATGATCTGAAAGATGGATCCGGATGATAAATATGATCCAGAAGATGTATCCAGTTGATGCATATGAATGTAGAATAGTAAAAATAAACCAATATTAAACATAAGTATTTTACACTGGTTCGGCCCTGCCTACATCCAGTCCCCGAAATTTTCTTCTTTCGAGCTTGTCTACTAATGGATTCCTTTTTAACTGGCAGGAATTAAGGCTTACAGATTTGTCTTTGGATCATGACTTCTTTTGGAAGTAGGACATACCACTAGAAGCACCAACTCCTAGCTGAGTCCTCTCGTCTTTAGTTGGATATACCACTTAGCCTTCTACCTCGAATCTAAGCTGAGTCCCATAGGGAGATCTCACTCAAAGTACCTACTTTAAGTTCTATCCCAATCTCCCAACTCACCCAAGTTAGAGATTATTACACTTTTGGTTTGCAACAAAAGGTTGGTTTTGGAGTTCCTCAAGTTTATAATTTCACTTGGGAATCCTTACAAACAGATTTTGAATCAAGGATTCTTGGAGTGATTATTTTGACTGATTGAATGTGTATTGCTTTGTTACTTGCTTTTGTAAGTCAATCAGTTGCCTTATCATTTGGTGAAGAGTTCCTTTTATAGGCTTTGATAATAAATGTGGCCATTTGTGGTTGGTAAGCTTACATTTAATCTTCACCCTTGATCAGGTTGTGAGGTGAAGCTTTTGGATCCGTTGATTAGTCCATTAGACCATATTCATTTAAAATCTTGGGATTGGTGTTGAAAGTTATCAGTGATCGTTTTGCTTGTCATTTTGTGATACACTAACTTTTATACCAATTGTCATATGCGCGCCTTTATTGGTCTAGTCTAAAAGTAGTTTAGACTTTCGATGTCCTTTGTCTGCTCTTTTTGACTTTTCTTTAAACTTTGCCAGCTGTCTTCTATTTCCAAAAAGGTTCTTTGACTACTGTAGACCAAGGAGGCACAAGGAAAGCTATGTTTTATACTTTCCTTAGTTATTGGATGTAGGTCTTCCAGATGTGTCTTCCGGATGTCTTTTGAACTTATATGATCCGGATCTTCCTTCCAGAGATGGCTTCAATCAGTTCTTCCAGTTGCAAGTCTTGAGGATGAAAAGTTTGTTTTCTTTTCATATTTTGTCCGGATAATTTTCCTCCATTTCTTAGGTTTCTGATTTTGTTCAACAGGCGATCTTAGCTTTGTCCGGATACTTCCATTTGGATTTCAAGAGAGTTTCTTACACTTGTTTTTGTTTCTTTCCAACTTCATCAGGATTGATATTAGTTTTTATCATCCGGATCATTGTTTCTCCAACAGAGGTGAATCATTGATGCTTAATTACTATAAGTGAAATTTATCTTAGCTTAATAGCTATAAGCATGATTTTGATAAGGTATTTTTCTTGTCTTGCAAAGAGTCGATCATCGCGGCATGGGCAATTTCTCGGACCTCACTACTTCGTGGGGAGTTCTCTTCCCTTGGGTGAAGGGCATTTTAGAGCGCTCATGTTTCAGCACATTCTTTGAGAATCTAATTCCGGGGAAGGTTATTCGGTTCTCACATGCAGCTTTGTCTCCAATCCTGAGGAGGTGGTCTAATTCGACTCACACCTTTCATTTACCATGCAAGGAGTATACCATCACGCTGCTTCATTTTTCTGCTATCACTGGTTCGCGTTTTGATGGCTATCCATTTTAAATGTTCCATAAACATGGGCCATTATGATTTCAAGCTTGTGTTTAAGCTATTGGGGTTCACTAGTGAGAGCAAGGAGATCCCCACCAAAGATTTGTACCTTTATTGGTCGACCTAGAGAATAGGGCTCCGGTAATCGATAAGGCTCAGGAGCAATTTGCTCATTCTTTTATGTTGTATGCCTTGACCAATACTCTGTTTCCTTTTGGTTTATCGGCCTTTAATTTGAACCTTTTGGGTTCTTTAGTAAAATTAGACAAGTTCAAAGGAATGGCCTAGGGTAGAGCTGCGTTAGGGCAACTATACTTGGCCCTGGATCATTGCGCGAGGAAGCACACCTTGGAGCTGAAATCATCCAAGTATGACCTTGAGGTAAGACCAAGTGGTTCATCTTATTCATGCTTTTATCGCGTGCTAACTTTCATTTGTCTTTTTTTCAGATTTGGGGTTTCAAGAAGGGCATTCTCCCGCTGCCGTCGAAGGATTAGGTCCGTAAGGATACCCCCATATTCCCTTGTTTCCCTTCTTGGTTTGTTTCTTGGGGGAACGTTGATGCTATTGATTTCGAGAATAGGCTCAAGAAGCTCATTTTTTATGAAGTGAGTTTCTAGACTTCGTGAATCTTGTACTATATATTTTTATGGTGGTCTCTATTGACATTATGTGTTATGTGGGTCAAACATTCACCATAGGGAGTTGTTGCTGGATGGAGTGAAGTGATGGCAGCCGCTGAGAGGTAGTGCCAAAGAGACTGATTTTGGAGAGCCCTTCCTTTATGGAGTGGTGCTTAGGTGAGTGGGTAGTGCAGTGCGATAAGCCTGTGGATGAGAGATTGGTGATGCCTGGGATTCCAAGGTGGCTATTTTGGCCCTAGGTTGCTGAAGACCTTACTACTTTGAAGGGAGATGGTGAGACCATAGAGCTGTATGGCAACGAGGGTCTGTAACCTAGTTTTATAATCGAGTGCTTGCTTGATTGGCTGGAGGAGGATCATGGCCAGGTTACGTCCCAGAGGGTATGTCTTTGTGATGATGCATGCCTGCTTTTTGCACTTGCTTAGCCCTGGTCTTGCTTTCATTTTGAAGGGTAAGATAGTACGTGGTCCGTGTTCGTCAGGCAATACTCCTTCCTTCATGACAGGTCACCAAGATTACACCATCCCGACAGGGTTCCATGTTTATCGACTTAACTTGTCATTTTACTTTCCTTCTTTTGGGATGGATGATTTGACTAGAGTGGATACGACTTTTACACCTCCTAATATGACCCATGTGAGTTTGGCATTGTGATTTGTATTTTTACTCTAGTTGCGCTAATGTTTCCCGCTTTCTTTGACATGTACCAAGGGAAGATAGTGAGAGGGACGTGCATTTGCTCTTTGATTTTTAGAATATCTTGATTGGGAGCAATTACCAGATGGGGGTAAATCCTTAAAATATTATCATGATAAAAATTCATGAGTGCTTGCTTATGTATGAATGGTCCATGTGCAGGACAGGATTCGAGATTACAGGTGGAGGCGGATTAGCTTAGAGCCAGTTATCAGGTGGCCCCACCGATAGGGACTTCAGGCTATCGATAGGGACAGTATGGGTAGCCTCCTCCTATAGGGGCTTTGGAATATCAGCATGGCTAGTATGGACAGCCTACTCCCATATTTCTGCCATAGGGTTTTATACTGGGCTATTTTGGTTAGATCGGCTATCCTGAGATATCTTCACAGCTTTCGTAGACTCCGCCATTTATACCGATTCCCCCACTCATATAGTCTCTCTAGATCGTGCCACGAAAAGGAGCTTAAGAGGGAGTCGGGGACAACTGCGAGGTGCCGCGAGTACATCCGGATGACCTTGTTCATTCGGGCAATTTAGGATGATTTGATTATTAGTCACTAGTTTTTAGACCTTTATTTTTATTTTTTATGGGCCCTGCATGGTAATAGTACCCATTACATTGATGGTTGGTTTGGGCGTGCACTTGCCCCTTATTATTTTGCTTTACTTTGTGGACTTGTGGGTTCTTTGGGGCCCTGTTTATGGCTGGTTTCTTTTTCTGCTTTTGACATGCTCATTTGATTGGTTTTTCCTAAAAATGGCGATCTCTTTATATTGTTAACGCTGATGTTGCGAACCATTATTGCCTATGTTGAGCAAAGATCAAGTCGGCATGGATAGGTTCAAATCACGATTGTTGAGCTATCTTCGAGTTCTGAGTCTAAATCATTGGAATCAGCTCTAGGCTGGGAACCTTCTCAATATGCGGTACAATTATAACTTTACTTTAGATGATGCTTTTCTACAAAGTGCCGCTCGACCATGTGTTTCACTTTTATGATCAAGAGTTATGCCCACTTTATGAGGAACTTTATGCTATCATGTATATCCCCTGCACCCAAGACATCGTGGTGCCTGAATATAATGCTACTATAGAGTGAAATGACGTGAGTTTCCTGAGGCATTCTAACTATCAGAGGGCCCAAATTATTTCCACCAATCCTGAAAATCCGGGATTAACCTAGGGGTGGTGCTGGAAATATGTTCCTTTATTCCTTCTAGTCACTAAAGTTAGGAACTTGTCATGACTGTGCTGCTTATGGGTAGTTTTTTGTGAGATTCAGACAACGGGGTCTGTAATCCCCAATTAGTTTCTATAATTAGAAAAACTTTTGGGGGACTATCTCCTATGGCTATGGTTTTAGCCGTAACCTTTGCCTACATGAACTCGATTCATCTGGGTAAAGGTGATGTAGTGGGAGTCAGCAGGCTTCTCCTTCAGGTATTTGACATCTTTTCTTCTTATATATCAGTGAGCTTTCGCTGGTGCTGATGGATCTTCTTTTATGATAGATATAGTTGATGGAACACCTAAAGATTATTTAGGATCCAGTCGAGCCATACGGTTGTTATGCTCTAAAGGCTTTCTGGGGTCACAGAATGTAGTTGAGAAGGTATAGAACCAATCCTCGCGCGAATGGTTACACTTTTTATAGAAGTTGACTGAAAAGGATGTTAGGTGGACTTGCCTCTAGTGGAAGAACAACAAGGTGACTACTTAGACGATTCCTAAGGGTGTCTAGTTGTTTAGTTTAGAACGAGTATCTTATTATTTCCCAGAACGTTTGAGGCGGCAATATGGTCGGCCTCATTTCATGCCCAAGTACGTCTCTACCTCATTCATGAAGCCATGGGGGCCCTTGTGGCCTGACGAAATTCGCTCCAAGTGGAAGAGCTGCACATTGGTCGTTATGAATTACGAGCTTCCTTTTAATGAATCACTCGATGAGACATATTTATGGTGGCTCTCTGCCATAAAGGTAGCTTATACTAGAGCATGTAGGCTAGCGATTACTCACCACTACAGTCATCACACAGCAGGTCCTAGCTAATAGTTTTATGTTTTGGATTTTATAATAAGCCATGAATTTATTTCAGGCATGAATGATTTGTTTTAATGAATGTGTGTTTCTTTTAAATGCATTTCCCTTCATCTTACAGCTTCCACTTTTAATGTTCACAATTTTTACAAAGATACAAATTGTGGGATGATATCTTTATCTCCAATGACTTTTCAACGTGATTTTCCTTTATCTTATATTGACCATTCAGATATAGTAGAGTTTAAGGTTATCTTGGTTGATGGGATTGGCAAATTCATTTCTGTCCATATCCATGATTTTTATAGCTCCTTTGCTAAGAACTCTTTTTACCATGTATAGACCTTCCCAATTTGGGCAAAATTTGCCCCTGGGATCTATATGGGTGGCTTTGACTTGTTCCAACACATAGTCACCAGCTTTTAGAGTTGTGTCGGTCTTCCTTACCCTATTATTGTATGCTCAGGCCATTCGCTACTAGTATATCCTTAAGCTATCGAGGGCTTGTAGTCACTTCTCGTCGATCGAGTTGAGTGCTTCATATCGGGACCTGGACCCCTCGTCCTCGCGTAGCTTTAGTGCAAGCACTACATGGAGGGACTTGACTTAAATCTCTATGAGAAGTATAGCTTCCATGCTATATACCAATGAGTATGGCGTTTGTCTCATTGGTGTTTTGATACTAGTGTGGTAGCCCCAAAGGGTGTAAAGGAGCTGATTGGCCCAGTCTCAATAGGTGATTACCATCTTAGATAGAATTTTCCTCACTACTTTATTGGCCGCTTCTGCAGCTCTGTTTGCTTGAGGGCGATAGGGCAACAAGCGATGATGCTCGATGTAATGTCATTCAAGCAAATCCACAATTTCTCCTTAGAATTACACTCCATTGTCAGATACTATATGATGAGGCACACCATATCTCACAAAGATATGTCTTAGGATGAATTTTTCCAACTTCTTGGCGTTGATCCCTGTGTAGGAATCAACCTCCCCCATTTTGATAAATAATCCCACTATAATGAATTTATGGCCGTTGGTGGAGGGTGGCCTAATTTCTCCTACGATATCGATGCCCTAGGCCAAGAACGGCCAGTGTGTAGCTAAGTGATGTAATTCAACTAGCGGTAAATGACTAATGTTTCCATGAATTTGGCACTCATGGCATTTCTTGACCAGGCTTATGCAATTTGCTATCATGGTGAGCCAGAAGTAGCCCATTCGCTATATCTTATTGCTTTTTATAATACTATTCATGTGGGGGCCATATGATCTGATGTGAATTTCTTTCATGACTTTTGTGGCCTCTTCCTGGCTCAAACATTTGAGAAGAATTTTGCTAGAGGATATTTGGAACAATTTCCTCTTATCGAGTTTGAATTGAACGCTAACTTTCGGAGGGTAGTTCTATCGGCTTCTATAGCTTTTGCAGGGAAAGTCCCATTTTCAAGGTATTGAGATATGTCCTTATACCATGGAAGTTGATCGGTAGAGATTTACATGACCGAGGTGAGGTAGTAAGGCGTGTTGGTAACCTCCACTATTATTGGTTTCATGGGTTGTTGTTCGGGACTCTCCCACAAGGAGGCCAGAGTTACCAAGGAGTCTGCCATTTGATTTTCCTCCCTTAGCACATATCGAAATTCTCATTTTCCAAAGAGGGATGCCTTCATCTAGATTGCCTCAAGATAGGGTCGAAGAGATACCTCCCTTACTTTCCAATCACCAATGACTTGCCTAATGACTAAGGTAGAGTCCCCAATGATTTTTGCTTCTTCTACCCCTAGCTCAAGTAGGGAATTTAGGCTGAATAGGCATTCTTTATATTCAACTCCATTATTGGTTACTGGAAATTCCAATCATTTGGAGAGCAAAATTAATCATCCTCCGGGGTCGACGATGATGGCTCCTAGTCCTACCCCTTTACGGTTTATCGCCCCGTTAAAAAACATCATCCATTTCCAAGTTTTGATAGATATTATAGCTAGCTGTTTGTTTGGGAATTCAAGGTTTTCCACATAATCGGGTTCCAGGGGTTGGTTGGCTAGGAATTCAGCCACGGCTTGCCCCTTGATTACTTTCTTGGTGATGTACTCAATATTGAATTCTGATAGGAGCAGAAGGCATTAGGATAGTTTTCTTGCTAAGGAAGGTGCTTGGTAGAGGTACTTTGTGGGATCTACCTTAGCAATGGCTTGTATTTTGTAGGATTGGAAATAATGCCTGAGCTTCTTAGTTAATGATACCATGGCGGTGCAAGTCTTTTCAACTATGGTGTATCGGGTTTCATAGTCAAGGAGCTTCTTACTGAGTAGTAGATGGCATGCTCTTTCTTATCCTCATGTTTTTGGACCAACATTGCCCCTTACAGAGGTCTTTTCTATGGCTACATACAACTTGAGGGGCTTACCAGGTGTAAGAGCCAGTGGGTTGGATAGGTTTGCCTTGATTTTGTCGAAGGCTTCCTAGAATTATGGATTCCAGGTGACTAGTTTTTCTTTTCTGAGAAGTTTGAATATAGGTTCACAGACACTAGTTAACTTGGCATTGAATCTGCTGATGTATTACAGCGATCCTAGGAAGCTCCTCACCTCCTTTTTGGTTTTAAGTATCTGCTTATTGATGATTGCCTTTACCTTATCTAGATCTATCTCAATGCCATTCTGACTGACAATGTGACCTAATAGTTTACCAAAGGTTACCCCGAAGATAAATTTCTTTGGGTTTAGCCGTAGGTTGTATTTTTCTACTCAAGTGAGAAATCGATCGAGCATGGCTAGGTGCTCTTCTTGGGTTGGTGATTATACAAGCATGTTGTCCACGTATACTTTGACTTCTTTATGGATTAAGTCATGAAGTAGAGTGGTGACTGCCCTTTGGTATGTTGCTTATGTATTCTTAAGTCCAAAAGGCATAACCTTGTAACAGTATACCCCCTATTCGGTGATGAAGGTGATTTTGAATTTGTCAATGACATTCATTGATATCTGATTGTATCCCGAGAAGCCATCCATGAAGGAGAACATAGCCGCCCTAGCAGCACTATCTATTAGCACATCGATGTGACATAGGGGAAGTCATCTTTTGGCGAGGTGAGGTTGAGGTCATGGAAGTTGATGCAAACCTTGACCTTGCCATCGTTCTTTGCAACGGGCACCACGTTGGCTAGCCATTCAAGATACTCTATGACTTTTAGGAATTTGTCTTTGATTTGCTTATCAATTTCCTCTTTAACTTTCTAAGCCCATACGGGTCTTAGTCTTTGCAATTTCTATTTTATCGGTCTGATTTTAGGGTTAGTGGGGATTTTATGTTCTGCAATAGTTCTGTCAACTCTGAGCATGTCATTGTAGAACCAAACGAATGCATTTACATGCGATCTGAGTACTTTTAGTAATTTTTCTTCAAGTTTAGGACTTAAGTCATTGGAAATTGATATCATTTTATGATCACTTTCAGTTCCCAAATTTGTTTCTTTCGTTGGAGTATCATGAACACTAAAAATGTTAGATGTATGATGAGATGAATGCACGTAATCGAAAGCACAGCATAAATAAGCAAAGCCATTCATTTTATTATTATTAGAAGCATAGTACAAACTATTTAGTTCAAAAACATCAGCCACTGAAAGACAACTATCATCTTCCGAAACGGGTGCTTCTTTATCAAGATCCCTTGTACTGCTGCTGGCATTCATATCTGCTGCCTTCAACTTTCCCTTGATCATAAGTTTGGCTAGCTCGATAATCAATTTCTCTACTCCTTCATTTATTGTAGCTTTTCATGTGGTTTGCTCTCAGCCTTCTTGGCTTGAAGGTGAGTTTCCATCAGCATGGCTAGTTTTACGGTTAGTTCATCCATGTCTGGCTGTGGCAACAAGGTAATTATGATGTTACAATATTAAAAGGCATGTCAAAGATTGCATTGATCGACACATATAGATTGTGTTGATCCACACAATTGAAAATCCTATAAATGTCACAGTTTTTCTACAAACAGAACACTCCTCACACAAAAATCCCTTCTTCCTACATTTTGTTTTGACAATAGAAGCTATGTTAGGGCTTTTCGCACTCTCTTTTCTTCCGATCTTCATTCAGTTTTCATCCTTCATGAGGTGGACAAAAATCATGACATCCCAAGATTGAACTTGTGCCCCTACCTCAATTGAGAGGTAACTATTCATGGCGAGGTGGTCCAAATTTTGTTTGTCACCATGGACGATAATTATGGCCTCCCTACGAGGAATATTTTTCGTGGCATGGACAGAGGCAATGCTATCCCCCTCGTTCTCAAACCCGAACAATACGTCTCTCGTGTTCTGGTAAATTCCTATCTTTCCTTTTCAATTTTTCTAGAACTGGTATGCTTTTAGGAATGTATATTATGTTGATTGCGCTATCATTTCTATTTTGCTGCAAATCACCTATATGACATTCTGTAATTTCGGGACTTTTAGGCTTAGCATCGATCGATGCTTTTGATTCTTCAGGATGTGTCTCGACGCTCCTTTGTATCGATCGACACTCATGTTTCCGAAAGGTTTGTTTTTTCATGATTTTGAGTGTCCTAAAGCTTTCTGTAGTCTGTGATGCTATGTTGTACGTATCCTGCTACTATTTTTTGGGAAATTCGGGAACCTTTTGGGATAATTAATGACTATAAGCCTTGTGATGCCTTGGAATTCCCATATTTGATCATAGCTTAGTAGCTATAAGCTTGTCCTAGTTACTTATGCTATAAGCGTGATTTTGGTGATGAATTTATCATTAATAGCTATAAGGCATGTATCTTTAGGTAGCTTGATGAATTTTTGCTTAGTGACTATAAGCGGGTTTTTTTTGTAAATTTTGGTGACTTGTGCTTAATGACTATAAGCGTGACCTTAGGTGAAAGATTCTTAGATGCTTAATTACTATAAATGATTTTTTGATTTGATTGTGTTTGCTTTGCACAAAGTTGAACATTGGGGTGCGGGCAACTTTATGGATCTTATCACTTGGTGGGGAGTCCTTTCTCCTGAAGCAAAGAGGATTCTGGAGGACGCAGGTTTTAGTGCATCAATTGAAAGATTCATCCCAGTGAAACTTGTTCGATACTCTCGTGTGGTCTTATCATTGATTTTAAGGAGATGGTCGGACTCGACCCATACTTTCCATATGCCATGTGGTGAGTATACCATTACACCATTGGATTTTGCTGCCATCACCGGTTTGCATTTTGACGGGGAGATTATTCACTTCAATTATGCCATGAACATGGGCAATTATAATCCTGTACTTATACTGAAATTTTTGGGATTTTCTAGTGCTAGGACATTCCTGCCCATGACTTGCATATTTTTTTGTCGTCCTCGCGGAATAGGGCCCCTACTGGTGCTAAGGCTTGAGAGCAATGTGGTCGTTCTTTTATGTTATATGCCTTGACCAATACTCTATTCCCTGTTGGTAATTCGACCCTTAATTTGAACCTCTTGGGTTCTTTGGTAGATTTAAGAAAGTTCAAGGAAATGCCTCGGGGTAGAGCTGCGGTGGGGCAATTATACTTGGCCTTGGATCATCATGCGAGAAAGCACACTTTAGAGCTGAAATCCTTGAAACATATTCTTGAGGTAATTTGTCGGGAAATTTAGTATATATGTGTTTGTGTCATGCGTTGACTTATTTTTTCTCCTTTTGTAGATTTGGGGTTTTGAGAAGAGAAGCCTACCCTAGTCAAAAAATTCTAAGATTCGAAGAGATATTTCTTACTTCCCTCGTCTTCCTTCTTGGTTGGTCGCTTGGGGGAACTTGGATTCCGCCGAAGTTGAAAAGAGGATCAAGAACCTCACCTTTAATGAGGTAAGCCTTTGTATGTATTTTTATTCCTTTACTTTCGGCGTTCAGTAATGACACTTGTTCGCAGATTACTCAAGCTCTGTGAAGGAACACTTCTGGCTGGAGCAAAGTTATGACAACCGCTGGGGAGATGGCACCAAAATGACTGATCATGGAGAGTCCTTCTTACCTTGAGTGGTATTTGGGGGAACGGGTGATGTGGTGTGACAAGTCTCTAGGGGAGAGACTGGTGCCACCTGAGCTCCCGAGGTGGTTATTCTAGGATGAGCTGGCTGAGGAGGCTCTTGATACATTGAAGGGAGAAGGCAAGATAGTGGAGTTGTATGGCGAGGTCGGCCACTATCCTGACTTTATGGCTGAGTGTTTACTTGGCTAGCCTCTAGAGGATCAGGCCGCGTCACAAGGGTATGTCTTTGCCTTTCAATGTCCACTTTTTTATGCTTTTTTTTGAGTGCTAATTTTGTCTCGTTTTGCAAGGCAAAAGGACAAGGGGTCCACCTATGTCGGGTGAGGCTACTTCTCACATCACAGGGCACCAAGACTATTAGTTCCCTATGTGGCTGCATATCTACCAGCCTGACCTATCCGTCTATTTCCCTCCTTTTGGCGCAGGTGACCCAACCAGGGTAGATATGACTTTTACGCCTCCTCACGCGACTCATGTGAGTTTATTATGTATATTGCTAATATTCTTACCTCGTGCTAATGCCATTTGCTTTTCTTGTCAGGTGCCGAGAGAAGATAGCGAAAGGGATGGGCGTTTTCTCTTTGATTTCCAAAATATCATGCTGGGGAACAATTTTGCGATGGCGGTAAGATTGGGCAAATCTTATTTATTTCCCTTATTTTCTTGGAAAATATGCATGGATGAGCGCTCATGTGTGCATGAAATATTGATAGGGTAGGATTCAGGCAATGAATGTAGAAGGGGATCAACTCAGACCTGGCTAAAGGACGCCTACATCAATGGGGCCTTTGGGCTATGGCCAGTGTGGGCAGGCTCTTCCGACGGCATTTGCACAACATTCCCCTTACTATGGAGCGCATGGTTACATGCTTGGTTATTCGGCCTGGGCTAGTTTTACAGGGATGCCCTCTCAGTTTCCATTGCCTCCATCATCTACACCCATCCCTTCGTTTGTGCAGTAGCTTCAGACCTTACCGGGCGTAGCGGGCCAAGAGGGCATTGTAGATAGTAGCGAGGTACCGCAGGTGGACTTGGAGGCCCCCATTTATTCAAGCAACTTAGGATATGATAGTTAGGCCTCAGCTTAGCACATATATATATATATATATATATATATTATACTTTTTTGTGTAGGCCCTATGTAGCAATTTTGTCCAGTACATTCGATGTTGGATTGGGCGCGTCTTTACCCCTTTATTATTTTCTTTTTACGGATTGGTGGGTCCTTCGAGGCCCTATTTATTTTTGGATGGATGACTTATTTTATGGTCTTGGCTTGCTAGCTTGATGTTCTTTCTCTGAAGATGATCCTTTCCTTGTGCAGTTGGTATTGATCTTACGATCTATCATCGCCTTTATTGAGTGATGATCAAATTGGCATGGATAGGTTCAAGACCCAACTGATGGACTATGTCTGGATTTTGAGTCCGACTGACTGTAGTCAGCTCCAAGCGGGGTGTCTTTTCAACATGGGGCATTACTGCAATGTTATTCCAGATGACTTATTTCTATAAGGTGCAATAAGTTTGTGGGATCCTATTGACCGTATGTTCCGCTTCAACAACCAAGAGCTATATCCGCTTTATGAAGAGTTCTGTGCCATAATGGACATTTCTTACAACCAGGACGTCGTGGTACATGATTACGATGTCGCTATAGAGCAGAATGACATGGATTTCTTAAGACTTTCGGATCGTCGGAGGAATAGAATCATGTCTACGAACAACGAACAACTCGGATTGGTTTTAGGAGTTGCTTTAGAAATATGTTCTTCCATTCCTACCAGTCTTTGGAGCTATGTACCTCCCATGGCTGTGCTGCTGGTGGGAGGTTTTCTGTGTGAATCTGATAATGGGATCTGCAGTCCTCAATTAGTCTCCGTGATTCGAAAAACTCTAGAGGGATCATCACCTAAGGTCGTGGTCCTAGCTGAGACCTTCATTTACATGGACTCCATTCATCAAGACGAGGACGTGATGGTGAGAGGGAGCAGGCTCTTCCTTCAAGTAGGTTTCATTATTATTGTCACTTGGCTTTTACTGGTAGTGGCCTATTGACAGGTTTGCATTATAGCAGGTATGGCTAATGGAGCATCTGAAGGTCATTAGAGTACCAGCTGGGTTGGCAGATTCCTATGATCCTAAGGACTTCGAGGGTCGAGGAATGCAACCGGGGTATCGTAGGAATCAGCCCTCGTGCGAATGGGTGTATTTCCTGTAGAGGCTAACTAAGAGGGATGTTAGGTGGACTTGCCCCTGGTGGAAATTGACGAGGTGACCACCCAAACTGTTCCCCAGGACGTTCAATTGCTGGGCCTGGAGAAGATATCGTACTACTTTCCAGAATGTGTGAGGCGATAATATGGCCATCCTTAGTATGTGCCTGAATATATTCATGCCCCGCCTATGCGGCCATGGGGGCCTTTGTGGATGGCCCATATCTGCACTAAGTGGGAGAATCGCACATTGGTTGTCATGAACTACGAGCATCCATTTAACAAGTTAGTTGATGAGATTTATTTAGGGTGGCTCTCTACCATCAAGGTAGCGCCTACTGGAGCAGATAGGATGGCAATATCTCGCCACTATAGTCATCACGTGGCAGGTACTAGTCACTAAGTCATGTTTTTGAGTTTTTTTTGTAATCAAGCCTTGAGTTCATTTTGGGCATGAGTGCTATGTATGTCTGTTTCATTTTGTCTCACGACCTTCACTTTTAATGTTCACGACTTTACGAAGTTGTTGACTTTTCAATGTGATTTTTCTCGGACTGGTCTTTTAAACGTGATATGCTTTGAGCTTATCCCGATTGACGGGATTTGTGAATTTGTTTCCATCTATATCCATGATTTTTTTTGGCTCCTTTACTAAGAACTCATTTTACTATGTATGGACCTTCCCAATTTGGATGAAACTTACCTCTGGGGTCGATAAGAGTGGCTTTGACCTGTTTCAACATGTGGTCACCTGCCTTAAGGGGTTTGTCGATCTTCCTTACCCGATTATTGAAGGCCCAGGCCATTTATT
The DNA here is from genome assembly GCA_947683365.1 of Euphorbia pulcherrima. Taxonomy (NCBI): domain Eukaryota; kingdom Viridiplantae; phylum Streptophyta; class Magnoliopsida; order Malpighiales; family Euphorbiaceae; genus Euphorbia; species Euphorbia pulcherrima. Next base: position 16,163,599 of record CANTUS010000003.1, on the reverse strand, counting down.
GTTGGTACATCCTCAGACTATCGAGGGCTTCTAGGTGCCTCACATCGATGGTGTAAAGCATTTCATAATATGATCTGGCCCACTCGTCCTCATGCAATTTTTGCTTGAGTGCCACACGGAGTGACTTGACTTTGATTTCTATAGGAAGGACTGCTTCCATCTTGTATACCAAAAAGAATGGAGTCTATCCTATTGGGGTTTTGATTCTAGTTTGATAGCCCTAGAGGGCGTAAGGGAGATGATCGACCCAATCTCAATAGGTAACTACCATCTTAGATAGAATCTTCTTTACGGCTTTGTTGGCTACTTCCACCGCCCCATTGGCTTGAGGGCGGTATGGTGATGATCGATGATGTTCGATGTTGTGTCATTCTAGTAATTCCATATATTCCCCCTAGAATCGCACCCCATTATAGGATACCATATGATGAGGCATGCCATATTGAGCAAAGATGCGTTTGAATGAACTTCGCCATTTTCTTTATAGTGATCCTAGTGTAGGATTCAGCTTCAACCCATTTTGAGAAGTAGTCAATAGCTACTATGATGAATTTGTGGCCATTGGTTGATGATGTTCTGATTTCTCCTATGATGTCGATGCCCTAAGCTGAGAAAGGCTAGGGCGTGGCTAGGTATTGCAGCTCAATTGGTGGCAAGTGACTGATGGTACCATGGATTTAGCAATTGTGGCACTTCTTGACTAGGCGCGTGTATTCAGGCATCATGGTCAGCCAGAAGTAACCCATTCATTGTATCTTCTTAGCTAGCATCAGTCTATTCATATAAGGACCACATGTTCCTACGTGTATTTCTTGCATGACCTTGTCAGCTTTCGCTTGTCCTAGGGATTTGATGAGGATTCTGTCAAATGGTATCCTAAATATTTCCCCCTTGATGAGCCTGAAGTGAACTGCCAACTTCCACAGGGTGGTCTTATCGATGTCTGTAGTTTCTATAGGATAGGTCCCATTTTCAAGGTGCTAAAATATGTCACCGTACCATGGTTCCTATTCATAGATTTTCCATGACCAAAGCGAGGTAGTACGGAGCGTGCTCAACTTCAACTATTATTGGTTTCATGCATTGTTGTTCAGGGTTTTCCAATACGGAAGCCAAGGTGGCTAGTGAGTTTGCCATCTAATTTTCCTCCGTTAACACATGCTGTTATGGCTAACTATTCATCTGAGAACTCAAGGTACTCAATGTAATCGGATTCTAAAGGTCGGTTGGCTAGAAATTTTGCCACAGCCCGCCCTTTTATCACTTTTCTGGTAATGTACTCAACATCGAACTCTGATAGGAGTAGCAACCATCGGGATAATTTCCCTGCCAAGGAGGGTGCTTGATAAAGGATTTCATAGGATCTACCTTTGCAATGGCCTGGATTTTATAGGACTAGAAGTAATGCCTGAGCTTCTTAGTTAACCACACCATGGCGGCACAGGTTTTCTCGACTATAGTGTATCAGGTTTTGTACTTGAAGAGTTTCTTACTGAGGTAATAGATGGCATGTTCTTTCTTATCCTCGTGTTCTTGTACTAGCATTGCCCCTACGGAGGTTTCTTCAATGGCTAGGTACAATGTAAGCAGCCTACCTAGCGTAGTTGGCTTTAGTTCCGATGGGTCAGATAAGTATGCCTTGATTTTATTGAAGGCTTCTTGGCATTGCGGATTCCAAACCACTGATAGCTGCTTCTTGAGTAGTTTAAATATGGGTTCACAGACAGTGGTCAACCTTGTGTTAACTTACTGACATATTGTAGGGACCCAAGGAAACTTCAAACTTCTTTCTCGGTCCTAGGTAGAGGCATAGCAAGGATTGCCCTCACCTTGTCAGGATCGATTTCTATGCCTCGTTGGCTAACAATGTGACCTAGCAATTTCTCGAAAGTTCAGGGCACCATCCATCAGTTATTGAACTACGACCCATCTGTGGTAATAGGCTTCGAAGGGTTCCTTAATACCTTGTCGGACCCTTTCCAAATCCTACAAGGTCATTTCTAATTTGACATTATATGCATAGTTCTCAATGAAAGAGGTACTTAGCAATTTCCAATTTAACTTGGCTGGACATTCTCATATACGAGTCTGTAGCTGGACCTCATAGGGTTGTTCGAAATAAGTTAACCCCATGCCCATGCTTATCATGATGCACAGATACCCCTCAATGTGGGCTTCAAGGGAACCTATGCCATCAAACGGTGAAATGTAGGGACGACAAAGTTAGTAGGTAGTGGCTCCGGAATCGAGAGCTCAAGTTTTTGCAGATCAGTGTATTTAGTGTTGGAGGGTCCCGTGATGTGCTTCAGCTTAGGGAGCATTTCTTTAAAATCAGAGAATTTTTTCTCAATCTCTGTAACTTTATCACCCGACTCGAAACCCGAAACTTTGGCGGCCCTCATATTATTAATAAAGGCTTCAAATTTTTTGATGAAATCCTTAGAAAGGATTATATCCTGTACGACTTTGAGCGTTGCCTTGTGGTTATCGGCCATTTTATTTCTTTGTTCTGCAAGAGTGGGATTGTCGAAATCTGCCTCCTCAGGGGCTCTTCTCTGAGGCTATTTCTTTGTGGGTACCAGCGTAGGCTATTTTTGGTGAGCTGAAACAAAAATAGGTGAGTACATGATCGTGAGCATGATGCATAAGCCTATGGGCATTTCTAGCATGGTCTTTATGGTGGAAGCATTTTTGTGCGATGTATGTGTATTGCCTTTGATGTGAGGCGGTGTTATTCTTTGTATCGCTTAATACCAGGGGTATGAGTGATGGTGGGTTCACTCCTGGAGCAGCTTTTTCTCTAGTTGCATAGCTTTATAGCAGGGGTATGCGTGATGGTGGGTGCAATCTGGGAGCGGCTTTTCTATGGGCGTATCGCTTGATACCCAAGGTATGTGCAATGGTGCCCTCTAGGAGTGGCTTTTTTTTCTATGGTCGTATCGCTTAATACCAAGGGTATGCGCAATGGTGCACTCTTAGAGCGGCTTTTTCTATGGTCGTATCACTTGATACCAAGGGTATGTGCGACGGTGCACCCTAGGAGCGACTTTTTCTATGGTTGTATCACTTAATACCAAGTGTATATGCGATGGTGCTGTCTAGGAGTGGATTTTTCTATGGTCGTATCGCCTGATACCAAGGGTATGCACGATGGTGCGCTTTAGGAGCAGCTTTTTTTTCTATAGTGCATTTGCATGGTATGATTATATCATGTCATAGATGTAAGCAAATCGTGGTTAGCGGTTCATGCGTGATGCAATGCTTGAGCAGGTCAAAATGTACTTTTTAAGTTTTCCCTTCCAACCATGTTACTCCATCGTGGTATCTTTCCTAGGTGGGTGGGGGGGGGGGGTTCTTTCCTCTATTACCAACCAAGAGTTGGCGAGGACGTACTCTCTTTTGTGATTTTAAGAAAATCATTAGGTATCCCTAGGGAAAGTTTCTAGGGTTATATTTGCTATATGCTGGGCTAAGTCTGACGGGGTTATAGTTGATGGTAACCGTGCATTATGTACTTAAGCCTAAGAACCCTAATCGAGTTCAGGAGCCCGTTTTCCACGACTACTAGATTATATTGTGCTGCCCACGACTAGTGTGTCTCAACTTCATGCCATTATATGGACTCGAGTCAAGTTCTAGAGTTATGTCATTTAGAACACCGGGGTTCTGGGTGTAGACACGTGCAGATGCAATGCAGTAACCCTAATAAATAAAAATTCAAATGACTTTCATTATTTCATCTTAAATTGATTTTGTGGAAAATAAATTATAAAAGAGTATAATCCCCAGCGGATTCACCACTGTGAGCGAGCAAACTTTTCGTGGACCCTTTTGGGTTGCCGATTGGATTAGCATGGCCAATGTGGGACTGCCGAGTTTCAATGCAGAGAGTTGCCGCTAGAGCGCGGGGCTCATTGTATGTGTGATCATACTTGGCATTTCCAACTGAATGAAGGGGTCGAGGACTCCTTTGGGGGTCAGCCTTTCCATTGCAGAAGTAGGGTCACGATTTTATATTATATTAGAGTCGCCACCCGGTTCAGCTTTACCAAGAAATTGGTGGAATAGCCGATCCGAGTAGGATTCCTATACCGATGAAAGAGAGATTCTGGTTCTGGATGAAATAGTTACTGATCATCTGAATTTGGATGAAGCATATTTTTTAAAAAGAATCTTTTGTTATTTAAATAAGCAAAAGAGATGAGTTAGGGACATACGACCTTTGCGGGCCTAACCCTTGGAGCGTGGGTCTAGAATGAATGGATTACCTCGTGGGATGGTTAAGAATGCATGATTGAAAATGACACTTCAACCCTCAGTTACCTTTTATTTATTACAGGACGACTGGAATGCCTTGTACTGACTAGGACCGCATTTGCTTTTCTTCAAGATTTCTGTGGAGATAACCTCGAGGAATTTTGCAGTGGGCTTACGAGTAGGTAGCTTTTTATCTTAAAGCTATTTCAAGTAAGGGTTTCTATACCTTGGTATAGTTTGGGATAGTTTTGCTATAGGCTATATACTACGAGGGATTTTTAAAGAAGGATTGCTCGAGAATGATTTTTCTTTTTTTTTCTTCAAATGATTCAATGTCTGGAAATGCCAGAGGTAGTTTTCTTTTATAAAATTTTTGGGTGCGTCGATCGACACAATTAGTAGTGTCGATGGACGAAATAGGTGTTGGAGTAGCTTTGCTGCTTCATTGGCCTAGATTACACTATGAGCGTTGATCGACACAATAGGGAAGCATTGATCGACGTAATTTGGACAGTGATAGCTTTGCTGAGTCATGTTTATAGGTTGGATGAGTCAGCAGAGGAATCAATACGTGGCGCCATCGATCGTCACAATGTGATCCGTAGATCGACGTAATGTAAGGTATGACATGTTTTGAATGACACTGATCTTCAGGGTGTTAGGATCTTGTTCCCCCGGAGTGTTCAGTTGTTTGGGGGTGAAACATATCTTTGTCAGTACCGGCTTGTCATTTCCTGAAAAGTTCTTATACATTATCAGGCCTTGGACAGACCATGCTCTCAGTTCAATTTATCAATCATAACACTAGTTAGTTCTTCCTCTGACTTCTAGATCTTGTTTTACTCTCTCCCTATGAATAAGATCATCTGTTTTAGCTCCTTCACTTCAAATCTCAATATCTCAGCCTTCCTCCATGTAACAATAAAAAATGGTGATATCTTATTCATAATAACTCTTATTAAAGAGTAAGTTGTTAGAATCCTCGCATCAGATTCTTTAATTTTACAACAGCCTCAAACATCCCTTGCACTAGCTCATTTGCCTTTGTAACCTTCCTCAGCACTTCCTTAGATAATAATGAGCTAACAATAGCAGCATCAACTTCATTATATATCCTCAGTGTTGGATACCCTACTCTCCCTAGCTGTATGATAGACTCTAAGAACACAACATTTGGATTAGCTTAGAGTGGTTGTTATGGGTGAGCTGGGTCCGAGGGAATCCCCTTTATGGTTGGACCCATGCGAGGTCCTTCCAGGAGAAGTGGGGATTTTGAAGTGGCTGGTTTGATCGGTGAAAGATGTGTAGTTGGAATTCTTAATGGAGAGGGTGGTGATGGTGGTGATGTTTAGTAATATTCGGTTAAGGGTATGGCATAAATAGGTGTGGGTGAGATGGGTGTTTGGACTGAGGTTGGTTGGAACTCAAACTGTTACTCTTGCGGCTCCATAGCCTAATTATTAACACCTTCAACATTCACCTTAGTAAATCGAGCTTCCAAAACTTGATCATCCAGATGAGCTATCTGCTCTTCCTTCTCACTCTCTTCTTCCTTATCCTCCAGGTCTCCTTCTTCTTCATCAAAAACTACCTTCATCTTCTTAAATAATCTTCTCTTTTTCTCCTTCCTCTCTTCCTTAGCATCATCAGCTATTACATCAACCTGCACTTTCTCCTTATCCACTACATCAAAACTCACCAATAAAACAGTTCTTCCTTCTACATTATCCTACTCTTCTTCCTCTATATCTTCAATATCTTCAATTACATCATCTATTACCCATGAGTAGATCTCCTCCTCATCTTTCTTAGCAGCTTTCTTTATTGCATTAGCTTCATCAGCTTTAGCATGGGAAACTGCTACCTCAGTGCATTCCCTAATAGCAACAGCCTTAGCCTTGATTTTCTCAGCTATCTTCTTATCTTTCGCAGCATTCACTACCTTAGCTTCATTGAGATCTTTGGTAGTTCTTGTCATCTTTTTCAGAGACAACTTCTCTCTTAGTTATCCAACTGTAGGCACATACACTGATGTAGCTATCTGTCCTTCTCCTTCCTCAGCTTACGTCTCAGTCCCTACTTCTGGAAGTTTCCTCTTTCTCATCTTTATCAAGGGAACATCCTCCCTCATCTCTTCTAGAGCAATAGCTTCTTAAATTTCTTGAGGGGAGGATTTCCTCTCAATCTAAGGGAGGACTTTCCGCAGAGTTCTAGCCCTCTTGGCTATAGGAACCTTAGTTGGCTTATTTCCTTCTTAGGCTCTTTTTTACCTCACCCTTGGCTTTACTCTGACTAGCTCCAGCCGATGCCTTTGCCACTGCATTACCAAGCTCTTGATCCTCATCTTCTGGCTTTACTAGTTTTAAAATGATATTAGCCTTGGGTCCCAGCACCCTCTTCTCTCTAGGCTTGAGCTTATGGTATTTGGTGGTAGGTTCATCATAGTGAAGTCTATGGAAATGAGTGTTATTGTAGATCTTTGACTGGATCACATTGAATTCAATTCCCAGTTTAGCTGCGTATCCCTCCATATGAAGCTCATAGGCCCTATAAATCTCTATGATGAGATGCCCATAGACCATATGCCTTGACACCTTTATCAATCTATAGAAAATAGATACAGTCCAGCTGACATGAATTCCCTTTGTGATTGCATATACTAACACTCTCTCAAACTTCAAGCAGCTACCAGTAGACCCTATCTTTGGCCGAAGACTTTTTATTAGCAGTTTATGAGCTTGCTTTACCATCTTGGTAAAGTTGAAGGGTATCAATTCACCACAATTGTAGTCAGCTGGTACTTCATAATCTACATGAACAACAATTTTCTCTTCATCTGTACTGATTCTCAGATTCACTCACTTATACTTCATGCCTTGGAGATTGGAAATTAGCTTAGGAGCCACATAAAGGTGTCTCCCTATTATCATAGTGATAAATACATTACCTCTATCATTGATGGTGTTCATTCCTTTGTAGAATCGCTCAACTATCTCTTCACAACAACCATCCAAAAGCTTGAAGAAGCCTCTGAAGTTTTGTTGTCTGGTCCACCTACCAAACTGCTCATCATTTCCAAGGCTCACCAGCTCTACCGTGTTAGGCTGGACTACCTCCATCCTCTCCTTTATGCACCATTTAGTTGGAATATAGAGGGTTCCTTCTGGAATTAAGATGGTCTCATTTTTGCCAAAGCCAAACACAAATCTAGTAGAGTGATCACGAGTAGTATGCCATACTCAATCCTTATTCTTGACAAACAGCTTTTGTGAAGATTCTATTGAGGTTAGTTTCGGGGTTTTGGATGATCCCGCCATTGAAGAGTTTAAAGAAATAAGAATAAAGGAAATTAGGGATTTGAGAAATTGTACAAGAGAATTTTGAATGCGTAAACTCCTTGTCTTCTTTCTCTTTTGTTAAATAGGCAAAATGCTTGAATTAATCCTGCAAATGCTACATGTTTGACTCACGAACACTGATCAAATTTGAACGGTGAGATGCAACAACGTTTACTGTGAAATTAATCATGGCTAAATATGTGGAGCTATAACTATTTAATGTGGAATGTCTTAAAGAATTGTTACCTCTTCTTTCAAGTTTTAATTTAAAAATAAACCGATAGTAGTTTTATTGACATGTCAAAAAAATAAAAGCGTGAATTCAAAGGATTTAACCTAAGTGCTAATAACTCAGAGTGCAAACTTTGACCAGCTCAAGAATTGATCAGCAAAAGTAGATTTCTTCAAATTGGATTAGACATTCCAGTATGTTCCTTTAGATTGTTGAATTGATCTTTTCCAAGAGGTTTTGTGAATATATCAGCTCGTTGCTCTCTAGTATGAATGCTCACACTTTTCTAAGCACTAATAAGAAGTTCCTAATTTATCGGGCGTTGTCAATGCCTCTAAACATATAGAAAACCGAAAACCACAAGTATACGGTTGTGATGTAGTTTTATAAAGATTATTGATCCCACGAGGAAACATGTTGAATATATTTAGTCCTTTAATTATATTCGAATTGCGAACGCATAAAATGTAGGATGTGAGATTTGACAGACATAAATATAAAATATGAAAACATAACAATACATGCAAAGCAATGAAGTTGAAAATAGTTTACCCCGGTTCTTATATTTTTCCTACTTATTTACGTGCACAAAATAACATCGAATTCCCCTTTTACAATCTAGTTGTTCCCTTTATGCATGCATATAAATCCAAACACCAAATATTCTATACTTACTATGGATGGCTCTCACATAGACTATAACCATGCAAAATATAGAAGAATATATCCAAGTAATATTATGCTCTGTCTATACTGGTCAAGAATATTATTAAAGCGCCAATTTATTGAATAAACACTTGGACAATATGCCCCCACTTTTGATATAAGAAAAATTATGACAAGCATAGTTTTAATCTATAAACATACATAAAATGAATTACAATATAAAAAATACCGCATATCATAATTCAATCATAAAAGATAGTAAGCAAAATTAGGAATGAAAGGTGATATGAAACAAAATCAAGAATTAAGTTAGATATGATAAACTTAGTAATGAGTTAAGGTAAGATCGAACTGCTTGCTTAATTGGTGTGTCAAGCCTCGAATAATGGCCCACCAATTTGAAAACCCAAAAAAGGCAGAATAGGCAAAACTTAGGGCAGCCTGATGATTCAAAAACCCGAAAAGGGCAGGTTATGCAAAAATTAAGGCTAAATGAAGTCTGTTGGACCTGTGCGAGGGATTAAGCAAAAATTAAGACTAAATAGTTAAGAGTTATTATCTATAAAACCATAACTGGGTAGTTAGCAATAGGATACTTATTATTTGTAATTGTTAGAAACATTTGTAACTAATTTGAGTTCATAAAATAAAAGTGTCATTCTTGCTAAATTCTTGTATGGATGTAATAATGAATGTATTCTGATGTGAAAGTGATTGACTCGTAAGTTGGCATGTGTTTCATTTTTCTATTCGCACCTTATATCTCATTCCATACTTAGACTCAATGTAAATAAAAATAAAAATAAAAAACGTAAAACGAAATATTTCCAAAAAGGCAAAATATTCGATAGACTAAAAAAAGTAAGGTCTATGAAAAGGTCGGAAAATTAGTCCACTAGATTAAAACCCCGAAAAGGGCGGTCCAGGAAAAAATTAGGACATATGCAGTTTGATAGTTCAGGAACACACTATACTCCCCATGAAAAAATTATAAGTGAAAATGGAAATATCATATAAAAAATCTAGCATGAATACATCAAACTTCAGATTATGCGCCTCCTCTTTACCACAAGAAGAGCGGGCCAGAAGCCTCTAGAATAATGGAAGTAGTCGCTACTAGCCGCAATTTATCTCTCCTGAGCAGGGAAGGTCCGAATCACAGCTATCCAACCCTTATACACCTCATCAATTGTCACAATCCTCTTAGCTTCATATGTCAGTCGGGCATATTTCGTACACCTCACCCACCTATCTACAAAGAGCTTAGTCTTACCAGAGGGTATACAATAGGTTTAGTCTTGCAAAATTCAGCAGAGATATTCTGAACTTACCTGTATTATCTACAAAACTTAGATGAGAATATGATGTCGCCATTTATAATCCGAGCAACTGCACTACACCCAGTGATATCTCTAGCAAAATGAAAGAAATTTTCCAATAGGGGCAAACCCAGCAAATCTGGTTCTCAGCATAAGCGTACAAAATAGGGGTCCACTTAGCCAATGATAACGTATGATGACATGATGTGGTAAAAGCAGGCTCTAAGAAGTTGGATGGGTTTGACTATCCCTCATGGTGGGTTCTTCAAAGCCCAATTCTCCAGAACCCATACCTATAAGAAAGCATTTATCAGTATTTGAAAGTCATAAGAAGTGATGAATTTGTCAAGGAAAATTACCTGCAGTAGTGTAAAGTGGTCCCTTGATGGGCTTTAATCTCTAAAAATAGCATCCAAATGAATAAGGGTCTTAGCTAGAGCAAAAGTAGTTGGGGAAGCCCCATCAGCCATCTGTGATATCAAGGAAATCAGTCGGAAAGGCACCATAGTCTCACCTAACCCACACATGTACTCACTTAATATCAGTATGACAATAATAAAAGGCTAAGTTGGATGGGCTTTAGAATTACTTCGAGATAGCTATGGTGTTGCATAGGAAAGTCTGTTGGGCAGCAGGAAATCCTTAATTAAAATCCTAAAGCGTTAAACGGAGCGTATCCTGAAACGAGCTGAATTTGGGGCATGAGACAAGAAATCCTCAAGAAAATCAAGTCTGAAAATGTGCTCTAAATCCCTCTCTAAACCAAAAACATATTTGGGAATTGCTATCTTCACTCGTCGAGGAGTAACACTGAACTCTTCAAACATCATGCAAAGTTTCATGGTACCCGAGTGAAACACCTAGTCAATTGGATCCCATAACATGCAAACCACTCCAAGAAGCCTAGAATTCACAGAATCATTAATATAGTACCTAATGTTCCACAACCCGAATGGTTTTAGCTCTTTCCAATCTTGATCATTCAGATGTTTCAGAAATTGTCTCAATTCCACACTATAGAAGCCCACTATTTGGTTGGATTTGAAAAAATGAAGAAAATTACAGACTGTTGGAGTCGATACCGGTATCGTTATTAGCGAGGATGGTACCGTTATCCCTTTGCTCCCACCACTATCTATACTATTAAGCCATGGAATTTTGTAATAGGGGTACCGATATTATTAGTCAAATCAGTTAATTCTACTAAAAAAGCTTAGAAAATTGACAAAGAATGTGCAAAAGTGGGTTTTTATATACATTGGGTCAAAATTTTGTACAATAGTGATGTATCAAAAGTTCCAAAAGAAGTACAAAATACAAAAAGAAATGCCTAATTTACTTAGAGCCATGAACAAAGAAGGAATCACTAGAATTTGACTCCTCGGATCCCTCAGGCTCCTCCACCGCTACTCTTGCCGCGGGTTTGCTAAATCACTTTGAGCAGAGGTTCCTCAGACGCTCTACATCAGATGCCTCGGCCCTCGCAGTGGCACGCCTTGCCTTCCCCTCAGCCATGGCCAATCTCTCGACCATCTCTTCCAAAGCCGACTACATAAATCACACAAACCATACATCATTTATTATATAATCATCCGTGCATCATGCATAATATCATTTAAAGGGTTTGGGTGCTTTACCTCCACAAGGTGTCGCTGAGTGGAAAAAACATAACCTAAAGACTGGTAGCTCCTAGCTAGCTACTCTGCCGCAGCTTGAGGCACCTATAAATCAAAACTAAAATCAAAATCCAGCACAAGTTTAAAACTAAGAGAATAAAAAGGAAGGATCTCACATGTGTAGTGTCAGCTGCTGCAAACTCTAGCTGATGAGCAGATGGAGGAAGCTCTCGAGTCACCTGTCGACCAACTCCTATCATGATGATGAAACTGGTGACTAGGGTTGTCTGGATGCGATCCTCGACCATCTGTGCCTGATAAGCAAGTGGATCTACAGGCACCTAATCAGCAAGAGGCACCACCTATACTATAGGGATAGTACCGTTGTGTCCCGAAGCCCTTCCTCTCTTGCAAGAGGGAGCCTATTACAAAGTAATGTCAGCTGAAGAAAAGAATTAAGTAGGGTAAATCATAAATCATAAGTCATAAATTTATACTTGAGGCATGGGAAGAGTGTCAGGAAAAGGGATCAAACCCGACATGAAGTTCATATAAGTCCCTATAGCAGTATCCACACAATAGCCTCTGCCATCCCACCAAGGATCTTGGTCCTTCTCATCCATTAGATGTTGGTAAAATAAATCAGTCGATGGATCAGAAGGAACCACCCTCTCAGCAACGAAGGCTAGGGTCCTGAAGCCTCTCACTCTCTCGCCCAAGTACCACTCCAGGCATATGGGACACTCGAGTATAAAGCATTGGTCAACATACAGCTCTCAAATAGCTACGACCAGATCCCAATGGCTAGAGCCCTCCCATGGCTCCTGATGAAGCTGAAAAGGATAAAAAGTCAAGGTAAAATTCCTTAAACTTTGTTTCAATATAGTTTTTAGTAATTACAATTCAAATTTTATAGATACCTGATCAAGAGTGAGGTCACTCAAGTAGCCCCAAAGGGAAGTTGTATCCCTCCATACCTTCTTCTAGGATTGAGTCCAACTAAAGAGAATAGATGCTCCATCAGCTATCTCACCCGCTAAATCAGGTGAAGGAGTGACCTTGTACTTAAAGGCCAAACTTGCAAAATTCAAAGTGTTTCAGTCCCACAAGTATCATCAAAGAAGTAAAAGCACAAAGATCAAGTTAGAAGAATACCTGAAGGAAGAAGTAACCTCCCTTCAGCTTTTTCAGGTCTCCACGTATGCTAGCATTGAGGCTAAAATAAAGCTAACCAAGCGTCGCTTAATACTAATTTAGCTTGGGGACCCAGGTTAGATCCACTAAAGCTGAAGGGAGCATGTAGTGTGTGTGACTCGATCTTCATGGAAAGAGGACTATAGTAAGCAACCGATGAGAAAGGCCCTGATACACTACCTCCTCAAGGTAGTGGTCAAATCATGTTATGCCAGCAAGTGATCTGTAACTTGGTATACTCCAAGCGACCAGAAGTGGGCCTCATGCCTAATAGTTCGTCCATATAATCTAGGACTAGCTCCTCTAGGTGGAACCTGTCTATATAAACATCAAAGTGAATTGCATCACCTCAAAACTATAGCCTCGTCACTGCTGCCATGTCTGATGGGGTGATCGTCATCTCCCAGCCAGTAGGTGAAAGGTGTGGGTGATGTCCGACCACCTCTCCATGAGCACTGTCAAGGCAGCAAAAGAAGTGTGGGTCTACTTTTAGTGAAGGCTCTCAACTAACTCTCTAAATCCAGCATCCACCACTCCTTGGAGAACCTCAATGTTAGTGATGAGATCCTACCACTTCCGACTGAAGGACATGGATCCCAAGTCTCTCTCATACACTCCTGTATAATGAAAAAGCCATAAAATTATAGTATCTTTTTACACAATTATACATGTTCACATGAAGTCTTATTCCAAGTAGAATTGCATTTATATAATCAAAATCTTAAAAAGTAAAAAATTGTCACCAACATCGATACGGCTATCACCGATACCTATATACTCTCCATTGATGATGGTACCGTTATCCCACAATAATAGTAGAAAGTGAATAGTTGCTGAACCATAGGGGAAAATCCAAAAAATAAAAAAATCAACTAGATCGACTTCGTGCGGCCTAGAATTTTATTCCTAAAGGTTCTATAACTGCTCGAGAGTCCCAATCGACCCTATAATCTAACCAAGCATGCATATTTTTATTTTTTCATATATCGTTCGAAGTCTCTAACCTAAGATGATGAAATTTGAAATTTAGCAATTTATAGGTCATAGATTTCATTTACTAACCGCTCTATGTGAAGTATGAGATGTATGAGCATGTCTGATGGAAGGGTCAAATGCTTGATCAAGCTCAAGATGCTTCTCCCCAGCCTTGAGACATTACACTTAGGAAATAGATAAAACTCAAAGCCTAGAGTTAGGAATAGTGTCCAAAGAAGTCCTGGTAATGTTCCTAGAAGTCTCATGGCCAACTTTGTGAAATATGGTGTCAAATGGAACGAAAAACAAGCGAGAATTGAGAAAAATCCAAATAAAGGGCGATTTGCATTTAAAGTAATAAATGAACTGATGTTTATGACAAATGGCGCTATTTATAGTTTTTGGATTTTGTTGATATTGGTACTAGTATCTAGCAAAAGTGGTACCAGTATCACCAATAATGGTACCGATGTTGTATTTCCCCAACAAAATTTTGAGCTCTTCAACATAATTCCTTACTCGATATGCATCCCCAAACAATTTGTCCACATATCCCCACAAGCAAAGCAAATGTTTTTAATCTGCAAGCAGAGATTCTTAGGGAACATTATCTATAGGTATGACATATCTAGTAGAGCTGACCTTGTTGGTCCTTATGTGTATGTATTAAAGGTCAGAGGGGGGGAGAGTGACCTCTTTTCATAGAATTTAAAGACTTATAAAAGGTCTGTGTAGTGTGTTTGAAATGATTCAGATATATTGGATTCGGATGATGCGATTATGAATTAAAATGCACTTAAAATAAAAGACTGAGTAAGTTAATTCAAACACTATGATTTATACTGGTTCGGCCCATCCTACTCGAGTCCCTGATGTTTCCTTCCTCTGAGCTTTATCCACTAGTAGGATTTGTTTAAATCGGGCAGGAATCAAGCCATTACAATTGTCTCCGGATTATAAGATATACCACCAAGCTAACTACTCTAGCTGAGTCCTTCTGGAAGTAGGATATACCACCAAGGCACCCACCTTAGCTAAGTCCTCTTCAACTAGTCTCTAGAAATTCTTCTCCGGATGTAGGATATACCACTGAGGCACTAACCTTAGCTGAGTCCTTTTCGCTTAGGATATTCCACTTAAACTCTCTAGTCTAAGCTAATCCCTTATCTCAATACTCACCCAAGTATGAGATATTACACACTTGTTTTATCAAGTGGTTGGTGTTTTGAATTCTTCAAGTTTATAACTCACTTGAGAATTCTTACAAACAGATTAGAGTGTTTAGCTCTTGGACGGATTTTTATTTATTGATTGAAATATCTTGAGATCTTAATGTAATAGCTTCTTGTAGAAATCAACCAGCACCTTGTCAACATGTGAAGCTTCCCTTTTAAAGGATTTTATCATAAATATAGCCATTGTGTACCATTGAGGTTGATCTTGAATCTTCACCATTGATAAGGTATGAGCTGGCGTTTCCCTTCATTATTGATCAGTCCATTAGACTTATAATCGACTCGTTTAAATTATTAGGATTGATGCAAAAAGTTGTCAGTATTTATTTGTTTGGCTTTTTGCTCATTGCCAAATTCTAGGTGAGCTTTGTCAGCATTATGAGCTCCACACACCTTCCAATTATTCTAGGTTAAAAAGGTAGTTTCCTTTTTCTCTTTCTAAGAGAGATATTTGTCCTTTTGTGAAAAGCATGCAAGCTGTCTCCTTTTTCATTATTGAAGGCAAAAGGAACTTTGACTTTAGGCAATACAGAGGGAAAAGGTAATTTTGAACTTTTCCCTTTTATCTCATAAGTTAAGTCTTTTGGATGTCTCTAGACTCTAACTTGTCCAGATGCTCTTCAATCAATCTGTCTCTGGATGCTGTCTTTGAAGGGTTAGAAGTTTGTTTCCTTTCCAAACTTTAGCCGGAAGCTTTTTACATGTACTTAGGGATTTGATGTCTTCATTGTGTATCCAGATGCTCTTCTTAGACTTAGAGGTTTTGTTTGCTTTAAACCTAATCTGGATTGTTCTTGATGTAAATCTTCTGGATCATTGTTTCCAACAATCTCTCCCAATTGATAGAAACAAAAACATAAGTATAATGATTATATAAAAGATGGGTTATAAGCTAAGTATGATTCTTGATACTTAGTCATTTACAATTTTGCTCCCCCATAATTCTAGCATACTAACTCCCCCAAGATTTTTGCATTCTAGCTTCTATATTTTTTAAGTACAATTGATGGTTGTGCTTAGAAGCAATTTTTGGATAGAATTCTTCACTATATATACTTCTGCTGTTAACAATGGTTAACATTAATGAAGTTCCAGATTACAAATTATAGAAGAATATAAGTGATAAATTTTAGAACTAGCTATTACAAATTTTTACATTAGGATAGCTATTCTAACTACTACTCCTTTTCTCTCCCAGAAGCTTCACCTTCCTTGCTTTTACCTTTTTCTATGCTCTTCTCCCCCTTTTTGTTTGAATCCGCTTTACGACCATATAGGAGCAATTATCCTAGTTTCTTTTCCAGGCTCCAGAGTAGATAAAATAATCTATATTACTTGCTAGATGCTTTTCAATGATGGTGTCTACAGTTGCATGAATGAGATAAAGTGGTTTGATGATCTTTTAGAGCTATGAATAAGACTTGACAAGGTCTGGATGCATTTGAAGAGCGTGTTGCCTGTCTTCTTCTTTAGAAAATGAAAATAGGGCTTTAAGCAATATGAGCTGACATTTATACCCAAAGACCCCGGTGTTCCTAATATTTTAGATTAGATCTTGAAGAATTGGGAGGAGTTGAGTTTCTAGAAAGGCAGAGGAAGTTTTAGAAGAGGAAGGAGCAGTAAGAGTGAGTTGATTCGTTCTAGAGCATAGTTTCTAAACTTCCTCAACAATTCCTTTCCTAGCATTATGGATACTTTTGTTTAGATGTCCAAGTTCAATGTCAAAATTGCTTTGCCAATTCCCAATGTTGGTGTTGATGTCAGTTAGACCATTTTTGCAATCATGGCTAATATCTTTTGAAGATTTGGTTAGTAACTAGGGAAGATTAGTCTTGAGGAATTGTGAGAGATGCTCTTTGAATTTAGTTTGCTCATCTATGAGGGAAGTGAGTCAGAAAGAGATGTCTTTGGATGTTTCAGAGAGAGCATTGGGGATGAATTTTTCAAAGTTTTCTAACACATATTCCTTGATTTCATACTTGAGGTTAGTAGATGTTGAAGTAATGTGTCCCATTACTATTGCACAAATGTTATTAGTTCTGATTGCAGCTTGAGTCGTAACTCAATTTGCCTCTGAGATAGTTAAGGTGAGCTGAATCAGAGCCACAGTGAACTTTGATAGTGAAGTCTCAATAACTTGATCCATAGAGGTAAATTTATTTATTCTCTTTTCAATGTTTCCTACTATGGCCTTTAGCTCTCCCAACTCTGCCTTAAGATCTGGAGCCATGGATTTCTCTTTCATGAGCTTCTCCACTGATATTAATTTTATGTATATGTCCCAAACCATTGTATTGATCTTATCTTCTTTCTGCACTTCGAGAGTGGCTTGCTCTAACAGATTCAATGCCATTCTCACTTTCTCAACTCTGGTGGGTTTGGGGTTGGTGATCTTTCTCTATATTTCACTATCAGTGGAGGATTCTTCCTTAGATCCGGAGCTGCTTTTAGTTTCCTCTGATCTAGAGCTGGTGGATTCTTTTTCTTCATTCCTTTCCACTAACCTACCCGCCAGAATGGCCTCACCCTCTGAGTCCACTACATTAGTGTTCTCAGTGGGTCTAAGACCATTTCCCTCCTCTAGAGCATTAAGCTCCGAGCTAGGCTTAACTACCTTAGATGCATGTTGAGTTGCATCTAAGTTGCTTCCTTTTCTGCTATCCCATCATTTACAACAGCAATAATAGAGTTAAGATTAGAATTTGCCTTATTTATCAGTTGTTTTGTATGCTCTATCATCTTATTAATCCTTTCTTCCACTGTAGTATCCAGAAGATTAGTATTTTCCTCAATATCCCCTTCATTTGCCTTTTTGGGACTTATAGCTGTCACTTCCTTTATCTGATCAGGATCATTGGTATTGTCCTCAACGTCCTCTTCAAATGCCTTTATAGGAGTTATAGCTATAGCTGTTTCTCCCTCGATGAGAAGAAGATAAGTAGGAAGAGGATATGTTCTGTCATTGAAGATGAATAAGTCCTCTTCACTATTTCCCTCTTGTAGAGCTTGTAGATCAGAGGGAGCAATGAGAATTGAGAGAGTGGAGGAGTCTAGAGGAGTGGTCTGCTTGGTTGCTTCGAATGAGCTTTCGGGACCTTCTTTGGTAAGCTGATTTGCCTGCAAATTGTCCTTCACAGCTTCCATCATATCATTGACTATGGATCCTCTAGATGGATATTATTTGGAAGAATAGTCATTTCAGTGGACTCTACGTTCTTCCCCTTTGATCTCTTAGCGTCAGCCATTTCTTCTACTCTAGTATCCTTGGGTGAGGGTTTATGAATAGTAATTCTTGTAGCAAGCTTCTTGGGTGCCAACTTGGTTCTTTTGGCCTTAAGAACTTCACTGAAGGTTGGTCCCTTCGTTTGAAATTTTCTTTTTAGATTAGGCTCTTCTTCCTCTATCTCACTGCTCTCATTCTTAGCATTTTCAGCAATAATATCTTCCAGCATTTGAGCAGCCCCCCTTTTTCCTCTGGATCTAATAGCAGTAGCAGCAACTACTATTTGCTCAGTGGCCTCTAAGTTCTCCAGATCAACTACTATCTTATTTTTAGTTATAGCTTTAATGAGCCTTCTTCTTGGCTTTTCAAGAGTCTTATTTTTCATAATTCGAGTGAGGGTCAAAGTATCCTCCTCAACTTCATCCATAGGGTCAAGATCAATTTTCTTCTATGCCCTTGGTTTAGTGGTTCTTGCTTTTTTTGGTATCGGAGCTTCCTTAATTGAGCTTCCAACCTTTAGGACTCTACTCTTCTCCTTCTTTTCATTTCTCCGCCTTAAAGCCTTCTCTTCATCCCATGTTTTACCAAATGATA
This sequence comes from Euphorbia pulcherrima, assembly GCA_947683365.1. Lineage (NCBI taxonomy): Eukaryota > Viridiplantae > Streptophyta > Magnoliopsida > Malpighiales > Euphorbiaceae > Euphorbia > Euphorbia pulcherrima. The sequence continues at coordinate 16,144,950 of CANTUS010000003.1, read as the reverse complement.
AATTCTGGAAGTTTTTCTCCAGAATGGCTTTGCCTTCTACTGATTCCTCTACGGATAAATCAGTTAAGATTATGCTGATAAGGCCTCTGTGGGAGTATTCATGCTACCGAATGTAGCGTATTAGGAGGACTGGCATATTGATTTCTCTGCTCTCCACCCAATTTTAGAGGACACAGTGCTAGAAGGAGGATATTGTGTTTAGGGATCCCCTCTAAATGAACACAAACTTGGCCATGATAAACTAGTGTAATCTTGGAATATCTAGCCATAAGATTGAGCATTTAGCCCTAAAGGATCTCTCTAGAAGCCACATATTCAGATTGTACCTCACGGTTTATTCATCTCCGTCAGTGCACATGATTACTCCATCATTTTGTTAGATATGGTGTATGCCCTAGAGCAATTAGGGCGATATATCTTAGTTAGTTAAATTTGTATGAACAAATATTAAGGCATTTCTTTTGTTACATTGATGACTGCAAAAATATATTATGACTGGTTAAGAATATATTCATTGATGTGTTTGCAAAAGTCCATGACATAATCATAGCATGTATTGCAAGGGCATAGTGGGACTATATTGGTGAGAACTGGTTCGTGTGCAATTATGATTTGTCTAAATATCCCTAGTTATAGTATCATCAAGACTGGACATTGATGAATATGGAAAGACTAGCATATGTCATGATACCTCTTGAATTTGATTCAGAGTAGCAAATCTTCAGTACTAGAGGATGGTACCTTGGGTTAACACATGAATGTATTCAGGGAAACACATTAGAGACCGCTATGACACAACACTTGGTAATCTATATTATGTGTTAGTGTTTTATCATCTAATTACAATAGCAATACGAATATCCTTAGACCTGAGATACTAGTTACCTTGTTCAGATGTTGCTATACTTTAGGTCAGACCTAAACACTCTATAGATCAGGTGATGCAGATGATTACAGGTATAGTTGATGTATGTTTTTTGGTAAGGTGAGCAGTTAAGATGGAATCTATCACTCCATTATAACAATATAAGGAAGTTGTACCTTGGCCACTGGTTAGAAGTGACACACTCATAAACCTTTGCAGAGTACGGGTTGATAGGATGAGATCCTAGTCAACACAATAATATGGTTGAGTAGTATACTCTGGTAGCAAGACTAAATTACTAGGGTAACTATGCTACTAGTGCACTGACATTTAAATCAAGTCTAAGAAACCAGATGGTACTTAATAGTTGATAGAATGAGTGAATTGTATTCATACTATTGTAGAACCGGGATTAAGTCACATGCATGTGACGTTCTGAATATTGAGGGGTCATATACCCTTTGCTAGAGAGCCACTATTGTTGGATATGATGTATGCCCTTAAGTCAATTAGGGAGATATTGTTGGATATGATGTATGCCCTTAAGGTAATTAGGGCAATATATCTAAATTATGTAATAGTATGAATATTTTGTTTAATTAATAAAGACATTTAGTCTTTTGTTTATATCAATGTGTTTATAAATATATTATAGTTGGTCAAAATATATTCATTAATTTATGTATACAAAATTCCTTGACGTATTATAGCATTAAGTAAGAGAAATTATAATTGGACTATATTTAGTGAGACCTGCTACATGTGCAATTATGATTATGTCTAAACTATCCCTAGGCATAGTTTCATCAAGAAAGGATATTGATGAAGCAGAATGACTAGCATGTGGTCAACTTTCTTGGAAAGGGTCCAAGTAGTTAATCTCCTAAGGACTGAAGGTGGTGCCTTAAGTTTGACACATGGATATATTTGGGAGATATATTGGAGACTGCAGTAAGATAAACAATTGGTATATATATCAATGTGTTAGTGTTTATCTTCATGCAATAAGCTTTGCGAATATCCTTATACTTGAGATACTAGTTAATTTGTGTGGTAGTATTGCTATACTTTGGGTCATTCTTATGCACTCATTAATTTAGTGTGTTATGGGTGATTACAGGTACAATGACGATAGCATGTTGGTAAGCTGAGTAGTCAGAAAGAATCCATCGCTCCAGATATATTAAGGAGTTGTATCTGGCCACTTGTTGAAGTGATGATTGCCATAAACCTCTGATCAGAGTATGTGTTTGATAGAAATGGCTTCTAGTCAAACACACTATGGTAAAAGGCAATATACTTCAGTAACAAGTCAATAACTAGGATAGCTTGGAGAAACCTTGCTATTAGAGGGTTAACACTTTAACCGAACCCTACAAACTAGATGGTACTAATATTAAAGATAGGAAGGATTTCATCGCATTAGACAACTATTGCATTAACCGGGATTAAGTCATAAGCATAAGTGATGTTTCGAGTAATGGGGGATGGTAGACCCTTGCTAGAAGCGTACTACAGTCGTTTAATGTAATCGAGTTCTATTCACAAACTGGAACCTCGAGCCAATGGCTCCGTTAGAACAAGGCTTGGTTAAGCCTTAACAGCTCAATACTTCGGGATCCTATAAGGTCACACACATTGGACCTTCATCGGACTAAGTAAAGAACTAATAGATTTATTCTATTATGAAAATATAATATAAATAATAGTTGGATTATTATTTGTTTGGTTAAAAATGATTAGTTCAGTATGATAGACCAAGGAATTTATTTTTGACTGGTAACTAATTTATTAGGGTCAAAAAATAAATATTTATTTGAAAGAGATTAAAAGAGGATTTTTTTGAATGGGTTGGACCCGATAGAAAACTGTTGATGATTTTGAACAGCAAATGGACTGCGGGATTTGAGACACATTCAGTGCGTAAAATCGCGCACCGTGGGCTTGCAAGTGCCGCAATGTGACACTCATGGAAGCCCACGGGCCTGGGCTTGCCATCGCTTCCGTTAGCAGCACTGGGCAAATCCCAATGTGAGATATCTCGCAAGCTAGGCTTGCGAGCACGCTGTGCTCGTGGGCAAAACCTGCTTCGCTCTAAGCCCTGTGGGTCAGACCCATGTTTGGGATATCAGAAAAGGGGAGCAATTTTGCTCCCCTAAGCCTATAAATAGGCACTCAAGTTCTCCCTTTCAATTCGCGCCATCAGCTCAAAAGCTGAATCCCAAGTTGAGATTCGTAAAGATTAATCTCTCGGGTATTTGAGTAAGTTGTTTTTGAGAAGCGTGAATTTATTCGATCACCTCTAGTCTATATTTTTGGGTGGGGCTTCTTGAGTGGTCTAGCAACTACTCAAGGCTCCTTAGTTCTTCCACTCGGGAAAGTTTTGGTTGGTGGGGTTCGTAAGGATTCTCATAGAGGCTATCCTACACTTGGAAGCTTGTGCAAGGAGATTCTGCTAAAGCACGCTTCAACTGGTAAGTTTTCTTTCTTTCTCTTTTATTATTAGGTATTTTTCTTTAAGCATTTTTAGACTTAATAATATGCTTAGGTTGTTTTGCATGCTTAGTTTATTTTATGTGTTGGTTATAGCTTAAAGGTATAACATGCTTAGGTTATAGCTTAGAGTTATAATGTGCTTAGCATAAAATATACATGCTAGGATATAATTTAGAGTTATTGCATGCCTAGCCCTTTGCATGCTAACCTAGGTAGAGAATTATTTAGTTACGGCTTTATTTAATTTATATGCATCTATTAGGAGTTCCTGGGGACAGAGACAAAATTTTGAATTTTCGCCATGCCTGTTATGCAAGTTCAATTTGACTGTCAGTTCCTAATAGTGGTATTAGAGCCTGCCTATTTAGTGCATAATTAAGTTAGAAGCAAACTGAATATTATTTTCTATTTGAAATAATTATTGTCTATTTAATTTTTTAGAACAATGTATATGAACATGTGCTTTTCATTTCAAGGTTAGAAAATGGTTGGGAATAATTTTGAATAAGCTTGCTCAAATTACTCAAATTATACAAGTTTTAGTAATTTATTTAAATTACATGGGTTATAGATGCTTCCAATTTACACGAATTGAAAGTATGAAATTTATTAGTTCAAGAGAATCCTTTGGTCTTAAAGTTTGTGCCTGTATTTGTTCTGGCTAAGGATTGGACTTGGTGTCTACTCACTTCAAGGGCACCTCTCCTACCTGCGAACCTATATCGGTACAGCTTGAATTGACCAACCGGGGATTAAATATGGACTAATTTATTTCTAGTATATAAGATGGTACTTATATATTTTTCTATAACAAAGTAAAAATTAAATTTATTGAATAAATGCTTAAAGGAAATGCAATATAAATATAACAAATAAAAGTGTTAATTATTTTGCTTATAATCTAGGTTGATGGAATAACCATAATAAAGAGATTGAACCCACCTAAGCTTAGACCTTATAAATTAATTCTAAAATTCCCTGAATTAATACAAGTTATTATAAATATGTCCATCTGATAAAATCCTAGATTGGGTGAGACGTTTAACTCCAATAAAATCTCAAAGTATGTATATTTAGGTAAGTCATAGTCTTCCTTACTCAAATTTATAATACGGCCTCATTGGGCTATCAAAGTGCTACGCAAAGCGTTCCTTCTAGTCCATATTGATTGGTTGTAAATTTTGGGATAGGGTCTGCCTTAACTGAACTAGGCTAGTCCACCATAAAATTCGGGGCTAGGCTCAGGTCTGAGACATGTTCAAGGAGATGGTAAAATAAGAGCACGTGTGCCTTGGGTTTGGGGAACTTGAATGAATTAGCAATTGCATAGGATGCAAATGGAATGGGATTCCAACTATAACTTACTGTTGTGACTTGACTCATAAACTTGGGGGTCATAATAGACTAGTTATAGATGCTACCTACTAGGAAATTTAGCTGGGCTAAAATTCCCAGATTCAATAGAATGGGCTATTGTAAATTTTAAAGAAAATAGTCGGGCTAATGTATTTAATTAAAAGTCCTTATATTAAATACATGTACTTAAACTAATATCTAAACTCTTTTTCTATTCTTATATCTTAGGTTGAAAATGACTTCCAATGTTAATCTCCATATGTTACTTGACACCAAATTGAATGGCTCAAACTTTTCTGATTGGTTTCGAGCTGTGAGAATAATTCTCAGATCCAAGGGAAATGCCTATGTTCTAAGTATAATTTTACCTGTTGAACTTGATGTTGAAACAAGATAGATCGTGAGACTCCATGTGTATCATGTTGGGGTTCATGAATATTGAGCTTTAGAAATAATATGAGAACATGCCCTTGTAGGACATGGTTCTCCATCTCGAAGAGCTATTTTCAAAGCAGGAAAGGACAGAGATGTATGAGACCTCCAAGCTCCCTTTCGGAACTAAGATGCAGGCTGGCACCTTTGGCTCTCAGCATGTACTGAAACTGTTGGGATACCTTGAGAAGCCAAATCGATTGGGATTCGAGATGAATCATGACTTGAGCATTGACCTTGTGTTGATGTCCTTGACAAATAGTTACTCAGGCTTCATGACTAACTATTACATGAACAAGATTAATTCTACTATCCCTGAATTAATCAACATGCTGAAAATAGTAGAACCTCATATCAAGAAAGATCGGAAACCTATACTATTGGTTGAGAAAGGCAAGGCTTCTAAAAAGAAGAAGCAGGCACTAGGTCCCAAGAAAAGAATCAGCAAAAAGAAGAAAGAAAAGAAGACATCTAAGTATGTCTGCTTCTAGTGTAGGAAATTGGGACATTGGAAGAGGGATTGCAAAGCTCCTATTTTGAAGCATTTGAAGAAGAAGCTTGCAGAGGCATCTACTTCAGGTATGTTTGTAATTGAAAACTTTGCTACTTTTCCTTGTGAATCCACTTGGGTATTAGTTACTGGTTGTGGGTCTCATATCTGTACTTCTCTATAGGGACTAAGGAACAGTAGAAAACTTGCAAAAGGGGAGATGGACCTGATTGTAAGAAATGGAGCCAGAGTTAATGCATTAGCTGTAGGAAGCCTTAATCTTATTTTGCCAAGTGAACTTATTTTAGTTTTGAATAATTGTTAACTAATTCCAAGTGTTACTAAGAATATTGTATCTGTTATGTGTTTAGCAGCAGAAGGATTTAAAATTTTATTTTCGAATAATAATTATTAGATTCGTTTGAATAATGTTCTTTACGGCTATGGGATATTGAAAGGTGGCATTTATGTTCTTGATAATAAAACAGAAGTTTTTAATATAAATAATGTGAAGAAAGTTAAATTAGATAATGCGAATTCCTTCTACTTATGGCATTGTCATTTAGGCCACATAAACAAAGATCGCTTAACCAAGTTGCATATACTTGGAGACTTGGGCCGAATAGACTTGGAGTCTTATGGTGATTGCGAAGGGCCACGAGTACATTGGAACTCATACATACTGATGTGTGTGGTCCAATGAGTGTTCATGCACTAGGAGGATACTCCTACTTCATAACCTTTATTGATGATTATTCATGATACAGTTATTTATACTTAATATAGCACAAGTCAGAAAGTTTTGAAAAGTTCAAACTATTCAGGGCTGAAGTAGAGAAACAGCTTGAGAAAAGTATTAAACCACTTTAATCTGAATGAGGTGGAGAATACTTAAGTCAAGAGTTTTAGGATTATCTAAAGGAAAACGGTATAGTTCCCTAGTGGACCCGTCCTTATATGCTTTAACACAATAGAGTGTCAGAAAGGAGGAATCAAACTTTATTAGATATGGTTTGATCCATGATGAGCCATGCAGATCTCAGCAAATCCTTTTAGGGATATGCACTGGAGAGCGCGGTTTATGTTTTAAATAGAGTGCCCTCTAAATCTGTTTATTTTACATCTTATGAAACATGGAGTAATAAAAGGCCATCTCAAAGTCACTTAAGAGTATGGGGCTGTCCTACTATGGTAAAGAGGATAGCGTTAGATAAGCTAAATGACAAATCTAACAAGTGTCTGTTCATTGGGTATCCAAAGGAAATAATTGGATATTTGTTTTACCAACTCAAAGCATAGAAGGTATTTGTGTCTCGGAGTACTCAATTTTTGGAAAAGGAACACTTGTAAAATTCAGTGGGAGCAATATTGAATTGGAAGTTTGAAAGGAAGAAACATATAATCAGCTGATTGACCCCATTTTAGATACACAAGAAAGTGTGATCCAAGATCAGCCTGTCGAAACACAATCCTTGCGAAGATCAGGTCGTGTTCATAAAGGTCCCGATAGATATAGTTATCATCACTGATGATAAGGAACTGTATCTCATGGAGGATGATGAACCAAGGATATATGATGAGGAAATGAAATGCTCAAGTTCTGATAAATGGCTAAAAGTCATGAAGTCAGAAATGGATTCCATGTATGAGAACCAAGTTTGATATTTGGTTGATGCACCACTAGAGGTTAGACCAATTGGGTGTAAATGGGTCTTCAAGAAGAAGACTGACATGGACAGTAATGTAATTACTTATAAAGCCAGGTTCGTTACGAAAGGTTATAGTCAACGTGAAGGTATCGACTATGATAAAACTTTCTCACTGGTAGCCACGCTTAAATCTATAAGGATACTCCTCGCCATTATTGCTCATTATGATTATGGGATCTGGCAGATGGAAGTTAAAACAGCATTCCTGAATAGGGATTCAGACCGGGATGTGTATATGATATAACCTGAGGGTTTTACATCTTAGAATGGCTCAAAGGTATGCAAGCCATAAAGATCCATTTATTGACTTAAGCAGGCATCTAGGAGTTAGAATATAAGTTTTGATTAGACTATCCGTGAACTAGATTTCTGTCCGAACGTTAACAAGCCTTATGTTTGCAAGAAGGTTAGTGGGAGTGCAGTCATTTTCTTAGTATTGTATGTCGATGAAATTCTACTAACAAGAAACGATATTTCTCTTCTTTAAAATGTTAAAGTATGGTTATCAGGAAAATTCTTCATGAAAGACCTTGGTGAAACAGCATTTATACTAGGTATAAAGATCTATAGGGATAGATCTAAAAGGCTGTTAGTTCTTTCTCAAAGTACATATACAGACAAGGTATTGAATAGGTTCAACCTTGAGCATTTGAAGAAAGGTTATCTCCCGATGACAAAGGGGATAAATCTATCTGAGGCTGAGTGTCCGAACATAGCTCAGTAAAGAATGTTCATGAAGGATATACCCTATGCATTTATGATAGGATCTATCATGTATGTTATGATATGTACTAGGCCAAATGTCTCTCAGGGTTTTAAGAGCAGATATCAGTCATATCTTGGTGGAAAGCACTGGATGGCCATCAAGAAAATCCTTGAGTACTTGAGAAGGACTAATGATGAGTTCTTGATTTTATGGAGAAAGTGACCTCACAATTAGAGGTTACACATATGTGAGTTTTCAATCTGACAAGGATGACTTTAAGTCTCAGTCAGGTTTTGTGTATATGTTAAATGGAGGCGTGGTATGCTGGAAGAGTTCCAAGCAAGAAACTACTGTTGATTCAACCACGAAATCTAAATACATTGCTGCAAGCGAAGCAGCAAATGAAGTTGTCTGGTTAAAGGGATTTATTGGTGATCTCAGTGTGGTGCCTAAGGCTATTGATCCAATTACTTTGTATTATGATAACAATGGTGCCATAGCTCAAGCAAAGGAACCATGGTCTCATCAGAAAAATAGACATGTATCCAGAAAGTATCATATAACCAGGGAGATTGTTGATGCTAAGATAATAAGACTAGAATATATACCCACTGATCAGAACATCGCGGATGGTCTGACAAAGCAATTGACTCAAGTCAAGTATGACTAGTATGTTAAAGTATATGGATTAATACATATGGCTAATTGGCCTTAGTGCAAGTGGGAGTTTGTTGGATATGATGTATGCCCTTAAGTAATTAGGGCGACATATCTTAATTATGTAATAATATGAATATTTTGTTTAATGAATAAAGGCATTTAATCTTTTGTTTATATCAATGTGTTTATAAATATATTATAGCCGCTTAAAATATATTCATTGATGTATGTATACAAAAGTCCTTTACGTATTATAGCATGAAGTCAGAGAAATTATAGTTGGACTATATTTAGTAAGACCTGCTTCATGTGCAATTATGATTATGTCTAAACTATCCCTAGTTATAGTTTCATCAAGAAAGGATATTGATGAAGCGGAAAGACTAGGATGTGGTCAACTTTCTTGGAAATGGTCCAACTAGTTAATCTCCTAAGGACTGAAGGTGGTGCCTTAAGTTTGACACATGGATATATCTGGGAGAAATGTTAGAGACCGCCGTAAGATAAACACTGGGTATATATATCAATGTGTTAGTGTTTATCTTCACGCAATAAGCTTTGCAAATATCCTCATACTTAAGATACTAGTTACCTTGTGCCGTACTATTGCTATACTTTGGGTCATTCCTATGCACCCATTAATTTAGGATGTTACTGGTGATTACGGGTATAGTGATGACAACACGTTGGTAATTTGATTAGTCGGAAAGAATCATCACTTCGGATATATTAAGGAGTTGTTCCTAGCCACTTGTTTAAGTAATTATTGCCATAAACCTCTGATCAGAGTATGTGTTTGATAGGAATTATTTCTAGTCAAACACACTATGGTAAAAGGCAACATACTTCGGTAACAAGTCAATAACTGGGATAACTTAGAGTAACCTTGCTATTAGTGGGTTAACACTTTAACCGAACCCTATAAAACTAGATGGTACTAATATTAAAGAATGGAAGGAGTTCATCGCATTAGACAACTATTGCATTAATCGGGATTAAGTCATAAGCGTAAAAGACATTCCGAGTAATGGGGGATGGTAGACCCTTATTAGAGGCATACCACAGTCATTTAAGGTAATCGAGTTCTATTCATGGTCTAGAACCTCGAGCCAATGGTTCCATTAGAACAAGGGTTGGTTAAGCCTTAATAGCTCATTACTTTGGGATCCTATAAGGTCACACACATTGGACCTTCATCGGACTAAGTAAAGAACTAATAGATTTATTCTATTACGAAAATATAATATAAATAATATTTGGATTATTATTTGTTTGGTTAAAAATGATTAGTTCATTTTGATAGACCAAGGAATTTATTTTTGACTGTTAACTAATTAATTAGGGTCAAAAAGTGCATATATATTTGAAAGGAATTAAACGAGGATTTTCTGAATGGGTTAGTCCCGATAGAAAATTTTTGGATGATTTTAAATAGTAAATAGGTTGCGGATTTGTGCCACGTTCAGTGAGTGAAATCCCAAACTTTGGGCTTGCAAGTGCCGCATTGTAGCACTCGCAGAGGCCCATGGGGCTGGGCTTGCCAGCGCTACCTTTGGCAGCGCTGGGCAAAGCCCAGCGCGAGTTAACTCGTAAGCTAGACTTGCAAGAAATCTCGCAAGCCCAGCTCACACTATGCTCGGGGGCAGAACCCACGGGGCTCCAAGCCCCATGGGTCGGACCCGCGTGTGGGATATGCTCATCAAGAAAGGGGGAGCAATTTTGCTCCCCCAAGCCTATAAATAGGAACTCAAGTTCTCCCTTTCAATTTGTACCATCAGCTCAAAAGCTAAATCCGAAGTTGAGATTTACAAAGATTAATCTCTCGAGTATTTGAGCAAGTTCTTTTTGAGGAGCTTGAATTTATTCGAGCACCTCTAGTCTATATCTTTGGGTGGGGCTTCTTAAGTGGTCTAGCAACTACTCAAGGCTCCTTAGTTCTTCTTCTCAGTGCGGTTTTGGTTGGTGGGGTTCGTGTGGATACTCATAGAGGCTATCCCACGCTTGGAGGCTTATGCTAGGAGGTTCTAATAAAGGACTCTTCAACTAGTAAGTTTTATTTCTTTCTCTTTTATTATTAGGTCTTTTTCTTTATGCATTTTTAAACTTAATAATATGCATAAGTTCTTTTGCATGTTTTGTTTATTTTATGCTTAGGTTATATCTTATAGTTATAACATGCTTAGGTTATAGCTTAGAGTTATAACATGCTTAGGTTATAGCTAAGAGTTATAATATGCTTAGCATAAAATATACATACTAGGATATAATTTAGAATTATGGTGTGCCTAGCCCTTTGCATGCTGACCTAGGTAGAGAATTATTCTGTTAAGGCTTTATTTAATTTACGCATCTATTAGGAGTACCAGGGGATAGGGACAAAATTTTGAATTTTTGCCATGCCTGTTATGCATGTTCAATTTGACTGTCAGTTCCCAACAACTATGACCGATCAAAGTCATCAAAGTCCACAATGGTCTGGAGCTCCAAGCCAGTCAAATTCCTGAAAAGGAATTTGAGCTAGGTCAAACTTTGATTGCTTGATACTACGGGATCCTATAAGGTCACACACTTTGAGTTACGACCAAGCCATGAAAAGAATTTTTAGACTAGGTCTAATCTACAAGAGAAATAAATGGTTAGACCATTTTATTGGTTGGACCAATTTTACTAATTGGACTAGTGTACCGAAAATAATGAGAAGGCATGGGGTCCTCAGTAAGGTACTTTGTGGACTCACATGAGTGGTCCTGCGCAAGTGCTGTGGGATAGCACTTGCTGCAGGCCTGCGCGTGGACGTTAGTGCAGCACTGCACAATGCCTAGTGGGCTTGTGCAAGCAAGCTGCTAAAGTAGCCCGCTGTTTGCCGAAGCGCGCAGGCAAAGGCCTATGCTCATATGCGATGCGCACAACCCACAAGTGTGGGTTATGCGCTAGCAGGCTGGGCTTGTGCATTGGCATAGGCCTATGCGGGCACTAAAGCCCGTAAACTGCATTGTTCTGGTTGGACTGGAATTTTATTTTGGTTCTATTTCTATTAATTAGTTTTATTAAGTAAGTTTTAGTTATTCTTTTATTAATTAATCAGTTATTAAATTAATTGATTGGTTATTAATTAGTTGAATAATTATTTAATAAGAGTTGTTATTCAAGTTTAACTTTGTTTTCTATTAAATAGGAATTATTTATTCTATTAATTAGTGAATTGGATCAATTAATTGAATAAAATAATAATAAAGGAAGATGAATTTGATTCTAACTCTTTGTTATTTAGTAAATGACTAAAGGTTATGTGTATTTTATTTATGATTGGTTGAGGTTAGGGACTTTATTGTCCTTTGAATATTTCCTAACCACTATAAATAGACTCCTTCTCCTTCATTATAACACATCCTAAATTCGAAAGTCTCTCTCTTTCTCTCTTTATTCTCTTAGTTGTTCTAGTTCCTACAAGTAATCCGTCGAAAAATGTGTTTACTTAGAATAGAAAACTAAGGGAATTTCTTCTAGAATAAATCGCTAGGGAAGATGTAGCTATATTCCACTTATTTATCGGTACTCCCTTTTTTAGAAGGTTTTGGTTGGTAGTGCTCGTGTGGACTATTTAAAGAGGGTGTCTACTTTAGAGTGTGTGCAAGTAGCTGATGGGGTCATTCTACCGACATTGGGATTCATGCTTCAACTGGTACGTAATTAAATTATTATTAGGTCCTTTTTAATAAGTTTTTATGACCTAAATAATTATAGAATAGTTTATGTTGTCAATCATGCCATGCTTAGGAGACCTAGGACACTAGATTAGATTTTGAATTTCTGCTGCGCCTGTTTTACTTACTAAAACCCTTAATCTAGACCAACACATTTTTCATGTTGAGGTTATTAAATATGATGTATGCCCTTAAGGCAATTATGGCGATATATCTTAATTATGTATTGGTATGAACAACTTATTTAACTAATAAAGGCATTTAATATTTTGTTTACATTGATGTGTTCATATATATTGTGACTTGTTAAAATATATTCATTGATATCTTTGTACAAAGGTCCTTGGTATAATACATATCATGAAGTAAGAGATATTATAGTGGGTCTATGTGTAGTGAGACCTGCTTCATGTGCAATTATGATTATTTCTGAACTATCCCTAGTGATAATTTCATCAAGAAAGGATACTGATGGAGCAGTAAGACTAGCATGTGATCATTTCTCTTGGAAAGGGTCCAAGCAGTTAACCTCCTAAGACTGAAGGTGGTGCCTTTAGTTTGACACATGGATATATCTAGAAGATATATTAGAGACCGCAGTAAGATAAAAACTTGGTATATATATCAATGTGTTAGTGTTTATCTTCATGCAGTAGCTTTGCGAATATCCTCATACTTGAGATATTAGTTACCTTGTGTGGTACTATTGCTATACTTTTGGTTATACCTATTCACTCATTAATTTAGGGTGCCACGGGTGATTACGGGTGTATTGATGACAAAATATTGGTAAGCTATATAGTCGGAAAGAATCCATCGCTCCAGATATATTAAGTTGTTTTTACCTGGCCTCTTGTTGAAGTGATGATTACTATAGACCTCTAATCAAAGTATATGGTTGATAGAAATAGTTTCTAGTCAAACACATTATGGTGAAAAGTAATATACTTCGGTAATAAGCAAATAACTGGGATAGCTTGGAGCAACCTCGCTATTGGTGGTTTAACACTTTAATCAAACCCAACAAATGATATAGTACAGATATTAAAGAATGGAAGGAGTTCATCACATTGGCAACTATTGCATTAACCAGGATTAATTCATAAGCACAAATCATGTTTTGAGGAATGGAGGATGGTGGACCCTTGCTAGAGGCATACAATAGTCGTTTAAGGTAATCGAGTTCTATTCACGGTCTAGAACCTCGAGCCAATAGTTCCTATAGAACAAAGATTGGTCAAATCTTAACATCTCAATACTACGGGATCCTATAAGGTCACACATATTGAACTTTCATCGGACTGAGTAAAAAATTAATAGATTTGATCTATTACGAAAATATTAAAGGGATGGTTGAATTATTGCCTGGTTAGACTAGAGATTTTATTTATTGACCAATAACTAATTTTATTAGGGTCATATATAAATTAAAGTGTAGATTAAAATGATTAAATTATTTTATGGTTAATCTAGGAATTTATTTTGACCAGTAACTAATTTTATTAGAGTCATAAATAAATTAAAGTTTTGATTAAAATGAATAGATCATTTTATGGTTAAGCCAAGAATCTATTTTGACCAGTAACTAATTTTATTAGGGTCGCCCGGAATTTATTTTGACCAGTAACTAATTTTATTAGGGTCATAAATAAATTAAAGTGTTGATTAAAATGATTAAATCATTTTATGGTTAAGCCAAGAATTTATTTTGACCGGTAACCAATTTTATTAGGGTCATAAAATAAAATAAAGGAAAGGAGGATTAAATTTGATCTCATATTAAATTCGCATTTAATCCCGCATTAAATCCTCATTTAATATCGCAATAGATCCGCATTTAATCCCACATTAAACCCGCATTAAATTCGGGGAGCCTTTGCTTCCCCTGTATAAAGCCAGCCCATCTTCTTCATTTCCCGCACCATATCTTTCTATGAGCTCTGACTTGAGATTCTAACACATTTTCTCAATGCCAACTTAAAAGATAAAATTAAGGAGTCCCTTTGATTAATATTTCGGGTGGATTTTGGAGTGGTCTAGCAGCTACTCAAAACTCTGCGGTCCTTCCTCATTGGAAGGTTTTGGTTGGTGGGGTTCGTGTGGATACTCATTAAGGCTATCCTATACTTGGAAGTTGTGTAAGAAGGTTATGCTAAAGCATGCTTCAACTGGTAAGTCCTCTAATTCTCTTTTAATTATTAAGTCCTTTTGTTAAGAGTTGTAAGACTTAATAATTATTATGCTTAGCTTATTTTGCATGCTTAGTTCATTTTATACCTTGACTATAACCTAGAGTTATAACATGTTTAAAATAAAATATTTTTATGCTAGGATATAATTTATAATAATGGTACACATAGCCTATGCATGCTAACTCAAGTAGAGAATTAATTTAGTTAAGACTTTAATAAATTTATATCCTACTAATAGGAGTTCCTAGGGATAAGGGACAAAACTTTGAATTTTCGTCGTGCCTGTAATGCATGTTCAAATTGACTGTCAATTCCCAACAGTTGTATCTTGAGCCTGCCTATTTAGTGTATAATTAACTTAAAAGCAAACTGAATTTTATTTTCTATATGAAATAATTTAAAGTTTATTAAATTGTTTGGAACAATAGATGAACTTAGACTTTTATTTCAAATGTTAGAAAATGGATATATATAATTTTGAATAAGCCTGCTCAACTTACTCAAACTTATCAAAGACTTAATAAATTATATAAATTACATGTGTTATAGATGCTTTCAATTTACTTGAATTGAAAGAACGAAATTTATTAGTTAAGAGAATCCATGTTTTTCAAGCTTGTGCCCGTATATGTTCTTGTAAGGATTGGACAAGGTGTCTACTCCTCACATGGCACCTCTCCTACCTGGGAGTATATATCGGTGCAGCTTGAGTTAACAAAGAGGGGATTAAATATGGACTAAGTTTTTTAGTATATAAGATGGTTCTTATCTACATTTCTGTAACATAGTAAGTATTTAATTATTGAATAAAAGGTTAAAGGAAATGCAATATAAATATAACAAATAAAAATGTTAATTATGTTGCATATATATTCTAGGTTGATGGAATAATTATAATAAAGAGCTTGAACCCACCTAAGTTTAGACCTTACTTATTAATTCTAAAATTCCCTGAATTAATATAAATTATTATTTTAAGTATGTCTATCTAATAAATTCTAGATTGGGTGAAACGTTTAATACCAATAAAATCCCAAAGTAAATATATTAAGGCAAGTTATAAGTTTTCCTTACTAAAATTTATGATACGATCTTTTTCGACTATAAGGTGTTGTGCAAAGCATTCCTTTTGTCTACATCGACTGGTTATAAAAATTGTGATAGGGTCTGCCTTAATAGGAATGGGTAGTCTACCATAAAATTAGGGACTAACCGCAGGATTGAGGCACGTTCAAGAAGATGCTGATATAAGAGCACACGTCCCTAGGAATGAGGGAACTTGAATAAATTAGCAATTGCATACGATGCAAATGGAATGGAATTCCAACTACAACTTACTAATATGGCTTGACTTATAAAATTGGAGGTCGTATTAGACTAGTTATAGATGCTACCTTCTTGATATGTTAGCTAGGCTAAATCTCCCGAATTCAATAGAATGAGTTATAATAAATTTTGAAAAATGGTAGGATAAAAGTATTTAATTGAAAGTCCTTATATTAAATACATACACTATATACTAAAGTACAAACAATGCTTTTCTTTTCTTATATCTTAGCTTGAAAATGACTTCCAATATTAATCTCCATCCATTACTTGACACCAAACTGAATGGCACGAACTTTTCTGATTGGTTCCGAGCTATGAGAATCATTCCTAGAACCAAGGGAATTGTCTATACTCCAGATGAGATTTTCTTGGTAGTTACTGATGTTGAGGATCAATTAGAATATGATGTCTTGTTGAAGCACAAGAAAGATCATGAGACTACAACATGCATAATGATGGGATCCATGAATCCTAAGCTTTAGAAACAACATGAGAATATGGACTTAGAGACCATGGTTCTCCATCTTGAGGAGCTCTTTGCTGAGCGAGAAAGGACAGAAAGGTATGAGACCTTAAGACTCCTTTTTAGAACCAAGATGTAGGTTGGCACCTGTGAGCGGATGACATTTTGGATGGGCTATGAAGCCGGGCTGGAGGACCAATCCCTTGAAAATAATGGCGTGATCATGATTATGGTAGAAAATGGTTTTGCATATTTTAATGTTCAAAAGATACGAGATCAAAATCCCCATACTTAAAATAGAGTCACCACCCAATTCAGCTCAATCGAGGAAATTTTGGTATGATTTTCCCATCGGGTTGTAGACCATACCTTAAGTAGAGATTCTAAGTTCGGATGATGTTATCTATTTTACATTGACCAAGTTAAAAGTTTCATTCTTTCTTAATCGGTTTAATCCACCCTATTTATTGTGTTTTCAATTTATATATTGTGTTAGAGTGTCATCAAGCATTCAAAGCGATAAATAAGTAAATTATTACAATCATCCTAAATAAAAAGCGGAAATTAAAGAATAATTACATGGCTTTTCAAATCCTTTACATTTGTCTATACAATAAATAAAAATACCTGGAGGCCTAATATACATCTAATCCTAAATCTACTTGCATGAAAAGGTTAGCACAGATAAGACACGTTGTACGAGATATATCATACATAGTGACAGCCCCAATAGTGGGGTCCGAGGGGCAGCAGCCCCTTGTAGGGTCTAAATAGGCAGCGCCCCTGGTGGGGTCAAGGGCCAGCACCCCGGATGGGATAGAGGGGCGGTAGCCCCTCGCGGGGTTTCGGGGCAGCGCCCTGGATGGGTTTCGAGGGCAGAGCCCCGGCCTGGGGTCGAGCGAATTCATTTTCTAAATGAATTTTAGGGAAAAAAGTCCATTTTTGACACGATTATTTTAGCCATATTATTAGTGGGAATACCTCATGTTATGGGGTTTGGACTGTTTTCGGGGTATCCTGGGTTTCCGTCGTGATATTCTTCATCCTAGCTTCGGAAATTAAACTAGGTCAAAAATGAAAACAAAAATAAACATGTTGTCAAGAACCTCATACCCCTGGCGGTATGAATGAAGTCGTCGGCGGCATCAATGATGCTGTTGGTGATTTCATTTACACGGGCAGGCGAGATGACATTCTAGATACCATAAAGAAAGGGTCCCATAAGAAAATAGAGTTTTTGGGGACAAAGGAAGCCCCTAGCATTATCACTGATGTTGCTAGCAACATGAGTGATACCGCCAGTGGCTTCACTTACTTGCAGCAGCAGCAGCAATTAATGGTCAAAAAGCGACCGAAAACCCAAAACTAAGCACAAAACAACAAGTAAATAAAATAAACAACTAAAATGAAAGCCAAAGATCTATGAGACTTAGAGTTTTTACCTCGAGGCCGTGAATCCACCTCTTCGTGATCCTAATGACACCTCTGGGGAGCTTGTAATGATGATTTGGGTAGTAAGTGTGGGATTTTAGGCTTTAAATCCTATTACGGTGATTTTAACCCTTAAATCTACCTAGGTATCCGAGAGTTCAGTTAAGAAAAAATAAGAAAAGATGGATTAACTCCCCTTTTCTTACCTTTTCTATACCTTATCCCACTAGAACTAGCTAAAATTACTTAAAATCTCTCTTAGATTCCAAGTAGGGAAAGTCCAACCCTTTTTTCAGCTGCAAATGGATGTTTGTATAGGCTAAAATACAATGGAAATTGAGTTTGATCAATTATTCGGCGGGTATCAAGCAAGCATGGCAAAAAGTTATCTGCTGCAAAAACTCATACCGGCGACGGCATGGATGATACCGCGGCTTCAACTTCTGCCAGGTCTGAAAAGTAAGCATGGGCTAGCTAAAAAGGTGGAAAAAGTGGTCAATCCACCTAAAAAGGTGTTTTAGCGGGGATTTTTTTTTGTATAATTAGGGTTATTTTAAGTTTTTAAGGCTATTTAGGACTTAATTAATTTTTGGGTGGAAATCATCGGTTCGAGCATTCATCGGACGAGTTAGCAGACACGCCGAACTGAATTTTTCCAAAAATAAAATTCGTAAAGAGTTTTTTATCGGCAATAAAAATTCCAAAAAACATTTTTTTATCATGAGGAATAAAATCTGATATACGTCATCATCGTCAAGTGAGAGGGACTGTAAAATCCCGCGCTCACATGTACTAAAACTCTTGGGATACCTTTAACATATAGCTATTCACATTTTGTAACTAACTATTACAGAAGTTGAATCGATGGGATTAGAAATGAATCATGAGTTAAGTGTTGACCTAGTGTTGATGCCTTTAACATATAACTATTCACATTTTGTAACTAACTATTACAGGAACAAGATTAATTCTATGATTCATGAATTGATCAACATGCTAAAGACAGTAGAACCTCCGATCAAGAAAGATCAGAGAACACTATTGCTACTCGAGAAGGGCAAAACTTCTCAAAAGAAGAACGCACTGAGGGCCAAGAAAAGAATCAATAAGAAGAAGAAAGTGTTAGATATGATGTATGCCATTAAGGTAATTAGGGCGATATATCTTAATTATGTAATGGTACGATTAGTTTGTTTAATTAATAAAGAAATTTAAACTTTTGATTATGTTGATGTGTTTATATATATATATATATATATATATATATATATATATATATTATGACTGGTTAAAATATATTCATTGATATATGTGTACAAAAGTTGTTAACATATCATAGCATGAAGTGAGAGAAATTATAGTGGGACTATACTTAGTGAGACCTGATTCATGTATAATTATGATTATGTCTAATATCCCTAGCAATAGTTTCATCAAGAAAGGATATTGATGAAACAGAAAGGATATTCATGTGGTCAACTTTCTTGGAATGGGTCCAAGTAATTAAACTCCTAAGACTGAAGATGGCGCCTTAAGTTTGACACATGGATATATCTAAAAGATATATTGGAGACCGCAATAAGATAAATACTCAGTAAATATATCATAGTGTTAGTGTTTATCTTTATACAGTAGCTTTGCGAATATCCTCATACTTAAGATACTAGTTACCTTGGGTGGTACTATTGCTATACTTTGCGTCATTACTATACACTCATTAGTTAAGGGTGCTACGGGTGATTATGGGTATAGTGATGACAACATGTTGGTAAGCTATGTAGTCGAAAAGAATTTGTCGCGAGTTGTACTTGGCCACTTGTTGAAGTGATGATTGCTATAAACCTCTTATCAGAGTATGTGTTTGATAGAAATAGTTTCTAGTCAAACATATTATGGTAAAAAGCAATATACTTCAATAATAAGTAAAAAACTGGGATAGCTTGGAGCAACCTCGCTATTATTGGGTCAACACTTTAAACGAGCCCAACAAACCAGATGGTACTAATATTAAAGAATGGAAGGAGTTCATCGCATTGGGCGACTGTTGCATCAACCAGCATTTAGTCATGGGCACAAATGACATTTCGAGTAATAAGGGATGGTAGACCCTTGCTAGAGGTATACTACAGTCATTTAAGGTAATCGAGTTCTATCCACGGTCTAGAACATTGAGCCAATAGTTCCTATATAACAAGGATTGGTTAAGCCTTAATAGCTCAATACTCCGGGATCCTATAAGGTCACACACATTGGACTTTAATCCGACTGAGTAAAGAAGTAATAGATTTATTCTATTTGGAAAATATGACATTATAATAATTGGATTATTATTTAATTAGAACAACAATTTATTTTGATCGGTAACTAACTTTATTAGGGTCATAAATAACTTAAGACATTGGTTATAAATGATTAAATCATTTTGGATAAACCAAGAATTTATTTTGATCAGTAACTAATTTATTAGGGTAATGAAATAAATATATATTTGAAAAGGATTAAAAGGGGAATTTTACCTTGGCGAGTTAAATTAGACTGAAAGTACAAAATATATTTTGTAAGGTTCGGATGCACAAAGTGCACCAAAAGGTGCTCGAGCACTGTTGGGTAGTACTTGCAACAGCACATTAAAATGGGCTGCACATGTGCAGCCCATAAGGCACACCGTGACCTAGGCTCACGGCATGGTCGCGTACAAGGCAAGCCTTGTGGCAGGGCTTGCCTTATGGCATAAAATGTGTACAAGAGGGTCAACACGAGGATCCTTTGGATCTGCATGCATGAACCGCATGTGATAGGGTTTTCCACCCTATCCCACATCAGAAATGGGGGATCAAAATTGCTCCCCCATGCCTATAAATAGGCTTCTCCATGCCCTTTTCAAATTGCACCAAGCTCAAAGCATAGATCCTAAGTTGAGATTCCTAAAGTAAAATCTCCCGGGTCAAATTATGCAAGTTCTTTTGAGGGGCCTCAAATATCTTGAGGCACCTCTAGTTAATATTTTCGGGTGGACCTTTTGGAGTTGTCAAGCAACTACACAAGGCTCTTTAGATCATCCTCATTGTGAGGTTTTGGTTGGTGGGGTTTGTGTAAATACTCATAGAGGCTATCCTACACTTGGAGGCTTATGCAAGGAGGTTCTGCTAAAGCACGCTTCAACTAGTAAGTTTCCTTACTTTCTCTTTTAATTATTATGTCTTTTTTTTAAGCATTTTTAGACTTAATAATTATGCTTAGGTTGTTTTATATGCTTAGTTTATTTTATGCTTAGGTTATAGCTTAGTGTTATAACATGCTTAGTATAAAATAATTATGCTATGATGAATTATGGAACGCCTAGCCTATGCATGCTAACCTAGGTAGAGAATTATTTAGTTAAAGCTTTATTTAATCTATATGCAACTAATATGAGTTTCTGGGGACAAGGAACAAAATTTTGAATTTCCACCATGCCTGTTATGCATGTTCAAAGTGATTGTTAGTTCCCAACAGTGGTATCAAAGCATGCCTATTTCGTGCATAATTAAGTTAGAAGAGAACTAAATTTTATTTTCTATATGAAATGATTTAAGTTTTATTAATTGTTTGGAACAATAGATGAACTTAGGCTTTCATTTCAAGGTTAGAAAATGGTTATAGATAATTTCGAATAAGCTTGCTCAACTTACTCAAAATTTATCAAAGACTCAATAAATTATATAAGTTACACGGGTTATAGATGCTTTCAATTTACATAAATTGCAAGAACAAAATTTATTAGTTCAAGAGAATCCATGGTCTTCGAGTTTGTGCCCGTGTTTGTTCTAGCAAGGATTAGACTTGGTGTCTACTTCTCCTAGGCACCTCTCCTACCTGGGAACCTATATCGATGCAACTCGAATTGACCAAAGGGGGATTAAAATGGACTAATTTATCTCTAGTATATAAGATGGTTCTTATATATGTTTCTATAACCAAAGTAAAAATCAAATTTATTGAATAAAAGCTTAAAGGAAATGCAATATAGATATAACAAATAAAATGTTAATTTTGTTGCATATGATCTAGGTTATATTAAAGAGCTTGAACCCACCTAAGGTTGGACCTTATAAATTAATTCTAAAATTCCCTAAATTAATATAAATTATTATATATATGTCCATCTGATAAAATCTTAGATTAGGTGAGAAGTTTAACACCAATAAAATCCTAAAGTAAAGATATTAAGGCAAGTTATTGTCTTCCTTACCTAAATTTATAATACGTTCTCTTTGGGCTACAAAAGTGTTGCGCAAAGCGTTCATTTTTCGTCCACATCGATTGGTTATAAAAATTGAGATATGGTCTGCCTTAACGGGACTGGGGTAGTCCATCATGAAATTGGAGGCTAGCCACAGGACTAAGACATATTCATGGAGATGCTAATATAAGAGCGCATTAACGAACTTGAATAAATTAGCAATTGCATATGCTGTAAATGGAATGAGATTCAAACTATAAGTTACTAATATGACTTGACTCAGAAAATAGGGGGTCGTAATAGACTAATTGTAGATTCTACCTACATGGAATTTTAGCTAGGCTACACTTCTCGAATTAAATAGAATGGGCTATTGTAAATTTTGAAAAAAGGTAGGACAAATGTATTTAATTAAAAGTTCTCATATTAAGTACATGTACTAAATACTAATATCTAAACAATATTTCTTTTATTATATCCTAGGTTGAAAATGACTTCCAACATTAATCTTCGTTCATTACTTGACAGCAAACTGAATGGCTCAAACTTTTCTGATTGGTTTCGAGCTGTGAGAATAATTCTTAGATCTAAGGGAATCTAAGTCCTAGATGAAATTTTCCCAGTCGAACTTGATGTTGAGGATCAAGTGGGACATGATGCCTGGTTGAAGCGCAAGAAAGATCGTGAGACTGCGACATGCATAAGGTTGGGGTCCATGAATCCTGAGCTTCAAAAACAACATCAGAACATAAACATAGAGGACATGGTTCTCCATCTTGAGGAGCTCTTTGCTGAGCGAGAAAGGACTGAGAGGTATGAGACCTCTAGACTCCTTTTTAGAACCTAGAAGCAGGCTGGCACCTATGCCTCTCAGCATTTACTAAAGCTCTTAGGATACCTTGAGAAGTTGAACCAATTAGGATTCAAAATTAACCATTAGTTAAGTATCGACCTTGTGTTGATGTCCTTAACAGATAGTTACTCTAATTTGGTGACTAACTATTGCATGAACAAGATTAATTCTTTAGTTGATCAACATGCTAAAAATGATAGAACCTCATATCAAGAAAGATCAAAAGACACTATTGTTGATTGAGAAGAGCAAGACTTCTAATAAAAATAAGAAGGCATTAGGGGCCAAGAAAAGAGTCAGTAAGAAGAAGAAAGAAAAGAAGACATCTAAATAAGTTTGCTTCCAGGGCAGGAAATTGGGACATTAGAAGAGAGATTGTAAAGCTCCCACTTCTGAACATTTCAAGAAGAAGCCTATAGAGGCATCTACTTCAAGTATGTTTTTAATTGAAAACTATGCTACTTTTCCTCATGAATCCACTTGGGTATTAGATACTGGTTGTGGTTCTCATATATGTACTTATGTGCGGGGACTAAGGAATAGTAGGAGGCTTGTAAAAGGGGAGATGGACCAATATGTGGGAAATGGAGCCAGGGTTGATGCATTTAGCCGTAGGAAGCTTTAATCTTATTTTTCCAAGTGGCTTAGTTTTAGTTTTGAATAATTGTTACTACATTCTGAGTGTTACTAAGAATATTGTATCTGTTGCGTGTTTAGAAACAGAGGGATTTGAAATTTTATTTTTAAATAATAGTTGTCAAATTCACTTAAATAATGTTCTTTATGGTTATGGGATGTTGAATGGTGGCATTTATATTCTTGATACCAAAATAGAAGTTTTTAATAGAAACAACATAAAGAAAGTTAAATTAGATAATGAGAATTCCTTCTACTTATGGCATTGTCGTTTAGGCCAGATAAACAAAGATCACTTAAGCAAGCTGCATAAGCGTGGTGACTTGGGCCCAATAGACTTAGAGTCTTATGGTGATTATGAACCTTGATTAAAAGGAAAACTGATGAAGTTACCCTTTAAGGAAAGGGTGAATGAGCCACAAGTACATTGGAACTTATACATACTGATGTATGTGGTCCAATGAGTGTTCAAGCACTAGGAGGATACTCCTACTTCATAACCTTTATTGATGATTATTCACGATATAATTATATGTACTTAACGAAGCACAAGTCTGAAAGTTATGAAAAGTTCAAAATATTTAGAAATGAAGTAGAGAAATAACTTAAGAAAAGTATTAAAGCACTCCAATTTGATCGAGGTGGAGAATACTTGAGTTAGGAGTTTTAGGATTAACTAAAGGAAAATGGGATAATTCCTTAGTGGACCCCTCCTTATAAGCCCCAACACAATGAAGTGTCTGAAAGGAGGAATCAGACTTCATTAGATATGGTTTGGTCCATGATGAGCAAAGCAGATCTCAGTAAATCCTTTTAAGGATATGCACTAGATAGCGCGGTTATGTATTAAACAGAGTGCCCTTTAAATTAGCTAATTTTATGCCTTACAAAAGATGCTGTAATAAAAGGCCATCTCTAAGTCACCTTAGAAAATGGGGTTGTCCTACTATGGTAAAGAGGATAGCGTCAGATAAGCTAAGCGCTAAATCTGACAAGTGTTTGTTCATTGGATATCCAATAAAAACTATTAGGTATTTGTTTTACCAACTCGAGAAGCAAAAGGTATTTTTATCTCGAAGTGCTCACTTTCATGAAAAACGAACACTTACTTGCAAAAGTCAATGGGAGCAATTTTAAACTGGAAGTTCAAGAGGAAGAAACAGATAATTAGCTGATTGATCCCATTCTAGATATACAAGAAAGCGTAATCCAAGAACAACCTGTCAAAACACAAACATTACAAAGATCAGGTCATGTTCATAAAGGTCCTGCTAGATATGGTTTTATCATCACTGATGATAAGGAACTATATCTTATGGAGGATGATGAACCAAGAACTTATGATGAAGCAATGAAAAGCTCAGACTCAGATAAATGGCTTAAAGCCATGAAATCAAAAATGGATTCCATGTATGTGAACTAAGTTTAGAATTTTGTCAATGCACCATAAGAGGTTAGACCGATCGGGTGAAAATGGGTCTTCTAGAAGACGACTGACATGGAAGAAAAAGTAATTACCTATAAGTAAAGGTTAGTTGTGAAAGATTATAGTCAACGTGAAGGTATTAACTATGATAAAACTTTCTCACTAATAGCCAAGCTTAAATCCATAAGGATACTCCTCGCTATTGCTGCTCATTATAATTATGAGATCTCGCAGATGGATGCTAAAACAACATTCCTGAATGGGGATTTGGACCGGGATGTGTATATGACATAGCCTGAGGGTTTTACATCTCAAAATGGCTTGAAGGTATGCAAACTACAAAGGTCCATTTTTGGACTTAAGCATGCATCCAGGAGTTGGAATATAAGGTTTCATTAGACAATTCATGAACTAGATTTCTCTCCAAACATTAATGACCCTTATGTTTAGAAGAAGGTTAGTGGGAGTGTAGTCATTTTATTAGTATTATATGTTGATGACATTTTACTAATAGGAAACAACGTTTCTCTTCTTCAAAATATTAAGGTATGGTTGTCAAGAAAGTTCTCTATGAAAGACCTTGGTGAAGTAGCATTTATACTAGGTATAAATATCTATAAGGATAGATCCAAGAGGCTATTAGGTCTTTCTCAAAGTACATATATAGACAAGGTATTTAATGGGTTCAACCTTGACCATCCGTAGAAAG
The DNA here is from genome assembly GCA_947683365.1 of Euphorbia pulcherrima. Taxonomy (NCBI): domain Eukaryota; kingdom Viridiplantae; phylum Streptophyta; class Magnoliopsida; order Malpighiales; family Euphorbiaceae; genus Euphorbia; species Euphorbia pulcherrima. Next base: position 16,119,271 of record CANTUS010000003.1, on the reverse strand, counting down.
GTTATCTCCCGATGACAAAGGGGATTAACCTATCTAAGACTGAGTGTCTGAAGACAGCTCAGGAAAGAATGCACATGAAGGATATACCCTATGCATAGGATCCATCATGTATGCGATGATATATACTAGACTAGATATCTCTCAAGCTTTAAGCTTTACAAGTATATATCAAGTAGATCCAGGTGAAAAGCACTAGATGGCCGTCAAGGCAATTCTTATGTACCTGTGAATGACTAAAGATAAATTCTTGATATATGGAGATGGTGACCTCACAATTAGAGGTTACACTGATGCGAGTTTTCAATCTGACAAGGATGACTTCAAGTCTCAGTCGAGTTTTATTTATGTGCTAAATGGAGGGGCGGTATGATGTAAAAGTTCCAAGCAAGAAACTACTGTTGATTCAACCATAGAATCTAAATACTTTACTGCTTTTGAAGCCATAAAAGAAGCTATCTGGTTAAAGGGATTTATTAGTGATCTCGGTGTGGTGCCTAAGATTGTTGATACAATTACTTTGTATTGTGATAACAAGGGTGCTATAGATCGGGCAAAGGAACCACGGTCTCACCAGAAAAACAAACATGTATCTAAAAAGTATCATATAAACTCGGAGATTATTAATGTTGAGATAATGACTAGAATATGTACCCACTGATTAGAACATTGCGGATGGTTTGACAAAGCCATTAACTCAAGTTAAACATGACCAGCATGTTAAAGTATATGGATTAAGACATATGTCTAATTGGCCTTAGTGCAAGTGGGAGTTTGTTAGATATAATGTATGCCCTTAAGGCAATTAGGGTGATATATTTTAATTATGTAATGGTACGAATAATTTGTTTAATTAATAAAGGCATTTAATCTTTTATTTATATCGATGTGTTTTATGACTTGTTAAAATATATTCATTGATATATGTGTAAAAGAGTCCTTGACATATCATAGCATGAAGTGAGAGCAATTATAGTGGGACTATACTTAGTGAGACCTACTTCATATGTAATTATGATTATGTCTAAACTATCCCTAGTCATAGTTTCCTCAAGAAAGGATATTGATGAAACGGTAAGGCTAGCATGTGGTCAACTTTTGTGGAATGGGTCCAAGCATTTAAACTCCTAAGACTGAAGGTGGTGCCTTAAGTTTGACACATGGATATATCTGAAAGATATATTTGAGATGGCAGTAAGATAAATACTTGGTAAATATATCATAGTGTTAGTGTTTATCTTTATGCAGTAGCTTTGCGAATATCCTCATACATGAGATACTAGTTACCTTGTGTGGTACTATCACTATACTTTGGGTCATTACTATACACTCATTAGTTAATGGTGAAACGGGTGACTAGTTGGTAAGATAAGTAGTAAGAAAGAATCCATCGCTCTGGATATATTAAGGAGTTATACTTGGCCACTTATTGAAGTGATGATTGCTATAAACCTCTGATCAGTGTATGTGTTTGATAGAAATAGTTTCTTGTCAAACACACTATGGTAAAAGGCAATATACTTTGGTAACAAGTTAATAACTGGGACAGCTTGGAGCAACCTGGCTATTAGTGGGTTAACACTTTAACCGAACCTAATAAAATAGATTTACTAATATTAAAAATGGAAGGAGTTCATCGCATTGGGCGACTGTTGCATTAACTAGGATTTAGTCATAGGCACAAATGACTTTTCGAGTAATGGGGGATGGTTGACCCTTGCTAGAGGCCTACTACAGCCATTTAAGGTAATCGAGTTCTGTCCATTGTGTAGAACATTGAGCCAATAGTTCCTATAGAATAAGGATTGGTTAAGCCTTAACAGCTTAATACTTCAGGATCCTATAAGGTTACACACATTGGACTTCAATCAGACTGACTAAAGAATTAATAGATTTAATCTATTACAAAAATATAACATAATAATAATTGGATTATTATTTAACTATAACATCAATTTATTTTGACCGGTAACTAATTTTATTAGGGTCATAAATAAATTAAGACATTGGTTAAAAATGACTAGATCATTTTGGATAAACCAAGAACTTATTTTGACCGGTAACTAATTTATTAGGGTCATATAATAAATATTTATTTAAAAAGGATTAAAAGGGGGATTTCGCCTTGGCGAGTTAAATTGGACTGAAAGTATGAAATATATTTTGTATAGGTTTGGATGTGTAGAGTGCATCGAAAGGTGCACGATCACAGATGGGCAATGCTCGCGGCAGCCCATGAAAATAGGCTGCACATGTGCAGCCCATAAGGCGCGCCGTGAGTTGGGCTAGCGGCATGGGCCGCGTGGCCCAGCTCGCGTGCAAGGCAAGCCCGTAAGGGCTTTCCTTGTGGCACACAGCGTGTCCAAGTGGGTCAATATGAGGATCTTTTGGATCCACATGCATGACTCCCATGGGATGGGTTTTATCAGAAATGTGGGAGAAAAATTACTTCTCCAAGCCCATAAATAGGCATCTCCATGCCCCCTTTCAAATTGCACCAAGCTCAAAGCATAAATCCTAAGTTGAGATCCCTAAAGTAAAATCTCCCGGGTCGACTTAAGCAAGTTCTTTTGAGGGACCTCGAATATCTTGAGGGACCGCTAGTTAATATTTTTAGTGGGCCTTTTGGAGTGGTCTAGCAACTACTCAAGGCTCTTTAGTTCTTCCTCCTTGGGAGGTTTTGGTTGGTCGGGTTCGTGTGGATACTCATTGAGGCTATCTTGGGCTTAGAGGGTTGTGCAAGGACGTTTCGCTAAAGCACGCTTCAACTGGTAAGTTTCCTTTCTTTCTCTTTTAATTATTAGGTCTTTTTCTTTAAGCGTTTTTAGACTTAATAATTATGCTTAGGTTGTTTTGCATGCTTAATTTATTTTATGCTTAGGTTATAGCTTAGAGTTATAACATGATTAGTATAAAATATTTATGCAAGGATATAATTTAGAATTATATTATGCCTAGCCTATGCATGCTAACATACGTAGATAATTATTTAGTTAAGGCTTTATTTAATTTATATGCAACTAATAGGAGTTTCTGGGGATAAGGAACAAAATTTTGAATTCCGCCATGCCTATTATGCATGTTCAAAGTGACTGTCAGTTCCCAACAGTGGTATCAAAGCATGCCTATTTAGTGCATAATTAAGTTAGAAGCGAACTGAATTTTATTTTCCATATGAAATGATTTAAGTTTTATTAATTGTTTGGAACAATATATGAACTTAGGCTTTCAATTCAAGGTTAGAAAATTGTTGTAGATAATTTTGAATAAGCCTACTCAACTTACTCAAAATTTATCAAAGACTCAATAAATTATATAAGTTACAAGAATTATAGATGCTTTCAATTTACATGAATTGCAAGAATAAAATTTATTAGTTCAAGAGAATCCATGGTCTTCGAGTTTGTGCCCGTGTTTATTCTGGCAAGGATTGGACATGGTGTCTACTTCTCCTAGGGCACCTCTCCTACCTAGGAATTTGTATCGGCGCGACTTCAATTAACCAAAGCGGGATTAAAATGGACTAATTTATTTCTAGTATATAAGATGGTTCTTATATTTGTTTCTATAACAAAAGTAAAAAATTAAATTTATTGAATAAAAGCTTAAAGGAAATGCAATATATATATATATATAACAAATAAAATATTATTTTTTTTTGCATATAATCTAGGTTGATGGAATAATTGACTAAAGAGCTTGAACCCACCTAAGGTTGGACCTTATAAAGCTATATTAAAATTCCTCGAATTAATATAAATTATTATAAATATGTCCATCTAATAAAATCCTAGATTGGGTGAGATGTTTAACACCAATGAAATCCCAAAGTAAAGATATTATTCCTTACCCAAATTTACAATACGTCCCTTTGGCCTAAAAAATGTAGCGCAAAACGTTCCTTTTTCATCCACATCAATCAGTAATAAAAATTGAGATATGGCCTGCTTAACGGTACTAGGGTAGTCCACTCTAAAATTGCGGGCTAGCCATAGGACTCAGACATATTTAAGGAGATGCTTATATAAGAGCACACGTCCCTTGGCATTAGGGAACTTGAATAAATTAGCAATTGCATACGATGTAAATGGAATGGGATTCCAACTATAACTTACTAATATGACTTAACTCATAAAATTGGGGGTCGTAATAGACTAGTTGTAGATGCTACCTACTAGGAAATTTATCTAGGCTAGACTTCCCGAATTCAATAGAATGGGGTATTGTACATTTTGAAAAATGGTAGGAAAAATGTATTTTATTAAAAGTCCTTATATTAAATAATGTACTAAATACTAATATCTAAACAATATTTCTTTTCTTGTATCTTAGGTTGAAAATGACTTCCAATATTAATCTTCGTCCGTTACTTGACACTAAACTAAATGGCTCAAAATTTTCTGATTATTTCCGAGCTGTGAGAATCATTCTTAGATCTGAGGGAATTGTCTATGTTCTAGATGAAATTTTCCCCGTTAAACGTAATGTTGAGGATCAAGTGGAATATGATCCCTGGTTAAAGCACAAGAAAGATCGTGAGACTTTGACATGCATAATGTTGGGGTCCATAAATCCTGAGCTTCAGAAACAATATGAGAACTTGAACTTAGAGGACATGGTTCTCCTTCTTGAGGAGCTAAGTGAGAAAGGACAGAGAGGTATGAGAACTTCAGACTCCTTTTCGGAACTAAGATGCAGGCTGGCACATCTGCCTCTCAACATGTACTAAAACTCTTCTAATACCATGAGAAGCTGAATCGAATGGGATTTGAAATTAATTATGAGTTAAGTATCGACCTTTTGTTGATGTCCTTAATAAATAGTTACTCAAATTTTGTGACTAACTATTACATGAACAAGATTAATTCTACAATTCCAGAATTGATCAACATGCTGAAAATAGTAGAACCGCAGATGAAGAAAGATCAGAAGACACTACTGTTGCTCAAGAAGAGCAAGACTTCTAATAAAAATAAGAAGGCATGGGGGGCCAAGAAAAGAATCAGTAAGAAGAAGAAAGAAAAGAAGAGATTTAAATTTGTCTACTTCCAGTGCGGAAAATGGGACATTGGAAGACGGATTGCAAAGCTCCCACTTTTGAACATTTGAAGAAGAAGCCTGCAGAGGCATCTACTTCAGGTATGTTTGTAAGTGGAAACTATTATACTTTTCCTCATTAATACACTTGGGTATTAGATACTGGTTGTGGTTCCCATATCTGTACTTATATGCAGGGACTAAGGAACAGTAGGAGGCTTGCGAAAGGGGCAATGGACCTAAGCGTGGGAAATGGAGCCTGAGTTTTTGTATTAGCCGTAGGAAGCTTTAATCTTATTTTTCCAAGTGGCTTAGTTTTAGCTTTGAATAATTGTTACTACATTCCGAGTATTACTAAGAATATTATATATGTTGCATTTTTAGCAGCATAGGGATTCAAAATTTTATTTTTAAATAATAATTGTCAGATTCGCTTGAATAATGTTCTTTATGGTTATGGGATGTTAAATGGTGGCATTTATATTCTTGATACTAAAACAAAAATTTCTAATATAAACAATGTAAAGAAACTTAAATTAGGTAATGAAAATTCCTTCTACTTATGGCGTTGTAGCTCAAGCCACATAAACAAAGATCGCTTAACCAAGCTGCATAAGCGTGGTGACTTGTGGCCCAATAGACTTAGAGTCTTATGGTGATTGCGAACCTTATTCAAAAAGAAAAATGACGAAGTTTCCCTTCAAAGGAAAGGGTGAACGAGCTATGAGTACATTAGAACTTATACATACTGATGTATGTGGTCCAATGAGTGTTTAGGAACTAGGAGGATACTCCTACTGTAGGCATGGTCCGTCCCAGGCCTGATGATGTCCAAGACTATTTCAGGAGATGGCAAGCCGATACTAACAAAGGATCATGTTTCACCCAAATTGCAAACCCCTCCGAGGAAACAGGATTCTAACATCCTAAGCCTTATTGTCGATCGATAATAATTACACCCTACATGGTGTTGATCGACACTATTCTATTGAGATGATTGACGCTGCCACGTGTTAATTTCTCTGCTGACTCATCAAGCCTACAACCATGAGTCGACAATGCTATCACCGCTCAAATTGCGTCAATTGACGCTTCCCTATTGTGTCAATCGAAGCTCATAGGGGAATCTAGACCTGATGAGTCAGCGAAGCTATTCCAACATCAATTGTGTCGATCAACACTGCCATATGTATCGATTTATGCTCCTAAAATTTCTATAAAAGGAAATCTCTCCGAGCATTTCCAGAGGCAATAATCAACATAAATAGCAAGCACAAGCAAAATTTGTGCAGTCCCCTCCTTAAAAGCCCTGGTAGTATTGAACCTATACCAAAAATATCCCAAAACTATACCAAGGTATAGAGGCCCTTCCTTAAAATAGCTTTTAGCTAAAAAGCTACCCACCCATTCCCAAACACCTAAATAAATCCACTACAAAATTCCTCAAGGTTAACTCCACAGAAATCTTGAAGAAATCCAAAGCAAATGTGGTCCTAGTCAGTACTAGGCCTTCCAGTCATCCTGTAATAAACAAAAGGTAACTAAGGGTCAAAGTGTTATTTTTAATCATGCATTCTTAATCACCTCATGAGGTAATACAAGTTATGTCGGGCCTACGATCCAAGGGCTAGGCCCGTAAAGGTCGTATCTCTCAACTCATTTCTTTTGCTTATTAAAATAACCAAATATTTTCAAAATGTGATTTATCCAAATTCAAATGGCAAGTAACTAATTCATCCTGATCCAGAATCTCTCTTTTATCAGTATGGGAATCCCACTCGGATCGGCTATAACACCAATTTCTCAGAAGAGCTGATCTGGGTCGCGACTTTAATATTGTATAAAATAGGGACCCTGCTCCCGCAACAAAAAAAGGCTAATCCCTAAAGCAGTCCTCGACCCCTTTATCCAGTTAAAAATGGAAAGTATGTTCACACATACAACGAGCCCGGCGCTCTAGCGACGACTCCCGACATTAAAACCTAGGAGTCCCATATTGGCCATGCCAATCCAATCGGCGACCCAAAAGGGTCCATGAAAAAGTTCGCCCGCTCACAATTGCGACTCTATTGAGGATGTACTCTGTTGTAATTGATTTCCCATTAAATTAATTTAAGATGAAATAATGAAAGTCATTTGAATTTGGAATTATTAGGGTTTACTACATAGCATCTGCATATGTCTACACCCAGAACCCTGGGGTTCCCAATGACATGTCTCTAGAACTTGACTCAAGTTTGTGTAGGGGCACGAAGTTGGAACACACCAGCTGTGTGTAGTACAATATAATCTAGTCGGCTTGATTAAGGCCATTAAGTTTGAGTATATTAAAAGTCGAAAACAGCCTCCTGAACTCGATTAGGGTTCTTGGGCTTAAGTAAATAATGTGCGGTTTCCATCAACTATAACCCTATTAGACTTAGCCCAATATATAGCAAATATAGCCCTAGAAACTTTCCTTAGGGATACCCAATGATTTTCTTAAAATCACAAAAAGAGAGTACGTCCTCGCCTACCCCAGGCTGGTAATAGAGGAAAAAGTCCCTCCACCTAGGAAAGATACTTGCCGTGATTGAATAATAAGGTTGGAAGGGAGAGTTTGAAAAAGTACATGTTGGCCTGCTAAAACATTGCATCATCGCTAACCACGATTTACGTGCATCCACAAGATGAAATAATCATATTATGCAAGTACACGATCACGTATACCCATGGTATTAAGCGATATGACCTTAGAAAAGCCACTCCTAGAGCGCACCATCGCCCATACCCCTGGTATTAAGCGATACGGCCCTAGAAAACCCGCTCCTAGAGCATACCATCATGCATACCCTTGGTATTCAGCGATACAACCCTAGAAAAGCCACTTCTAGAAAAGTCGCTCCCCTGGTATTAAGAGATACGACATTAGAAAAGTCGCTCCCAGAGCGCACCATCGCTCTTACCCCTGGTATTAAGCGATATGGCCCTAGAAAAGCCGCTCCTAGAGCGCACCATCATGCATACCATTAGTATTATGAGCAGGCAAACCTTTTCCCACTCCTCCCCTCGAGGACTGTGTGAGATGTATAATGTAGGAGGGAAGGAGGAAAATGAGTGCTGCGAAGCGTGCTAAGGGATTGATCCTTATTTTAGGTGTGATCAAAATAATAATGAAAGTGATGTTGAAGTTGAGTTTTAGTCCAATTTAGGTGTTAAGGGATATGAGACTCGAAATCTCGTATTTTAAGATAGAGTCGCCACCCGGTTTAGCTCATGGGTATGATATTCCCACCGAGTGGTTAGACCATACCTTAAAATAGAGGTTCCAAGTTCGAATGATGTTGCTTACTTTTTAATTTTTAAATCAAACCGTTTATATTTAAATAAGTGCGACTTTGGTTCTTATATGATTTTAGTCCGGTTGTTTTTAGAGTTTTCGATTTATATGCCATACATCACACGAAAGTGGTAAATAAAGCAAACAAATAATTATTACAAGGCTTTACAAATACCTATACATTTTCTAATGCGATAAAATAAATAAAGTGATAGATAAACAAAAGGGCAAAACCAGGTTTTAATCGAGCTTACCAATTCAGACCCGACTCCAAACGAGATAAAATATATACTACCAATCATAAATGATGTAATAATAAATAACAACAGTAAATATAATCAAACAAAGGAAAGTAGCATATTTTTGGATTTTTTAGACCAAAATTCAATTTTTAGGTATTTATTAAATGTCTAAATAACTAAAAAAAAGTGAAATGAATAAACTAAATAACCTAAAATCAGATTTAATATTTAAAGAATATTTTTGGGATTTTCATTTAGGATGAAAAGATTTACTAGCAATTTATTTAGTAAAAATTTTATTTTTAAGCCATTAAATAGTCATTTAACCCATTATATAATAAATAAAATAATTTCCAGCATCCGAAAAGTTAAATAAATTAATTCCAGGTCATTCATGATTTCTTAGAAATTTTTCGGGTGAAAATTGATGTAAAAAATGCAAGAAAACGATAAAAAAAAGGGCAAAAAAAACATGGACCTTTTGGCATTTTTTCCAGTCTGATCATTGGAGTGGGCATGTGACCGTTGCCGTTGCAAATGTGACCGCTGCCATGGGAATGGTGACCATGTCGCCGGAAGGGTCAAACGTCCACCGGAGCGGTTAGACAGGAAAAATGCTAAACGGACCAAAAATTGGTATTTTTACACCCGAAAAATCAAGATTACCAAGATTTTAAGCTGATTCCCACAATATTTCAGCAGGTCTAGGCTTAAAATGATTCAATAACTTTAATTTTTCGACTTTGGGATGAAAGACGAACCCAAGAACACCGGTGAAAGTGTTTGTAAAAACACCGAAAGAAAATGGAAAACGAGCACAAACAACTAAAATAAACTAAATAAATAAAATAAATAGGATGGAACACAGTTTTGTTACCTAGAGGCCGTGAATCCACGATTTGAGACTCGAACTGGTCGTTTGGCAAGCTTTGTGATGGATTTGTGACGAAAATCTGACAAAACAGTGACAAGAAATAGCGACGATTTAGGTAGTATTTGAGACGAAGTCATAAAAAAACCTATTTAAATCACTTTAAACTTAAGATTTCTAGGTGATTTAAACATTTAACCTAAGTGATTAGGCTCAAGAACGATTAAGAATCCAGATTTATGTTTATTAACCTGGATTTGTACCTCTTTTTCTTGCTTTCTCTCTCTAGAACTTAGTTTATGACAAATTTAAATTTCTTTCAATTTTTGCCCAAAAGTCTAGAAACCTGGCGAATTAATGAGTTTATATAGACTTTACCCAACCCAAATAGCTCAATTAGTCCTTCAAATTGTTAAAATTTGCTAAAAAAATGATCTAATCTAGTTTAGAGAGAGAAAATACTGAAGTGGCGATGAGCAGGACTACCCGTGCAACGGTCAAATTTTGACCGTTGCCATTGTCCCGGTTACCGTGCTGGCCAAAATTCTGACCCTGCAAAAGGCATGGTCAAAATTGTGGCCTCATCATAGCCTCATATAATGAGGCCATGATGGCCACACGGTGACCGTACCAATGGCACGTCACTATACAACCGGTGCGGTTAGCCGCCCCGGCTGCACGGTTAACTGCTCCGGTAGCAGCGCCGCCGACGGTTCTAGCGAGAAAAAGGTTTTTTTATATATATATTTTTTCTTTATTATTTATCTATCAAGGGACTTTTAACTTTGAAAACCCATAACTTTCACCACGGTTATCGGTTTTAAGCGATTCTTGACATTTCAAAAAACCTTGGAGAGTCAAGAATCCAAAAAAATTCACGGGACTCACTGAAAATGATCAAGTTTTATGGAAAACTGTGAAACAAATTATTGCACATGAGAAAAGGACATTGGTACATATTAAAATGGGATTTAATTATTTTTAAGCGCGGTCAAAGGTCACAAAATCGTCAAAAAAGCACTTGCCAAATGCAATTACATTCTAAAATAATGGAACAACTAGACCGTAAATAGGTTAGAGAAAAAAGTCGTCATCATTCTGCGGTCACCGAAAAGCTCATGCTCACAGGCTGCCCCTCGGGAGATTGCCACTTGGTGAGCCAAGTGTGATCTCATGAAAGAGCGAGGGATAGAAGGTTATACCTGTGGTTGGGATTCCCAAACCAGCTGTCTTTTGGGATTGCCATAAACAGACCAATCAAGAACCAGATAGATTTCGGAGATAGACCAGTATTGCCTTCATTGCCCCTAACGGACTTGAGACGGGTCATTGGTTGTATTTAGTACTTTGGTATTTTACGGTCACCTTAAACTGCTCGAACACCTTTGAGGTCACCTCGGACAATTTAAAAATGGACTCAGAATGTAACGGTTACTTCGGATCCCACAAAAAACTTTGCGGTCACCTTGAACTGTTAAAAAATGGACTTGGAATATAATGGTCACCTCGGACCCCTCAAACACCTTTGCGGTCACCTTGGACTCTTCAAAAATTGACTTGGAATATAACGGTCACCTCGGACCCCTCGAACATCATTGCAGCCGCCTCAGACTCTTAAAAAATGGACTCAAGATTTTGAATTTTGAGTGTTGAATTTTGAATCCTTGTGTTAGTTGTCCACCGAGTTTACCGTATCGTGTACCTAATAAGGAAGGTTTTGAGACAATAGTAAATGATATAAGTTGCATTTTTATTGCTTAATTAATTTTGGCAAGACAAAAATTTTTGCCCCCTCAATTAATAATAAAAACAGAAGAATGAAACTGAAATTGAGTTAGGATTTCCTAAGTTCGGAGAAACTGCCGAGCCATTCATCAGGTCTAGCTGATATGCCCACTGAGTGTAGCTTGAAACAAGTGTTGGAATGCCCCTGATGATTACATCGAGATGCCCCTGGGTATTGGCATTAAAGTGCCCTTGGGAGAAATTTATGAGCTTAGAATTTTGGATCATTAAGTCAATTGTCCATCAGGATTACCGTATGGTGAACCATCGAGGCCGAGTGTATAGCTCGAAGGAATTCCCTATTAAAGATCCGATAATGTTGCAAGATTTCATTTTTAGGAAAAATAGCCTTTGACTGGCTTCCTGTAGAAAGAGGTATATGCAGAATACTTATCAATATTATGCATGTATGAATGAATGTATGCATTGCTGGACTGATCATCTTCAGGGAGATTGGTCGCTTGGTCGCTTGCTTGATTGACCTACTTGAAGAGAGATTAACTTGCTTGAAGAGAGAACATGTACAAAGATGCATTTCCATATAGATCAGGTGAGCATTCCCCTAGCGGAGGATTAGGGATGTTGCATAGATTAGGTGGGAGTGCCCTTGGCAGAGAATTAGAGAATTTTCAGCGCCCTTACAGGATTCGAGTGCTGAGATATTGAGGTTGAGGATGGTTGATTTCTATGCACCCTTTTGCTTGCTGTCTAGAGAGGTGAGATAGCTACATACATGATTGTTGAATCAAGCATATCGAAGATAAGAAAGAGCACGAAGCGAAGGTTGAGGTTCTAGATGACGAACAGCTGGGTGCTATCACTCCTAATGAATTCTAACAAGGAAGGCTTCAAAGGATTCAGACCTTGTGGACTCGAGATGCTCGGTCATGGCCAGAGATGGAGTAGAAACTCGTAAAGGATAGAGCTGAGCCCTTTAATTCTATGGGATTGTAGAAGATATTCAGGCACTATGATGACGAGGATAATAATGCGGGTATCTCGATGTGACTGACGGCAGTTATTACCTTCATTTGTATTTGTCTTAATTTTTACGTAGACCCGAACATTATGTCGGACCTATTAGAGTTATGCATATTTTTCTTTTATATCCTAATTTTAGCCTGGACAGCCCTTTTCGGATTTTCAATCCAGCGGACCATTCATGGCTTTTGCATAGACCTCATTGTTTTCAGTCTATCAGGATTTTTGCCTTCTATCATTCTTTTCTTTTGAGCAATTGAGATGACTACATGGAACCCCACGTGCAACTCATCCGTTGCATTTTATCTTTTGGGCCCAATATATTCATTGAAGCACAAACATAAAGAATTTAGTAAAACGACATTTCCATTAAATGAAGTTTGAGTACATGATGATGATAACCATTTCTATTGACCCCAACTCTGGTGTTAACTAGCCTATGAAGGTTTTCTAGCCAACACACTCTCGTTGCTCACTTTTGCCCTAAACTGTCCTTTTCAGATTTTTAGTCTAGCGAGCTATTTTTGCACCCAAACTTTTTCCTGGTCAGATTGGATACACCCTTATTTTTTCCCGAGCAGTAGAGGACCACTCATCGAGTGATTCATTTTATGTTTTCTTTATGTGCCACTTTATTGGATTTAATTCTTTTGGTTGGACATGATAATGCTTCAACCTACTTTGATTGATGGGGTTTATGAACTCGATATCGTCCAAAATCTTCATGCCCTTGGAACCGAGTACTTTCTTAATCATGAAGTCTTTACCAACTTGGTTAGAAATTTCCCCTTGGATCGGTGCTACAAGGCTCCATTTGCTTCAGCACTAGATTGTCGGCTTTTGACAGGTACTCCTGATGCTTGCCTCGATCGTTGTCCGGCCTCACTACGTGCTTTTGATACATCTAAAGACTACTTAATCCATTCAAACAGCGCTTTAGCCTATAGGGGGCCCTTTGACTATGACTCTTAAGGACTTTATCTCGGTTTTGGTTGGTTGTACAGTTTCCATTTCATAGACAAATAAAAAAAAAGTGTTCTATTTGCAAGAATTCTGACATTTGTTTGACATCTTCAAAGGGTGAATGATAGCTCATCAGCTCAATATTTGATCCTTGTGGTAGGCTTAGGGAGAAATTTCTTGATAGGTTGGTTTGCAGCTTCGGCTGCCCCATTAACTCGTGGTCAGTGCGGTGAGACCATGTGATGCTCGATTCCCTATTTCTTGACTAGATTAGTAGTTGCCCCTTGGGACTGAAATGTGATGTGAAGAGATAATCTATACTGAGTGAAGATGCATTTCTCGACAAACTTGGACATCCACTTAGCGGTAATATTGGGGAAAGGCTCGGCTTCCCCCATTTTGAGAAGTAACCTGCCCCTACGATGATGAAACAGTGCTCATTTATTGATGAGGTTGAATCTCACCGATCATGTGTCCCCCTCACCGAGAATGGCCAGTGAGGGGAGAAACAATGAAGGTTTGGGAGTTGGAAGGGATAGGATGTGAGTAAGAATCAATGGTGTATTGGGGTTGGGAATTTTGCGAATGATAGGCAAAGAAAAGGTAAGCCATGATTCTGTCGAAGTCGATTTGGTGGTGCTCTTTCTTCATAATTTGCCGACGCTTCTTCAGTAGTTTAAAAATTGGTTTGCACGCAGACATGAGGTCAGTGAAGGACCGATTATCATATTTGATCTATCCAAGGAAGGATTGCGCTTCTTTTGGTTTAGATGCAAACATAGGATGCTTGGAAATATGACGATGAACTCTAGGTATGGCTAGGTGTGACCAGGCGAAAGCGTTATGATGATCTTTAAGCACTTGTTATCTCTCATTTTCTTTCAGAGGTTAGGTCATTAGAAAATGGTTACCATTTTAGGTTATCATCTATACTCAAATTTATTTTAGTTAAAGAAATGTCATGAATACTAAACACATTATACTTATCATAAAATGAATGCATAGACTCATCGGACAAAACATCAAGCAGATAAGCAAAAAGAGAGTCTTTGATTGAAATAAAGATACCTTAAAAGTAGAATCATTCACATCCAAATACTAGAAAAGAAGAAAATTACATAATAGATAGTCATCCTCCGTAGGCGGAGGGTCTTGAGTTATGGTGCTGGTAGATTAGGCAACCCCGGTAGCTTTCGTTAGAGCGTCTTTCAGCACGTGATCTAGAACCTTCACTTGCTTGGTTGATGACTTGTCTCCTTCATTCGGTACATACCCCGCGAGATTCTTGTTAGCTTTGGCGATAGAATTGGCTTGTATAGTTGTGTCGGCTAAACTGGAGAGGACTAAAGCCAACATAAATTCTTTGGGGAGACCAGAATTGATCGCATTCACTCCACTATCAGTATCGGTCTTTCTAGCTGGCTGATAGATTTTCCCTTCTCTTATCAAACACAAAATTGCCATGCCCAGAGGTTTGCATTAATCTATTTTATAACCTACCTAAACATGGTAGCGAAACAAATTCCCTTTCTCTTTGGGTGTAGGAGACCGGTATTCACGAAGAGGGCTAAGCATGCCTTTCTCTTATAACTTGGCAAGCATGACACTAAGAGGGAGCTTCCAAGGGGATGTGAATGCTTTCTAAGCAGGTGTCCGAATAGGTGCTATTTAAATCATAGAGGCATTGAGTTAAATTGCAAGAGGTGTGTCTGTAGAACAGATGGCCCTAATGAGATCCTACGGACCATTACCTTGAGAAAGCAGGGGTGAATCCTGATGGTTAAATGCTTTTTCAAGCTCAACTATCTTTCCTTCCGATATCAAACGGTGGATGTCTTGAATCAAGTTCTGACATTCATCAGTTCGGTGGCCTCTTCTGACATGATACGCACAAAAGTTATGCTTCTCCTCTTCCTTAGGGAGTCTATGCTCGTGAAGGGTTCTGTGGAGGCCGTACTCACTTAAGGTGTCTAAGATTACACTGAGGGGTAAATTCCACGGACTTGTAATATCTTTGGGGTTACTGCTCTATTGGATTACGGTATCTACAACTGACGCTTGTGCAATCGTCCAATCTTGAGTGGGTGGTCCACGATTTAACTTGTTTTCTTATGAAAGCTTCTCCTTTACCTCAGACAGTGATGGGATAGCATACGCTCCTTCACTCTCTTTGAGCTTTGCTTTTTGACTTCCTTCGGAACAAAAGAGTAGAAACTTATACAGTAGAGCCTCCATCTCAAGTGTCATGCCCGGAGATTGCATGACCTAGTTGCTGGATGAAAGAGCTACTAGTCGATGCCCGAGAGCTTCTATTTCAAGTGTCATACCCGGAGGTTGCATGACCTGTTCGCTATAGGGATGGGGTACGCCAAACTAGAATAGTGAAGCAAGCGATAAGATTTTGACTTGAGAACAAACCCATGGATTAGCCTCAAAGGGGTTTTGCAGGTAAACAGCCCTACTCAGAGCAATAATAAACTGAGTTGGATCAGGAGAAAGGGTCTTCGAGGCATTTGAGGTTGAGCTAAATTCTGATACAATTGGAATAGAATGGATTGAGATAAGACGGGTGAAATCGATCGAGCGGGCTGAAACTGATCTGGGGTTATTGGGGTCAACGGAAGCTGGCTTATACTGGTGAGAAAATCAGGCTTGAAGGTGTGGTTTGGAGCCTGGGTTGGATAAGTAAGTGCGGGCAACTAAGATTGCATGATATCCTGACCAAATAGAAATGGGATAGGCGAAGGCTGAATAGGCTATTGCACATACTGAACTGATTGAACTGGCTGAATGGAAGACTAAGCTTGAAATGACCAAACCTGAACTGACCCATTCTGAGTAGTCTCTGGTTGTCCCTGAGCTTGAATATCAATCATCAGATTCCTTTGAAGGCTTCTTTTTTCTTCCAAAACTGCGCGGATCAAATCTTGGATTTGCCCCTGAATTACATCTTGAAACTGATCGGATTGGAGAAACACTATCAAAGTATTGGCAACTTCGGAACTCAATGGAGATTGATCCTGATCAGGTGGAGGGGAAGGAGGAAAAGAAGAACCCTCAGATTGAACCCTATCCACTGTCGGCAAATCAGACATAGCAAAAAAACAAGATTCTAAAACTGAGCTTGAAACTAAATTCAGACCCACAGAACAGCGAACTAGATGATGATCGAGTCTGACGGTAGCTGTGCCTTAGTCTAACTGAGAAACTGAAAGATGATCAGCCTAAAACGAACCATGAATGAAATGGATGATTACATAATAACCTGAATGATGAATTCCATATATTCTAGGGTGGTTTAGAGGGGTAGAGAGTAGAAGAGCTTAACCCTAAAATACGTGAGACGTGTGAATTCCTTGCTATGCCTAGCAAACTAGGTACGGGTCATCTGGACTCAAATGATCTCATGCATTTTTTTAAATTCCCCCTTCAAGCAAGGGGAGAATAGAGGTAAGTGAAAACTGAAAAATAAAGGTCGGCCACAGGAGGCCTATGCATGAAGTGCGTATGCATGAGCACAACACAAGTCGCATACAAAAGCAAACAGACCTCTTCCAACCTTATGACTCTCGCGCAATGCCAATTTGGAATCTGGGGTGAACTCTAGCACCAGGAAATGGCAAGAGAGTATGCGACCTAGTTCTAAATTATTTTGGTGAACCTAAGGGGAAGTTGCTATGGTTATATTTATCGTGGTGTATAGTCTCAAACTGCCGGTGTCATGGAACGAAACTGTAGAAGGGTCTTGTTTACTTTGATTCCATGTAACTCAACCACTCCTCAAATGAGTGCGACCGCGAGAATTACATGTTGATTGAAATGAGTGTTCTACCCATAAAAATCCCTAATTCTTGGCAGGCATGAGGTATACAAGTGAGCTTCATGGAGGTGATAAGAATGGCACCTTAAAACTAAGAAACTAACTAAGCGGTGGATATAGAAGGCATAAGAAATAAAGCATTGATTCAAATACGATTTAGGCACATCATCAAAATCCATTAACCAATTTTAAAATTGAAAGCGATTTTCAAGTTTTAAGTTAAAAAGAAGTCCCCAGCGGAGTCGCCACTGTGAGCGAGCGAACCTTTTCCCGCTCCTCCCATCGAGGACCGCGAGAGATGCATAGCATGGGAGGGAAGGAGGAAAATGAGCGCTGTGAAGCGTGCTAAGGGATTGATCCTTATTTTAGGCATGATGAAAATAATAATGAAAGTGATGTTGAAGTTGAGTTTTAGTCTAATTTAGGTGTTAAGGGATACGAGACTCGAAATCCCATATTTTAAGATAGAGTTGCCACGCGGTTTAGCTCCACCGAGAATTTGGGTACAATATTCCCACCGGGTGGTTGGACTATACATTAAAATAGAGATTCCAAGTTCGGATGATGTTGCTTACTTTTAAATTTTTAAATCTAACCGTTTATATTTAAATAAGCGCGACTTTGGTTCCTATGCAATTTAAATCCAGTTATTGTTTAGAGTTTTTGGTTTATATGCCATATATCACACGAAAGCGGTAAATAAAGCAAACAAATAATTATTACAAGGCTTTACAAATACCAATACATTTTTCTAATACGAGAAAATACATAAAGCGATAAAAAAGCAAACGGGCGAAACCGGGTTTTTATCAAGCTTACCAACTCGGACCCGACTCCAAATGAGATAAAATATATACTACCAATCATAAACGATGTAATTATAAATAATAAGATTAACTATAATCAAATAAGGGAAAGTAGCATATTTTTGGATTTTCGGGACCAAAATACAATTTTTGGATATTTATTAAATGTCTAAATTACTTAAAAAAGTGAAATGAATAAACTAAATAACCTAAAATCAGATTTAATATTTACAGAATTTTTTTGGGATTTTCATTTAGGATAAAAAGATTTACTAGGCATTTATTTAGTAAAAAGGTCATTTTTAAGCCATTAAATAGTCATTTAACCCATTAAATAATAAATAAAACATTTCTAGCAGCTTAAAAGCTAAATAAATTAATTTCAGATTATTCATGATTTTTCAGAAATTTTTTGGGTGAAAATCGGGGTCAAAAATGTCAGAAAACAATAAAAAAAGGCAAAAAACACAAAACATGGACCTTTTGGCATTTTTGTCAGTCTGACCGTTGGAGTGGGCATTTGACCGTCGTCGTTGGAATGGTGACCGCTGCCATGGATATGGTGACCATGTCGCCGGAATGGCCAAATGTCCATCGGAGCGGTTAGAAGGGAAAAATGCTAAACGGAACACCCGAAAAATCAAGATTACCAAGATTTTAAGCTGATTCCCACAATATTTCAGCAGATCTGGGCTTAAAATAATTTAGTAACTTTAATTTTTTGACTTTGGGCTGAAAGACAAACCCAAAAATACCGGTGAAAGTGTTTGTAAAAACACCGAAAGAAAATGAAAAACGGGCACAAACAAATAACCAAAGGCAGTAAAATAAACTAAATAAATTAAGTAAATAGGATGGAACTCAGTTTTGCTACCTAGAGGCCGTGAATCCACGATTTGAGACTCAAAACCGGTCGTTTGGCAAGCTTTTTGTGACAGATTTGTGACGAAAATCCGACGAAAATAGCGACGAGAAATAGCGACTATTTAGCTAGTATTTGAGACGAAAGTCACTAAAAACCTATTTAAATCTCTTTAAACTTAAAATTTCTAGGTGACCTAAGCGTTTAACATAAGTGATTAGGCTCAAGAACGATTAAGAATCCATATTAATGTATATTAACCCGGATTTCTACCTCTTTCTCTTACTTTCTCACTCTAGAACTTAATTTCTAACAAATTTAAATTTCTTTCAATTTTGCCTAAAAGTCTAGAAACTAGGCAAATTAATGAGTTTATATAGACTTTACCTAACCCAAATAGCTCGATTAGTCCTTGAAATTGTTAAAATTTGCTGAAAAAACAGTCTAATCTAGTTTAGAGAGAGAAAATACCGAAGTAGCGATGAGCAGGACGACCCGCGCAATGGTCAAATTTTGACCGTTGCCGTTGTCCTGGTTACCGTGCCGGCCACAATTCTGACCGTGCAAAAGGCACAGTCACCATGGTTTACCGCTCCGGCGACAGCGGTTCTGGCAAGAAAAAGGTTTTTTTATATATATTTTTTTCCTTTATTTTTTATTTATCGAGGGAATTTTAACTTTGAAAATCCATAACTTTTACCACTGTTATCGATTTTAAGCGATTCTTGACATTCTAGAAACCTCGGAGAGTCAAGAATCCAACAAAAATCACGAGACTCGCTGAAAATGATCAAGTTTTGTGGAAAACCATGAAACAGATTATTAAAATATTACATTAATTATTTTTAAGCGCGGTCAAAGGTCACGAAATCGTCATAAAAGCACTTGCCAAATGCGATTCGATTCTAAAAGAATGGAACAACTAGACTATAAATAGGTTATAGTAAAAAGTCATCATCACTCTACAGGTCACCGAAAAGCCCGTGCTCTCATATATTAAGCGATACGACCTTAGAAAAGCTGCTCCTAGAGCGCACCATGGCGCATACCCTTAGTGTTAAGTGATATGACCCTAGAAAAGCCGCTCCTAGTGCGCATCATCGAGCATACCCTTGGTATTAAGCTATACGACCCTAGAAAAGCCGCTCCTAGAGCACACCATTACGCATACCCTTAGTATTAAGCGATACGACCCTAGAGAAACCTCTCCTAGAGCGCACCATCATGCATACCCTTGGTATTAAGTGATACAACCATAGAAAAGCTGCTCCTCGAGCGCACCATCATCGCACATACCCTTGGTATTAAGCGATACAAAAAATAACACCACCACACATTATAGGCAATACGCATACATCGCATAAATACACATGCACCACAGAAACCATGCTAGAAACGCCCATAGGCTTGTGCATCATGTGCACGATCATGTACTCACCTATTATTTTTACAGCTCATTGAAAGTTGCTTGCGCTGGCACCCAAAAAGAAACAGCCTCAGTGAAGATCCCTTGAGGCAACAAATTCCAATGATTCCCCTCTCGTAGAATAAAGCGATGAAATGGCCGATAACCACAAGGCAATGCTAGAAGCCGTACAAGACTTGATCCTTTCCGAGGATTTATTCAAGAGATTTGAAGCCCTCATCAGTAACATGAGAGCTGCTAGAATTTTGGGTCCCGATTAGGGTGATAAAGTCACAGAGATTGAGAAGAAATTCTGTAATTTCGAAGAAATGCTCCCCAAGCTAAAACGTATAATGAGACCTTCCAGCACAAAAGTTTAAGCTCTCCATTCTAGAGCCACTACCAGCTAATTTCGTCATGCCCTGCATCCCAACATTTAATGGCACAGGCTATCTCGGAGCCCATATTGAGGGGTACCTACGCATTATGATAAGTATGGGCATTCCTGAAGTCCATCGGGTAAACTTATTCCAAAAAACCCTAAGAGGTCCAACTAATGATTAGTATATGAGGATGTCCAGCTAAGTAAAGTCGAGCTAGAGATTGCTCAGTACCACCTTTATTAAGAATTACACCTATAATGTTAGAGTAAAAATGACCTTGCAGGACCTAGAGAGGGTCCGACGGGGTATTAAAGAGCCTATTAAAGCCTATTACCTCAGATGGGTTGCAGTTCAATCACTGGTGGAAGGTGCCCCAAAGATGGATGCCCTAGTTATCAAACTGGTGGAGGGATTAATCCTAATTAAAAAATCCGATGAAGAAGATCGCATCAGGCACGAAGAAACAGCCTATTTTGTGAGAAATAAGCCATATGATAGGGTGGCTCCCCCAAAATCCTACATGCCAAAGCCTTCCCATACCAAGAGGGAGAAAAAGAAAATTGAGGCTGTCAGTGCCGCAATCACTCTGACACCGCCTCAACCAATCTCACTATGGACCGAATCACTATCTCAGAAATTCACCAAGCTAAGAAAATCTGGGGGCATGCAAAGCTTAAAGCCCTTTGTACTGCCTTCCCTGGCCGACAGGGATAACTTTTATGCGTACCACGTGGTAAAAGGGCACAGGACTAACGAATTGTTCGACTACTGTAGGATTTATAAAAGATAATCCAAGAAGGGAATTGAGAGGAGCCGGAATGGAAGCTGAGTACCCAAAGTATCCTGCTTTCGAGCATCGAATCCCCTATCAATTCTATCCTTCTCTATAAGAACAATAATGGTGGGAGAAATAACACCTAGTTCGATCCTAGCTTTGGGACAACTGACATTGTGTGGCAACTCACAGAAATAGATAGGGTTAACACCTGTGCGAAAAGAGTTGTATGAGTTAGGGAAACCCGCTGCTTTGGCAATGGAAAGACTCTGGTATGAAGGGGACACCAACGTAGTCACTTTCTTAGAGCAATTCTACAACCTCCTAGCAAAATATGACATCCCACCCTACGGTATGGTCACTGCATTTCCCATACTTCTCACAGGGGATGTAATGGACTAGTACCTTTTCATATCGCCTAGATAATTATGGGACTGAGTAGAGCTAGAACACCAGTTCTTTGAAACCTCCCTAGTGACAGACTCAGAATACTCCAAGAGTCCCTTAATAAGGGAAATCAGGCAATATATCTTATAGAACATGAAGGGGCTACTATACCCGAGCGGTGCCAATCAAGCAATGCTCCAATATGACTAGCAGACTTAAGGACTACCGGCCTTATAGGTATCGAAGATGATGGGATCGAGGTAGGACCTAATCTGGTTAGCCTTTTTGATTCATTCTGACAGCTCAGTAGCACCACGATGCCACCTTTGCGAGCCATATTCCTTGATGATAAGGTTTCTGGTTGGTAAAATGGGTTACCAATTGAACGTTATTAGGATCTTTCCCCCGTAAATATAATCCTAACACGTTCTTTTACAAGTCGTGACTATTTAAACTTGGTATTAAACCGGGAATCGGATATTAGAAGTACGGCTACATATTGGACCTAGGAAGATGAAGTTGAGTTAGATCTCTGTGAAGCGCTATTCATCAATGCCATTTAGCTTGACGAAGAAGAAGAGTGGGGATTGTATAACCAAGATGAGGATCCTTGCTTCGACGATAATCCCATATTCAATGAGATGCACATGATTGAGAGAGTATCAAATTATGAAGAACTCAGATCATGAGGCCTCCTCTATTTAGCCGATTGGGAAGGAAATAGGAATAGGTTTTCGGGAAACTCTAACCCGATTAAATTCCTGAGATGTTTCCTCCTAACTCTAGAGCTATATGGCATCAGTGTTCTAGGGGCACCTTCCCTGTTTCCTACATTTCTAGTCGGTCAAGCCTAAGCTTGGTATTTCCGAATCTTACCTCACTGGTAATGGGATTGGCCATTAATGTGCTAGAAGTTCATCTAAGCATTCGCTCCACACATGCCATTCTTCAGGAATGACGATGGATCCTACTCTTGGGTCCTCCCACCTTCCCCAGAATGCATACGATTCGGGCGTGTTTATGAAAGATATGTAAGCATGCTTGAAGACAGAACCGAACATATGATCAGATGCACTACCATCACTACCCTCACGTGATGTGAGGAGATGTCAAGCCCATATAGATTTAGGCAACAAGCACCTCACCTAAACCCTCACATTAAGATAGGGGAAAGTAGTAGGAATCCTAGTGAAATAGGTCATTCGAACAAAGAACCACCTCAATATATCCATCCTCAGCCTGAAGGTTACCATGGATACTTAGGCAACAGAGGGTCCACCCATGTTCTGAGGGGGCATGCCCAGTCGGCCCTATACCCTAAAAGAGGAATGAAATTTGGGGGCACATCAAGCAACGGTGAATTAGCCCTAGGACTAGAGGACATGGCATATCCTGGCTTCATGACAAGCAGGCCAACTTCATATGGCGTGACTACCACGGAATCACAAGAGGATAACGATCTTGATTATCCAAGTGGACACGTCAGGATAATCCTCACTATAGACCCTCAACTATCACCTGACCTTGAGTCCTCGTATTCTCTATTAATAAGAGAAGAGTTACGGGGAATCATGGATAGATTACCTATAAAAATCAATGCGATCAGGGCTGGATGCCTTATCGAAAGACTAGTTCTCCAAAGAATCCAATAAGAGAACAAGAGACCCCTGCTAGGAAGGAGACATTAGTTTGATATCGTGATTAATCTAATGACATTCGCAAGTATCCAAGATGACTAAAGATTCTATCGAAGGCTCAATGCGGCCCATGAATCTGCAATCTCCTAAGAAGATATCGATGGGACGATGCTCTTCCCCGAGTTGCCACCAGTACTCAGATATGATGGGAGCAGGCATCCTTGGATCTACCTATCAATATTCACCAAAGTAATAAATTTAAGGGATGAACATTATCACTGCTAGCCTAAAATCTTTGGTACCACTCTTGAAGGGAGAGCGTTATAATAGTACAACCGGACTTGGAATAATCCAGCAACACATTGCTACTGCTACTTTTGGGGCATCCTGAGCCAAGTTTTCCTATACAATTTTACTATAGAAGAGCTAGATAAGGGACCAATGGGAGACCGGCCTAGGATGGAGCCGTACCCGAGAGACGGGCTCGCAACCTGGGCATACCCATTCTTAACAATGGTACCCAATTAAAAAATCATAGAAATACTAGATGAATTGGTCCTTGCTCACTCTAATGTTGTTTACATGATCAATGGGATTGAATCAAAAGCATACGTGATAGATGAAACCTCTGAGCAAACCCTGCTATAGCATTACTAATGAATGTACACTATAGGCTGAAGGGTTGGAAGGCCATGGCCCCACGTATTGATAGGCCTATACGGCTAAAAGACATCCCTCTTGAAGAAGATTTTAATGAGTTCACAGTGTTCAAGCCCACGGGTGCTCCCCAAGAATGATAGGAGCACATCAATCACGTTACGAGAAGCGGGAGAATTTATCAGCCTCAAGTCTAAGTTAATCCTAGCTCTGTACAGATTCCACCAGTAGATAACTCGAGAAAGGGAGTCAGCATTCTGGTAGTCAAATAATTAATAAACACCCCTATCAAGATGAGTATTTAGGATCTCTTACGGGGATCCCAGACACATAGGAGGGCTATCATGTAAAAGTTAATGGAAATGGAGGCACCATCACTAGCCTCACGGGCAGAATTATGTGCCTTGATCAGATGCAGGATCCTCGCTGAATCTCCCAACATTATCTTCTCTGAGGTGGACCTACCAAATGATAGGCTATGCCACAATCGGGCTTTGTACTTGAAAATTGAGATACTAGATTGAGTAATGCCCTATGTCATGGTGGATGATGGCTCTGCACTCAACGTCTGCCCTAGAAAGATCCTACCAATCCTCGGGTTAAATGAAAGGATACTTAAGAAGTCTAGGATGGTTATCAAAGCATATGACAACTTAAAGAGGTCCATCTTAGGGACTTTCAAGGCAACAATGAAGGTAGGGGAAGTTGAGTTCCTCACAACTTTCGCCATCATCGACATCCCGGTCACGTTCTCCTTGCTACTCTGTCAACCGTGGTTTTATGTACTGGGATGCGTCCCTTCCACCTTGTACCAAACTGTGAAATTCCCCTACAAGGGGAAGATAGTAACCCCTCAGGGCCATCAAAGAATCCACTGTAGCTGCCATACGTACGAACCCAGAATACGTAGGCAGATTTCTAACAGCCACCATAGGGAAGGACGAAAAGCCAACCTAATGGTCTAAATGGGTAAAAAACTACATGGACCAGCATTTAACTCTAGGAGCTAGTCTTGGGGCACAAGAACAAGGCCCCCCAGAATTTAAATTCACAATAGGCTCCCACTGCCCCTTTGAGCTCGATTACAGGGGCAGGAACTGACGAACGACATGGTCTAGAAGGTGCCAGATGTCAGAAACATTCATTCGTCTCAGAGAGATCCTTTACCAAGGCAAGCCCGAGCCAATCAAGATCGAAGAAGGAGAAATGCCTGGCTTTGAGATATTCTTAGACGTCGCAGGCTTCAAAGGCCCCACTCGCTTGACCAATTATGAGAAGCAAACCCATAAAAGGAAGACCCCATCCGAAGAAGAGGCCCCCAAGAGGCGAAAGATGACAAACAAGTCAAATCTTGAAGAGCTAGCAGTAAGGTTAGCCAAGCTAATGGAAGCCGACCTTGAAGACAAGAAGACCGAGTCAGAATCGTAAAAAGAAGAACATATGGAGGAAGGAATGGGCAAAATAATCGCTGAACTGGCCTAACTCATGATCAAAGGAAAGTCCAAGGTTGAAGACGCAAACGCCAGTGGCAGCATAGAGATTCTAAAAGAGGAAACTACCATCCCAAAAGTTGATAATGATGCTTCAGTTTCTGATGTCTTTAAGCTTAGCAACTTGCATTATGAAAGTGAAAATGACAATAAAATTAGTGACTTCACTTATTTATGTGATGCTTTCGATTTCATGCAATCACCTCACCATACGCTAAGCATTTTTAATATTCATGACACTCTTATAGAAGAAATAAATTTGGGAACCGAAGATGACCCCATGATGATATCAATTTCTAACGACCTTAGTCCCGAACTTGAGACACAATTAGTAAAAGCACTCAAATTGCTTATTAAAGCATTCAATTGGTCCTATGATGATATACCTGGCATCGATAGGGTCATTATAGAACACAAAATTCCCACCTATCCAAAAATTCGGCCGATTAAGCAAAAGCTACAAAGATTGAGACCCGAGTGGGCCAAAAAGGTCAAGGAAGACCCAACCAAGCAAATCAAAGCTAAATTCCTAGAAGTCGTGGATTACCCGGAGTGGTTGGCCAACATAGTACAAATTTTAAGAAAAGATGGGAGAGTCCGAGTATGTATTGACTTCCACGATCTCAATAAAGCTTCACCAAAGGATGACTTCTCTCTACTTCACATAGATGTACTAATCGACAGTGTAGCTAGGGCGGCTATATATTCCATCGTGGATGGCTTCTCGGGATATAACCAGATATTAATGAATGTTATCAACAAATTTAAGATAGCCTTCATCATGGAATGGGGGGTCTACTGCTATAAAGTCATGCAAATTAGACCCGAGAATGTGGGGGCAACTTATCAAAGGGCAGTCACCACGTTACTCTATTACTTTATCCACAAAGAGGTCAAAGTATACGTGGATGATATGCTGGTCAAATCACCAACCCCTACAATGCACCCAGCTGTGCTCAATCGCTTCCTCACCCTGGTAGAAAAGTACAATCTATGACTCAACCCAAAGAAATGTGTCTTTGGAGTGACCTCCGAGAAATTGCTAGGTCACATCGTCAGCCGGCGAGGCATAGAGATCAATCCCGATAAGGTGAAGGCAATCCTCGATATGCCTCCGCCCAAAACCAAAAAGGAAGTTCAAAGTTTCCTTGGATCCCTAGAGTATGTCAATAGGTTTATCACAAGATTGACCACTGTCTGTGAGCCCATATTCAAACTCCTTAAGAAATAGCAATGGATCGTATGGAATCTGTACTGCTAAGAAGCCTTTGAAAAGATCAAGGCATACTTGTCTAATCCATCGGTACTGAAGCCGCCAACGCCAGGTAAACCTCTTACCCTGTACCTAGCCATTGAAGAAACCTCCATAGGGGCAATGCTGGTAAAAGAGCAAGAGGACAAGAAAGAACATACCATATACTACCTCAGCAAGAAGCTTTTGGAGTACAAAACCCAATACACCATAGTTGAGAAAACCTATGCCGCCATGGTATAGTTAACTAAGAAACTTAGGAATTACTTTTAGTCCTATAAAATCCAAGCCATTGCAAAGGTAGATCCCATGAAATACCTTTGTCAAGCAACCTCCTTGGCAGGGAAATTATCCTGATGGTTGTTACTCTTATCTGAGTTTGACATTGAGTACGTCACTAGAAAATTGATCAAAGGACGGGCCATGGCTGAATTATTGGCCAACCAACCTTTGGAATCCGATTACATTGAGAACCTCGAGTTCTTAGATAAACAGCTAGCCACGATAGCAAATGAACCCCAAAGGTGGACCATGTTCTTTGAGGGGGCAGTGAATCGCAAGGGAGCCGGTCTAGGAGTCATAATTATATCACCTAAGAGAGGATTGATCCCGCTTTACAAAAGGTTAGAGTTCCCAGTAACTAACAATGGTGCTAAATATGAGGCATGTCTATTTGGCCTAAGCTCGCTGCTCACATTAGGGGCAGAAGAAGCAAAAGTTATAGGAGACTCTGCACTCGTCATCAAGCAAGTAATAGGCAATTGGGAAGTGAAGGAAGAATCACTTCGACTGTACCTGGAATCCATATAGACAAAGGCATCCCTCTTTGGGAAATGCAAATTCCGACATATGTTAAGGGAGAAAAATTAAATGGTAGACTCGCTGGCCACCTTGGCCTCCATGTGGTAAAACCCTAAATAATAACGCGTGAAACCAATAATAGTGGAAGTTGCACACACTCTGTGCTATCTCACTTAGATCATGCAAATCTCCATGGAACAAGAGCCCCAGTATGGTGACATATTTCAATACCTCGAAAGTGGGACCTTTCCTACAGAAGCTATAGATGGCGACAAAACCACCCTATAAAAGTTGGCAGTTCATTTTAGACTCATCAAGGAGCAATTGTTTTTTTATCTCCTTCGACGGAATCCTTCTCAAGTGCTTGTGACAAACGAAAGCTGATAAGGTCATATGAGAAATACACATGGGAACATGAGGTCCTCATATGAACGGAGTAATGTTATCTAAGAAGATATAACAAATGGGTTACTTCTGCCTAACCATGATAGCTGACTGCACGAGCTTAGTCAAGAAATGTCATGAATGCTAAATTCATGGTAACATCAGTAACTTGCCACCAATCGAGCTGTGACACCTAGCCATGCCCTGGCCTTTCTCAGCCTAGGGCATCAACATCATAGAAGAAATCAGACCATCATCGACCAACGACCATAAGTTTATCATAGCAGTTGTGGACTACTTATCAAAATGGGTTGAAGCTGAATCCTACATTGGAATCAATGCCAAAAGATGGCTAAATTTGTTCAGAAGCACATCTTTGCACGATATGGTATACCTCATCATATGGTATCCAATAACGGAGTATAATTCTAGGGGAAAACTGCAGACCTACTTGAATGACACAACATCGAACATCATCGATCATCGCCATACAGCCCTCAAGCTAATGGGGTGATGGAAGCAGCCAACAAAGCCGTAAAGAAGATTCTGTCCAAAATGGTAGTTACCCCTTGAGATTGGATTGATCCTCTCCCTTACGCCCTCTGGTGCTATCGAACCAATGTTAAGACCCTAATCGGGCAGACACCATTCTCTTTGGTATACAAGATAGAAGTAGTTCTTCCTATAGAAATCAAAGTCAAGTCACTCTGTATGGCACTCGAGCCAAAGTCACGCAAAGATGAGTGGACCAGGTCACATTACGAGATACTTAACACTATTGATGAAAGGGGCCTAGAAGCCCTTGATAGTTTGAGGATGTACCAACAACGAATGGCCCGGGGCCTACAATAATTGAGTAAGGAAGATTGACACTCCCCTTAAAGCTGGTGACCTCATGTTGAAACAGGTCAAAGCCACTCTTACCTACCCCAGAGGCAAATTTCGTCCAAATTAGGAAGCTCCATACATTGTAAAATGAGTTCTTAGTAAAGGAGCCATGAAAATTACTAATATGGATGAAAATGAGTTCACAAATCCTATAAATTGAGACAAGCTCAAAGCATATTACGTTTGAGAGACCGATTCAAGACGAAAGAAAATCATGTTAAAAAGTCACCATCCCACACTCTATGTTTTCTTTTATAAATTTATGAACACTAAACGTGAAGATTGTAAGATGAAATGAAATACACTAAAGAAAAGCACGCGTACATTACATTCATGCCTGAAACAAAGTCATGGCTTTATTACAAAAGCTCAAAAACATAACTTAGTGGCTGGGACCTTCCACGTGATGACTGTAGTGGTGAGAAATTGCCAACCTATATGCTCCAGTAGGCGCTACCTTGATGGCAGAGAGCCACCCCAAATAGGTCTCGTCAAGTGACTTGTTAAAAGGCAGCTCATAGTTCATGACGATCAATGTGCGATTCTTCTACTTGGTACAAACATGGGCTGGCCACAAAGGCCCCCTGGGCCTCACAGGTGGAGCACGAACATACTCGAGAACAGACTGAGGATGTCTGTATTACTGCCTCATGCATTCCAAAAAGTAGTACAATATTTTCTCCAGGCCCAGCAACTGAACGCCTTGAGGAATAGTTTGGGTGGTCACTGGATCAATTTTTCACCAAGGGCAGGTCCACCTAATGTCCCTTTTAGTTAGCCTCTGAAGAAAATATAGCCATTCGAGCGAGGATTGATTCCTACAGTACCCGGGTTGCATTCCTTGACCCCAAAAGTCCCTTGGGGCATAGGAATCTGGCGATCCAGCTCGTATTCTGATGAGCTTCAAATGCTCCATTAGCTATATCTGCTATGATATAAACCCTTCAGCGGGCCATTGCCAGTTAAAGTCCATGATAATAATGATGAAATATACCTAAAAGAGGAGTCTGATTCCCCTCACAATTACATCCCCATCTTGATGAATGGAGTCCATGTAAATGAAGGTCTTTGTTAGGACCACGGCCATGGGTGATGATCCCTTTAGAGTTTTTTAGATCACGGAAACTAACCAAGGGCTGAAGATCCCATTATCAAATTCACATAAAAAACCTCCCATCAACAGTACAACTATAAGAGGGAACCAACTTCAGTGATTAGAAGGAATGGAAGAACATATTACTAAAACCTGGTTGCTCGAGGTTGGCAGACACGATTCTATTCCTCTGACAACCAGAAAGTCTTAGGAAATCCACGTTATGTTGCTCTATAGTGACATCGTAATCAAGCACCACAATGTCCTGGTTGCAAGAAATGTCCATTATGGCATAGAACTCTTCATAAAGCTGACACAACTCTTGGTTGTTGAAGTAAAACACATGGTGAAGAGGATCCCACAAACTTATTGCACTTTACAGAAATGCATCATTCAGAATGACATTGTAATAGTGTCGCATGTTGAAAAGGTGCCCAGCTTAGAGCTAATTCTAATCAGCTGGACTCAGAACTCGGAGATAGTCCATCAGTCGGGTCTTGAACCTATCCATGTCAATTTGATTGTCGCTCAATAAAGGCAATGATAGATCTTAAGATCAATAGCAACTACACAAGAAGAAGCTCATTTTTAGTGAAAAAAAAGCAACAAAATAATGAGGCTAGTATGTCAAGACAGTAAATTAAATCATCCATCCAAAAGTAAAATAGGCTCAAAGGACCCACCAATCCCCATAAAGGAAATAACAAAAGGGCAAAAAACACGCCCAATCCAACCATCAAATGTACTAGATAAAATTGCCTTGCGGGCCCCATAAAAAATATATATGTCAAGCTAAGGCCTAACTATCAAATCCTAAGTTGCATGAATGAATAAGCGCCTCCAAGTCCACTTATGGTACCTCACTGCTATCTCCGACTCCCTCTTAGCCCCCAAGGCCCGACAAGGTTTGAAGAGGCTGCGCAAGCGGGGGAACAAGCACGGATGACGAAGCTAATGGAGACTGAGAAGGCATCCTTGCAAAACTGGCCTGCAAAAAATAATCAGGCATGTAATTCTACACTCTATAACTGGAAGGATGCTAGGCATATGCGGTCAGATGAGCCTGCCCATACTGGCTATAGCTGAAGGGCCTACCGATGGAGGCGCCCTATAACTAGCTCTAAGTTGGTCCACTTCTGCGTTTAGTGCTGAATCCTACCCTACAAATATCTCGTGCATGTCTAAGCACTCATCCATGCATATCTGCTATGACAAGAAAAAAGAATGAATGAATAAACTTGTTTGATCTTACTGCCATCGCAAAGTTATTCCCCAGCATGATGTTCTGGAAGTCAAAGAGCAGACGCCCATCCCTCTCATTGTCTTCTCTTAGCACCTAACAAGGAAAGTAAATCACATTTAGCATAAGCCAAGGATAATAGCAATATACACAATAAACTCATATGGATGGCATGGTAGGGTGTGAAAGTCATGTCCACCCTAGTTGAGTTGTCCGCATCGAAGGGAGGAAAGTAAAGCAGTAGGTCGGGCTGATAAATGTGTAACCTGACTTGGTAATCTCGATGCCCTGTGATGTGGGAGGTGGCGCCTGCTGACGAATGGGGACCCCTTGCCCTTTTTCTCTGCAAAATAGAGAAGGATTAGCATTCAGAAAATAAATGAATAAAAAAGAGCAAATTTTTAGAGACGCACCCCCTGAGATGCGGTGTGGTCCTCTAAAGGCTAGCCTAGCAAACACTCGATTACAAAATCGGGATATAGGCTGCCCTCGCCAAATAGCTCTATAGTCTCACCATCCCATTTCTAAGTGTCAAGATTCTCGGCCAACTCTGGCCAGAATAGCCACCTTGGGAGCTCAGGCGGCACCAGTCTCTCCTCCAGAGGTGTATCATATTAAACTATCCTTTCCCTTAAATACCATTTAAGAAAGGATGGACTTTCCCGGATTAACCGCTTCGGCACCAACTCTTTAGTAGCTGCCATTACCTCATTCTAGCTGGAAGCATCCCCCTACGGAACTTGAATGATCTATGAACATATGCATCATTAGTAAACACAACATGAAAGAAATAAAATCTGAAATATTACAAGTCTTAACTAAAAGAAAGATTCCTAATCCTCCTTTCAACTTCGGTAGAATCTAGGTTCCCACAGGCCACCAACCAAGCTGGAAGACAGGGAAAGTAAGAGATATCTTTCCGGACCTTGGCCTTCTTCGGCCAAGGGAGAATTCCTTTCTCGAAGCCCTAAATTTGCAAGAAAAGGAAACAAAAAGTCAAGACATGACACGAATGCATATGTAAAATATTTCTCAACAAATTACCTCAAGAACGAGTTTCAAAGATTTCAGCTCTAAAGTATGCTTCCTCGCACAGTAATACAAGGCCAAGTACAGCTGTCCCAGTGCTGCTCTACCCCAAGCCATCTCCTTGAACTTCCCCAAATGCACCAAAGAGTCTAAAAGGTTCAAGTTAAGGGCCAAATTACCGGCAGGGAACAAGTTGTTAGTCAGGGCATACGGCATGAGAGAATGGGCACATTGCTCTCGAGCTTCAGCACTAGGGGCACTATTTCCCGGGGCCGACCAAAAAGCATACAATTCATTGGCAGAAATTTCCTTACTAGCACTAGTAACCCCCCAAAAACTTCATCAGGAGGGCAGGATCATAATTGCCCATATTCTTGGCACAGTTGAAATGAATAATTTCCCTATTAAAGCGCAGGACCGTAATGGCAGCAAAGTCTAGCGGCGTAATGGTGTACTCTCCACATGACAAATGAAAAGTGTGGGACGAATCCAACCACCGCTTCAAAATCGATGGCAAGATTGCTCGAGAGTACTGAACAAGCTTCACTAGAATGAATCTCTCAATGAATGAACTAAAACCCAAGTCCTCTAAAACCCTCTTCACTTTAGAAGAAATGACTCCCCACCAAGTGATAAAATCCAAGAAGTTTCCCCTGCCTCGATGGTCGACTTTCTGCAAAGCAAATATAGATAGGAACCAAATCAAAAGGTTGCTTGTAGTAATTAGGCATCTAAGATTTTCCTACCTAAAGTCACTCTTCTAGCTATTAAGCACAAGTCACTAACATTTAAAAAAAAATATCCGCTTATAGTTATTAAGTGAAAGTTCATTAAGCTACCTAAAAAATTGCACCTTCTAGTTATTAAGGATAAAACCATCATCAAAGTCACGATTGTAGCCATTAAGCACAAATGTCCAAAGCAAGCTTATAGTTACTAAGCTATAATCGAATACACGGAATTCCTAAGGCTTTACAAGGCTTATAGTCATTAAGTTATCCTAAAAAGTTCCCAAATTTTTCAAAAACAACAGCAGCGTATGCACAACATGACATCACTGATTATTTTGTGGACTATAGAAAGCTCCAGAACACTCAAAATTGTGAAGAAATAGGCTTCCTAAAACACAAGTGTCGATCGACAATAAGAAGCATCGATTGATGCATCCTAAAGAATTAGAAGCATTGATCGATGCTAAAGCCTAAAATTTTGAAATTGCAAGCAATTTGTAGCGATACAGAACCAATAGCACATTCAACAGAATATATATCATCAAGAAATTCCTAAAAGCGTGCCAATTCTAGAAAAATTGAAAAGGAAATGAATTTATCATAACACGATAGAGATGACACTCGGGCTTAAGAATGAGAGGGATAGCAGTACCTCTACCCATGCCGTGGAATATCCGCATCACTGGAAGCCCGTAATTATATTTTATGCCTAAAAACGGGATTTATACCATCTCCTCGTGAATATCTACCTCTATCATCAATGTAGGAGCACGAGTTCGGTCTCTGGACGTCACAATTTTTGTCCGCATTATGATGGACGAAAACTGAATAAAGATCGGGAGAAAAGAAAGTGCAAGAAGCCCCACCATTGCTTCTATTTCAAAGAGAAAATGCAGAAAGGGGGAGTTGTAGTATGATGAGTGTTCTATTTGCATAAAAATTTTGGAATTTATAGAATTCTCAATTGCGTTTATTGACACAATCCCTATGTGTCGCTCAACGCTATCATTGACATGCCTTTTAATGTCTGCAATCGCTAGAATTCAAACATACAAAATTCAAAGGGTTACGTCAATCAACACAACCCCTATGTGTCGATCGACACATATTTAAAAATGACCATTTTTCTGCCTTCTCCAAATATAATTGCAGTGCCAATTGAGTCCTAATTTTGAAAATTGCATTTTCCATCATGAAAATCGTTTTCTAAAATACTGGTGGACCCAACGCAAAAGTTTCAAATGATACACCGCGGGAATCCAAATGATTTTCCTAAAATATTTTTAAAGCCCGTCAAACATTAATTGATCGAAGGGGTAAAAAAAAATTTTTCAAAAATTTGGTCGATAAAATAATGTTGACTAAATTCTTGCAAAATCGCGTGCAATTTTTACTGACTGCTCTCACTTCGCGTATGCAAGAACTTCACCTCTATAGTATAAGTTATTATACGCAAGGGGCAGCCTGTGAGCACGGTTCATCATAGGCTTGATGATGTCCAAGACCTTTTCTAGAGATGGCAAGAAAGTACAGACAAAGGACCATGTTTCACCCAAACTACAAACCCCTCTAAGGAAATAGGATTCTGACATCCTAAGACTGAGTGTCGATTGACACTAATCGCACCCCACATTGCGTCGATTGACGATATTCTATTATGACGATCGACGCTACAATGTGTCAATTTCTCTACTAACTCATCAAGCCTATAACCATGACTCAACAAGGCTATCACCGCCTAAATTGGGTCGATCGACGCTTCCCTGTTGTGTCAATCGACGCTTATAAGGGAATCTAGACCTGATGACTCAGCGAATCTATTCTGACATCCATTGTTTTGATCGACACTGCCATATGTATCGATCGACGCTCCTAAAATTTCTATAAAAGGAATTTGCTTCTAGCATTTCTAGAGGCAATCAATCAACAGAAATAGGAAGCACAAGAAAAATTCGAGCAGTCCCCCCCTTAAAATCCCTCGTAGTATCGAGCCCATACAAAAAATATCCCAAAACTATACCAAGGTATAGACGCCCTTCCTTAAAATAGCTTTTAGCTGAAAAGTTACCCACTCATTCCCAAACACCCAAATAAATCCAAACGAAATTCCTCAAGGTTATCTCCACAAAAATCTTAAAGAAATCCAAAGCAAATGCGGTCCTTGTCAGTACCAGGCCTTCCAGTCATCCTGCAGCAAACAAAAGGTAACTGAGGGTCAAATTCAATCATGCATCCTTAATCACCTTATGAGGTAATCCAAGTCATGTCGGGCCTGCGTTCTAAGGGCTAGGCCTACAAAGGTCGTATCTCTCAACTCATTTATTTTACTTGTTAAAATAACACAAGATTTTCAAAATATGATTTATCCAAATTCAAATGGGAAGTAACTATTTCATCCGAAACCAGAATCTCTCTTTTATCGGTATGGGAATCCTACTCAGATTGGCTATACCACCAATTTCCTGAAAGAACTGATCCGGGTGGTGACTCTAATATTGTATAAAATAGGGACCTTACTCTCGCAATAAAAAAGGCTAATCCCCAAAGGAGTCCTCGACCCCTTTGTCCAATTGGAAATGCCAAGTATGTTCACACATACAATGAGCCCCACGCTCTAGCGGCGACTCCCTGCATTAAAACTTAGGAGTCCCGCATTGGTTGTGCCAACCCAATCGGCGACCTAAAATGTTCCACAAAAAATTTTACCTCCTCACACCTACTTCATAACCTTTATTGACGTTTATTCATGATATGATTATCTGTACTTAACAAAGCACAAGTCTGAAAGTTTTGAAAAGTTCAAAATATTCAGAAATGAAGTAGAGAAAACACTTGGGAAAAGTAATAAAGCACTCCGATCTGGTCGAGATGGAGAATACTTGAGTCAGGAGTTTCAGGATTATCAAAAGGAAAATGGGATAATTCCTTACTAGACCCCTCCTTATATGCCCTAACATAATGAAGTGTCTAAAAAGAGGAATAAGAATTTATTAGATACGGTTCAGTCTATGATGAGCCAGGCAGATCTTAGTAAATCCTTTTGGGGATAGACACTAGAGAGCCTACTTTATGTATTAAATAGAGTGCCCTCTAAATCAGTTAATTTTAATCCTTACGAAAGACGGTGTAATAAAAGGCCATCTCTAAGTTACCTTAGAATATGGGGCTATCCTACTATGGTAAAGAGGATAGCGTCAGATAAGCTAAGCACTAAATCTGACAAGTGTCTATTCATTGGATATCTAAAGGAAACTATTGGGTATTTATTTTACCAATCGAAAAAGCAAAAGGTATTTATATCTCGGAGTGGTCAATTTCTTGAAAAGGAACACTTGCTTGCAAAAGTTAGCGGGAGCAATTTTGAACTGGAAGTTCAAGAGGAAGAAATAGATAATCATCTGATTGACCCCATTCTAGATATCTAAGAAAGTGTGATCCAAGAACAACCTGTCAAAACACAAATATTGCAAAGATCAAGTTGTGCTCATAAAGGTCTTGATAGATATAGTTTTATCATCACTGATGATAAGGAACTATATCTCATGGAGGATGATGAACCAAGAACTTATGATGAAGCAATGAAAAGCTCAGATTCTTATAAATGGCTTAAAGCCAAGAAATCAGAAATGGATTCCATGTATGAGAACCAAGTTTGGAATTTGGTCAATGCACCACAAGAGGTTAAACCGATTGGGTGCAAATGGATCTTCAAGAAGAACACTGACATGGACGGTAATGTAATTACCTATAACGCAAGGTTAGTTGCAAAAGGTTATAGTCAATGTGAATGTATTGAGTATGATGAAACTTTCTCACCTGTAGCCATGCTTAAATCCATAAGGATACTCCTCGCCATTGCTACTCATTATGATTATGAAATATGGCAAATGGATGTTAAAATAGTATTCCTGAATGGGAATTTGGACCCAAGATGTGTATATGACATAGCCTGAGGGTTTTACATCTCAGAATTCATTGAAGGTATGCAAACTACAAAGGTCCATTTATGGACTTAAGCAGGCATCCAGGAGTTGGAATATAAGGTTTGATCAGACAATCCATGAACTGGATTTCTGTCCAAACATTAATGAGCCTTGTGTTTCTAAGAAGGTTAGTAGGAGTGCAGTTATTTTCTTAGTATTATATATCAATATATTTTTAGTAGTAGGAAACGACATTTCTCTTCTACAAAATATTAGGGTATGGTTGTCAAGAAAGTTCTCCATGAAAGACCTTGGTGAAGTAGCATTAATACTAGGTACAAAGATCTATAGGGATAGATCCAAGAAGCTGTTAGGACTTTCTCAAAGTACATATATAGACAAGGTATTATATAGGTTCAACCTTGAGCATTCAAAGAAAGGTTATCTCCCGATGACACAGGGGTTCAGCCTATATAAGGCTAAGTGTTCGAAGATAGCACAAGAAAGAATGCGGATGAAGGATATACCCTATGTATCCATAATAAGATCTATCATGAATGCTATGATATGTACTAGGCCAAATATCTCTCAAGCTTTAAGCTTTACAAGTAGATATCAAGCGGATCTAGGTGAAAAGCACCGGATGGCCATCAAGGTAATTCTTAAGTAACTGAGAAGGACTAAAGATGAATTCTTGATAAATGGAGATAGTAACCTCATAATTAGAGGTTATACTGATGCTAGTTTTCAATCTCACAAGGATGACTTTAAGTCTCAGTCGGGTTTTATTTATGTGTTAAATGAAGGGGGCGATCTGCTGGAAAAGTTCCAAGCAAGAAACTACTACTAATTCAACCATAGAATCTGAATACATTGCTACCTGCAAAGCAGTAAAAGAAGTTGTCTAGTTAAAGGGATTTATTAGTGGTCTCGGTGTGGTGCCTGAGATCATTGATCATAATACTTTGTATTGGGATAACAATGGCACTATAGCTCAAGCAAAGGAACCACATGTTGGTATAGATTAAGGGTTTTAACAAGTAAAATAGGTGCAATGGAAATTTAAAATTTAATCTAGTGTCCAAGATCTCCTAAGCATGGCCTGATTGATAAGTGCTAGTTTTGAATTATTCTAGGTCGCAAACACTTATTAAAAATACCTAATAATAATTTAACCACTTACAAGTTGAAGCGTAAATCCCGTAGTCAGTAGAAAGACCCCTCAGCTACATGCACATACTCTAAAGTAGAAGTCCTCTATAAATAGTCCATTCAAGCACCACCGACCAAAACCTTCTAGAAAGGGAGTACCAATAAATAAGTGGAAGATAGCTAGATCTTCACTACTAATTTATTCTAGAAGAAACTCCATTAGTTTTCTATTCTAAGTAAATAAGTCTTTCGACAGATTACTTTTAGGAATCAGAATAACTAAGAGAATATTAGAGAGCAAGTGAAGGAGTATGAAGTTAAGGACTAAAAATAATGAAGGAGGAGACATCTATTTATAGTGGTTAGGAATTATTCAAAGGATAATAAAGTCCCTAAACTCAACCAATTAGAAATAAAATAAAAAAGGGCAATTAGGTATTTTAATTAACCTAATAGAGTTAGAACGAAACTCTAATGGGGATTTTGCTTGGGGAGCAAACTCCCCATCATTATCCATCACTACTGGCTGAATGGGCAGTAGTGGCGTGCTGGGCCTACATAGGCCTAAAGCTTACAGCAGCACAGCCCTTGTGGGTTATGCTGCACAGCACCATACGCTGGCCTGTTAGGCCACATACCTGTGCAGCCACACAAGCTACGCTTTTTAATTAACCTAATAAAGTTAGAACGAAACTCTAATAGGGATTTTGCTTAGGGAGCAAACTCCCCATCATTATCCATCACTACTAGTTGAATGGGCAGCAGTGGCGTGCTGGGCCTGCATAGGCCTAAAGCCTACAGCAGCACAGCCCTTGTGGGCTATGCTGCAGAGCGCCATGTGCTGGCCTATTAGGCCATACACCTATGCAGCCACACAGGCTACACTTTGCAGTGCACTTTTCCTAAGGCCCCAGTGCGGACCTTTAGCAGTGTTGTTCACACACAAAACTTCCTTGGCCCGCATGCAGATTGCATCTAAAATTGTCCAACAATTTTCTTACCGATTTACTTGCACCAATTTAAGCAATACCCAGTATTCTTTAACTGTGCTATCTTTTGGTTCTTAATTCACTTCATTTATTTTATCCTCCTTATTATTTAACAGGTTCATTGGTCCAACGAATGAATATTGGTCTAACCAATATTATGTTCTAACCAATATTATGGTCTCACCATATTTCCTTGCTCTTCTAAGTTAGACCTAGTCTAACGGTTCTTTACACAGCTCATTCGTAACTTAAAGTGTATGACCTTATAGGATCCCTAATATCAAGCCATCGAATGATTAACCTAGCTCGGTCCCTTTTAGGAATTGACTGGCTCGGAGCTCTAGACCATTCTGGACTCCGATTACTTTGATCGGTCGTAATGGCTCTCTAGCAAAGGGCATATGACCCATCAACATTCGTAACGTCACGTACATTGTGACTCAATCCCGGCTCTGTAATAGTATCAATACAATTCACTCCTTCTATCATCTGCTAAGTACCATCTGGGTTCTAGGATTTAGTTTAAGTGGTAGTCTACTAGTAGCTATAATAGCTACCCTAATGTTTAGTCTTGCTGCCAAAGCACACTACTAAACCATTCAATGTGTTGATCAGGATCCCATCCTATCTACTCATACTTGGATCAGAGGTTTATGAGTGTTTCACTTCTAACAAGGGCTCAAGGTACATCTCCCTTATATTACTAGATTGGAGTGATAGATTCCGTCTCGACTACTTAGCTTACCAATGGACAGACATCAAATATACCCCGTAATCATCCATATCACCCAGTCTATAGAGTGCTTAGGTATGACCCAAAATATAGCAACATCTGAACAAGGTAACTAGTATCTCAGGTCTAAGGATATTCGTATTGATATTGTAATGAGAAATTTAAAGCACCGACACATAATATAGATTACTGAGTGTTGTCTCACAGCGGTCTCCAATGTATCTCCCTGAATACATTCATGTGTTAAGCCAAGGTACCACCCTCTAGCACCGAAGGTATGCTTCTCTAAATCAAATTCAAGAGGTATGACGATACATGGTAGTCTATCCGTATCGTAAATGTCTAGTCTTGATTATACTATGATTAGGGATATTTAGACAAATCATAATTGCACATGAACCTGTTCTCACCAACATAGTCCCATTACGCCCTTGTAATATGTGCTATGATTATATCATAGACTTTTGCAAACACATCAATGAATATATTCTAAACTAGTCATAATATATTTTCACAATCATTGATATAGCAAAAGAATGCCTTTATTAATATAACTTTGTTCGTAGAAATTAAACTAACTAAGATATATTACCCTAATTGCCTCTAGCGCATACATCATATCTAATACCATGGTCTTACCAGAAAAATAGACATGTATACAGAAAGTATCATATAATCAGGGATGTTGTTGATGCTAAGATAATAAGACTAGAATATGTACCCACTGAGCAGAACCTCGCGGATGGTCTGACAAAGCCATTGACTCAAGTAAAACATGACCAATTAATTCAAGTTTGAGTTAATTAAACCAATAATGATATTAAAATAAATAGTCTATGGTTATATGCGAGTTATTGAATTCGAGGGTGGAATTTCAAGTCTTCACTTACCTAGCTATTTAGTTTTAACTCTGAGTTATTTTGGGCTGAACTGGGTTGATTAGTCATTGACTAAGCCATGTTCACTCATCGCTTGATATTTATATTTTATTTCAGCTATGCATATTGTTTTATCATTTCGTTGAGTTACTTTCTAAAAGTCAAAGGAACTATTCTTTCTATTTGAAGCAAAATGGAATCTTTCCTTTTCAGTTTTACTTTTGCAAACATTATTAAAAGAAAGACATAAGGAATTAATGCCTCAATAAGACATCTGCTTTATGGCAAAAATGCCAAAGTTCTTTAAAGATCAAGCTGCATAAAGTAATTGTCATATTTGGAAATGCTGCAGATTTACTAACCTAGTATATTGTGGCTCTATAAGGTTGTCAGACTACCAGAGGAATGGGAAGATGACATATAGCAAGTTAGTGCAAGATCACTCTAAAGGAAGACCAACATCAAATGAACAAGGATTCAAATTAGAGCTCGAATTCTAATGTATTTCTTAACGGATTGATTTCTATTTCATAACGGTGTGATTCTATCTCCTAACAGATCTATTTGAAGAAGTAACAGGTGAATAGATGAGATGTCAATTTGCAGAAGATGCCAAAGAAAGTTCAGCGGCTACATTCTTGTTTTCAACTATAAAAGAAGCAAGAAGGCAAGCATTAGAACTTGGTATATACACATGAATTTCTAAGAAGAAAAACTCTGCCAATTTCCAAGCTTTAAAAGAAGTTCATTCAAGAAAGCATCTACTCAATGAGAATCTGCTTTAAAGTAAGAAAGATTAGAATAGATCATTTGAATTGTAATATCAGAAATTTTGTAACTAGATTAACATTTCTATAAGTTGAATCTAGCTCTTGTTTAGACTATATTGAGTTGTTGGTAGAAGAGGGTATTATACTCAGTGGGTGAGTGATTAAAGTGAGGAGGGTACTTGGTTGTAATTGAGACACTCTATAAAAGGCTTCTCCACCTAGGGTAAAGGAGTTGAGATTAGTGAATCGAAGCTAAGGCACTCTCTTGGGACTGGATGTAAGCACAAGTTATCGAACTAGTATAAAATTCCTATGTTCTTTACTTTACCGTTGAAGTTTTACTCAGA
Source organism: Euphorbia pulcherrima (assembly GCA_947683365.1). Taxonomy (NCBI): domain Eukaryota; kingdom Viridiplantae; phylum Streptophyta; class Magnoliopsida; order Malpighiales; family Euphorbiaceae; genus Euphorbia; species Euphorbia pulcherrima. The sequence goes on along the minus strand of CANTUS010000003.1, from coordinate 16,077,644 downwards.
CTCTGTGTTGCGTGCTGACCTACTCAGCACAATTTATTTAATCCCAAAAAAGCAACCTGATTTATTCGAGCGAGTCATTCACCCCTCTTTTAACTCACTGAGTGTACGCATAGGGACCAACACTTAGGTTTGCATTAATTTTAAGTTGGTGTGGGTCTTAATCTTCTTCTTTAATGGTGCATTTGATGTGGGACCTACTTTCTTTGTCTCTTTTGGGTGTTCTTGGTCTTCTTTCTTGATGATATGTATCCCCTTTTCCTCCCTTATGAAGAAATATGAGCAAAGACCTCAGGTTATCATGTTTTCTAAGAACTTTTTCTCTCTTTCTTTAGTGGTAAGTTTTAACCATTTGATTTTTGTGCCACTACGATACACTCAGAGCCAACTTCGTTAACAAATATGGTGATATTCTTAAGAATGTTGTTAATGAAATACTTAAACAAAATGTGAAAGGAAATGCATCAATTTATTCGTGATATGCCTTATAAGCGAAACTATTTGCAACATTAAAAATTATATCATGTGAATCATCCTCCACAGGTGGAGGGTCTTGTTGGTCAACCTTAGCAACACTGGTAGCTAAATTGGAAGTCTCAGCTTGTAGGTTCCTACGAGGTTTTCATTGTTCTGACGAGCCATCTCCCTTTTCTTTCTTCCATGTTTATAAGTTAATCCTGTGGAAATACATTCTCCATGTTGGACCAAATGCATCGAGTACCTTCTCCCAAAGTAGGTTGTAACCTAAGAAACCATCCACGAAGGAATATCCTAGGTCTCGGACATCATGATCAAAGAATGTTTCAACTTCAGGTTCTAAAGAGTCGTAGTTTCGAAGCCATATAGTACCATCTGGGGTCCTTGGACCCCACTTTTTTCCAATAATAGTATAAATTTATTAATATATTATATTTAGACCCCATTAAAAATTATAATTGGACTCCATATTAGTATAAAAACTACTTATATATTCCAAAAAAATATACAATTTTTTGAAAAATACCTAAATACATCTATAAAATTTTATCTATTGCTATTTTATATACAATTTATTGTTCCCGAATTTGTAATTTAATAGTATTTTTTAAAAAAATTTGTGATATATATACATATGGATACCACGATAAAAATTTCTTGGATCTACCACTGAAGAGTCGTCATCATCATCTGGCCAAGTTACGACTGCATAACTCACCAGGTTAGCTTGTGTGATTGAGCTAATACTTGGTTGGGAGAAAGTGCTAAATTAATAGTGTTAACACTTTCTTCACGTTGGGATAGCTGGTCATCCGACGTGGTTGACTTGAGTTCTGGCTATTGGATTTTCTTCTCTCTAATTAGGCCATGGATAGCCTCGTAAATCCCTACAAGCGCCGGTGCAATGACCCTTGCTAACATGATAAGCACAAAATTGATCCCTCTCCTCGGGCTTGGGTGGAACATAGGTCTTGACACTTTGGAGAAGGCCAAGTTCCCTCAACTTACTAAAGATGGCAAGCAAAGGTGCCTTCCAAGGAGAAATACCATCCTCAATGGTACAGACTGCAGTAACCTCTTCTTATACTATTATAGTTTTAGGATCTGAATTAGGCCTTGGGTTAGAGGCCTGGGCTGGGGATGATGAGTCATTCTTTTTAAACCAAGGTTTGGTCGTTGCACTTGCCTTCTCCAATTCCTCAATCCTTTCCCATTTCTCTACCTTCTCAAAGACCCCAATATAGCTAGAGAAACTATCCATACCAAGAACCTTGTGATATACAGGCAAAGCACCATCCATCAACTTCACAATCGTATAAGGGAGATTAAGACAATCCATTAACAAAATCTGAGTGGCTATCCACCTCTCGAAATAAGGCTTGAATTTTTCATTGGGGCCTTGCTTGATAGCCTCCAAATTCTGCATATTGGTCTTAATTGTGGTGTTAAAACCATATTATTCGATGAAAGCCTTGGATAGCTTTTCAATTTTTGATCACCTTATTTGACAAAGTGTTGTACCACTAGATAGCAGGACCTTCTAAAGTGCAAGGAAACATCTCGGTAAGGACTTTATCGCTCAGCTTTCTTATGCTCATTACCCTCTGATAGGTAGTGATATGAGACTGAGGTGGACCACTTCCCTTATACTTCACTATGCTAGGTAAACTAAAGTTTTTGGGGACCCAATCCTCCTCTCTAGTGGCTTGAACGGATTGTGCTGGTGGTTGAACGCTTGGATTAGTAGTGAGTAACTTCTATAACAAATCATGCAATTCCACTGATAAAGACAATCCATTTGATTGAGCAATCGTACCCAAGGGTAAACCTACTGATTGAGGAAAGGTTATTCCCTTAGGTGTGTGACCATAAAATTAGTAGCTGGACCAGACGCCCTGAACTAAAATGTTGGTGGAATGAACCCTTGGCTTAGCTGTGCAAACTAACTAGTTAATGGCAAAACTGTTATACCCACTAACTGAAATGCCTGACTAACTAAACTAAACAGACCAACTAAACCCACCTGACCAAACTGGCTAGGAGACCCTCCTGGAATTTGAAGAGGCTGCAGTTGAAACAAAGTGAATGGATTGTGAGCAACCTTTGAAAGGGAAGGTTGCTCACTAACCACTTTGTGAACTACTGGAGCTCAGATAGGTGTACCCTGAGAGACATTGGCCATCCTCTCTTCAGCCAAGATCGCCCTAATGAAAGCCAGCATCTTATCATTCACACGATCGAGGAACTAATCTCTCCCTAAATACTGTGAAATGGCATTTGCAATCTTTGGCCTAATATCGGCCCTTAACACATTTGCCTCCTCATTGAGACAGACATCGTTAACCTCAACATCTACCTGACCGTCATGAGTCAGAATGCGAGACATCTCCTCAAAGCTGATTGGTGATATCGGGATTAAACTGATGAAACTAACTGCTTGATGAACTTTTAGGAGAAGGAGGTAAAGGTGGATCGTCTATCCTTTACTGGACTGGAGACTGTGAAGGTAGAACTGGAATGTAAATGAAATGGAATTGAGATCTTTGCCAAGCTTTGACTCTCACTGAGGTAGCAACCAAAAGATTAGTACATGCATGGGGTTGGTTATGCATGCGCAATTTACAACAATGCATGGTGAGGTTAATTGCAAGGGAATACAATATAACACATCTAAAGCATGTCCTGCAACCTTATTCCTCTCGCCAATTCTGAAGGTACTTTCCTTTTATTACCATGAGGATAATATAGGGTGACGTAGTCTAGTCTCAGTAGAAAAAGGTACCTAGAGGAATAAAATTCTATGGTTTTCGATGATAATGGTGTAGGGGCGTAATCGAAGTTGATGTAATAGGTTCCTATCGCATCAAGCCTCTTTTGGAGAGAGATGGTAATAAGTGCTCTACCCACTAGGATGTCCCTAATTTCTAGCAAGTATGGGTGACACCTTCGTAAGTTTTGCAGAAAAAATAGGGCACCCTAACCTAACGCTATAAGAAGACTGCATTTAATTCTACAGAGAATGAGGTGAGAAGATACAGTGTAATAATTTTCCCAAATGATTAAAAAGAAAATAGGTTGAATTAAGTAAATGATTTTTGGTGCTCATCTTAATCTTTTAAGCTTTTCAAGAAACAAACCAAAATTTTGCTAGTTAAAGATTATGTCCCCAGTAGAGTTCCCACTATGAACTCTTGGTAGTCGAAGATATGTGGATCTCCCTTGGTGCCTTGTAGCGGGGTCCACCTGGGGTTGGTTAGTTTAGGCGTGATAGAAACATTTAGTTCAAGTTTGCACATTGTAACCAATTTTAGAGAATAAAAGAATCGAGACCCAAATCTCGATACAAATGATAGAGTCACCACCAAAGTTGTATACTTGCGAAAGAGTTTTGGTATGGTTTCCATTGGGCGGGAGACTCATACCTTTTGGATCAGAGATTCAGGTATCAAATGAGTCACTTATTTCTTATTTAGTTAATTCAAAATTACATTCGCCGCATAAAACTGTTTTCTTTTCATCATTTTGGGGAATTATTACAAAAATCCTATTTTTCTACACTGTTTCACACTTGATTCATGTGTTCAACAATTTATGATAAAGCGCAAACAATAAAAGGGGGAATAAAAATTACAACCGGGGTAAAATTGGGGGTTGCAAGGGAACCTATACATTTGTTCAAAGTTATAAAACAAAATAACTAAATTCGCCTACATCACAAAGATTAGCACAATTTACGGCACATCAGAAGTTAGCATTTTATTAGAGAAAATGTGATTATGTTAGCGTAGCGGTTTTGCAATCGATTTTGCTCGGGCAGCTTTTAGGATCGATGATAAATAACGGGTCTTCAGTGCATTTTTTTATAAAAACACATTTTAGTTTTTGTGGGTTGATTTACTGGATTATTAGTGAAACTGATTGCATGGTAAATGGTAATGATGATTCATTTTATAGGATTAAAAGAGAAATTAGGATTCTGACTAGGGGCTAGTACCTATACGGGTAGGGTGGCACCTGTACGGGTCCTTTCTAGACCCAAACAGAACTCCATTTCAATTAAATGAGCAGATTTGTAGAGAATGAGCAGAATAAAATGGGATTTCCTTCCATATGGGTATGGCGCACTAGTTTAATATCCCTAAGGACATAAAGGTACCAATAAGGCCCACACAAGTCAGGACCAAACCCAAAGCAAAATAAAAGATAAACTGAATTAAATTAATAAATGGAAAATGATAGTAAAATAAATAAGGTGTGAGTCTCTTTGAAACTCAGGATCGTACCTTTATGCCGTGAATCAACTTTAAAGCGATCCCTATCCCAAGAGAGAGTCTAGCCAAAGCAGATGATGAAATAATTTTAGGACTGTTTAGGTGACTTTTTGTGTGGACAACCCTATCCCTCCCCCCCCCCCCCCCAATCCTAATAAACGAAGCTAGGAATGAATAAAATGTGAAAAAAAAACCTCATGGAATGGGTTTTCCCCCTATTTTATACCTCCTATACCCCAATTATACCCTAGCTAATACTTGTAAAATGGCTAAAAAATCATGAACTATAGTGTCTAATTTCTTTTCTAATTGGCTCCTCCTTTAAAATGTGATAAAAAAAACCTTTATTTATAGGAGAAAATCGGGTCTGAATGAAATAAATTGCATTCATGACTAATTTTCTCTGAAAAAGGCATGATTTACTAGCCTTTCTACCTGTTTATGCGTGCACGGGACCCGTACAGGTCCAAGTGAGACCCATACGGGACCCTGCCAGGCATGCTAGGGGTTTGACTCGTACAGGTCAACCTGTGGACCTATACCACCAGGTATGACCCGTACGGGGTCCCTAAGGGCAGACTAGGTCTTCTACTTTGGTTAAAACTCATCTCTGCTGTAGTAGGAACACCTCTAATGGATAACACCTACAAAAGATTGCATTATCTAGCTCTTATCGTCATTTCATGAAAAGGACCGTTAAAATCCAATGCTCACGATGAGCTTCGTAACTGGATCACTTTGACATGCCAGTCTTTGAGTCTGCCTACCTTTGATGATAACACAGGTCAGCGACCTGTAGTAACATTTTCGGTAGACTCAGACCTCTTTTTATAGGGCATAGGATGTAACAAGAATTTCATGACCTATTCTTTTTGTGCGAGATTTGATCAAACTTCCAACTAGACGCCTCATGCTTTGAATTTTCAGCTTATTTAGGGCGCATGTTTGCTCCCTTAGATTTTTTTTGGATGCTTCCTATTCCACTACCGCTTACCTACAAAGGTATTCCTTTATAGAAGAGGATGTACTCTTAGAACTGATGACTTAAACACATATTGCTCCGAGCCTAAAATCGTAGAGCATGCCATTATCTTTTTCCGCATCAGCTCCTTTATATGGAGGGATGCCTTTCGTTGGCTTGGAATCACCACGACAATTCCCCAATCACCTTATGACTTCTTGTTACTATGGTAATATTTCTTTAAGCTTGGTCTTTGAAGTGACTTCGCAACCTCTCTCTAGTTTATTTTAGCGTGGCCTATATGGAAGAGGCGGAACAAATTTATTTTAGAAGGCACCAACTCATTGGAGGATCTATTAATGTCTAGCATTTCTTTTTGTTGGTTCATTTTTAGAAGTGGGAAACGAACACTAGATTTCTCGTTCTCAAATTTACAGGTTCATTCGGGTTTATTACTTTCACATGCATCTGAACCTTTGTGATTCTCTCCTTGATGCCGCATTGTTTATTACTATATATAAATAATATACAAGCCTTGGAAGGGTCTTCTCTTTCCCTTTAAAGGTTTAATTTTTCAAAGAAAAAACAAAGCTCATCTCATACATTAATTAAACACTACGAGTATGAGCCAATCGGACCTATTCTCCAATTCTTGCCCATTTTCATTCCATGAAGGGCAGGCTTGGACGGTCTGACGGACCTAAACCCTGATCTAGTAAATTGTGATGTAAGGTTTAGCCGAAAAATTATTACGACGTATGAAAATTAGTGTTTACTATAGTAAAGTCCAAGGATATTACTTTGTTTTTGTATTCGTAAATATATATACTTAGTTTCACAAGTGAAAAGGCTTAGTTTAGTGGTTGAGTATGAATCTGTGATTCTAGAAGTCACAGGTTCGAGTCTACGTCCGGATGGAGTTGGATAGGGTATTTCTTTATTATCAATGTAATACTAATAAATTATACCAAAAAAATGTAATACTAATAAAGTAATTTAAAAAAAAAAAAAAAGAAGTTGCTAGCTTAATTAGTCAAGAAGTAGTACGTACGCATGATGATGATAAGATTCCTCGGACAAATTAATACTATTATTTTATATATTCACGAGTATTAGACTATTAGTCAGATGACATGTGTCATGCATGATTGCAATGATGAAATAATAGTCAAAATACTACCAAAATCATTAAAAATGGACTTTATAATGGTTGATTCAAGTTTAAAAGCGTGGATTCATAACATAAAGATATAATTTTTGAGTTTCCTTTGTATTTTCCTTATTTTACTAGCTATTTTGGTGGTTCTTTTTGTATTGTAGTGGCTTTTTTCCATTTTTTCCTAGTTGGTATTTCTAAAGACTCAAAAATCACTAGCACTAACATAGGTGTAGTGGCGCCGCCATAATAACCCTGACGGTGCCGCCACTCCTCTGGCCGTACCACTCACCTATAGAGGTGTGGCGATTTTTGCATTTTTCAATCCTTTTCTCCCAGATCTCTAATTTAAAGTACCATTTTGACATTTTAAACCCAACATCGCCACAACAGTAGTGGTCTCGGTCTAAAACTCTAGTGGTGGCGCAATCATGGGTGCAAAAATACCATTTTCCCTTCAGTTTTCAAAATTTCCTAACACCACTGCAGGTATAGTGGCTCCGCTGAAGTACTCCTGGTGGTGCCACCACACCTCTCGTGGTGCCGTCAAGGCGGCTCCAGAGAGAAAAGCACCTATAGCGGTGCCAGGAAAATTTTGCAAAAATGCCTCGTTTTGTTTCTTTTTTGGTCATAGATTATTATTTCTCGGGTTTTTAGGATCGTACCCACACGATGAAGGTTCAAAACCTTCGGAAATCAATCCCGACATTTACTGTGTGGCATTTTCACTTACTAAAATCGAGAAACCAAGTCTAAAAAATGGATTTTCTTAAGATAAATTCGCTTTGAATCGTTTTCTTCGAAATAAAATTCCATGATAGCCTGAGTCTTGTTTTGTACACTAACCAATCATATTAATGGGTGATTATATCTCGCTAAGTGCCTTATCTCGTGCTAATCCTTGTGGTTGCAGGTAGATTAGTTTAGAATTATGCTTAGGCCTTCTGGTATTTTATTTTCTCGCATTAGAAAAATGTATAAGATTTGAAAAGCCTTGTAATAATTTTACTTTTATGCACTTTATTTGCTGGATGACTGTAATAATTTTTATTTTCCCGCTTTTTCATGAGCGTAGTGTGATGAATGAGCTACTATATAAACCAAAAATGCTAATTAGGAGGAACTAAATCGCATAAGAAATACCAATACTCTTACTTAATATAAATGGTTTGATTTGACTTAATGAAAAATAGGTATAATCATTCAATCTTATAATCTCTATTTTAAGGTACGGTCTACCACCCGGTGGAAAAATCGTACCTTTAATTTTCTAGTTGAGCTGAACCGGGTGGCGACTCTATCTTCAAGTACGGGATTTTGATCTCGTCTCTTCTGACACTTAATATTGACATTAAATAAAATTTAACATCACTTTAAATATTTTTATCACCTCTAAAACTTAGGGCCAGTTTGGCATTGCTATTTGAGCTGCTTTCAAAATAAGTTGTTCCCACAAACTTTTAATAGTACTACATATTTTGACTTTGAACAAAACATTTTGATCTTTCACACTAATTAATTATGAACTGTCTAATTTATTTTTTCCAAAATCAGATCTGCAGCTTTTAAAAAAACCTTGAAAATGGAGCTTTTCAGAAAAACTGCTGAAAAAAGCTACAAAAACTCACAGCCAAACTGGCCCTTGAGAGGACTTTCCCTAGTACGCTTCACAGCGTCCAATTTTTACCTTCGAGAAAGACGTCGTCCGCTAACAAATGTTTCGAGCCCAAGAATGATAATTGCTCCGATCAAGAAGGGGCAAAACAAAAATCAGAGACGGATTTTCTCCTGGATTCAAATAAAAGGGGCTATTTTCATCAACACCATTACAAACTTCGTTTCTCCGAGCCATTTGAACAAAAATTGAAAAAAAAAACCTTCTAAGAATACTCAAATTTAGGTCGTGGAAGCTGATTAAAATAGGGAAAAAGATCGAATCAAGAACCCCAAATAAAACTCTGAAAATCAGAAAAGAAAGAGCAATCTAGCTCTGGTACCGTATAATGATAATGAAAATGTAATCGAATAGAGAGAGAAACTTATTTCATTGAAGAATAACTATTGAAATTTTTACAGAGTAATTGAATGAAGAAGAAGAAGAGCTTCTCCCTTATATATAACGGGTACAACAACTATTTATATTAAAAAGACTAAAATGCCCTTGATGACAAACGACTAGTTTTAACTAACTTCCTAACTGTATATATATGTTTAACAAAAAAATTATATTACTGGGTATACAATAATAATAAAGAAAAACCCTACCCACCTCATCCATTTATGGAATCGAACATGTGACCTGTACGATCAATTTACAATTTAAATCATTTTATTTGACAAAAAATGATATTAATTATGATGTTTGCTCGCAATCTAATAAAATTGTCTATCGACTTCATGATAAAATATCTCAAATTTTGAATCATTTGTGATAATTCAATTCATCTGATAATCACAAATAAGCAACATTTGTAAAATGTCTATTAATTATCTCAATAAAGATACTTGTAAATATTATCAAAAAAAATAAAATAAAATGTCTATTGAATATTAGTATAGTGTAGACCTTGGTAAGGGTCGAGCAAGCTCATTCGACCATAAAGGTCACAAGTTTGAGTCCATAGACAGAGTAGGACAAAATTTTTCTTTATTATTATTATAAGCTCTAAATAATTTTTTTAAAAAAAACCCAATCAAGCATCATTAAAAAGTGTGTGGTCTCAACTTGTCCAAAATTTTAAAAAATAAAAGTCAAACTCGTGTCAAGCCTTGATAAATTAAATAGTCAAAACCGATCTCGGGCAGGATAGCCCCATGTAACTTTTTCTTTATATAATACTAAACTTTTATATCATTTAATATTAACAAAATTTATAAAATAAGAAAATTATTGAAAAAAATATTTGGGATATAAAATAAAGTTTAGATGCTAAACTTCAAAAAAATTAAAAATTTCAACTGTATAAATATTTTATTAGAATAATATGTTATATATTATATTGGGTTGTACTTGTGTTTTAATACTACAACAAAGCTCATCTCATACATTACTTAAACCACAACGAGTATGAGCCAAACCCGACCTATTTTCCAATTCTTGTTCATTCTCATTCCATGAAGGGCAGGCTTCGATGGACCGACGGACCTGTACCCTGATCTAGTGAATTGTGATGTAAGGTTTAGCCGAAAAATTATTAAGGCGTATGAAAATTAGCCTAATGGTTGAGCATGAATATGTGATCCTAGAGGTTACATATTCGAGTCCACGTTCGGGTGGGGTTGGATAGGATTTCTTGGACAAATTAATACTATTATTTTTTTTGTTACCCATCTAATTTACCGAAGCTTTGCTCCGACTACGTCTAGATCCGACTCAGGTCGCGCACTTTATTGTGGTGGGTGAGTCTCCCAATAAGAGTTTTTTACATTTACCATAACTCATATTTAAGACCTTACTTATGCGATATCAAACCGCTTAGCACTTGATATTAAGACTATTATTTTATATATTCATGAGTATTAGACTATGATAAAACCTGGCATTCATGATTGAAAGGATTAAATTAAAAATATTGTAAGTCTTCAAAAACTGACTGAGACTTTGGTTTTGTATTCATATGCATGCATGCATGCAGATGTATGTTGATAGTTCAATAATTTGTTTGATCTTATTCTATTTGGTTAATCGAAATTTTATTTTAACTATATTCAGATTCGATCGGAATTATATACTTTATTGCGATGAGTGAATCTTTTAATAAATTTTTTTTTATATTTATTAGGACTTGAACTTAAAATTTTACGTAAATAATATAAACCATTTACTGATTTGACCCACCCTTATTAATAATAATCTTATTTTATTATTCAAGGGAATAATAGACGCACTAGATTCTTTGGACTAAACTATGTTGTCCCCTGACTGTTTCTTGTTGATAATTTGACATGTCATTTTAAATATATAAAAATGAAAAATTAAAATAAAAGTAGGCACTTGCATCAAATTGTGAAAGAGGGATTTCCAATAGAAATGTAAATAGAGACATTGATGATAGGAAAATTGTGAAAATATAATTATTAAGTTTAATTAATTATATATCTATAGTCCTATCATAAATAATTTATAAATTTATAAAAATAAGAAAAAATAATTACATGAATATGTCATTGTATTTATCTGGTAAACATCTAGTGTTCGTCTAGTAATATATATATAAACTGTCAAAATTAAGGCATACTAGATAATAACTAGATATCTAACAGTGATCTACTAGTATATCTATATTTTATAAATTTATTTGAAGTTATGATTTACTAGACGATTACTAGATATTTAACAGATAAATACTACACTATATTTATGTAATTACTTTCTCCTATTTTCGTAAACTTATAAACTGTTTATAATGTCACCAAATTATTTTAATTTTTTATAGCATTTTTGTAAGAACTTTAAACAATACATTATTATTAGAGGCATTATGCTTAACAAGGCTTAGAATCAACAACTTTATCTTTACTAATATAATATAATATAAACTTCAAAATTTGACACCAAATTATTATTTTACTAATATAACATCACACCCGAATTTTATTAATTCTTTTATTTTGGATGATTTTCGTTGTGAATGATGAAACGCTTTGTTTCTTGACTTTTTATCTTTGTATATTTTATATTTCTATTACTGATAATTTGAGCCTTTACTAATCTAATCGGAACCACTAAAGGGTGCCAACTTATTGAGATATCTTGCCATATTAGTCAGTAGGCCTCCACTTTCAATATAGAAAAATAACGTCACAAATACCCTTGACCTTTTCATAAAACAATAGAATAACTCTGAGTTACCATTCCTTTCATTTTTGATATTTTGTTTTCCAATTATATACCATTGTCTTCTTCCCGTGGCTATGGTTTTTACGCAACTTCAATTTATACTCTTCTCACTATCTTGCAGCTTCTATGCCGCACATATATTGGCTACGATATTTTATGTCAAATTTTAAAATTTATCCAAAATAAAGAATTAATAAAATTCGGGTGTGACATTATATTAGTAAAACAATAATTTTGTGTCAAATTTTGAACTTTGTTTTGGACGAGTACAATTGATGATTTTAAGCTTTGAGGAACATATATCTTGCCTAGTGCAAGATAAGTTATGACAATTGTACTTAATTTATTTGGCAGCTTCTTTGCCGGACATATATTATGTTTGTTGCCCATTGAAATTTGATAAGGTCCTCATAGCTCTCTAAGCTTTCGAAAAGTGCACTAGTTTGCCCATTATACGTCATGTGGTAGCTTCTGGTTAGACAGAGAAAAATCAGGAAAATCTTTAAAAAATAAACAATCAAAAGGTGACACGTGTCATTAAAGTTACAAACTGGTGCATGTTTTGAAGGTTAAGAGGATTAGAAGGATCTTTTAAAAGTTCAACGAGGCACTAGACTAAATTGAACAAATTGAAGGAGTTGATGATGCATTGAAAATTTTATTTACATGAATTGTCATGTTACGTAGGATGGCATATTTGCTTTCACAAAATAAATTATAAGATAAAGCACAAAAATAAGATACGTGGTTTTACTGTTTTTCAGTTTGGGGCATGTATGTGGAATTTTTTTTCTTTCCAAAACAAGTGTATGAATCCACATATATTTTTAGTCTCTCGAACCTTTAATTTCACATTCATCAGACTTGGGCCAAATCTAGATCATAAATAGGGTTTCTTACAAAAAAATCCCACAAAACCACTAAAATAATTTAATGACATCATAACATTAATAAATAATTATAAAAATATAGCCTGGTATTTATCTGATAAATATCTAGTAATCGTCTAGTAAATATCTAGTAATCGTCTAGTAGTTATCTGGTAAATCATAACTTTAAATATTTTTCTAAAATATACGTAACATAATTTTGATAGTTTTTTATGGATCTAATGACACCTAACATATATGTGTGTGTGTGTGTGCGCGCGTGCGCATATGACAATTTCATAACAATATTTACTAGATAACTACCAGACAATTACTAAACAAATACTGGATATTTATCAGATAAATATCAGATCGTATTCATATAATTATTTTCTCTTGTTTTTATTAATTTGTAAATTGTTTATTGTTGGACAGTAGATATATAATTAGTTTAACTTAATGGTCAATTTTATAAATATTTTAGTAGGACATGTATATTTTTGACAATTTTCCTAAAAAATATGAATTCAGTAACGGCTTTTATTTAGAAACCCATATCGAGACTCAGGTTCGTATATATAATAAACGCAAACCTAATTTTACGCACATGTCTTTCCGACTTTTTCTAAGATGGATGTATACTTTTAAAGTGTTTATTTTCAGGCTACTCTCTTGTAACTGACCAATTCAGGCTTTCGCTTTGAGATCATGAGTTGAATTTTTATTTAATAAAAAGATGAGTAGGTACTTTGTAGGCAAGCCGATAAGCTAATCTAATTGGTAAGTCCACCCTAAAATTTTCACCTGCTCTAAACTTTTTTCTTTCGGGGGGATACATTGTTCCTCCGGCGATTTAAAAAAAAGTGTTTATTTTCAATCTTGGAAATTATACGTTGGACTTTGTCTTTTTCATTGCATTATGATAGTAACTTTTTGGTTTAATTTTCACTTGGTTATTAATATAATTCTACGTATTTTACTTCATGAAATTAAATTTGTACATTATATTAATATTGAAACGGTTGTGTGGGATCTATTTGATATAGATTTGAGTCTACTTTTGTTGATCCAATAAATTTGGATCGGACACGGATTTTGTTAGACTTGGTATGAGTTGAACTGACTCAGTTGAGCTCACTCAGTCATGTTAGAACGTTTTGATCATGTCAATTCTACTTGGTAAAATTTATTAAATAAATAATGATGTTAAGACATTCAGTTTAAGTTGATCAGCGTATTTAAAATACTCAAGGGTACGGTTAATTAATATGGCTGACTTAAAGCTATGTCTTAACTCAGTATGACTGATGTTGGACTTTTATGTTGGAATTTATTCCAAGTAAAATCCAATTATAGCAGGTTATTTAGTTGATATCTCAGCTGTGTTAATATTATTCTATTATTTGGCTGAGTTGTTATTACCAAATGCGCGCTGACCTTTGCACTTGGGAAGAGGAATATTTTTTATTGTCTATTTTCGCAGAAATTGATGACTCACTTTACACATCAGCAATAAGACAGAAAGAATGTACAACAGACAAGGTTCAAAAAGTTGTGCTAACTAACAAAAAGGGTGTCAGAGGAAAGCTGCAATAGGACAAAGTGAAAACGGATCAAATTTTGCGTGTATCTCCTGCCACCAAGAGCTACTGCAAGTTCATTAGAGTACGAGAGGAATTGGAAGATGACACGTAGCAAATGGCGTGCTCTATCTCTCAAATAGACTCTGACATCTAGGAGATAAACAGTACATGATTCCAGCAAAATTTAGTCCCTCTCGCAACTGATTGAATTCTATTTCACAACGATGCGATTCTATCTCTTAACAGATTAATTTAAAGTTACAACTGGCGAAATCTGAGCTGGAGATTTGAAGAATATACCAAACAAGTTCAAAGGTTAATCAAGCTTTAAACCTAAAAAAGGAGCCTGAAGGAAAGAGTTAGAAGTTGGTGATTACACTTAGAATTTCTCATAAGCTAAAAGTCTATCAAAATCATAGTTTACGAGAAATTCAAATAGAGAAGCAATTACTCAACCTATACTCTACTTAAATTGAGAGATTAGAATAGAACAATCATTGTAATACCTATTTTGTAAGAGGATCAATGTTTTTAAGAGTGGAGTCCTTCAATATTTTAGAAAATCTGAGTTACTAGTAGAAGAGGCTATTCTACTCATCGGTGAGTGATTATATTGAGGAAGGTACTTATCTGTAACTAGTGAAATTTATGAAAGGCTTCTCTGTCTAGAATAAAGGAGTTGAGATTAGTGGATTAAGGTCAAGACACACTCTTGAGACTGGAGTAGGCATAAGTTGTCAAACAAGTATAAAATCATTGATTTATTTCTATACATTTGTTTACTTTCACTATTTCTAGTCAACTCAGCTAATATACTCAGCCCAGGCTATCACTGTCAAAAATAACTCTAAAAAGAAACTAGAATTAGTGAAGTGAGTCATTCACACCCCTCTAACTCAGTGAGTTATACGCACTGGGCCTAGCCAAGTCAAAAGAGAATTCAACTGGTATCAATTATCTTTACTATGCTCTTGATGCAACTGAGTTCAACAGAATATCAAGTTGTCAGATAGCGTAGGAAATCTGGAAGAATCTGGATCTTACCTATGGAGGTACTAACATGGTGAAAGAATCAGAGATCAACATCTCGATGAGATATATGAAATGTTCCAGGTGCAGCCTAAGGAAGATATCTCTAACATGAACATCAGATTCAGGAACATTGTTAAATGAACTAAAGAGAATATAAAAGTTTCACTAAGGAAGAAACTATAAAGAAGATCTTGAGAAGTCTTACTCTTGAGTGGGATACCAAGAAGAGTGAAATAGAAGTAGCCCATGATCTCAAGAAGTAAAAGTTTGAGTACTCATTAGAACCTAGTTGACTTATAAGATGTCTCTCAGGAAATATGAGGATGACTCTAAGAAGATCAAGAATAAGGAGAAAGATACTAGAGAAATAGTTCTCATAGCTGATTCCTCAGAAGAAGAATGTCCAGAAGAGGTCAAGGAGCAAGTTGCGCTGATCACTAGAAAGTTTAAGCATTTCCTGAAGAAGAATAGGAACTATCAAAAAATTTTTGCTAAGAAGCTTAGTCAGTATAAGAAGGATGTTGATGAAAGACCGTGAATGGATCTCACCAAAGATATTAAATGTTTTGAGTGAAGAGATAAAGGCCATATCTAATCCAGCTATCCTAAAGTAAAGAAGGACAAGTTTATGAAGAAGCGTGACAAGAAGACGTTTGCTACTACCTCTACCTGGAGTATTTATGACTAAGAGTCATCATCATTTGATGATGAAGCAAAGAACTCAACCGATGTCTACTTATTTGCAATTAGAGATAAGCCTAACGAGAACTCAGAGTCAGCTAATAAAGCAACAACTTTTGCTGCCAATCAATGCTGACAAGCAAAATGACAAAGGAAGGCAGCCTGCGGTATATTCTGAACCCCCTTTTTCTACTGATGAACTCGTTGAGGTACTTGCATATGTATAAAGGAAGCTAAGAAGTCATCTAAACACATCAAAGTACTAGAGAGGAGATGTCATGACTTAGATAATTGTAATGCCTCTATATCGCTTGATATTCGCTACCTCATGGAAAAGGTTGATTACCATTATGGTTATAACAGTAAGCTCATCAAACAGTTGAATGAGCTTGTTGCTGAACTAAAAGCTTTAAAAAAATTATAGGTACCTCCTTCAACCAACAGGATTACTCAGAGTAACCATACTCACAACTGTGAGAGGAATTCTCAAAAGAGGAAAGTAGACATGCTTGGAGCTAAGGCCGCATGTTGCTTTTATGGAAAAACTAGATATGCTATAGTACTATGTAGGTATAAGAATGGTTTTTACGATGAGTATGACTGTCCTAAGGTGAGCACCACTAACAAGGGAGGACCCAACCAAAAGGCATGGGTTCCTAAGAAAACTTAATTATTATACAGGTGAGCCTAAGATCCACTAATGACAACAGAATGTGGTATTCAGATAGTGGATGCTTGAGACATGACAGGTGATGAAAGTCAGTTCATCACATTAGATTGAAGAAGGAATTGAAGTGTCAATTTTAGAACAATCAAAAGGGAAAGATTGTAGGCAATGGTATCGTGGGAATCAAGCGTTCAATTGATAACGTATCTCTGGTGAATGGCCGAAAGTTCAACTTGCTCAGCATAGCTCAACTATATGACAAAGGCATGAAAATTGTGTTTGACAAAGCGGGATGCTCAGTCATTGATGGTAACTTTGACCAAACTATTCTTTATGTTCCTAGATTTAATGATGTTTGTATGTTAGATTTATCCCATGGCTCTTGTGATATATTTTTAGTCTCAAAGAAGAAGAACTCATGGCTATGGCATAGAAGGTTAGGATTTATCAATATGAATAATCTGTACAAATTAGCTGGAAAGAAACTTGTTGAGGGATTACCAAATATTGCCTTTGAAAAAGATAGACTCTGCTCAGCGTGGCAACTAGGGAAGCAATTCAGGAAGATCTTTAAATCCTTATCTGATATCTCTTCTTCTCACCCCATTGATCTTCTATACATGGACTTATTTTGGCCAATTCAGCCAATGAGTCTTGGTGGAAAGCGTTTCACCTTGTTTTTGTAGAGGATTTGACTATATTTACTTGGGTTGTCCTACTAGGAAGCAAGGATGAAACAATTTGAATCATTCTATAGGTTGGCTACCAAGATTATGAATGAAAAAGGGACTAGAATTAATAGAATCCGTAGTGATCATGGGAGGGAATTCAAAAACTCTTAGTATGAGGAATTATTCTTTGAGCATGGTATTGACCACAATTTCTATGCTCCTCAAACACCTCAGCAGAATGGGGTTGTGTAAAAAAGAATTGCATGATTGTGGAAATGAGTTGTTCCATGCAGAGTGATAACAACCTAATAAAATATTTATGGGGAGAGGCTATTAACATAGCTTGTTATATCTTAAATAGGGTTTTAATTCATCTATATTTGGACAAAACTCCCTGTGAGCTTTGGCATGAGCGCAAGCCTAAGGTTGGTCATCTTAGAGCCTTTCATTGTAAATGTTATATCCTTAATACCAAAGACCAATTAGGAAAGTTTGATCCCAAGGCAAATGAATGAATCTTTATGTTGGTCTAGATTAAGGGTTTTACCATGTAAAATAGGCACAACGGGAATTCAAAAATTTAATATAGTGTCCAAGATCTCCTAAGCATGGCATGATTGATAATAGTGCTCATCTTAAAATATTCTAGGTCATAAACACTTATTAAAAGGACCTGATAATAATTTAACCACTTACTAGTTAAAGCGTGAATCTCGTATTAGGTAGAAAGACCCCTCAACTACGTGCTCAGACTCTAAAGTAGAAGCCCTCTATAAATAGTTGACACGAGCACCACCGACCAAAACCTTCCAGAAAGGGAGTACCGATAAATAAGTTAAAGATAGCTAGATCTTCCCTACTAATTTATTCTAGAATAAATTCCCTTTGTTTTCTATTCTAAGTAAATACGTCTTTCGATGGATTACTTTTAGGAATCAGAACAACTAAGAGAATAATATAGAACAAGAGAAGGAGTATGAAATTAAGGATAAAAAATAATGAAGGAGGAGGCTCTATTTATAGTGGTTAGGAATTATTCAAAATACAATAAAGTCCCTAACCTCAACCATTTAGAAATAAAATAAAAAGCATAAATAGGTTATTTAATCAACCCTTGAAGGAGTTGGAGAACAACTCTACTACTAGGAGCTTGCTTAGTTGGAATGGGAGACTGTTGGCAATTCAGCCAGCAGTCCTGTTGTGGGCTTGCACAGGAGTGAAAGCCCGCAAGGCTGCTCTTGCCGCATGGTGTGCAGCCCCTTATATGATGCAGTCCAAGCTTCGCAAGCCCATATGGGTTGCGCACCTGTGTAGCCCATTCGGGCATGCACATGCTCAATGTGGGCGGCACTTTACAGCCCGCTTACATGCACCCCATGGGCCAACCACAACACCATTCCAAACGGTGCTACCTTGTGGCCCATATGTAGGTCTTTTATGTACTGCCCCACAATACATTTACAGACCTACTTGCGCAGATTTATTCAACATTCAATATTAATAAATCCCGCTAATTTTCAATCCAGTCTTCCTTGTATTCATTTTATCCTCATAATTATTTAATAGGTTTATTGGTCAAACCAACTAATATTGGTCTAACCAATATTATGGTCTAACCATATATTATGGTCTAACCATATTTCCTTGTTCTTCTAGATTAAACCTACTCTAACGGTTCTTTACATAGGTTGGCCGTAACTCAAAGTGTGTGACCTTATCGGATAATATCGAGCCTTCAAAAGTTTAACCTAGCTCAATCCCTTTTAGGAATTCACAGGCTCGGAGCTCCAGACCGTTGTAGACTCCGACTACTTTGATCGATCATAGAGGCTCTTTAGCAAAGGGCATATGACCCCTTAATATTCAGAAAGTCACATGCATTGTGACTTAATCCTGGTTCTACAATAGTATCAAAACAATTCACTCCTTTTATCAACTATTAAGTACCATCTGATTTCTAGGACTCGATTCAAGTGTTAGTCCACAAGTAGCTATAAAAGCTACCCCAGTGTTTAGTCTTGCCGCCAAAGCATACTACTCAACCATTTAATGTGTTGATCAGGATCCCATCCTATCAAATCATACTCTGATCAGAGGTTTACGAGTGTGTCACTTCTAACAAGTGGCTAAGGTACAACTCCCTTTTATTATTGTAGTGGAGTGATAGATTTCGTCTCGACTACTCAGCTTACCAATGGACAGACATCAAATGTACGTATAATCATCCGTATCACCCAGTCTATAGAGTGCTTAGGTATGACCTAAAATATAGCAACATCTAAACAAGGTAACTAGTATCTCAGGTCTAAGGATATTTGTATTGTTATTGCAATGAGACGATTAAAACACCAACACATAATATAGATTATCGAGTGTTGTCTCGTAGGGATCTCCGATGTATCTCCATGAATACTTTCATGTGTTAACCCAAGGTACCACCCCCTAGCACCGGGAATATAATACTCTGAATAAAATTCAAGAGATATAATGACACATGCTAGTCTATCATTAACATCAATGTCTAGTCTTGATGATACTATGACTAAGGATATTTAGATAAATCATAATTGCACACGAACCAGTTCACACCAACATAGTCCCACTATGCCCTTGCAATGCGTGCTATGATTATGTCATGGACTTTTGCAAACACATCAATGAATATATTCTAAACCAGTTATAATATATTTTCACAGTCATTGATATAACAAAAGAATGCCTTTACCAATGTAACTTTTTTCGTATAAATAAAACTAGCAAAGATATATCGCCCTAATTTCCTCTAGGGCATACATCATATCCAATAATCTCCCACTTGCACTCGAGCCAATTAGCTACGTGCTGTAAACCATAACTATTAACATGCTAGTCATGCTTAATCTGTGTCAAAGGCTTGGTTAGACCATCCGCCAGGTTTAGATCTCTGGGTACATATTCCATCTATATATCCTTATCCCTTATCATATCTTGAACTATATGATATTTTCTGTGTACATGTCCATTTCTCTGATGAGACCGTGGTTCTTTTGCCTGAGCAATACCTCTAGTGTTATCACAATATAATACTATTGGATCCTCACTATTAGACACCACGCTGAGATCACAATAAATCTCTTTATCTAGACAGCTTGTTTTGTTGCTTCTGAATCAACAATGTACTCAAATTCAGTGGTTGAATCGGTAGTTGTATCGTGCTTGGAACTTTTCCAAACAACTACCCCTCCATTTAACATAAATAGGTAACCTGATTGTGACTTGTAGTCATCTCTGTTAGATTGAAAATTTGCATCAGTGAATCCCTTTGCTGTGAGATCACTTCCTCCATATACCAAGAACATTTTCTTAGTCCTTCTCAAGTACTTAAGGATATTCTTAACGGCCTTCCCGTGCTTCTCACCTAGATTAGATTGAAATATGCTTGTGATGCTCAATGTGTGTGAGACATCAGGCCATGTACATACTATAGCTACATAATAGATCATATTACGGATGTATAGGGTATTTTATTCATGTGCAATCTCTCCTCTTGTGTCCCCCGACCCTTAGATTTAGAAAGGTTAATTCCATGATACATTGGAAGATAACCCCTTTTTGATTGCTAAAGGTTGAACCTAGTCAATACCTTGTCTATATATGTATCTTATGAAAGACCTAGTAGCCTCTTGGATCTATCTTGATAGATCTTTATACCTAGTATGAATGTTGCTTCTCCAAGGTCTTTCATGGAGAAATTTCTTGGCAAACACGACTTAACCATTTGGAGAAGAGAAATGTCATTTCCTATTAGTACTATGTCATCAACATATAGCACAAAGAAAATGACTGCACTCCTACTAAATTTCTTGTATACACAAGGCTCATAAGCGTTTGATATAAAATCTAACTCTTTGATCGTATCATCAAACCTTATATCCCAACTCCTGGATGCCTTCTTAAGTCCACAAATGGATCTGTGTAGCTTGCATACCTTCGAGCCATTTTGAGATGTAAAACCCTCAGGTTGTATCATGTATACATCTTGATCCAAGTTTCCATTCAGGAAAGCCGTTTTCCCATCCATCTGCCAGATCTCATAATCAGAATGAGTAGCAATGGCCAAGAGTATCCTTATAGATTTAAGCATGGCTATCGGTGAAAAGGTTTCGTTATAGTCAATTCCTTCTTTTTGACCATAGCCCTTTGCCATCAACCTTGCCTTATCAGTAATCATATTATTACCATCCATGTCAGTTTTCTTCTTTAAAATCCATTTGCAGCCTATGGGTCTAACCTCATCAGGTGCATTGACCAATTCCCATACTTAGTTTTCATACATGGAATCCATTTCTGATTTGATGGATTTCAACCATTTATTAGAGTCTGACAACTCCATTGCTTCCTCGAAGGTCTTAGGTTCATCATCCTCTATTAGAAAGATTTATTTATCATTCGTGATGAAAAATCTATATCCTTCAGGAGCGTTGGGAACCCTACCTGATCTACATAACAGTTGTTGTGTAATAGGTTGTTCCTTGATCACACTCTGTTGTGTATCAGGCATAGGAATTATCATTTAATCATCTTGTTCGCCTACTTAAACCTCAAGTTCAAGGTTGCTCTCACTAGCTTTTGCAAGCAAGTCCTTCTCAAGGAACTGAGCGGTCCTAAAAACAAACACCTTTCGTTCATTAGGATTACAAAAGGTATATCATGTTGGCTCTTTAGGATAACTTATGAACAAGCCTTTATCAGTCCTAGCTCCCAGCTTATCTGACATTATTCTTTTAACATAGGTAGGACATCCCCAAACTCTTAGCTGAGAAAGATAGGGTCTCTTACCATATCAACTCTCATATGGTATTGTATCAACTGATTTTGAGGGCACACGGTTTAGTATATAGACTACGCTCTCAAGTGTGTATCCCCAAAAGGATCTGCTGAGATTTTCTTAGCTCATTATGGACCGAACCATGTCTAGCAAAGATCTATTCCTCCTCTCAAACACACCATTATGCAGAGGAGTATAAGGAGGGGTCCATTGGGGTAATATTCCATTATCACTTAGATAATCTTGAAACACTTGGCTTAAATATTCTCCACCTCAGTTTGACCGTAGTGTCTTAATATTCTTTCCAATCTCTTTCTCAACTTCATTCTTATAATCGTTGAATCTTTCAAAACTATCTAACTTATGCCTCATAAGGTACAAATACCCATATCATGAGTAATCATCGATAAGAGATATGAAGTAGACGAATCCTCCTTGTGCTTGCACATTTATTGGACCATATACATTTGTGTGTATTATTTCCAATGTACTTGTGGCACGTTCCCCTTTTTCCTTAAAAGGCTTCTTTGTCATTCTGCCTTTTAAACAAGGTTCGCAAGCCCTATAAGACTATCGGTCTATTGGGCCTAAGTTATCACCTTTGTGTAACTTAGTTAAGCGAGTTTCGTTTTTATTGCCTAAACAACAATGCCATAAGTAAGATGACTTGTCTTTATCTAATTTCATTTAGCATGGTTAATATTGAGAATACACTTTTGTAATCACAAAATATCTTTCGTTACACTTCTATCTAGAATATTTTTCATATTCTTTGATGACATCTTTTATCAAATTGGAATCAACTCCATCTGCTGTAAAGTACTAAACAATATTCATAGAAGTATAACAATAATTTTATCCTTACCACGAAATAGCCAAATGGAGATTTTAAGTTCCTATATCAATTACAGCTATCAGGCTCTAATGATATCCCATAGGTACAACACTCCTTTGCTAATCCTCTACTTCTCTTCAATGCCTATACCTTGTACAAATATGTGATTCACTCACTTGGTGTCCCATACCTATGTTGAATTCCCAAGAGATGTAGAACATTCTTAATTATAACACCTTAAAGTGGAATTTTCTAACACCTATTCTTCTCATGCTATGAGACAAAAGCCTATCAATCTCATATTTGAATGAAGATTGTGTTTCCAATATCCCATATTGAAACAATTACTTTGTTTCCAAAACAAAGCTCTCAAGATCCTTTCATTTTCCCTTAACTTTGCTCTTTCTGCTTTTATACTAGACAACCCGTGTCCCTTTACATCCTTAAAATATCCTTGAATAATTTTTCCTTCCTTGGAAAAATTCTTTCTAAGATGTAAAGACATAGACTACCAAGCCCACGATTTCTTGATGCTTCCAATGCTTAAGGTAACATAGATCGTAACAGTTAACTTCATGTTTATCGTTGTTTCCTTCAACCTACTTACAGAAGGTAACATGGATCATAATAACCTCCAAGGTGTTGTATCCTTATTTCCTTCATGCTACTTTCCACATTTCTACTTAAGGTAGAAATACATGCATTATGTTGTTTAGTATTGGGCTTATATCATGTATGGGCCAAGCCCTAGGCTTTGAGGACTATCCTTTCCATTCTAAATAAACCCTTGAAGCTAGAGCCAGTCAAATCAATTATCAATACATGCAAAATTTATGTAATAAGTAAAGATTCAAACCTGGATTTAATAAATAGAATAAATGCTTAGACTTAGTTTTGTACATGCATTTAATTTTTAAGGTCTTTAAATTAAATACATTTTCCTACTATTTTATTAAGATATATTCAAAAACATAATAGCCCCATCTATTGTCTTTCGGGAAACACGATCTAACAATTCTCCTTAGTAGGTAGCATCTATAACTCATTTAAGCTAACCCACGCTATCAAGCTAACTTAAATAGCTATAGGAGGATCTAGTGCATTTGCATCTAATGTAATTGCTAATCCATTTGAGTTCCAACCAATGGACGCTCATAACTAATTATATGAATCCTCAAATGATGCCTCCAGTCTAGGATTAGCTCTGATATTACGGATAACTAACCCGGTCCTGTTAAGACTTAACCCTAATTCGAATCATGTGACCAGACGATGTTAAAAGAAGAAAGCAGAGTGTATGTAAGCAATTCACTCAGTAAAAAAAACCTAGAATCACACTTTGATTTTTAGGAAGGCTAATTTTGTCTTAATATTTTAATGGGGATTTATTGGTGCAATAGGTCTCGTCTAATCTATGACTTATACAAGGACATAATTATGAAACTATAACTAATTTTTGGACTAAAAGGAATTAGTAGGTCCAACCTAGGGTCATGCTCAATTCATAATCATTCCATCATGCCAAGACTCTACATAGCATGCAAAACAAACAAAGGGGTTCATTGTTTAAGTTCTTGCACCTATGTCTATAAGTTTTAATTTAACAATTTAAACTTTCATTTGTAAAACCATATAATGAATCAAATTCATTAGCCTAGAAATCAACTAATTCAGAAAGTCCATTTGGTAATTAGAATCTAGAACCAATGAAAATTCCCAGGTAGGAGAGGCCCCCTTGAAGTGAATGAGCAGCCTTGTCCAATGCTTGCCAGAATAAACAAGGGCCCTTCTGACTCAGTTAACCATAGACAAATTAAATTAAATATTTTGTTCTTTTTCTATTTAAGAATTATTCCATTTGATTCAAAAATTAAAGCATTTACAGTTTTAAGTAAAACATTATTGATTCTTACTACCTTGACTAAGTTTGAGCAACACTTAATCTAGTTACCACAGCATTTTCTATTGAAAGAAATAAATTCCTAGGCATGCCATAGGATACACGAAAATATTTCATAGAAAATCAGACCTAACATATTTCTAGTCAATCATACAATCGCATTAGGCAGGCTCATAGTACCACTGTTGGTCTAGATTAAGCGTTTTAATAATTAAAACAGGCGCAGCGGAAATTTAAAATTTTAATCTTGTGACTAAGATCTCCTAAACATGACATGATTGATAATAGTGTTAGTCTTAAATTATTCTAGGTCATAAACACTTATTAAAAGGACCTAATAATAATTTAACCACTTACCAATTGAAGCCTGAATCCCGTAGTCGATAGAAAGACCCCTCAGCTACAAGCACAGGCTCCAAAGTAGAAGCCCTCTATAAATAGTCCACACGAACACCACCTACCAAAACCTTTTAGAAAGGGAGTACCGATAAATACGTGAAAGATAGCTAGATCTTCCCTGCTAATTTATTCTTGAAGAAATTCAATTAGTTTTCAATTCTAAGTAAATACGTCTTTCAACGGATTACTTTTAGGAATCAGAACAACTAAGAGAATAATAGGGTGCAAGTGAAGGAGTATGAAATTAAGGGCAAAAAATAATGAAGGAGGAGGCCTCTATTTATAGTAGTTAGGAATTATTCAAAGGACAATAAAGTCTCTGACCTCAACCAATCAGAAATAAAATAAAAAGGGCAGTTAGGAATTTTAATTAACCTAATAGAGTTAGAACCAAACTCTAGGGAGTTTTCTTGGGGAGCAAACTCCCCATCATTATCCATCACTGCTGGCTGAAAGACAGGCAGTGGCAGGCTGGGCATGCGCAGGCGCACAGGCCCAAAGGCCGCAGTAGTTGTGCTGTATAGTGCCATGTACTGGCCTGTTAGGCAGTGCACCTGTGTAGCCCAATAGGTTGTGTATGGCCCTGCTGAGCCACGCACCAGCGCAGCCCAACAGGTCACGCTCTTATGTGCAGTGGTCTGTGCTTTGCACCCCACTTTTCCCAAGGCCCCAATGCAGGCCTTAAGTAGTGTTGTTCACACACAACATTGCCTCGGCCAGTACGCGGATTGAATCTAAAATTATCTAACAATTTTCTTACCGAACTACTTGTACCAATTCAAGCAATACCTAGTATTCTTTAACTATGTTGTCTTTTGGTTCTTAATTCCCTTTATTTATTTTATCCACCTTATTATTTAATAGGTTCATTGGTCTAACCAATGAATATCGGTCTAACCAATATTATTGTCAACCATATATTATGGTCTAACTGTATTTCCTTGCTCTTCTAGATTAGACCTAATCTAACGGTTCTTTACATAGCTCGGTCGTAACTCAAAGTGTGTGACCTTATAGGATCCTGTAATTTTGAGCCTTCAAAAGTTTAACCTAGCTCAATCCCTTTTAGGAATTGATTGGCTTGGAGCTCTAGAATGTTCTGGACTTTGATTACTTTGATTAGTCATAGTGACTCTCTAGCAAAGGGCATATGACCCCTTAATATTCAGAAAGTCACGTGCATTGTGACACAATCCTAGTTCTGCAATAGTATCAATACAATTCACTACTTCTATGAACTGTTAAGTACCATCTGGTTTCTAGGACTCGGTTTAAGTGTTAGTCCACTAGTAGCTATAATAGCTACCCCAGTGTTTAGTCTTGCTGCCAAAGCACAATACTTAACCATTTAATGTTTTGATCAGGATCCCATCCTATCAACTCATACTCTAATTAGAGGTTTATGAGTGTGTCACTTCTAACAAGTGGCCAAGGTACATCTCCCTTATATTGCTACAGTGGAGTGATAGATTCCATCTCAACTACTTAGCTTACCAATGGACAGACATCGACTATATCCTGTAATCATCCGTATCACCTAGTATATGGAGTGCTTAGATATGACCCAAAATAAAGCAACATTTAAACAAGGTAACTAGTATCTCAGGTATAAGGATATTTGTATTGCTATTGGGTTAACACATGATTGTATTCAAGGAGATAGACTAACATGTGTTATCATACCTCCTAAATTTGATTCCATCTCAGGTTTATGTGTACAAGAGTCCTTGACATATCATAGCATGAAGTGAGAGCAATTATAGTGGGACTATACTTAGTGACACCTGCTTCATATGCAATTATGATTATGTCTAAACTATCCCTAGTCATAGTTTCATCAAGAAAGGTTATTGATAAAAAAGGTAAGCCTAGCATGTGGTCAACTTTCTTGAAATGGGTCCAAGTAGTTAAACTCCTAAGACTGAAGGTGGTGCCTTAAGTTTGACATATAGATATATCTGAACGATATATTGGAGACCGCAGTAAGATAAATACTTGGTAAATATATAATAGTGTTAGTGTTTATCTTTATGCAGTAGCTTTATGAATATCCTCATACTTGAGATACTAGTTACCTTATATGGTATTATTGCTATACTTTGGGTCATTACTATACACTCATTAGTTAAGGGTGCTACGGGTGATTACGGGTATAGTGATGACAACACATTGGTAAGCTATGTTGTTGGAAAGAATCAATCGCTCCGGATATATTAATGAGTTGTACCTGGCCACTTGTTGAAGTGTTGATTGCTATAAACCTCTGATCAGAGTATGTGTTTGATAGAAATAGTTTTTACTCAAACATATTATGGTAAAAAGCAATAAACTTCAGTAACAAGTAAATAATTGGAATAGTTTAAAGCAACCTCGCTATTAATGGGTTAACACTTTAACCGAACCTAACAAACCAGATGGTACTAATATTAAAGAATGGAAGGTTTGGATACATAGGGTGCACCGAAAGGTGTGCGAGCACTACTAGACAGTGATAGCGGTAGCCCATGAAAATGGGCTGCATATGTACAACCCATAAGGTGGGCCATGAGCTGGGCTCGCAGCATGGGCTGCAAGCCTCGACTTACGACATAGGCTGCAAGGCTTAGCTCGAGTGTAAGGTAAGCCCGCAAGGGCTTGGATTGCGGCACACAGCTTATGCAAGCGGGTCAACACGCAGATCCTTTAGATCTGCATACTTGACCCATATGGGATAGGGTTTTTCAACCTATCCCACATCAAAAATAGGGGAGTAAAATTGCTCCCCTAAGCCTATAAATAGGCTTCTCCATGCCCCCTTTCAAATTGTACCAAGCTCAAAGAATAAATCCTAAGTTGAGATTCCTAAAGTAAAATCTCCAGGGTTGACTTGAGCATGTTCTTTTGAGGGGCCTCAAATATCTTGAGGCACCACTGGTTTATATTTTTGGGTGGGCCTTTTGGAGTGGTCTGGCAAGTGCTCAAGGCTCTTTAGTTCTTCCTCATTAGGAAGAACTAATGAGCATGTTCTTTTGGAGTGGTCTGGCAAGTGCTCAAGGCTCTTTAGTTTATATTTTTGGGTGGGCCTTTTGGAGTGGTCTGGCAAGTGCTCAAGGCTCTTTAGTTCTTCCTCATTAGGAGGTTTTGATTGGTGGGGTTCGTGTGGATACTAATAGAGGTTATCCTAGGCTTGGAGGCTATCCTAGGCTTGGAGGCTTGTGCAAGGAGGTTCTGCTAAAGCATGCTTCAACTGTTAAGTTTCTTTTCTTTCTCTTTTAATTATTAGGTCTTTCTCTTTAAGCATTTTTGGACTTAATAATTATGCTTAGGTTTTTTTTGCATCCTTAGTTTATTTTATGCTTAGGTTATAGCTTAGAGCTATAACATGCTTAGTACAAAATATTTATGCTAGGATTTAATTTAGAATTATAGAATGCCTAGCCTGTGGATGCTAACCTAGGTAGAGAATTATTTAGTTAAGGCTTTATTTAATTTATATGCAACTAATAGGATTTTCTGGGGACAAGGAACAAAATTTTGAATTTTTGCCAAGCCAGTTATGCATGTTCAAAGTGATTGCCAGTTCCTAATAGAAAGAAAAGTAGATATCTAAATATGTTTACTTCTAGTGTGGGAAATCGGACACTGGAAGAGTGATTACAATCCAACTTCAGAATATTTAAAGAAGAAGCTTACAGAGGCATCTACTTATGTTTGTAATTGAAAACTAAGCTACTTTTCCTTATGAATCAACTTGGGTATTAGATACTGGTTGTTGTTCTCATATCTGTACTTTTGTGCAGGGACTAAGGAACAGCAGGAAGCTTGCAAAAGGGGAGATCAACTTGTATGTGGGAATTGGAGCACGAGTTGCTGTATTAGCCAAAGGAAGCTTTAATGTTGTTTTGCCGAGTGGCTTAGTTTTAGTTTTTAATTATTGCTACTATATTCTGAATGTTACTAAGAATATTAGCTCTGTTGCGCATTTAGCAGCAGAGGAATTTGAAGTTTTATTTTCGAATAATAATTATCACATTCATTTAAATAATGTTCTTTATGGCTATGGGATGTTGAATGGTGGCTTTTATGTTCTTGATACTAAAGCAGAAGTTTTTAATATAAACAATGTGAAGAAAATTAAGTTAGATAATGTGAAGTCTTTCTACTTATGGCATTCTCATTTATGTCATATAAACAAAGGTCGCTTAACTATGTTATTCAAACGTGGAGACTTAAGCTCAACAGACTTAGAATCTTATGGTGATTGCGAACCTTGTTTAAAAGGAAAAATGACAAAGTTACCCTTTAAGGGAAAGGGTGAATGAGCTATGAGTACATTGGAACTTATACATACATATGTGTGTGGTCCAATGTGTGTTAAGGCACTAGGAGGATACTCCTACTTCATAACCTTTATTAATGATTATTCACAATATGGTTATCTATACTTAATGAAACACAGTTCTAAAATTTTTGAGAAGTTCAAAATATTTAGAAATGAAGTAGAGAACCAGCTTGAGAAAAGTATTAAAGCACTTCAATCTGATCAAGGTGGAGAATACTTAAGTCAAGAGTTTTATGATTATCTAAAATAAAATGGGATAGTTCCCCAGCGGACCCTCCTTATACACCCCAACACGATGGATTGTCTGAAAGGAGGAATCGAACATTATTAGATATGGTTCGATCCATGATGAGCCAAGTAGATCTCAGTAAATCCTTTTGGGGATATACTTTAGGGAGCGCAGTTTATGTATTAAACAGAGTTCCCTCTAAATTAGTTGACTTTAAGCCTCTCGAAAGATGGTGTAATAAAAGACCATCTCTGAGACACCTAAGAGTATGGGTTTGTCCTATTATGGTAAAGAGGATAGCATCAGCTAAGTTGGATGCTAAGTCTGACAAGTGTTTTTCATTGGATATCCAAAGGAAACAATTGGATGTTTATTTTACCAACCCAAAGCATAGAAGGTATTTGTATCTCAGAGTGCTTACTTTTTGGAAAAGCAACACTTACTTGTAAAAGTTAGTGGGAGCAGTATTGAACTTGGGGTTCAAGAGGAAGAAAGAGACAATCAACTGATTGACTCCATTCTAGATACACAAGAAGGTGTCATCTAAGAACAACCTGTCAAACACAATCATTGTGAAGATCAGGTCATGTTCATAAAGGTATTGATAGATATGGGTTTTTCATCACAGATGATAGGGAACTATATCTCATGGAGGATGATGAACTAAGAACTTTTCATGAAGCAATGAAAAGCTCAGATTCTGATAAATGGCTTGAAGCCATGAAATCAAAAATGGATTCCATGTATGAAAACCAAGTTTGGAAATTGGTCGATGCACCATAAGAGGTTAGACCTATCGGTTGTAAATGGGTCTTCAAGAAGAAGACTGACATGGACGATCTTGTAATTACCTATAAGGCAAGGTTGGTTGCCAAAGGTTATAGTCAACGTGAAGGTATTGACTGTGATTAAACTTTCTCATCTGTAGCCATGCTTAAATCCATCAGAATACTCCTGGCTATTGCTGCTCATTATGATTATGAGATCCGACAGATGGACGGTAAAACAGCATTCCTGAATGAGGATTTAGACCAGGATGTGTATATTACATAGCCTGAAGGTTTTACATCTCAGAATGGCTCGAAGGTATGCAAATTGCAAAGGTCCATTTATGGCTTTAAGGAAGCATCCAAAAGATGGAATATTAGGTTTGATCAGATAATCCATGAACTAGATTTCTGTCCAAACATAAATGAGCCTTGTGTTCACAAGAAGGTTAGTGTGAGTGCAATTATTTTCTTAGTATTATATGTTGATGACATTCTGCTAATAGGAAATGACATCTCTCTTCTTCAAAGTATTAAAATATAGTTGTCAAGGAAGTTCTGCATGAAAGAACTTGGAGAAGCAACATTTATACTAGGTATAAAGATCTACAGAGATAGATCCAAGAGGTTGTTAGGTCTTTCTCAAAGTGCATATATAGACAAGGTACTGAATAGTTTTAGCCTTGAGCATTCAAAAAAAGGTTATCTCTAATGATAAAGGGCATAAACCTATTTAAGACTGAGTGTCCGAAGACAGCTCAGGAAAGAATGCGTATGAAGGATATACCCTATGCATCTACGATAGGATCCATTATGTATGCTATGATATGTACTAGGCTAGATGTCTCTCAAGCCTTGAGCTTTACGAGTAGATATCAATCGGAGCCAGGTGAAAAGTAATGGATGGCCATCAAGGCAATTCTTAAGTACTTGAGAAGGACTAAAGATGAGTTCTTGATATATGGAGATGGTGACCTCACAATTAGAGGTTACCCTAATATGAGTTTTCAATCTAACAATGATGACTTTAAGTCTTAGTCAGGTTTTATATATGTGTTTAATGGAGGGATAGTATGCTGGAAAACTTCCAAGTAAGAAACTACCGTTGATTCAACCATGGAGTGTAAGTACATTTGCTATCTGTGAAGCAGCAAAAGAAGTTGTCTGGTTAAAGGGATTTATTGGCGATATCATTGTGGTGCCTAAAATTGTTGATCCTATTACTTTGTATTATGATAACAATGGTGATATAGCTTAGGCAAAGGAACCACGGTCTATATCAATGTGTTCATATATATTATGGCTGGTTAAAATATATTCATTGATATCTTTGTACAAATGGCCTTGAGATAATACATAGCATGAAGTGAGAGATATTATAGTGGGACTATGTGTAGTAAGACCTGCTTCATGTGCAATTATGATTATGTCTGAACTATCCCTAGTCATAGTTTCATCAAGAAAGGATATTGATGGAGCAGTAAGACTAGCATGTGGTCAACTCTCTTAGAAAGGGTCCAAGCAGCTAACCTCCTAAGAATGAAGGTGGTGCCTTGAGTTTGACACATGGATATATCTGGAAGATATATGGGAAACCGCAGTAAGATAAACACTTGGTATATATATATATATATATATATATATATATATATATATATATATATATATATATATATATATATATATATATCAATGTGTTAGTGTTTATCTTCATGCAGTAGCTTTGCGAATATCCTCATACTTGAGATATTAGTTGCCTTGT
This sequence comes from Euphorbia pulcherrima, assembly GCA_947683365.1. Taxonomy (NCBI): domain Eukaryota; kingdom Viridiplantae; phylum Streptophyta; class Magnoliopsida; order Malpighiales; family Euphorbiaceae; genus Euphorbia; species Euphorbia pulcherrima. The sequence goes on along the minus strand of CANTUS010000003.1, from coordinate 16,045,419 downwards.
ATGGTACTATTACTATACTTTGGGTCATACCTATTTACTCATTAATTTAGGGTGCCACGGGTGATTACGAGTATAGTGATGATAACACATTAGTGAGCTATATAGTCGGAAAGAATCCAATGCTCTGGATATAATAAAAAGTTTTAACCTGGCCGCTTGTTGAAGTGATGATTACTTTAAACCTCTAATCAGAGTATGTGATTGATAGAAATAGTTTCTATTCAAACACATTATGATAAAAAGTAATATACTTCGGTAACAAGTAAATAACTGGGATAGCTTGGAGCAACCTTGCTATTGGTAGGTTAACACTTCAATCGAACCCAACAAACCAGTTGGTACTAACATTAAAGAATGGAAGGAGTTCATCGCATTGGCCAACTATTGCATTAACCAGGATTAAGTCATAAGCACAAATAACGTTTTGAGTAATGGGGGATGGTGGACCCTTGCTAGAGGCGTACTACAATCATTTAAGGTAATCGAGTTCTATTCACGGTCTAGAACCTCGAGCCAATAGGTCCTATAGAACAAAGATTGGTCATATCTTAACAGCTCAATACTACGGGATCCTATAAGGTCACACACATTGAACTTTCATCGAACTGAGTAAAGAATTAATAGACTTGATCTATTATGAAGATATTAAAGGGATGGTTGAACTATTACCTGGTTAGACCAAAGATTTTATTTATTAACTAGTAACTAAATTTATTAGGGTCGTAAATAAATTAAAGTGTCGATTAAAATGATTAAATCATTTTATGGTTAACCCAAGAATTTATTTTGACCAATAACTAATTTTGTTAGGGTCATAAATAAATTAAAGTGTTGATTAATATGATTAAATAATTTTATGATTAAGCCAAGAATTTATTTTGATCGGTAACTAATTTTATTAGGGTCATAAAATAAATTAAAAGAATGGAGGATTAAATTTAATCTCATATTAAATTCGCAATTAATCTGCATTTAATCCCGCATTAAATCCGTATTAAATTAGGGAAGCCTTTGGTTCCCCTATATAAAGCTAGCCCCTCTTCTTCATTTTTGCACCATATCTTTCTATGAGCTCTAACTTGAGATTCTAACACGTTTTCTCAATATCAACTTTAAAATAAAGTTAAGGAGTCCATTTGGTTAATATTTTGGGTGGGTTTTGGAGTGGTCTAGTAGCTACTCAAAACTCTGCGGTTCTTCCTCATTGGGAGGTTTCGGTTGGTAGGGTTTGTGTGGATACTCATAGAGGCTATCCTATACATGGAGGCTTGTGTAAGAAGGTTCTGCTAAAGCACGCTTCAACTGGTAAGTCCTCTAATTCTCTTTTAATTATTAAGTCCTTTTATTAAGTTTTAAGACTTAATAATTATTATGCTTAGGTTATTTTGTATGCTTAGTTCATTTTATACATTGATTATAACTTAGAGTTATAACATGTTTTAAATAAAATATTTTTATGCTGGGATATAATTTAGAATTATGGTACTGTGGGCACTGGATTTTAAGGATCCTTCTCATGAAATGATGATGAGAGCTAGATAATGCAATCTGTTATAGGTGTTATCCAACAGAGGTGTTCCTAATGCTACATAGATAGGTCTGGCCGAGTTTGGAGAGCTAGACTGTCCTTAGGGACCCGTACGGGTCATGTTTAGTGGTTTAGGTCCACCAGTGAACCCGTACGGGTCATGTTTGGTGGTACAAGTCCACCAGTGAACTCGTACGGGTCGAGTCCCTCATACGCCTGAGGGGGGACCTGTACGGGTCCCATCCCACCCATACTAGTCCTCTACTTGCCTAATCAGGCTTTATGGTAAATGATTCTTTCTATTTTCGAGAGAAATCAAGTCATGAATGCAATTTGTTGCATTCAAACTCAATTTCCCCTATAAATAGAGGCTTTACACCTTATTTTGAGGGGACAACATATACAAGAGATTAAAGCATATAGTTTATGAAATTCCAGGAGTTTTCATAGGTATAGAAGGTTATAGTTGAGGCATAAGAGGTATAAAATAGAGAGAAAACCCCCACATTTTATTCATTCCTAGCTTCGTTTATTAGGATTTGGGGAAGGTTTTGTCCACACAAATACTCACCTAAACCATCCTAAAAATCACCATTTCGTTATCTACTTTGGCTAGACTCTCTCTCTGCACAAGGATCGCTTCAAAGTGGATTCACATCATAAGGGTATGCTCCTGAGTTTCAAAGAGACTCACATCTCAGTTTTTTTTTGTTGTCATTCTCTATCTATTCAATTCCATCTAGTCTTTTATTCCTTTTTTGGGTCTGGTCCTAACCCATATGTTCCTTGTTGGTGCCTTTATTTCCTTGGGATATTAAACTAGTGCGTCATACCCATACGAAAGGAAATCCCATTTTATTATGTTTCTTCTTCATAAATCTGATTGCTAATTGAACTGAGGTTTTACCCGGGACAAGACAGGACCCATACGGGTCCTCCTTAGTAGTTGTATGGGTCCCATCCCACCCGTACAAGTACTCGCCCCCAGGCAGAATCTAAAGTTCCCTTTTTAACCTATAAAATCAATCAATATCACTATTTACCATGCAATCAATTTCACTAATAATCCAGTAAATCAACACATGAAAAGTTAAAATTTGTTTTCATAAACAAAATGCACTGAAGACCCGTTATTTCTCTCTAATCCTAGAAGCCGCCTGGGCACTATCGATCGTAAAAATGCCACACATACACAATCACATTTTTCTTAACAAAATGCTGACTTATGAAAGAGGAATTTATTTTATTTTGTTTTATAACTTAGAACAAATGTATAGGTTCTCTTGTGATTTCTCTATTTTCCCTCGGTTGTAATTTTTATTCCCCAATTTATTGCTTGTGCTTTATTGTAAATTGTAAATGCATGGATCGGGTGTGAAAGAGTGTAGAAAAATAGGATTTTCGTAATAATTCCCCAAATGATTAAAATAAAACGATTTTACGTGGTGAATGTAATTTTGAATTAACTAAATAAGAAATAAGTGACTCATCCGATACCTAAATCTATAATCCAAAAGGTATGATTCTCCCGCCCAGTGGAAACCGTACCAAAATTCTTTCCCAAGTAGACAACTTGGGTGCGGACTCCATCATTTGTATCGAGATTTGGGTCTCGATTCTTTTATTTATAAAATTGGTTAAAATGTGCAAACTTGAACTAAAAAGGTTTCATCATGCCTAAATCAATCTACCAATCACCCCAGTGGGCCCTGTTGGAAGGTGCCAAAGGAGACTCACACGTCATTGACACCTCACAATAGCGACTCCGATGGGGAATATAATCTTTTAACTTGCCAAATTTTGGTTTGTTTTAAAAGCTTAAAAGATTAAGATAAGCACCGAAAATCATTTAATTAATTCAACCCATTTTCTTCTTTATAATTTGGGAAAATTATTACACTCTATCTTCTCATCTCATTCTCTCTAGCTAGATTCGCTCTTCTTCTAGTGCCAAAAAATCTGAAAACTCTTCTTTGCGGTTATAATATCAAAATATCAAGTTGGCTCATTACTTTTTGGTGTTGATTGTAACAGGCCTCTTGAATCTTCTATTGCTAGTTTTTTCTTTGAATTAGTATTTTTATGTAATATATAACAAGTCTCGATTATGACGGTTCCATACTATACTCTAACAGAGCAAACTTTTGTACTTAATAATATAGAAAGAGGGTTTTGATGAAAGACTTCCTGTGCTTAAGTTCTTGCTACCATTGGACCATAGGTGAATTCACTCATTCGAAGAAGAAAGACTGATTGTGGTGGATACTGACTCAGATAAAACCATAGTCTTGGCTCTATTTGTACATACTGGTAGTGCAAGGGACACATTTTTTTTGGTTCGAGGAACTTGTTATGAATCCATTGATTTCTGTCATTTCTATTATTACTGCTGGGTTGGTCTGACCTAAAGAAAGATCGAATGCTCAGTGAAATGGATTTTCGATTTTGAAGCGGACAGATCTATAGGATCCTATCCTAATTTTTCTCTTGCTACGCCCATAGATAAGAAACCTACTTTTTATGATTACGAGGTTCATTTTAACATAAAATCCAATTCTGGAAATACGGTATTCCACTTTTTTTCAGTTTTGCTACAACACTTGCAGCTCTAGCTAATTGTCCACTCTTTCTAAGTGTGATTTCTATGTTATGTATAGCCATACCTAAGGGCAGATCGGTTGAAGTAGATTCTTCTTTTTGATAAATGAAAACCTGCCCTCTTCTTTTTGGGTGTGAAGCAGTGTCAAACCAAAATACCCAACAAGCATTACCTCTCCCTGGAAAGGAGGTGATTCAACCACACCTTTCAGTATGGCAGCAGGGATGAAAGTCGGCCTTAGTGATCCGACAGTGTCAAGTAGAAGGGCCATCGCTAAATGGACAAAAGTTACTCTAGGGATAACAGGTTGATCTTCCCTAAGAGCTCACATCAGTGGAAAGGTTTGCCACCTCGATGTCGACTCTTTGCGCCTAATAAATTGTGATTTCCATATTGGGCCAGGTCATTTCGGGGCAAGCAGATCATTTATGATGAAGAGGATGAGCTTCAAGAGAATGATTCAGGGATGGACCCTAACCTGGGTGATCTATTCATGACCCGGATAAAGCTTGTCTGAGACACGGCTCAGACTCGTATGGGAATAGCAGTGGGGAATTTTCCGCAATAGGTAAAAAGTCTTTTTCAAAACCTAGCATTTAGGGCGTTATGATGATATAAAAGAGAGAGTGGGATAAAAAGAATTAGAGAGTTGAGTCATCCTTTTTTAGGGATAGAGGGACTTGAACCCTCACTATTTCTAAAGTCGAAATTGAGTTTTTATTACCGTCCAACCTTTACTGAGGCTTTTGCTTCTATTCAATACATAATGACTGAAGCAAACTTTGGTTGGTTAATTCGATTAGTTCATCTTCTCGAGGTCTTCCTGCCTTGCCTTGAAGAATCTTCCTTTTCATGTAGGAAGGGAATTAGGACTAAAAGGCCAATTGCTCTTAGGGGGAGTTGATCACACTGAATGCTTTCTCCAAAAACTGACAAGTCTGACTGATGGTCAATACCTTCTCTAAACTGAGTGGCTAGTAGAGCTAAAGTAACGGTTGAAGAACCTCGTCTCACATCTCTTACTCGCCAAGGTGGTAAAAGCACAACTTCATCCAATATCTTTCCCTGTTCTGATATAGCCTAATATCCCTCACTAGTCGTCTAAGTATAGGTGAAATAGCTCATTGTGGAGGGTGTAGAGATTTAGTAAGTAAAAAAGAAACTAGGATTCCTAATCATCTAGGACTTAATCGAATCATATATATAGGTCATTGGAATCTCATATATCCTCGCGAATTGAAAGCAAAGCAGTGGTAATTCTAAATATTCCAAATAGAAATGTGTCCTACGTTACCCCTAATGTGTGGAAGGATTCAAGAGATAAAATCTGTAGAAGGTCATCCTTCAAACGATACCACTTGTTATGAAATACCAAGGCGAGTCTCTTTTATTGGATTTGAACCAATAGTTCTCACCATATGAGAGTGATAGTGGCCCCGGTCTAAATCTTACCGATCTTGATGGAGAAGCTAAGAAGCTATGTCACCTTTAGTAATTGAGCCTCCAATTCTAACTACAAGGTTGGAGAACTCACTTCTTCCATGTTCTCCAGGAAAGAAAAACAAGCTCATGAGCTTGTAACTAAGATCTTACTCCCAAATACTGTTTCTATAGGGAGTTGCTCAAAGTTTGAGCGTGTATTCATCTATGCCATCATTCAGGGCATGTCAATCAACTGACCTATGGCCATTCTCCACAGGTTCTTTAAGGTTTCATCCTCGCTTACTGCCTACCATGCCTACTATGCTTACTTAAGCCATTAAGCATAGTCAGAAGAATACCTGAGGGCCATCGACCCCAAAGCCTCCCAAGGGCAAAGTTCTAGGGGCACCTCCCCAACTAGTCAATCTTTCTCGAGACGGTTTCCAAAGATACTCCCTAGTAGTTAGAATGTCGTAGGAACACCTTTCTCCAAACAATTGGAATTGCCCAAGCGCAGTTTCCCCCCAGTAGTCTAAATGGATTAGCCATTCAAGAGCCATATCCTCAGTAGTCAGCTCCCCAGGGGCACCCTGATTTGTGTTGGGCCAAACCCAACATTTCTAAGAACAGTTTAAAGTTTATTTAGGGGCTAACCCCTATCCACACATCTTCATTCTTAATTGAAGGGACAAAAAATTTTGTTGACCATAAAGTCAAGAATTTAGATGTATCATTTCAGACAGTAACTAACCCAACATTTTTATTGTATTTTTGGCAGGTAGCTTAACACCAATAGTAGGAGAGTCATTTGAGTTAGGAAAGGGATACACCAATAGCAGGAGAGTCATCTGCCTTAAGAAAGGGATACACCAACAGCGGGAGAATCATCCGCCTTAGGAAAGGGATGCAATATCATCAGGAGAGTCATCCGCCTCAGGAAAGGGATACACCATTAGCAAGAAAGTCATTTGCCTTTAGAAAGGTAAACACCATTGGCAGCAGAATCATCCTCCTTAAGAAAGGGATGCAATATCATCAAGAGAGTCATTCGCCTTAGAAAAGGGATACACCATCAGCATGAAAGCCATCTACATAAATAAAAGGATACACCATCATTAGGAGAATCATTTGCCTTAGGAAAGGGATGCAATATTAAACCAGGAAAGTCAATCCACCTTAAGAAAGGGATATGAGGAGAAGTCATCCGCCTTAGGAATGGGACACACCATCAGCAGGAGAATCATCCGCCTTAGGAAAGCGATACAATATCAACTAGGAAAGTCAATCTGCCTTAAGAAAGGGATACAATGAGAAGTCATCTGCCTTAGGAAAGGGACACACCAGTATCAGTTAAAGGAAAGTCATCCGCCTTAAGAAAGGGATACTCGCAATAAAGGAGAGATGTTTGCCTTAAGAAAAGAACACCAAGGAAAGAAGTTCGCCTCAAGAAAGGAACCCACCCATATCACAAAATTATAAAGGGCTTTATAGGGGCAAACTGGTCAGACTCAGGCTCAACTCAAGCGCATCCCCTTCAAGCATACGGGAACTCACTTCCAGTTTCAAAGTTGGATTTCTTACCATGAGGGCGAGCTAGCTAGTAGAAGGGGCAAGCTAGGGGTACACCAAGTCAAGTTAGGACCAACCCAACATCTCTTCACTCAATCATTATAGTTAATTAACGGACAAACACCTACCAGCACTCCTTAATCCTTGATTGAAGGGGGCAAAAATTTTTGTTCACCATAAATCAATCAAGAATTAAAGTATGTCATTTTAAGACAATTAACTAACACAGCTACTTAACATGTGCAGGCTTATCAAGAAAGAGAGTGTACGTGATAACAATACCATTCTAGGGGCATCACTTCGAGAAGTATCCCTAGAAGCCTAATAGAACAAAGGAGCATTTTCCCCAACAGTAAAATCATCTAACGATCATCCCCCCACTAGTCGAGCATCTCAAGAATAATTTCAAGGGGCATCTGCCCACAAGTCAAGCCACTGAAGGGAAATTTCAAAGGGCATCTCCCCACCTATTGAGCCACTCAAAGAAGTTAATCGAGGGGCATCCCCCCATTCCCCAATAATGGAATCAGTCAAGGGGCATAGCCTTATCATTAAAAACCCTAGGAGCACCCACCCTAGGGGCATTCCCTAGCAATAGAACCAATCGAGGAGAATATTGTCATCCTCTAGGGGTATTCCCTTAAGAAGCACCCACTAAGGGGCATTCCATCCCTAAAGCAATCAGGCCGAACCCAACATTTCTCACACTCAGTTTACAGCTTATTCAGGGGCCAACCCTCATCCACTTATCTTTATTCTTGATTGAAGGGGCAAAAATTTTAGTTTTCCACAAAGTCAATCAAGATTAAGATATGTCATCTTAGGTAGAACGTTTTTATTGTCTCTTAACAGGTTATTCAAATTCCCCAGTAGTAGAGTTGCCCACCTTAGGAAAGGGATACAATATGAGGAGAGTCATCCGCCTAAGGAAATGGATACACCATCATCAGTTAGGAAAGTCGATCTGCCTTAAGAAAGGGATACGAGGGGAGTCATCCACCTTAGGAAAGGGATACACCATCAAGAAAGTTGATCTGCCTTAAGAAAGGGATACACACACCATCCCTAGTGAAGTTTCCAGGGATACATGATCAGCTAGGCTGGTCATCCGCCTTAGAAAAGGGATATGCATTGGCAAAGGAAAGTCATCCGCTTCAAGAAAAGGATACGCATCAGCAAAGGAAAGTCATCCGCCTCAAGAAAGGGATACACATAAGCAAAGGAAGGTCATCCGCCTCAAGTAAGGGATACGCATTGGCAATGGAAAGGCATCTACCTCAAGAAAAGGATATGCATCAATAAAGGAAAGTCATCTGACTTAAGAAAAGGATATGCATCAGCAAAGGAAAGTCATCTGCCTCAAGAAAAGGATACGCATTAGCAAAGGAAAGTCATCCGCATCAAGAAAGGGATATGCATCAGTAAAGGAAAGTCATCCACCTCAAGAAAGGGATATGCATTGGCAAAGGAAAGTCATCTGCCTCAAGAAAGGGATACACAGTAGTAAACAAAAGTCATCCACCTCAAGAACGGGATGTGCATCAGCAAAGGAAAGTTGTCTGCCTTAAAGAAGGGACACTCAGGAAGGGAGTTTGCCTCAAGAAAGGAACTCGCCCATGTCATGACCTCAGGTATGATTTCTAGACCCTCACTCACATCGTAAGATCATACAGATCTGTATATGCAGTGATCCTACAAGGAGCAGTCTGCAAGCACTGGAATTTAACAATCCTTCTCTCAAAATGATGTTGAGAGCTAGATAATGCAATCTGTTATAAGCGTTATCCAGCAGAGGTGTTCCTAGTGCTACAGAGTTGAGTCTGGCCAAGTCTAGAGACCTAGTCTGTCCTTAGGGACCCGTACGGGTCATATTTGGTGGTACAGGTCCACTAGTTAACCCTACAGGTTGAGTCCCTCATATGCTTGAGGGGGGACCTGTATAGGTCCTATCCCACCTGTATGGGTCCTCTACTCACCTAATCAGGCTTTAAGGTAGATAATTCTTTCTATTTTTGGAAGAAATCAAGTCACGAATGCAGTAAATTGCATTTAGACTCGATTTCCCCTATAAATAAAGGCTTTTACACATCATTTTGAGGGACAAAATATACAAGAGATTATAGCATATAGTTTATGAAATTCCAATAGTTTTGATAGGTATAGTAAGGGTATAGTTGAGGTATAATAGGTATAAAATTGGGGGAAAACTCATTCCTTGATGTTTTATCCACATTTTAGTTATTCCTAGCTTCATTTATTAGGATTTATGGGAGGTTATATCCACACAAATACTTACCTAAACCATGCTAAAAATCACCATTTCATCATCTACTTTGGTTAGACACTCTTTTAGCACAGGGATCACTTCAAAGTGGATTCATGTCGTGAGGGTACGCTCCTGAGTTTTAAAGAGACTCACATCTTAGTTATTTTATTATCATTCTCCATCTATTTAATTCCTTCTAGTCTTTTATGCCTGCTTTAGGTCTGGTCCTAACCTATATGGGCCTTATTGGTACCTTTATGTCCTTAGGGATATTAATGTGGTGCACTATACCCATATGAAAGGAAATCCCATTTTATTCTGTTTCTTCTCCATAAATCTGCTTGCTAACTGAACTGAGGTTCTGCACGGGACCAGACAAGACCAGTATGGGTCCTTCCATACCTGTATCGGTCCTCTCTAGTAGCCGTACGGGTCCCATACCATTAGTACAAGTACTAGCCCCCAGGCAGAATCCAAAGTTCCCTTTTTAGCTTGTAAAATCAATCAACATCACTATTTTCCATGCAATCAGTTTCACTAATAATACGGTAAATCAACACATGAAAAGTTATAATGTGTTTTTATAAACAAAATGTGTTAAAGACCTGTTATTTCTTTCTGATCCTAGAAGCAGCCCTAGCACTATCGATTGTAAAACCACCATGCTAACATAATCAAAATTTTCCTAATAAAATGTTGACTTATGATGTGTTATACATTGTGCTAATCTTTGTGGATGTATGGGAATTTATTTTATTTTATTTTATAACTTAGAAAAAATGTATAGGTTCTCTTGCGATTTCCCTAGTTTCCCACCGTTGTAGTTTTTATTCCCCATTTTATTACTTATGCTTTATTGTAAATTGTAAACACATAGATCAAGCGTGAAAGAGTGTAGAAAAATAAGATTTCCGTAATAAATCCCCAAATGATGAAAATAAAATGGTTTTACATGGTGAATGTAATTTTGAATTAACTAAATGAGAAATAAGTGACTCATCCGATACTCGAATCTTTGATCCAAAAGGTATGACTCTCCCGCCCAGTGGGAACAGTACCAAAACTCTTTCCCAAGTAGACAACTTAGGTGGCGACTCTATCATTTGTATCGAGATTTGGGTCCCGATTCTTTTATTCATTAAATTGGTTAAAGTGTGCAAACTTGAACTAAAAAGGTTTCATCACGCCTAAATTAATCTACCAATCACCCCAGTGGGCCTTGCTGGTAGGCACCAAGGGAGACCCATATGTCATTGACACCTCACAGGTATGCCTAGCCTATGCATGCTAACTTAAGTAAAAAATTAATTTAGTTAAGGCTTCAATTAAGTTATATGCTACTAATAAGAGTTCTTAGGGATGAGGGACAAAGTTTTGAATTTCTGTCATGCCTTCAAATTGATTGTTAGTTCCCAATAGAGGTGAGTTACGAAGAACTCAGGAGTTAGAGTAATCTTCTTTCCATGTACCTTCGTCCAGAGAGCGTCAAAGTAGAAATGGTATTGAAGGTTGTCATAAAACTGTTTTACCAAAACTGGATAGGTTGGGTTTTGCATTTGGAAGATGATCTCAAGATGCTGGTCTTTGAGAAGTTGGGAATAAGGTTCTATTTTAAAAAAGAAATAATCACCCAGATGATTAGAGGGCGTGATTGCGTTAGAACTCTTGAGTTTCAGGGAGATGAAGTCTTTGTCGTCGAGATTTCAACTTCGATGATGTTCTTTGGTGGAGGAGGAGGACTTGTGGTTTGAGTTTTGGTGTTTTCCATTTAAGAAATTTGATAGGAATTGGGAATTTTAGGGTTCAAAGGAACTTTTAGTAGAGTAACTGTGAGCACTGGATTTTAGCGGTTATTCTCACGAAACGATGACGAGAGCTACATAATGCATCCTTCTACATGTGCTATCTACTTGGAGTGATTTCAATGCAGTTTGATCAAGCTTTGTCAAATCTAAACCTTAGAAAACTATTACCGAAGCCCTAAAGGTCTAAAATGGTTAAAACCGATAAAAACCAGTCAAAACTGGTCGATTTTAGGCCGTTTTAGGAAGTTTTGGGCAAAATCAGTTGGACCGGTCTGTACCAATCCATGCGGATCCGTATGAGTCAACCATTTAGACCCTTAAGGGTCTTTCGAACCCGTATAGGTCCCACCAATCTGTACTGAACTTCCTGAATTGCCTAATTTGGTACTAACAGGGACCTGTACGGGTCCAGGCCACCTGTACCGGTCCCCCATATGCCCAAATAGTCTAAATCAGCCATAAATGAATATATTCTACCATAAATGAAAATAATTTGCCAGAAAAGAACATATTCTGCCATAAAAGAATATAATTTGACATAAAAGAATATATTTTGCCATAAACGCATAAAATCAGCCATTTAATGCGTTCAGACCTATTTTCTCCTATAAATAGGAGGCATTTCTTCACATTCCAAAAGAGAAAAACATAGAGAAAATTATTAGAATAAAATACCAAGATAAGAATATGGTTCTAGCAAGTTCTTGAGGTTACAGTAAAGGTATAGAAGAGGTATAGGAGTTATAAAATACGGGGAAAACCGTTTCACATTGGTTTTGCCTATATTTTATTCCTTTGTAGCTACATATTTAGAATTGAGGGCAGGTTCTGTCCACATAGACACTCACCTAAAATAATTCTAAATTCATCATTTCATTTTCTACTTTGACAAAGTTTCCATTCGGCATTGGAATCACTCAAAAGTAGATTCAGAGCATAAAGGTAACGCTCCTGAGTTTCAAAGAGACTCACATCTTAATTATTTATTTATCACTCTCCATGTATTCAATTCTGTCTAGTCTTTTATTCCTATTTTGGGTTTGGTCCTAACCCATATAAGTCTTATTGGCACCATATGTCTTTAGGGATATTAAATTGGTGCACCATACTCATATAGAAGGAAATCCCATTTTTATTTTATTTCTCCACCATTAATCTGATTATTAAATTAAACAGAGTTTCTACCCAGGACCAGACAGGACTAGTATAGGTCCCCCATACCCGTATCAGTCCTCCCTAATACCCATACGGGTCCTACCCCACCCGTACAGGTACCGGCTCCCAAGCAAAACCCAGAATACTATTTTAATTGGTTAAAATCAATCAACACACCATTTGCCATGTAATCATTTTCACTAATAATCCAATAAATCAACCCACAAAAGTTAAAATGTGTTTTTAATAACAAAATACGTTGAAGACTTATTATTTCTCTCTAATCCTAGAAGCCTTCTGACCACTATCAATCGTGAAACTGCCACATTAACATAATCACATTTTTCCTTAATAAAATGCTGACTTATGATGTGCTATAAACTATGCTAATCTTTGTGGATGCTATGAGCATTGGATTTTAACGATTATTCTCATAAAACAATGATAAGAGCTATATGATGCAATGTCTTTCAGGTGTTGTCCATCAGAGGTGTTCCTAGTACTGCAGAGTTGAGTTTAGCTAAAGTCAAGAGACATAGTCTGCCCTTAGTTACCCATACAGTTCTGTCTAGTGGTACGGATCAACTGGTAGACCTGTACAAGTATTACCTTCCATATGCATGGAGGGGATCGGTACGGGTCCCTTAGTACCCGTACGGATGGGGGCCCACCCATACGGGTCCTCTGATTGCCTAATCAGCCTCTTTTGGAAGTAATCTCTTACCATTTTCGGGAAAAGGTAGGTCTTGAATGCAGATTATTGCATTCAAACCTGACTTTCACCCTATAAATAGGGCCTTTCCCTTCATATCATAACACACATTCATATTAGAAGAAAAACTATAGAAAAATTATAGTGAAAGTTCTAGCAATTTTCATAGGTAAAGAAAAGGTATAGTCGGGGCATAAGAGGTATAAAGTAGGGAGAAAACCCATTCTTTGAGGTTTTATCCACATTTTATTCATTCCTAACTTCATTCATTAGGATTTAGGAGAGGTTTTGTCCATATAAATACTCACCTAAATAGTCCTATTTCACCATCTACTTGGGCCGGACTCTCTCAATAGTAAAGGGATTGCCTCAAAGTGGGTTCACGCCGCAAAGGTAACGCTCCTAAGTTTCAAAGAGACTCACATTTTAGTTTTATTATAGTTGTAACTTTATGCCTCTTCCATTATATCTGCTCTTTCTATTTCTTGTTTCGGGTCTAGTCCTAACCCGTATGAGCCTTGTTAGCACCTTGTACGGTCGAGATACTAGATCGGTGTGCCATACTCATACGGAGGGAAATCCCTTTTTATTTTATTTTTCCGCCACCAATCCATTAATCTGTTAATCTGTAAACTGATTGAATAAAGTTTTTGCCTAAACCAGACAGGACCCATACGGGTACATCATACCCATACCAGTCCTCCTTGGTAGCCGTACGGGTCCCACCCACCCGTATGGGTACCAGTCCCAGCGAGATTCCCGAACTCATTTTTAACTGGTTAAAAATCAATCTAACTCACCATTTGCAATGTGAGCACTTTCACTAATAATCTGGTAAATCAACGCACTAAAGTTAAAATGTGTTTTCATAACTAAATACATTGAAGACTAGTTATTTCTCTCCGATCTAATAAGCCGCCCGAGCACTAGCGATCGCAAAACCACCACGCTAATATAATCACATTTTTCCTAATGAAATGCTGGCTTATGATGTGGCATAAGTTGTGCTAATCTTTGTGGATGTAGGGGAATTTATTTTTATTTTATTTTATAACTTAGAACAAATGTATAGGTTCTCTTGCAATTCCCCCATTTTTCCCGCGGTTGTAATTTTTATTCCCTCATTTATTGCTTGTGCTTTATTGTAATATGTAAATGCATGTAATAAGTGTGAAAGAGTGTAGAAATAGGATTTCTGTGACAGTTCCCCAAATGATGAAAACAAAAATGGTTTTATGAGGTGAATGTAATTTTGAATCAACTAAATGAGAAATAAGTTACTCATCCGATACCCGAATTTCTGATCCAATAGGTATGAGCCTCCCGTCCAAAGGGAATTGTACCAAAACTCTTTCCTAAGTAGACAACTTGGGTGGCAACTCTATAATTTGTATCGAGATTTAGGCCTTGATTCTTTTATTCATTGAAATTGGCTTATTGTGCAAACTTAAACGAAAAAATGTTTTGTCACGCCTAAATCCAACCAACCCCCAATGGGCCCTGCCTCTCAAATAGGCGCCAAGGGAGACCCATAAGTCATCGACACCTTATAACGGCGACTCCGCTGGGGGCATAATCTTTTAACTTGCAAAATTTTGGTTTGTTTTAAAAGCTTAAAAGATTAAAATGAGGCCAGAAGAAGCATGCCGGGATTGAGGGAGGGATTGGTCTCTCTACCACTGGTCCTCCACCCTCGAACCCTCTCACCAAAATACCACTCATAGAAGAGTGGTGACTCCAAGATAAAGCGGCGGTCATCCACGCCAGCTCGCATCCTCTTGATAGCCCTATGCATGGCTAATCTCTCGCATAGGTCTCGAATAACTTATATAGAATGAATGCACTATGAGTATCGTGACCTCTTAAATACATTTTTGGCTAATGGTTTGTTGAAATGTAAAATGTAGGTTTACTAGGGAAAAAGTTTACCCAATCTGAACATAGTTAGCATAGGAACTCTCGGTATTGAACTGTAGTCAAGGGCTGGCCCTGCTAGAGCCCCATCCACCTGGAAATGATATGTGGTATCTCGGGCTATATGGGCAAACCTAGCCTGGGGAAGAATCGGTGCTCAAAGGCTCAAATCTGCAAAACAAAATAATGATCAGTCATAGCATAATCAAAGTAGAAGGTTAAAGAACAAGAGATCAATACGGGATTTACCAGTAGTATCAGATGGCAGAACTTGAGCTTAGACTGCTCACCCCGGACTCTGATATCTAACCTACAGTATAGTTGTGCTAGAATGGCCCGGCACCAGTTCTTACCTAGTACAGTAGCAAGGTTCGCCACAGTAGAGAGCAAGCCATAGTTGAGGTTGCTTGAGTAGACATGAAAGAAGACAATGGTAAGAAATGTTAGCAGAAAAGATCGGGCATAGCTGCAATTGGAATCGGCTGCTAGATCCAATAAGCATGTAAGTCCCCATACTTAAGCTTATTCATCCTGCCCAAATGAAGCCCAAGTAGTCTGGCAATATAGGCCTTCACCTCAGGCTAAGAATGCCATTAGTGGGCATAAACATTGAAGTGGACAACATCGTCGCTCTACTCCAAGCCCGTCGTAGCACATACATATGAGGGAGTAATGGTAACCTCCCTAATAGGCAAGTGAAAGGTATGGATCATCTCTGGCCGCCTCTCAATCAAAGCTAAAATGGTACCCAGGGCTAACATCTTAGGAGCCTGAGGGATGGCCTTGATAATGTCACTGAAGCCAAAAGAGTCAATATGGGTCAGCAACTCTGTATCCTCCGCAGAATGAATCTCCTCGTACCATTTCTTGCAGAAGCTCAGGGCTCCCACAGTCTTGTATTGAAACTGAATAGATAGAATTATAGTTCAGTTGGGTTAAAATACAATAGACTAGTCAGAAATTAGAAAAGGATTGTAGAAATCAAAATAACAAGCATTCTGTCCATAAGGACAGTACTCGTATGAGTAAGCCCCACCCTTATGGGTCCGTAGCCACTCCCGCATGAAACATGGGACCCGTATAAGTCCCCCCCCCCTCACCTGTACTGGTCCCCTGCAAGTAGTCCCTCTACGTAAAGCTCCCTAAAAATCCAAATTCATAAAGTTTGTCCGAAGCTCATCCAAAACTATCCTAGAAGCATCCTAGGCTAAAGTTACATGCATCAAGCTCTATTCCAAGAACTAAAACACCCTAATTCATGCCAAAATCCAAGAAATTTTCAAAAGTTCAAAAATGAAAAATTGAGAATCAAGCAAATTTACCTGGAGTCTTGAAGAAGGGGTCTCAGGAGAAGGGATTAGGGGCACCTCAGAGGCAGGAGTGAGCCCTAGAAATGAGTCTCTCTCGCAAAAAGCATACCCAATGGAAAACCGGGCATTATCGAAGTCCTAAATCACCACTGGGAGCAAGTCCGCAAGTCTAAGGGAAAAGCGGTCGGTATACGGGATCTTCTTATACATCTTTGGTTGGTTTCAGGAGGAAAAATTGTCGGAGTTACAAAAAGGGAAGTTTTGGTATATGGCGGGATATAAAGGGGACTGATCAGGCTTTTGAACCCCCTATCGGGGACCTGTAAAGATCCCACCCCAGCCATATAGGTCCCAATAGTCAAGCACCCACCCGTTCAGGCCCTCTCTTACCATCTAGGGGTAGATTTCTGAACCAGTGTTTCATAAAGCACCAAAAATTCATCAAGTACAAGCTTGGGGCCAACCCCACTCTTCTTCACCCCTATATTTTTATTATATTTGGGGGCAACGCCCATGCTCACCTTGATCCTTGATTGAAGGGGCAAAAATATTTTTGTTTTCATAAAAGTCAATCAAGAATCAAGGTAAGCCATTTTAGAATTGATCATTAATAAGGATGATTTTTGTGTACAGTTCCATCCTAGCACATGAGTTCTTCCCCAGTAGAAGAGGTTTACCAAAGGATATTACTTTACTCCCCAGCAGCGGAGTCAACTAAGGGGCATCTCCCCACCAATCTAGGGGCACCCCGCATCTCCCAGCAGCAAAGTCAACCAAGTGGCATCCCCCCATCTCCCAGCAGTGGAATCAGTCAAGGGGCATATCCCTATTATCAAAAGCCCTTGGGGCACCCACCCTAGAGGCATCCTTAGCAATAAAATCAATCAAGGGGCATTCATCCCTAAAGCAATCAGGCAAAACCTGACATTTCTTACACTCAGTTTTCAGTTTATTTTAGGGGCTAACCCCCATCCATAAATCTCTATTCTTAATTAAGGGACAAAAATATTTTTGTTTTCACAAAAGTCAATCAAGAATAAAGATATGTCTACTTGGACAATGACTAACATGGTATTTGATTGTTGTCTCTTTTCAACTTATTCAAATTCCCCACCATGAGTCATCTGCCTTAGGAAAGGGATACATCACCAGTTAGGAAAGTCGATCCGCCTCAAGAAAGGGATACATCAGTCAGGAGAGTGATCTGCCTCAGGAAAGGGATACACCCTCAGCTAGGAAAGTCGATCCGCCTTAAGAAAGGAATACACCACCATCACGAAACTCGATCCATCTTAAGAAAGGGATACATCAGTCAGGAGAGTCACCCGCCTTAGGAAAGGCATACACCATTAGTTAGGAGAGTCATCTGCCTTAAGAAAGGGATACACCATCAGCCAGGAAATTTGATCCGCCTTAAGAAAGGGATACATCACCGGTTAGGAAAGTCATTTGCCTTAAGAAAGGGATACGCAGTAGTAAAGGAAAGTCATCTGCCTCAAGAAAGGGATATGCATTGGCAAGGAAAGTCATTTGCCTCAAGAAAGGTATACATAGTAGCAAAGGAAAGTCATCCACCTTAAGAAAGGGATATGCATTGGCAAGGAAAGTCATCCACCTCAAGAAAGGGTTATGCATTGGCAAAGGAAAGTCATCCGCCTCACGAAAAGGATACGCATTGGCAAAGGAAAGTCATCCGCCTCAAGAAAGGGATACGCATCAGTAAAGGAAAGTCATCCACCTCAAGAAAGGGACCCTCAGGAAAGGAGTTCACCTTAAGAAGGGAACACTACCATGTCATCACCTCAGGTATAATTTTTAAATTATCACCCATATCATAAGATTATACGGATCCATATCTATAATGATCCCATGAGGGGCAGTATATGAGCACTGGATTTTAGTAATCCTTCTCATAAAATGATAATGAGAGCTATATGATGCAATGTCTTTCAATTGTTGTCCATCGAAGGTGTTCCTACTACTGCAGAGTTGAGTTTGGCAGAAGATCAGAGACCTAGTCTGCCCTTAGGTACTCATATGGGTTCTATCTAGTGGTACGAATCCACTGTAGACCCGTATAGGGATTACCTTCCAAACGTATGGAGGGGACCCATATGGGTCCTCTAGTACCCGTATTGGTAGGGCCCTACCCGTATGTTGGATATAATGTATGCCCTTACGGCAATTAGGGCGATATATCTTAATTATGTAATAGTACGAATATTTTGTTTAAATAATAAAGGCATTTAATCTTTTATTTATATCGATGTATCTATAAATATATTATAGCTGTTTAAATATATTGATTGATGTATGTATACAAAAGTCCTTGATGTATCATACCATGAAGTCAGAGAAATTATAGATGGACTATATGTAGCGAAACCTGCTTCATGTGCAATTATGAATATGTCTAAACTATCCCTAGTCATAGTTTCATCAAGAAAGGATATTGATGAAGCGGAAAGACTAGCATGTGGTCAACTTTCTTGGAAAGGGTCCAAGTAGTCAATTTCCTGAGGACTGAAGGTAGTGCCTTAAGTTTGACACATTGATATATCTGAGAGATATATTGCAGACCATAGTAAGATAAACACTTGGTGTATTTATCAATGTATTAGTGTTTATCTTCTTGCAATAAGCTTTGCAAATATCCTCATACTTGAGATGCTATTTGACTTATTTTGTACTATTGCTATACTTTAGTTCATTCCTATACACTCATTAATTTAGGGTGTCATGGGTGATTACGGATATAGTGATGATAGCACGTTGGTAAGCTAAGTAGTTGGAAAGAATCCATCGCTCTAGATATATTAAGGAGTTATACATGGCTGCTTGTTGAAGTGATGATTGCTATAAACCTCTAATCATAGTATGTGCTTGATAGAAATAATTTCTAGTCAAACACACTATGGTAAAAGACAATATACTTCGGTAATAAGTTAATAACTGGGATAGCTTGGAGCAACATTGCTAATAGTGGGTTAACACTTTAACCGAACCCTATACACCAGATTGTACTAATATTAAAGAATGGAAGGAGTTCATCGCATTGGATAACTATTGCATTAACCGGTATTAAGTCATAAGCACAAATGACATTCTGAGTAATAGGGGATGGTAGACGCTAGCTAGAGGCGTACTACAGTCATTTAAGATAATCAAGTTCTATTCATGGTCTAGAACCTTGAGCCAATGGTTCCATTAGAACAAGGGTTGGTTAAGCCTTAATATCACAATACTTCGGGATCCTGTAAGGTCACACACATTGGACCTTCATCGGACTAAGTAAAGAGTTATTCTATTACGAAAATATAATATAATAAGAATTATATTATTATTTAAATGGTTAAAAATGTTTAGATCATTTTAATAAGCCAAGAAATTTATTTTTGACCAGTAACTAATTTATTTGGGTCATAAAATTAATATTTATTTGAAAGGGATTAAAAGGGAATTTTGCCATGGCGAGTTAAATTAGATCGAGAGTACAAAATATATTTTATACAGGCTCGGGTGTGTGAAAGTACACCCAAAGGTGCGTGAGCAATGCTAGGCATTGCTCGTGGCTATCCATGGAAATGGGCTGCCCAAACGCGTAACCTTTGGGGCGCGCCGCGAGCTAGGCTCTTGGCTTAGGCCACGAGGCCCAGCTCGCGTTGTGGCAACATATGCAGCGAGCATTGCAAGCTGCATATAGGGCGTAGTTCGTGGATCCAATTGGATCCACTAACATGACATGCATGGGATATGCTTTTTATCATATCCCATATCGAAAATGGGGGAGCACTTTTGCTCCCCTAAGCCTATGAATAGGCTTTCCCTCACCCCTTTTCAAGTGCACCAAGTTCAAGAATAATTCCTATGATAAAGGTTACTTGGACATGTTATTTTTTAGGTGGGGCTTCTGAAGTGGTCTAGCAACTACTCAAGG
Organism: Euphorbia pulcherrima; assembly: GCA_947683365.1. NCBI lineage: Eukaryota > Viridiplantae > Streptophyta > Magnoliopsida > Malpighiales > Euphorbiaceae > Euphorbia > Euphorbia pulcherrima. Next base: position 16,025,202 of record CANTUS010000003.1, on the reverse strand, counting down.
CTCCTTAGTTCGTCCTCTCGGGGATGTTTTAGTTGGTGGGATTCGAGTAGATACTCATAGAGGCTATCCTATGCTTGGAGGCTTGTGCAAGGAGGTTCTGCTAAAGTATGCTTCAACTGGTAAGTTTTCTTTCTTTCTCTTTTAATTATTAGTTCTTTTTCTTTAAGCATTTTTAGACTTAATAATTATGCTTAGGTTGTTTTGCATGCTTAGTCTATTTTATTCTTAGGTTATAGCTTAGAGTTATAACATGCTTAGGTTATAGCTTAGAGTTATAACATGTTTAGTATAAAATATATATGCTAGGATATAATTTAGAATTATGGTATGCCTAGCCTATGCATGCTAACCTAGGTAGATAATTATTTAGTTAAGGCTTTATTTAGTTTATATGCATCTAATAGGAGTTCATAGGGACGGGGACAAAATTTTAAATTTCCGTCGTGCTTGCAATGCATGTTCAATTTGACTATCAGTTCCTAATAGTGGTGTCAGAGCCAGCCTATTTAGTATATAATTAATTTAGAAGCGAACTGAATATTATTTTCTATATGAAATGATTTATTGTTTATTTAATTGTTTGGAACAATATATGAACTTGTGCTTTCATTTCAAGGTTAGAAAATGGTTGTGAATAATTTTGAATAAGCCTGCTCAACTTACTCAAATTATACAAGTTTCAATAATTTATATAAATTTCATGGGTTATAGATGCTTCCAATTTACATGAATTGAAAGAATAAAATTTATTAGTTCAAGAGAATCCATTGGTCTTCAAGTTTGTGCCCGTATTTATTCTGGCTAAGGATTGGACTTGGTGTCTACTCACTTCAAGGGCACCTCTCCTACCTGGGAACCTATATCGGTGCAGCTTGAATTGACCGACCAAGGATTAAATATGGACTAATTTATTTCTATTATATAAGATGGTGCTTATATAAGTCTCTATAACAAAGTAAAAATTAAATTTATTGAATAAAAGCTTAAAGGAAATATAATATAAATATAACAAATAAAAGTATTAATTATTTTGCATATAATCTAGGTTGATGGAATAATTATAATAAAGAGCTTGAACCCACCTAAGGTTGGACCTTATAAGTTAATTCTAAAATTCCTTGAATTAATATAAATTATTATAAATATGTCCATCTGATAAAATCTTAGATTGGGTGAGATGTTTAACACCAATAAAATCCCAAAGTAAATATATTAAGGCAAGTTATAATATTCCTTACTTAAATTTATAATACAGTCTCTTTGGGCTATCAAAGTGCTACGTAAAGCGTTCCTTCTAGTCCACATTGATTGGTTGTAAAGTTTATGATAGGGTATGCCTTAACAGAACTAGGGTAGTCCACCATAAAATTGGGGGCTAGGCCCAGATCTGAGACATATTCAAGGAGATGCTAATATAAGAGCACACTGTGAGTGAGCGGATGCTTTCGCGGGATTTGGTTGTGCACGCGAAGTGCAATGCGCGGGGCGCATTTTGGTTTGGGAAAATCTGATTTTCTTAAATGTAGTGGCTTTGTAGGCCAAAATGCGATTGTATTGAGAAAAACATTTGTACATTTCATTGAGAAAAGATATTTTTGAGATAAAGCATTTTTTTTACTTTATTTAAAAATGAAATAGAGTCGCCACTCGATTCAGCTCCACCGGGAATTGTTGTATACTATCCTGAAATAGGATTTTTATACTGAAAAGAAAATGAGATTCTGAGTTCGGATATAATAGTTACTCATATTGTTCAAATTGTTTGTATTAATTTTGGAATTTTGGAATTTCTTGTAATTTCTACATTACAACGACTTTATTTAAGAATTAAATTCAAGAAATAAAACGGGCATTATAACGGCTTAATAAATAGACATTTTCTACCGAATTTTTGACAGAGCAACGGTAGCACTTGGGTCTGGGCTCGAAAACTCGGATAGAGTTTCCTCACATTCTGGATGTTTGTCCGCACCTGCGAGCATATTTACACATATTATAATTTAAGTGGCACCAGTGGCTCACTTAACTAGAGAAATGAAATGCAATATGTAATAATGAAGCAATAAAAATGTGTTTTAATGAATTTGAAAGTTGGGGTTAGAGCCAATTACCCTCAGTTTACCTTTTCGTCTGTCTAGGATGACTTGAGAGCCGGTGTAGGACCAAAGTTGTCAGAGGTTGTGATTTGATTGGAAAATAGATTTAACTCAAGTTATGACTATAATCTTGGACTATTTCTATAGGAAAATGTGAGATTTGGCCATTTTTAGACCGAAGATCACTATAGGATCTGGATCTAAAAAGACCGTGAAGTGAGTTTATAACAAATGTCGGTGATAGAACTCGGATCTGGGATTACTTTAGCAGAGTTTCAGGGCTTTTGGGATTCCCGGAACTGAAAAAAGACACAAAGGTAATTTTGTGATTTTTAAGAATTTTCGTCTCTCCTCCGAAATGAGGGGGTGCACCCCTTTTTGTAGGGGGTTGGTAATTAGCAGGCGTGCTAATTACATAGGTAAATAGTTGGTGGACTAATTACGACTTTGATAGGATTTTACATCAGATCCCATAAATCCTAGCCGGATCTTGGTAAGATTTGATTTTTTTATTGTAGATCGGTAAATAGCCGGCGGGCTAACTATCTATATTTGACCAAACTTTGACTTTTTTATTTTTCAGTAGGAAATGCTAAATCAGAGCTTCCCTATAATGTGGATTTTTGAATTTTTGATTTTGGATGATAATTCGGTCCTTTTCGGCTCATTTGTCTGATCGCTAAATGAAATAGGCATTATTCCTCATTGGGCCGGAATGGACATGTGCTAACAGATTGCTCCTCGCATACATAAATTTTGTGCTAGAAATTTTGTCGTATGCAAAACAAACAAAATAGTGTGTGTGGGATGCAATGAGTTAAAAATATTTTTAATCGACAAATTTTGAAACAAAATATATTTTGCCTCTTCGATTAAAATTTTTTTAATGAGTTGCGTGAGGTTAAGGAAATGACCAGGGGTCGAAATAAATATTTTTGGATGCTTGATGCATGTGTGACTGTGTAAAAATAGATTTTAGGTCCGCTCATTTTGAAAACGATGCAGAAAATGGATGAAAAATGCAAAATTACGAAAATTTTGAAAATACACGTAGTTAACCGGTGGGCTAATTACCTATTTAATGGTAACTTTATAGCCGTTATGCATAAATGTGTGACAGCTGGATCGGTAACTAGCTAACAGGCTAATTACATAGGTAATTAGTCAGCGGGCTAATTACCAGCGGTTTATAAAAACAGCAGCTTGGCTGCCATTTTCTTCACACCAACAATTCTCTCTTCCTCCTTTTGCATTTTTTGCTCCCGATTTTCAAAAATTTCTGCCTCCAAGTTATTTTCGACCATAATTTCTTTCATTTTTCTTCCCTTTTCTGCCCCTTCTTTTCAGATTTTATGGGGTCTCAATGTGGTTCAAGCTTTATAACATCTGCTTGGATCTGCCAGCCGTTCAAGTGACTACTCGGAACATGCTCATTGATGGCAAATAAGTGGAACTTTCTGAGGTTCCAACCAAGGCTTTGTATGGGCTTTCGCCGAATTGGATGTATCACGGGATCGCTCCAGTGACTTTGTTCTGCCTTCTTTGAAGCCTTCCAACCATCTTTCTCGGATTTTGGTAAGCCTTAATGCTGTTTTTATTTCGCCCAAAGACCTATCCATTTTATTTTTTATTTATTTTTCATGCAAACATTTTTTTAATGCAATAATTTATTATTTTTGATAATCATGTAAATTGTCAAAAATTGATGTGTGATACATGAGTATGCATTATTCAGGTTACTAAGCATGGCGACGCTAGCATTACCCACTTTTATAAGTGGTACAAGGTGCTATCCCTTGGTACCAAGGCCATCATTGATGGGACATCTTTGAGGAGGATGGTTAGGAATCGCAAGTACATCAAGCACCGCAAGTATCCATACATCCCAGCCGGTACATCTACCTATATCTTGAGCAGGCGGTCCGACTACCCACACTTTCCATTTTCGTTGCAGGGAGTATACCATCATTTATTTGGATTATTGCGCCATCATAGGTTTACCCTTCCACGATAATGTGATCCATTTTATTGCTTGCTTCACTTATGATAATTTCAATGTAGAGATCATTGAAGCTCTGATTGGATACTCCGGGGACAAGCTGGCGCGAGTTTCTTATGAGAAACTCATGACTTTTTAGACCTATAGGGATGGAGGGCATCTGACCGCTGCCTGTGAGGCTAGAGCTTTCATGGCCGCTACCTTGTCAAGCTGTGTTTTCCCACTGGGGGTTCAATCGTGAACCTCCATATTCTACCGGCTTTGATAGATCCATGTCACTTTGATGAGTACGCATGGGGCTGAGCTGCATTGGGTCACTTTTACTAGGCTCTTAACCAGTGCGTGAGGAATAGGATTGACAAGTTCAAGTCTTGTCTTCATATTGCTTATGTAAGGACTTAACCTTTATCTCTTTTCTTTATGAGTATTTTGTCTATTTTTTGTGTTCTAATATTTTTCTTGACTGCTTGCCGATTTGGTTCTTCGAGATGGGGATCCTTCCAAGGACCAAGCTCATGCCCAGTAGTGGTTTCCCGTTCTACCCTTAACTGCCACACTATTTTTACGGTGGGAAATGGAGTCTGGTTCTGCTCTTTCTGCCCGTCTTCGTACCCTTTCTTCAGAGCAGGTACACCTCGTAACTTTCTTGGTTTGCTTTAATTGCTATATCCGCTACAATCATTGTACCAATGTCTGGCTTTCTTTTTTTCAGATTACTACGCAGCCTTAGGGGCATGCACTTTATTGGCCGGAGGTTATGAGATTAGCTAGGGAGTTTATGAACACCCAACTGATCATATAGACCCCCTTCTCTTTGGAGTGGTACCTGGGAGATCGCATTCAGGGTTGGCATCTTCCTTCTGGGTCGCGTTCTATTCCTCCTAAGGTGCCTCAGTGGGTCTTTTGGCCTCGCCACTCACCTAACTTTGCATGATTGTCCTTCAAGGGTATCTCTACCACCTTCCTAGAGCGGGTTGGGGGATACGAGGAGTTCTCCCATTTATAGCTACTTGGATGGCCGGATATGGATCTTATTCCTATTGTACCTCAGCGGGACACCTACAACCCTCATGAGGATGACTATCCTTCCGCTTCTATCCTTGTGGCCTCTGCCCCTTTGACTTTTGCTCCTAGTGGCCATGCCAGATCAAGTTCGCTTGAGGCTATTCAGATGATGGTAATTTCCCTTTTACTAGCTTGAGTTTTTCTTTCTCTTATAGTTGTTATTGTTTTCAGTATCACGCTTAGTTAGGCTGACCTGACCTTGCACTGTTGTTTTTGCAAGATTACCAGGGTAGAAAGATGGTGGTGGAGGGGCATCGGGGGTTTGAGTATCAGCCACCCCTATTTATGATGTACCACCCTAACCTAAGCACTTATACCTCAGTCATCTCGCCTTATCTGGATCTTGAGGATCCGATTACTTTCCATCCTACTTGCGATACTCATGTTAGTCTCCTTTATCTTTTCTTCTTTTGTCTTTTGATTTTTGATTGCGATAGTTCTGACTTTCTTTGATCTATCATTCTTGTAGTTGCCTATTGTTGATAGCATCTCTGACTCAGGGTATATTCAAGGGTAGCAGTGCTTCATGATGACCCAAAACTTGAATATGGTGGTATGTTTGTTATTTCATTATGTTAATGATGATGCATGGCATGTCATGAAATGCATATGAATGATTCATGTTAAAATGTTGCAGTTGGAGATTCGACGGCACTGAGCTCAGTTGGGGATGCTTTAAGTGGATGATACGCAGTAGCAGCCACAGCAGGGATAAGGCAATCCTCCCAGATTCTTCTTGCAGGGTGATTAGATAGGCTTTTTCTTTTGTTTTGTTTTTTTGTTTTCTTTTCTTTATTTTGGGCCATTTGCAGTGCCTTTCTTTGCATGAACACATTTTTGTGTAAATAAAATTTTCTTTGTTCCCTTGCCTTGCATTTTATTTTCATTGTTGGTTGAGTTTATCAGGGTAATCTGCCAGATATTGGCATATTGCCCCATAAACTACATATAGTGAACTATTACCCTTGTGAAATTTTGCCATTAAGGGCAACATCCGTTTTCATGCTGATCTGAATGTTTATCTAAAGAACTCCGATGGTTGGGATTGTCTTGAGTTTTGTAGTTTGGCGCACATGAAGGAGTGCTGCCATGTCTTTGTCAAGGATAATGTGATCCAAGCTACTGTCAGCTTCTGGGATCCTGTTAATAGCGTGTTTTGGTTCGGGATCATGAGCTATACCCCTTATACGAGTTTTATGGGCTTCTGCGGTCCTCTACCGATATACCTCTGGTTATCCCAGCACATCGCCCTAAATTTTTTGGTTTATTGATGAATCATTTTTAGCTACAGTGATTTAACAGGCGTTGATTGACTTGTGATGATGGGTTGAGGTTGGATGTGGCTTTTGACATAGTCAGGTGACTTTCCCATAATGATGCGAGTTGGCTTTCGCTCATTTATCTACTTTTTCTAGGGGTCTTCCTTTGTGAGGTTCCCACTATGGTTTGCAGTTTCACCTTTTTTACTATCGTTGATCAGATGTAAAAGGGAAAATCTCCCATTACAGTCAGTTTTGCTGAGATGCTGATCTTCATGCGCGTTTCACGGAATGGAACTTAAACTACTACTAGGGGTAGCATGCTTCTTCTTCAGGTAATAATTTTTTTATTTGTGCCTTTCTTTTTGCATGAACCGCCCTTTCGGGTTTTCGATCCATCAGGCTTGCCTAAATTTTTGCCTGGACCACCTTTTCAGGTTTTCAATCCAGTAGGCTATCTTTTCTTTTCTTTTTGTCTTCTTTTTTTCTTTTTTTTCTTCTCATTTTTTTATTTGTGCTTTTGCAGCTTTGGCTCTAGGATAAGTTTTCTATGTTGTATATTCTCATAAGCATGGATTATCATCCAAGGGCCTACTAGGCGCGGGGCTTTATAGTTTGTACTGGCAATCGTCCGCGTAGAGACTTCATTGTCAAGGAGTGGAATAATTTAATGGGTAGCCGAGCTGTCGAGGATATTTGTTGGGTTTAACCTTAGTGGGGTATCTCACATGTGACTATTGATGTTTCAAGAGGTTACGGGGTCCTCATCGGCCTTTTCAAGATCATCACCTAGTCTCTTGGTCACTTGTGTAGGCAGTACGACCATTCTCTGAGTTTTCCCGTATCCCTGTGACCCTGATTGGCCTAGAGTTATCCTATACTTGGGTCTATTATCATGACGTGAGGTGGACCAGTCGCACTCACGTGGAGATGAATTACTCCATTCCTTTTAATAATCACCCTTCTGAGGCTTATCGCATCTGGGTTGCAAGTACTCGCGGGCTTCCTACCCTTAGAGAGGGGTTCAATGAGACACAGAGACTCTGCAACTTCCTTGAGGGTCGTTGAGTTTGCCTTTACATTTCTTCTTGTTCCTGTGGGAGAATAAAGGTATCAGGCCTCGTTGTTTGTCTTTGTCATTTCCATTCCCTATTCGTAATGCACCTTTATGTGTAATAAAGATGAAAAGATGTTATTTGAATGCGTGTTTCATTAAACAATTCGCAGTTTCTATCTAATGCACTCATTCAGTATTTTTACCATAAACATGTTACTATAAAAGATATTATTTATCACGGAGGACAAGTGGTATTTATTTCCAAGAAATGCCCACCGTCGCCTAAGGCTTCGAACGGATTTTACCCAAGGTTCCACTCTTTTATTTTGGAGTCTTTATTTTTGCTCAAGAGCCCTCACCAGCTCTTGATAGACTTTATTATTATCTTCATTTTTTTACACGAGATAGCGCTTTAGCTTATCGCAATTGACGAGATTCACGAACTCGTTGCTGTCCATATCTGAGATCTTTACTGCCCTTTTACTGAGAGTCTTCTTTACCACGTACAATCCTTCCCAGTTTGGCTGGAATTTCCCTCGAGCATCCGAGTGTGTTTTACGAGATTGATTCAAGACCAAATCGCCCATCTTCAAAGGCCGGCTCTCCCCCTTGACTTTGCGGTTGTAAGCTCTGGCCATGCGTTATTGGTATAACTGTAGATTTTCCAATGCGGCTAACCACTTTTCATCGATCAAGGTTAGTTCTTCGTGCCTCGCTTTTACCCATTTGTCTTTAGGAAGTCTGGCTTCAAGGGCTATGGTAAAGACTTGATTTCCATTTCAATAGGCAATACCACCTCCATCCCAAAGACAAGGGAGAAAGGAGTTTGACCCGTAGGACTCTTGACACTAGTTCTATATCCCCACAAGGTATAGGGCAAATGATCGGCCCAATCTCGGTAGTTGGAAATCATCTTGGAGAGGATTTTCTTGATTGCCTTATTAGCTACTGCCATAGCTCTGCTAGCTTGAGGGCAATAAGACAAAGAGTGATGATGCTCAATCCCGTGCTTTTTAATAAGATCAGCTATTTCTCCTTGGAACTGCACACCATTGTCACTCATCACATGATGAGTAATGCCGTACCTTGCGAAGATGTGTCACTGAATAAATTGAGCCATTTTCTTTGCCATGATTCTTGCATATGATTTCGCTTTAACCCACTTGGAAAAGTAATCAACCGCCACTATAATAAAGCGATGAATGTTGGTCAAAGAAGGTCTTATTTCACCAATGATGTCGATGCCCCAGGCCGAGAATGGCTAAGGCATTGTTAAGCTTTGCAATGTTGTTGGAGGTAAATGGCTCACATCTCCATAGATCTGACAGGCGTGGCAAGTCCTTCTTAAACACAATCAACTAGCATGGTAGCCAAAAGTACCTCATTCTTTGGATTTTCTTTGCCATCATGATGTCATTCATGTATGGACCGTAGTCTCCTAAATGTACTTCTTTCATTACCCTTTTATCTTCTTGTTGTGTTTAGCAGTAGGTCATCAAAGGTCCTTCTAAATAGATCTCCTTTAATCAGGCAGAATCATATAGCAACCATTTTCAGCGTATTTATGTCGAAATCCGTAGTCATAGTAGGGAATTTATCGTTTTCAAGGAACTTGATGATGTCAGAATACTAGGGGGTTCCTCCTTCCGTGGTGTCTTTTATTGTGCAGACATTGTAAGGAGATCGGGTTGTTTTCATAACAAGAGGTCTGATTGGCTGCTTTTGGGGCCCTTCCCACATGGAGGCTAAAGTGGCCAATGCATCTGCCATCTAATTTTCCTTGCAGGGCATGTTACTAAATTTGCATTCATTAAACATCGCGGCTTTTCTCCATACAGCTTCCAAGTAAGGCCTGAGGGATTCCTCCTTTAGTTGCTAGTCCCCTGTGACATGCTTGATGACCAAAGTTGAATCACCAATAATTTTTACTTTGTCTACCCTGAGGGTGATTAGGGCAGACATCCCAAACAAATAGGCTTCGTACTCTGCCCCGTTATTCGTGGTGAGAAATTCTAAGCATTTTAATAGAGGTATGAGTGCTCCATCTGGTGTAAAGATGATAACTCCCACATCGGCTCCTCGCTTGTTGATGGCACCATCGAAGAACATGGTCCATCTTTTTGGGTTCTCTGTGGTGGCTTCAAGACATTCATCGGGAAATTCTAGGTTCTCCTATTCTCTTTCCTTGAGCGGTTGATTTGCTAGGAATTTGACTACTGCTCTACCCTTGATGGTCTTCTTTATTATGTGCTTAACATCAAACTTTGATAGCAACAAGAGCCACCTTACAAGTTTTCTAGTTAGTGACGGAGCTTGACATAAGTACTTCATCGGGTCCACCTTCGCGACCACCTGGATTTTGTATAATTGGAAGCAATGCCTAAGCTTTCTGGTGAGCCAGACCATCACGGAATAAGTCTTTTCCACGATGTTGGATTGAGTCTCATACTCTAGCAATTTCTTGCTGAAGTAATAAGCTGCATCTTCCCTCTTATCTTCTTGTTCTTCGACTAGCATGGCCCTTACAAACATTTCTTCTACCACTAAGTAGAGAATAAGTGGCCTTCCAAGAATGGGCGATTTCAGTACTGGAGGGTTCATCAGGTAAGCTTTAACTCTATAAAAGGCTTCCTGGCATTGGTCGTTCCATTCTATCAGCTGTTATTTCCTCAAGAGTTTGAAGATAGGCTCACATGTGGTGGTCAACTACTCTCTAAAGCGACTAACATACTATATAGATCCCAAGAAACTTCTTACTTCTTTCTCGATTTTTGGCACGGGCATTTTCCTGATAGCATTGGCCTTGTCGGGATCCATTTCTATGCCTCTTTGGATAACCATGTGCCCTAGTAATTTTTCTGATGTGAAGCCAAATATACAATTTTTGGGGTTCAAACGGAGGTTATACTTCTCAATCCTTATAAGGAATCGTTCTAGCAGTGTCGGGTGTTCTTCTGGCATAACAAATTTTACAAGCATGTCATCCATATAGACCTCAACTTCTTTGTGGATCAAGTCATGTAGTAAGGTTGTGACTACTCACTGGTAGGTTGCCCCTACTTACTTGAGTCCGAAAGGCATCACTCTGAAATAATAAGTTCCCCACTCTGAGATAAATGCAGTTTTGAACTTGTCTATTATATTCATGAGGATCTGGTGGTATCCCGAGAATCTATCCATAAAGGAATACATGGCCGCTCTCAGTGCGCTATCTACCAGATCATCAATGTGTGGTAGCGGGAAATCATCCTTAGGGGTAGCCTTATTTAAATCCCTGAAGTCGATGCAAACTCGGACATCACCGTTCTTCTTAGGTACGGGGACTACATTGGATAGCTAAGTGGGATTCTCGATGACTTTGACAAAATTTTCCTTGATCTGTTTTGCCACCTCTGCTTTGACCTTTTTGGCCCACTCTGGGTGCATTCTTCTCATTTTTTACTTCACCGGCCAGATTTTTGGGTCTGTGGGGATCCTGTGCTCGGCGATGTGACGATCAAGTCCAAGCATATCGTCGTGAGACCAAGCGAAGGCTAAAACGTGATTTTTTAATACTTTTATAAATTCTCTCTGTTGTTCGATGGACAATTGATTGGAAATGTAAACCATTTTTGGATCATCTTTTATGTTTAAATTAATTTCTTTCGTAATATCATTATTGATGATAAAAAATGCTAGATGAATGCTGGAATGGATGCATGGAATTATAAACAGAAACACAATCCAAATAAGCAAAGTTCTTCATCTTATTATCATCATAAAGTACATTATTCATTTCAAACATGCTAGAAATGGAAATAAAAGACTCATCCTGATCAGTAGGGTCTGCCACCGTTGTAGGCAATTCTCCTATGGCAGCTGGCTTTAGTAGGATATCCTCATCATTTTCCTCTTGTGCCTTCGCCTTGCCCTTCATAGTCGTAACCATGTCCATGACGGCTTAGTTTAAGCTACCTCCCTTGCTCCTTGCTTCCTCTACTATCTTAAGCTGTGCCTGAAGGTGCTTGGTTAGGGTGTCGAGGATTTCTTCCTCTCAACTCAGCTTCTTGACCTTCTTTGGGTGTATATGTTTGTCATTCTTGGTCTATTCTGGGATTACCCCTACATCTAGCTAGTGACTGGCTTTTTCTACACAGGTTATAAAGCTTTTGCCATTCTTGCCATAGTTGACTACGTCTGAGAAAATCTCAAATCCCAGAGCGATCTTCTCCTGATGAGTAACAGGCTTGGGGGTTCCTCCGTAGGGCTATTGCAGTTTCTTTTAAAAGACCATCTTGTGAACAACTCTTCAAGAGCATGTGTAACTGAGTCCTGTGGGGTTCCATTCTGCTACTCCTATATCGAAGGTTGGCATTCCCTATTAATGGGTGCTTAGTCCTTTGCCAGGAGTATGGTGTTTCTACATGCATCCCTAAATCTATGGGCCCCAGTACACCTCTGATTACTTGTTTGCTTCCTGGCCAATTGTGGCTGTGGTGAACCCTTTCATGTTGCTTTCTTCCATCTTCAGTGCTGCTACCACTGAGGCTTCATCAACTTCTAGGGTAACAATCTTTCCATAGAACGGGATCTTGATCTTCTGGTGCAGGATGGATGGGACTCCTCCCAAAGCATGGAACCATGGTCTCCCAAGTAGTATAGAGAAAGTCCCCAGGATATCTATGATCGTAAAGAGTACTATAGATGAGATTTCACCGATAGTGACTTCAGCCTCAAATGTACTGATGACGATCCTTTTGGAATTGTCGTATGCTTTCATGACTATTATGGATTACTTTGGGTCCTTCTCGGTTAGTCCTAGGATTGGTAGAATATCTTTGGGACAGACATTTAGTGACAAGCCATCATCAATCATTATGCAGGGCATGATGCGCCCGAAGACACTAGCCTTCAAGCAGCGAGCCTTATTGTGGCAAATGCCTTTATTAGGCAGATCTAAGCTTGAGAAGGCAATGTCGGGGATAATAGTGCTAGTCTCAATATTGAGTACCAAACAAACCTATTCCGGGGATGCCAGAGGAGACATTTCATTTTCCATCAGCTTTTTAACGATAGCGAGCCTATAATCTTGAGAGTCCAGGAGTAAGTCCCAAATACTCATCTTAGTTGTAGTGGCCATCAGTTGATCCATAATCGTGCTTTCCATCTATTTTAAGGACTTAACAAAAGTAGGAGGTATAGGGTGCTTAGTTCTTGGTGCAGCTGGGGCTACTGATCTAGTGACTTTTCCTCCTCTGATGATAGGACTAACCTCCTAGATTGGCGAGTTCATTATTTCAAAGACATTAAACTGATCAAAATCCTCATCGAGGGGTATCTCTCCTAAGTCAATTGGCTTGTTCACAGAAACCGGTGCCTTGGCGGTGATGGGCCACTGCATGAAGGGAACCTTTTCAGGCTACTTTTCTGGAATGATGGGGTTCTCTTGTAAGATTTGGCACAGGACAGGATTAGATTCATGCCTAATCATATAGATGGATGAGGAAGCTCCATCAGTAGGTTCACTTCCATCAAACAGATCTAACATATCATCATAAAGGACTGGCACATCGTGGTATTTGTTTGATACCATGGGTATTCCTTGGCTAATTCTATTGATGTCCGGCAGGCGATGTTGGTGGCTTCCCATTCCCAGCACAGTAAGGGGTTCCCGTGCCTGTCTAGTTTGGGGGTTGTATCTTCCGGTGGGTCAACCATGTGAAGTTATCGATGAATTGCTTGGCTAGAATATTCCAGAATGACTTCTGGTAAAATTGTTAGCCCTTCATACCAAACAACTGCCCTTTCTCAGAGAGTCCAGGGAAACCTTTCAGGACAATGGGCATAGTGAATGAACCCATCATTCATCATTTGCACGAATTCACGGATGTGAGGGTGTGGCCTTATATTTCCATTGTAGAATATAGGGTAAACTTCCCTTAAGTCTGGGCTCTAGATCCGATAACTGTTTTGAGCTAGTTCATTCTCTACATGAATTCTCTCTATAATGTATTCATGAGAGGGTTCTTGGCCCTCGTCTCGAATCCTGTTAAAGACATGTTAATTGTTCGAGTCAAAGTCCGTTAAGTCTCTTGAATTGTCACTTGCTGTAGACCATAAGGCACCCAGGGAGTCATGCTCTGGAGGAGAGGCATAGATCTCAGCACCGTCATAATCAACCATCATGTCATTGGGGAAGGGAGCCTCATACTCAAAATCTCCCGATAAGTGATTTAGCTTGTCATTCGAGAAAGTCTCAGATTCATACTCAAAGCTATCCACTTCGTTGTCATTTTTGTGATCTGATTCACTGGAGTCCACAAATTCTTCCACCTCTTCATCTGAATATTCGAAAGGCTGTGACTCAAAGATCCATTTTAGCTCATGTAGAGTTGGGAGATCATTATAAAAATTATCTTCTGGATCCTCTTAGGGGTCCTCCTCGAGATCTTCCTTAGGAACTTCCTCGGGATCCTCTTCTGGGTTTTCTTCTATCACATATGGCTCGGCTTCGACCCCTTCTATAGCTATATGAAACTCAGATACCATGGTTGTATGATGGCAAATGTTTCCTCCATACAGGCACCATATGTTATAATGTCGGTACGGATTTCTCCAAACGGGTCTCGTGCACCTCCATCTAGATTCAGGCCGAGATACCTCTATTGGTCTGTTTGGTTACTCCGTGCTCGTTTAGGATCATATAGTTCTTGGATTTTTAGATGCACTATCCTAAAAGAGCCCCCGAATTCGAACAGACTTGTTCTGATATAATTGGTACTCATGTAATCCAGATGAGTGCACATGGGAGGTTGTGCAGGAAGGATATCTTGCCAGCTGGTATTATGTCGATCTACCTGTGGTGCCAACCACCAATAAATCTCATTTGGGTATGGCTGATATACCCTAAAGTAGTGGAGGAAAGAACTCTCCATAAAGTACCAGTACCAACATCCTTCTAGTGGCATCACGTTATACCAGTCCATGGTCAAGCCTCCTAAGAATCGAGGAAACTATGGTACGAAACTCATCATAGCTATTCCTTGTTCGAGCATAAACCGGAGGAATTCCTCCAAATGTTCATTCAGATCCGAATCTCCATAGTATATGAGATGTGGCGGTACAAGATATCGGTCCGGCCCTTCTCTTCTCATCCTCAGGGCGTACTAGTCAACCATGTAGATGATATGCATGTTGTCAAAGATCATATTGTCCTCCCATCCTGGGTCATGTTGGAAGTTATCTATTACATCAATAATGTATTTGTAAGCTTCTACATGAATCACAATCATGTTTACCGTAGCTTGGAAGTTTGGCAGCAGATTAGTCTACGTGCTTGGCTTCTTCTCAGGCTCTTTCATTCTCCCATTAGCTATCATTTACTATAGATCTTTTAGTAGCTGAGCACATTTGTTAGTGCGGTGCCCCTTAGTCACATGATAAGCACAGAAATTATCTCTATCTGTCGCTATAGGCGGAGCGAACGGCTTAATGCTCTGGAGTTGGTTGGACTTCCTTAGCTTGGTGAATATCTGGGATAGTGATTCCACCCATGGAGAGATGGACTGGTGGTTCTGTACTTCCATAACTGCTGCCACTTTAGGAGCAACTTTCAAGGATTCGGAGGTGCCTTATTTGGAAGAAGCGCCTTTCTCCCAATATCGAGGTTTAGTGTAAGCTTGCTATTCTTGCTTCTTTGCTCGATCTTCTTCCTCATATTTTTCAAGCCTTTTAGCATAGTCTACCACATTGTTAAAGGTGTCGAACCTTTTCATTTTCATTTTGTCTCAATATTTTAGGCTAGAGCCTTCGATAAGCTTTACTATCAGGGTGTCTTGGTCAGGTGGCCCGGTTACAAGCACATGAACAGCCATCCACCTTAGATAAAACTCTTTGAAGCACTCATTTGGCCATTGCTTAATTCTTTAAAGATCTTGTAGAGTAGTCTTGACCTTTAGATTGAAGGCATAGTTCTCAAGGAATGCCGAGCATAGCTTCTTCCAATTAGACTTTACATCAATTGGCATTCTCATGTACCACTCAGAGGCAGGTCCATAAAGAGTTTCTTGAAATAGATTGACTATATGAACCTTAGGAATGTTCATGTTAGTCATAATTCGGAGATAGCTCTTCACTTGCGCGTGGGGAGGTCTGGTGTAGTATATGGGGCCATGTAGGCCATCACAAAGTTAGCCGAAAGGGCTTCTGCCTCTTTAGGTAGAAATTGATCAATATATATGTACTGCTCTATACAAGGGGCAACAGATTTGTCTTTTGTTGGAGATAGTTTCTCTATGTTCGCCATTTTAACTTTGAGTACCGCTATTTTGGTCTCCTGTTCTTGGGTTTTCTAAGCATTAGCAGCTCTTAGTCTTTCCCAAATATCATGAAATTCTGGGGCATCAAGAATCCTCCTAAGGGACTAGCTAACTGCATCATCGTCTGCCATCGTGGTTTTATATTTTGGATCAGAGAAAAATCCAGCTAGAGATTCGACCGATGGTGGAGGAGTGACTTTTGGACTACCCGTAATGTGCCTCAACCTACTTTTCTCTCACTTTCGACCTGAAAGGCAAAGAGATCAAGTGTTAGTAAGTGCATTAGGCGTGGCTTTGGGCCTCTCTCACCTTATCCGTGGGCGAATGAATGAATGCATGAGTGATCAAATGCATGGATGAATGATAGAGATGTATAATCAAAGTAAAAAAGGTTTGGCTATATGCCAATCGCTCGAGGAACAATGCACAACTTGCGATATTCATGGAATATTGCAAAAACATGGTTCAAAGACCAAAGGGCCTAAGTCGGATCAGACTCAAAAGCCCGAGAGCAAATTGAGTTGCTGGTTAAAGATGGGTTGACTCATTGGTCTAAAGGGTGAAATGACACTAGGGTCACTCAAGGGTTTCAACTCATTGGTCCAAGGGTTGAGCTGACAGTAGGGTCACTCCGAGGGTTTTGACTCATTGGTCCAATGGTTGAGCTGACACTAGGGTCACTTAAAGGGTTTTGACTCATTGGTCCAAGGGTTGAGTTGCACTAGGGTCAATCAAAAGATTTTGACTCATTGGGCCAAGGGGTGAGCTGACACTAGGGTCACTCAAAGGGTTTTAACTCATTGGTCCAAGGGTTGAGATGACACTGGGGTTTTTCAAAGGGTTTTGACTCATTAGCCCAAGGATTGAGATGACACTGGGGTCACTCAAAGGATTTTAACTCATTGGTCCAAGGATTGAGCTGACACTCGGGCACTCAAGGGTTTTGACTCATTGGTCCAAGGGTTGAGCTGACACTTGGGTCACTCAAAGGTTTCAACTCATGGGCTGAGCCTAGGTAGATTTAGTGGTCTTGGGTATTCTGGCTTATGGGATGAGTCTAGGTGGAGTCACTGGTCTTGGTTATTTCAGCTCATGGGTTGAGCCTAGGTGGACACACTAGTCTCGATTTTCTGTAGGTTCTTATGGCTAAGGAAATAAAGTGAGGTGTCATACACGAATGTTATGGCTGCGCAAAGATGTGATTAGTTTATGCACAACCATGATGCTTATGATGTCCATTTTTAGTTTATTTATATTTAATAAACCTGCACATGTAACAAAGGGTTAGATCATGCCTACTGCCCTTTTAAATCCATTGGTTTAATTCTCTTTGAAGCCAACGGGGGACTTAGCAAAGTCTGCTCAGTTGCACTCAAGGTTTCTAGGAAGACCTATGGGAAAGTGTCTACGGTTCATCTATATGTGGGTTTTGGTCTCAGGATTGGGTGCGATTTGGGGTACCCTACGCCTTTGTGTACCAAGTCCCAATGGCCCTAAGTGAACGAAAGGAAGCTTTTCCATATATAATATACGTAGGTAGTCTTGCCCTTAAGCGAACAAGGTCCTCGTACGTTACTCAAGGGGTGTGATTGGACCCACACCCCTCAAGCCCTACGCGAACTTGGAGATACTTTACCAAAAGACACCTAAATTAGTTTAAGGTAAAGAATGCATATGCTATGCAGTCCTAAAATTTGGGTAGTGCAGAAATTATCACAAATTCCGTAATTCCAAAACTTAATTTAAACAATATTTTAATTATCACGTCAAAAAAAGAATTTTTATAAAAATCGGGTTTTTATAAAAATAATTTTTCCCCAGCAGAGTCACCACTATGAGTTGGCGGACGCTTTCGCGGGATCTGGTTGTGCATGCGGAGTGCGGTGCAAGGGCGCATTTTGGTTTGGAAAAATCTGATTTGCTTAAATGAGGTGGCTTTGTAGGCCAAAAGTGATTGTATTGAGAAACACATTTGCACATTTTATTGCAAAAAACTATTTTTAAGGTAAAGCATTTTTTTTATTTTATTTAAAAATGAAATAGAGTCGCCACCCGGTTCAGCTTAATCGGGAATTATGGTATACTATCTCGAAATGGGATTTTTATACCGAAAAGAGAATGAGATTCTGAGTTTGGACATAATAGTTACTCATATTGTTCAAATTGTTTGTATTAATTTTGGAATTTTGGAACTTTGTGGTAATTTCTCCATTACAATGGCTTTATTTAAAAGTCAAATTCAAGAAATAAAATGGACATTATAACGGCTTAATAAATAGACATTTTCTATCGAATTTTTGGCAGAGTAACGGCAGCACTTGGGTTTGGGCCCAAAAACTCGGATAGAGTTTCCTCACATTCTGGGATGTTTGTCTGCACCTGCGTGCTTATTTACACATATTATAATTTAAGTAGAACTAGTGGCTCACTTAACTAGAGAAATGAAATGCAATATATAATAATAAAGCAATAAAAATGTGTTTTAATGCATTTGAAAGTTGGGCTTAGAGCCAATTACCCTCAGTTTACCTTTTCGTCTGTCCAAGATGACTTCAGAGCCGATGCATGACCGAAGTTATAAGAGGTTGTGATTTGATTGGAAAATAGATTTAACCCAAGGTATAACTATAATCTTGGATTATTTCTAGAGGAAAATGTGAGATTTGGTAGTTTTTAGACCGAAGATCACTGTGGGATCTTGATCTAAAAAGACCATGAAGTGAGTTTATACCGAATGTCGATGATAGAACTTGGATCTAGGATTATTTTGGCAGAGTTTTGGGGCTTTTGGGATTCCCAAAACTGAAAAAAGACACAAAGGTAATTTTGGGATTTTTAAAAATTTTTGTCTCACCTCCAAAATGAGAGGGTGCACCCCTTTATATAGAGGGTTGGTAATTAGTCAGCGGGCTAATTACATAGGTAAATAGCCGGCGGGTTAATTATCACTCTGACAGGATTTCACATCAGATCCCGTAAATCCTGGCCGAATCTCGGTAAGTAGCCGGCGGGCTAGTTACCTATGTTTGACCAAATTTTGACTTTTTAATTTTTCAGTAGGAAATGCCAAATCAGAGCTTCCCTGGAATGTGAATTTTTTAATTTCAGATTTTGGATGACAATTCGATCCTTTTTCAGCTCATTTATCTGATCACTGAATGAAATAGGCATTATTCCTCATCGGGCCGGAAATGACATGTGCTAACACACACGTCCCTTGGGATTAGGGAAATTGAATGTATTAGCAAATGCATACGATGCAAATGGAATTGGATTCCAACTATAACTTACTATTGTGACTTGACTCATAAAATTGGGGGTCATAATAGACTAGTTATAGATGCTACCTACTAAGAAATTTAGCTAGGCTCAAATTCTCGAATTCAATAGAATGGGCTATTGTAAATTTCAAAGAAAATAGTAAGACAAATGTATTTAATTTAAAGTCCTTATATTAAATGCATGTACTTAAACTAATATCTGAACTCCTTTTCTTTTCTTATATCTTAGGTTAAAAATGACTTCCAATGTTAATCTCTGTATGTTACGCGACACCAAACTGAATGGCTCGAACTTTTCTGATTACTTCCGAGCTGTGAGAATTATTCGCAGATCCGAGGGAATTGCCTATGTTCTAAATGAAATTTTCCCTGTTGAACCTAATGTTGAGGATCATATGGAACATGAGGCCTGGTTGAAGCACAGGAAAGATCGTGAGACTGCCATGTTTATCATGTTGGGGTTCATGAATCCTGAGATTCAGAAACAACATGAGAACATACCCTTAGAGGACATGGTTCTCCATCTTGAAGAGCTCTTTTCAGAGCTAGAAAGGACAGAGAGGTATGAGACCTCCAAGAACCAAGATGCAGGTTGGCACCTCTGCCTCTCAACGTGTACTGAAACTCTTGGGATACCTTGAGAAGCTGAATCAATTGGGATTCGAGATGAATAATGACTTGAGCATTGACCTTGTATTGATGCCCTTGACAGATAGTTACTCAGGCTTCGTGACTAACTATTACATGAAAAAGATTAATTCTACTATCCCTGAATTAATCAACATGCTAAAAATAGTAGAACCTCATATCAAGAAAGATCAGAAACCACTACTGTTGGTCGAGAAAGGCAAGGCTTCTAAGAAAAATAAGCAGGCACTGGGTGATAAGAAAAGAATCAATAAGAAGAAGAAAGAAAAGAAGAGATCTAAGTATGCCTACTTCCAATGTAGGAAACCGGGACATTGGAAGAGGGATTGCAAAGCTCCTGTTTTTGAACATTTGAAGAAGAAGCCTGCAGAGGCATCTACTTCAGGTATGTTTGTAATTGAAAACTATGCTACTTTTCCTCGTGAATCCACTTGGGTATTAGATACTAGTTGTGGCTCTCATATATGTACTTCTGTGCAGGGACTAAGGAATAGTAGAAGACTTATAAAAGGGGAGATGGACCTGTGTGGGAAATGGAGCTCGAGTTGCTGCATTAGCCGTAGGAAGCTTTAATCTTATTTTGCCAAGTGGACTTGTTTTAGTTTTGAATAATTGTTACTACATTTCGAGTGTTACTAAGAACATTGTATCTGTTGCGTGTTTAGCAGCAAAAGGATTTGAAATTTTATTTTTGAATAATAATTATCAGATTCTCTTGAATAATGTTCTTTATGGTTATGGGATGTTGAATGGTGGCATTTATGTTCTTGATACTAAAATAGAAGTTTTTAATATGTACAATGTGAAGAAAGTTAAATTAGATAATGAGAATACCTTCTATTTATGGCATTGTCATTTAGGCCACATAAACAAAGAAGTTGCATAAGCGTAGAGACTTGGGCCCAATAGACTTGGAGTCTTATGGTGATTGCGAACCTTGTTTAAGAGGAAAAATGACAAATTTACCCTTTCAAGGAAAGGGTGAACAGGCCATGAGTACATTGGAACTTATACATACTAATGTGTGTGGTCCAATGAGTGTTCAGGCACTAGGAGGATACTCCTACTTCGTAACCTTTATTAATGATTATTCACGATACGGTTATTTGTACTTAATGAAGCATAAGTCTGAAGGTTTAGAAAAGTTCAAACTATTCAGAGCTGAAGTAGAGAAACAGCTTGAGAAAAGTATTAAATCACTTTGATCGGATCGAGGTGGAGAATACTTAAGTCAGGAGTTTCAGGATTATCTAAAGGAAAATGGCATAGTTCCCCAGTGGACCCCTTCTTATATGCCCCAACACAATAGAGTGTCAAAAAGGAGGAATTGGACTTTATTAGATATGGTTCAGTCCATGATGAGCGATGCAGATCTCAGTAAATCCTTTTAGGGATATGCACTCGAGAGCGTGGTTTATGTATTAAACAGAGTGCCCTCTAAATCAGCTGATTTTACACCATATGAAAGATGGTGTAATAAAATGCCATCTCTAAGTCACTTAAGAGTATAGGGTTGTCCTGCTATGGTAAAGAGGATAGCGTCAGATAAGTTGAACCCCAAATCTGACAAGTGTCTGTTCATTGGATATCCAAAGGAAACTATTGGATATTTATTTTACCAACCCGAAGCACAGAAGGTATTTATGTCGCAGAATGCTCACTTTTTGGTAAAGGAACACTTACTTGAAAAAGTCAGTGGGAGTAATATTGAACTGGAAGTTCAAGAGGAAGAAACAGAGAATCAGCTGATTGACCCCGTTTTAGATACACAAGAAAGTAAGATCCAAGAACAATTTGTTGAAACACAGACATTGTGATTCAGGTCATATTCATAAAGGTCCCGATAGATATGTTTTATCATCGCTGATGATAAAGAACAGTATCTCTTGGAGGATGAACCAAGGACATATAATGAGGCAATGAAAAGCTCAGATTCTAATAAATGGCTAAAAGCCATGAAATTAGAAATGGATTCCATGTATGAGAACCGAGTTTGGAATTTGGTTAATGCACCGCAAGAGGTTAGACCAATCAGGTGCAAATGGGTCTTCAAGAAGAACACTGACATGGACGGTAATGTAATTACCTATAAAGCAAGGTTAGTTGCAAAAGGTTATAGTCAACATAAAGGTATCAACTATGATGAAACTTTCTCATCGGTAGCCATGCTTAAATCTATAAGGATACTCCACGCCATTGCTACTCATTATGATTATAAGATCTGGCAGATGGATGTTAAAACAGCATTCCTGAATGGGGATTTAGACTGGGATGTGTATATGACACAACCTGAGGGTTTTACATCTCAGAATGGCTCGAAGGTATGCAAGCTGCAAAGATCCATTTATGGACCTAAGCAAGCATCTAGGAGTTGGAATATAAGGTTTGATCAAACAATCCGTGAATTGAATTTCTGTCCAAGCATTAATGAGCCTTGTGTTTACAAGAAGGTTAGTAGGAGTGCAGTCTTTTCTTGGTATTGTATGTCGATGACATTCTACTAATAGGAAATGATATTTCTCTTCTTCAAAATGTTAAAGTATATTTGTCAAGAAAAGTCTCCATAAAAGACCTTGGTGAAGTAGCATTTATACTAGGTGTAAAGATCTATAGGGATAGATCCAAGAGGCTGTTATATAGACAAGGTATTGAATAGGTTCAACCTTGAGCATTTGAAGAAAGGTTATCTCCCGATGACAAAGAGGATTAACCTATCTAAATCAAAGTGTCTGAAGAGAGCTCAGGAGAGAATGCGCATGAAGGTTATACCATATGCATCTGCGATAGGACCCATCATGTATGCTATAATATGTACTAGGCCAGATGTCTCTCAGGGTTTGAGCTTTACTAGAAGATATCAGTCAGATCCAAGTGAAAAGCATTAGATGGCTGTCAATGCAATTCTTAAGTACTTGAGAAGGACTAAGGATGAGTTCTTGATATATGGAGAAGGTGACCTCACAATTAGAGGTTACACTAACGCGATTTTTCAATCTGACAAGGACGAGTTTAAGTCCCAGTCAGGTTTTGTGTGTGTGTTAAATGGAGGGGCGGTATGCTGGAAGAGTTCCAAGCAAGGAACTACTACTAATTCAACCATGAAATCTGAATACATCGCTACATACGAAGCAGTAAAAGAAGTTGTCTGGTTAAAGGGATTTATTGGTAAGCTCGGTGTGGTGCGTGAGACTGTTGATCCAATTACTTTGTATTATGATAACAATGGTGTTATAACTTAGGCAAAGGAACCACGGTCTCATGAGAAAAATAGACATCTATCCAAAAAGTATCATATAATCAGGGAGATTATTGATGTTAAGATAATAAGACTAGAATATGTACCCAATGATCAGAACCTCGCGGATGGTCTAACAAAGCCATTGACTCAAGTCAAACATGACCAGCATGTTAAAGCATATGGATTAAGACATATGGCTAATTGGTCTTAGTGCAAGTGGGAGTTTGTTGGATATGATGTATGCCCTTAAGGCAATTAGAGCGATATATCTTAATTATATAATAGTACGAATATTTTGTTTAAATAATAAAGGCATTTAATCTTTTGTTTATATCGATGTGTTCATAAATATATTTTAGCTGGTTAAAATATATTCATTAATGTATGTATACAAAAGTCCTTGACGTATCATAGCATGTAGTCAGCGAAATTATAGTTGGACTATATTTAGTGAGACCTGCTTCAAGTGCAATTATGACTATGTCTAAACTATCCCTAGTCATAGTTTCATCAAGAAAGGATATTGATGGAGCGGAAAGACTAGCATGTGGTCAACTTTCTTGGAAAGGGTCCAAGCAGTCAATCTCCTAACAATTGAAGGTGGTGCATTAAGTTTAACACATGGATATATCTGGGAGATATATTGGAGGCCACAGTAAGATAAATACTTGGTGCATATACCAATGTGTTAGTGTTTATCTTCATACAATAAGCTTTGCGAATATCCTCATACTTAAGATACTAGTTGCCTTGTGTGGTACTATTGCTATACTTTGGGACATTATATACACTCATTAATTTAGGGTGTCACAGGTGATTTATGGGTATAGTGATGACAGCACGTTGGTAAGCTGAGTAGTCAGAAAGAATCCATCACTCCGGATATATTACGAAGTTGTACCTAGCCGCTTGTTGAAGTGATGATTGCTATAAACCTTTGATCAGAGTATATGTTTGATAAAAATAGTTTCTAGTCAAACACACTATGGTAAAAGGCAATATACTTCGGTAACAAGTTAATAACTAGGATAGCTAGGAGCAACCTTGCTATTAGTGGGTTAACACTTTAACCAAACCCTATAAACCATATGGTACTAATATTAAGGAATGGAAGGAGTTCATTGCATTGGATAACTATTACATTAACCGGGATTGAGTCAGAAGCACAAATGACGTTCCAAGTAATGGGGGATGTTGGACCCTTGCTAGAGGCGTACTACAGTCGTTTAAGGTAATCAAGTTCTATTCATGGTCTAGAACCTCGAGCCAATGGTTCCATTAGAATAAGGGTTGGTTAAGCCTTAACAGCTCAATACTTCAGGATCCTATAAGGTCACACACATTGGACCTTCATCGGACTAAAAGAACTAATAGATTTATTCTATTATGAAAATATAACATAATAATAATTTGATTATTATTTAAATGCTTAAAAACGATTAGATCGTTTTGATAAGCCAAGGAATTTATTTTTGACCGGTAACTAAATATTTATTTGAAAGGTATCAAAAGGGAATT
This sequence comes from Euphorbia pulcherrima, assembly GCA_947683365.1. NCBI lineage: Eukaryota > Viridiplantae > Streptophyta > Magnoliopsida > Malpighiales > Euphorbiaceae > Euphorbia > Euphorbia pulcherrima. The sequence continues at coordinate 16,000,744 of CANTUS010000003.1, read as the reverse complement.
TTCCTTGGCAAGTTAAATTGGACCGAGAGTACAAAATATATTTTATACAGGCTCGGGTGCGTGAAAGTACACCAAAAGGTACGTGAGCAATGCTAGGCATTGATCGCGGCTGCCCATGGAAATGGGTTGCCCGAATGCCCAGCCCATGGGGTGCATTGTGAGCTGGGCTCACGGCTTGGACTGGGAGGCCTAGCTCGCGCACAAGGCAGGCTCGTAAGAGCCTACCTTACGGCAGCATATGCAGCATGCATTACACGCTCTATTTGGGCCGTAGCCCTTTGATCCAATTGGATCCACGAGCATGACCCGCATGAACATATCCCACATCGAAAATGGGGGAGCATTTTTGCTCCCCTAAGCATATAAATAGGCATTCCCTTACCCCTTTTCAAGTGCACCAATTTCAATAATAATTCCTACAATAAAGGTTACTTGAACAGGTTATTTTTTAGGAGCTTGGTTTAATTTGATCACCTCTAGTTTATATTTTTGGGTGGGGCTTCTAGAGTGGTCTAACAACTACTCGAGGCTTCTTAGTTCTTCCTCTCGGGGAGGTTTTACTCGGTGGGGTTCATGTGGATACTCATAGAGACTATCCTATGCTTGGAGGCTTGGGCAAGGACGTTCTGCTAAAGCATGCTTCAGCTGGTAAGTTTTCTTTTTTTCTCTTTTAATTATTAGGTCTTTTTCTTTAAGTATTTTTAGACTTAATAATTATGCTTAGGTTGTTTTGCATGCTTAGTCTATTTTATGCTTAGATTATAGCTTAGAGTTATAACATGCTTAGGTTATAGCTTAGAGTTATAACATGCTTAGAATAAAATATATATGCTAGGATATAATTTAGAATTATGGTATGCCTAGCCTATGCATGCTGACCTAGGTAGAGAATTATTTAGTTTAGGCTTTATTTAATTTGTATGCATCTGATAGGAGTTCCTGGGGCAGGGGACAAAATTTTGAATTTCTGTCGTGCTTGTTATGCATGTCCAATTTGACTATCAGTTCCCAACACCATACGGGTCCTCTAATTGCCTAATCAGCCTCTTTCGGAAGTAGTCTCTTACCATTTTTGGGAAAAGACAGGTCTTGAATGCGGGTTATTACATTCAGGCCTAACTTTCACCCTATAATTAGGGCCTTTCCCTTCATTTAATAAAACACATTCATATTAGAAGAAAAACTATAGAAAAACTATAGTAAAAGTTCTAGCAATTTCCATAGGTATAGAAATGGTATAGTGGGGGTATAGGAGGTATAATATAGGGAGAAAACCCATTCTTTGAGGTTTTGTCCACATTTTATTCATTCCTAACTTCATTCATTAGGATTTAGGGGAGGTTCTGTCCACACAAGTACTCACCTAAAATAGTCCTATTTCACCATCTACTTTGGCCAAACTCTCTCAACAGTAAAGGGATCACCTCAAAGTCGATTCACGCTGCAAAGGTAACGCTCCTAAGTTTCAAAGAGACTCACATTTCATTTTTAGTATTGTTGTTACTTTCTGCCTTTTCTATTACATTTGCTCTTTCTATTTCTTGTTTTGTTTCTAGTCTTAACCCGTATGAGCCTTGTTTGCGCCTTGTATCATCGAGATATTAGATCGGTGCACCATACTGATACTAAGGAAAATCCCTTTTTATTTTATTCTTCTACCACCAATCCATTAATCTGTTAATCTGTAAACTGAATTGAACAAAGTTTTTACCTAGACCAGACAGAACCCATACAAGTACACCATACTCATACCGATCCTCCCTGGTAGCCATACGGTACCCACCTACCCGTACTGCTACTAGCCCCAGGCAGATTCCAAAACTCGTTTTAAACTGGTTAAAAATCAATCCAACTCACCATTTCCGATGGGATCACTTTCACTAATAATCTTGTAAATCAACCCACTAAAGTTAAAACTTGTTTTCATAACAAAATAAGTTGAAGACCAAATATTTCTCTCCGATCCTATAAGCCACCTAGGCACTATCGATCGCAAAATCACCACGCTAACAATCACATTTTTCCTAATAAAATGCTGACTTATGATGTGTTATAAGCTGTGCTAATCTTTGTGGATGCAGGGGAATTTATTTTTATTTTATTTTATAACTTAGAATAAATGTATAGGTTCTCTTGCAATTCCCCCATTTTTCCCCCGATTCTAATTTTTATTCCCCCATTTATTGCTTGTTCTTTATTGTAATATGTAAACGCATTTAACGAGTGTGAAAGAGTGCAGAAATAAGATTTATGTTATAACTCCCTAAATGATGAAAACAAAAATGGTTTTACATAGTGAATGTAATTTTGAATCAACTAAATGAGAAATAAGTGACTCATCCGATACCTGAATCTCTGATCCAATAGGTATAAGTCTCCCTCCTAAAGGGAACAGTGATAAAACTCTTTCCCAAGTAGACAACTTGGGTGGCGACTCTATCATTTGTATCAAGATTTGGGTCTTGATTCTTTTATTCATTAAAATTGGCTTATTGTTCAAATGTGAACTGAAAAATGTTTTATCACGCCTAAATCCAACCACATGTAATCGACACCTCACAGATGCAGGGGAATTGATTTTTATTTTATTTTATAACTTAGAACAAATTTATAGGTTCTCTTGCAATTCCCCCATTTCCCCCGGTTGTATTTTTTTATTCCTCAATTTATTGCTTGTGCTTTATTATAAACTATTGAATGCGTGAAAGAATTGAGAAAAATAGACCTTCCGTAATAATTCTCCAAATGATGAAAATAGAATGGTTTTACTCGACGAATGTAATTTTAAATTAACTAAATAAGAATTAAGTGACTCATCTGATACCCGAATCTCTGATCCTAAAGGTATGAGTCTCCCGCCCAATGGGAACCGTACCAAAACTCTTTCCCAAATAGACAACTTAGGTGGTGAGTCTATCATTTTTGTCAAGATTTGGGTCTCGATTCTTTTATTGATAAAATTGGCTGAAACGTGCAAACTTGAACTACAAAAGGTTTTGTCACGCCTAAATCTAACCAACCCCCAATGGGCCCTGCCTCTCACCAAGGCGCCAAGGGAGACCCACACGTCATCAACACCTCACAGTGGCAACTCTACTAGGGATATAATCTTTTAACTTGCAAAATTTTGGTTTGTTTTAAAAGTTTAAAAGATTAAGATGAGCACCAAAAATCATTTACTTAATTCAACCCATTTTCTTTTTCATCATTTGCCAAAATTATTACACTCTATCTTAGATGCACTCTATCTTTATATATTAACCTCACCATGCATCATTGTACATGCCTCATGCATGTACTGATTATTTAATTCTCACTTGGGAAAGAATCAAAGCTCGGCAACCATCTCAAGTTCATTTGGTTTGTATTCCAGTTTCTACGGAACCAAATTCAGTTCAGTTAAGGGTTGAATCTCTGCCTTCATCTCCTAGTAGTCCATCGTCCAGCCAGTTCGAACAATTGGGTTTAGTTGGTCAGTATCATCAGTGGGTACGATATTTCTTCCAGCCTTCAATTGGTCTATTCAGCCTAGCCAAGTATTCGTGCTGTTAGAGTTTTAGTTTGGGGGATCTAGCCAAGGTCCCAACTGCATAGCCACACCTAAGGGGACAGCCTTCCATCATCCAACAAGTCTACCCTTTGGTGTGACTATAAATGCTCAACAACCTTCAACTCCAGTCTAAGCCACAAGAGGGGAAGATTGGATCCCTGAAAAGGCTGAAAAGTGGAAAATATTTGAGGAATGGAGTACATTGATGAAGTAGAAAGAGGACTAATGCCAATACAAGTAGAAGCTTAAGATTGGGAGACTACCGATTCACCGATGGATCCTACCTAGATTAAAGATGAAGACCCTCCACATCAGGAGGTTGATTTTGAGGATGAGGTAACCTTTTAACGATGCTAGTGTTTTGATGCAAACAATGCCGCTTATAAAGCATATCACAAATAAATTGATGCATTCACATTATGTTTGGGTATTTCATTCTTAAAGATAACGTGCACTCATAAAGTCAACATTCTTAAGAATTTCATCATGTTTATTAAAGAAAGTGAATTTGAGTACATCGCAATGGCATAAGGTTCCAATGGTTAAAACTTACCAAAAAAAGAGATGAAAAGTGCTTAGCGAACATGATAGCCTTAGTTCTTTGCTCATATTTATATAAGGGGGGAGGAAGATGCACATCACTAAAAAAACCAAGAGCCAAAAAAGAGGGAGAGAAAAAAAAAAGAGGAAGACATACTTCACATCAAAAACACCATTGAAGGAAAAGATTCTACAACACAAATCCAAAATGAAGCCAAGCTTAAATCCAATGCTCTTCCAAAACCTTCAAAAGGGTAAACCATCACATCCAACAAATGGGCATTTCTTATCAATGTAGGTACCTCCTTTGGACCTATATTCCTATCAAAATATCCCTTTAAAAATGCTTTCTCCATTTGTTCAAAAGAAAGAAGATCCCTCACCCTACATAATGATCCCAAGCCTCCACAATGACATGACCTCCTTCTTTCACAAAAACAAAAAAACATTTCCATTCCAACACTAAATGGCCCAAGCTTACAACAATAGAGTCAGATACCCAAAGCAACCCCTCAAGGGGGGTGATCTACTTCTCAAACATCTAAGCCCAGTCAACATTGATACTAGGGGCAAGTTCAGGCCTAATTGGAAAGGGCCGTTCATGGTGGAGAAAGACTTTAGCAAGGAGGAATTAAGCACAGGGATAAGGGTGAAAATGAGTTTATGAATCCAGTGAATCTAGACAGGCTTAAGCGCTATCATATCTAGGTTAAAAGAAATAAATCATAAAATTAGCACACTAAAAAATAAATAAATAAAGAATAAATCACCCGGCGAGTAGTTCTCTACTACTCAGGCACAAATTAGGGTGCAACCCATTGATCGGTATTCCACAAACCGGTCAAGAAAAAGTTAGGGTACTCCGACGCAAATAAAGCCCATTAAGTTGAAAATTCAAAAAGGGCGGCTTAGGCAAAAGTTAGGGCATCGAGAGAAAAATGTCAGTTACTTTCTGGAAAATCTGTAAAAAGGACCAAAAAGTGGGTAAGGGCTAACCATTGGAAACTATTACCATTACCTATGCACTCAAATTTAATTTCATTGATGAACATGTTATGATTTGCTAAAAATCCTGGTCTTATGAATGCATGCATATCTTTAGGTGAAATAATAGCAAGTATGTGAACATCAATTTCTTCTCTACATTTTGTGCTCTTTGTTATTATCTATACTATGTGTATCATTCAACAAAAGACAAAATACCGATATGCCATAAAAGAAATAAAGCTTATGCAAAAGTAGGAAAAATTCTGCTGAACAGAGCCACTAAGGATAGTTCAGGCAAAAGTTAAGACAAAAGAAGAAAAAAAAGAAAGTCTACTGAATTGAGCCACCAAGGACAGTTCAAGCAAAAGTTAAGACAAAAGAAAGAAAAATACAATATCAGTTTGATAGATCGCATCACATCAAGCGGACTATGTAAAAGTTAGAACTCAATTCAAAAATGCCAGTATTTAGCACTTGCTTTTGTTCTTCAAGCATCATTTGTAATAGCAATGTTTTACAGTTGGGATCCCTCAAGTTTAGTTTTCCCACTGTAAGCCTACTTGATAGCACACATCATCCAAAGTGCCAAGCTCTTCCATTAGCATCATCCAGCTTGCACCATGCTACAATGTGGACACCACTAAGACAAGAAAAGAAAGGAAGTCTGCTAAACTAAGCCGCCAAGGATAGTTTAGGCAAAAGTTAAGACAAAGAAAGAAAAAGCCTGTTGGATTGAAAACCCGAAAGGGCGGTCCCCGAAAAAAATTTAGGCAAAGAAAAAGAAAGAGAAATCTGCTAGATTAAGCCGCCAAGGACAATTCAGGCAAAAATTAAGGCAGTCTATTGAATTGAAAACCCGAAAGGGTGGTCCAGGCAAAAGTTAAGACAATAGAAGGGACAAATACAAATCAATTCGATAGATCGCATCACATTAAGGGTTCTATGCAAAAGTTAGAACTTAAATTAAAATGGCCAAGTGGTTCCACTAGCATCATCTAGCTTGCACCATGTTACAGTTTGGACACCTCAAGGACACGTCCCCCCTGATGTGCAAAGAATGAATCTCATCCAATTAAATTGCCAGTGCAAAGAAGTATAGGCATCCATATAAATCTGTATGAGCCTACAAAAAATGTACGGATCTCATCTAAATCTTGGTAGTACACATCGGTCTCAGTTGGGCCAGTCTTTTAATAATTTAGAGCTTTGAAAGTTTGGTTACTCGTCAGTTCACCTACAATTTAAGCCTTTATCAAAAAAGGACAAGGCAACAATATCCTCGAGGCAAAGGAACAATCAAGGACCCAGACAAGTAAGAAAAGCACAGCCTAATCTAAGCTACTAGGGGGTCTTATCCTTGGTGCTCATCCTGAGTTTGGTCATCTACATCTGCCTGCAGGTCATCCTTGTCTATCATCACATGATCCTTTACCCTACTAGCATCTACGGCAGGCAGATGAGGAACCCTAGTCTCCGAACCTCCTACTGTACTCCCTGCAGCAATATTGATCTCCTCTACTCTTTGCTCTACCTCCTGCTCAGCTTCTGCCACCTAAGTGGCAACCGGCGTGACCCAATAAGCCAAACTATCCTCCTCTGATGAAGAATTAGATAACTCAGCCATTTGCTTACCCTTGGCTATCTGGAATAGCTGGCCCTGCAACACCTCGACCTCGGCCCTCGCCCTAGCAATCCCTCCTCTAGCCCTCTCCAACTCCTCCTCCAGCGGCCTAACTCGATCGGCCTTAGTAGTGGCTACTCGCAACTGCTCCTTCAGGAACCTAGCTCACTCCTCAAAGGCATCCAAATCCTGAGCGGACTTACCAAGCTCCATAGCCAACAGAGTCTGCAGCGAAAACTAAGGGATCAGTACACATATGTAAATGTTCATACATCATGCATCATGCATAGTTTAGCTTTGAGTTTTGCAAGTTTGAATTTACCACAAGGGTATCCTAAACCAACATCAGATCCAACACCAGGAAGAAGCATAAGCATCATTTGGGCATACACTATCCATCCATAGTCGTGCAAGTTCACAAAAGGCGTACGAGTCCTCTTTTCAGATCCAAGACAAAGTTCTCACAAGGGTGAAGCACAACAATGTCATAAATGCTATTACATGGGCACACTAGTCACACTCGGGTTCCACTTAAACTCGTCCTCAGCTATATGGGTCCCCAGCAGGCATAGGCATCCCATACAACAGCTTCCTCAGCCATATACATCAACATTAGGCATACAAGTCCTACCTAGGCATACAGATCCTCCCTCCTATTTTAGAACAGTTTTCCAAGCAAAACTAGAACTCCTCAACAGCAAGGGCACATCAGATCCAAATTAGGGCAAACCCCACTTCTTAAACCCCTTTCTTTCAGCTAATTAGGGGCTAAACCCCTAGCTCACCTTGATCCTTGATTGAAGGGGCAAAAATTTTTGTTTACACAAAGTCAATCAAGAATCAAGGTAAGCCATGTCCAAACAATTGCTAATGTGAATACTTTTCATGTGCAGGTTCATTCAAGGGGAGGATCCCCAAGTGATCAAAACATCAAAGGGCAACAATTATCCTAGAAGAAAACCCCAATAGAAAAATCATCTAAGAAGACACCACCCCATCAAAGAAGTCCATTGGATGGCATCCCTCCATTCCTTAATAGTGGATACAGTCGAGGGGCACCCCTCATCATCAAACACCCTAGGGGCACCCACCCTAGAGACATCCCCTAAAAGGGGCACCATTGAAGGGCATCCCCCATCCTCAAACACCCTAGGGGTACTCCCCAACAGTGCTAGCCAGTAGCATAGGGGCACCTCGGTTTGAGATGGGACCAATCCAACATCACTAAACTCAGTATTTTCTTTTAATCAGGGCAAGTCCCAACCCGCATGTCTTAAAGTCTTACTGATCAGCTTCTTTATCATGTGCAGGAACCCAAGGAAAGGTATCCACAGGAAAAGAAGGAATTCCCCCAGCCACACTGCCACCCAAGGGGCATCATTCAAAGGACACATCCAACAATGGTGCGTCCGAGGGGCACTAGCCAAGGGGCATCTTCCTAAGAAGCATTCCTAGCAACTAGATCGCTAGAGGATCACTTCCCCAGCAAGTGAACTATCCGAGGGGCATCCCTCCAGCTAGTCAATCCACCCAAGGAAATTTACAGAGGGCCCCTCAGAGCTAAGTTTCTCTTTCTAAGGGACACCCCCTAGCAATCCAAGTTATCTAGGAAACTTGCTCCCAAGCAGTTAAGCTACTCATAGGCTATGTTCTCCGAGTAGTCAGGCCACTCTAGGGGCATACCAAAATAAGATTGGGACCAACCCAACATCTCTTCACTCAATCTTTATAGGTAATTAGGGCAGAACCCCAGTACGTCTTAATACTTGACTGAATGGGCAAAAATTTTTGTTCATTATTAAATCAATCAAGAATTTAGATGTACCATTCCAGGTCATGTTCTAATAAAACTTTTTTCCCCTACAGGTCAGACAAGACAAAACCTGAATACTAACCCAATGATTAATTTTCTTCAACAGAGCAACCACATCAGAAAAGTTCATTCCCCAGCAAATGAAACATTCAAGGGGCATTCCCTCTATCCCCACAAAGAATCAATCCTTGTCCTTGATGGCTAGGTGGTTAGAAAAACCATTCTCTCAGTTAGAAGAATACCCGAAGGGCATCAACCCCAAACCCTCCCAAGGGCAAATTTCTAGGGGCACCCCCCAACTAGTCAAGCTTTCTCGAGAGGAACACCTTCCTCTAAACAATTAAAATTTCCCCCGAGCAGTTTCTCCCCAGCAGTCCAAATGGACTAGCCATTCAAAGGCTATCTCCTCAGCAGTCAGCTCCCCAAGGGCACCTCGATTCTTGTTGGGCCAAACCCAACATTTCTAAACATAGTTTATAGTTTATTTAGGGGTTAATCCCAATCCATACATCTTTATTCTTGATTGAAGGGGCACAAATTTTTGTTCATTGCAAAGTCAATTAAGAATTAAGATGTATTATTTTAGACAGTAACTAACCAGTAGGAGAGTCATCCGCCAAAAGAAAGGGATATACCATTAACAAGAGAGTCATCCGCCTTAGGAAAAGGATACACCAGCAGTAGGAGAGTCATCCGCCTTAGAAAAGGGATACACTATCAGCAAGAGAACCATCCGCCTTAGGAAAGGGATGCAATATCAACCAGGAAAGTCGTCTGCCTTAAGAAAGGGATACAAGGAGAGTAATCCGCCTTAAGAAAGGGATACACCATCAGCAGGAGAACCATCTGCCTTAGGAAAGGGATGCAATATCAACTAGGAAAGTCAATCTGTCTTAAGAAAGGGATACACCAGCATCAGTTAGAGGAAAGTCATTCGCCTTAAGAAAGGGATACGCACAATAAAGGAGAGATGTTTGCCCCAAGAAAAAAACACCAAGGAAAGGAGTTAGCCTCAAGAAAGGAACCTACCCATATCACAACATTATAAAGACCTTTATAGGGGTAAAATAGTCAGACTCAGGCTCAACTAAAGCCCATCCCCAGCAAGTGTGCGGGCACTCTCTTACATTTTTCTGGATTTCTTACCAAGAGGGAGTGCCATCTAGTAGAATGGGGCATGCTAGTTGCACGCTAAGTCAAGTTAGGACCAACCCAACATCCCTTCACTCAATCATTATAGTTAAATTTGGGGCAAAGCCCCTAGCTCACCTTGATCCTTGATTGATGGGGCAAAAATTTTTGTTTTCACAAAAGTCAATCAAGAATCAAGGTAAGCCATTTTTGAATTGATCACTAATAGGGATAATTTTTGTGTACAGGTCTACCCAAATATGGAAAGTTTTCCCTAACAAGTGAGTCTTGCAAAGAAATAATTCCCTAGTAGAAAAGAGTTTACCAAAGAATGTTACTCTACTCCCCAGCAGCGAGGTCAACCAAGGGGCATCCCCTTATTCCCCAACAGTAGAATCAGCCAATCCAAGGGCATCCCCCCATTCCTTAGTAGTGGAATCAGTCAATCTAGGAACGTTCCCCCATCATTGAGCCCTCTAAAGGGCATTCTTTGAGAGGCACCCTTCTCAAGGGCATTCCTTTCTAAAGTGATCAGACCAAACTTGACATTTCTCACACTTAGTTTACAATTTATTTAGAGGCTAACCCCCCATCCAAACATCTTTATTCTTAATTGAAGGGCAAAAATTTTTGTTCATCATAAAGTCAATCAAGAATAAAGATGTGTCTGATTAGACAATGACTAACTCGGCATTTAATTGTTATCTTTTCACAAGTAATTCCAAATCCTTAGTTAGGAAAGTTGATCCACCTTTAGAAAGGGATACATCAGCCAGGAAAGTCGATCCACTGTAGGAAAGGGATACATCAGTCAGGAAAGTCGATCCGTCATAGGAAAGGGATACATCAGTCAGGAAAGTCAATCTGCCTTAGGAAAGGGATACACCATTAATCAAGAGAGTCATCCGCCTTAAGAAAGGGATACATCAGCTAGGAAAGTCTATCTGCCTTAAGAAAGGTATACATAAGACCCTCCCTAGTAGAGTCACTAGGGATAGACATCAGTAAAGTAAAGTCGTCTACCTTAAGAAAAGGATGCACATCGCCAAAGGAGAGTCATTCGCCTCAAGAAAGGGATATGCATCAGCAAAGGAAAGTCATTTGCCTCAAGAAAGGGATACGCATCGACAAAGGAAAGTCATCCGCCTCAAGAAAGGGATATGCATCAGCAAAGGAAAGTCATCTGCCTCAAGAAAAGAATACAGATTGGCGAAGGAAAGTCATCTACCTCAAGAAAGGGATACGTACCCGAAAAGGAAAGTCATCAACCTCAAGAAAGGGATAGACATCAGCAAAGGAAAGTCGTCTGCCTCAAGAAAGTGACCCCTGGGAAAGGAGTTCACCTCAAGAAAGGAACTCGCCCATGTCATCACCTTAGGTATAATTTCTATACGCTCACTCATATTGTGAGATCATACAGATTCGTATCTACAATTATCCCATGAGGGGCAGTCAGTGAGCATTGGATTTTAACAGTCCTTCTCACGAAATGATGATGAGAGCTACATAATGCATCCTTCTACTTGTGTAATCTACTTAGAGTGATTTTAATACAGTTTAGTAAGTCTTTGTCAAATATGAACCTAAAAAAAGTAGTACCTAAGCCCTAAAAGGTCTAAAATGGTCTAAAATGGTCAAAACCGGTCAAAACTGGTCAAAATAAGTCAAAACCAGTTGATTTTGGGAAGTTTCGGAAGTTTCAGGAAAAATCGGTCGGAAAGGTCTATACCGGTCCATATGGATCCGTACAGGTTGACCTAGATCCGTACCAGTCTGTACGGACCCATACGGGTCGACTGGTCGGACTTGTACGGGTCCAACCAATCTGTATTGGTCCGAAAACTTCCCAAATTGCCCAATTTTGTACTTACGGGACCCGTACGGGTCCAGGACACATGTACCGGTCCCCTAGATGCCCAAATAATCAGTTTTAATGCCCCAAATCAGCCATAAATGAATATATTCTGCCATAAACAAAAATAATTTGCCATAAAAGAATATATTCTGCCATAAAAAAATATAATTTGATATAAAAGAATATATTTTGCCATAAACGCATAAAATCAGCCATTTAATGCTTTAAGACCTATTTTTCCCTATAAATATGAGGCATTTCTTCACATTTCAAAAGAGAAAAATATTAGAATAAAATACCAAGATAAGAATATAGTTCTAGAAAGTTCTTGAGGTTGTAATAAAGGTATCAAGAGGTATAGAAGTTATAAAATAGGGGAAAAACCATTCCACATTGGTTTTGCCCATATTTTATTCCTTTCTAACTTCATATTTAGGATTGAGGGGATGTTTTGTCCACAGAAACACTCACCTAACACAATTCTAAATTCATCATTTCATCATCTACTTTGACAAAGTTTCCATTCGGTATTGGAATCACTCAAAAGTGGATTCACAGCGTAAAGGTAGCGCTCGTGAGTTTTAAAGAGACTCACATCTTAATTGTTTATTTATCGCTCTCCATCTATTCAATTCTGTCTAGTCTTTTATTCCTATTTTGGGTCTGGTCCTAACTCATATGAGCCTTGTTGGCACCATATGTCCTTAGGGATATTAAACTGGTGCGCCAAACTTATACGGAAGGAAATCCCATTTTTATTTTATTTCTCAACCATTAATCTGATTATTAAATTAAACAGATTTTATGCCTGAGACTAGACAGGACCCGTACAGGTCCCTCCATACCCGTACTGGTCCTCCTTAGTAGCCATACGGGTCCCACCCTACCCGTACGAGTACCGGTCCCCAAGCAGAACCTAAAATTCTATTTTAACTGGTTAAAATCAATCAACACACCATTTGCCATGTGATCATTTTCACTAATAATCCGGTAAATCAACCCACAAAAGTTAAAATATGTTTTTCATAACAAAATACATTGAAGACTCGTTATTTCTCTCCAATCCTAGAAGTCGTCCGGGCACTATCGATCGTGAAACCGCCATGCTAACATAATCACATTTTCCTTAATAAAATACTGACTTATGATGTACTATAAACTGTGCTAATCTTTATGGATGAATGGGGATTTATTTTTATTTTGTTTCATAACTTAGAACAAATGTATAGGTTCTCTTGCAATTCCCCCATTTTCCCCAGTTGTATTTTTTATTCCCCCATTTATTGTTTGTGCTTTATTATAAACTATTGAATGCATGAAAGAGTGTAGAAAAAAAACTTTCCGTAATAATTCCCTAAATGAAGAAAATAGAACGGTTATACACGGCGAATGTAATTTTGAATTAACTAAATGAGAAATAAGTGACTCATCTGATACCCGAATCTCTGATCCAAAAGGTATGAGTCTCCCGCACAATGGGAACCATACCAAAACTCTTTCCCAAGTAGAGAACTTGGGTGGTGACTCATCATTTATATCGATGGGTCTCAATTCTTTTATTCATAAAATTGGCTAAAATGTGCAAACTTGAACTAAAAAAGGTTTTGTCACGCCTAAATCCAGCCAACCCCCAGTGGGCCTCGACTCTCACCAAGGTGCCAGTGGAGACCCACATGTTATCGACACCTTACAGTAATAGTAGATTAGTTGCTCGCGTGAAGAGGAAGAAGGATTTTTTAGGGTTTTTATAGAGTTTTCAAGGTTAGGGTAGTTTGGTAATCCTAAAGCAGTTAAAACTAACTGGATCAATGATGTGGCAGTTAATTTTGAGGAGAGTGGTTAATGGCATTTAAACCGGAGAATTAGAATGGTTTAATTTTATAATAGTTGTAATTTTTTACTGCACATAGACTCCCCAATAAATGTTTGAAATTCAAAACATGTACAGTTACTTTTTTCGACTCCCTTAGCTTGTTAAATTGATCTTTACTTAATGGTTTAGCAAATATATATGCCCTTTGCTCATTTGTAGGGATGTAGACCAGAGTTACATCCTTCTTCATGACATGATCTCTAATGAAATGGTGCCTTATGTTGACATGCTTCATCTTACTATATAGCACTGGATACTTTGACACATCAATTTCACTTTTATTGTCACTCAAGACTTCAACGCATCCTGCTTGAACACCATAATCCTCCAGTTATTGCTTGATCTATAAGAGTTGAGTAATATAACTTCTTGCTGCAATATATCAGCTTTTATGGTTGATAATGCTACTAATGTTTGCTTCTTGCTATACCATGAAACCAAGCAGTCTCCAAGAAAGTGACAAACTCCAGATGTGCTTTTTCTCTCAAGCATGTCTCTGCCATAATCTGCATCAGTGTACCCTTGCAATGTAAAATTGCCATTATTAGGATACCATAGTCCAACTTCAGTAGTTCTAGAACGTATCTAAGAACCCTTTTTACAGCTTGAGCTATGAATCCTTTGGGTTTTATTGATACCTTTCATAGTAGTAAACTGTATAATGTATATTAGGTCTACTAGCTGTCAAGTATAGAAGTGATCCAATCATTCCTCTATAAAGCTTCTAATCTACATCTTCTCCATCATAATCCTTAGAGAGGACTACTTTTGATCTCATAGGAGTCGTCATTAGCTTGCCTTTTTCCATCTCAAACTTCTTTAGAATCTCCTTGGTGTATTTGGATTGTCCTATCCAGACTCTATTTAATTTGAAGATCGAGGAAGAAGTTGAGTTCTCCCATCATTGACATCTCAAATTCCTTCAGCATTTGAGAGCTGAATTCCCCACACATTTTTTCATCAGTTGCTCCAAAGATAATGTCATCTACATAGATTTAGACAAGAATGACATCACACCCTCTTTTTCTTAATGAAGAGTATTATGTCTACTTTACCCTAGATGTAACCCTTGGATATGAGAAATGAAGTGAGTCTCTCATACCAAGCTCTTGGTGCTTACTTTAATTTATAGAGGGCCTTCTTCAACTTGTATACATGCTCTGGATGCTTTGAACCTTCAAATCTGAGTGGTTGGTTGACATATACTTCCTCTTTAATGACTCCATTTAGAAATGCACTTTTGATATCCATTTGGAATAAAGTGAATCCCATGAATGATGTAAAAGCACATAGGATCTGGATTGCCTCCAATCTTGCTACTAGTGCAAAAGTTTCCTCAAAGTCAATGCCTTCTTGCTGATTATAGCCTTGAGCAACTAGTCTTGCTTTGTTTCTCACCATAACTCTGGATTCATCTAGTTTACTCCGGAATACCATTTGTTGCCAATAATTGACTTTCCTTCTGGTGAAGGTACTAGATCCCAGAAATAATTTCTGGTAAACTGATCCAGCTCTTCTTTCATAGCCATCATCCAACTTTCATATCCTTCTGCATCTTGAAACTTCTTTAGTTTAATTAGTGAGACAAAAGTAGCATGGCCCATCATCCTATTGAGTTATCCTCTGGTTCTAACTAGATTTTGAACATTTTCCAAAATAGCTTCCACTGGATGATTCCTTTGAGTCCTGATTTCCCTTTGAAGATCCTCATGCTGTTATGGGGCTTGCTCTTCTAATGCATCCAATTTCTCATCTTCTTGTTTTCCATCATTGAAATCAATTTCAACATTCAAGGGATTGTTTGGAAGTTAATCCTGATTGATATTAATTTGCTCATCCTCTTTCTTATACTTCGTGATCTGAAAGGGATCTTGAGTCTTTAGGGGTTCTGCTTCATCCGGAGTTGTCTTATCCAGATCTTGGCTCTTCTTTCCTGCATGGTTAGTCTTATCAAAATCTACATGTATAGACTTTACAACAGTTTATGTTCTTTTTTTATATACTTTGTAAGCTTCATCAAATTTAGGATCAAATTTCCCTAGTTTCTCTCTATCATTTAGGATGTAGCATTTACATCCAAAGGCTTTGAAGTACCCAATCTTAGGTTTTCTTCCCTTCCAGATTTTATATGGGGTTTTATCTATAGTCTTTCTAATGAGATCTCTATTTAGAATATAACATGCAGTGTTTACGGCCTCACCCCATAAGTTATTTAGGCAATCTATTTTCATTTAGCATTATTCGAGCCATTTCAACTATTATTCTGTTTTTCCTTTAAACAACCCTATTTTGTTGAGGTGTATGAGGACCAGAAAATTTGTGCTCAATGCCCTTGGCTTCACACAATTCAGCAAAGTGCTTATTTTTGAATTCTACTCCATTTTCACTCCTGATGCATATAATGCTTATGCCTTATTCTACTTCTATCTGGATGGATATTTTTGAGAAACGGTCAAAGGCTTCATCTTTGCTAGCTAGTAGAGCAACCCAGGTATAGCGAGAATAATCATCCAATATGACCATAGTGTATTCTCTTCTGCCTAAACTCATTGGCTTGATTGGGCCAAAGAGATCAATATGTAAGAGTTCAAGAACTCTCTTGGAGGGTATATAGGAGATGGAAGGGGAACTTTTTCTATGTTGTTTACCTAATTGACATGCAGTGCATATGTGATCCTTATTAAAAGCAATCTTAGGTAAACCCACAACCAATTCCTTTTTGGCTAGTTTGGATAGGAGGTTTATGCTTACATGTCCCAACCTCCAGTGCCAGAGCCATGATTCTTCTTCGTTAGACACCAAGCATATATTCTTCTTTTCATTTTTAATATTGATAAAATAGACATTGTTTACTCTAGGTGCATAAATAATAAGATGATTTAACTTACTATCAATGATTGAGAAGCCTCTGGAGTCAAAGGTGACTTTTCTCCCTTTGTCACAAAGTTGTGCAACACTTAGCAAGTTGAACTTCAGTCCATTGACTAGTGAGACATCTTCTATCATTAATTTAGACCCAATGGTTCCATGTCCAATGATCTATCCCTTTTGATTATCTCCAAATCTTACTTTTCCACCTCTCTTTCGGATTAAAGTGATGAAGGCTTTTTCATCACCAATCTTATGCCTTGAGCATCCATTATCAATGTACCATGTTTGTTGATCTTTAGTGGATCCAAGGCATACCGGCAAAATAAATCAAGTGGCTTTAGGTACCCAATCAGATTTGGGTCCTCTCAAGTTAACAATCATTTCAAGCCAAGGATAAATATCATAACAACCATTTTTAAATCTACATAGTTTAGTCATATGGTTCTTTGCTCCATAAAGCCTGCATCCAACAACTGGTCTGTTCTGCGGAAGCTTCTCCTCAATCTTTTGAAGATTCTTCTTCCCATAGTCTCTGAAGTATCCTGCTTTGGATAGATCTAGGCTTGATTATTTGGACTGATCCGGTAGTTGGTTGAAGGAGCAATCTCTACCCTGTAGTTTTTCTTTTGCTTTGTGGATTGATCATCATAGACTACTATAGCTTTTCCTTTTTGAGCAGCTATGCATTTTTGAGCTTGAGTTCCTTTTTTTGGTGGAACATTATGCTTTTGTGCTTGTGTTGGTCTACTTGCATTCCTTCTTGTTTGTTGTGATGGATTTGGTTTCCTTCCAGATGCTTCCTTTAGTAGAGCTAGTTCCCTATCTAGCCCGGTTACATTTGCACTCAATCTTTACACTTGATTCCTTAGAAAGTTTTTTTCAACAACATCGATGTGCTTTATGGCCCTTATTAAATTGATATCTCGTACCATTGCTTCAGCATCTTCAGTAAGATCCATCACATATCTTTGAAGGGATTTGATGGCTTTTGTGTTCTTCCTCACATTATTGATCACAATTCCCAAAGCTCTAGCAAGTTCAATGTTAGAAACATGATTAGAGTTAGAGTTTACCTTAGTACTTGCTGATTCTGATTCTGATTCATCGTTTTGCTCAGTGGTATACTTTGATGTTTTTCTTTTGGAGTGTTCTGCTTTCAATTTTGCTAGTGCCATGAATGCTCAATTTATAGTTTCTTCTTCCTCTGTGGAGGATGAGCTACTACTTTCTTCACTCTCACTCTATGTGGCCACCATTGCTTTCTTCTTGTATTTTTTTATCATTCTTGAGATTGGGGAATTTTGACTTGAAATTTCCTTCTTCTCCACATTCAAAGCATGTTGATTCTTCTTTTGGATCTTTCTTATCTTCCGGAGCATTTCTTAGCTTGTCCTTTCTGGAGGAGCTTTCCTTCATCCTTCTAGAATCATATCTTCTAGAACCTTTCCTCTCTTTCTTTTTCAGGAATCTGCCAAAATTTTTGGCAAGCATGGCTATTTGTTCTTTGTTGTATTGAGATTCCTTTGATTTCTTTTCTGTTCCGGAGGAAGCTAATCCAGATGAGTCTGCCTTGAGAGCAATAGCTTTCTTCTTTTCCTCAGGCTTTTTCTCTTGTTGGTTGTATCTCTTTAGGGATAGTTCTTGAGTTAAGAGATTATCAATGAGTTTATCAAAACTGTATAGTTTTAAGTCATGAGCTTCCTCAATGGCAGTCTTTTTGTTGTCCCATTCCTTGGTAAGACTCCGGAGGATCTTCTTTACCATCTCCTCCTCTAGGATCTCTTTTTTGATCCTTTTCATTTCATTCACTAGATTGGTGTATCTAGTATTCATGCTACTGATGGATTCTTTAGGCTCCATTTTGAAGGTTTCAAGTATCTATTGTAAGAGATTGATTCCTGCCTCTTTGACTTTGTTAGTTCCTTCGTAGGTCACTTCAAGTTTCACATTCGGATATCCTGTTAAATTTAGCTACACTTAGAGCACAATGAAGCATATTAATAGCATTTGCGTTTTCACGAAATTTCTTATAATCGTTCTCATCCCATTGATTTGATGGCTTCTGGGTAGTGATACCCTCTACTTCATAAGTAGGAACATATAGACCATCTTTAATGCCATCCATGCTAACATACTTTGTGCCTGAATGAAATTCTTCATCGGCTTTTTCTAGAACATGTAGTGTTCATCGGTGAAGAGTGGAGGACGAGTAATAGACATACCCACCGGAAGAAGCCGTGAGTTATTAAAACTCATTTTGATTCTTAGATCAAAATTGGACCTTTAGCTCGAGATTGTTAGATCTCTAATTGTGAGCACTTTCTCTAATACCACTTGTTGGTCCCTGTGCGTATGTATTTAAGGACTGTGATTTATATTGGTTTGGGCCCGCCTACTCCAGTCCCCAGAGTTTCCTTCCTCTGAGCTTTGTCCACCAATAGGATTCCTTTGAATCAGGCAGGAATCAAGCCTTTACAATTGTCTCTGGATTATAGGATATACCACCAAGCTAACTACTCTGGCTGAGTCCCTCTGGTAGGATATACCACCAAGGCACCCACCTTAGCTAAGTCCTCTTCAACTTCTCTCTATAAATTCTTCTCCGGATATAGGATATACCACTAAGGCACCAACCTTAGCTAAGTCCTTTTACCTTAGGATGTTCCACTTAAACTCTCTAGTCTAAGCTAATCCCTTATCTCAATACTCACCCAAGTGTGGGATATTACACACTTGTTTTACCATGTGGTTTGGGTTTGAATTCTTCAAGTTTATAACTCAATTAAGAATTCTTACAAACAGGTTGGAGTTTTTAGTTCTTGGAGGGATTTTTTTACTGATTGAAATAGCTTGATATCTTATTGTAATAACTTCTTTTAGAAATCAACCAGCACCTTCTCAACATGTGAAGCTTCCCTTTTATAGGCTTTGATCATAAATGTAGCCATTGTGTACTATTGAGGTTGATCTTGAATCTTCACCAATGATAAGGTATAAGGTGCACTTCTGGAGCCATTGATCAATCCGTTAGACTCATAATTTGACTCATTTGAATTGTTGGGATTGATGCAAAAAGCTGTTAGTAGTCATTTGTTTGGCTTTTTACGCACTACCAAATTCTAGGCCAGCTTTGTCAGCTATGTGAGCTCCACATGCCTTCCAATTGGTCTAGGTTAAAAAGGTAGTTGTCTTTTTCTCTTTCCAATTCAGATATTTGTCCTTTTATAAAATGCGTGCAAGTTATCTCCTTTTTCATTCTTCAATGTAAAAGGAACTTTGACTTTAGATCAATATGGAGGGAAAACGTAATTTTTAACTTTTCCCTTTTATCTTATAAGTTGAGTCTCCCAGATGTCTCCAGACTCTAACTTATCTGGATGCTCTTCAATCAGTCTATCTCTGGATGCTATCTTTAAAGGGTTAAAAGTGTGTTTCCTTTCCAAACTTTAGCCGCATACTTTTTGCATGGACTTAGGGATTTGATGTCTTCAATGTGTATCTGGATGCTCTTCTTGGACTTAGAGGTTTCCTTTGCTTCAAACCTGATCTGGATAGTTCTTGATGTAAATCTTCCAAATCATTATTTCCAACAGACCTTAATTTTATTTTTATAGATATTTTTGCTCCGAAAAAGCCTACAGGCTAGGTCCCTGACTATATAGTAGAATTCTATTTTTATCGAGATTTTTGCCCCGGTAAAAGCCTACAGGATAGGTCCCTAATCGTGCAGCCAAACTTTATTTTTTGTAAAGATCATAGCTTCGGCAAATTTCTACAGGCCTAGTCCCTGACTATACATCCAAATCCTATTTAATTTTTATAGGCTATTTTCCCAGTAAAACAACCAAAATTGTTTTCCCCAACATAGTTTCTGACTTAAAAGAATTACTTTTTCTTTATATTAGTACATTAACATCTTATCCCCAGCTCTCTATGGAGCTTCATTTTCTCCCCAATAGGACTAACTATTATTTCCTCAGCTAAGTGATATCTCCCCAAAGAGACATCTCATGTATGATCTCTTGCCCTATTTTGTACTCACTTTTGCATGATCATAATTACTCCAATCTGTTATATTCTATGAGGGGCAATCTTTGAGCACGGAATTTTGCTTTGCCCTTAGTCAATGATGAAAGATTGGCTTTATACATTATTGTATCCTAATATGTTAGGTTTGAAGTCAATTTATGGGTGTTAGCCTCAAAAAAGAGCATTCAGTCCCTCATACCCCTATGAAAAATGCTGAAAAGCTGTCAATAGGGGTACCCCCATCATCAATAGGCGTACCGCTATTAAGAGACAACGGTACCGCTATCAATGATAGGTTTACCGGTGTCGATTCTTTCTAGAATAATTTTCATCGACTCAGTTCAATTTTCCTGCTTAAAATTGGCCAATAACGGTACCGCTATTGATGATAACGATAACGCTATCAATTTTTAGGTAGGATATCATTCTGAATTAAATTTAATTTTCCCGTTCAGTTGGAGAATTAATTAGCCTACTTGATTTTACCTCTTATTTTCACTATAAACAAATTTATTCTGCAAAATTAGCTCCTCAAAAGTCCTTATCGCAGTTTTGTTCAAATCATTTCCAAGTTTTTAGCAAGTTTAGATTAAAGGGGAATTCATTTTCACCTATTTAATCTTTACCAATCTTTAACTCATTTTGCCATCCCAATTGCTCTCTACGCCGCTTCCCCCATTTCATTTTGAACCTAATAACGGGTGTAAAACAAAAAGATATACAATCTAAGACTAAATCTTAAACCTAATTTTACTTTTAATTAAGTCTTGAATTATATTTTGTTTATAATTTCATCATAATCATAATCAATCTATATTTCATATTTAATTTCACCTTATTCCTATTTCATTTCATTTCCCGCTTTTATTTAAATTTTTGTCATTTCATTAACTTATATTTGAGTGGGTAAGAGCTCTTTTTTGTGATGATTTTTGTTCGATGGATTAGCTTGCAACCCCTGTTACACTTCCCTATTTCCTCTCTATTTAATTTCCTAAAATTCCCTAAAAATACTTGTTGTTTCTATGATTTTGTATTTCTATAAAATTATGTGGGTTTATCAATCACGGTACCATTATGCCAGAAGAATGGTACCATAATCTATGATGATGATACTGTTGTTGTTCCGAGCAGAATAAATATTTTTTGTTGTAACCCTTATTTTGTAGGTTAATTTCCCAGAACCCAAACTGATTTGTATTTCATTGATGCTTTGTATTATAAGCATGTGGTAATTGATAAAATGTGATGCCATGACCGCATTGAGGGGGTTTGTTTTGATTAGAATAGCTCTATTTCTCACCTCCTTTCTTAAAATGAATCTAGGCAATACGTTTGACATCAAATAAACAATTTTGTTATTTCAATTTAAATTGGCTAAACAAAATGAATAAGTAATTTGTTTGGACCTGAATCTCTGAATTGCGGTGTAGTTTTATTCATGGAGACGATGCTATACCAGAATTTCCTAGAAGAGCTGATCCAAGTGGCGACTCTATATTTTAAATCATGGATTTAGGTCCATGAATCTTTTTGACTTTATTTTATAAATTCTGTTTTATAAAAATTTTTATATTCTCTTCTACCAATTCTATATGTTTTATTAAAACCCCTGGCCTAGTTACCAAGTTGCCTCGATTGCCTTTAATTAATGCCTCAACTGTCCTAAAAAGAAAAGTTGCCTCGGTTGACCCTAATTGACCTGAAATAGAAAAACCAAACCGGAGTGACGCCCCGTGCCCAAAAAAACATCATCTGCTCACAGATGGTAAATAATTTCCTCCAACCATATACCTCTCATCTCTTTATTACTCCACGCGGTAAATGGGTAAAGGTCCTAAATCTAAGCTTGACTCTAAACCTTGAGATCCATAGGGGACAATAAGGTATGACCTAATCTACTAAATATGAGTCGGGTGAGTCTTAAAGGGAAATTTCTAGGGTTTACTATATGCAACCTTATTGGTTGGGTTGCTGATGTAGAAGGTTCTCACAGCACTACGGGCACCCCAGTCCTATGGAGGATTACGGAAGTACAATGTGGCTATGAGTGGGATCCAGTAGGTGTCTCTAGGTCCCATGGAGAACATTAGAAGACACTTTCATGAATAACAGTCTGAAAATAGAGTTCCCTTTCCAAAAATGAATAATAATCTACCTACTGCAAATGAATAATCGTATTAAGTAAAGAATGTTAGATGATTGGCTAAGTACTTTTAATGTTCGACGAATCTTTTTAGAATATTTTTGAAAACAAATTTTGAAAAAAGAAAACTTCCCGAGCAGAGTCGCCACTGTGAGCGGATGAGGCTTTTCGAGTTGGGTCAAACAGGTTGAGGTCGGATGACCTTTTATTCTGGTCAGGCTACTTACAGGACATAAATCAAGGCATTATGCTCCACTGGGGTTTCATATAAAAAAATTTTAGAAAGGTCCAAGAACCAAAATCCTTGGATTATAACTCACTGTCGCCATCTGGATTAGCTCTTTCTAGGAAATTCTGAAATAGCATCATCCCCAAAAGACAAGACTAAACCATAATGCAGAGATCCGGGTTTGGACGAACCATTTATTCATTACTTAGCCAAATTAAACAATGTTCCACCACCAACATTATTTTATTTAATAACAATTATTACCTATGACTCATTTAAGAATGGGATGAGGAAGTAGAGTTTATTTAATACAAAATGGCATCATATTTTATTAATCATAGCATTCTTATATCATAAAAAAATCAATAAAAATACAAAACAGATTGTGTTTTGGGCAATTAACCTACAAAATAAGGGTTAAAAACAGAAAATATTATGTCTGGAATTCAATATTAGCACCATTATCAGGGATCATAGTACCGCATTTTGGGATAGCGGTACTATGATTTGTAAAAATTACAAATTACAGAAACAATAGGGAAATTCAAAGATTTCAATAAATTTGAATAGGAAGTTTACAAGAAGTGTACCTGAAGTGCAAGCTAATACTCCTCAATCACCACAAAAGAGCCCTTACCCACTCAAAATATAATGAATTAATAAAAATTAAAAATGAAATAAATTTAGTCTCAGGTTTGTTTAACTTGTGGAGTAAAATTCTTCTTTCTTGGTTTTGGAGCAATCTTGAAGAAACAAGCCTCGAAGAACCGAAAAAGTTATGAGTAGAACTTTTAAAACAATCGTAAATAACAAAAAGAGAAATCGAATGGACAAATTTTTCTCGCTATTATGAACTAAAACAAATAACAGTTATGTTGTATATTTTTTTTCTAGTGTTTAAGGCTCCATTTATAGAGTTTTTGGTGTTGAAATCGTGTAAAAATCAAGTCTAGGCTAAAGAGGAAATGAGATTAATTCTAAAAATATTTTTCTTGTTTAATCGATCACGGCACCATTTATATGATCATGGTGTTGCAATCAGGTTGATTCAAAATAGGAAATTTGAATGAGGTGGCAGAATTGTTTGGGAAATAATCGATCACGGTACCCCAATCTGGATCACGGTACCGTGATTGGGGATAACGGTACCCAAATCAATTTTACTTAGTCAAAAATCAGCTTTTTGCTTTCTCTAAAGGGATAGGATTTTTCTTCTCTAGTGGCGATGGATATTCTCAGATAAGAGAGGCCCCCTTAAAGTAAATGAGCTGCCTTGTCTAATGTTTGCCAGAATAACCACGGGCCCATGTGACTCACTTAACAACATACTATCTCAAATTAAAGATCTCGTTCTTTCCTATCTAAGAAATATTCCACATTATTCAAAAATTAAAGCATTTACAATCTCAAGTAAAACATTGTTAATCTTAAATAACTACCCTGACTAAGTTTGAGCAACACTTAATCTAGTTATCACACATTTTCTATTGCAAGAAATAAATTCATAGGCATAACATACACGAAAAGATTTCATAAAAAATACAGACCTAGCATACTTCTAGCCAATCATACAAATCAGGTAGGCTCTGATGCCACTGTTGGTTCATATAGACGGGTTTGATCATGCATAACAAGCAAGACAGAAATTCAAAATTTTATATATCACCAAGGAGCTCCTAAGCATAGCATGATTGATATATAATACCAGTCTATTAATTATATCTAGGTCATAAATTTACCAGTTCGTGCGTGTCTCAATGTCGATAGAGTGACCCCTAGCTTTTGCATGTACAGACTCCAAAGTAGAAGCCCTCTATAATTGATCCACATGAGCACCACTGACAAAAACCATCTAAAAAGGCAGAACCGAAAAATATTAGAAGGCTGCTAGACCTTCGAAATAAATATTTCTAGAAGAACTTCTTTTAATTCTTTGATTCTCTTCAAAGTAAAAATTTCTAGAATGAAATTTTTTTTTTATGGATAGAATGAAATATTACTCAAGAGCTCTTAAGGAAAGAAAAGAAGGGAGAAAGAATAGGATGAAAATTAATAAAGAGTGGCTCTCTATTTATAGGCAAATGGAGAAAACAAAAAGACAGTTTAGTCCAATCCGTATCCATATAGAAAATAAATAAATAAGGGAAATTTAGTTAATTTAAACTAAATAGAATAAGGAACCAACTAGAAGACTGGTAGCTTACTTGGGGAGAAAACTCCCCAATTCTAGTGGAACACTGTTGGCCGGCGGCCATCAGTTCCTTGTGGGGGATTTCTGCCCGTGCAAGAGCGTAGGCCTAGCCTGAGCACCCTATACCAGGCCTTCACAAGCCTTATGGGTTGCGCAAGCCCAATGGGTGCACATCTCCACACCCCATATGGGCTTGTGCAATGCATACCACAGGCTACTTTTGTAGGTCACTTGCATAGGGCCTGTAGGCCTTGCACAGTGCTGCATTGGCCTTCATAAAGGCCTGCACATATGATGTCCAACCGCTCATATGCATGCCTACTTGTGCAGATTGAGACAGTAACTCGTACTTGTCAAACTCGCTAAACTTTAGCTCTTGTTTCCCCTTTTATTTATTCTATCATTATTTTTTCGGTGCACTGGTCCAACCATTTATTTTTCTATTAGATTAGACCCCGCCTAATAGTTCTTTACATGGCTCAGTCGTAACTCAAAAAGTGTGACCTTGTAGGAGCCCGTAATATCGAGCCGCTATAGTTTGACCTAGCTGAACTTCCTCCTAAAGAATTGACGAGCTTAGAGTACAAAACCGTAGTGGACTATGATGACTTTGTATGATCAGATATGGCTCTTAGCAAGGGCATCTGACCCCCCCCCCCCCCCCGATATTTGAAATATCACGTGCCTGTGACCTAATCCCAGTTCTATAATAGTATCAATACAATTGACTCCTTCTATCAAGGTTAAGTACCATTTGGTTTTTTGGGCTCGAGTTATGTGTTAGCCCACTAATAGACTTAGAGGCTATCCTAGTAGTTTAGTCTTGCTACCAAAGTACACAACTCAACCATGTTAGTGCATTGACTAAGATCCCATCCTATCAATACATACTCTGATTAGAGGTTTACGAGTGTGTCACCTCTAACAAGTGGCCAAGGTACAGCTCCTATATATTGCTATATCCAGAGTGATGGATTCCATCTTGACTACTCATCTTACCAACGGACAAGCATCAACTTTACTTGTAATCATTCATAACAGCCAGTGTATAGGATGCATAAGTATGACCTAAATTATAGCAGTATTTGTACAAGGTAACTAGTATCTCATGTCTAAGAATACTCGTATTGCTATTGTAATAAGAAAAAAACCAACACATGATATAGATCACCGAGTGTTGTCTTATATCGATCTCTAATTTATTTCCATGAATACATCCATGTGTTAACTCTAGGCACCACCCTTCAGAATGTGAGATATCCTGCTTGGATCTAATCCAAGGAGTAAGAGGACACATGCTAGTTTTTCTATATTCATCAATGTCCAGTCTTGATGAAACTATGACTACGAGTATTTAGACATATTATAAGTGCACATGAACCAGTTCTCACCCTACATAGTCCCACTATACTCTTGTAATTTGTGCTCTGATTTGTCAAGGACTTTTGCAAACACATCAATACATATATTCTTAACCAGTTATAATATATTTTCACAGTCATCAATATAAAAAAGAAATGTCTTTATTAATTAAACATGTTTGTACAAAAAAAATAACTAAGATATATTGTCCTATTTATCTCTAAGGCATACATCATGTCTAATAATAGTAAGAGGCTTCTTATCTCGCTTCTTCTTGAACTTGTCCTTCTTAAGCTTAGGACATCTGGGTTGGATATGGCCCTTCTCATCCGACTCAAAATATTTATATCTTTGTTGAACTCCTTATGCGATTTTTCTTCAATATCCTTCTTGTATTGATTGGGCTTCTTGGAAGAAACCTTCTGGAATTTCCCACTTCTCTTCAAATAGCACTTGAACTTATTAGTGATTAGCGCAATCTACTCATTCATCTCTGAGAAGTCATCATCTTAGGAATCTACCTTGAGAACTATAGCTCTGTTCTCTTTCTCTTTACTCTTGGTCTTCTTGGGATCATCCTCATACTTCTTGAGAGATATCTCATGGGTTAGCAAAGTTCTAATGAGCTCCTTCAATAGCACCCTTCTTTGCATCCCACTCAACTGTGAGACTTCTTAAGATATTCTTCACTATTTCTTCCTCAGTGAAACTCTTCTTGAGCCTCTTTAGCTCATTGATGATGTTAGTGAAATGAGTGTTCATATTTTGAACTCCCTTAGTGGACTCCATCTAGAAAAGCTTATACTCATGAGTTAGCAGGTTGATCTAAGTCTCTTTCAGCTTATATAGTTCCTTCATAAGTCACTTCCAACTTTCTCCAAATCTCCCGAGATGTCTTACATCCAGATACTCTATTAAATTCTGTTACATCTAAAGCGTAATGAAGATAGTTGATAATGACAAAATTTTCTTTCAACCGGGCAAGATTAGTGGAATCCCACTCTTTTTCCTTCTTGATGGTTTGCACACCATCCTTGTCAAAAATTGGAGTGTATGGGCTATTCATAATAGCTAGCCATGCTGACATACTTTGAAACTGAATGAAGTTCTTCATTCTATTCTTCCAGTATGTATAGTGCTCACCATTGAACAGAGGTGGTCTAGTAATAGACATCGCCTAAGGGAGAAGTTGAGTGTAATACTTCCTAGTAGAATCCTTTGTTATGTTGATCGCCATTAGATCTTTTCTCTAGATGATTAGATCTTTTTGAATGAGTACATCTCTAATTACACTTGTTGGTCCCTATGTATCTATCTCACTGAGTCAGGGGGTGAGTAACTCACTTGGTTAAAACTGGATTCTTTTTCATGAGATTATGAACTTCATTGAGTAGGTCAGCGTGATAGAGTGAAAGTTGTGAAGGTAAGAAAGAAAGAGTAAAGAATACAAGATTTTATCATAGTTTAGCAACTTGTGCTTACCTTTAATTCAAAGAGAGCGTCTTTGATTTGATCCACCAATCTCAACTCCTTTACCCTAGGCGGAGAAGCCTTTTATAAAAGATTCCAATTATAAAGAGTACCCTCCTCTCAATAATCTAATCTCTTTAAGTAGAGCACCCTCTTTCATATAATCACTCAAATTTTCTAAAAAGAAATGTTAGAACTCAACTTACAGAAATTTTGATTCTACTAATAATCAGATTTACAATTTGAATGATATAATTATCTTAAAATCTCTACAATACATAAAGCAGATTTGAAAGTTGATTGCCTTTGAAGGATTGAATTCTTGAGCTGCAAAATTAGCAGAGTTTCAGCTTGTGAATTATAGGAGTAATCACCAAGTTCTAAACGTCTTCTTCTTCCTCCTTATATAGGTGATTTGCTCAAAGTAGCCATTGCAAACTTGCTTGTCTTCATATAACAGTGTCCTTAAAATTTTCCCGTTGTAATTTGAATTTCATCGTTGTGAGATGAAATTGTGTCATAGAGAGACACAAATAAATCCGTTATGAGTTGAAATTGATTCATTGTGAGATAAAATCAATCCATTGAGAATTTTATACTTCTTATCTGTCGGCAATGAGAATTATGTTAGAGATAATAAGGGCGTGCTCCAGCTACTGACGTCACAAGTTGCGCGCTAGTGCAGGAGAGACATAACTTTTTGGCAATTTTGACTTTGTCGTGTTGCATCTTTTCTCCCGACATTCTAGGGATTGTCCGTTGTAGCTTTTGTCTTTGTCTACTATTATTACTTTTTCCAAAGTTTCCCTTTTTGCCCACGTAATAAAATCAACATTAGTTTCTGCAAAAATATAACAACGGAGAATATTCTATTTCTCCAAGACAAAGGTTAGCTTGTGCAGTAAAGACAAATAACTCAGCGAGAAATAAAATAAGTAAAGAATGTTGAGTGATCCCTTAAAGAACTTATACTGAGTAAATTATACTTAGACACAATTCCAAATATATTTTCTCAAGGTAAACTGAGATAAGTTATTTTTTTTCGAAAGAGATAAGTTATTATTTAAATTAAGTCAACCATGTTTAATAACTCAACTCTTGAGTATCTTTCAACACTCTGAGTAACTTAATAATTTATCAACGATACTGATATAATGAATTATAACTCGGTAATTTGACATGATCAAAACTTTTTAACATGAGCTGAGTGATTTCAACCTATGTTGGTCCCAACATATAACATTCAAGATGTACTCCAAATTTCAATAATTATGAAATTATCATTGTTAATAAATAAAATTATTGGAAAAACTAGTGTTTTTAAGCTACTTTCAAAAGATTACTATCCTACATGGGTTTTCAACACTTGAGTTTTCATGTTTATATTGAGATGTTCCACATGGGCTTACTAAGTTGTAAGAGAGACTAGATGGGCTCTCGCGTATATGAGAGAAATGGCCAAGAGTCGTTTCTAGTACAAATCGATGGATTCCCCCCCTTGCGCGGGTGATGAGGGTCCATGCTCGGAACTATTTTAATATTATTCTTGAGAAAATATTTTATGGATTTAATTACTTACCTGAAGCTGATGTTTTTAATGTATATTAAATCTCAACAGCTATTTGCTAATGTGCAATAGTTATATCTTGTTTAATGGTTTTGTAACTCCATTCAACTATGGTTTTAATGGCCTATAACTTAATGTCTTACAAAAACTATTTTTCTATCTATAAAATTGGATTCTAGGTTTTTCATTTCAGATATACAATTGAATTTTATAGTACCTTCTTTCTCTCTAAATTTCTGGATATATAAAGCATTTTTTTATTCCTGTAGCCAAATTCAAATTAAATTTAAAGAAGATGTTTAATCATGGGGGGAACTACTAAGTATCCTTTAACAATGAAAATAGAACACATATCACAAGGAATAACTCAATTGATAAAAAAATTATTGCACATCAAGGTGTTTTTATCGTTGTAGATGTATGTAGGCTTAACCCCACTTGTATGCTAACATAATTTATTAAGCCCAACACTCTCAATGTCCATAGATTCTCTATATGGTATCAAAGTAAAAGAATATCTGACATCCGAAAAGATCCTTCTCTGTAGTTACAGTCTTGGTTGAGTTTAGGCTAGTAGAGAAGAATAGACCCATTAATGTGTTGGATATGATGTATGCCCTTAAGGCAATTAGGGCGATATATCTTAATTATGTAATGGTGGGAATATTTTGTTTAATTAACAAAGGCATTCAATATTTTGTTTATATTGATTACAAATATATTATAGCTGGTTAAAATATATTCATTGATGTATGTATACAAAAGTCCTTAACGTATCATAGCATGAAGTCAGAGAAATTATAGTTGGACTATATTCAGTGAGACCTGCTTCATGTGCAGTTATGATTATGTCCAAACTATCCCTAATCATAGTTTCATCAAGAAAGGATATTGATGAAGCAGAAATACTAGCATGTGGTCAATGTTCTTGGAAAGGGTCCAAGCAGTCAATCTCCTAAGGACTAAGGTGGTGCCTTAAGTTTGACACATGGATATATCTGGGAGATATATTAGAGACCGCAGTAAGATAAACACTTGTTATATATATCAATGTGTTAGTGTTTATCTTCATGCAATAAGCTTTGCTAACATCCTCATACTTGAGATACCGGTTACCTTGTGTGGTACTATTACTAAACTTTGGGTCATTCCCACACACTCATTAATTTAGGGTGTCACGGGTGATTACGGGTATAGTGATGGCATCACATTGGTAAGCTGAGTAGTTGGAAAGAATCCTTCACTCCGGATATGTTAAGGAGTTGTACCTGGCCTCTTATTAAAGTGATGATTGCTACAAACCTCTGATCATAGTATATGTTTAATAGAAATAGTTTCTAGCCAAACACACTATGGTAAAAGGCAATATACTTTAGTAACAAGTTAATAACTGGGATAGCTTAGAGCAACCTTGCTATTAGTGGGTTAACACTTTAACGGAACCCTATAAACCAGATGGTACTAATATTAAGAATGGAAGAAGTTCATCGCACTGGACAACTATTGCATTAATCGGGATTAAGTAACAAGCATAAATGATGTTCCGAGTAATGGGGGATGGTAGGCCCTTGCTAGAGACATACTACAGTCGTTTAAGGTAATCGAGTTTTATTCACGATCTAGAACCTCGAGCTAATAGTTCCATTAGAACAAGGGTTGGTTAAGCCTTAATAGCTCAATGCATCGGGATCCTATAAGGTTACACACATTGGACCTTCATCGGACTGAGTGAAGAATTAACAGATTTATTCTATTACGAAAATATAACATATTAATAATTGGATTATTAAATGGTTGGACCAAAAGTTTTTATTTATTGACCGGTAACTAATTTATTAGGGTCATTAAATAAAATCTTGCTTTATTAAGGAGAGCTAAAAAATCGAATTGCCAAAGTGAGGGTTGGACCAGGAAGGACTTTTGGGATTTGTGACAAAAGGCCACACGAGTGCATGGTGCACTCGTGGGCCGCATGCTGCACAAGCCCAGCTTGCGCGGGCATGTGGCCTAGGCTGAGCAAGCGCTGCACAAACAGCGCTTGCATAGCCCAAAAGGGCCAACCGCAAGCTAGGCTCGCAAGAGCCTACCTTGAGCAAGCCCGGTAACCCAGCTTGCTAAGAAAGCCGGGTTAGCTTGGGATTCACACGGATCCACTAGGATCCGCGTGTTTCTTAAGGGGCAGGATGGGAATTTTCCCATCCCGCATTTATTAGGTAGAGCCTATGCTCAACTTATAAAAAGGGGGCCTCCTCATTTGTAAATCGCACCAATTCAAGTTGTGAATCCTATAAGTAAGGTAAACTTGAACAATATATTTTCAGGTGGGATTTTAGAGTGGCCTAGCAGCTACTCAAGGTTCTCTGGTTCTTCCTCATTGGGAGGTTTTGGTTGGTGGGGTTCGTGTGGATACTCATAGAGGATATCCTACACTTGGAGGCTAGTGCAAGGAGATTTTGCTAAAGCACGCTTCAACTAGTATGCTTTAATTTTTCTTTTAATTATTAGGTCTTTTTCTTTAAGCATTTTAGACTTAATAATTATTATGCTTAGGTTATAACGCATGCTTAATTTATTTTAAAGTTAAATTATAACTTAGAGTTATAACACGTTTAATATAAAATATTTATGCTAGGATATAATTTATAATTATGGTAAGCCTAGCTTATGCATGCTAATCTAGGTAGAGAATTATTTGGTTAAGGCTTTATTTAATTTATATGCAATTAATAGGAGTTCCTGGGGACAGGGACAAAATTTTGAATTTTCACCGTGCCTGTTATGCATGTTCAAATTAACTTTCAGTTCCCAACATGATGACCTTGGCCTCGTAGAAATAGGGTGAATGTTTGACAAGTGACAACTAATCTAGGCCTAGTTGCACTAAGACGAAGTGCTAAAGATGTGTGGAGAATCTTACTTCGGAAATAAACAAGAATATATTAAGGGTAATATATAAGTGGCGTAGATTGAGTCTTACCACAAGCCAATTGGTTTATTACTAGATAGGCTCAACCCACACTTTTGTATGCTCACCCAG
Organism: Euphorbia pulcherrima; assembly: GCA_947683365.1. Lineage (NCBI taxonomy): Eukaryota > Viridiplantae > Streptophyta > Magnoliopsida > Malpighiales > Euphorbiaceae > Euphorbia > Euphorbia pulcherrima. The sequence continues at coordinate 15,968,472 of CANTUS010000003.1, read as the reverse complement.
CTTATCTAGCTCAACACTTTCGAGGCCCACAAATTCTCTACATTTACTAGAGAGATCTCATTTTAAACTTCAAACCTTCAAGAAGAGAACTATACTCTTACAACTTGAAAAATAAGAACATGTTATAAATGTTAAAACTACACTTATCTTGTGGCTAAACACTACTCAATTGTAAACATTCCATGAGTTTTATTATTTCATTTATAAGATTTCACATAGTATGCTGTTGTTTTATATGCATTTTCAGGAATTAGGTGAATCTTGCAAGGGAATTGCTTAGAAATTGAATTTGGATAAAAAGATGAAAAGATAGCAAAAATAGACTTAATTTAAGACAAATTTGGCTAAGTATCAGATGCATGGAATAAAGTCAAAGTCAACATGAAAGATTCATGCAAAATAGCTATTTGCGGGTGCAACACATTAGTCACGGTCGTGTAGGGCAATTCAAAGAAGCAGTTTGTATTTTATACCATTACCACAAGCGCGACATATAGTCACGATCGCGACAAGCTAGTTGTTTTGTTGCGCGTATTTTCTTCCAACTACCATTCAAACTCCATTAACCGCCACTTGGATAAGGTACCTCTTCACCAACCAGTAGGATGAAGAGATATGAATTTTCACTTTTATAAATAGGCCATTTTTGCCAGAATATCAGGGGGATGCCTGATCATAATTGTCAAACATTTAGCCATACATAGAGAGAAAAATGAGAGAGAGAAATCTACATTGTTCTTAGGTTTCTAAGCTATTCTCGAGAGTGTTATTTCGAGTGTACTTGCAAAATACTTATAAATAAAATTCCTTGTTCTTCATCAATTCTATTTTATTTACGATAATTTGTCCTACTCGGAAGATTAGTGCATTTAAAGATTCAAGTAGAAGAAAGACCACGAGCGAGGTTTGACATACTAACTAAGAAAGCGGTTTGATCTAACTTCATTCTTTACTTTCGTTTACTGCATCCTACTTAATTCTTAATTTCATTTTCTATCATCTTTCATCTCTACTTGTGTGTAATCCATTTTGTGATTGAAGTTTATGATATGCAATGCTTTTTGTATTGAGTTCGTTTTTATATCACGTTTGTGAATTCGAGTAAGATTTGTCGTATTTGTATTGCGTCAAAAGTGAGGGCAATATATTCCAAATACTTATTCTTTAAACCGGTACACGATCATAATTTTGTCAAGTATAGTTCGGGAATAGTCTTATTCGGATATAATCGTATATATCTTGCATGATTGTAGTTTATGTGAGAGTCATCATACTAAGCATAAAATATAAGGAATTTAGATTTGCATGCATGAATATAAACAAACTCTAGATCATAAGAAGGATGATCTAGTATAAATTTGCATGTGTAAATAAAAAAAATAAGAAGATTTAGAACTAGAATAATTGAGTTATCTAATTATTTTGTATTTCTATACTCTTCGGTGTTTTCTACTCTATTCTATCTTCATAGCCTACCAACCATTTATTTTATCTTGAGTTTTGGTGAATCAAGAACGCTTCTTTCCTTGAGAGAACAATAATCTTTTAAAACTACATTGCAACTGCATACTTGCAGTTTCTTCATTTCTGCTTTTGCACTGGCGGCATTGACAACGCCTGTTTATTCAAAAACTTATTTCTAGTGTTTAGAAAATTAGCGAACAACATGATGTGAAGATAATAGAGAGTACTTTCAATATTCTCGAAATGAAATTACCACAAAACAACTAGTTAGTTTACATACAAGTAAGATCATTTGAATCTTGTGCTCTAAACTAACTTTCCTGACAAAGTAATGATTAAATAAAGTAATCATGTAAAAGGTCTGTAATATATATAATAGATATTAATCTAGTCAACAAAAGAAACAAAAGACCGTGATATTCCGAATCGAAACAAATTACTTATAAAAATTACAAGTATGTAAGAGATAGAAAAATAAAAAAACTTATTGTTTTGACTTAATTATATATCATTAAAAACTTACATCAGTAAGCAATATAGTTACTAGGAACAGAAATCAAAGTTTTGAATTGGAATTTGAATTGTTTCTGACTGGAAGTTGCAAGTATTTCCAATCATCATCTTCAATGCCAGAGAAACAATAATCCACCATCTTTGAACTCACTACTTCCAATTTTGAAGGTTCCCACTGCTTGCCCAAACACAAAGCACAAATTATTTTCTCATGATAAAAAAAATATTAGTTAAAATTTTCAACTTTATTATTATTATTTAAAGATGCATTTGCTTAATATAGTTTAATAAATATACATAGTAGAAGTATGATACCTTTGGTTTTTTGTCCTTATCAAATAGCATTGCTCTTGAACCCTGTAAATTATATTTTTCATTTTATTTTATTCTAAAGCTCAACTCTTGTACTAATTAATTTGAAATAGTAATATGAAATTTATAATAAATTACCTCATAAAAATCTCTACTCACAGTTGCTCGAACAATATTAGAACAGATTGTATAATCACGGATAAGGCATTCACTGAAGCTTTGCATGCGTCCTTCTCTTATCTGTACATTAATATAAATCCCAAAATTAATTGAGGAAAACATCAACTGTTAGAGAAAAATGAGAAGAGAAATCAAAACATCTTTCCGATTGAAATTGTTAGGGTCGGCTCTGGGCATATCTAATGAGTGCGACGACCAAGTACTCATGACCAAACTAGTCCCACATTATTGTATTAATATATATTTAGGGGCTCGTAGGTGTACTTTTGCAAAGTTGAGTGTCTCACGGGGATAAAAAAAATAGCTGGGGGAAGTGGGCAAAACATACCAAGTTGAGGCACGTGAAGATATATATATATATTTAAACAATAATTTATTGTATTATAATTATATTAACTTGGTGGCAAAGGCTTGGTCTAGTGGTTGATCCGTGAAATTGTGATCCTAGATGTCGCAGGTAGGGCAGAGCAAAATTCAGTCTGGTTCAAAAACCGAACCGACCGAAAGAATTTGGTTCGGTTCGATTTGGTTTGGTTTGGTTTGGTTTTTTTGTTTGGTTGAATTTTTTTCTTTTCTGTTCTGTCATTTCAACAACCGAACCGAATCAAACCAAACCCGAACCAAACCAAAACTGAAAATCGCAAATTTCATAAACCAAAACTGAACCAAATATATTTGGTTCGGTTCGATTTGGGTCAGTTTTTGGTTTGGTTCAGTCTTTGGTTTCTTTGCTCTGCCCTAGTCGCCGGACGGGATGAGATAAGGTTTTCCTTTGTTATTATTGTAAGCCCATATGAGGCAAATTTTTTTAAAAAAAAGTTTATATTAACATGGAAATGATTATAATCTGAAATCCAAAATTATAAAAAAAAATTAAAGTTATTGTAAGTAAATTGTAATATATCATATGTTTAATGTTCTCTAATAAGTTACTACTGTAGATAAACTTAATTTCATGACATATACTATGATTACCTTATACCTAGACATCTTACCAAAACTATTGATTTTTCGTAGAATATTTACATTTAAGGTCTACGGCTCAAGTCTAATTTATAAACAGGCCCACGTCTTTTTTACTATCCATACGTTATAAGTTATAAATGAATCTAGATGTGTAGTGGCAAGTGGGACAAGGATCCATTGTATTCCCTGAATTGGACTGCTCTGAAGTTTATCAAATCTATATTCCGCAAAACAGAAAAGTAAATATTGGTAGTTTCAAATAGATATCACCCAATCACTAGGAGAAAAAGTAAATTAGGTTTTCTATCTAAAAAATCAAAACCCTAGGTGACAATGATTTGATGATTCTCGTCTTTTTCGTTTGTAAATTTAGGCTTTTTCTCCTTCACATCCTTTATTTTGTAGTTTGTAAAAATAATCTGCATCAACTACTTTCTCATCATCCACGACACGATCATCTTCTTCAAACTCGGATTTGTTGCTCCATACATCAATCTTGATGGTTTTACAACTTGGTTGGACTTCATCCGCTTTTAGACTAAATACTTGTTGATCTTTCACAAAAGACACCCATATCTATCTCCATACGACAAGATCGTTTCAGCTCTGCACTACTGGCCTAAGCAGGTTATGGTTGCGGATATTCGAAATCCTTAGCCGGGGGTTAAGGAAATATAGGTTGCAGCGTTTTATCTTTTGTTTTCAGTTTGAGTTTTGCCTAAGGGCATGTTTGCGTTATGTTTGTGTGTTTTGTCCGGTGTTTTAACTCCGGTATAATTTTATAGTATTTTTAGGCTTGTCTATGTTTATCGGTCTGCAAATCATTCTGCATAATTGTTGGGTAGAGCAGTTGATTCTTTGATATCTAAGGAGACTTGACTTTATGTATATCCATCTTTAATTAGAGCCGTAATTCGTTCTGATTTTATATATAGAAAATATTGTTTAGTCAGGAAAAAAGTTTAACAAATCCAAAAAAAACGGTGGATGTGAATTTGAAAAAGTTACCGATCTAAGAGTAATTTTGAGGCATATTGGACTTGCTGAATAGATGGATCTGAGAGCACTAGTAATCCAACTTTCAGCTCCATTTTTAGCTTCTTCCTCCTGTAACAATTGAAGGCATATTATCATTTCTAATATTCTACATAAGGCAAATATAGGGTATGAAAATTCAGTTCTCGAACCCCACATAATCTTCTCGTTGTGCATATACTTACAAGGGCTACTACTATTTCTTCGACACCGTCTTTGGAAAAACATTTGTTAATTATCTCCAATCTATATAGTTAAAAAGAAAATAAAATATCCAATATAATAAAATAAGAAATATTGCAATAAGCAAATTGAAAAATCTAGACTCTTAAATAGGTTAATTACCTTTTGAAAGGGCTGTTTTCTTTTAGAGTTGGAGTAAGTGTAAAATTTCCAAGGATATCATCAATTAATGATGACGTATTTGGTGAGTTTACTAGTTCATTTTCCAATAAAGACAAATCCTAATATAACCAAAAAGGAAACAAAAAATTCGTAAATGATATTATAAACCGTTTGGTTTGAAAATAAAAGGTTTAATGTACCATTTGCCTTTTAAATTTGGTATAAAAAGTTAGATATCAATAAGAATTTTTAGAAGTTTTAACTTGCCCCCTGAATTTAGCAAAAGTACATCAGTTTGTTCCTTAATACCATGTGTCAGCTTATGACTGGTTTGACTTTTTAAATATGTCATTTTTCTGATTTTTTTGTTCTCCAATCGAAAGCTGACACGTGGTCATGATGGGGTAAATTGGTGTACTTTTGCCAAGTTCAGAGGTCAAACTGGTTCAGGTTTATCAAGTTCAGAAGTCAAACTGGTTCCGTTTTGCCAAGTTCAGGAGGCAAGTTAGAATTTTTAAAAGTTCAGGCCGACATCTGATTTTTTATATCAAGTTTGAGAGGTAAATGATGTATTTGATCGAAATAAAAATGAATAAATTTCGAAATAATCACTTTTGAGAGAACAAAATGAGTAGCCAAGCCGCAGTGAAGCATTTCAGCTCCATCTAGGCGAGCTCCGGTGAGTCCTAGAAATTCTCCTATTTATGAAAATTATAAATGATTAAAAAGATTGTCCTTAAAAATATTTTAAGGTCATAAAATTTTAGAAAATAAATATGTAAGTAGAGAATAAAATTACCAAAATAGCCTGGAAGCCTTGAAAGAAAATGTGAAGCCACAATCTGGGAAAAGTCCTATAGCCACTTCTGGCATAGCAAATACCTATTTACATTTTAAATTATAAGACCAATTTAGTTATTGTTTTTATATTTAGTATTATATTTTTTTTATCACTTAAATATAAAAAATATGTATCATAAGATTAAATTAAAGAAATAATATTCACGTAATTTTTTTTATTTTGGCTAAATATATTTTTATCCTAATAAATTTGGCATAAGAAATTTACTGTCCTTCTGAATTTTCAAATATTTCTCTTAACCCCCTAAATTTAACAGAAGTACAGGATCGGCTAATGACAAAAGCGAGTAAAGCGACCGCTCAGGATCCCAAATTCATGGAGGCCTCGAAAATGTTCGGATTTGTACAAAAGTAAGAAGTAATATTATATATATATATATATATATAGTAATAACATGGACTTGTGCCGATGGCCAAGGTTCGAATCTTACAGTGCTCTCTTTTTTCTCTTCTTCATTTTGTCACCTTGTGTCTTTACTTTTTACTTTCTATTTCCATCTTTTCATTTTTTCTTTATTTTACAATTATACTTTTATATTTTTTCTTTACTTTTTTTTCATTCTCAAGCATATACTAACAATATCTCCATTTACATTAAAATATGATCATAAACTATTTAGCTATTTTTATTTTATTAATTATTATTATTAAATTAAAATTTTTAAAATTTAAAATAAAATTATATGCTACACAAAAAAGTTGATAATTTATACTTCTCTAGCATATTTTATAAAACAGAGATGGAATTAGTTAAAATTATTAACTAAGTATTAAAAAATGTTTAAGTTTAACAAAAAAAAATGTAGTCGTGTATAACAAATGGTAGCTTAAAGATAATATTTACCTTTAGTGTTATATCATAGTTAAATATTAGAGAATTTTTGGTAGCTTAAAAATATTATTTACCTTTAGTGTTATATAATAGTTAAATATTAGAGAATCTCATAAGATGTTTCAAAATCTTTTAAACTTTTTCCGTCAACAAAATATTTTAGCTGCAATTCAGTATTATTTCATCTATAATTTGTTAGTTTTTATTGATATACGCTGCACAATATGTCAATAGATTTTATAATAATAGTTTTATTGCAATATTGATTGATTTTCTATAGTATTAAAAAAGGGTCCATTTTTCGTTTTTCACTCAGTGCCTCATATTTCTCCGAGACGGCCCTGTAGAAGTGTATATTAAAAGCTGACAAGTGGCATTCAAGAGGAAAAATTATATACTTTTGCTAAATTTTCGGAATAAACTGATATATTTATACCAAGATCAGAAGACTAAGAGAAACTTTTAAAAATTTAGGGGGTGATAAACTTTTTGTGCGTAGCCTAAGGGGTAAGTATGGATTTATCCTTTTATTTTGATATACCATATCTGAACAGTCATGAACCCTTTAGTCCTCGTCATTAGTTTTTTTAATATTTCTATGATTTTTAGACATGCAAATTTAGTAAAAGGTGTCAATTTAATTGCAATTTTTCGTATTTCCCTTAATTAAGAAATAGTTATAAATCAAACTTACAGTTTTTTCTGTGACTACTTTATATCGTCCATGCATTGAGAGCCCAGCACCACCACCCATTACAATACCGTCAATAAGTGAAACCTTCATGTATCAAATATTCGATTTCCAATAAATTTTTTGAACCATCGTGTCAATTTAGTATATAATAAAGGATTAACTTCAAAAACCTTCGTATGATTTCACTCATTTTTAAAAGGGTTTTTGTATTTTTTTTTTAAAAGAGCCTTTGTGGTATCAAACGTTAGCAAGAAAAATAGATTTTCTTTTAATAAAGTTAGTTGTGCTAAATTGGCAAAAGGTTATTTTCAGAAAACCCCAAATTTTTTAATTTTAAAATAAAAAATATGATAATTCACCTTATCAACTCAGCATAACTAACTTTGTTCTGAAAAAAATCGTTAATTGATAACATTTGATACCACAAGGGCCCTTTTAAAAAAATATAATACATAAATCTTTTTAAAAATGAGTAAAATTAAATGAGGATTTTTAAAGTTAACCATATAATAAAGGTAACAAAACAAATAAAATTACCAGAGCTTTTTTATATGTGCCAAGTAAGTAATCCAAGTTAAATTGCTTTTCATAAAACCTCGCTCCATAACACCAATGTCCTGATTTAATTAACAATAATAGTATTTTGATTATAACTAAATATTTATTATGCTTATCCTAAATTTGACCTACAATTGAGCGGCGGCGGTGAATTCAGAACTTTATCACCGTTGAGTCCAAGTATTAATACACAAACAAGTTGCAACTTTAAACATATTAAATAATCATAGCCACAAAAATAAAATTCATTCTTCTAACTTTCATCTATATTTTATGGGTAAAAAGTTAGAAATTATACAAGTAAAAGAAAATGGAAATCGAGAAAATTAGAAATTGGTTAAAGAGACTAAGAAGTCATTGAACATGATTGGTAAAATACACCACTTAGAACACCAGTTTTTTTTATAATAGTGTTTTAGTGAAAGTTAAACAATGTATAGAGTCCATTCAAATATTTAAGTGGTGTCCATACATTTATTTAATATAACATTACTCATTTAAAAATGGTGGGGTCTAATTTAAGGCAGAGAAAAAAATCAAAAATCAAACCAAACGAGAAACCGAATTGAATTGGTTCGATTTTTGGTTTATAAAATTTGCGATTTTTGATTTTGATTTAGTTCGGTTTTTAGAATTACAAAATAAAAAAGAAAGATAATCGAATCAAACTGAAAAACTGAACCGAATTATTTCGGTTTGATTTTCAATTTCTATTTTCTCCCTTATAAATTTTCGGTTCAGTTCAATTTGATTCAGTTTTTAAACCAAATCAAATTCTGCCAGGGCATCCATGAACTCCACTCCTATACTCTAGATCCATCTATAGTGCTTGAAAGTTAGATAATAAATTACCTGATACCATAGCACTAATAACTGAAACAACGTCACCACCAGCACAAAATGCTCTTCCTTTTCCCTATTCTCAAAAAAGTTTAACCAATACCATAATAATTTGAAGTTGATGATGATTTTCATTATTTATTCATGATTTAAAAAAAAATTAAATGGCGCTATCATATAGTACTATATAAACTGATACAGTCAAATTTTATACGTAACCAAGTATTTAATATATTTTTTTTGTTGGATATTTGACGCATATACAGTTATTATTATTATTATAATATATAAACTGTATATGTGTCAAGCATTCAACGAGAAGGGTATTAAATATTCAGTCCTGTGTAAAAAAATTCAACTGATACATTAGTATATATTGACATGTCACAAGTGAGAATAGCTAAAACAAGCGTAATATTAAAGATAAGGGATCTCCTATTTTCATTATAGATCTGGCACAAATATTTTGAGGGGCCTCAATGAAATTAGAAATATGAATTTTTATAATAAGATTTTTTATATAAAATAGAAAATATATTCTAATAAAAAATTAAATAAAAACTATTTTAAATTTTATTTTAATTTAATTATTTAATTTATATGCATTAAAAAAATCAAAAAAGTTTCTTAGAGTTGATATATATACATATATGCAGACTAATAATTATGAGCCCTTTTTAGCTGTGAATTATAGGTCGTCGCACTTCTGACATATGTATTGGGGCGACCTGATTCATTGTTTTGTACAAATTACAAGCTTAATTTGGAGAAACCAATTCTGAAAATGGGCTCGTTGAGGACAATATTGTTTGTTAAAAGCATTGTTTTGAAATCTGGACCGGGTTCAACCAAAGCGAATGGCTAGTTCAATTGGGTTTTAGGTGGTTTACAGGGAAGTCAAGAATCAGAAAGACAGGTTGGACCAGTTAGTTAGATTAAAAATTGACTAGTTCAGCTTATCACTGAGTGGATCATGTAAATATTTTGAAAATATATAATTTGGTGAGAGCAGATTTTAATTGGATTGAATGGTTTAGGACGAGTTTGGCATTAATTTTTTATGCTGTTTTTAAACCTTAATTTTTAAGCTGTTATTCTGAAAAATTTTAAAAATTAACAGTAAATAGTTTTTAATTAATTAATATTAAGAGTTAAAATTTTTTATCTAATGATAAAATATATTATTTATTAAAAATTTTAAATGAAGCTTTTCGTGACAACAACTTTGGCAGAAATCCTAAACGAGCCCTTAATCTATTATGGGCTCGAAAATTGAATTTGAATATGAGTCAAATATAAAAAAATAATTTATCTAATTTATCTAATTTATAAAATACGGTTTATTTGTAACTAAATTCAGTGTATTACAAAATTAGTAGCACATTTGTTCACTAGATTACGTTGGTGATTGTGTTGTATTTTATTTTTATTTCAAATACGAATTTTGAATTATGAAGTATTAACATTAAATATTATTAATTATTGATGTAGTATAACACGTTTTTAAAAAATTTGATTTTGACAACTGACAGTTGGACCTTAAATTAACGACCTTTTCCTTCAATAGTTTGATGATCAGTTTGAATCTGAAAACTGTGATTAAAAATATTTAATTTCTATGACCAATCATCTTTCAAAGATTGTACGAAGAGTTCAGACGTTTCTCAGTGACTCCGGTTTGAACTCGAATTCTTTCAATCTTACTCGACTGTTTAGTTTTTTTTAAAAAGAGTAGAGTTACATATTGCAATATTTGTACCTTGATAATTACAATTTTTACCATAGAATCCATCTCAATAGCTCTAAGATTTTTCAGTAACTGGAAAATCTGCATGCAAAACAATTAATGTCAAATAAATAAACAAACGAAGAAAAGTTTAAAAAAGTAAACAAATGAAGAATGGATACATATTTTACTTATTTTTGGGATCAAAATTAAATTAAAAATTACATATAATTTACAACCGATAAGACTATTTAATTTGTCAGGTCGATTCGGACTATTTAATTTACAACCGATACATACCATCTCATAATTAAGACTATTTAATTTGTCAGGTCGATTCAATATCACCTTTCTGTGAAATGAATTTCCTTCAACTAGTACCTGTTTAATCACATCAAATATTAATATAAGCATCCGGCCGGCCTTATAAATTATGAGGTCCTAGATGAAAAATATAAATTATAATAATTTTATAGTTAATTAAAATTAATTTATTAAATATTAGTAAGAAAAAAATATTTTTTTAAATGTGTACTGATATATTTCTTAAGAATATAAAAAATTTGGTATAAAAAATACTTACAGGGGCCCTTATTTTTATGAGGCCCTAAGCGGTCGCCTTAGTGGCTAATACTGTAGGGCCGACCCTGATGAGCATCCATCACATTGGGAAGCAGAGATTAATTTGAACATTAAATAATTTTTTACATACCTGATTAAGATCTGATCCGAAATTGCGAAGGGAATTCATGTTGTTTAAGAAGTTGTTTTGGGGTTTTGAGCTTTATTTGTCAGGTGCTAATTGAGATAATGAGACTGATTTCTTTGTTTAATGTGATCCATTAATTTATAGACCATCGAGATCTGATATATTTTATTTTGCCTAAAGAGGAAATGAATTATCAGACAATAAAAATTGACTTAATGTTAAAGGCAATAAGCCAGCATACCTAACATAAACTATTAATAAGGAATCTTTAATTTCTCTTACTATATTTTTAATTCCATAATGCTTCGAAATCGATTTATAGATTACATAACAAAAAAAAGTGTAACAATACTGAAAATAATATTAACATGTGTTTTTTCACATAAGTCCGGATATTTAATAACCATCTTATTGAATAGATGACACGAAACTACTATTTATATTATAATAATATAAAGTGATTACGTATTTAACATCTAACAGAAAGAATATTAAATAGTAGAGTATATATAAAATTTCCATATAAACTGTACATAGCAAGCGAGAAATCTTAGACACTATATAATAGTTGAATCCACAATTATCTATATTAGAAGTATGAGATTTTTTTGTTATGATATTTATATTTTTGTTGTTTGAATAGCTTCAAAAATGTCAACTTATATGGTTTAAGATTTTTTAAAGTTTAAACTCTCTAAAGTTGTACATTTCAATCAATCCCAACCATTCATTGAGTTTTAATGGTACAAATTCATTTTTAGTGGTTTGTGGAATTCACAGTGCAATAAAATCTGAATCATTAAAATTCAATTGATGATTGAAATTGACTGAAATATATAACTTTAGAGAATTTAAACTTTAAAAAATCCAAATCTCAACCTATATACTTAAAAGTGGAGTTTCTTTTCCGGATACTTTTCTTTCATATGTACTTACAAAAAAGCATTGCATTATATACTTGTATAAGTTTAATAAAAACATATAATACACTTACCAAAAAAATAAAAATAAAAGCATATAATGCTATTTTTTTAATAATTAAATTATCAACATGTTTATGAATACTAATATAAAAACAAAGTCTCAATTGACTGTTGAAGTCTTAAAACAACAAGTTTAATTTAATCATTGCAATCATGACAGATGCAATCTAACTCATCAATATATAAAGTAATGTCAATTTGTCTTAAGAAATATGCTTATACTATTCTTGAATAATTAAACTATCAACATGCATGTGAAACTAACTATGATTAACAATACAAAAATAAAGTCTTATTATTCGATGAATAAATAAATAGTTGATTTGTTAGTTATAACTTGTATGTTCATTTAATTATTGATTATTAATGAATACATAGATTATAATATAACTAGTAGGGTTAAACCTCATACTTTTTATTAATCTAATAAATATAACACTTACTCCTGTGCAACTACGCTTACATCAGAATAAAAAAAATTCTAGTGCACCCAACATTCGCTAGAAATGAGAAAATTACTTAAAGTTCATATCTGTATATCAATATATTTATAGAGGTCATAGTTTAGTGGTCGAGATTCTTCCTGCACAGAGAGTTAATGAGTTCAAGACAGGGCCAACCATTCGGAGAAGCGAGTGGAGCGACCGCTCAGAGCCGTAAATTTTTTAGGATCTCAAATTTTAGTTTGGATATAGTACAAGTGTGTATATATATATATATTAAAAAAAATATTTTACGTCTACCAAGCCAACATAAATGATTTTGAAGCATGGTGATAGAGTTGTGGGTTTTGCTTACAAGTGGTGCAGGGTTCAAATCCTATTGTTTTCATTTTTTTGCTCAAATCTCTTTTTTTCTTTTTAAAAATACAGTTTATTTATTTTTAATAATAAAAAATTATATTCTTTTATATTAAAAATGAGATTAACATTAAAACTGTATTTACTAATGTAAAATTAAAAAAGTTAATATTAAAGCTAAATAATTAATTTTGTAAATTAATTATTATAATTAATGTTACTATAATATTTATCAATAAAAACATCATATTTTTAAATGTTATCTCTCAAGTCTTTCAATATAAAAAGAATTAACGAAGGTTTTAAGGACGACTAATACGGGAAGATACATAAATAAAGCCTTAAGGCGTCTTGGGATTTATAAAGAAATTTACAGAAACTATGCAAATAAATTATCTGATGAATAGGAGTCTTCAAATATATCTTTGTTTCAACATTTTCATAATTCCCAATTTAAGAAAATCCAAGGAGAGCTAGCATAGCTATGTTAAAGATTTCCTCATAAAAACTTTACCAGAGATAGAAGAAATCAATATTTGAAAGGAACAACCATTTTAATACCAAACCATTTAAATAAAACACACCAATGCTTATGGCTTTTACAATAATGGATGAAAGAGTGGTTGTGTATTTCAATCTCGTATAATGAAGGCAAAGAGCATCATCCCACAATATAATATTGCCAAAGGCAAGAAAAGATCTAGTGGACAACTTGTTATGCAAAAAATAAAAGAAGGCAAATGAAGAACTTGATATTTGGGCAAGGTTGATGTTCCAAAATCAAAGAGAAAGGTGCAGGAATAACATGTTCACCAAGGAAAAATTAGAGCCGTCACGCATAAACACGAATAGCTATGAAGCAAGAGCAAAGAGGTCGATAAACTGGGAAATGCCTCAGATCAAAATCATGAGGGCTTAGGCCAAAAGTGGACGATATCATACCATGTGTGGGATATGGAGTGTACAAGTGCTTATGCTGACCGCACAACATGTGTATCAGAGCCATGCTCCGGAGTTACACGTGATGTAGATGAATGCCTTGAAGTTGAACAAAGATGGGGTGCCTAGTTGATCATAAATGATCCATGAAACCGCTAGTGCTCTACGTAAGGCGTGTCCTCCAACGCATTATAGTGTGATGAAATAGTGTTAGTGGACAGATGGATGATCGATCGAGGGAATGCTCAATGGTACTTTGTTCGAGGGGAGGAGTGTTACACATTAGTTACGAAGAAGGAGATTCATGTATTTATAAGTGTGGATCATATCCCCATTGGATTGATGCCTTTTGGGGTTAAAGCCCAAGAGCAAAATCATGAGGGTTAGGCCCAAAGTGGACAATATCATATCATGTAGGTTATATATTAAGACTAGTCGTAGTTGGTAATCTACACATTTATCAACAAGTCAAGCTAATGTTAAATACACATTTCCTTCAATTCGATATGTCATCCACTTGTTTCTCCCCTTCTTCTTTTGATTTTATTTCTTATTTTTCATTTATCTCTCAAACCGTTTATTTTTTCGACATCCCGCTTTAGAGTTTTTTGTTCGTCTTATTTTTATCTTTGAAATGATATCCACTGTGACTTTTTTGAACTTTTCAACTGATAGACATATGGTAGATATCAAATAGACATCTCATAAATGTGAGTTTTTGATAGTTTTTTTTACAGAATCGTTATGTTAATTTATGCAAACCTTGAAATCAAATCACTAGCTACATTAAAAGAAATAAAATCATGTTCAGCAGCCCAAATGCAATCATAATGAAGCAATACATCAATCTCTTCCATTATTATACAATAATAAGAACTTCAATTTCGAAATAAAAAACAATATGTGAATCAAAATCAATAATCTATAGCAATAAAATAAAAACTCTCAGGTGTTAACTGCTTGACTTTGTTTTTCATTTTTGTCTCTTCTCAATCCGCAGAATCCGTCCAAGAGCCCGGTACACCTCTCATAGGTTGTGAATAATATGATTCAAAGTCCTCTTGTTTAACCTCATCAGAGACATCCGTAAAGTAACCACCAACTAGCTTGGAAGACTCAATACCAAGATCAACCACCAAATTAACCGGTTCCAAATTAGCAATTAAGACATTGTCCACCTCCCCGACTTGTCCTTTAGGCTTGGTAGCCTTCTATGTCGTAGTAACCTCCTCATCTGACTCGCAAATATCAGCCCAATTCTAAGGATTGATCCTTGTTGTTGTTATTCCCCTCATTCGATTTGTCATTAGATATAAGATTGGGTGAATGATTAATCGCTGATTTCCTCAGGCTGGCTTCAATATTGCGAAAAATATTCCCAATTGGTACAACTAACTTAGTCCTTGCTTCCAAATCCCGCTGCCTCGGCTTGCTTTTGGTGAAAAGATCCAAGTTTGGCCGCATGGTCTCAAGTTCAGTCTCCTTTTCAGACTCCCGCTGGACAACTGTCTAATTTTTCTCAGGCCTTTTTTCCGCAAGTTGTTGTTGAAGAACCTGCGACTTTTGCACGTTACGCCTACAGTCAACTGCAGAATGTCCAATTGACTAGCAAATAGAGCATAAGGCAAGTATGTTCTCGTATTCAAAAGTTACCCAAAAAATATTACTCTTTGTATCCACCCAAAGTTGATAGATCAATATCAATATCAATCAGAATCCTAGCATAATGCGCAAATCCTTCACTAACCGTATTATGATTAAATCGTGTAGGAACTCCGATTCCCTGAGTCACGCTTGAGAGAAGTCTTCGGTCCCAGAGTTTCCAAGGAAGGTTATAAAGCCGAATTTAAATCTGAGATCACGAGGTCAACCTATGTGTTGTGGGATCAAACCCTGGCTTCCAAATCGAGAAACTCATAATCCCTGGCTTAAGATTTAAATTGCCAATAGACCAAATCTTTTGTATAGCTACTGCTGATGGTATAATTATGTGATAAAAAACCTTACCAAGAGAGATTAGCTTCCAATCCATGTTGCGATTCCAGATGGTATTCAGATTCAGCTTGATATCTGTGTGTTTCCAAGGTGCATCACCTTTCGAGAGAGTCAGCCTCCCTATTACCGAATGCTTACATGATGATAAGCGGTCTTCGTAAAACTCCTTTGGGATTGTTACTGTCTTATATCCATCCCCAGCATCTGAAATTGTTGCGGTTTGCTTTTCCTTAACCGGGATTGAGTCATTAGACGTTACAAAATGAAGAGGCTTCGGTTTTTTGAGCCTCGAGAAAACTTTCTCTACTAAAGAGATTTGCAATAACATAGTCGCATGCTTATCAGAAGGTTGGCCAACAGGCTCACGGCGGCCATGGCAGCTGGCGAGTGCAAGGGTCTATTTTAATTGCGAAACCTTAGCCGCTCCTGTCTATTTTTGAAACTTAACGAAAAAATATTAACCAAATTGAGAAAGAAATGGATGCATTTAACTTGACATTTACAATATGAATTTGAGCCTTTATCAAATCCTTATATCTTCCTATTTTTGGCTACAAGAACACAGGGCTAGCCCGAATTACTTTTGATGTTAATAAAAAAGTATGAGTCACATTATATCAAATATGTTAGTATAAAGTATCAATGAGGATTCGGTACCTGGCATGCATGTACCTGTAGCGAGTTTGAAAATGCTTTGATGAATTCATGAACTATCAATAATAAATGTCATAGTAAAATAGGAATACAGCTTAAATAGATACAGTATATGGAAAATAATAATTGACCCTGACGTGAAAGGAAATATTAATGTGTCATCATATTAGTAAAATAAAATATGTTTCGGTAAGTTTTAAAATTGTGATCCTATAAATTAAGGGTGTAATCTATATTCAAATGGGGTAAAGATTACCTTTATTATTCTTACGAAAATTAAAAAAAAATAGATATAGTATATGGACAACAATAATTGACCCTAATGTGAAAGGAAATATGGGAACTACCTAACATAACAATTCGTTCTTAATTAGTCATTAGTTGACTTTGGAACACGCATACATAACTGTTCATTATTATAATTAAATGATTACTTTATTAACACCCTTTTAGTTTTTTTAATTCTTTTGGGTTGGGTATATGAAGGCTTACCTCCTATCTATATGTGAAAAACATTTGTTTAGCCTAAGATTTCCCTAAACAAAATTAATGGCAACCAATTCATTTCCTTCTGTAGCTGCAACAAGGTATGCTAACTAATTAATCCTCAAAAAAAAATTTCTGTTGTGACTATAATCATAATATTATTATGATTTAAGGGATGGATTAAGGTGTTCCAAACATAAGGTGTCGATTTCAAATCTCTTAAAAATCACAAGAGAAATGCTAAACAATTAGTGTCGGGCCAGTGGGTAGATATTTGGTGCCACCACCCAAGATTTATAGCTAGAAAAGACTAAAATTTTTTTAGTTTTTGTTAATTTGAAAACATAAAAATATATGTATTATAGTTTTATGCCTAGGGGCCCGAAATGTCAAGACCGGGTCTAGACAATTAGCTAGTCTCCTAACCAAGGTTGACCCTAGGCATAAGGCATATGTGCGACAGTACAGAGCTCATCATTAAAAGTGGCCCATATTTTGTTATTATGCTCGTATATTAGTGTCGATGCTTCCAGAAACATTTTGAATTTATTCAATGTTAATGAACAATTAATAAAAACCTTAAACTTGTGATGAAGTCTTAGCCTAGTAGTTAGGACTGAAGTTGTGGCCTTTAAAGGTCTCAGGTTCGAACCACATCTGAAATAAATGATGATTTTTCTTTCTATTTAATACCAGGGCAATTTTTTTTTAAAAAAAAATAATTTAAACTAATTTTTTTATTTAATATTTATTAGAATATATTTTAATTTACATAAAAAAAATTAATCAAAGAGACCACTATTGGCACTCAAAATGTTAGTAGTGGCTCTATTCCTAACTACTAATAAAAAAAGTGTTGTGTGTGCTAATTTGCATAAATGACTCATATCTCTTAAATAATTTAAAATATATTTGGTAATATATATTAATTAATAATCAATTAATTCAGTCGCATAATATGTTATTTATAGATTGGAAGGCAAGGTTGCACTGGTTACGGGAGGAGCTACCGCAATTGGTGAGTGCATAACAAGGAACTTGTGCAAACATGGGGCTAAAGTTGTTGTTGCTGATATTCAAGACGAGTTAGGCCAATCTGTATGTAATGATCTTGGACACGAATCGGCAGTGTTTGTGCATTGCGATGTTACTATTGAACTCGATATCGAAAAGGCTGTGAACACTGCAATTTCCACCTTTGGAAAACTTGATATTATGGTGAATAATGCAGCCATAACAGATCCGCGCAAACTTAGCATAGTAGACAATGATCTAGCTGATTTTGAAAAAGTGGTAAAGGTTAACTTAATTGGACCTTTCTTGGGCACCAAGCATGCTGCCCGAGTCATGATACCGCTTCGCCAAGGTTGTATTATTACACTTGGTAGCGTTTGCTCCAGCGTAGGCGGTGTTGCTTCTCATGCATACACTAGTAGCAAGCATGGGATTTTTGGTCTAGTGAAAAATGCAGCAGCGGAGCTAGGTCAATTTGGAATACGAGTTAATTGTCTGTCGCCTTACTTTGTCCAAACTCCGTTGACCAAGAATTTCTTTAAGATGGAAGAGGATGGAAAAAATGGGGTATATTCAAATCTTGATGGAGTGAAATTGACAGAGGAAGATGTGGCTGAAGCTGCTATTTATTTAGCAAGTGATGAATCTAAGTATCTGAGTGGACATAATCTAGCCTTAGATGGAGGTTTTACCACTATTAATCCTGCTTTTGGCCTCTTCTCTAGATCAAAATAAATAAGTTATATGTAATAAACATGTTATGGTCTATCCATATATTATCTCGTTCAACATTTTAATAATTAATTATCTATGTCGTCCCTATTATAAATAAATTGTCTGCCAAAATTTGTAGCGCTGTTTTTATAAATCATATATATCCAACCCAAATCAAAGAAAGTTTAAATTCGATGTATTGAATATAGTTTTAAACAATTATAAATTTATATTGAATTCTGTTGATTGCGATGCTAACAAATAATGTGTTTTCTTGCTCATTTGACCTTACTTACACAACTATATTGAACTATGTTCATTCAAGTCCTAATATATAGGGATCGATTGCTCATTCAATTCAACTCTAACTTTATGGTTGTTTCAAGGGATTCAATGCATTTGGAGAACCATGCTCCCAAAAAATGATATCTATCTCAATTTATAGTTATCCACATAAAATCCCCCTAACTTTAACAACTTTATTTTTCTTACAAACCCATCATCATCTTTGACCATTTGGCCATGGCCGGCCATTAGCATGAGCAGGGTGAGCGATTGCTCAAGGCCTCGAGTTTTAGGGGGCCTCGAATTTTTCGGGTTTTGATGAATATAGGACTAAAAAAATATAAATAAAAAAATAGAAAAGTAAAACATAGATAAAAAGTGGACGAGTGGTTGAGCCACGTTTCTTCATTCCGTTAATCCAGGTTCGACACCTGGGGCCCCATCTTTTTGTGCTTGTTCTCTCCCTTTTTACCGACTTATCATCTATATTATCAGGGGAAATTGTCACTTATGACTCATTTACCCAAAATAAATAATAAAATAACTCAATATCCAAATCATATCTTTCTAATCATTTTAAGTTTCCTTTTTTTACCTTTATACGCCATATTCACATCTCATACGATTTAGTGGTTTTTTTTAATTTGTTTGTCTTGTTTTGCATTTATCTCTCAAACGGTTCATTTTTTCGACATGTCGCTTTACAGTTTTTTGCTCATCTCATTTTTATCTTCGAAACGTCATACATTGTTACATATTTTTCCCATTTTTTTCGAACTGTTATATATCTGTTATAATTCTAATATAAGCCTCTTTGTATTTGCAATGCTCATTGAAATGTTATACATCGATTATAAATCTATTATAAATCTGTTATAAGTCTAATATAAGTTTATTATAAGTCTAATATAAGTCTCTTTGTATTTGGAATGCTTATTGAACTATTACATATCTAATATACAGCTGTTCTAAAACTGTTATAAATATGTTATAAGTCTAATATAAGTTTTTTTATATTTGCAATGCTCATTAAACTGATATACATATGTTATAATAGATATATAACACATTTATATTAGATTTATAACAGATTTGTAATAGATATAAAAGAACATACGGATAATGTCAAACACTTTTATAATAGTCATATCTATTACAAAATTATTATAAATCTGTTATATATTTCATCAAACACTTGTAGCAAACATTTATCAGGCTTGTAGGAGACATACAAATTTATTCTAGGTTTATAACAGATATATAACACATTTATAACAGATTTGTAACAGATATAAAAGAACATACAAATTATGCCAAACAATTTTATAATAATCATATCTAATACAAAACTGTTATAAATTTGTTATATATTTCATTAAACATCTATATTAGAAATTTATCAAGCTTGTAGCAGACATATAGATTTATTCTAGGTTTATAACAGATATATAACACATTTATAACAGATTTATAACCTATACAAAAGAACATACAAATCGTGCCAAACACTTTTATAATAGTTATATCTAATACGAAACTGTTATAAATCTGTTATATATTTCATCAAACACATGTATTACACTTTTATCAGGCTTGTAGCATACATACATATTTATTTTAGGTTTATAACGGATATATAACACATTTATAACAGATTTGTAACCGAACAAAAAAAAACATACAGATTATGCTAAACAATTATATAGTAGTCATATCTAATACAAAAATGTTATAAATCTGGTATATATTTCATCAAACACATGTATTATACATTTATCAAGTTTGTAGCAGACGCATAGTTGTCAAAAGCGCTCGCTTTTGCACTTGAAGCGCAAAAGCGCAGCGAAGCGCACCGTTTGCGCTTTTGTTAAGACAAAGCGCAGGGGGAGTATAAAGCGCAAAAAAGCACACGCTTTTGTTATATAACAAAGGCTTATAACAGATTTATATTAGATATGTAATGATTTCAATAAGCATTCCAAATACAAAGAAACTTATATTAGACTTATAACAGACGTATATTAGATATGTAATAGTTCAATAAGCATTACAAATATAAAGAGACTTGTATTAGGGGTTATAACGAACTTATATTAGACTTATAACAGATTTATAACAAATTTGTAACAAATGTATAACAGTTTAATGAGCATTGCAAATAAAAAGAGACTTATCTTAGAATTACAACACATATATAACAGATATATAACAGATGTATATTATATATGTAATAGTTCAATAAGCATTACAAATACAAAGATACTTATATTAGACTTATAACAAACTTATTTTAGACTTATAACAGATTTATAATAGATTTATAACAGATGTATAATAGTTCAATGAGCATTGCAAATATAAAAAGACTTGTATTAGAATTATAACAGATATATAACAGTTCAAAATTTTTTTGGAAAAAATATATCACAATGGATAGCGTTTCGAAGATAAAAATGAGATGAACAAAAAACTCTAGAGCGACATGTCAAAAAAATGAACGGTTTGAGAGATAAATGCAAAATAAGTCAAAAAAATTAAAAATAAACACCAAAACGCATGAACTTGTATAAGGATATATGAAAAGTCATTAAGAGCATATAATGGTGATATAAAAAGTAATTAAGTTTGTGATATTTTATTTTGAGGCATTTTGGTAATTTAATAAAAGTTTACATGAAATTATTTTTGCCAAACTAGAGCATTTGAGTGCTTTTCCCTATTATGTATTCGTCTTTGGGCCATTTTTATGTTATTTTTTCTCTTTTTACTAGTGTTTTAAAAGCGCTAGGCGCTAGTCGGGCGGTTGAGGCTTCAAAACGTCTAAGCGGGGCATAGGCGAAACCTTGGCAGAATCTAAGCGGATTCGATTTTTTTATTTTTTAAATATTTATTAATATATAAAATATAAATTCAACTAAAAAATAATTATAATAATATAAAATATTAAAAAACATAATTTAGACCATGTTATAAAAATCTGTAAGTGCTAATTGAACTGTAGAGATCTCCTTATTTGTGATATAGGCATATTTTTTTTCTCAATTTGAGACTAAAAATGACAATTTTATTGCGAAAACACTTTAATTTACTTTAGTTTTATCAACTAAACTACTTTTTATATAAACTATGATTACTATAAATATTGGTATCTTAAACAATCAAATTTAGGTGTTGCCTAGGCGAAAAAAATTGGACTAGGCGGCAATAAATCGATCGAGCACCTGATAGCGCCATGGGAATGAAAAGTCGGGCATCAAGCCCAATAATAGCGCCTAGGCGGGGACGAGGCGGAAATTTTTGAAATAGTGCTTTTTACCTGTAATCTATTATTTAATAATAATAATTATTCAAAACATTTCAAACTTATTTTTACATATATTTTCATTTACAAAATAATTAGATTGTATGTTATCTACATATATTTTCTCTTTTTTATTCATTTTTTTACATATATCTTTGTTTGGTTGTTTTTTATGTTTATTTTATTTTTTCACAAAGTAAACATTACTTTATTCTTTATCATCATTGGATTAATCATCTCACAACTCATCTAGTTGAGATAAGGGCAAAGTAATGGTTACTTAAAGTAACCATAAAAAAATCCCTTTATTTATATAATATTAAAGCATCTTTAGTAGATAGTCCATTCCAACAATAGTATTGCCACATAGGCAAAAATAGACAATGGATTAGAAAATTGTTCTACACTAGCTTGTCGATTTTCTCTTTCCTACATGATGTAACATAATAAATGTTGGACATTGTCTATATAATCTTCTACATATAGACAATCAAATGGACTACCAACTCATCAAATTAATTAATATTTTAATCTTTAACATTGAAACAAGCATGTAGTTGGATATATTTTATTATTTAATTACATAATTCTTGATGAAATGGATAATCTAGCGTAACTCTTTTTTTTATAGACACTATCTATTTTTTAAATAATTGGTATATCATCAATGTGAGCTTCTATTTCACATGCCACATAATCATAGAATCCACTATCTATTAAAGACGCTCTTAAGATGTATTCTATCTATATATTTTTTTCCTTTTTATTTACTAAACTTACTATTTTGAAATTAAAGAGATGTTATTAGAGATAAACTAATGGTTTCGTACATTAATCATAATGATACGGTACTATAAAAAACATTAAGATATATAGTAGTTTTATAGATAATTATGTATTTCAAAAAATTATTTGATTGTTTCAATATATATATTTAACCATTGTCGTTTTAGTGACTATGACTAATATATATATATATATATATATATATATGTGTGTGTGTGAATATCATTTTAGAGTAATGGTTTGATTATGTTGTTCGCATAATTTAGAATTTAAGGACTACATATATATGTTTAAAAATATATAATATCAATTTAACTATGTAACATATAATAATGTATATAAAACGGGTTATCTAGCTACATTGCTTACTGACAGACGTCTTAGACTAGTAGTTGAGACTCTTTTTGTGACTGGGGATGTCATGAATTCGAGTCACATGGGGGATGAGATAAGATTTCTTTCATATTTAATGTAAGAGCAATTCTTCAAATTTTTTAAAAACGTGTTATTGAAAGTGTCGAACATACTTTCATTCTACATGGGCTCATATTTAGTTTTTCGCTCATGGCCTCAAAAATTTCTGAGACGGCCCTGCATTTGGCTTGTGCAACTAGTATGAATTATCCATGAATAAGTGCCCGTATTTTTTTTGAAGGTATTGAACCTACGACCTCCCACTACTTACATTGAGTGGTGTACCAATTGAGCTACACCTAATTGGTAATTGCCCACATTTTTAATTTCTTTAATTTATTGATTGGATAATACCGTCAAAATAAAAATACTATAAACCCCAAGGGTGTGGTATAGTGATAGGATTAGTCCATCCTTAAGCATTCACCAGGAATCGAACCTTGAGATGTGTATGGAGCAACCTTGAATCTTGGGGCCAACCATCATGTCCTTCGAGGCACCCGCAAATTAGCGATCGGGGATTAGTCTAGATGTGGACATGACTTAAAGGTGCCGCCCATAATTGGAACCTATCCAGAACCATCTCGTGGTGAAAATAAAAAAAATAACTAAAAATACTATATACTTAATGGGATGTCCAATTTATTTTGGCAATCAATGAAAAAAAATACTTTTTTACTAAAGAAATTTTATTTGAATATTTGTTTAATTATAATTTTTTAGAATGGTAGAATTATTAGTAACTTAGTATGGTGGGATTCCACTGGCCGAAGCTTGTTTCGGTTCCATTAAAGCTTCGAATCTTTTGTATTTTTTTCCTTTTTTAATAAATTTTTCAAGCTCGGTTGTTTGATGTAGCCAAGTGGGGATGCCAACTTAATTAAAATATTAACCTTAAAATCAACAATCTCCTCAGCTCTTATTCAAAAAAAAAATCTGCTCATAGTAAGAAGGAACAACTACATGTATTCATAAAATAAAAAGAGTTTAGATTAAAAAAAATGTAGACTCATTTCAAAAAAAATGTAGACTCATTTCCAAGTTCAGGATAAACCATTAAACTCACAATTAACCTATTCATCGGGCGGGTTTGACCGGACCTAATCGGACTTTTGATTAAAAATATCAATCCAAGTCTGGTTCCTTTAAAATTTTGGGCTCGGGCCGGACTTTAGAGGTCATTCTCAAGCCCGGTCCAAAAGCCCATTAATTGATTTCTTTTAAATTTTTTTTGTATACTAAAGAAGTAAAAAAGGATAAAATTTTATACAAATATGTCCAAATCTTACATATAATTACATTCTCTACTTAAAAAATTTAATAAATAGATAGCATTAAAAATTCAATAGATTAAAATATAAAAATCCAAAATAATTATTAAATATATTATATAAATATTTAATAAATATACTCCCTCCGTTCCTTTATCCCTCCGTTCCTTTATGTAAGTCGTTTTAGGATTTTCACCAATATCAATAAAAAATTAATTACACTACTAAAATGATTAATTTATCCTTTACTAAAACTCTTTTTCTTCTTAATTACCAACATATATTTCCATAAATTCACAATCTCTCTCATAATAAATGAAAGGGTAACTTAGAGAAAATATGGTGAAAAATGCATTGATATTCTAAAGTAACAAATAAAAAGGGACAAAATAAAAAAGCTAAAAAGACTTAAAAAAGGAATAGAATGAGTAATAATTATTCATCGGGCCGGGCTTGAGCCGGACTTGGGTATTTACATAAAAACCAAGCCCGACCCATAAAACATCGGGTTTTAGAGGGCTCGGGGCGGACTTTAGAGAAAAATGAGAGCCCAAGCCTGACCCATTTGAGTGGGCTCGGCCGGGCCGGCGGGTATCCGGGCCAGTGAACAGGTTTCGAGTCACAATAGACCAAAGAGTCCTAATGGAATGTTTAACCAATCCATTCCGGATCGACCGAATTGGTACTGAAGTTGTAACATGGAAAAACCACGGAAAACACAGTTTACTTGAATAACCAACTCATCAAGATTCAGATCAAACCACATCGCATGTCCGCACTGGTTATTGTAGAATGTTACAACAAAAAGAATCTTTTGGGCACGTGGCATATTCAATTCAGTCATTTAGTACATATACACGTTGTCTATTTATTCCTTATGATATGTAAATTGTTGCCTTTTTATCCATATGCAATATATTTGTTGCTCATTTGGTCCTTGAAGTATACAATCAGTTAAATTTTTGGACCGGTAGAAACTAATTTAGCAAATTATCATGTAATACACACACACACTAAAGGGGTGTCCAAATGGATAACATAACTTGTATGAGGGACCAGTTAGGCAAGTGAGGTCTTTTTGCTGGATAACATTATTGAATAATACAGATCAATGATACAGTTAATGCAAAACAAAAGCACATTAAACACCACTTCAAGACTACGAGTGTCACTAAAGAAACAACTGCTCAAACTCAGTAAACTTCGACATGCCATTGCTTGTTCTTTTTAAGCTGCGAAAGCTTCTGATCCCAGCTCTCACCTCTCTGCTCCGCAACTCTCTTCAGTGTATCCTGAATCCCGGGCATCATCCCTTTCAGCCCACAGAAGTATATGTGGGCCCCATCGTCTAAAAGTTTAAATATCTCGTCGCTGTATTCCTCGATCTTGTCTTGAACATACATCTTCCCTCCATTCTTGTTCTTATGTTCTCTGCTCAATGCCTTGTCGTATCGGAATTGGTCCGGGTATTCATTGAGGTACTTTGTGAATTCGTCGTCATACAGGAGACTGTCGGTGTTAGCAACCCCAAGAAAAAGCCAAGCGAGGCCCCCGAACTTGAAAGTAGGGACGTCTTCCATGAACATTCGCCGGAGGTAGCCCCGGAATGGAGCCACGCCTGTACCCGTAGCTATCATAATGTGGGTGGCGTTCGGGTCGGATTCAGGCAACAACATGATTTTGCCGCACGGTCCTGACAAAATGATTTAGCACTAAATAAGAGTCGGCAAAACGGACTTTTTTGTCCTTGTGGTGTAACTGCATTGTCCATTTGGTCCCACAAACTATTCATGTTACATATTTAGTCTTTGTTTTATGCAATTTGTTGCCTTTTTTAACCCAGTGCTCTGCAACCATTACCCATTTAGTACCTGTACTACGCAATTTGTTACCTTTTTGTGCCTGAGGTAACTATGCATAATATGCACTGAAGGGACCAGAAAGGTAATAGATTCTTGTCTCTTTGGTCCCCTTTACATGTTACCTATTTGGTCCTTATGTTATTCAATCTGTTACCTTTTTTTGTCCATTTACGGATTACATAAAATATCATTGATTAAAATCTATCATACAGGATCCAAAAAGATAACAAATTTCACAGCACAAAGACTAAACGTGTAACGATTACATAGCACAAGGACCAAATGGGTAATGATTGAATAGCACAAGGACCAAAAAGGTAATATATTACATAGCATAGGGACCAAATAGGTAACATGTAAACCATATGGACCAGAAGGGTAAAACGTTTATAAAAAAAGGACCAAAAAGTACTTTTTGCCTCACTAATCCAGATGTTTAAAAACCGAAAAAAGGTAAAAGTGTTGTTCTATTCTGTTCGTAAACTTAGCAAGGGCATACCAGTTATCTGGACTTTATCCCCAGGATTTGAGTCGCAAAGGAAATTGCTGCATATACCATTCTTTGAAGGATCCTCCTTCCCAGTCTCAGGATCGTAATAAACAACACGGCGAACACATAAAGTTCCTGTTTTGCCATCAAATTTGTCGCCGTACCTGGTTGATGCAATTGAATAAAGGCGTACACTGTGAGGAGTCCCTGGTTTTTTCAGGTTTTCACCCTACATTGCAACAATAACAAAAAAAAGATGAACCATTTTGTGAAAATACCTTTTGAAAGAAAAGATCATGATTTCATGTCAATGCTAAAAAAAAGTACGAAATTTATGATTCTTTTAAGCTCGCAAACTATGACTCTCACTTTGCCAAGTAGACATAATGCCAGAACAAAATAGAATCAGATAAAAAATTAGCTATCCCATAAAGAGCGCAATCATATCAGTTTAAACCCAATTGTTGTGCGAGTACAACATATAATGATTAATTATAGCATAGTTGTCAGTGCGCTAGGAGCAGCACAGGCGCTAGGGGGTCCTGTAGCCTAAGTGAAAGGCGCACGCTAGGCGTGCCAACTAAAAAAACTTATAAATTATGCCCAAGTGTTAAAACCATGAAAAAAATATAAAAGGTTCATCCATTTATATTATCTTATGTGTTCAGATCAACTAAAATGATAATTTTTTCTAAGATGGAGTGATCATTTTATCATTAATGACTTTTATTACAATTTTATTATAATTTACTTATCATTTAGGAGAGAAGCTTTCATAAGTAATATTTTTCCCCTAATTTTTCTTCAATGATTTCTATTTTCATAATTTCTTTTCTTTCCTAAACTCTAAACTTACCTAAATCATTGCATTTCCTATATTAAAAAAAACATAATTTTGATATCACGAGCACCTAGGTGCACCTGGAGCCTAGAGCCTGATGCATCCAGGCGTGCGCCTTTGAATGTGAGGAGCCTGGTAGGCACCTAGGCGATGAGGCCTGGTGAGCCTAGAGCCTGAGGCGCGCCTTAATAACAAATGTAGCATCAATTCCAATAAAAAAGTATATGCCTCTTCCTATACTCAATTTCCATAAATGAAAAGGAAGTTAATGGCTATTCCTCATTACAAGAAGTTATTCAAATGGCACAATCTAACCCACATCACCGAAATCAGGTAGAAAATGTTTCTTGAAAAGTAAAAAAACCGAGATCGGTAAATGAACATGAAGAGTACTTTCTAAAGGACAATGCAAATGACAAAATCCAACTTACAGGAGGAATCACACCGTAACTTTGTCCTTCCCAGTAAGGCACATTACCACCATGATCAATCACAATATGGCATGTCTCTCCAGGAGCTTTTGGTCCTACTAGCCTCTCAACAGAAACAATAGTTGCAGTATACGGTTCCTTAGGCTTGTATATATTTAAAGGAGGCTCTTTGGCATCTTCGAGTTCTAAAGGTGAAACAGAAACCTCAGATTTGCTGGCTTGTTTCAGTGACATGCATACAATGCCCCGATTTTTCAACTGTATGTTCCTTGATTTCAAATTCAAAGTTAAAGACGAAGCCCATGATTTATCGCTGAAGGTTATACTGTTAGCCTGTAATACAATCAAATGCAAAATTTCCTTGAGAAGTAAAAACTAGTGCATAATAAGACAAGTTAGAGTGTTAGACTTCATGACTATTTCTTACTTCCCTGCATGTGTGTCAATGCAGAGTTTGCACCTCAAAACAACTTTTAGAGATTTAGAAGCAAATTGTATATTTCCATATACAAGGGACAAAACACACTACATTGCAGATTGATATCCAAATATTCGAACAATTATAATTCCGGGACACCATCAAAAAAGACGACAAGAAATTGAGACCAATATGTACTAATTATAACCTACATATAATGTGTGGCTGAAATCTTTCTTTACCAAAAAGAATAACGCAGCAATCAAGAAGCATAAATCCAACAAAGAAGAATATTTAGGAAAGAACAAGTATTAAACCAAAGGCACAAGAGGAGCACAACTAGTAGCATAGTTGTCAAGGCGCTAGGCGCAGCCCACGCGCCAGAGGGCCAGGCGCACCTAAAGGCGAGGAGCAAGGCGAGGGGCGCGCCTGAAGTACACTAGGCGCAAAAAATTAGCAAAAAGTATTTGCTTGAAAAGTGAAGTCAAATGCAATAACAGTACCCAAAAAAATAAGAGAATTGTTTGATGTACATATTGCATTAAGAATATCTAGCCTTGAATTAATCTAGCCATAATAGGAATTGAATTAGGAATATCTAGCCTTGAATTATTATTAACAACAACAACAACATTACCGCAATGCCTAAAAAGGCTCCCACACAAGTAATTGAATTATTATTAAAACTCTTAAAAATAGATTAACGAAACTGTTTAAATTAAGTTAAAACCCTAAAAAAAGTGTCCCCGAGGCACGACTGAGGCGCACCAAGGCGTGCAGTACCTTGCGCCAAGTGTGAGGCGCGCCTTTAACAATACTGACTAGTAGTTCTATTTTTCTCATCTAGTACACATCTTCAGGAAATCAATTTGTTTAGCCAATTAGCAATCTCATAATTTAAATTATTCCTTGAAATCCCTTTTCTTACAACCATCATCATCCACAAAAAAAAAGAAAGGATATAGGAACTAATTGAGGAGCCTTATCTGTTAATCCTTTGAATAAAATTCATTCCTTGCATACTAAAACAAAATTGTGATTTCCATTTCATTTCAGGATTAATCTAGCATAGTTCTCAGATTTACAATGAAGCTTCCTTACATTAGAAAAAAATCTACCTAGTTCTCGGTATAGCATATTAATTTTAAAATACTCAGAGAAACACCAGATATTGCTGTTGACTATCGTTCATTTATCTCCAAAAGATAAACACTAAATTAGTCACCATCAATGAAGCACCACTGCAAATTTTGCTTCATTTGATTTCACTAATAAAAGGTACTATTAATGTCAGCTTTGATCTCTTTGAGAACAAATTTAGCATTTGCACAGATTCAAAGGGGGAAACAGTTTGAAATGACAAAAAAGACAACCAAACGGTCCCGAAAACTTGTGATTACAATAACTAGTGAAATGATTACCTTTAAAACTGATCTCCGAAGATTGGAATCGCTACCCACGGGAACAGCCAATGAAATCTGAAAAGCACAAAAAATCAATAGCAAACCATAATCGTTACTTCCGATCAATAAGATTGGGGAAATTTTTCATTTTCTTTTCCCCTTGCCTTCTGAGCAACCAAATTTAAGTTACAGAGCAGAAAAATTTTCCGAACCAAAAAAAAATTAAAAAGAGATTGAAGGATGAGGGTTGACCAGCGAGACTGCAGAAGAATGAGCCATGATCGAATGAGAAAGTGAAGAATGGGGGGTAAAAAGAAGTGGATTGATTTGATTTTATAAGCTTAAAGATGGAGCATGAAATTGAATAACAAAGAGAAAAAAGAAGAAGATGAATTATCCCTTGAGAGTAGCAAAGGACAGATCTTTGTATTCGACCGCCTTCTGCCTCTCCACTCGACTTTAACTATGATCTTCTGTCCATACAATTTTATTATTCGTCTTCCATTTTGTTTATTAGTACAATTAGCATTAGCATCTAATTTAACAAAAAAATATTATCTCCCAAAGATTGTTGAAACAAAGGGTTTATTGGACTAACCTTTATAAAAAAAATAGTCTGTCTTTGTTGGGAAAGATGGCTGCGAGACAGAAAAAGACGTTAAAGCGATTAGCCGTGTGACTGGCGTAGCCTTCCCGATGCCTAAGTAAGCGACGGTGATAAAGAGGAGGCAAAGTAAAGAGAAAGTTTGTGAGTTAGAATGTGATACCTGAGCATGGAGTGTCCCTATATTTATAATGTGTAGTTACCTTATTATGGTAGGAGTGTATTTACTCTACTGGCGGTGATGAGTCCTTATTAGGTAAGGATCCTATTTAAGCACGATTTTCTCTATAAGAGGTTTCTTCTTATGTATCCATTTAGGAAAGGATATTATTCACATTTATCTATTTATGAAGGGGAGTTACTACCAGACTCCATCTCCTAATCAGGTCGGCGTGACCCTGACTCTTCACTCGGCTAGCCGAATGGTGATCTAGCTGCGAGGCCGACTGATGCTTTGATCTTACGTGGTTCTTCCATCCGGTATCTATAAAATACCGAGTCAACAGAATTCCCCCCTTAAGTGCTTTGTCAAATTCTTTAGGATTTGCTCTAGCCGTATGAACACTCGGTCAGACCTTTCGGCTTATGCTTTGAGTCAAAATGTTGTGCCAGCATTCGGCTCCAACTCTTCAGCTTCGCCTGTAGTCAATTTGTGACAGCTAACTCATTATTTATTTCTTCTCGAGTAATGCGCAAACCGTGGATGGAATAACACATGGATGTGATGTATGGCTGAGTTTGAAGAGATGTCTTTCCGCAACTGCTTTAAATGGTGTCGTTTTACACACTTTACACTTTTTACGCTTCATCTTCCTTTGCTTAAAGCTTCTGATTTCTTCTTCTTTTCCGACAGTTCAAAGATTTCTAGTGATTCCTTTAGGCAACCTTCTCGTCGCCGCTCTTTTTCTTTAACTTTGGTGAGTCCCCCAATCTCTTTCCCTTTGTCTGTAGCTTTACATTTCACAAAATGTCATTTGGCTCCCGCTAATTTCTGGAATTTTTGTTATGTTTTTGCTCTGAATTTGTTGCTTATATTAATGCTTTAGTTCCGTACCTTTAATTTTTGATTTGAGCCTTCAATTTCATACTTGTACCGTGCTATTTTCCTGAATGTATTTTTTGATTTTCACATGCCACTGTTGCTGCGTTTTTCTAGGATATTTGCATGTTTGTTCATCTTCGTTCTTCGATTTAGTGCCTTTAGATTTTTAGAGTGTGCTAGAAATGAGAAATCAATGTAATGCTCCTTCATTCGGTAGTAGCTATGATAGTGAGAAATCTCATGAATTGCGACACGAAGTGGCTGAATTATTATCTAGGTTGTGCCTCCCTTTGAAAATTGATAAGTCTAATTACCATCTAACCCCTAGGGTTAAGCGCACCGCTAGGAGAAAGATGAGTAACTCAGATGCATCCAGCCGCGTCCATTTGGCAGATGACGTGAGCGTTGATCATATGAGCCAAGTGAGCCTTGACTAGGACTCTTTTAAGGTTCTAGAAGATGTAGAGAATTATAAGGATGAGAAGGGTGTTCACCTGGTCCAAGAAGTTGGCACAAGTGGTCGAGCAGAGGAGGAAGATTCCCTTGAAGAGGAGGAAGGTGAAGAGGAGAGAAATATGACTCCCTGAATGGATGACATGATCTCGTGCATCCATGAGGATCATATAGAATAGGAGGTTATGATGTACCCATGGCTTAAGGATTGCTATTTTCAGTCGAGTGTGGATCAACGTGTGAATGCTCCTCTAGTCGACTACTTTAGCATGTGTCTAGATGTCATCGGAGGCGGTTTCAGGTATCCTTTTCCGGCTTCTGTTGCTAATCTTCTGGAAGTTTGAGGCTTGTGCCTAACTGAGCTACATCCGTATGCATGGGTGGTGATGATGGGTCACCACTAGATGTTCCTTGACCTAGGCATAAGTTTTGACGCTGCATTCTTTCGCAAGATTTGCTCTGTCAAACGGAATAAGGATGATGACCACTCTCAATTTGTAAGGAAAAATGGCATGTATCGTTTCTCCAACCGGCCTTCTTCAGTGCACCATTACAAGGAGTTCTGCTTCTATATCCGCGTGAACTACGACTATCCCTATTTTCCAATGCCCTGGTCAATCGCGACTCCTCCTAAGAAAAGGGCTAAAGCCAACGACCCAAACCCACGGCTGCAAATCTTTCCCTTCTTAGAGCAAGAGAAGTGGAGTTTTAACTCAACCGTTTGGGCTTCTATTTTCGGATATCATCTTCTGGCTCGGGGGCTGACTGGAAAAATCTATCTTCCTAGACCGATTGCTGCAGCGGGTATATTCCTCTTCTCACTTGTATTTTCTTTTTTGTATTTTAGGTAATCATGTTTGATCTTGAATCTGCTAATGTTCTTTTAGTGGCCAAGAAGTCACAACGAAAGAACAACCGCACCCAGGCGGTGGCTGTTCGTGGGAGGAAGAGGAAATCCACCGAGCTCAACGAGTCTAGCAAGAGGGTTGTTGTGACGCTCCTTGATGCATCCTCTATGCCGGATGCACACATCTCTCGTCCTGAGTTATATTTAATCTTACTCAAGCTTTTCTCATTCTTCCTTGATTTGATAATATTTATTCTGTGTAGGCTACTCCATCCAGCCAGAAGATGATTGGCGATTCTATATCCCTCAACCTTCCTTCGAAGATGGCTTTGGCTGAATATTTTAATCAATCCTTCCCTAATCTTCCCTTCACGAATGTAGTTGTGCAAAGCACTTTTAAAGGTGCCTCCCCCCTCCGTGCAGATGCGGAGGCCTATAAGGAAGAACTGACTACCATGCTCTTTTCCCTTTTTTATCAGAACATCACTCAGGTATTAACTTTAAACCATTTTACTAACCTTCAATATTTGGGTTTTTATGCTAAGTCTTTTCATTTGTTCTCAGGCCATGTCCAGAGGCTCATAGCTTATCGGAGGGCCTGGGATAAGAGCGAGACAAAGTTGAAGTTGAAGGAAAAGGAGCTTACTGATACCAAATGGAAGCTCACCTTGACCTAGAAAAGCATCCTCAAGCTTGAGGATGAGAGGGATGAGGTCAAGAAGTTCCAAGTGGAGAGCATCCGTTTGAAGGAGGAGGCAGAGACCAAGGTAGTTGCTTTAGAGAATGAGTTGGCAGCTTCCTAAGAAGAGGCAACAAAGGCTAAGGGGGTGGCCAAAATGATCACTGATGAACTTGGTGAATATGGTTATCTTTACGGTGATATGATCTTTCAGGCCTACGAACGCCTCCACCCGGATCTTTCCTGGTTCAATGTTAAAGATGTGGAATTCCCATCTTATGACGACTTGGCTGCTCATAACGCTGCCTAAGTGGAGGCGGAGAAGGAAGGGAAAGAGAACTTAGGCTAGGAGGATTTGGGTGATGGCAAGGCGGGGGACGTAGAGGTAAAAAGAAGTGGATTGATTTGATTTTATAAGCTTAAAGATGGATCATAAAACTTAATAACAAAGAGAAAAAAGAAGAAGATGAACTATCCCTTGGGAATAGCAAAGGGCAGATCTTTGTATTTGGTTGCCTTCTGCCTCTCCACTCTACTGTAACTATGATCTTCTGTCTATACTATTTTATTATTCCTCTTCCATTTTATTTATTAGTACACTTAGCTAGTTATTATTGGACTCCATCTCCTAATCAGGTCGGCATGACCCTAACTCTTCACTCGGCTAGCCGGATGGTGATCCAGCTGTGAGGCCGACTGATGCTTTGATCTTAGGTGGTTCTTCCATCCGGTATCTATAAAATATCGAGTCAATAGAAGTCCCCCCTAAGTGCTTTATCAAATTCTTTGGATTTGCTCTGACTGTATGAACACTCGATCAGACCTTTCTCCTTATGCTTTTAGTTAAAATGTTGTGCAAGCATTCAAATCCAACTCTTTAGCTTCTCCTATAGTCAGTTTGTGAGAGCTAACTCATCATTTATTTCTTCTTGAGTAATGAGCAAACCGTGGATGGAATGACATGTGGATGTCATGTATGGCTGAGTTTGAAGAGATGTCTTTCTGCAACTGCTTTAAATATTGTCATTTTACACACTTCACACTTTTTATGCTTCATCTTCCTCTGCTAAAAGCTTCTGATTTCTTCTTCTTCTCTGGCAGTTCAAATATTTTCGGTGACTCCTTTGGGCAAGTTCTCGTTGCCACTCTTTTTCTTTAACTTCGGTGAGTCCCCCAATCTCTTTCCCTTTGTCTGTAGCTTTACATTTCGTAAAATGTCATTTGGCTCCTGCTAATTTTTGGAATTTTTGTTATATTTTTGCTCTGAATTTGTTGCTTATGTTAATGCTTTGGTTTTGTACCTTTAAATTTTTTTATTTGCGCTATTAATTTCAGACTTGTATCGTGCTATATGCTTGAATGTCTTTTTTGATTTGCACACGCCACTGCTGCTGTATTTTTCTAGGATATTTATATGTTTGTTCAACTCCGTTCTTCGATTGAGCGCCTTTAGATTTTTTGAGTATGCTAGATATAAGAAATCAATGTAATGCTCCTTCATCCGGTAGTAGCTTTGATAGTGAGGAATCTTATTAATTGCGCCACGAAGTGGCTGAATTATTATCTAGGTTGTACCCCCCTTTGAAAATTGATAAGTCTAATTACCGTCCAACCCCTAGGGTTAAGCGCACCGCTAGGAGAAGGATGAGTAACTTAGATGCATCCAGCCGCGTCCATTTGGCAGATGACGTGAGCATTTAGCATGTGAGCCAAGTGAGCCTTGACACGGACTCTTCTAAGGTTCTAGAAGATGTAGAGAATTATTGGGATGAGGAGTGTGTTCACCCATTCGAAGAAGTTGGCACGGGTGGTCGAGTGGAGGAGGAAGATTCCCCTGAAGGGGAAGAGGGTGAAAAGGAGAGAAATATGACTCCTCTAGTGGATGACATGATCTCGTACATCCTTGAGGATCATATAGAATAGGAGGATATGATGTACCCTTAGCTTTAGGATTGCTATGTTCTTTTATCGAGTGTGGATCAACGTGTGAATGCTCCTCTAGTCGGCTACTTTAGCATGTATCTAGATGTCATTAGAGGTGGTTTTAGGTATCCACTTCCAGTTTCTGTTGCTAATCTTCTGGAAGTTTGGGGCTTATGCCCGGCTGAGCTACATCCGAATGCATGGGTGGTGATCATGGGTCACCACCCGATGTGCCTTGACCTAGGCCTAAGTTTTGACGCTGCATTTTTCGTCAAGATTTGCTCTATCAAATGGAATAAGGATGATGACCACTCTTAGTTTGTGAGGAAAAATGGCATGTATCGTTTCTCCAACCGGCCTTCTTCAGTGCACCATTACAAGGAGTTCTGCTTCTATATCTGGGTGAACGACGACTATCCCTCTTTTCCAACGACCTGGTCAATCATGATTCCTCCTAAGAAAAGGGCTAAAGCCAATGACCCGGACCCACGACTGCAAATCTTTCGCTCCTTTGAGCAAGAGAAGTGGAGTTTTAACTCAGCCGCTTGGGCTTTTATTTTCGGATATCATCTTCTGGCTCAGGGGCCGACTAGAAAAATCTATCTTCCTAGATCGACTGCTGCAACTGGTATATTCCTCTTCTCACTTGTATTTTCTTTTTTGTATTTCAGGT
Source organism: Euphorbia pulcherrima (assembly GCA_947683365.1). Lineage (NCBI taxonomy): Eukaryota > Viridiplantae > Streptophyta > Magnoliopsida > Malpighiales > Euphorbiaceae > Euphorbia > Euphorbia pulcherrima. Next base: position 15,932,129 of record CANTUS010000003.1, on the reverse strand, counting down.
AATCATGTCTGGTCTTGAATCTGCTAATGCTCTTCTAATGGCCAAGAAGTCGCAGTAAAAGAACAACCGCACCCAGGCGGTGGCTATTCATGGGACGAAGAGGAAATCCACTAAGCTCAACTGGTCTAGCAAGAGGGTTGTTGTGATGCTCCTTGATGCATCCTCTATGCCGGATGTGCACATCTCCCATCTTAGGGTATGTTTAATTTTACTCAAGCTTTTCTCATTCTTCCTTGATATGATAATATTTATTCTGCGTAGGTTACTCCATCCAGCTAGAAGACGAATGGCGACTCTGTATCCCCCAACCTTCCTCCGAAGCTAGCTTTGGCTGAATATTTTGATCAATCCTTCCCTAATCTTCCCTGCATGGATGTAGTTATGCAAGGTGTTTTTAATGGTGCCTTCCCCCTCCGTGCTGATGCGGAGGCCTATAAGGAAGAACCGACTGCCATGCTCTCTTCCCTTTTTTATCAGGACATCACTCGGGTATTGACTTTAAGCAATTTTTGCTAACCTTCAATATTTGGGTTTTTATGCTAAGTCTTTTCATTTATTCTCAAGCCATGTCCCGAGGCTCATAGCTTATCCGGAGGGCCTGTGATAAGAGCGAGACAAAGTTGAAGTTGAAGGAAAAGGAGCTTACTGATACCAAATGGAAGCTCACCTTGGCCTAGAAAAGCATTCTCAAGCTTGAGGATGAGAGGGATGAGGCCAAGAAGTTCCAGGTGAAGATCATCCGTTTGAAGGAGGAGGCATAGACTAAGGAAGCCGCTCTGGAGAAGGCTTTGTCAGCTGCCCAAGAAGAAGCAATAAAGGCCAAGGAGGCGGCCAAAATGATCACTGATAAACTTAGTGACTGTGGTTATCTCTACGGTGATATGATCTTTCAGGCCTGCCAATGCCTTCACCCGGATCTTTCCTGTTCGATGTTGAAGATGTGGACTTCCCGTCTTATGATGACTTGGCTACTCACAACGCTGCCCAAGCGGAGGTGGAGAAGGAATGGGAAGAGATCTTAGGCCAGGAGGATTTGGGTGATGGCAAGGCGGGGGACGTAGAGGTGGCAACAGATGATGCCAATGAGATTACTGATATGGCTGCTGGAGAGAACCCAGATGCTGGTTTAAAGGACATCCCTCCACTAGCTGATTTTTTTATGTTTTATATTCCTTCAGGCCTTTGGGTCTTGATTATTGTAATATCTGTACAATTGCCCTTATGGCATTTATAGTATTTCTTTTTTTTTTTTCACTCGTATGATTGCCGAATGATTTTACTTGCATTTTTTCTTGAATGGGTTTTATTAGTCCCTATGCATACACTCAGTGAGTTAGAGGGGGGGGGGGGGTGAATGACTCGCTAGAATAAGATAAGTAACTTTTTTACGATTAAATAAACTGCACTAAGTAGGTCAGTGAGCAACACAGAAACTGAGTAATGCTTCAACAATAAAGTAAAGAACATAGAGATTTTATACTAGTTCAGCAACATATACTTACATCCAGTCCCAATAGAGTATCTTGACTTTAATCCACTAATCTCAACTTCTTTACCCTAGGCAGAGAAGCCTTTCATAGAGTGTCCCAATTACAACTGAGTGCCTTCCTCACTATAATCACTTACCCGTTGAGTAGAATACCCTCTTCTACCAGCAACTCAACAGAGTCTAAACAAGAGCTAGATTCAACTTATATAAATGTTGATCTAGTTATAATAATCTGATATTACAGTTCAAATGATCTATACTAATCTCTATTATTTCAAAGCAGATTCTCGCTGAGTAGTTGCTTTCTTGAATGAACTTCTTTAAATCATGGAAATTGTCAGAGTTTGCTTCTTAGAAATTCAAGTGTATTCACAAAGTTCTAATGCTTGCCTTCTTACTCCTTTTATAGTTAAAATCAAGAATGTAGCTGTTGAACTTGCTTTGGCATCTTCTGCAATTTGACAACTCAGCTAATCACCCGTTGCTTCTTCAAATCGATTCGTTAGGAGATAGAATCACACCGTTGTGAAATAGAAATCATTCCGCTAGAGATAGATTGAATCAGAGTTTTAATTTGAATCTTTTATTGTTTGATGCCAGTCTTCCGTTAGAGAGAATTTGCGCTGACTTGCTATGTTTCATCTTCCCATTCCTTCTGGCAATCTAACATTCTTGCAGAGTCACGCATTTACAGGAGATAAGCGCTGCAACAATCCAATTTGACTTTGTCTTCGTGCAGCTTTTCTCTAGACAACATTTGTCTTTATCTATATCGAGCTTTTATCTTTGTTGCATCATTAACTCCTTTTGTCTTTTGTATGACGTCTATCATTAATGTCTGTAAAAGTGCGGAAAAAAACAAGATTCCATTTTTCCTTCAATGGAATGGTTAGCGTTTATGGAAAATGAAGTAACTCAGTGAAATGAATAATTAAATAACACAGGTGAAACACAATCTAAATATCGAGCGCTGAGTGAATAGTGTTTAGTCAGCGACTAACTACACAACTCATACAAAAATAACTCAGAGTTAAAACTTAATAGACTTGAAATTCTACCCTCGAATTTAACAACTCATACATAACCATAAACTATTTATTTTAACATCATTATTGATTTAATTAACTCAAACTTAACTTAATTAGTATGATCAAAACTTAAGCACTACTGAGTCATCCACTGAGTCAGCCTAATCTTGTGCTTGGTTAAATAATCTCCCCCATTTTGATCAATGGCGATTAATTGAGCAAGAATTAAATCAATAAGATATTTAGATCAGAGTTACCTTAAAAGAATGCTTGATTTGTCATTGTTCAGCATCTCCATTTTGCTAAGAGTGAATGCTAACTCCCTATAATCCTTGATTTCTCTTAGGTCAGCATTCCTCAACACTTCTCATATTTTTTGAAAAGTTAGCGACAAATATATATAGAAAATACAAGAAGTTAAGAAGTTCTTAACTTGGAATAGAATAAGTAATCTTTTCATAGATGGATAACTAAGTACAGATTAACAAAAAGTTAACCTATACTAAGTTTATAATCAGCATTGAAAATTACAACAAATTCTATTCTAATTAAAGCTTATCAGGTAGCATATATCCTTGCAAATTAGTGGCCTTCCTCTGATATTCCTGCTCATCCCATCTAGACTTCTTCTACTTTAGTGGCATGGGATCCTTGCCTTTTCTCTTCTTAAGCTCAAAGTATTCTTTTTCAGTGCAAACCAGAGTCTGGGACAGCTCATAGTTGAATTTAGCAATCCTTGCTTCACTCTCTTTCTCTACTTACTCACGCTTCGCGTGATCCTTCTCCCCTATTTCCATTGAATCCAAATGGCTTGAGTTTGAATATCAAACGAGTTAAGTGCCTCCTTAAATGTGTTCTAATCACCAAAGATGTTAGCAGAAAATTTCTTGACCAGGGACTCATAAACGGCTTGAGAAATGAAGTCATATTCCCTTAAGTAAGAGAAGAGTGCCACAAGAGCACTTGACTATGACTGATTGACTCTGAATTAGGCATCCTTCCCCAAAAATCTGAGATAAGATTGAGATAGCTCTGGCCTGGCTGTTTTCATGCATCAACCTTTCAAGAACCGAGGTGCTTCAAATGTAAGAAGAAATCTGTTGGTGTATCTGATCAAGAGCTTGACCATCGTTGAATATAATGCCATGAACAACATTGATTTGATCATGAATGTGACCAAGCTTCAGATGAAGAGATGGTTCTTGTTCATCCTCTAACATCACAATGTCACTGTTGAGAGCATCACATATATTTAATCTTTTCAGTGCTTTGAACACTTTTCCTTCAGAGGCCTTTACTCTCTCCAATTGCTCGTTCTTCACATGCCTAAGCTAGTTGGGGTTGCCTTAATTTTTCTTAAAAGCAGTTATCAGCGTATTTATAGCATCAATCACTGTGTCCATCTTTGTTGTGTTAGCATCATTCTCCTTGCTGAGAATGCTATACCCATTCATCAATGCTCGTAATCCCTGCAAAACTGGATTAAATTTATCAATCAGAGAGTTCTTGTGGTCTCTCTCTTCATTTATAACTCTGTTGCTAGTTATACAGATCTTTTCCATCCTTTATTTGAGCTCAAAAACCTCCATCTTCAAGTAATCAGCCTTCCTACCTGCAATGGATAAAATGGGCAAAGTATGGGATACAATTGCCTTTACCAGTAAGAACTGAGTAGGAACTGACTTGAAATGGGCTTTCATCTCCTCAATAAATTTCCATAAACCCTTGCACTAGCTCACTAGCCCTTGCAAGTCTCCTCAACACTTCCTCAGACAGTAATGATTTAGCTATAGCAGCATCAATTTCCTCCTCTATCCTCAATGTTGGATACATTTACCTTCCTAATCTCCTTATCTCTCCAAGTAGTTCAGCTTGAGGGTTGAATTGGGGGTGCAGGTTGATTTGGTTGAGGTGGTGGTTGTTCATTATTGATCTCTTCAATAGTTGGACCTCTAAGAACTGGTCCCTCTATCATCAATGGTTCACGCATAAGAGATCCAACGGGTGAAAGAAGTGGAATAATGGTTGGATACGCTGTTTGGTCAGAGGTTGATGTGTTTGACTAGTCAGAGTTTAAAGTGGATGGTGATTGATTTTCAAGAGTGGTTAAGGGTTGCATGGAAATGGGTGTAGGTGAGAGGGGTGTTTCAGTGGAAAGGTTTGGGAATAAAAATAGTTCTTCTAGTTGCTCCTTAGCCTTCTCTCCTTCAACACCTTCAACAATTTGCTCACTGACCTGAGCTAGGGATGTTTGCTTAGCCAACTGAGCTCCTTTCTTAACTAAAACTACTTCACCTTCATCCTCATCCTCCAGGTTTCCTTCATCCTCATCAATCACAACCTTCATCTTCTTAAACAATCTTCTCTTCCTTAGCCTCCTCAGCAGATAAATCAATAATATGCTAGATTTCTTCTTCCTTCTCATTTACTTCAAACTCCACAGAGTTGATAGCATCATCCTCTTACTCCTCTTCACTTTCAATCTTTTCCAAAGCACCAATCATCTCATTAACAGCTTCAGGGATGGATTTCTCAGCTAGGCTTGCTATTGCTTGTTCATAAACTTTCTCCACATCAGCCTTAGCCTTGGCAATAGTTTCCTCAGCTCTTCTCCTGATTTCATCTTCAAGGTCCTCTTGCCTCTTCTTTAGTCTTTCAACTTCAGCTGCCTTCACACTCTATGCTTCTTCAAGATTCTGGATTACGCTAGTTAGCTTCTTAGCAATAAATTTCTTCCTAGGCTGACCAACTTCAAGCATAGGCACTGATGTAGCCACCTGCCCTTCAGCCTTCTCAGAGTTGATCCTTACATAAATTGCTTTCCTCTTTTATAGCCTCTTCAAAGGCATATCTTCTCTGAGTCCCTGTTTAGCTTTCCTGTCTTCTTCCTTCTCCTTTTTAGTTATCTCCCTGGGGTTCACATCCTTGGTTCCTATAGAGAATCTAGACCTTTTGGAAATAGGGATATCCATAGGATGAGAGCTAGCTAAGCTTGCTCCCTTTACTTCCTTCTTAGAGCCTCTCCTGACCTCCTTCTTACTTTCCTTCTTGGACTCAGCCTTTCCTTCTTCCTTAGCTATTTACTTTGTAATCCTCTCCAACTCCTTAGCCACAAAAGTAGCAAGAGTCTGGTCTTCATCCTTAGGCTCGATAGGCTTCAACTTCATGGTAGCCTTTGGGTCCTTTACTCTGACCTCTCCTTGCTTGAGCTTGATGTACTTGGTGGTCTTGGGCTTTTCCTCACACCGTAAATTATGAAAAGTGAGCATACTTGAGTACTCTAGACTCAATAACATTATGCATTTTTCAACGCCCATCCTTCCAAATCTAGCTCATATGCCTTGCAAATCTCCATCACCAAGTGACCATACACCATATGTTTTAAAACTTTAAGGAACCCGTGTAGAATGGCCAAAGGCTAGTTGATACTCATGCCCTTTATAATGGTATACACAAACACCCTTTCAAACTTGGAACAACTTCCAATTGATCCACTCTTTGGCAGTAGAACTTTTTTCACCAACTAATGAGTTTGCTTCCCCTTCTTGGTAAACATGAAGGCTGTTAATTTCTAGTCTTGTATTCAGCGGGCAACTCATAATCAACTGGGATATCAACGTGATCCTCATCTCTTACAGCTCGTATTCTCAGACCTCGCTGTCTCATTCCCAATAGATTTACAATCAGTTTGGGAGTTATGTAGATCTTTCTCCCCATCATCGTTGTTACAAGCATGTCATCAAAACCTTCTACCATATGAATTCCATAGAAAAACCACTTCACAATCTACTTGTAACACCTGCTAGAAAGCTCAAAGAACCCTCTAAAATAGTGCTGACGTATCTATTTTCCAAATCGCTCATCACTTAAAAAACTAAGCATGTCTACAATAATAGGGTCTTCAATAACTGTTCCTTCCTTCGAGCACCATTTCATCGGTGAATAAGCAGTTCCAGCCAAAATAAAAGATCTTCCCTCTCCTTCAAATTGACTACAACCTGGGCTAAATGATCTTGTGTTGTAACCCAATATGCATCATCCTCACTTTTGACAAAGAGAGGTTCTTGTGCACTTGAACGACCTGATGTACTCGCTATTAAAATAGCTTTAAAAGAGAATTAAGAATTTAAGAAGAAGATTTCAAAAGAAATTTGGTAAAGCGAGCCCTCTTTCTTCCTTGTCTCTCTTTAAATAGCAAAAACTCTTTGATTTATCCTGCAAAGCTTACGTGTATGACTCACAAGCAATGGTCATATTTGAACGGTAAGATTGATCAATGGTTACCGTGAAATAAATGATTACGTAAATCACTGAGTTATAGCAGTTGAACATGTATCATTTTTAAACTTTCTATCATTTCTATCAAGTTTAAATTTGAATAGAAACTGGTGACAATTTTAATGACGTGTCCAAAACTCATGCTCGAAGAAGAAATACTTAACCTAATTCGCAAGAGCTTAGAGTGAAAGATAGGTCAGCTCCAGAATAGGTTAGTGGGGAAAATATTTCTTCAAATTAGATTTGACATTCCTATTAATTCTCTCAAGATGTTGAATTGGTCCTTTCCAAGGGGCTTGGTGAATATGTCAGCTCGCTGTTCTTCAGTATGAATGTATGTGAGCTTGACTTCTCCTTTTAGGACATGATCCCTTATAAAGTGGTGTCTCATGTAGACATGCTTCATCCTACTATGTTGATTTGGATTCTTGGATATGTCAATTGCACTCTTGTTGTCACACATGACTTCAAGGCACTTAGACTTTATACCATAATCCTCCAATTGCTGCTTAATCCATAGCAATTATGCTACACAACTTCCTACAACCATAAACTGAGCCTCAGCTGTACTCAACACCATAGAAGTTTGCTTCTTGCTATACCTTATTACTAGACAATCACCAAGGAAATGACATCCTCCAGTGGTGCTTTTCCTTTCAAGTTTGTCTCTTTCATAGTTAGCATATGTGTATCTTCTTAGAGTGAAATATACATTACTTGGATACCATAAACCTGCATCAATAGAGCCTAGAAAATACCTAAGAATTCTCTTAACAGCAGCTAAGTAAGATTCTTTGGAGTCAGCTTGATATCTTGCACAAAAGCATATAATATATTGAATGTTAGGCCTACTAGCAGTTAAGTAAAGTAGAGAACGAATAGTACCTCTATAGAGCTTACTCTCTACATGTTTACCTTCCTCATCTTTACTCAGAATTGTATTAGTGGCCATGGGTGTTGACATTGACTTAGCTCTATCCATGTCAAACTTCTTAAGTACTTCCTTGGCATACTTACCTTGGCTGATGAAGATTCCATCATCACCTTGCTTGATTTGCAAACCAAGAAAGAAATTAAGCTCTCCTATTAGTGACATTTCAAACTCTTTCTTCATCTACTGGCTAAACTCTTTGCATAGCTTTTCTTCAGTTGCTCCAAAAATGATGTCATCAATATAGATTTGGACTAGCAACACATCTTAATGCTTTCTCTTGATAAAAGGGTTGTATCTACTTTTCCTCTGACATAACCTTTGATGAGTAAAAAGTTAGTTAGTCTCTCATACCATGCTCTTAGAGCTTGTTTCAATCCATAAAGAGCCTTCTTTAACTTAAAGACATGATTTGGATACTTTGGATCTCCAAAGCCTGGGGGCTATCTGACATAGACTTCTTCTTGAATATAACCATTGAGAAATGCACTCTTGACATCCATTTGAAACAACTTGACATTCATATGAGATGCAAAAGCACAGAGAATTCTTTTAGCTTTTAGTCTTACTACTAGTGCAAAGGTTTCTCCATAGTCAATGCCTTCTTATTGATTGTAGCCTTGAGCAGCTAGTCTGACCTTGTTTCTAACGACATTACAAACTTCATCTTACTTGTTCTTGAAAACCCATTTGGTTCTAATGATTGACTTGCCTATGGGTCTTTCCACCATATCCTAAACTTTATTTCTTCTAAATTGGTCTAGCTCTTCTTGCATTGCAATCTTCCAGTTGTCATCAAACTCAGCATCTGTAAACTTCTTGGGTTCAATTGATGAGACAAATGCTAAATGACTCATCATTCTATTTATCTAACCTCTGGTCAGCACTGGATTTTGCACACTATCAAGGATCTTCTTAACTGGGTGATCTTTCCATGCTTCGACTTCTTTTGGTAGATCAAGATTAGCTTGCTGAGCTACTGTCATTGGTTGAGCATCATTATCATCAACAAAGTTGATGGATTGGTCCAAGTAAACTTTATAATCTTCTTTTTCTGGAATAGGATCAGGAATAACAATGGGCTGATTGATCTGCTAACTTGGTCTCGTTCCTTTTCATAATCACTAGCTTCTCTACCATCAACGACTGAGCAGCCCACTGAGTCAAAAAATCACTTTCCTGCCTTTGTCACACAACTGAACAATGCTTAGCAAGTGGAACTTCAGGCCTTTCACAAGAGACACATTTTCAATGAAAGGCTTAACTCCTACAGTGCCATTGCCAATAATCTTTCCCTTTTGGTTGTCTTCAAAACTAATACTTCCATTCCTCTTTCGCTCCAATATGATGAACTACTTTTCACCACCTGTTATATGCCTCAAGCATCCACTATCCAAATATGACATTCTTCTCTCATCAGTGGATCTCAGGCTCACCTACAAAACAATTAAGTTTTCTTCGGTACCCATGCCTTTTTCTGGCTTGGCCATCCCTTGTTAGTGGTGGTCATCCTTGACTAGTCATACTCATCATAGTAGCCATTTTTGTGTCTACACATGACTGTGGTATGTCTTGACTTTCCACTGAACTTACATGCGGCCTTAGGATTTGGCTTATTCACTTTACTCTTTTGAGAAACCTTCTCAAAGTGGTAAGTGTGGTTACTCTGAGTATTCCTGTTTGGTTGAGAAGGGTCTCACACTTTTTTCAAAGCTGTTAATTCTGCAGCTAACTCATCCATTTGTTTAATGAGCTTGCTGTTATATCCATCATGGTACTTAGCTTTTTCCATAAGGTATAAGATGTCAAGTGAAATAGAAGAGTGTGAGCACGGGGTTTTTGGTGTCCCCGCGGAACGATGATGGAAATTGTGACATCCCAGTACATAAATTATAATTACATTTGTTAACATCCATTACATCTCATGAAATTAGATTATTTAATATTTTACGTGTTATAATTATAAGAAATCGATTAGTTAATAATAGTTATTTGGTGATAGAAAATCCGATATTTTAATGTTTAGATACTAAATTATAGAACTATAGAATTTTAAGAAATAAGTATAGTAATGTTATAGATATAAAGTGATTTAATAGATAAAATATCGGTATTGTTTATTAGTATTATTGTTTTGGTGTTGAGGACAAATATAATGGTGTAGTTATAGTATATAAATGTATATAATTATAAATATATTAGCTACACATGATATATTTTTATAAATAGTTGTTGTTCTTATTGTTATTATTATTATCATTAATTAATGTAATAATGGTATGTTAAAAGGGGTATAATTGAAATATAACAAGAAGTGTAGATATATATGAGAAAAGAGGTAGGATTAGGATCAGAATTCTTATTCTTACAAATTCCCACTCACACAGAAGAGAGAGAGAGAGAGAGAGAGAGAGAGAGAGAGAGAGAGAGAGAGAGAAAGAGAGAGAGAGAGAGAGAGAGAGAGAGAGCCAAGAAGTGAAGAGAAGAGAAGAGAAATAGAGAGAAGGAAGAAATCAAGTATGTCTATAGTTTAGTAATATGATTTTCGAGATGTTAGAGATAGAATTTGAGGTTATGATAAAAAGATGAATTGATTCTCTACATCTCTAGGTTACTTTTGTAAAATTTAGGGATTTTTAGGCGCGTAGATCAATAGCTATGATTTTTATAAATGAAGTGTCAAGAATTGGATGATCAAAGAGATGAGGTGAGTTTCGAAATTAATCTAGGATTGTTATACTGCATAGAAAATTCTGCGTTTTTGATATGTTATTCTCTTATGTGTATAGTTTAAGTAGAAAAAAGAATCAGGTTGATTCATGTTGTTTATAGAAAGTTATGGTCGTTTTACTAAGATGCTGTCCAGATAGAATGGGTTGAAACATGGCGTTGAAGGAAAATTCACTATAAATCGTATAAGGCTTTGAAAATTTTGAGGTTTTAGTATGTTATGGAATTGTGTATTAGGAATTGAACAAAAGAAGAATCAGAGCAATTGAGTTAGTGAGTTGAAAGTTATGAATTTTGAAGTGAAATGAGGTCACAAGGATACTAGTTCTAAGTGCAGGAAAAGTAGGACAAAATTGGAGTTCAAAATATCAAATTTGTAATAAATGGAAAAGTGATCAGAAGATTATGAAATTTGATATTTTGAACTCCAATTCTGTCCTGCTTTTCCTGCACTTAGAACTAGTATCCTTGTGACCTCACTTCACTTCAAAATTCATAACTTTCAACTCACTAACTCAATTGCTCTGATTCTTCTTTTGTTCAATTCCTAATACACAATTCCATAACATACTAAAACTTCAAAATTTTCAAAGCCTTATACGATTTATAGTAAATTTTCCTCCAACACCCTGTTTCAACCTGTTCTACCTGGACAGCATCTTAGTAAAACGACTATAACTTTTTCTATATAACCTCAAATTACCCAATTCATTTTGCTATGTCTAGAGGACATACTCTTGAACAATTTTAGAGCATTCTATAAAGTAAAATATTACCAGATAAATTTTAAACTTTAGCCTAACTCATTTGAGTTATGTAGAGGAACCAGTGGAGTTATGAGAGTAATTTGAGAGTTATGAAATTGTAAGTGAAATAAGGTCAGAAGTACACATGCTAGAAACATGATTTTGGTTAATGTTGATTTTCTTATTAGAAATGGAATAAATTATATGTACATTTAATATATTTTTATATCCATAGGAGCCCAAGAGTGTGAAGGGATTTAAGAGGACAATTCACTATAAATCGTATAAGGCTTTGAAAATTTTGACATTTTAGTATGTTATGGAATTGTGTATTAGGAATTGAACAAAATAAGAATCAGAACAATTGAGTTAGTGAGTTGATAGTAATGAATTTTGAAGTGGAGTGAGGTCACAAGGATACTGGTTCTAAGTGTAGGAAAAGCAGGACAGAATTGGAGTTCAAAATATCAAATTAGTAATAAATGGAAAAGTGATCAGAAAATTATGAAATTTGATATTTTGAACTCCAATTCTGTCTTGCTTTTCCTGCACTTAGAACCAGTATCCTTGTGACCTCACTTCACTTCAAAATTCATAACTTTCAACTTACTAACTCAATTGCTCTAATTCTTCTTTTGTTCAATTCATAATACCCAATTCTATAACATACTAAAACCTCAAAAATTTTCAAAGCCTTATACGATTTATAGCGAATTTTCCTTCAACGCCCTATTTCAACCCGTTCTACCTGGACAACATCTTAGTAAAATGACTATAACTTTTTCTATATAACCTCAAATGACCTAATTCATTTTACTATGTATAGAGGACATACTCTTGAACAATATATCAAAATTTTAGCTCATTCTATGAAGTAAAATATTCCCAGATAAATTTTAAAATTTAGCCTAACTCATTTGAGTTATGTAGAGGAACTAGTGGAGTTATGAGAGTAATTTGAGAGTTATGAAATTGTAACTGAAATAAGGTTAGAAGTACACATGCTAGAAACATGATTTCGGTTAATGATGATTTTCTTATTAGAAATGGAATAAATTATATGTACATTTGATATGTTTTTATATCCATAGGAGCCCAAGACAGTGAAGGGATTCAAGAGGACAATTCACTATAAATCATATAAGGCTTTGAAACTTTTGAGGTTTTAGTATGTTATGGAATTGTGTATTAGGAATTGAACAAAAGAAGAATCAGAGCAATTGAGTTAGTGAGTTGAAAGTTATGAATTTTGAAGTGGAGTGAGGTCACAAGGATACTGGTTCTAAGTGCGGGAAATCGAGGACAGAATTGGATTTCAAAATATCAAATTCGTAATAAATGGAAAAGTGATCAGAAAATTATGAAATTTGATATTTTGAAATCCAATTCTGTCCTGAGAACCAGTATCCTTGTGACCTCACTTCACTTTAAAATTCATAACTTTCAACTCACTAACTCAATTGCTCTGATTCTTCTTTTGTTTAATTCATAATACCCAATTCCATAACATACTAAAACCTCAAAATTTTCAAAGCCTTATATGATTTATTGTGAATTTTCCTTCAACGCCCTGTTTCAACCCTTTCTACTTGGACAGCATCTTAGTAAAATGACAATAACTTTTTCTATATAACCTCAAATGACCTAATTCATTTTGCTATGTATAGAGGACATTCTCTTAAATAATATATCAAAATTTTAGAGCATTCTATGAAGTAAAATATTCTCATATAAATTTTAAACTTTAGCCTAACTCGTTTGAGTCATGTAGAGGAACCAGTGGAGTTATGAGAGTAATTTCAGAGTTATGAAATTGTAAGTGAAATAAGGTCAGAAGTACACATGCTAGAAACATGATTTTTGTTAATGATGATTTTCTCATTAGAAATGGAATAAATTATATGTACATTTGATATGTTTTTATATCCATAGGAGCCCAAGAGTGTGAAGGGATTTAAGAGGACAATTCACTATAAATCGTATAAGGCTTTGAAAATTTTGAGGTTTTAGTATGTTATGAAATTATGTATTAGGAATTGAACAAAAGAAGAATCAGAGCAATTGAGTTAGTGAGTTAAAAGTTATGAATTTTGAAGTGGAGTGAGGTCACAAGGATACTGGTTTCAAGTGCAGGAAAGGCAGGACAGAATTGGAGTTCAAAATATCAAATTCGTAATAAATGGAAAAGTGATCAAAAAATTATGAAATTTTATATGTTATAAAGCTATGTGTTAAGAGTAAAATGAAACTAGAATCAGGTCATTTGGTTGAGTACTTTGAGAGATATGATTAGGTATAGTCAATAAGGTCACATAGATAGTAATTATATTATAGTTTATATTAATCTTTATATATTTGCAAAAGGATATAAAGTGTATATATGTATATTTGATATATAAATATGTATATATGCTTAGTATACGGTATAGGTTATTTCAGAAATTGCTCTAACCTTTTATAGACTTGTCATTCTATTTTCCTGGTTCGAGTCACATTCGGAAAGTACCTTTTTAACAATTTTAGACCTTTGATTGTACCTAAAAGTCATAAAAAAATAACTAAAATAACGTTTAAAATGAGCCATAGTCCTTTTCTTGTTCGTATTTATTTGTTTCTGAGTTGTCCATAAAACATGATCATTTTCATCGAGTCCCATTATTTTTATTAGATTCTAGACTCTTTGAGGTTTTTGAAGAGTCAAGAATTGCTTAAATTAGATAACCATGGTGAAAGTTATGTATTTTCAAAGTTTGCTTTTAAAAAAAAAGGGTTTTGCCACACCCTCGCGCACCATGGCGCGTTGGCCGTGCCAGGGGTGCGGTCAACGCACACCCTTGGTCGCGTACCATTGCGCATTAGCCGCATCAAGGGTGCGGCCAGAGAGCACCCTTAGCCATGCACCATGGCACGTTGGCTGCTCCAGGGGCGCGGCCTGGTGCCCTTAGCCGCTCTAGGGGCACGGCCTAGCCTCGGTGTTTGAACAGATGCATTCCTGGCCTTTTCTCTCTGCAAAACTTTAAATTTTTACCTTTTTCCACAAAATTCATGTTTTTAAGGGACTAAATGGATTATTTTCACTGATTCAAGTCTATATAAACCCCCAAAATCATCAGATTAAGGACTTTTGCCAATTTGAACATGTAAATCACCATTTTTAGAATTCTTAGTTTCCAGATAGAGAAAGCTTAATAATGTGGTGGAATCTGAATTAATACACATTATTTTGGGTTTCTAAATATTATTAGGCTCGATCTTTTAGTTTTAAACAACTAAAAATTGATTTAAACTCAAGATAAAATCAATTTTAACTAGGATTTAGAGACTTTTCTAAAAATCGCTAAATCCCTTGCTGTTTCTGTCACTAGATCCGTCACTGTTTATCGGTGTTTGTCACATAATCATCAAAATAGCTCGCTAAATGTTGATTCGGGTCTTGAGGATAGATTCATGACCTAAAGGTAATTTCTGAGTTCTAATCTATTTATTTAAGTTATTCCTTGCTTGTTGCTGCGTTTTTGCTTGGGTTTTGAGGCATTTAGCTTCCGTTTTTGGCGTTTTCATGATTTTCTAGCGAGATTCTGACTTGCCACCCCAATGGGGTGGCCGGCTATATCGTTGGAGTGGCCTGTTCGTCGACCAAGTGGCTAGTCCCCCTTTTGTCGAAGTTTTCGAGTTTCTCCCTAAGTCAAAAAAATCGACATTATTCTAGAGTTTTAAGCCCAAATCCACTAATTTAGTGTGGGAGACGACTTAAAATGTCAATAATTTCAAGTTTTCAGGCGTAAAAATGCCAAAATCTCCCGTTTGAAAATTTTTTCGGTCGACTGTGAGCGGACGGCTGTTTGCGCGGCTGCGGCGCGGGGCCGGGCCATGTCGGGCGGGCCCGCTTTTTGTGCGTCGGGGAGACAAGTGTGATGTGGTTGAAAAGAAAACGATTTTGTGTATTGTAATGCTTAAAAGATACAAGATCGAAACCCCGTACTTAGAATAGAGTCGCCACCCGGTTCAGCTCAACCGGGAAATTTTCGGTACGATTTTCCCACCGGGTGGTTGGACCATACCTTAAGTAGAGATTTCGAGTTCGGATGATGTTACGTACTTTTCATTAGGCCAAGTTAGGATACTTCATTCTTTCTTAATCGGTTTAATCCACCCTATTTATTCGTATTTTCAGTTATTTTGTGGTTTTCGCGTTTATCAAGCAATCGAAACGATAAATAAAATATTTACAAACGTAAGAGAAAAGTTAAGTGCGGAAAGTAGGATGGTATAGTTTATTTATAATATCATAAAGCCCGATTGGATGGCTAAAATGAGGTTCGAATGGCGTTTGAGGGGAAATTCCATGTTTGTCCAAATTTTAGATTCGGTCGTTGCTTTAATCAGATTACAAGTGAATATACCACTCATCGAGGGGCTGGTCTGTTTTCAGGAGGTTTTGAACCTCCATCGTTGCACTATAGGTCCTACCTTCAGAAAATAAATTAATTGGGAAACAAACGAAGGCAATACTGCTGTTCAGAAAGCCATGCCGCCGTCGGGCATCTGATGCCGCCGATGACATAGGTGATGTCGCTGGTGGCATGAATGATGCCGCCGGCGACATCGACTATGTCATGGGCGACATCAGCATGCAGACAGGCACAGGGCTTTCTGAGTACCGTAAAAAAAAGGGTTTCCATGAGAAAACGAGATCTTCGGGGAATGCGACGCTAACGGCCGTATCCACGATGTCTCTCGCGACATGGGCGATACAGTCGGCAACATCACATGTCTCCGGCGACTTCAATTTCTCGCAGCAGCAGCGGTTTGCAGTTAAAATAACCGAAAACTTAAAGCAAATACAAATCGATAAAAAAATAGTGCAAAACAATAATAATAAAGCCGAAGAGCTATGAGACTCAGTATTTTCACCTCGGGGTAGTGAATCCAACTCTTCGTGAACTGAACAATAACGCCTCCGGGGAGCTTGGAACGATAATTTGATTGTTAATTTAAAGGTTTTAGGTCTCTAAATTCTATTCAGTTGATTTAACCCAAAGACCCACTGATTTAAGCTCACAATCAGAGAGTTTGAAGAAGAAAAACCGGGAAAAGTGGATTAGAATCCTTTTTCCTGCCTTTTCTAGTTCTTATCTCACTAAAATCTACTCTCGATTTCAGTTCTTAATTGCCCAATTTAGCTCCTTCCCTCTATATTTTCAGTCCCCCCCTCTAATTGCAGTTTTTGGGTGCCTTTTATAGGCAAATTGGGGTATTTTTCGAGACCTTTTTGACTTATTCCGCCGAAAGTGGCCGACAGGCTGTCTGTGGAGGACCCATTTTCGTGCCATATCGCCGGCGACATGATGATGTCATCGGCGGTATGGTTCATGCCGCCGGCGGTATGGTGATGCCGCCGGCGGCATGAATGATGTCGGTGGCGACATCATTCTCGAGCATACCGACAACCAACGGGTCAAAAAGCCTAAAAAGTCGGGAAAAGTGGCTTAATAGTGGAAAAAATGCATCTTTATGACTTTTAACAATATTTTAAAGGGTATTTATTATTTGGGTGTAAATCATCGGTTCAAGCTCCTACCGAACGCGTTATCGGCTACGTCGAACTGGATTCTACCAATTATAAAATTCACAAGGAATATTATTTTGGTAATAAAAATTCTGAAGAGAACTTTTATTTTGAGGTATTGAAATCGGGTACACGTCATCATCGTCTCGCGAGAGGGACTGCAAAATCCCGTGCTCACAGGCTGCCCCTCGGGAGATCACTGCTGACACAGGTCAGTATGATCACATGAAAGAGCAAGGGATAGGAACGATACCTGAAGGATGACTGGTTTGTCCCTTGGTCGGACTTATGCTTTATCGACTGTTCGTCCCTTGGTCGGACTTACGCTCTGTTGATTGTTTGTCCCTTGGTCGGACTTATGCTCTGTCGATGGTTTGTCCCTTGGTCAGACTTATGCTCTGTCGACTATTCGTCCCTTGGTCGGACCTACGCTTTGTTGATCGTTTGTCCCTTGGACGGACTTATGCTCTGTCGACTATTCGTCCCTTGGTCGGACCTACGCTTTGTTGATCATTTGTCCCTTGGTCGGACTTAAGCTTTATCGTTCGTTTGTCCCTTGGTCGGACATACGCTTTGTCGTTTGTTTGTCCCTTGGTCGGACTTACGCTCTGTCGACTGTTCGTCCCTTGGCCGGACTTACGCTCTGTCGACTGTTCGTCCCTTGGCCGGACTTACGCTTTGTCGACTGTTCATCCCTTGGTCGGACTTACGCTTTATCGACTGTTCGTCCCTTGGTCGGACTTACGCTTTGTCGACTGTTCGTCCCTTGGTCGGACTTACGCTTTGTCGTTTGTTCGTCCCTTGGTCGGACTTGTGCTTCGTAGAGAATTTGTCCCTTGGTCGGACTTGTGCCTCGTAGAGAATTTGTCCCTTGGTCGGACTTGTGCCTCGTAGAGAATTTGTCCCTTGGTCGGACTTGTGCCTCGTAGAGAATTTGTCCCTTGGTCGGACTTGTGCTTCGTAGAGAATTTGTCCCTTGGTCGGACTTATGCTTCGTAGAGAATTTGTCCCTTGGTCGGACTTGTGCCTCGTAGAGAATTTGTCCCTTGGTCGGACTTGTGCCTCGTAGAGAATTTGTCCCTTGGTCGGACTTGTGCCTCGTAGAGAATTTGTCCCTTGGTCGGACTTGTGCCTCGTAGAGAATTTGTCCCTTGGTCGGACTTGTGCCTCGTAGAGAATTTGTCCCTTGGTCGGACTTGTGCCTCGTAGAGAATTTGTCCCTTGGTCGGACTTGTGCCTCGTAGAGAATTTGTCCCTTGGTCGGACTTGTGCCTCGTAGAGAATTTGTCCCTTGGTCGGACTTGTGCTTCGTAGAGAATTTATCCCTTGGTCGGACTTGTGCCTCGTAGAGAATTTGTCCCTTGGTCGGACTTGTGCCTCGTAGAGAATTTGTCCCTTGGTCGGACTTGTGCCTCGTAGAGAATTTGTCCCTTAGTCGGACTTGTGCCTCGTAGAGAATTTGTCCCTTGGTCGGACTTGTGCCTCGTAGAGAATTTGTCCCTTGGTCGGACTTGTGCCTCGTAGAGAATTTGTCCCTTGGTCGGACTTGTGCCTCGTAGAGAATTTGTCCCTTGGTCGGACTTGTGCCTCGTAGAGAATTTGTGCCTTGGTCGGACTTGTGCCTCGTAGAGAATTTGTCCCTTGGTCGGACTTGTGCCTCGTAGAGAATTTGTCCCTTGGTCGGACTTGTGCCTCGTAGAGAATTTGTCCCTTGGTCGGACTTGTGCCTCGTAGAGAATTTGTCCCTTGGTCGGACTTGTGTCTCGTAGAGAATTTGTCCCTTGGTCGGACTTGTACCTCGTAGAGAATTTGTCCCTTGGTCGGACTCTCATTTGGTACAGTGATTGTCCTTCGGTTGGACTCACGCTTTGTTGACTGTTTATTCTTTGGTTGGACTTATACTTTGTCTACTGTTCGTCCCTTGGTTGGGCTTGTTCTGTTGAGATCACCCTTCGATTGGGCTTTTGTTTCTGAAGTGATTGCCCTTTGGTTGGGCTTGTTCTGTTGAGATTGCCCTTCGGTTGGGCTTGTTCTGTTGAGATTGCCCTTCGGTTGGGCTTTCGTTCTGAAGTGATCGCCCTTCGGTTGGGCTTGTTCTGTTGAGATTGCCCTTCGATTGGGCTCGTGTTTGGTATAGCGATTGTCCTTTGGTCAGACTTTCACTTTGAAGAGATTGCCCTTCTGTTGGGCTTGTTCTGAAGAGATTGCCCTTCAGTCGGGCTTTTGCTCTGAAGAGATCGCCCTTCGGTTGGGCTTGTTCTGTTGAGATCACCCTTCGGTTGGGCTTTCATTTCTGAAGTGATCGCCCTTTGGTCGGGCTCATTTTGATGAGATCGCCCTTCGGTTGGGCTTGTTTGAAGAGATTGCCCTTCGGTTGGGCTCGTTTGTTGAGATTGCCCTTCGGTCGGGCTTGTTCTGTTGTGATCGCCCTTCGGTTGGGCTTGTTCTGTTGAGATTGCCCTTCGATTGGGCTCGTGTTTGGTATAGCGATTGTCCTTTGGTCGGACTTTCACTTTGAAGAGATTGCCCTTCTGTTGGGCTTGTTCTGAAGAGATTGCCCTTCGGTCGGGCTTTTGCTCTGAAGAGATCGCCCTTCGGTTGGGCTTGTTCTGTTGAGATCACCCTTCGGTTGGGCTTTCATTCTGAAGTGATCGCCCTTCGGTTGGGCTTGTCCTTTGGTCGGACTTTCACTCTGCAGAGGTTGCCCTTCGGTTGGGCTCATTTTGATGAGATCGCCCTTTGGTTGGGCTTTTGTATTTTGGTTCGATGCTTGTCCTTCGGTTGGACTTACAGTTCATTGATTGTTTGCCCCTTGGTCGGGCTTACGCTTTGTCAACTGTTCGTCCCATGGTCGGACTCACAGTTCATGGGGAGCTTGCCCTTCGGTCGGGCTTGTCACTTCGTATAGTGATTATCCTTTGGTCGGACGTTTCGCTTTAAAGAGAGCGCCCTTCGGTTGGGCTCGTTTTGAAGAGATCGCCCTTCGGTTGGGCTTGTTTTGAAAATCTAGTTTGGAGGGGCAACATTGCCGGCGGCATGAGTTGATGTTTCTGGCGGTTTGAGTGATGTCGCCGGCGGCATGGGCTGATGTCGCCGGTGGTATGGATGCCACGTGGCAGCTTTGACTGGTCAGATAATTTCAAAATTTGAACTAAATGAGGCGATATCGCCACCGGTTTAAGTGATATCGCCGGCGGCATGAGCTGATGTCGCCGGTGGTATGGATGCCACGTGGCAGCTTTGACTGGTCAGATAATTTCAAAATTTGAACTAAATGAGGCGATGTCGCCGGCGGCCTAAGTGAAGTCGCCGGCGGTATGGGATGATGCCGCCGGCGGCATAGAGGGACAGTTTCAGATTAATTAAAACTCCTCGAATCCCGCACGGCAGTTTAAAAAGAGATTGGAACTCTTTTCTTCCCCATTCTCTCTCAAAACCGTATCCCTTTCTCTTCTCTCCCAAAGCTCTTTGATTTCTATCTTTGCTTTTTCAAATCATGAAGAGGATTAGTAATGCTTTCAGGGGCAAATCCAAGGCTAGGGAGAGCCTGCCCGATTCTTCCGTCGAGGGTTTGAAAATCCTTTCTGTTCCCACTGCATATGGCCTCAAGGAGACGGCCAAAATGTATGGCTACGACATTAATTCTCCTATCACCAATTTGACTCCGGAGAAGGAGAAACATCTCTGTTATATCCAGGTAATCCCACAAAAAACCTGAATTACTTCTTTTTGAATTCGATTTGATTTTGCTTTAGATTTGAAAACATGCTATGATAGGGGTTTAAAATGTGGAATATCTCAGTCATATTGCATGCTTTAGGATCGGTTTTTGCCTTGTTGTTCGATTGATTGTGATTTTTGGCATGATGGGTGCGATTTAGGGAGAAAACAGGTTCTGCCCGCGTAGAGTGATGCCGCTGGCGGCATGAATGATGCCGCTGGCGACATCAATGTTGTTGCTGGAGACATCAGCCTTTGCCAAAGGCTTTATGGGAATCTGATGTCACTTCTGTTGAAACTGATGTCGCCGGCGACATGAGCCATGCCGCTGGCGGTATGGACTGATGTCGCCGGCGACATGAGCCATGCCATGCAGCTGGCGGTATGGGCTGATGCCGCCGGCGATATCGCTCTTAATAGAGGCGACATCAGCAGCCTTTTTGACAGAAATGCACAGAATTGATCCGTTTTGCTTTCGATTTTACAGCCATACGAATTGACTTACACAGGAGGGATTGGCACTATCGGTGAGTGGTGGCATCATATTTCAGAGAATGATCCCGAGCTTGCGCTCGCGATTAACGAGACGGGGTTTGGAGATTTGGCGCGGATCATGCCTATGTTAATGCCTAAGCTACCTCATTCTTCAGTAACGGCCTTGACTGAAAGGTGGTTCGAGACTACCCACACCTTCCATCTCCCCTTTGGGGAAGTTACAATTACTCCTTCTGATGTGGTAGCCATGACCGGCCTTCCTTGGACGGATGAAGTTATACATTTTAACGTCTACATGGACAAGTACCATGTCGAGCGGCCCGTGGTGAGGCGGGTAAAGGAGTTGTTCGGGCTGAAGCCCGTTTCTGGGCGGCTGTCCTATGGTGAGTTGTACCGTTATTGGGTCCGGGTGAATGTGGTACCCGCGGAGGAGAGGGAGGCATGCGTCCGCTCCTTTGTGATCTCACTACTCACCGTGCTGTTCTTCCCAATCTCGGGGAGTAAGATCAACTACATGCTTATAACGGCAGTGGAAGATGTGCCGGGAATCAAGAGGAAGAATTGGCCGAGGGCTATCTTGGCCCAGTTGTACCACGGGCTGGATGTGGGAGCCCGAAAGAAGGAGAAAGCCTTACGCCTTTGCCATCTGCTACTCCAGGTATCACTTTTTGTAGATATTCTCCTTGATAGCATGTGTTCTCGTTTATTGCATGACTTTTTTTTTTTTGGATTGATCGATCGGTCGTCATTTGTGCAGGCTTGGGCATTTGAGCATCAGATCCTCCCACCGATGGAGTTTAAGAAGGTTGTGCCGCCGGGCTCTCATTTCCTTGCTCGCTGGTGCGGGGGTATTGGTGGGAAGGCAAAGTACCCTACGCTGTATAGGGAGGTCCTAAGGAGCGTGCGGCTGAGTTCGGTAAAATATTTTTTTTTTTTTTTTAATTTATTTATTTATTTGGTCTATGGACTTATGTTGGTTGTTTTGATGTAGCTCGTCTTGGACCCGTTCGATGGGGTGGAGAACTTGGCTGAGGTCGCACGGGTTCGGAGGGAGGTGGATGACCGCCGGTTTGTGATTGAGTGCCCCCTGTCCCAGCAGTGGTATCTGGGCGAGCGCGTTCGGGGTTGGAGGTCCCTTCCGGTTGCTGCTAGACCGGTGCCTGCCGATCCTCCGCGGGGCTTGTGGTGGCCTCATTTGGTGATTTCTGTCGAGGCCGACAAAGCCGATTATATTGAAGGGAACGGCCGAGTGATCCCTAGCATTCCTGGCCTCTATGAGCGGCTTTTTCAGCGTCTACTCCCCGTGTGTCCTCGTATCCATGGCGACGATACAATTGAGTATCATAATGAGCAATGATTGGAGGACGAAAAGAGGCGCCTCGGAGGCGATGTGGAGGATGATGATGAGGATGACGATGAAGATGAAGCGCTGGAAGGGGACGTTGCGGTTGACCCTGAGGGGGAGGATGAGGTAGGTGCGGGTGTAGCTGGCGGGAGCGTGCCGATGTCCCAAGGGGAGCCACGTTCTTTCGGGGTATGATTGTGTTTGTGTGTATGATTTTGAAGTCGTTTAGGGATGTTGTTGACGTGTGACTTTCATGTTTTGCAGGAACCTGCGAGAAAGAGGGGTCGGGATAACCAGAGTGGGACCCGACATTATGGCGCGCCGGAGGGCATGACCTTCGTGGAGGGGAGATTGGTCAATCCGTTGGAAACCACTTTCCTGTTGATGAACTCCCGAGGCGAATTCTCTCATAGGAATGTTGGCTCGAGCCGGCAAGCCCCGATTTTCATGCCTGAAGATACAACCTACGTAAGACCTAATAATTATTTTCTTATTAAGTCTTAGAAGTGGGTGTCTAAGGGTATGCTTTTTGGATTTTCTAGGTGGCGCGGAGTCATGTGGAGCAGCTTGCGGAGAACAATTTTGTTCTCCGGGATACCCTCATTGGGCAATCGCTTCTTGTTCAGGTATTTTATGCACATGTTAATATGGGATATATGTATGGATGTTATGCATGATATGCAAGGCTGATATTTTCTCCGATTTGCAGGATTTTTTAGCCCTTTCTTTGTCTGATGCTGATGCAGCCCGGCGTCGGTATGAGGAGGAGACTGCAGCTTTACAGCGCCGCGTGAGCGATCTCGAGGGACAGCTGGCGGCCACCGCTCAAGAACAGAGAAGCAAACAAAACCTGGACCGTGCGCATCCTGGGGGTACCAGTCGTAGGGGGGTTAAGAAGTCTGCCGGCCGACGTGCGTTTACCGCGGCTGAGGAGTCTAGTAGTGTTCCCATGACGGAGGGGAGAGAAGAAGACGACGTTGACGATTGGCTCGCAAGTCCCGATGACGTTTCATCCCGTCCAGCCGGTAGTGGTGGACATGCTTAGT
This sequence comes from Euphorbia pulcherrima, assembly GCA_947683365.1. NCBI lineage: Eukaryota > Viridiplantae > Streptophyta > Magnoliopsida > Malpighiales > Euphorbiaceae > Euphorbia > Euphorbia pulcherrima. The sequence continues at coordinate 15,908,752 of CANTUS010000003.1, read as the reverse complement.
TTTACTTTTCGTTTTCGTTTTTCCTTTGAGTTCTTGTTTGTACCTCCGATACATTGGGGTTTTGATAAATTTGATTTTGTCATGATGATTTGGTATAATTTGAGCAATTTGCGCCTTCGGGCTTTCATAAAAAATGAATTGCTGTTTTGACAAGTCATTGGGAATGTAGCATAGGATTGTTTACAGTTTTTGTATAGGTCTGAAATTGCAGAAATGCTTCTGATGCCGCCCAGAAAGTTGACCCTATGCCGCCGGCAGCATAACCCAAGTCGTCCTAATTGATCCTATATCGCCGGCGGCATCAAATACATTGTCGGCGGTATCATGATATCGCCGGCGGCTTCAATCTTCCAGCAACCTGTTTTTGACCCTTCCGTCCGTTTCCGTCATGGCAACCCATAACCAAAAGCTGCAGGGTTTTCTGCAGTGCCTAGGGAACATAAATTTTGGGCTCCAATTTGACCCCATGGTTTGCATGGACTAACCTTTCGGGTTTTCGCCCTAACAGATTTATTCCGACCTTTGAGCGCGTAGTGTCTTCAATTAGGCTTACTTGCGATGTTTCCATCCTTCGATTGCCAGGCATTCACATAATCACAAGCACAGATGTTCCAATATGAAAGACCCTTTTATCGAGTGAACTTAATTTGAGTACAAGATGTTGGCAATCATTTCCATTAATGGGACCCCTGGTGTTAACCAGCCTTTACAGGTTTTCAAGTTAACATCTTATTGTTTTTCTCTCGTGCCCTAATTTTCGTCTGAACCGCCCTTTTTGGGTTTTCAGTTCAACAGGCGTTATTGACTTATCCCCTAATTTTTGTACAGCCGGTTTGCAGGGTACCGACCGTCGGGTGTAACCCTAATTTTTGCCCAGTCAATAGAAGACCGACAGGCGGGCGATTATTGTATATATATTTTTTTAGTGTGCCACTTTTTCTGATTTATTTCTTTTGTTTAGACCTGATGATGCTTAAGCTTGTCTTGGTCGACTAGATCGATGAACTCGCTTCTTGTCTACGTTCATGACTCTAACAGCCTCGCTTATTTGGTGCTATTTCCGATCATACTATGGTCTCTCCAATCTGATCTGAACTTAACCTTAGTACCGGAAGGTCTCAAACTTTTCAATGCTGGGTCTATGACTCTTGGAAAGGGCATAGGATATCTGATTTGCTATTGCAGATTCTCCAAGTTCCTTGGTGCCCGTTCAATTTTTGCCTGGATCACCCAGTTCATTCTGACCTTCAAAGTTACGTCGGGAGCTTTTGGCTGACCTTGTTGCAAGCCGTTTAGTTTGCGGGAGTTTTTGGTACTTACTCCAAAGCTTCATCGATTGGTTTGATTGTCGTCCTGATCGCTATTTTGATTGATCCTTCAATTCGGGGTCTGCAGAGTCCTTTTAGGCCTAAACTCGTATTCTGTGTTAGGGGCGATGGGTTGTGAACAAGTGATGTTCGGCTTAAGGACCTTTTGTTTGGTGTCTTTGTAGTGGTTGTTTGCCTTGTTGGTTCATTTGGTAAGCCGATTGCGACATTTGTTGCACAATTGTCTTCGTGGCTTGTGGGATGAAGGTGTTTGCCTTTAGACTTGGTGTCCTTGGAAGTGGTTGCCCCCTGACCTTTGTTAGCCGAAGGGTTTGATAGGGTTGATTTGTACCGAGTAAAGATGTGTTTCTCTTCAAATTTGGTCGTGTTCTCGGTGGTGATGTTGGTATGAGATTTTGGCTACGATGTTTATTTGATGGAGATCGGGCTCCGTTGGGTGTAAGCCTTGATTCTCTTTTTTTTTCGGGGAACCGATTGATACTTCTTTGATGGCTTGAAGGTGTACCGATGTAGGGCCGTCGAGTCAATTCTAGAAAGGACCCATGGCGTTTCAACAATCCGATTATTGAGCAAAAGCATTATCATGGTCTTTAAGCACCTTATTATCCCTCATGTGTTTGACAGGGTTTAAATTATTGGATTTGATTACCACATAATGTACTCAATTTAATTCCATTTAATAAAAAATATCTTACACACTGAAAGCGTCGTACGTATGTTCATATGGAGACGCTGATCAAAGGGTACAGACACAATCATAAGTAAGAAAAATGGAAGTGGCTCATGGAGCTAAAAGGTCTGAAGTCCAAGGATTGCAAATCGGGATTATTCGTCCTCATCGTCAGAGCGTAATTTTCCCCCACCATTTGAGTAGATGGCCTTGATGAGATCTTGAGGAGCTTTCCGTTGTTTGGAAAAGCTGGGATTAATCATCCGTGTCCGATTGCCAGACTCTGGTATAGGGTAGGATGCCCTTTCAGGGTCGGTAATCTTCTTTTCATCCACTAGTCGTTGGATGGTACGGACCAAAGCTTTGCATTGATTGGTGTTATGACCCGACAACATGTGATATCTGCAAAAGCCTTTTCCTTCTTCTCTTATGGGGGGATTGAATTCATGAAGAGGTTTAAGAATCCCAGTTTCCTTCAATCCGGTGAAGATTACATTAAGTGGCAGTTTCCACGGATTGGTTCTACACTTAGGACCGTTGTTTGGCCGAATAATGGCAACTGGTGCCGACTTCTGATAGGTCTCTTTGTCCACCATGATTTGAGGTGGGGGTGTGGGTGATTCAGTGTTATGAAAGAACTGGTCTTTCTCTGATTGGACCCTTCCCGCTTGAGAGCAGTCTGCTATCATCAATTGACGCAAGAAGTCTTCAACATTGTGTTGCATGACTTGGTCGTATTGAGGAAGCATCGGGGCAGCGGGGATTTTAAATTATGATGGGGTTACCAAAGTTGGTGGTAAGGTGTTAGAGAATGGTGGAAGAATCGGATTCTGGGCTCCTTCTCTTTGTCCAAGGTAAGCGGTTGGCGGTGACTGCCAGAGTGTATCGCCATCAGGTGTCATGCCCGGAGATCGCATGACCTGGTCGAAGTCCTGTCTTTCTAGGACCTTCTTGACGGATACATACACTATCTCCTGAATGATGTTTCTAAACTGATCGGAGTTCAGAAACTGAATGATAGCAGCGGTGATTTCCGATCCAAGAGACGGCGGGTGAGCTGTTGCCCCTACGGTGGAGGGAAGGCTAGCTTGTCCTCTGGATGAGGTATGGTTGTCATCATGGGGAAGAGACATGGTTGGTTGTAAAGGTCTCGGTTCAAGAGGAAGGCTGCTTAGAATCACGAGTCGCAGATCAGACCATGAATGGGTTGTAAATGGTATGGATGGTATGTATGTTTGTCTTTTTATGCCCTGGGGGTGATGTGTAGTGCACATGGCTGCACGCAGATGTGGTTAGAGATGATGTGATGGCTTATCCCTCAAACATATATGAGACGTGTGTACTTCACGTCATACATAGCGATATATGGTGACGCAACGGAGGTACAAGAGAAGTCCCACACATGTTGCTAAACCTCTTCCACGGGTGGAAGTGATAAGGGTAAGTTGATTTATTTTCGGCTCTTAAAGCCGATGTATGGGGGTGTATGATCATAGAGCACTTAGCATGCGAATCGACCCTGTTCCAACCTTTTGACTCCCGCGTAACACCTTCTTTAGTAGGATGGAGTTTGGCTGCTTCACCGGTAATGGCGAAAGTAGCGCGTCCCAATTATTTTATTCATTTTGGGTAATCCTAAGGGGAAAGATATGCTAAGGCTTTTTTTTTTTCTAACGCGGCTTTGGTATAGGGTTGTTGATGTAGAAGGTTCTCGTTTACCTTGATTCCACGTTTACTCAATCACTACCCGAATGGGCGTGGTCATAGGAGTTTACGTGTTGGTTAAAACGAGTGATCCACCCACTAGGCATCCTCAATTCCAACAGGGCATGAGTGATACTTTGTGAGCTTCTCGGGTAAAATAGGGTACCTAAAATTACCGAACTATCTACACACGTGAGGACAAGGCGTCATAAGAAAAGAATGAAGTTTTAATTTGGCCAATGATTTCAATACATCATCAAAGTCTTTTAAACTATGAAAGAAGGTTCAAGTTTAAAGAAATTCCCCAGCAGAGTCGCCACTGTGAGCGGACGGCTATTTGCGCGGCTGCGGCGCGGGGCCGGGCCCTGTCGGGCGGGCCCGTTTTTTGTGCGTCGGGGAGACGAGTGTGATGTGGTTGAAAAGAAAACGATTTTGTGTATTGTAATGCTTAAAAGATACAAGATCGAAACCCCGTACTTAGAATAGAGTCGCCACCCGGTTCAGCTCAACCGGGAAATTTTCGGTACGATTTTCTCACCGGGTGGTTGGACCATACCTTAAGTAGAGATTCCGAGTTCGGATGATGTTACGTACTTTTCATTAGGCCAAGTTAGGATACTTCATTCTTTCTTAATCGGTTTAATCCACCCTATTTATTCGTATTTTCAGTTATTTTGTGGTTTTCGCGTTTATCAAGCAATCGAAACGATAAATAAAATATTTACAAACGTAAGAGAAAAGTTAAGTGCGGAAAGTAGGATGGTATAGTTTATTTATAATATCATAAAACCCGATTGGATGGCTAAAATGAGGTTCGAATGGCGTTTGAGGGGAAATTCCATTTTTGTCCAAATTTTAGATTCGGTCGTTGCTTTAATCAGATTATAAGTGAATATACCACTCATCGAGGGGCTGGTCTGTTTTCAGGAGGTTTTGAACCTCCATCGTTGCACTATAGGTCCTACCTTCAGAAAATAAATTAATTGGGAAACAAACGAAGGCAATACTGCTGTTCAGAAAGCCATGCCGCCGTCGGGCATCTGATGCCGCCGATGACATAGGTGATGTCGCTGGCGGCATGAATGATGCCGCCGGCGACATCGACTATGTCATGGGCGACATCAGCATGCAGACAGGCACAGGGCTTTCTGAGTACCGTAAAAAAAAGGGTTTCCGTGAGAAAACGAGATCTTCGGGGAATGCGACGCTAACGGCAGTATCCACGATGTCTCTCGCGACATGGGCGATACAGTCGGCAACATCACATGTCTCCGGTGACTTCAATTTCTCGCAGCAGCAGCGGTTTGCAGTTAAAATAACCGAAAACTTAAAGCTAATACAAATCGATAAAAAAATAGTGCAAAACAATAATAATAAAGCCGAAGAGCTATGAGACTCAGGATTTTCACCTCGGGGTAGTGAATCCAACTCTTCGTGAACTGAACAATAACGCCTCCGGGGAGCTTGGAACGATAATTTGATTGTTAATTTAAAGGCTTTAGGTCTCTAAATTCTATTCAGTTGATTTAACCCAAAGACCCACTGATTTAAGCTCACAATCAGAGAGTTTGAAGAAGAAAAACCGGGAAAAGTGGATTAGAATCCTTTTTCCTGCCTTTTCTAGTTCTTATCTCACTAAAATCTACTCTCGATTTCAGTTCTTAATTGCCCAATTTAGCTCCTTCCCTCTATATTTTCAGTCCCCCCCTCTAATTGCAGTTTTTGGGTGCCTTTTATAGGCAAATTGGGGTATTTTTCGAGACCTTTTTGACTTATTCCGCCGAAAGTGGCCGACAGGCTGTCTGTGGAGGACCCATTTTCGTGCCATATCGCCGGCGACATGATGATGTCGCCGGCGGTATGGTGATGCCGCCGGCGGCATGAATGATGTCGGTGGCGACATCATTCTCCAGCATACCGACAACCAACGGGTCAAAAAGCCTAAAAAGTCGGGAAAAGTGGCTTAATAGTGGAAAAAATGCATCTTTATGACTTTTAACAATATTTTAAAGGGTATTTATTATTTGGGTGTAAATCATCGGTTCAAGCTCCTACCGAACGCGTTATCGGCTACGTCGAACTGGATTCTACCAATTATAAAATTCACAAGGAATATTATTTTGGTAATAAAAATTCTGAAGAGAACTTTTATTTTGAGGTATTGAAATCGGGTACACGTCATCATCGTCTCGCGAGAGGGACTGCAAAATCCCGTGCTCACATCGACCACTCCGGTGGACGGACTGGCCGCCCGAGTGACATCCAGGCCGCCCTAATGGGGCGGCCAGCCATGTTGCTCAAGCGGCCAGCCGCGCCGTCGAGTGGCTGCCAGTAAAAATTTCTCATTTGGTCCCTTTTTATTTTATTTTGTGTTTCTAACCATGTTTTGTCGTTTTATCGCATTTTTAACCCCGTTTAAAACCCAAAAAATTTCCTAAAAAATTAAAATAATCTGGAACTAAATAATATTCTTTTAAATCTTTTTTTATAATTTATTAATTATTTAATTAGTTAAATGCCTATTTAATGGCTTTTTTACCAAATAAATCCTTAATAAATCGTTTTGTTCCAAATAAAAATTCAAAAAATATTCTGTAAATATTTTATCTAGGGCTATTTAGTTTAATTAATTAATTAATTAATTGCTTAAATGAACATTAAATGCCTAAAGAATGTGTTTTTAACTCTAAAAATTCAAAGTAAATTGTTTTCTTTCACATTAAATTCTAATAATTAACCAGAAATTGTTTATGCCTTGATTATGCATGTTAATGGGTGTCTTGTCATGTTTTATGTGCCGTATCTGTGCTAACCTTTTCCGTCCAGGTAGATTTAGGATATATGAATGTTAGGCCTTCAGATATTATTTAATTTCTCGTATAGAAAAATGTATAGGATTTGTAAAGCCCTATAATAATTATTTAATTTCCTGCTTTTTATTTGTTTACTGCTTTCTGCCAGCTGCGCTGTGTGATGAATGGCTAAACATAAACCAAAAACTCTAATTAGGGGATTTAAATCGTATAAGAATGAAATGACGTTTTTATCTAAAAAATGAAAATGACTTGATTTTGTAACGAAGTGTGGGTAACATCATCTGAACTCGGAATGTTTGTTTTAAGGTACGGTCTAACCACCTAGTAGGAATATCGTGCCCAAATTCGTAGTAGAGCTAAATCGGGTGGCGACTCTGTCTTAAAATACGGGATTCTGATCTCATATCTTTTTAACCTATAAATTGGACTTAAGTTTAACTTCAACATCATTTTCTTAAATTATTTTCCTTACATGCTTAAAATGAGGGTCAATCCTTCAACTCGCTTCACCGCGCTCTATTATTTTCTCGCCTAGGTCATTCGCTCACAGTGGCGACTCCGCTGTGGATTTCCTCTTAACTTAAAATTTGAAAACTCGTTCTCATTTTCAAAATTGGTTAAAGGATTTGATGATATGCTGAAATCATTTTCTAAACCAAAACTTTATTTCTTATGCCTTTTGAATCCATCGTGTAGATTAGATACTAGGTTAAGGTGCCCATTATTCACCCCGTGAAGCTCACTTGTATACCTCATGCCCGTTTGGAATTAGGGATATTTATAGGTGGATCACTAGTTTCAACCAACACGTTAATTCCCGCGATAGCACTCATTTGAGGAGTGGTTGAGTTATGTGGAATCAAGGTAAACGAGAACCTTCTACAATATTATTCTACAATATCAACAGTTTAAGACCATGAACCGCGTTAGATAAAGCAATAGCAACTTTCCATTAGGAAATCACCAAAACACGTATGTTTTAGAATTAGGTCGCATACTCTCTTGCCATTTGTTGGCGTTCGAGTTTGCCCCAGATTTCTAAACGGCATTGCACAAGAGTCAAAAGGTTGGAAGAAGTTTTACTTTTCGCATGCTACTTGTGTTGTTCTCATTGATGCAATAAACCATGCATAGGCCGCCTATGGCTGACCTTTATTTTATTCTTTCGCTTACCTCTACTCTTCCCTCGGTTGAACGGGGAATTTAGCAAAATGCCTAAGATCATTTGGATCCCGAGGAATTATATCTGGTTCGCTAGGCATAGTAAGGGATTCACACGTCTCATGTATTTTGGGGTTAAGCTCATCATCATCAGACCTTCTGCTCTTCATCTCTCTGAACTACCCGTGTATATGTCATTCATCACTTGAATAATCGAACGACCATTCATTTCATTCATGGTTCAATTCGGGTTGATCATCTTCCTATTTCTCAGTTAGGTCGAGACGTCCTCACCGCCATAGTCTAGTTTAGTCAAGGTTCGATCATCGTTTGATCCGTCGTCCCATGGGTTCAAGTTCAGTGGCTCCAGAATCTGCTTTTTCAATCATGTCAGATATACTATCGGTTAGTGGGGTTCCATCTGAGGGTACTCCTCCTCCTCTCCCTTCTCCTAATCAGGGTTAATCTTAGTTGGGTAATGAAATCGCATGTGCTATGGCTATGTTTCTTCAGTCTGACTTGTTCCATGCTTCCATCCAAGAGCAAGTTTGATTGACTCTGAGGGAAGACCGAGATATTCAGAGGCCATAAGGGCGAGTAATTCAAGATCAGGGACAATCAGAGGTCACTCAGAAGGGTATGGTTAAGTTTTGCTCAATCAGGCTCAGTTTTTAGCTCTGCCTCTTCTGGCTTTTCAGCCAAGCCAGTTTTAGTTTGGCCAGTCTTCAGCTCAACCACCTTTATCCTTTACCCCTTCGGTCTTCACTTTCCCTACTCAGAATTATGGGCCAGCCACTCAAACACCTCCATCATTTTCTCCATCGACCTTTGTGTTCCCTCCTCAAGATACAAGGCCGATTGTTCATACCTCAGTTTTCCCCACTTTTTCAGGGGGTTTCACTCCACAAATGACCCTACCTTTAAGTGGTTTTACCCTTCGTTCGACGCCCCTAATGTCTTTTACTCTTCCTAACTTTGTGGTTACTCCGGGGGGGACCACCTATCCTTAGAATCCATTCGGGCAGAATTTCCAAGTAAGTCCTTGTGTTCGAACTCTATTACTACTGCCACTATTCTAGTTTGGCACCACTTCTACTCTGAGCAACCAGGTCACACATTCTCCGAGTGTGACACCAATTGAACAGGTCATGAAACCTCCGGGCATGACACGCAAAGTGGAGGCAATTTTGAGACAATTGATGGCCGTTAATCAAAAGAAAGAAGAGAAGAGAGACGAGGATTGAGTTCCGAAGAACTTCTCTATGCCGAGAATGGAACCTTACACCAGTGAAGGTCCCCCTAAGTATCATATTGTCATGTACAAGCGAATCATGTGAGTTCAAAAGATCAGTGGTAAAGTCCTCGCAAAGTTATTTTCGTGTACTTTGGCAGAGCCAACTATTAGCACAGGTCCGTTCCGACCCGATGAGGAATAATGCTTATTTCATTTAGTACTCAAACAAAAGAGCTAAAAAGGACCGAATTGTCATCCAAAATTCAAAATTCAAAAATCCACATCCCAGGGAAGCCCCGATTTAGCATTTTCCACTGAAAAATCAAAAAGTCAAAATTTGGTCTAACGTAGGTAACTAGCGCGCCGACTATTTACCTATTTATACTAAAGAAATCAAATCTTACCAAGATCTGGCTAGATTTTACGTGATCTGATAAAAAATATTGTCATATAGGTAATTAGCCCGCTGACTAATTACCTCCCCATTATAAATAGGGGACTCGCCCCCTCATTTTCGAGAGACGGGAAAATTTAAAAAAATTTCAAAATCCCCATTATGTCCTTTTCAGTTTCGGGAGTCCCAAAAGCCCCGAAACTTTGTCGAAACACTTCCAAATTCGAGCTTTATCACTGACACTCGGTATAAACTCAGCTTCCTATCTTTTTAGATCAAGATCTTGTAGTGATCTTTGGTCTAAAAATGACTTAAACCCTCACAAACCCTATATTTCCTTCAGGAATAATCCAAGATTACAGCCATAGCTTGGGTTAAACCTATTTTCCAATAAATCATAACCTCTAACAATTTCGGTCCCGCACCGGCTCTCAAGTCATCCTGGACAGACAAAAAGGTAAACTAAGGGTAAATGGCTCTAAGCTAACTTTAAAATCCATTAAAATTCATTTTCATTATTCTATTATTGCACAATGCATTCTCATTTCTTTGCTCAAGTGACCTGCTGGGGCCACTTAAACTATAATATGTGTAAATGAGCTCGCAGGTACGGATTAAACATCCAGAATGAGGGGAAACTCTATCCGAGTTTCTGAGCCAAAACCCAAGCGCTGCCCTTACTCTGTCGAAATTTTGGTAGAAAATATAAGTTTATTATGCCATTATAATGCTCATTTTATTTCTTGAATTTAATTCTTAAATAAAGCCGTTATAATATAGAAATTACCACACATTCTAAAATTAATCCAAACAATTTGAACAATATGAGTACCTATTATGTCCAAACTTAGAATCTCACTTTCTTTTCGGTATAAAAATCCCATGTTGGATCAATATACCACAATTTTCGGTGGAGCTGAATCGGGTTACGACTCTATTTTATTTTTTTAAATAAAGTAAAAATACTTTATTTTAAAAATATCTTTTTCTGATAAAATGTGTAAATATATTTTCCAATATAATCACATTTTTTACTTATACAAAGCCTCAACATTTAAGCAAACCAGATTTTCTCAAACCAAACCAAACACCATGGTTTCTCAAACTACACCGAACCAAAAAGCACCCTGTGCACCACACTCTGCTTGCACAACCATGCCCGAAAACGTTCGCCTGCTTATAGTGGCGACTCTGCTGGGGATAAATTGTTTTTATAAAAACCTAATTTTTATAAAAATTCTTTCTTGACATAATAATTAAAATATTGTTTAAATTAAATTTTGGGATTACGGAATATGTTGACATTACACAAATTTTAGGATTGCATCACATCTGCATTCTTTACCCCCAAAGTAATTTAGGTGTCTTTTGGTGAAGTATCTCCAAGTTCGCTTAAAGCTTGAGGGGTATGGATCCAATCACACCCCTTGCGTAACGTATAAGGTCCTTGCTCGCTTAAGGGCAGGACTACCCGAGTATATTATATGTGGAAAAGTTTCCTTTGGTTCGCTTTGGGCCACTAGGACTCGGTACACAAAGGTGCAGGGTACCCCAATCTCACCCAATCCTAAGACCAAAACCCATATATAGATGAACCATAGATACTTCCTCATAGGTCTACCCAAAAGCCATGAGTGCACGCAAGCAAACTTCGCTAAGTCCCCCACTGATTTTAAAGCGAAGTAACCAAATGGAGTTAAAAGGGCGATAGGCATGATCTAACGGTTTGCTACCTGTACAGGTTTGTTAAATATAAATCAACTAAAAATGAACATCATAAGCATCATAATCGTGTGAAAATTAACCACATCTTTATGCAGACATAATATTTATGTGTGGCATCTCATTTCATTTCCTAAGACTAGTGAGTCCACCTAGGCTCAGCCTGTGAGCCGAAATAACCAAAACTAGTGAGTCCACCTAGGATCAACCAATGAGCCAAAAGACATAAACCCCTTTCGAGTGACCAGCGAGTCAGCTCACCCTAGGACTAATGAGTCAACCCCTTTTGACTGACCATGAGTCAGCTCACCCTTGAACTAATGAGTCAACCCTTTTTTGAGTGACCAGCGAGTCAGTTGACTCTTGGACCAATGATTAAACCCCTTTCGAGTGACTAGCAAGTAATCTCACCCTTAGACTAATCAGTCAACCTCTTTTCGAGTGACCAGCGAGTCACACCCTTGGACCAACGAGTCAACCCCTTTTAAGTGACCAGCGAGTCAGCTCCAATGAGTCTACCCCTTTTTAAGTGACCAGTGAGTCAGTTTACCCTTGGACATATGAGTCAACCCCTTTCGAGTGACCAGCGAGTTAGCTCACACGTGGACCAATGAGTCAACCCTTTTTGAGTGACTAGCGATTCAGCTCACCCTATAACCATAGAGTCAACCCACCTTTGACCAGCGAGTCAACTCACCCCAGCTATCAAGTCAAATCTGACTCAAACCCTTGGTCTTCGAATCGCGTGTTTGCGATATTCCATGAATATTATAGATTCTCCTTGCCGATTGCTCCTCGAACAATTAGTGTGAACCCTACCCCTTATTATTTGGTCATATCCATTCATTCATTTATTTGCACATTCATTCATCCATTCATGCATCCCAATAGGCAGAGGTAACAAGGACCTAGAGTCACACCCGATACACTTACTAACCCTTGATCTCCTGCATTTTCAAGTTGGAAGCGAGAGAAAAGGATGTTAAGACAGATTATGGGAAGCCTGAAGGTAACACCCCCACCACCAGTCAAATCTCTGATTGGATTTTTCTCCGAACCTAAAATCGCAATGGCAGATGATGATGTAGTTGGACAGTCCCTTAGAAGGATTCTCGATGCCCTAGAATTTTGTGATGTTTGGGAAAGGCTGAGCACTGCTAATGCTTAGAAAACCTGAGAGCAAGAGGCCAAGATAGCAGCATTAAAGGCAAAGATGGCAGACATGGAGAAGCTATCCCTAAGCAGAGATAAATCTATTGCTCCCTCCTTCGAGCAGTATGTGGATATTGACTGATTCTTGCCAAAGGAATCAAAAGACCTTCCAACTAACTTTGTGATGCCTTATGTGGCCCTATATACTGGTACTGGGCCTTCTCACGTGCATGTGGAAATTTATCTTTGAATTATGGCTAGCATGAACATCCCTAAGGTTCACATAGTCAATCTATTTCAAGTAACCCTATATGGACCCGCTTTTGAGTGTTACATGAGAATGCCAACGGACGTGAAATCCCATTGGAGGAAGCTATGCTCGGCATTCCTGGACAATTGTGCCTTCAATTTGAAGGTCAAAACTACCTTGCAAGACCTTAAAAGGATCAAACAATGACCAAATGAGTCATTTAAAGAATTTTACTTGAGGTGGATGGTTGTTCGTGTGCTCGTAACTAGGGCACCCGACTAAGATGCCCTAATAGTGAAGCTTGTCATAGGCTCTAGCCTAAAATATCGGGATAAAATAAAGATGAAAAGATTTGACACTTTTAATGATGTGGTGGACTATGCCAAGAGACTAGAAAAGTACGTGGAAGAAGATCGAGCAAAGAAGCAAGAACAACAAGCCTATACTAAACCTCGATATTGGGAAAAGGGTGGATCCTCCAAACAGGGTAGTTCTAAATCCCCAAAGACTCTGGCCAAAGTTGTAGCAGCCACTCAGGTGCAGACTCACCAATCTATCTCCCCGTGGGTAGAATCATTGCCACATATATTCACCAAACTAAGAAAGTCTGACCAACTCCAGATCATCAAGCCGTTTACTCTGCCTACTACGGCAGACAAAGATAACTTTTGTGCCTATCATGTCACCAAGTGGCACCGCACTAATGAATGCACCCGACTACTAAAAGATCTATAATAGTTTATTACCGATGGGAGAATGAAAGAGCCTGAGAAGAAACCAAGCACTCAGACTAATCCCCTGCCAAACTTTGAGGCTACAATAAATGGCATCAATGTTCAGGTGAAAGCCAATGCATACGGTATTGATGTAACGGATAACTTCTAACATGACCCAAGATGGAGGGACAACATAATTTTTGACAACATAGACATTATCTACATGGTCGATCAGTATGTCTTAAGGATGAGAAGAGAAGGGCTCGATCAATACCAAGTGCCACCATACCTCATATACCAAAGAGACTATGACCCGAATGAGCATATAAAAGAATTTGTCCAATTTATGGCCGAACATGGGATAGCCATGATGGGTTTTACACCTTAATTCCCCAGGTTATTAGAAGGACCAACCATGGACTGGTATGACATAATGCTAATGGAAGGTTGATGGAACTGGTACTTTATGGAGAGATCTTTCCTCCACTACTTCAGGGCATCTCAACCGTACCCGGATATGCTTTACTGGTGGTTGGCACCACAATTAGACCAACAAAATGCTGGTTGGCAAGATATTCCTCCTCTATAACCCCCCATGTGTACTCTCCCGAATTACATGAGTTTGAATTACATAGGAACAAGTTTGTTCGAATTTGGGAGCTCTTTTGGAACAACACACCCAAAAAATCAAGAGTTGTATGACCCTGAACAGGCTGGGAGTGATCATAGGGACCGACAAAGGTACCTCAGCATTAACATGAATGAAGAGACACCAAACCCACTTGCTGGACTTCATGCAGATGTAGAATCAGAAATGAACCACAGAAACCAAGTGAGCGTCGAATTGCAAGATCTGTTTGAAAGGATCCATGCTGACATTACAGCATATGGTTGCAGAGGAAAAATTTACCAATATTTGAGGCATGTTCTCCAACTTTTGCATGGCTATCATAGGGGTCGAGGCCGAAATGAACAAAGAAGACCCCGAGGAAGATCCCGAGGAAGATCTTGAGGAAGATTCTGAGGAAGATCCTGAGGAAGACCCCGAGGAAGATCCCTAGGAAGATCTCGAGGGGGATCCGAAAGAAGATTCTGATAATGATATCCCTGCTCAGCAGGCACCAAATTGGGACTTTGAATCGTGGAATGGGTAACAACCTTTTAAAGATTCAGATGAGGAAGTAGAAGAATTTGTGGACTCCAGCGAATCGGATCACGAAAATGAAAGTGAGGTTGATAACTTGGGATATAAATCAGAGACCTTTTTAGGCGATGAGCTAAATCACTTATCGGGAGATTTCAAATATGAGGCTCCCTTCCCTAATGGTATGATGGTCAATTACGATGGAGCCGAGAGCTATGCCTCATCCTTAGAGCATGACTCCCTAGGTGCCTTATAGTCTGCAGCAAGTGATGATTTTGGAGACTTTATGGACTTTGACTCAGGTAGTGAACACATCATTAATATGATTCAAGATGAAGGGCAAGAGCCTTCTCGAGAATACATCATGGAGAGGACCCATGCAGAAAATAAATTAGCTCGAGCCAGTTATTAGATCCAAAGCCCAGACTTGAGGGAAGTCTATCCTATATTCTACGATGGAAACACGAGGCCATGCCCTCATATCCATGAATTTGTGTGAATGATGAATGATGGGTACATTCACTAAGCCTATTGGTCCGAATGGTTCCACTGGACTCTCTAAGAGAAGGTAATCATTTGGTATGAAGGCTAACATTTTGCCAGAAGTCATTCTGGAATATTTTGGCTTGGCAATTCATTGAATACGTCACGTGGGTCGATCTGCCAGAAAACTTGACCCCTGAGCTAGATAGATACTAGAACCCCTTACTGTACTGGGAATGGGAAGAGACCAACACTATTTATCCAACATCTATAGAATCAGCGAGGGAATACCCGTGGTACATAAATAAATATAACAATGGACAAATTGACTATGGTGATGCACCAGACATGCTCGATGAACAGAATGCATCTGATGGAGCCTCCTTGTCTATTAATACGATCAGGCAAGAATCCAACCCTATCCTGTGCTAAATCCGATAGGAGAACCCCGTCATTCTGAAGAAACAGCCTAGAAAGGTCCTCTTTATGCAATACCCTTCGCCACCAAAGCATCATCTTCTAAAAACAAACCAATTGACTTAGGGGAGATACCACTTGATGAAGATTTCGATGAGTTTGAGGTCTTTGAAATAATAAACTTGCCAACCCGGGTTGTTAGTCCTATCACCAGAGAAGGGAAATTCATTGGATTAGTAGCCCCAATTGCACCAAGGGCTGAGCCCCCGATAACCCCTACTTTTGTTAGATCCTCGGAGCAAATACAAAGTCCGATTGTGCATCAATTGAAGGCCACTACAACCAAGATGAGCATCTGGGACCTTATCCTTGGTTCTCAAGATCATTGGCTCGCTATTGTTAAAAAGGTGATAGAAATTGAAAAATCTCCCCTTGCATCACCAGAACAGGTCAGTACGCTACTTAACAATAAAACTAGAACTGTTATCCCCAACATTATATTCTCGAGCTTGGACCTACCCGATGAAGGCATTCGCCACAATAAAGCTCTCTACTTGAAGGCTAGTGTCTTCGAGTGCATCATGCCCTATATAATGGTCGATGATGGTTCATCACTGAATGTCTGTCCTAAGGATATTCTACTGATCCTAGGACTAACCAAAAGGGACTTAAAGAGATCCACTACAGTCATCAAGGCCTATGACAACTCCAAGAGGACTGTCATCGGCATGTTCAAAGCCAAAGTTACCATCGATGAAAACTCATCTATAGTACTTTTCACGGTCATAGATATCCTGGTGACCTTTTCTATGCTGCTCAGATGGCCATGGTTCCATGCTTTAGGAGGAGTTCCATCCACCCTTCAATAGAAAATCAAAATCTCATTCCATGAAAAGATAGTTACTCTAGAGGCTGATGAGGCGTCAGTAGTAGCAGCACTAAAAATGGAAGAAAGCCATATGAAAGGATTTACCATAACCACGATTGGGAAAGAATAGAACAAGCAACTAGAGGTGCACTAGGGCCCTTAGATTCAGGGATACATGCAGAAACACCACACTCTTGGCAAGGGGCTGGGTGCCCATGAATAGGGGATGCCGACCTTAAATATATAGGTAGGAGAATGGATACCTGTAGGACTCGGTTACACAGGCTTTAGAAGAATCACTCACAAAATGGTCTTTCAAAAAAAGCTGCAACAACCTTATAACGGAACCCCCGAGCCTATTACTCACCAATGGAAGACAGTTTCGGGATTCAAAATTTTCTCAGACATAATCGACTATGGCAAGTATGGTAAAAGCTCCATAACTTGTATGTTGAAGGAGGTAGGTCACTAGCTAGATACAGGGGCAATCCCAGATCAGACCAAGTTTGATGAATAGGTGCACTCGAAGAAGGTCAAGTAGCTGAGTAAGGAGGAGGAAATCCTTGACACTCTAAGCAAACACCTTCAAGCACAGCCCAAGATAGTGGAAGAAGTAAAGTGAAGGGAGGTAGCTTGAGCCAAGCCATCATGGACATGGTCACGATCATGAAAGGCAAGGAAAAGGTATAAGAGGCAAACGATGAGGATATCCTATTAAAGCCGACTGCTATAGGAGAATCATCCACTATAGAGCCAGACTCTACTAATCAGGATGAGTCTTTTATTTTTGTTTCTAGCTTGTTTGAAATGAATAATGTACTTTATGATGATAATAAGATGAAGAACTTTGCTTATTTGGATTGTGTTTTTGATTACGATTCTATGCATCTTTAACATAAATAATGATATTATAAAAGAAATTAACTTAAATACGGAACATGATCCAAAAATGGTATACATTTCCAATCAATTGCCCATCAAAAAAGAGAGAGAATTGATAAAAGTACTAAAAAATCACGTTTTAGCCTTCACTTGGTCTCACGAAGACATGCCAGGACTTGATCGGCACATCGCCAAACACAAAATCCCCACGGACCCAAAAATCTGACCAGTAAAGCAAAAGCTGAGAAGAATGCATCTCGAATGGGCCGAAAAGGTAAAAGCAGAAGTGACCAAACAGATCAAGGCTAATTTCGTCGAGGTTGTCAAGTAACCCACTTGGCTATCCAATGTAGTTCGTGTACTTAAGAAGAATGGTGGCGTCCGAGTTTGTGTTGACTTCATAGACTTGAATAAGGCCACCCTTAAGGACGATTTCCCACTACCACACATTGATGTCCTAGTAGATAATGTGGCAAGAGCAGCCATATATTCCTTTATGGACGGGTTCTCAGGCTATCACCAGGTCCTCATGAATGTAATAGACAAATTCAAAATCGCTTTCATCTTAGAGTAGGGAACCTATTGTTTTAGGGTGATGCCTTTTGGACTAAAAAAGGTAGGGGTAACCCACCAACGAGAGGCCACAACATTGCTAGATGAATTGATCTAAAAAGTAGTCAAAGTCTATATAGATGACATGCTTGTAAAATCCACCACACTAGAAGAGCACCTGACAGTGTTAGAGCGATTCCTCAAGAGAATAGAGAAATACAATCTATGTCTCAACCCGAAGAAGTGTATATTTGGCATCACGTCAGGTAAGTTGCTGGGGCATGTGGTTAGCAAGAAAGGCATAGAGATGGATCCCGACAAAGCTAATGCTATGAGATAAATGCTTATCCTGAAGATCGACAAAGAAGTGTATAGTTTCTTAGGGTCCATACAATACATCAATTGCTTTATAGCGCGGTTGACCACCACATGTGAACCTATCTTCAAGCTCTTGAGGAAGTAGCAACCAATGGAATGGAATGGCCAATGTCAGGGAGCCTTCAATAGAATTAAAGCTTACCTAATGAACCCCCCCGGTGCTAAAGCCGCCAATCCTCAAGAAGCCGCTCATTCTCTATTTGGCTATAGAAGAGACATCTGTAGGGGCCATGTTGGTTCAAGAACATAAAGATAAGAAGGAACACATGGTTTATTACCTCAGTAAAAAGTCGCTAGAATACGAAAGTCGATACACAATCATGGAGAAAACTTGTTCTGCCATGGTCTGGCTCACCCAGAAGCTCATGCATTACTTCCAATAATATAGAATCCAATCAGTCGCAAAGGTGGATCCAATGAAGTATTTATGCCAGGCTCCCTCGCTAACCGAAAAATTGGCAAGGTGTCTCTTATTAATGTTAGAATTCAATATCGAGTACATAACTAAGAAGACCATCAAAGGGAGGGCAGTGGCTGAATTCCTAGCAAATCAGCCGCTCGAGCAAGAAGAACAAGAAAACCTAGAATTTCCTGATGAATGTTTCGCAACCACTATGGAGAATCCTGGAAGATGGACCATGTTCTTTGATGGCGCCTCTAACAAGTGAGGAGCTGGCTTGGGGGTTATCATTATAACGCCAGATTGGGTGCTCATACCTCTGTCAAAGAGATTAAAATTTCTTACCATAGATAACGGGGCAAAGTATAAAGCTTGTTTATTTGGAATGTCTGCCTTAATCACTCTTAGAGCAGACAAGGTAAAGATTATTGGTGATTCAGCTTTGGTCATCAAGCACGTCATAGGCGTCTAGGAATTAAAGGAGGAGTCCCTCAGACCCTACTTAGAGGTTATATGGAGAAAAGCCACAATATTCAACGAATGCGAATTTTGTCACATAGCCCGCGAGGAGAACCAGATGGCCGATTCATTGGCCACTTTGGCCTCCATATGGGAAGGACCCTAAAAGCAGCCAATCAAACCCCTTATTATGGAAATAGCCTGATCTCTATACTACATCTATATAATAAAAGATATTGTGGAAGAGGGAAAACCCTGGTATTCTGACATAGTCAAATTCCTAAAAAATGGTGAATTTCCAGCTGATGCTATGAATTTTGATAGAAATACACTGAGGAGGCTTGCTATGCAATTCTGCCTGATTAAAGGAGATCTGTTCAAGTGGTCCTCCGATGGCCTATTGTCAAAATGCCTAACCTAGCAAGAAGCTAAAAGGGTGATAAATGAGGTACATTCAGGAGATTACGGTCCACACATGAACAACATCATGATGGCAAAGAAGATCTAAAGAATGGGATATTTTTGGTTAACCATGCTAGCTGACTATATTCTAGAAGCAAAGACTTGCCGCGCTTGCCAGATATACGGAGATATGAGCCATTTTCCCCCAACAACATTGCAAAGTTTGACAATACCTTGGCCATTCTCAGCATGGGGTATCGATATCATCAGTGAGATAAGAACATCTTTGACCAACGACCATCACTTCATTATAGTAGCCGTTAATTACTTTTCTAAATGGGTTGAAGCAGAATCATACACGAGCATCACGGCCAAGAAGATGGCCCAGTTTATTCAGTGACATATCTTTGCCTGATACGACATTCCTTATTATATAGTGAGTAACAACGACATACAGTTCCAAGGGGAAATAGGCAACCTTATTGAGAAGCACAAGATTGAGCATCATTGCTCTTCACCCTATTGCCCTCAAGCCAATGGGGCTATAGAAGTAGCTAATAAGGCAATTAAGAAAATTCTCTCCAAGATGATCTCTAACTATCGAGATTGGGCCGATCATTTGCACTACGCTTTATGAGGATACAACACTAGTGTCAAAACCCCTATAGGTCAAACTCATTTTTCTCTTGTCCATAGGATGGAGGTGGTATTACCCATCAGAATAGAGATCAAATCTTTGCGCAGAGCTCTCGAACCTAGGCTTCCTAAAGATGAATGGGCAAAAGCAAGACACGAGGAACCAACTCTGATCGATGAAAAATGATTAACTGCACTGGAAAATCTACAGTTGTACCAACAGCGGATGCCCAGAGATTAAAACTGCAAAGTCAAGGGGCAAGACCAACCTCTAAGAATGGGTAATTTGGTCTTAAAGCAATCTCATAAAATGCACAAAGACGCTCGAGGGAAGTTCCAGCCAAACTAGGAAGGGTCGTACGTGGTAAGAAAGACTCTTAGTAAAGCGGTAGTAAAAATCTTAGATCTGGATGGCAATGAATTCATGAATCCAGTAAATTGCGATAAGCTGAAGCACTATATCGTGTAAAAAAATGAAAAAAGAAAGAAGAAAATATAAAGGTCTATCAAGGGCTAATGAGAGCTCTTGAGCAAAAATAAAGACCCAAAATAAAAGAGTGAAGCCTTAGGCAAAATCCGTTCGGAACCTTGGGCGACGATGGGCATTTCTTGGAAATAAATACCATTCGTTCTTCCTATTTAAATGATATCTTCTATAGTAACATGTTCATGTTAAATATACTAAATGAGTGCATTAAATGGAAACTGCGAATTGCTCAATGAAACACGCATTTAAATAACATCATTTCATCTTCATTACACATAAAATACATCACAAGCAGGAAATGGAAATGATAAAGGTAAACAACAAGGCCTTGCGAGCACTGGATTTTAATGATCCTTCTCACAAAACTATGATAAGAGCTATACGATGGAATATCTTTCAGGTGTTGTCCATCCAAGGTGTTCCTACTACTACAGAGTTGAGTTTGGCTATAGCATAGTGACCTAGACTAACCTTAGGTACCCGTATGGGTGCTGCATAGTGGTACAGATCCACCCGCAGGCCCATACGGGTGACTACCTGTCGTATACCTGGGGGGACCTATATGGGTCCCCTAGTACCGGTATAGGTGGGGCCCCATCCATACGGGTACGGTTGTTTCCTATTTAGGCTTTTTTGAAAGTAGTCTCTTAACATTTTCGGGAAAAGGCAGGTCTTAAACGTGATTTATTACATTTAGACCTCCTCTCCCCTATAAAAAGGGGTCTTCCCTTCACACACTCATTTTTTATATGAAAATTATATTAAAACTCTAGCAATTTCTATAGGTATAGAAAAGGGATAGTGGGGGTATAAGAGGTATAAAATAGGGAGAAAACCCTTCTTTTGAGGTTTTGTCCATATTTTATTCATTCCTAACTTCGTTCATTAGGATTTAGGGGATATTCTATCCACACAAACACTCACCTAAATAGTCCTATTCCATCTACTTTGGCCGGGCTCTCTCAACAGTGAAGGGATCACCTCAAAGTGGATTCACGTCAAAAAGTAACACTCCTGAGTTTCAAAGAGACTCACATCTCAATTATTTCGTTATAATCATTGTTTGTTACTTCCATTATATCTGTTGCTTTTATTTCTTATCTTGGGTCTGGTCCTCACCCGTATGAGCCTTGTTGGCACCACATATCCCCAAGGATATCAATTTAGCGCACCATACTCATATGGAAGAAAATCCCTTTTTTGGTTATTTTACCTTTTCTGACACTAATCTACTGATCTGTAATCTATTAAAGTAAATTGAATAAAGGTAACGCTCTTGAGTTTCAATGAGACTCACATCTCAATTATTTCGTCATAATTATTGTTTATTACTTCCATTATATCTGTTGCTTTCATTTCTTATCTCGGGTCTGGTCCTCACCCGTATGAGCCTTGTTGGCACCATATATCCCCAAGGATATCAATTTAGTGCACCATACTCGTATGGAAGGAAATCCCTTTTTTGGTTATTTTACCTTTTCTGACACTAATCTACTGATCTGTAATCTATTAAAGTATAAAGGTTCTGCCAGACCAGACAGGACCCATACAGGGTTCCTCATACCTGTACCGATCCTCCTCGGTAGCCGTATGGGTTTTACCCACCTGTACGGGTACCGGTCCCCAGGCAGAATCTAGAATTCATCTTTTAATTGGTTAAAATCAATCCAACTCACCATTTGCCATGCGATCATTTTCACTAATAATCCGGTAAATCAACCCACAAAATTTAAGTTGTATTTTAAAAACAAAATACGTTAAAATGCTGATTTGTTATGTGCTATAAGCTGTGCTAACATCTGTGGATGGAGGGGAATTTATTTTTATTTTATTTTATAACTTAGAACAAATGTATAGGTTCTCTTTGCAAATTTCCCCCATTTCCCCCGGTTGTAATTTTTATTCCCCCATTTATTGCTTGCACTTTATTATACTATGTAAATGCTTGCAATAAGTGTGAAAGAGTGTAGAAATAGGATTTCTGTGATAATTCCCTAAATGATGAAAACTAAAACGGTTTTACCAGATGAATGTAATTTTGAATCAACTAAATGAGAAATAAGTGACTCATCCGATACCCGAATCTCTGATCCAATAGGTACGAGTCTCTCGCCCAGAGGGAATCATACCAAAACTATTTCCCAAGTAGATAACTTGGGAGGGGACTCTATCAATTGTATTGGGATTTGGGTCTCGATTCTTTTATTCATTAAAATTGGCTTATTGTGCAAACTTTAACTAAAAATGTTTTGTCATGCCTAAATTCAACCAAACCCCCAGTGGGCCCCGCCTCTCTTACAAAGGTGCCAAGGGAGACCCATATGTCATCGACATTTCAGCTAGGGACATAATTTTTTAACTTGCAAAATGTTGGTATGTTTTAAAAGCTTAAAAGATTAAGATGAACATCGAAAATCATTTTACTTGATTCAACCCATTTTTATTTTCATCATTTGGGAAAATTATCACACTCTATCTTCTCATCTCCTTCTCTCTTTAGTTAGATGCGCTCTTCTTCTAGGGCTAGGATAGGGTGCCCTATTATTTCAGCGACACTCACAATGGTGATACCTATGATAGCCAGGGATATTAGGTACACCTTAGTGGGTGGAGCATTCATCGCCATCTCCCGACAAAAGAGGCTTGATGCGATGGGAACCTTCCACATCAACTTACGATATGTCCCTACACCATTCTTATCAAAAGCCATAGTGTTTTACCTTCTAGGTACCCTGATTTCTGTATGAGATTAGACTTAGGAAGAATACCCTCAGACTCGGTGGGAGAAATAAGGACGGAATCGATTAATTCCCATGTATTGTGTATCCTTGTAATTAACCTAGCCACGCGTCATTGTACATGCCTCATGCATAATCGAACCTATGAATGTATTGATCATTTGGTTCTCACCTGAGAAAGAATCAAAGTTTGGTAACCGTCTCAAGTTCATTTGGTCCCCATTCCAATTTTGGTTCGACCAAATTCAGTTCTAATAAGGAATGAATTGCCACCTTTGTCTCTCAGCGATCCATCATCCAGTTAGTTTAGACAGTGGGGTTCAGTTGATCCGTTTGATTTCAGGGAAATGACAGTTTTGCCAGCCGTCAGCCAGTCTATTCAGCCTAGCAAAGGATTTGTGGTGTTAATGTTTTAGTTTGGGGGATCTAGCCAGGGTCCCAACCGCGTAGCCACGCCTAAGGGGACAACCTTCCATCATCCACTAGGTCTACCCTTTGGTGCGACTACAAGTGCTCAATGATCTTCTCCTTTAGTCCAAACCATGAACAAGATTAGTGCCAAGATAAGTAGAAGCTTAGAATTAGGAGACTACCAATTCACCGATGGATCCTACTAAGATCGAAAATAAAGACCCTCCACATCTGGGGGATGACTTCAAGGATGAGGTAACCTTTTAACGTTGCTAGTGCTTTGATGCAAAACGATGCCACTTATAAAGCATGTCGTAAATAATTGATGAATTCATAATATGTTTAAGCATTTCACTCTGAAAGATATCGTACACTCATAAAAATAACATTCTTAAAATTGCATCATATTTATTAAAGAAATTGAATTTGAGTATATCACAATGGCATAAGATTCCAATGGTTAAAACTTACCACTAAAAAAAGAGGGATAGTAAAAAGTGCTTAGCAAAATGATAGCCTTGGGTCATAGCTTATCTTTTCCATAAAGGGGAGAAGATACACATCAAAAAAGGAGGAGGACAGACTACACATCAAAAGCACCGTTGAAGGTAAAAATCAAGGCAAGCTTAAATTCAATGCTCTTCCAAAACCTTCAAAAAGGTAAACCATCACACCCAACAAATGGGAAATTCTTATCAATGTAGGTACCTCCTTAAACCTATATTCCCATCAAAATATCCCTAAAAATGCTTTCCCTATTTGCTTAAAAGAAAGAAGACCCCTCACCCTACATAATGATTCAAAACCTTTCCCACAATAACATGACCACCTTTCACAAAAAGAGAAGAACATGTTCATTCCAACACTAAATAGCCCAAGCTTGCCTAAAGCAACCCCTCAAGGCAGGTGATTTGGTTCTCAAACAGATACGCTCCATCAACACTGATACTAGGGGAATTCAGGCCTATTTGGGAAAGACCGTCTAAGATTATAAAAGTTCTTGGCAAAGGAGGAATCAAGCTTACGGGCATGGATAAAAATGAGTTCATGGATCCAGTGAATTAAGATAGGCTTAAGCACTATCATGTTTAGGTTAAAAGAAATAAATCATAAAAAAGAAGCACAAAGAATAAAAAAAATAAAGAATAAATCACCCGACAAGTGGTCCTCTACCGCTTAGGCAAAAATTAGGGCGCAACCCGCTGATCAGTATTTCACAAACCGGTCAGGAAAAAGTTAGGGCACTCCAAATAAAGCACGCTAAGTTGAAAACCCTAAAAGGGCAGCTTAGGCAAAAGTTAGGGCATTGAGAGAAAAACATCAGTTGCTTTCTAGAAAATCTGCAAAAGGACTAGAAAGCGGGTAAGGGTTAACCATTGGAAACTAATGCCATTGCCTATGCACTTAAATTTAATTTCATCGATAAACATGATATGATTTGCTAAGAATCTGGGTCTTATAAATGCATGCATGTCTTTAAGGTGAAATGATCATAAGTATGTGAACATCAGTTTGTTCTCTACATTTTGTGCTCTTTGTTATTATCTGTACTGTGCATATCATTCAACAAAAGATAAAATACCGATAAGCCACAAAAAGAAAAAATAGAAAAAATAATAAGGCTTATGCAAAAGTCGGAAAAAATCTGCTAAATTGAGCTGCTAAGGACAGTTTAGGCAAAATTTAAGACAATAGAAAAATACAAAATTAGTTCGATAGATCGCATCACATCAAGCGGTCTATGGAAAAGTTAGAACTCAATTAAAAAAGCTAGTATTTTGCACTTACTTTTGTTCTTCAAGCATCATTTATAATAGCAATGTTTCACAGTTGGGATCCCTCTAGTTTAGTTTTCCCACTGTGAAGCTACTTGATAGCATACATCATCTGAAGTGTTAAGTGTTTCCACTAGCATCATCTAGCTTGCACCATGTTACGGTTTGGACACCTCGAAGGCACATTCCCGTAATGTACAAAGAATGAATCTCATCCCATCAAGTCATAAGTATGAAGAAGTATAGGCATCCATACAAGCCTGTACGAGTCTACAACGGCCATACGGATCTCATCCAAAATCTTAGCAATACTCATTGGTCTCAATCGGGCAAGTCTCTCAATAATCTAAAGCTTCGAAAGTTTGGTTACTGGTCGAATTCACCAGCAAATTAAGCCTTTATCAAAGAAGGATAAGACAACAATATCCTCGAGGCAAAGGATCAATCAAAGGCTTAAACAAGTAAGAAATAGCTTGCTAGATTGAAAACCTGAAAGGGCAGTCTAGGAAAAAGTTCAAGGAAAGAAAAGAAAAGTCCGCAGAGCTGAGCCCTCAAGGACAGTTTAGGCAAAAATTAGGACAAATAAAAGTTCAATAAGTTATCTCACACCGAATGGCCTATGCAAAAATTAGAACATCATTCAGAGAAGGAAAAGTTTAGCATACATAAAAGTAAAATGATAGAAGTGTCAATCCAAGCTCACAATAAACGTACGCCACAAAGGACCCAAAAGTATCAAAAATCTAGAAAATGAAAGTATATCATGGTCTAAGCTACTGGAGGATCCTATCTCAAGCGCCCCTCTAGAGGATAGTCCTGCGAGTCCATAAGCAGGTCATCCATGTTGATCATCACATGGTCATCAGTTCCCATAACACCCCCAACCCCAGCATCAGCTACCCCATCACACTGATCCACCTCCTGCTCGGCTCCACCCCTTTGAGTTAAGGCCGGTACCACTCGGTATGCAAAAAGGTCCTCCTCGGACACAAGATCAGGTGGCTCTGATGTTTGTCTATCCTAAGTCATCCATGACAATTGAACCTACAACATCTCAATCTCGTCCCTTGCTCGAGCAGTCTCAGCCCTAGCATGATCAGTCTCAGCAATCGCAGCTCGCAGCTGCTCCTCTAAGAATCTAGCCCTCTCCTCGGTAGCCTCCAAGGCCTGAGCAGACCTACCATGCTCCATGGCCAATAGACTCTACAAGGGAAATTATAAACACGTATATAAATGTCATGGCATGCATAGTTTGTTATATTTTATAGGTAAAAGAAACTTACTGAGGCTAGTGCGTCCTGAGCTAACAGCAAGTCCCATATGAACAAGTGCAAACCCTGGTCAGTACTCGGCATTCGATACAATCAGAAGACTCCTAATAGGATTAGGGGGAGGGATCGATCTCTCTACCATAGCACTAGTCCTCCACCCTCAGACCCATTTACCGAATTACCACTTAAAGGAAAGTGGTGACTCCAGGACAAAGCGGCGGTCTTCTATGCCACCCTATATCTGCTCAATGCCGCCACATGTATCCAACCCATGACCTACACAAAATAAATGCACTGTGAGTATTACAACCTCTTAAATATAGTTTCGACTAATGGTTTGTTAAAATGTAAAATGCAGGTTTACTAGAGAAGAAGTTTACCAAATCTGAGTGCAGCTGGCAAAGGAACTCCCTATACTACACTGTAGCCAGGGCCTGACCTTGCCAAGTCCTTAGAAATGGTGTAAGGTATATCTGGTTGCCCGAGCAAACCTAGCATGGGGAATGGCTCTAACGATATCAGTGAACCTGAAAGGGCCAATACGAGCCAATAGCTCAGCATCCCCGGTAGCTCAAATATCCTCGTGCCACTTTCTACAAAAGCTCAAGGCTCCCACAGTCTTATACATGAACTGTAAATAGGAAACAATAGTTTAACAGGGTTAGGATATAGTAGACAAGTCAAAAATCAGAAAAAGGTTATAGAAAACCCAGTTTTAGACATTCTGTTCTTGAAGAAAGGACCCGTACGGGTCCATCCCACCTGTACGGGGTCTACCTCGGTAAAACTCCACCCATATAGGTCCTCTTGGGGAAATTTTTCAAATGGGGGTAGGATTACTCAAATAGCAGGTGCAAGCATCCCATCCAATAGGTTCTTCAACCATACAGGTCAGTATCAGGCGTACAGCTCCTACCTAGCCATACGAGTCCTCCCTCCTATTTTAAAATAGTTTTCCAAGTGAAACCAGAACTCCTCAGCGGTAAGGGCACATTAGATCCCAATTGGGGTAAACCCCACTTTGCAAACCCCAGTCTTTCAGCTAATTAGGGGCTAAACCCCTAGCTCACCTTGATTATTGATTGAAAGGGAAAATATTTTTATCCACATAAAGTCAATCAAGAATCAAGGTAAACCATGTCAAAGTAATTGCTAATGTGAATATCTTTTCATGTGCAGGTTCATTCAATGGGAGGATCCCCAAGTTGTCAAAATATCAAGGGGCAATGATCCCCATAAGACAAGAAGTTCTTACCTGAACCAAGGAAATGTTATCCTAGAAGAAATCCCCAGCAGAAGAATCATCTAGGTAGACACCTCCCCAGCAAAGTAGTCAATTGAGGGGCGTCCCTCCATTCCTCAATAGTGGATACCAATGAGAGGCATCCCCCTATCAACTAACATAGGGGGCAAATTCTAAACTAGTGTCTCACAAAAGCGAAGAAAGCTTCATAATACAAGTACTAGTAAAAGGAACCTTGTCCGAGGGGCACCTGCCCAGAAGAAGTGTCCCCAGAGATCAACTCCATCAGGAATATCTATTTCTCCAGGGATTAAATCCAGGGGCATCCCCCCATTTCCCAGTAACGGGATCAAATCCAGGTGCATCCCCCACTTCCCAGTAACGGGATCAAATCCAGGGGCATTCCCTACTTCCCAATAACGGGATCAAATCCAGGGGCATCCCTCCACTTCCCAGCAACAGGATTAAATCTAGGGGCATCCCCCTACTGCCTAATAAAAGGATCAAATCCAAAGGCATACCCCCACTTCCTAATAACAGGATCAAATCCAAGGGCATCCCCCAGTTCCCAATACCGAGATTAAATCCAGGGGCATCCCCCCACCAGCCAGTAGCGGGATTAAATCTAGGAGCATCCCCCCACGTCCCTATAGTGGGATTAAATCTAGGGGCATCCCCCCACTTCCTAATAGTGGGATCAAATCCAGGGGCATCCCCCTACATCTTAATAGTGGGATCAAATCCAGGGCATCCCCCCACTTCCCGGTAGCGGGATTAAATCCAGGGGAATCCCTCCACTTCTCAGTAATGAGATCAAATCTTGGGGCATCCCCCACTTCCCAATAATAGGATCAAATATAGGGGCATCCCCCTACTTCCCAATAATGAGATCAAATCCAGGGGTATCCCCCCACTTCCCAATAATGGGAACAAATCCAATGGCATCCCCTCACTTTCCAATAACGGGATTAAATCCAGGGGCATCCCCCTACTTCCCAATAACAGGAACAAATCCAGGTGCATCCCCCCACTTTCTAATAACGGGACTAAATCTAGGGGCATCCCCCACTTCCCAATAGTGGGATCAAATCCAGGGGCATCCCCCCACTTCCCAATAATAGGATCAAATCCATGGGCATCCTCCACTTCTTAGTAATGAGATCAAATCTAGGGGCATCCCCCCACTTTCGAGTAGCGGGATCAAATCCAGGGGCATCCCTCTACTGCCAGTAATGGGATCAAACCCAGGGGCATCCCCCCACTTCGTAATAGCAAGGTCAAATCCAAGGCATCCCCCACTTTCTAATAAAGGGATCAAATCTAGGGGCATCCCCCTACTTCCTAGTAATAGGATCAAATCCAGGGGCATCTCCTCACTTCCCAATAACGGGATCAAATTGAGGGGCATCCCCCCACTTTCTAATAAAGGGATCAAATCCTGGGGCATCCCCCCACTTCCCAGTAATAAGATCAAATCCAGGGCATTCCCCTAATTCCTAGTAATGGGAACAAATCCAGGGGCATCCCCTACATCCCAATAGTGGGATCAAATCCAGGGGCACCCCCCACCTCCCAGTAGCGGGATCACATCTAGGGGCATCCCCTCATTAGTCTAAGAGCATCCACCAACCAACCTAGGGCTATTCACCCTAAGGGTATTCCCCAGTAGTAAAATAAGCGGTGAACGGGCCAACCCGGCATTTCCCACACATGATTTTTGATCCACACCTCTTTATTCTTAATTGAAGGGGAAAGATATTTTTGTTTCACAAAAGTCAATTAAGAATAAAAAGGTGTCTGCTTAGAAAACAATTAATTCGGTGTTTGATTATTATTCTTTTTCCAGGTCATTCAAAATTCCCCAACAGGAGAGTTATCCACCTTAAGAAAGGGACACACACTTTCCCCAAGCAAAGTCATTAGGAATATCCACATTGATAAAAGGAAAGTCATCTGCCATAAGAAAAGGATACACATACCTTCCGTAGTAGAGTTGTGAGGGGTACGCATGAGTAAAAGAAAGAAGTTCACCTCAAAGGAACTAGCCCATGTCATCACCTCACGTATTATTTCTAAATCCACACTCATATCGTTAGATCATACAAATTTGTATCTCCAATGATCCCATGAGGGGCAGTCTGTGAGCACTGGATTTTAATGATCCTTCTCATGAAACTATGATGAGAGCTATACATTGCAATATCTTTCAGGTGTTGTCCATCTAAGGTGTTCATACTACTGCAGAGTTGAGTTTGGCCATAGCACAGTGACCTAGACTAACCTTAGGTACCCGTATGGGTGCTGCATAGTGGTACAGATCCACTCGCAAGCCCGTACGGGTGACTACCTACCGTATGCCTCGGAAGGAACCATATGGGTGTCCCCTAATATCAGTACAGGTGGGGCCCCACCCATACGGGTATAATTGTTTCCTATTAAGGCTTTTTCATAAGTAGTCTCTTACCATTTTGGGGAAAAGGCAGGTTTTAACCATGATTTATTGCATTCAGACCTCCTCTCCCCTATAGAAAGGGGTCTTCCCTTCACATTTCAAACACACTCATTTTTCATATGAAAATTATACTAAAACTCTAGCAATTTCTATAGGTATAGAAAAGGGATAGTGGGGTGTAGGAGGTATAAAATAGGGAGAAAACCCTTCTTTTGAGATTTTGTCCATATTTTGTTCATTCTAACTTCATTCATTAGGATTTAGGGGAGATTCTATCCACATAAATACTCACCTAAATAGTCCTATTCCATCTACTTTGGTCGGGCTCTCTCAACAGTGAAGGGATCACCTCAAAGTGGATTCATGTTGAAAAGGTAATGCTCCTAGGTTTCAAAGAGAGTCACATCTCAATTATTTCGTTATAATTATTGTTTGTTGCTTCCATTATATCTGTTGCTTTCATTTCTTATCTCGGGTCTGGTCCTCACCTATATAAGCCTTGTTGGCACCATATATCGCCAAGGATATCAATTTAGTGCACCATACTCATACGAAAGGAAATCTCTTTTTTTGTTATTTTACCTTTTCTACCACCAATCTACTGATTTATAATCTATTAAAGTAAATCAAACAAAGGTTCTACCGGACCAAACAGGACTCGTATGTATGGGACCCATACGGGTTCCCAATACCCATATCGATTCTCCTTAATAGCCGTACGGGTACCACCCGGGTAGAATCCAGAATTCATCTTTTAATCGGTTAAAATCAATCTAACTCACCATTTGCCATGCGATCATTTTCACTAATAATCCAGTAAATCAACCCACAAAATTTTAATTATGTTTTTACATCAAAATACGTTAAAATGCTGATTTGTTATGTGCTATAAGCTGTGCTAACATCTGTGGATGCATGGGAATTTGTTTTTATTTTATTTTATAACTTAGAACAAATGTATAGGTTCTCTTTGCAAATTTCCCCCATTTTCCCCAGTTGCAATTTTTATTCCCCCATTTATTGCTTGCGCTTTACTATACTATGTAAACGCATGTAACGAGTGTGAAAGAGTGTAGAAATAGGTTTTCTATGATAATTACCTAAATGATGAACACTAAACCAGTTTTACGAGATGAATGTAATTTTGAATCAACTAAATGAGAAATAAGTGACTCATCCGATACCTGAATGAGAAATAAGTGACTCATCCGATACCTGAATCTCTGATCCACAAGGTATGAGTCTCCCACCCAAGGGAACTGTACCAAAACTCTTTCCCAAGTAGACAACTTGGGTGGTGACCCTATCCATTGTATAGGAATTTGGGTCTCAATTCTTTTATTAATTAAAATTGGCTTATTTTGCAAACTTTAACTAAAAATGTTTTATCATGCCTAAATCCAACGAAACCCCCAGTGGGCCCCGCCTCTCTCAGAAAGGTGCCAAGGGAGACCCACATGTCATCAACACCTCACAGGCCTCAAGGCTTTACTTTCTATAAAGACAAAGGACACACAAGCTCAAGGACCCCCGAAGAAACTACGGAGTCTCTGATCCCCGATGAGCCTCTCTCCAAGGGTAGGAAGCCCACAAACACTGGCAGTCCAGACACGATAGGCCTCAAAAGGATGGATGTGAAAAGGCACGGAATAGGTCAACTCTACTTGAGTGCGACTAATCTACCTCACATCATAACGATAGACCCAAGTATAAGAAAGCTTAGAGCCGATCAAAGTACACAAGGACATTGAAAACCCCCGAGGGCGACCATACTGCCTACATAAGTGACCCAAAGAGTAGGTGATAATCTCAGAAAGGCAATAAGGACAACACCATCTCTAGCAATATCGATAGTCACATGCATGATTCCCTACCAAGGGCAAACCCAATAAATATCCTCAGCAGCTCGACTCCCTATAAACTCAACCTACTCCTCGACGGTAAAATCTTTGTGAGGACAATTACCGATGTGAACCATAGACCCCTATGCCCAGTAGGCCTTCAGATAATAATCCATACTTGTAGGGACAGATAACACAAAAATATTATCCCAAATCCAAAGCAACAAAGGCAACACAAAAACAACACAAAAATCATAAAAAATGAGAAAAGAAAAAATGAGAAAAAAAAGAAAAAGAAAAGAAAAAATAGCCTGCTGGATTGAAAACCTGAAAAGGCAGTCCAGGAAAAATTAAGGCAAGCATAATGAATCAAAAACCCGAAAGGGCGGTTCATGCAAAAAGAAAGGCTCAAATAAAAGTTACCTGGAGGAGAAGTCTACTACCTTAAGTAGTAGCTCCAGTCCCATTCTGGGAAGAATGCATAAAGATCAATTTCTATGCTAAGCTCACTACAACGGGAGATTTCCCCTCTAACATCTGATCAACGATAGTCAAGAAAGCAAATCTTCAAACCATTGTTGGAACTTTGTAAAGGAATACTCCCAACAAGAGTAAACAAATGAACGGAAGGCAACTCGCATCATTAGGAGGAAGGTTCCTTACTATGTCGAATGCCACATCCAACCTCAAGCCCTCATCATAGATCAGTCGGCACATGTTAAATCATTGTAGCAAAAAATGGTCCATCAATGGATAAAAAAACTTAAGAAGATACATTAGAATGACTGGGGGCATGTCAACTAAAGATCTCAGGAGCCCATAGAATTCTTCGTACAAGGGGCATAACTCGTGCTTTCCAAAATATAACACATTGTCAATAGGATCCCAGAACCTGATAATGACTTGAATCACATTTTCCTTGACAAAAACGCGATAATATTCCTTCATATGGGCCAGACTGCAAACCCTAAGACGATCCTAATCCTCGGAGTTCTTTAGATAAACATTCAAGTCTTCACTAAAACGAATGTAGTTCTCCATGGCAAAATTTTAAAAGAGTAGTAGTTCGCTATACATAGTTTTTAGGGCAATCTGCCAATATCTGGCAAATTACCCTGATAAACTCGATCAATGATGAAAGAAAACACAAAGCGAAGGAACAATGAAAAATTCTTTTATATATATAAGAATGCATTCATATAAGGAAAAGGCACTGCAAAAGCCCCAAAGTAAAGAAGATAAAAGAAAAAAGCCTATCTACTGCCTGCTGGAGATTGGATGGCTAGGATTGAAAGGAGGGTAACCACCCTATGAAAAGAATTCGGGGGTATCACCCTATCCTTACTGCGACTGCTACTATAGGTCATCCACCTGGATCATCCCCAATAGACCTCGGAGCCGTCGGATCTCCAGCTACAACATTTTAACATAGATCATTCATATGCATTTCATAACATGCCATGCATCATCAGTAAAATAATAAAATAAACATATCGCCATATTAGAGTTTTGGTGCATCATGAACCATTGCTGCCCTTGAATATATCCCCTATTAGATATACTATTAGCAATGGGCACATGCAAGAATGAAAGATCAGGAGCAAGTCAAAGCCATCACAATCTAAGGAAAAGATAGAAGAAAAGGTAGAGGAAACTCACATGAGTGGTATCAGCTAGATGGAAGGCCACTGGATGCTCAGGGTCCGAATAAGGCAGAATCACCGATGTATAAGCACCAAAATCAAGACGGTACATTAGAGACATGGGACGCTATACTGAAACCCTTGATGTCCCTCTACCATCGCCAAACCATGAGGTAGGATGGATGGCACCGAAGAGCTACCCATGTGAGCGAAAGTAGTCACAAGTCTCTTCTTAACCTGGTGATCCTACAAAGACGATAAAGCAAAATTAGTGTGGTAATGAAAAAAAACAAGGACGGAATTCAAGCTCATGGAAGAGAAGGTACTGCGATTCAAACAGTCCTAAGCGATCCTGATCTAGCCTAGCTGCTAGGGACGGAAGCCGAAGGGGCATCACCCTTGAAAGGGTTGTGAATGTCTGGCTCAGGCTCAACAGGAAGGGGGTACATCTCCGGCTATCCAAGCAGCTACGAACGATAAAACTCCTTATACCCCCTAACCCGCTATAGGAAGGAGCTGGGTAAACCGCCAGAAGCTAATTACGCAAAGTCAGGCAAGCTATGAGGTTAGAAAATCTGTCGAGCACCTTAAGAGGGATGGAACGTGACCTGGGAGGAAGATGCCAACCCTGAATATGCTCTCCCAGATACTAATCCAAAGAGAAGGGAGTCTCTATGATCAATCGGGTGTTCATAAAATCCCCAGCTAACCTCATGACCTCCGGCCAGTGAAGAGCATACCCCTAGGGCTGTGTCTTAATCTGAAAGAAAGAAAAGACAAAACAATGATACAACAATTCTAGCAGATATATCAATTAAAGCAAATCAAGAAAGTCATAGAAGATACCTTCTCCGAAGATAAATTACGGAGGTGAGCGAAGAGCACGGAATGAGACTCCATCTCCTAACTGCTCTAATAATACGGCAGTCGAGGGCAAAACTATTAGATATGATGTATGCCCTTGAGGCAATTAGAGCGATATATCTTGATTATGTAATAGTACGAATATTTTGTTTAATTAATAAAGGCATTTAATATTTTATTTATATCGATGTGCTTATAAATATATTATAGCTGGTTAAAATATATTCAATGATGAATGTAAAAGTCCTTGACATATCATAGTACGAAGTCAGAGAAATTATAGTTGGACTATATTTAGTGAGACCTGCTTCATGTGCAATTATGATTATGTCTAAACTATCCTTGGTCATAATTTTATCAAGAAAGGATATTGATGAAGCGAAAAGACTAGCATGTGGCCAACTTTCTTGGAAAGGGTCCAAGAAGTCAATCTCCTAAGGACTAAAGATGGTGCCTTAAGTTTGACACATGGATATATCTGGGAGATATATTAGAGACCGCAGTAAGATAAACACTTGGTATATATGTCAATAAGCTTTGCGAATATCCTCATACTTGAGATACTAGTTGCCTTGTTTAGTACTATCGCTATACTTTAGGTCATTCCTACACATTCATTAGTTTAGGGTGTCACGGGTGATTACAGGTATAGTGATGACAACACATTGGTAAGCTGAGTAGTTAGAAAGAATCCATCACTTCGGATATAGTAAGGAGTTGTACCTGGCCGCTTATTGAAGTGATGATTGCTATAAACCTCTAATCAAAGTATGTGTTTGATAGAAATAGTTTCTAGTCAAACACATTATGGTAAAAGGCAATATACTTTCGTAACAAGTTAATAACTAGGATAGCTTGGAGCTACCTTTCTATTAGTGGGTTAACACTTTAACTAAACCCTATAAACTAGATTGTACTTATATTAAAGAATGGTAGGAGTTCATCGCACTGGACAACTATTGCATTAACTGGGACTAAGTCATAAGCATAAATGTCGTTTCGAGTAATGGGGGATGGTAGACCCTTGCTAGAGGCGTACTACAGTCGTTTAAGGTAATCCAGTTCTATTCATGGTCTAGAACATCGAGCCAATGGTTCCATTAGAATAAGGGTTGGTTAAGCCTTAACAGCTCAATACTTCAGGATCCTATAAGGTTACACACATTGGACCTTCATCGGACTGAGTAAAGAATTAATAGACTTATTCTATCATAAAAATATAACATATTAATAATTGGATTATTATTTAATTGGTTAAAAATGATTAGATAATTTTTGGATAGACCAAGGAATTTATTTTTGACCAATAACTAATTTATTAGGGTCGTAAATTAAATTAATTTGAAAGAAGGATTAAAAGGGAATTTTCCAATTGAAGTAAAGGGGTTGGACCCTACAGAGATGGGGTCCACATTTTGGGACCCCATGTAGTGGCTAAAGGGCTATGGGCTCAGCATATGCGTGAGCCCACAAGCTGGGTCACACCAGCACTGCTGGGCAGCACTAGATGTGCCTAGCGTGGCCTAACCTAGAAGCTGGGCTTGTGGGAAAAAGCTCACAAGCCTGGCATGTGAGTGCATGGCAGGCTATTATGGCCTGCCTTACAAATGGCTGTCGTGCAGCATGTAAAGCACACTTGTGAGCGGATGAACTTTTTCCTACAAGGACTGTGTGAGATACGTAGCACGAGGGGAAATAACAAGCGCTGTAAAGCAAACCGAGGGACTGATCCTCATTTAGCATGATAAAAAGATGGATTGATAAAATTGATGTTGACGTTAAATTTAAGTCCAATTTGCATGTTAAGGGATACGAGACTTGCAATCCCGTATTTTAAAATAGAGTCGGCACCCGATTAAGCTCCACCAGAAATTTGGGTATGATTTTCCCACTGGGTGGTTAGACCGTAGATGTTATCTATTTTTCATTAGGCCAAGTTAAAAAATTTCATTCTTTCTTAATAGGTTTTAATCCACCCTATTTGTTGTGTTTTCATTTATATGTTATTATCGTATTTATCAAACATCCAAAGCGATAAATAAATAAATTATTATAGTCATCCCAAATAAAATGCGAAAAATAAAATAATAATTGTATGGCTTTCTAAATCGTATACATTTTTCTACACAATAAGTAAAATACCTAAAGGCCTAGCATTCATATAACCTAATCTACCTACACAAAATGGTTAGCACAAATATGACACCTTATACTAGATATATCACGTAATATGCATAGTTAGTAAACCAAACATGGCCCAAGTTAACATGAACATGACATATTTTATTTACAATTTATGGAGCCCGGTTGGATAGCTAAAGATGGGATTTGAACGGCATTTACGGGAAAATTCCGTTATATCCATATTTTAGACTCGATTGTTATTTTAACCGGATTATTAGTGACAATGCCACATGGTATGGGGTGGGGTCTGTTTTTAGAAGGTTTTGGACCTTTATCATTGCACTATACATCCTAGCTTCAGAAATTTAAACTAGGTCAGAAAAAAACAAAAATGAAACTGCTATCTAGAAGGCTATGCTGCCGGCGGCATGACTAAGGCCACCGGCGGCATGGATGATGGTGATCTCAGCTATACATGTAGTTTACATGACTTTCTGGATACTATAAAAAAAGGTTCCTGTAAGAAAATGGGGCCACTGGGGGTAAATGAGGCCACTGGCGGTATCGACAATGCCACTAGCGGCATGGTTGATACTGTCAGCGGCTTTAGTTTCTTGCAGCAGCTATTTTTGACTGAAAAGCGACCAAAAACCCAAAACTAAGCACAAATAGCAACTAAAACACAACAAATAAGTAAAATGAAGGCCAAAGAGCTATGAGACTTAGAATTTTTTCCTCAGGGCCGTGAATCCACCTTTTCGTGATTCATATGACACCTACGGGGAGCTCAAATGATGATTTTGGGATGTAAGGGGTGATTTAGTCTCTAAATCCTAATTTTATCCATTTCTTAACTCAAAATACACCTAAATATGAGAGAGTTCAGTAGAGAAAAACCAAGAAAAGATATATTGAATCCTCTTTTCTTACCTTTTCTAGACTTTATCCCACTAAAGCTAGCTATAATGCTCAAAATCTACTTGAAATTTTAAGTTGGGGGAGAGTGGAACCATTGAAAAGGCTGGAAAATGTTATTTATTTAGGCTAAAATCTGTTAGAAATTGCCTTGGATCAATTATCCGATAGATATTGAGCAAAAAGGCACAAATCTGTTTTGCAGCTAAAAGCCATGCCGCCGGCGGCCTCGCTCCTCTAACAGGTTTGAAAAGCTAGCATAATTCATGCCCGAAGTCAGGGAAAAGGAGAGGAATCCGGTAAAAGGTGATTTTGACAAAAAACTCAGATATTAGGCTTATTTTTTTTTATTTTTAATGGGTATTTTGGACTAAATTAATTTTTGGGTGTAAATCATCAGTCTGAGTTACCACTGGACGTATTAGCGGACACGCCGAACTGAATTTCTCTAAAAATAAAATTTGTAGAGAACTTTATATCGGCAATAAAAATTCCAAAAAAGGATTTTTATTATGAGGAATAAAATCGGGCATATGTCATCATCGTCTCGCGAGAGGGACTATGAAATCCCGTGCTTACAGGCTGCCCCTCGGGAGATCATTGCTGGCACATGTCAGTATGATCATACAAAAGAGCAAGGGTTAGAAATGGTACCCAATGGATGAACAGTTTGCCTCTTGGTCGGGGTTGGGCTTTGAGGTTGTTTTACCCCTTGGTTGGGCTTGTGCTTTGAGGTTGAGTTGCCCCTTGGTTGGGGTTAAGCTTTGAGGTTGATGTACCCTTTGGTCGGGCTTCAGCTTTAAGGTTGATGCACCGCTTGGTTGGGCTTGAGCTTTGAGGTTCAGTTGCCCCTTGGTTAGGCTTGAGCTTTGAGGTTGAGTTGCCCCTTGGTCGGGCATGAGCTTTGAGGTTGATTTGCACCTTGGTCGGGCTTAATCATTGAGGTTTGCTAAGCAGACTTGGGCTTTGAGATTGTTTTGCCCCTTTGTCAGGCTTTAAGCTTTGAGGTTTGCCAAGTGGGCTTGGGCTTTGAGATTAATTTGAGGTAGGGTGCATCGTTCGTGCAACAAGTGACAAGTAAACAAGATTAGATTGATTTTTCGATGACGTTTTTTACTGCTTGATCGATTTTATGAAACAAAAATATTTTTACCCCTCTGATCAATAGCAAAAATGTAATAATAAAAAGTATAAGGGTTTTAGAAGTCCTGGGTTGTTAAGGCTGGAGCCGAGATTCCATTGGATTTATTGAAAAAGTAGAGGGAAGTTTTGATGCTGCTGGCGGCTTAGCTGATGCTACCGGTGATCTACAGCGATACCGCTGGTGATATAGGTGCCACATGGCATCTTGGCTGGTCAAAGAAATTTAAAATTCAAACTGGCAAGGGTGAGGCTGCCTGCGGCTTGGGAAATGTTGCTAGCGATTTGAATGATGCCGGCAGCAGCATGGACATGCAGTTTCAGATTTATTTGAACTCCTTGAATTCTGTGCGGGTGTTTAATACGGGATTAAACTATATTTTCTCCCTATTTCTCCTGTTTCAGCATCCACAGAAGCTGAAACTTCCCTTTTTCTCTGTACACTCAAACCGTTCTCTTTTCTTTCAATTTTTCAACCATGAAGAAGATCTTTGGTAAAAAATCTAGCAGTTCAAAGTCTGGGGACTTGCCCGCTTCTTCCATTGAAGGGTTGAAGCTTTGCCTGATTCACATGGGATATGGCTTCAAGGAGTCCGACGTTGTTTTTGGGTATGGGATAGAAGCTCCAATCAACGATCTCGTCCTGGTTAATAAGAATCACATCTCTAACATCCAGGTATACTTGCAAAACTCGAATCTTCTTATTTATGTTAAGTTTTGATTTTGGCATTGGGGCTCAAAACTTTGCCGTGATAGGGTTATTGATTGTGTAGAAAATGATATTGTATGCTATAGGTTTGATTTTTACCATTTTTATGCTTTGGGTTTGATTAATTGCAATTTTGGTGATTTGGTGCGATTTTGGGCAATACCGGGTTCTGCCCGCAGAAATGATGCCGCCGGTGACATCACTATTGTTCCCAGCAGCTTCAAGACTTTAAAAAGGGCTGGAAATATGCAATGTCATTGCCAATTTTAGCGATATCATTAGCAACATCGTCCATGTCACTGGCGGCATGGCTGATGTTGCCGGCGGTATCACTACCCCCAGCGAGGGGATCGACAGCTTTCCAAAAGCACAATGATATAGAATCTGAATAACTTAACTGATCCGCTCTTTTATGATTTTGTAGCCACATATCCACACCTAAATCAGAGGTATGAGAACCATCAGAGAGTGGTGGAAATACATTGATGAGAAAGACCTGGAGCTCGCGGCTGCGATCAAAGATATGGGATTCAGGGATAATGCCTGAACCCTGCCTTTACTGATGCCCAAGCTTTCTTACTTAGCCCGGACCGCCTTGGTTGAGAAGTGGTCCGAGACCACTCGCACCTTCCATTTCTAGATTGGGGAGGTTACTATTACCCCATCTAACGTGGTAGCAATGACGGGGCTCCCATGGATGAAGAATTTGATCCACTTTGATATGTACATGGAGAAGAACCACCTCAAGGGGGCGATGGTGAAGAGGGTCACTAAGCTATTTGGGTTAAAGCCCAAGGTAGGGCAATTTTCTTATGGGGAGTTGGGTGGTCCCCGAGACTGAGAGGGATGCTTGTGTCTGCTCTTTTGTTATTTGTTTATTGACTATGCTGTTCTTCCCGATCTCGGGTAGCAAGGTCAACTTCTGGGTTGATTTCGGCAGTTGAGGATGTCAAAACCATCAAGGAAAAGAATTGGCTTAGGGCTATTTTAGAGCAGATGTACTACGGGCGATGTGGGAGCCCTCAAGAAGGAGTAGGTCCTTCGATTGAGTCACCTTTTGCTTCTAGTATGC
The DNA here is from genome assembly GCA_947683365.1 of Euphorbia pulcherrima. Lineage (NCBI taxonomy): Eukaryota > Viridiplantae > Streptophyta > Magnoliopsida > Malpighiales > Euphorbiaceae > Euphorbia > Euphorbia pulcherrima. The sequence goes on along the minus strand of CANTUS010000003.1, from coordinate 15,868,299 downwards.
CCTCTTTTATCATCATGGCTAGATGCATTTTTGCCTATTCTTGATGTGTTGATCTTTTGGACTAATTGGTTATGAACTGTACAGGTTTGGGCCTTCGAATATTAAATTCTCCCCCCTGTCTAATTCGATACTACAGTACCACCGGGTTCTCATTTCCTTGCCCGATGGTGCGGGAGTGTTGGTGGGCTTGGCAAGTACCCCGCCGCTTATATAGAGGCGCTGCAGTGCCTACAAATCAGCTCGATATTCTACTTTGACTTTTTACCCTGTCTTACATTCAACAAACCATTAGTCAATAAAAATATATTTATAAATTTAAATTTCTTACACTAATTACCTACTAGATTGATTGGCAAGGTCGTTCGGGACCGTTTTAAGGAGGTTTCCAACCGAGCTAATGTTCTCACTGTCCAGTGGGAGGTGGACGACCGCCGATTTGTCATCGAGTGCCCCCTAGCCTTACCCTTATACCTGGGGGAGAGAGTTCAAGGCTAGAGAGAGCTTATGCCTGCTACCAGGCCTGTACCTATGGATCCTCCTACAGGCCTTTAGTGGCATTATTTGACTATCACCGGGGAGGCCGATAAGGCCAATTATTTAGAGGGGAATGGCTGAGTGGTGTGGAGTGTCCGTGGCCCTTAGAATGGCCACATGTCTCGCTTGCTCCCCATATGCGCTCGCATTCATGACAATGAATCCCTTGATTTCTATAGGAAGAAGAAGGAGCATGGAGCTAAAAAGACAGAGGCGTGGCATTGTTGTTGAGGATAATAATGAGGAAGGGAGCGGCGGTGGTGAGGGCTATCCCGAGGGACAGGACGAGGCCAGCCAGGTTGTTTTGATGGCTCACGAGGGACACCGTTCCGCTAATGTAAGATTGCACCCTTTCTTTTTATGATTATATTTATGCCATACGCTTGGGTCAAAATAGATGCCTATGCCTTGCTTTTTATGAGTTTTTCAGGTACCCTTCAGGAAGCGAGGCCGGGCTGACAAGAGTGAAGGATGCTATCATGGCATACCCGAGGGTGTTGACTTTGTGGAGGGGATTCTCTCAACTGCCTTAGAGACTTAGTTCTTTTTGATGAACTTGAGAGGTGACTTTTAAACCAGGGAGATACCCTTTAGCAGCCACTCGTTGAACTTCATGCCAGAAAACACCACTTATATGATTCTTGTGTTGAAAAATCCATACGACCAGCCCCTTATGAATTCCTTTTGATTACTTTTTAGATTTTTTAGGTTCCTCATGCCAAGGCAGAGAGGAAATGCTTTTGCCCTTAGGGACACACTTGTCTCTGCTTGCTCAGGTATATTCCCCACTATGACATGGTATTAAAATAAAATGCATGTATGGATGATATGAATGATATGAACTGTTGTTGTCATGGTTTGTAGGACTTTATGGCTCTTACGCTGTCGGATTCTAGTGAGGCATAGGGGAGGTATGAGGAAGAGACAAGGGTGCTCCGACACCGAGTGAGCGAGCTAGAGAGCCAGCTGGATGCCACTTTACATGAGAGGAGTAAACATAACATAGATCATGCTGCCCCGGGTGAGGTGAGCCAAAGGGGAAAGAAGGTGGCAGCTGGGCGCTACCATGGAGTTGCCCCTGCGAGCTCTTGGAGAATCCTGGGGACCAAAGAAGATGTCGTTGGCAAAATCCTTCTCAGCGAGGAGGATGTTTCGTCTCACCGGCCCGACAATTTCAACCAGCCCTAGATCCATCCGATGATCTGATTTCTTTTTCTTTTTGCTCATTTTTATTGGTCTTGGTTTTTTGTATGCCTTTGATACATTAGGCTCGAATGATTGATTTTGGATTTTGGATGATTTTGGTTTTATTTAGCCTTAGCATTTGGATATTTGGATTGTTTGTGCCTTCGGGCCTTTGGTTTGAATAAGACTTGAATTTTGTACTTGCATATCTTTTGGAAACAAATTACAAGTCTTTAGAGGTTGTTTATAGGTTTAAATTGCTTAAAACAGATTTGAATATTTCAGAAAATATGGTCATGCCGCTGGCGGTATGACTGATATCGTCCTCTACATGAGATTATAACTTGCTAAAAAATATATGCAAAACTACATGCAAAACCATACCGCCGGTGACCTGGTCCATACCGCTGATGAGCTGACTCATACCGCCGACAGCATCACTTTGCCAAGAATTCAAATTTGGCCATTTCTCTTGTTTAACCATGGCAAACCACAACCAGCAGCTATGGGCTTTTTGCAAAGCTTGAGAAATGCAGGTTGGAAGAAGCTATAAAAATTTGGGCTATGGGGCTTTCGATATATTGCGGCGTGGCCCGTTAGTCCTAAATTCCTTCAAGCGACATTGGCTTTTTGGGATCGGATGGACCATGTATTCGGATTTTCCTTATTTGAGCTATGCCCGTTGCTTAAAGAGTTCCACGCTATATTAAGGGTTCCGTGCCCCAAGCGCGTGCCCCTGGCACTCCCATAGTTTCATTTTGGCACGAACGATGTGCCTCAAGGGTTATGGAATTTTGATTCTGTAGACCCATTTTTGTCCCGACTACCTGACAAACCTAGATTTTAGCTCAGTGCAATTTTGGAGTGGTGCCGTGGGGCGCCTAGATCTCAAGTTGCTTGGCCATCCATGGTAGTACTATTACTTATGGCAGAGTTTATGTGCGGAGTGGGCCCAGTTGCCCTATTCAGGCTAATTTCACTTATCGATCCCATGTCAACAGGGGCTTCTCCCATATATGTGGTACTAGCCGAGATCCTGCTAAACAAGGATGCTGCTTCTATCAACCCGACTCTTATCGGTGACCACCTTACACTGCTACAGGTATTTATTTTCCCATTTTACAAATTATTCACCTCTTTCTGACCCTATATGAAATTGACTTACAGGTATGGCTGATGGAGAAATTGAAGCTGAAGGAGGCACCACGGGGGACCCGAAGAAGCATTACCTGTTCATCTGAGTAAGAGGGGCTCATGTGAGCTGATTTTGATCAATTGACATTCGATAGCTAGATGCCTATTCTGAGGGGGTATACAGATTCACTGATTTAGTGGGTTAGCCCATGGTGGAGGATCTGAGATGTGGTGTTGGAGTCCTGGGGATTTTGTGTTTAGCTGATAGGTCTGGAGAGGTCCTCATTCTATACCCCTTATCAGTTGCACCATCAGTACAGCAAGTGAGAGAGCGTCCCAATCAAGCTACCCGAGAACCAAATTAGAATCTACAAGGCCAGATGGGTGAACCATATTCGGGAGAAGTAGGCTAGGGAGGCCATATTTGAGACTCTAGACTATGATCATGTGGATACCATCGAGACTGACATACACTATAGAGGATAGATTACTTAGATTAGACGTCTGATGACTCAATCCTAGTGATCATGGGCCCGCTTTGAGGGAGAGCGAGCAGAGTAGGGACACGAGCCTTTTTCCACTACCACCTTGCGGAGGATTTCTAGGTATTATGACAAGGATGCGGGGAGTTTGGCTTGAGATGCACTTTCTTTTAGTTCTATCTTTTGCATAGGCTAGTCAGGGTGACGGACCTATCAAACTTTATTTTATTGTATGTCTTTTATTTGATTCTTACTTTTGCATAGACTGCCCCTTGGGGTTTTCAATCTATCGAACCTTGTCTTAATTTTTGCTTGGACCGCCCTTTTCGGGTTTTCAATCCAGCAGACTTATTCTAACTTTTGTATAGACCTTGCTCTTTTTTAGTCTATCAGAATTATTTTATTTTATTGCGCACTTAATTTAGAATAATGTGAATTCTACATTAGGATTACTTGAGCCGTTTTGACCGTATGGATACAAAATTCACATAAACATAAGCATTCAGAATTCGATAAAAGTGATACTTTCTTTAAGTGAAGTAAAACAAAGTACATGATGTTTGGTTAACATTTCCATTGATTAAACTCCAGGTGCCAACTAGCCGAGATCGGTTTTCTAGAAGGCACTCTCTCTTTGCTTACTTACCCTAATTTTTTCTTATGTCGCCCTTTTCTGGTTTTTGACCTAGCGGGTTTGACTCATCCCCTAATTTTTGCACAGCCAGTTTGTAGAATATCGACCATTAGGTGTCACCCTAATTTTTGCTCGATCGGTAAAAGACCGAAAGGGGAGTGATTTATTTCATATTTTTTTGTGTGCTGCTTTTTTTTTGATTTATTTCTTTTAAATTAGATGTGATAACGCTTAAGCTTATCCTGGTTTACGGGGTTCACAAACTCATTCCCATCCATATCCATAAGCTTAACCGCCCTTTTACTAAACATCTTCTTCATCACATACGGTCCTTCCCAGTTTGGCCTGAATTTGCCCCGTGCATCGGTAGTGGAAGGTTTTAGCTACTTAAGGACCAGATCTCCAGCTTTCAGGGGAAACTTCTGGTGTCTCACCCGACTATTATAGGCTCAAGCCATGCACTGCTGGTTCATCCGGAGATTACCTAGGGCCCTTAACCTCTGCTCATCCATCATATTTAGCTTCTCAAACCTCGCTTGAGTCTATTCAGATTCTTTCAGCTTGACTTCTAAATCAACTCTAAGTGAGGTTACCTAAGTTTCAACTAGCAAAACCACTTCCATTCCATAGACAAATAAGAACAAAGTTTGACAGATTGAGGTACTGATGCTTGTGCAATATCCTTAAATAGCAAAGGGTAGCTTATCTGCCCAATCCCTGTAACCGGATATCATCTTAGAAATGATCTTCTTTACCAATTTATTGGCTGCCTCAATAGCACCATTCACTTGCAGTCTGTCCGAAGAAGATCTATGGTGCTTAATCCCGTATTTCTCAATTAGATAGGCGGTCGCCTTTTGAAACTGTACCCTATTATCTGAGACTATGTGATGTAGTCCATACCAAGCAAAGATATGCTTCTCTATGAACTTGGCCATCTTCTTGGCGATGATATTGGTGTAGGATTGGCCTCTACCCATTTTGAGAAGTAGTCCACTGCTACCACGATGAAATTGTGTCCGTTTGTTGTTAAGGGATGAATTTCATCGATTATGTCTATCTCCCACGCCAAGAATGGCCAAGGAGTAGATAAATGATGGAGCTTAGTTGGTGGTAGATGTTGCCTATCCCCATAATTCTGGTATTGGTGGCATTGTTTGACTTGGACGATGCAATCGACCGTTACGGTGAACTAAAAATATCCCAACCGCTGAATTTTCTTTGCGAGAGTAAGACCATTCATATGAGGGCCACAATCACTAGCATGGACCTGATCAATGACTTTTTGAGCCTCTAATTCAGTTAATCAACGAAGTAGTAAATTGTCACTGGTGTGCTTGATAGATCATTATCGATAATCTGAAACTGGATAATGAGCCGCCTTTGGGGGGTGCAATTTGAGTCAAAGGAATCCGGGGGATATTGGCCGGTTTAGAGGAATAAGACAATGTCAGAATACCAATAGGGTTCAGTTGAGATGGCGAGGAGCTGGTGAATTGGCTGAGTGTGGTAGGGGAGCTTAGTTGACAACAGAACTAGAGAGTGGATAGGCTGCTGTTGGAGTCCTTCCCACAAGGAGGCCAGGGTGGCTAGAGATTCAGCCATTTGATTTTCATCCCAGGGAACATAGCAATATAAGCACAAGGTGAACTTCTCAGACAAGCCGCGGACTGCCTCAACATAAGGACGGAAATATTCTTCTTTTATTTCCTAATCCCCTATAACCTGACGGATTACAAGAGCTAAATTATTGACTATAAATGCCATCCAGGCCACCACCTAGAGGAGGGCTTCAAGCCTGAATAGACATGCTTTATACTCAGTGCCATTGTTAGTGATAGTGAATTCCAAGTGTTTGGACAACGGGATGATTTCGTTATCCGGTGTGACTATAATAACTCCGAGGCCTACTCCCCATCGGTTCACAGCACCGTTGATGTACATAGTCCACACAAGCTCGAGGATTTTAACAGAGCCGAGCTACTCATCGAGAAACTCCATGTTTTCAACATAATCAAAGTCAAGAGGTTTGTAGCCAGGAAATCTGCCACTGCCCGACCCTTAATAAATTTCTTTATCACATACTTAATGTTGAACTCAGATAGGAGAAGCAACCATCAGGACAGTTTACCAGCTAGAGTGGGGGATTGACAAAGATACTTCATGGGGTCAATCTTAGCCATGGCTTAGACTCAGTAGGATTAGAAATAATGGCACAACTTCTTAGTGAGCCAAACCATGGCGGTGCAAGTTTTCTCCATAATCAAATACCGGGTTTTATAGTCCAATAACTTCTTACTCAAGTACTAGATTGCATGCTCCCATTTATCATCATGTTCTTGGACAAGTATTGCCCCAACGGAAGACTTCTCGATAGCCAAGTAAAGGATCAAATGTTTCCTCGGGATGGGGGGTTTTCGAATGGGTAGGTCAACAAGATAAGCTTTGATTTTATCGAATGCCACTTGCACTGATCATTACATTCCACTGGTTATTGCTTTTTGAATAGTTTAAAGATAGGTTTGCACACGGTAGTGAGGCGGGCAATGAACTGACTGACATACTGTAAGGACCCCAGGAATGACCGAACCTCTTTCTCTATTTTGGACGGAGGCATATTCCAGATGGCTTTAGCTTTATTAGGATCCATCTCAATTCCTTTCTGGCTGACCACATGTCCTAATAACCTGCCTAAATTAACCCCAAACATGCACTTCTTTGGATTCAGGCGGAGATCATACTTCTCAATATGAGTCATGAATCTGTTAAGAATAGCAAGGTGCTCTTCTCGGGTGGCAGACTTCACAATCATATCGTCCACATACACCTCCACCTCCTTAAGGACCATGTCATATAAGAGAGCAGTTATGATGCATTGATAAGTGGTCCTAACATTCTTTAACCTAAATGGCATTACTTTGTAGCAATAAACCCCTAATTTGGTAATGAATGCCGTTTTGACCTTGTCGGTGATATCCACCAGAATCTGATTATAACCTGAGAATTCGTCCATAAATGAGTACGAAGCAGCCCTGGTGGCACTATCAATTAGGAAATCTATGTGAGGGAGCGAAAAATCATCCTTAGGCAAAGCCTTGTTGAGATCTCGAAAGTCAATACAAACTCATACCCTACCATATTTCTTTAGAACCGGAACTATATTGAACAACCAAGTTAGGTATTCCTTAACTTTGATGAACCGAGCTTCAATGAACCTCGAAACCTCTGCCTTAACCTGATCTTCCCATTCTAGTCTGAGTCGATGGAGCTTCTTCTTGACAGGTCTGAACTTATGATAGGTTAGAATTCTATGCTCGGTAATTTAATGATCAACTCTAGGCATATCTTTGTACGACCAGGCAAAAGCGTTAACATGATCTTTAAGCACTTTTATTATCTCAATTTTTTCCTTGGGAGTTAAATCATTGGAAATGGTTACCATTTTAAGATTATCATCAGTACTTAGGTTTATTTCACTTAGAGATGTATCGCTAATGCCAAAAACATTATCCGTATTGTCATGTGAATGCATGGATCCATCAGGAAAAACATCAAACAAGTAAGCAAACTAAGAGTCATTCATTAGATGAAAAGCCTTGTAGGAAATATTGTTCACATCAAAATCATAAAAAATATTTAAAATTACATCATCCATATCATCCTCCTCTATAGATGGAGGGGCTTCAGAAGTGGTAGCAGCAACAGGAGGAGCATCCTCTGCAGTCTTCATCATGATGGTGTCTAGCCACAACATCTTCAGTCTCTAGATCAATAGAATCTTCATTACTTCCCCTAGACTCATTCTCTGGGTACATCTTAGACTTCCCCTTAGCCTTATTAGAAACAATATTGATAGGTGTAATAGGCTCAGTGGGTTTGGGGTTCAGCAGAGACAACCATGCAGCAGTTTCAAAGTCATAAACATCCTTAAAGATCTCAAAATCGAGCCACATTTTTCCATCATGCACAAGAGGTTCAGGCTCTCCCTTATAAGGCCTTTTGCCTTGAATCTAACAAACAGTCACCATATGACAATAATAGGAAGGAACATGGCAATATGCTTTTCTAGGCTTGTACCCAACCCAACCTTGTGGACTAGCACCTTTGGCTATGAGGCCTTAATAATTCCTTGCTCGTACATCCCGCAGCCTCTACCAGGCTTATACCCAAATCTCTTCATTAGTTTTCCCATACTGGCATGGAGATAACTGTACAAATGGGGGGGATTTATCAGTCTTACTAACCATAATAATCTAAAGACCTTCCTCCAATTTAGATTCGGCTTCCATAATAGCCACAACGGAAGCGAGATCTGCCTCGATAGTTACCAATTTATCCTCATGAATGACCTTGATTTTCTGATGGAGGGTGGAGGGAACTACGCCCAAGGCATGGAGCTATGGTCAGTCGAGCAATAAAGAGTAAGTAACAGGAATATCAAGTATAGTAAACCATACTTTGCTCGTAACACTCTCGATAGTGACTTCTACCTCAAAGGCTCCAATCACACTGCATTTCAAATCATCAGAGGCCTAGATAACAATATTGGATTTCTCAAGCATTCCCTCTGATAGTCCTAAATGGGGAAGGACTTTTAGAGGGCATAGATTTGAGGCAAAGCCATCATCCACCATAACACAAGGGATGACCTTATCGAGGATCTAAATTCAAATGAATAAGGCCATGTTGTGATCTCTACCCTTAAGTGGGAGGTCAAAATAGTCAAACACAATCTGAGGTCCTTTTCTTGGAGGAATGCCTTCTCCGACCATGGCACACATCTCAAGAACTAAAGTGGTTGGATTAGCTTCCAAATCGAGGAGTCACTTAATCAACCCCTTGCAATGCCTGTCAGAATCAATTACCAACTGCCATATACTATAACAAACTCGGGTGTTTTTTAGCTCAGTAATGAGAGGGTCAACCTAGAGGCTGGTTAGAATAGGCATAGGTGGAGAAGGCGGCCTCGCAGTGGTGCCTAATCTCTTAGGAATTAGGCCTTATCCAGTGGAGATGATGATCCTTGGGTTGGTATACATGGCCGCTCCGAGTAATGTTGAGAACATTATAGATCAAGATAATTCAAGTGGCTCAGATTTTAAATAGATATTGTTGTTCCTCAGGGTCTGAATCCGGGTCTTGCAACTCATGCTCATCCATATTAAAAGGCACATTCTAATCAACCTTGAATAATTCATTCGGCTTCTCATTGGCAGGTGAATCAACCCTAAATAGTTTCGTGCTTATGGCGTTGGCTTCTTTGACTATTCCCTCCTCTTCATCGGAATAGTCATCCTTTGAAATAAAGCAATCTACGCTGAATAGCAGATTTTTATAAACTTTCATCCTCTTTGCCATAAATGGTTGAGTCCTGTGAATCTCTTTCTTAGGCGGATTTGGGTCAACATCAATTCCTTGGACTGAATTAACTCCTGGATTGGCTGATTAATTAGATCAAAAACTGAGTTAGACGGGAGACCAGATCCGATAATCAGAATAGAGTTACTACTTCCCGGCTCTTGAGTAAGTAGACAAAAGACTAGGGCTTCAGGTAAGCTATACTTGATCATTCCTACCTTGCTCCCAAAATTTGGCAGAGGGTTATTAATGGTTCTCGGGGTTTTTATCAGGTTCAACAATCTTTCCTTCACTATCTAGATGTTGAATAGCTGAGAGCAGGGCCTTGCAATTGTTGGTTCGGTGTCTCACCTAAACGTGGTAATTACAGAAATTATTGTTATCCTCGGGCTTAGGTAGTTTTACTCTTGAAGGGACTGTATGATACCTGCTTCCCTTAAAAGCTTAAAAATGACCCAAAGAGGCAATTTGTATGGATTAGGTAAAATAAAAGGAGGAAGAGGAGGCTGGAATGCAATGACTGCCGGCGGAGCTTGAGCGATTGCTAGGGGTGCAGTAGGGGTTTGAGAAACTAACTGAACCACAGCCGGGGTATTGGGCTTAGCAAGAGCGGGAGCGGAGGGCTGAGCATCATTATTCTTTGTGAACTAGGGTTTCCCTACCTTTTCTGCCTTTTCACGCTCTACCTCGCGCTCAATTTTCTTGACTTTTTCAATTACAGCCTTGTAAGAAAGGAATGAGTCAATAGCCATTTCTTTACGAAATAGGGGAAGAGATCCCTCTAGGAGTTTCACAATCATCTCCTCGAGACTTAGCTTAGATTTCATTAGAATCTGGGTCGACATCCACGGTTAAAATATTGTTTGAAGGTTTCATTGGGCATTTAGCGGACTCCCTTGAGGTGTTGGAGGGTTGTTTCCATCATAGTGTTGAAATAATAATGCACTTTTAAAGCGTCAAAAAGAAGTTTCCAGTCAGTGACAATGTGCTGGGGCAAATTATGATATCATTCAAGAGTAGGGCCCCGAACGGAACAAGTAAATATTTTAGCAAGTACTTTATCACTCAATTTCTTTACATGCATAACTCTTTCATACATAATAATATCGGAAGCAGGTCCACCAGAACCATCATAATACACCATATTCAGTATAGTAAAATTATCAGGGACTCAATTCTTTATTCCTCTTAGGTTCCTTGGCAGCTATAAGACAGTTGATGTAGGCCTGAATTTCTGGTGTCACACCTAGAGGCTATGTGACCTGGTCATTAGTCAGCTGAGAGAGAGCTGTGGCCTCGGGTGGTATGCCTAAAGAATGTGCAACCTAGTAGTTGATCTGAAAGGCCATCATCTGGCGAATGAAAGCAACTACTTTAGGTGTCACACCTGGAGGCTGCATGACCTTGTCATTGACTGGCAGAGATGGTGGAGGATAAGGGACCATTTGGCTGCTGAAAGGATTTTGGGGGTAGGCAGTACCCTTAGGAGTTACCACAAACTGAGGAGGAGTAAAATATGGAAAAGGTTGGACTAGCCTGCTAAAAGAAACTAAAAACTAATGAGTGAATACTAAAGGAACCAAGCTTTGAATAAAGGGTCTCGGATTGAAAGGAATAATTGACAGAATTATCGAGGTTGGTAGGAAAGCAAAAGTTTTCCTGAACTAAGATGGTCTTGCCATGGGCTGAGTCGAGGGAGTTGGTTGTAAAACTAGTGCAATGGGTCTTGTCCCTATCGGACCGGCCAACATCTATGTTGAACCATTTTGGGCTTACATATCGGACTCAAAGACCCGGTCGGAATTCCTATCTTCGAGGGCTTGCTTAATAGCTGCTTGGATAGTGGATTGGATGGAGGCTTGAAATGCATCCGAATTTAGGAACTAAGCCATAGCATTGGTGAAATCAAAACCCGGAGGGGGCTGAGACACTGCTCCTGAGGTGGGATTAGGGCCGACTTTCTCCTCACCCAAAGGATGGTTTCCATTATTGCTCGTAAAAAACATAGCTGACTGAAAGAAATCCTGACCCAACTGAACTTGATCTAAATTCGACTCCCCACTGGAATCAGTATATTGAACCCTCTCCACTTTTATAGTGACAACTAGGGTGAGAGAATGATGAATCTGACGATGATCTAGCCTTTTCCAAACTGAGGTGCGAGGATAATTCCACCTCCTCCTAGCTGAAATGGTAGGTAGTGGATCAGATCATGTATGGATTGTATGATGCCATAGATGGGATGAATGGTCTTTATTTAATAACTGATGCATGGTATGTATGGCTACACATAGACGTGGTTAGAGATGATGCGGGGGCTTATCCCTCCAACATCCGTGGGACATTTGTACCCGCCGTCACGTATAGTGATATGTCGTAACTCAACAGGGTACAAAAGAAGTCCTATAGATGTTGCTAAACTTCTTCCATGAATAGAGATCGGTAAGGGTAAGTTGATTTTGGCTCTTGAAGTCGATGCACGAGCACGTAGCACATAGCACACAAAGCACCCCTCTTCCAACCTTATGACTCCCGTGTAACACCTTTTTGGAAGGATGGAGGTTAGCCTCTTCACCGGAAATGGTGAAAGAAGTCCATCCCAATTTATTTTCATTATTTTGGTAGTCCTAAAGGATTGAAGTGCTAAGGCTTTTCTAGCATGGCTTTGGAATGGTTGTTGATGTAGAAGGTTCTCGTTTACCTTGATTCCACGTTACTCAACCACTCTTTAAATAGGTGCGATAGCAGGAGTTTATGTGTTGGTTAAAATGAGTGATCCACCTGTTAGGCATTCTCAATTCCAAACAGGACCTGAGTGATACTTTTGCAAGGTTCTCGGGTAAAAATGGGGCACCTAAAAATTACCGAACTATCTACACATGTAAGGATAAAATGTCATGAAAAAGAATGAATTTTTAATTTGGCCAATGATTTCAATACATCATCAAAAATCCTTTATACTTACTAAAAATATTTAAGTTCTAGTTTAAAGAGATAAATCCTCAGCAGAGTCGCCACTGTGAGCCGACGACCTTTTCCCCACAAGGACCGCGTGAGATGCATAGCATGAGGGGAAATAACGAGCGCTGTTAAGCGAACCGAGGGACTGATCCTCATTTTAGCCTGATAAAAAGATGTATTGATAAAATTGATGTTGATGTTGAATTTAAGTCCAATTTGTATGTTAAGGGATACGAGACTTGAAATCCTGTAATTTAAAATAGAGTTACCACCCGGTTAAGCTCCACCAAAAATTTGGGTACGATATTCCCACCGGGTGGTTAAATCGTACCTTAAAATAGAGATTCCAAGTTCGGATGATGTTATCTATTTTTCATTTGGCCAAGTTAAAAAATTTCATTCTTTCTTAATCGGTTTCAATCCACCCTATTTATTGTGTTTTCGTTTATATGTTGTTATCTTATTTATCAAACATCCAAAGCAGTAAATAAATAAGTTATTACAATCATCCCAAATAAAATGCAGAAAATAAAATAATAATTACATGGCTTTCCAAATCCTATACATTTTTCTATACAATAAGTAAAATACCCGAAGGCCTAGCATTCATCTAACCTAATCTACCTGCACAAAACATTTAGCATAAATATGACACGTTGTACGAGATATATCACATAATATGTATAGTTAGTAAACCAAATAAGACCCGAATTAGCATGAATATGGCATATTTTATTTACAATTTACGGAGCTTGATTGGATGGCTAAAGAAGGGATTTGAACGGTATTTGCGGGGAAATTTTGTTATATCCATATTTTAGACTCGGTTGTTATTTTAAACGGATTATTAGTGAAAATGCCACATGGTATGGGGTGGGGTTTATTTTCAGAAGTATCTGGCACTTCATCATTGCACTGTACATCCTAGCTTTGAAAATTTAAAATAGGTTGGAAAATAACGAAAATAAAACTGCTGTCCAGAAGGCTATTCCTCCGGTGGCATGACTGAGGCCGCCGGCACCATGGATGATGCCATTGGCAATCTCAGCTGTACAGGTAGGCTAAATGACTTTCTGGATATCATAAAGAAGGGTTCCTATAAGAAAATAGGGCCATAAGGGGCAAAGGAGGCCACTGTCGGTATCAACGATGCCGTTGGCGGCATGGTTGATACCACGGGCGGCTTACAATGCCTATGGCGGCTTCAGTTTCTTGCAGCAGCTATTTTTGGCTAGGAAAGGACCAAAAACCCAAAAGTAAGCATAAACAGCAACTAAAACACAACAAATAAGTAAAATGACAGCCAAAGAGCTATAAGACTCAGAATTTTTACCTCGGGGCCGTGAATTCACCTCTTCATGATCCGTATGACACCTCTGGAGAGCTCAAATGATGATTTTGGAAAGTAAGGGGTGATTTAGTCTCGAAATCCTAATTTTAGTGATTTCTAAACTTAAAATACACCTAAATATCAGACAGTTTAGTAGAGAAAAACCAAGAAAAGATGAATTGAATCCTCTTTTCTTACCTTTTCTAGACTTTATTCCACTAAAGCTAGCTAGAATGCTCAAAATCTATTAAATTTTTGAGTTGGGGGAGAGTGGAACCACCCTTGAAATGGCTAGAAAATGTTGTTTATATAGGCTAAAATCCGTTGGAAATTGCCTTGAATCAATTATCCGACAGATATCGAGCAAAAGGCACACATCTATTCTGCAGTTGAAAGCCATGCCGTCGATGGCATGGATGATGTTGCCGGTGGCCTCGGTTCTCTGATGGGTCTAAAAAGCTAGCACGATTCGTGCCCAAAATCGGGGAAAAGGAGAGGAAATTCCGCAAAAGGTGATTTTGATAGAAAAACTCATATATTAGGCTTATTTTTTAATTTTTAATGGGGATTTTAGACTAAATTGTTTTTTAGGTGTAAATCATCGGTTTGAGTTGCCACCGGACGCATTACTAGACACGTCGAACTGAATTTCTTCTAAAATAAAATTTGTAGAGAACTTTATATCGGTAATAAAAATTCTAAAAAACGATTTTTATTATAAGGAATAAAATCGGGAATACGTCATCATCATCTCGTGAGAGGTACTTTAAAATTCTGTTCTCACAACGCTGCAAGTGGGTCAACCCATGGACCCATGGGGGTCCGCATGTTGACCCATATGGGGATTGGGCACCACATTGGAAAAAGGGGGTGCAATTTTGCTCCCCTAAGCCTATAAATAGACTTTCCCATGCTCACTTTCAACTTGCACCGAGCTCAAGCATAAATCCCAAGTTGAGATTCGCAAAGATTAATCTCTCGGGTAATCAAGCAAGTTCTTTTTTAGGAGCCTAAATTTATTCGGGCACCTCTAGTTTATATTTTTTGGATGGGGCTTCTGGTGTGGTCTAGCAACTACTCGAGGCTCCTTAGTTCTTCCTTTCGGGGAGGTTTTAGTTGGTGGGGTTCGTGTGGATACTAATAGAGGCTATCCTATACTTGGAGGCTTGTGCAAGAGGTTCTGCTAAAGTACGCTTCAATTGGTAAGTTTTCTTTCTTTCTCTTTTAATTATTAGGTCTTTTTCTTTAAGCGTTTTTAGACTTAATAATTATTCTTAGGTTGCTTTGCATGCTTAGTTTATTTTATGCTTAGGTTATAGCTTAGAGTTATAACATGCTTAGTATAAAATATATATGCTAGGATATAATTTAGAATTATGGTATGCCTAGCCTATGCATACTAACCTAGGTAGAGAATTATTTAGTTAATGCTTTATTTAATTTATAGGCATCTAATACGGGTTCCTGGGGATAGGGATAAAATTTTGAATTTTCGCCGTGCCTGTTATACATGTTCAATTTGACTGTCAGTTCCCAATAGTGGTATCAGAGCCTGCCTATTTAGTGCAAAATCAAGTTAGAAACGAACTGGATTTTATTTTCTATATGAAATGATTTATTATTTATTTGATTGTCTGAAACAATATATACAAACTTGTGTTTTTCATTTGAAGGTTAGAAAATATTTGTGAATAATTTTAAACAAGCCTACTCAACTTACTCAAATTATACAAGTTTTAATAATTTATATAAATTACGTGTGTTATAGATGCTTCCAATTTACATGAATTGAAAGAATAAAATTTATTAGTTTAAGAGAATCCAATGGTCTTCAAGTTTGTGTCCGTATTTGTTCTAGCTAAGGATTGGACTTAGTGTCTACTCACTTCAAGGGCACCTCTCCTACCTGGGAACCTATATCGGTGCAACTTGAATTGACCAACCAGGGGATTAAATATGGACTATTTTATTTGTAGTCTATAAGATGGTGCTTATATATGTTTCTATAATAAAGTAAAAATTAAATTTATTGAATAAAAGCTTAAAGGAAATGTAATAAATATAACAAATAAAAGTGTTAATCATTTTGCATATAATCTAGGTTGATAGAATAATTATAATTAAGAGCTTGAACCCACCTTAGGTCGGACCTTACAAATTAATCCTAAAATTCCCAATTGATAAAATCCTAGATTGGGTGAGACGTCTAACACCAATAAAATCCTAAAGTAAATATATTAAGGCAAGTTATAGTCTTCGTTACTCAAATTTATAATATGGTCTCTTTTGGCTGTCAAAATGCTGTACACAGCGTTCCTTCTAGTCTACATTGATTAGTTGTAAAGTTTGGGATATGGTCTGCCTTAACAGAACTGGGGTAGTCCCCCAAAAAATTGGGGGCTGGGCCCAAGTTTGAGATATATTCAAGGAGATGCTAATATAAGAGCACACGTCCCTTGGGATTAGGGAACTTGAATGTATTAGCAATTGCATACAATGGAAATGGAGTGGGATTCAAACTATAACTTACTATTGTGACTTGACTCATAAAATTGGGGGTCATAATAGACTAGTTATAGATGCTACCTACTAGGAAATTTAGTTGGGCTAAAATTCCCGAATTCAATAGAATGGGTTATTGTAAATTTTGAAGAAAATAGTAGGATAAATGTATTTAATTAAAAGTCCTTATATTAAATGCATGTACTTAAACTAATATCTGAACTCTTTTTCTTTTCTTATATCTTAGGTTGAAAATGACTTCCAACGTTAATCTACCTATATTACTTGACATCAAATTGAATGGCTCAAGCTTTTCTGATTGGTTTCGAGCTGTGAGAATAATTCTCAACCTGAGGGAATTGCCTATGTTCTAAATGAAATTTTCCTTGTTGAACCTGATGTTGAGGATTATGTGGAACATGAGGCCTGGTTGAAGCATAGGAAAGATTGAGAGACTGCCATGTGTATCATGTTAGGGCCCATGAATCTTGAGCTTCAAAAACAATATGAGAACATGCCCTTAGAGGACATGGTTCTCCATCTTGAAGAGCTCTTTTCAGAGTGGGAAACGAAAGAGAGATATGAGACCTTAGGCTCCTTTTCGCTACCAAGATACAGACTATCACATCTGCCTCTCAGCATGTATTGAAACTCTTGGGATACCTTGAGAAGCTGAATCATTTGGGATTCAAGATGAATCATGACTTGAGCATTGACCTTATGTTGATGTCCTTGATAGATAGTTACTCTAGATTCATGACTAACTATTACATGAATAAGATTAGTTCTACTATCCCTGAATCAATCAACATACTAAAAATAGTAGAACCTTAGATCAAGAAAGATCAAAAACCACTACTGTTGGTCAAGAAAGGCAAGGCTTCTAAGAAAAAGAAGCAGGCACTGGGTGCCAAGAAAAGAATTAGTAAGAAGAAGAAAGAAAAGAAGACATCTAAGTATGTCTGCTTCCAATGTGGGAAACTGGGACATTGGAAGAGGGATTGCAGAGCTCCTGCTTCTAAACATTTGAAGAAGAAGCCTGCAGAGGCATCTACTTCAGGTATTTTTGTAATTGAAAACTATGCTTCTTTTCCTCATGAATCTACTTGGGTATTAGATACTGGTTATGGTTCTCATATCTATACTACTGTGCAGGGACTAAAGAACAGTAGAAGACTTCCAAAAGGGGAGATGGACATATGTGAGGGAAATGGAGCCCAAGTTGCTGCATTAGCAGTAGGAAGCTTTAATCTTATTTTGCCAAGTGGACTTGTTTTATTTTTGAATAATTGTTACTACATTCCAAGTGTTACTAAGAATATTATATATGTTGTATGTTTAGAAGTAGAAGGATTTGAAATTTTAGTTTTGAATAATAATTGTCAGCTTCGCTTGAATAATGTTCTTTATGGTTATAGGATGTTGCATGGTGGCATTTATATTCTTGATACTAAAATAGAAGTTTTTAATATAAACAATGTAAAGAAAGTTAAATTAGATAATGAAAATTCCTTCTACTTATGGCATTGTCATTTTGGCCACATAAACAAAGATTGCTTAACCAAGCTTCATAAGCGTGGAGACTGGGGCCAAATAGACTTGGAGTGTTATGGTGATTGCGAACCTCATTTAAGAGGAAAAATGACAAAGTTACCCTTTTAAGGAAAGAGTGAACGGGTCGAGAGTATATTGGAGCTTATATATACTGATGTATGTAGTCCAATGAGTGTTCAGGCACTAGGAGGATACTCCAACTTCATAACCTTTATTGATGATTATTCACGATACAGCTATTTGTACTTAATGAAGCACTAGCCTGAAAGTTTTGAAAAGTTCAAACTATTCAGAGCTGAAGTAGAGAAACAGCTTGAGAAAAGTATTAAAACACTTTAGTCGGATCGAGGTGGAGAATAATTAAGTCAGGAGTTTCAGGATTATCTAAAGGAAAATGGGGATAGTTCCCCAATGGACCCCTCCTTATACGGCCCAACATAATGGAGTGTAAAAAGGAGGAATCATACTTTATTAGATATGGTTCGGTCCATGATGAGCCATGCAGATCTCAATAAATCATTTTGGGGATATGCACTAGAGAGCGTATTTTATGTATTAAACAAAGTGCCCTCTAAATCAGTTGATTTTACACCTTACGAAAGATGGTGTAATAAAAGGCCATCTCTAAGTCACTTAAGAGTATGTTACTGTCCTGCTATGGTAAAGAGGATAGCGTCAGATAATCTCAACGCCAAATCTAACAAATATCCGTTCATTGGATATCCAAAGGAAACTATAGGATATCTATTTTGCCAACCTAAAGCACAAAAGGTATTTGTGTCACAGAATGCTCACTTTTTAGAAAAGGAACACTTACTTATAAAAGTCAGTGGGAGAAACATTGAACTAGAGGTTCAAGGGGAAGAAATAGATAATCAGCTAATTGACCCTATTCTAGATACACAAGAAAGTGAGATCCAAGAACAGCCTATTGAAATACAAACATTACAAAGATCAGGTCGAGTTCATAAAGGTCTCGATAGATATGGTTTTATCATCACTGATGATAAGGAAATGTATCTCTTGGAGGATGATGAACCAAGGACATATGATGAGGCATTAAAGAGATTAGATTATGATAAATGGCTGAAAGCCATGAAATGAGAAATGGATTCCATATATGAAAACCAAGTATGGAATTTGGTTGATGCACTATAACAGGTTAGACCGATCGGGGGCAAGTGGGGTTTTAAGAAGAAGACTGATATGGACGGTAATGTAATTACCTAGAAAGCAAGGTTGGTTGTGAAAGGTTATAGTCAACATGAAGGTATCAACTATAATGAAAGCTTCTCACCGGTAGCCATGCTTAAATCTATAAGGATACTCCTCACTATTACTCCTCATTATGATTATGAGATCTGGCAGATGGATGTTAAAATAGCATTCTTGAATGGAGACCGAGATGTGTATATGACACAACCTAAGGGTTTTAAATCTTAGAATGGCTCGAAGGTATGCAAGCTGCAAAGGTCCATTTATGGACTTAAGTAGGTATCTAGGAGTTGGAATATAAGGTTTGATCAGACAATCTATGAACTGGATTTCTGTCCAAACATTAATGAGCCTTGTGTTTATAAGAAGGTTAGTGAGAGCATAGCTATTTTCTTAGTATTATATGTTGATGACATTCTACTAATAGGAAATGATATTTCTCTTCTTCAAAATGTTAAAGTATGGTTGTCAAGAAAATTCTCCATGAAAGACCTTGGTGAAGCAGCGTTTATACTAGGGATAAAGATCTATAGGGATAGATCCAAGAGGCCGTTATGTCTTTCTCAAAGTACATATATAGACAAGGTATTAAATAGGTTCAACCTTGAGCATTCGAAGAAAGATTATCTCCCGATGATAAAGGGAATTAACCTATCTAAGGCTGAGTGTCCGAAGACAGCTCATGAGAGAATGCGCATGAAGGATATACCCTATGCATCCTTGATAGGATCTATCATGCATGCTATAATATGTACTAAGCCAGATGTCTCTCAAGCTTTGAGCTTTATGAGCAGATAGCAATCAAATCCAGTTGAAAAGCACTGGATGGCCATCAAGGCAATTCTTAAGTACTTGAGAGGGACTAAAGATGAGTTCTTGATATATGGAGAAGGTAAACTCACAATTAGAGGTTACACTAATGCAAATTTTCAGTCTAACAAGGACGACTTTAAGTCCCAGTCAGGTTTTATGTATGTCTTAAATAAAGGGGCGGTATGCTGGAAGAGTTCCAAGCAAGAAACTACTGCTGATTCAACAATGGAATCTGAATATACTGCTGCATGTGAAGCAGCAAAAGACACTGTCTGGTTAAAGGGATTTGTTGGTGATCTCGATGCGGTGCCTGAGACTGTTGATCTAATTACTTTGTATTATGATAACAATGGTGCTATAGCTCAAGCAAAAGAACCACGGTCTCATTAGAAAAATAGACATGTATCTAAAAGTTATCATATAATCAGGGAGATTGTTGATGCTAAGATAATACGACTAGAATATGTACCCACTAATCAGAACCTCGCGGATGGTCTGACAAAGCCGTTGACTCAAGTTAAACATGACCAGCATGTTAAGGCATATGGATTAAGGCATATGGCTAATTGGCCTTAGCGTAAGTGGGAGTTTATTGGATATAATTTATGCCCTTAAGGCAATTAGGGAGATATATCTTAATTATATAATAGTACGAATATTTTGTTTAATTAATAAATGTATTTAATCTTTTGTTTATATCAATGTGCTTATAAATATATTATAGCTGGTTAAAATATATTCATTGATGAATGTATACAAAAGTCCTTGACATACCATAGCATAAAGTCAGAGAAATTATAGTTGGACTATATTTAGTGAGACTTGCTTCATGTGCAATTATGATTATGTCTAAACTATCCTTGGTCATAGTTTCATCAAGAAAGGATATTGATAAAGCGGAAAGACTAGCATGTGGTCAACTTTCTTAGAATGGGTCCAAGCAGTCAATCTCCTAAGGACTGAAGGTGGTGCCTTAAATTTGACACATGCATATATCTGGGAGATATATTGGAGACCATAGTAAGATAAAACTTGGTATATATATCAATGTGTTAGTGTTTATCTTCATGCAATAAGCTTTTCGAATATCCTCGTACTTGAGATACTAGTTGCCTTATGTGGCACTATCACTATGCTTTGTGTCATTCCTACACATTCATTAATTTAGGGTGTCACGGGTGATTACGGGTATAGTGATGATAGCACGTTGGTAAGCTGAGTAGTCGGAAAGAATCCATGGCTTTGAATATATTAAGGAGTTGTACCTGGCCGCTTGTTGAAGTGATGATTGTTATAAACCTCTTATCAGAGTATGGGTTCGATAGAAATAGTTTCTAGTCAAAACATTATAGTAAAAGGCAATCTACTTCGGTAATAAGTTAATAACTGGGATAGCTTGGGGCAACCTTGCTATCAGATGGTACTAATATTAAAGAATGGAAGGAGTTCATCTCACTGGACAACTATTGCATTAAATGTGATTATGTCACAAGCATAAATGACATTTCGAGTAATGGGGGATGGTAGACCCTTACTAAAGGCGTACTACAGTCGTTTAAGGTAATCGAGTTCTATTCACGGTCTAGAACATGGAGCCAATGGTTCCATTAGAACAAGGGTTGATTAACCTTTAACCACTCAATAGTTCGGGATCCTATATGGTCACACACATTGGACCTTCATCGGACTGAGTAAAGAATTAATACATTTATTCTATTATGAAAATATAACATATTAGTAATTGGATTATTATTTAATTGGTTACAAATGATTAGATCATTTTTGGATAGACCAAGGAATTTATTTTTGACCGGTAACTAATTTATTAGGGTCGTAAAATAAATTAATTTTCAAAGAAGGATTAAAAGGGAATTTTCCAATCAAAGTAAAGGGGTCGGACCCTACAAAGATAAGGCCCACATTTTGAGACCCCATGTGGTGGCTAAAGGGCTGTGGGCTCAGCATATGCACGATCCCTCAAGCTAGGTCACACCAGCACTGTTGGGCGGCGCTTGGTGTGCCCAACGTGGCCCAACCCACAAGCTAGGCTTCTGGAAAAAATCCCATAAGCCCGACTTATAGGTGCAAGGAAGGCCATTATGGTCTGCCTTGTAAATGGCTGCCGTGCAACGTGCTAACCCGCAGACCTATGGGGGTCTGCGTGTTGACCCATATGGGGATTGGGCATATTTGCCCAATCCCGCATTAGAAAAAGAAGGAGCAATTTTGCTCCCCTAAGCCTATAAATAGACTTTCCCATGCTCCCTTTCAACTTGCACCAAGCTCAAGCACAAATCCCAAGTTGAGATTCACAAAGATTAATCTGTTAGGTAATCGAGTAAGTTCTTTTTGAGAAGCCTGAATTTATTCAAGCACCTCTAGTTTATATTGTCGGGTGGGGCTTCTGGAGTGGTCTAGCAACTACTCAGGCCTCCTTAGTTCTTCCTCTCGAGGAGGTTTTGGTTAGTGGGGTTCATGTGGATACTCATTGAGGCTATCTTACACTTGGAGGCTTGTGTAAGGAGGTTCTGGTAAAGCACGCTTCAACTGGTAAGTTTTCTTTCTTTCTCTTTTAGTTATTAGGCCTTTTTCTTTAAGCATTTTTAGACTTAATAATTATGCTTAGGTTATTTTACATGCTTAGGTTATAGCTTAGAGTTGTAACATGCTTAAGTTATAGCTTAGAGTTATAACATGCTTAGGTTATAACTTAAAGTTATAACATGCTTAGTATAAAATATATATGCTAGGATATAATTTAGAATTATGGTGTGCCTAGCCTTTTCATGCTCACCTAGGTAGAGAATTATTTAGTTAAGGCTTTATTTAATTTGTAAGCATCTAATAGGAGTTCCTGGGGATAGGGACAAAATTTTGAATTTCCACCGTGCCTGTTATGTGTGTTCAATTTGAGTGTCAGTTCTCAACAAAAATGGGTAGCTACCATCTCGCACAAACTTGGTCCTTAGGAGAATTCCCATCTTAAACAGCCAAATCTGCAAAAAGTCAAAAGAAATCAAAACGCCAAAAGATGGACAAAATGCTCATAAGAAGGAAAAAGAGTTAAGTCCTTACATAGACAATCTGAAGGCAAAATTTGAACTTGCCAATCTTGTTCCTCACACACTGATCAAGGGTCCAATACAAATGGCCCAATGTGGCGCGACCCTAAGCAAACTGGCCAAAGCAGGATAGATCAATCAAAGTCTGCAGAATATGGAGATTCACAATCCAACCCCCAGTAGGAAAGCATAACCATGAAAAAGTAGCAGCCATGAAAGCTCTAGCCTCGCAGGCCGAAGTCAAGTGCCTCAATGGTCTTCACATTGAAGTGGTGATAAGTGAAGCAAGCGTTGGAGTGGATCACATTATCGTGAAAATGAAGGCCTATGATGGAGCAGTAATCTAATGGAGTGATGGTAT
Source organism: Euphorbia pulcherrima (assembly GCA_947683365.1). Taxonomy (NCBI): domain Eukaryota; kingdom Viridiplantae; phylum Streptophyta; class Magnoliopsida; order Malpighiales; family Euphorbiaceae; genus Euphorbia; species Euphorbia pulcherrima. The sequence goes on along the minus strand of CANTUS010000003.1, from coordinate 15,845,174 downwards.
ATTCCCCATAATGGAATTGGAAAGTATGAGTAGTGTCCAACCACCTACTCAGGATATGAGTAGAAGTGCCGGTTGGGATATACGGATACTTACGAGACCTTGAGTACCTACAATTCCTCACCATCCTACCCAAGGACGTCCCATCAACAATGGCCTTGGAGCTAGGAGAAAGCACCTTATACCATTTATGAAAATGGGTAATACTAGCGCTCTCATGCTTGGTTACCTGAGATAATGCATACACACATATCACATACCGGTTCTCGATAAATCACATGATTATTGAAAGATCATTGAATTAAATAAATCATTGCATAAAATAAATAAGAGATAAAATAAATAAATCATTGCATAATATAAAAGCAGTGGTGAGGCTTACCAGAATTCGAGAAAGATGATCGAAAGGCTTCAAGGCAGGAGAAATAAAATCCCCAGGATAAATCCCGTGATGCATCTAATTCGAAGGGAGCTTGTATAAAGCATTGGCAAGAACGTCACATAATTCCACTTGCTGACCATCACTAAGCACGTTCCGAGTAGTCACTTGAACGACTGGCAGATCCAAGCGGATAATATAAAGCTTATACCATAAAGAAACCTCGTAAAATTGAAAAAGAAGGGGCAGAAAAGGGAAGAAAATAAAAGAAATCACTGTCAAAATAGCTTGGAAGCAAAAATTTTCGAAAAGAAGAGCAAAAAACTGAAAAGAGAGAAGAATAGAACTTTCGGTGTGGTGAAAATGGGAGCCAAGCTGCTGCTTTTATAGACCGCAGGTAATTAGCCAGCTATCATGCATTTCTGCGTCACATGTGTTTACACATAATGACTATAAAAGTTACCGTTACATAGGTAATTAGCCTGCCTGCTAATTATGTATATTTTGAAATTTTTTGCTACTTTGCATATTTCATCCATTTTCTGCATTGTTGGTAAAATGAACGGACCGAAAAGCTGTTTTTACATAATCACTCATGCATTTAGCACCCAAAAATATTTATTTCAACCCCTAGTCGATTTTAACCTCATGCAACTCATTAATAAATTTATAATCGAAGGGGAAAAATATATTTTGCTTCAAAATTTGTCTATTAAAAATATTTTAACTCATTGCATCCCACACACACTATTTTGTTTATTTCGCATAGGACAAAATTTCTAGAACAAAATTTATGTATGTTAGGGCAAACAGTTAGCACAGGTCTGTTCCGGCCGAATGAGGAATAATGCCTATTTTATTCAGTAATCAGACAAAAGAGCCAAAAAGGACCGAATTATCATCCAAAATCCGAAATTCAAAAATCCACATTCCAGGGAAGCCCCGATTTAGCATTTTCCATTGAAAAATAAAAAAGTCAAACATAGGCAATTAGCCTACCGGCTATTTACCTATCTATAGTAAAAAAATCAAATCTTACCGAGATCTAGCAAGATTTTACGGATTCTGATGTAAAATCTTGTCAGATAGGTAATTAGCCCGCCGGCTAATTACCTCCCAATTATAAATAGGGGACTCGCCACATCATTTTGGAGAGACGGGAAAATTTATAAAAATTCAAAAATCCTCGTTGTGTCCATTTTCAGTTTTGGGAGTCCCAAAAGCCCCAAAACTCTGTCAAAACACTTCCAAATTTGAGCTTTATCACCGACACTCGGTATAAGCTCAGCATCTTGTCTTTTTAGATGAAGATCTCACAGTGATCTTTGGTCTAAAAATGACTTAAACCATCACAAACCCTATATTTCCTTTAGGAATGATCCAAGATTATAGCCATAACTTGGGTTAAACCTATTTTCCAATAAATCGTAACCTCTGACAATTTAGGTCCCTCACTGGCTCTCAAGTCATCCTAGAAAGACGAAAAGTTAAACTGAGGGTAACTGGCTCTAAGCCCAACTTTAAAATCCATTAAAATTCATTTTTAATAATCTATTATTGAACACATTGCATTTTCATTTCTTTGGTCAAGTTAGCCTCTGGAGCCACTTAAACTATAATGTGTAAATGAGCTCGTAGGTACGGATGAAACATCCAGAACTAGGGGAATCTCTATCCGAGTTTCTGGGCCAAAACCCAAGCGCTGTCGTTACTCTACAAAAATTTCAGTAGAAAATATCAATTTATTATGCCGTTATAATGGCCATTTTATTTCTTGAATTTAATTCTTAAATAAAGCCGTTGTAATGCAGAAATTACGACACATTCCAAAATTCCAAAATTAATCCAAACAATTTGAACAATATAAGTACCCATTATGTCCGAACTTAGAATCTCACTTTCTTTTCGGTATAAAAATCCCATGTTGGATCAGTATACCACAATTCCCAGTGGAGCTGAACCGGGTGGCGATTCTATTTTATTTTTTTAAATAAAGTAAAAATGCTTTATTTTAAAAATATCTTTTCCTAATAAAATGTGTCAATATATTCAGATTTTTTACTTATACAAAGCCTTCGCATTTAAGCAAACCGGATTTTCTCAAACCAAACCAAACATCGTGGTTTCCTCAAACTACACCGAACCAAAACGCGCCCTACGCACCACACTCTGCGTGCACAACCAGGCCTGTGAATGTCCACCCGCTCACACCAGCGCTTGGATGATAAAATACTTTCTTAAGTCGATGATTCTCGATTGGAAACTCGTGTCTGGGGCTTTAATTGGTCACTTTAGTTTCTACTCGATAATGGAAACCACTATTCAGCATCTTGAGGTAGTTAAGCAAAAGCGAGGGGAGACGTTCAAGTCCTACTTCAATCGTGGATGGCTACCCAAGTTCTGTTAAAGCAAAAGCTCAATCTTAAGGAGATGATCCTGATGCTTCTTGATGGATCTCTCCCAATTTTTTGCAAGGAGATGGAAACAGTTGCCTATGAGTCTTATAATCAAGTATTTGAGAAGGCCAAAAAAATTGATTGCCGAGAAGAAAAAGATTAGGAGAATAAGCCGAACAATAAACCCTGGTTTAACAAGTGCAACAATTCTTGAGCTGCCAAAGTTACTCTTGTCCTGGTCAAGCAGAAAACACCCGTAGTTCAAGTGGTGGCTCAAGAAGGGGTTTCAGCTGCTTAGAAAACTCCTTACCAAGCACCTAACTGGAATCCCTTGGTTTCCTCTTGGAAGTTACCATTAAGTGTGATATTTGCCAAGTTGCATAAAGCCGACAAGCTTAATAATCTCCAAGAGTTTAGGCCCTCGACCCTCAAAGAAAAAGTGAACTTCTGCAAGTACCACATACAAAAAGGGCATCAAACAAACTAATGTAGAGCTTTGGCTGCTGCTATCTCTAGTTTGGTAAGGCAAGGGAAGGTGGAAGAGCCTGGTAGAAAGCCGAGTACAATGGAGAATCCTCTACCAGAATTCAATGGTGAGGTCGGTATGATTGACTTTGGCCTGTCCGAGGAGTTCGTTCTGGGGGCTTTTTCTGTAAATCCCTTCAGGAAACCTTCTATGGTCATTGAGCCTGCTGAGAAAGCTGTTGAAGAGGTTATGGTCGCTATGTCTAGAGCCATGTTTAAGAATGATAAAACCAATTCGATTGCCAAAACTGACAAGAATCTCGCGAGGTCTCTAGCAAATGAAGAAGATAAGTCATCAGCCAAACAAGGGAAAGTTCTAGGTCTTGACTTGTATGATATGCCAATTAAAGTTACAGAGGATTCCTGATCCGTCAACTCTACCACTCAAGACCCTCCGCCTGTGGAGGATGATTATCTATGATGTACTTTATTTTTCTAGTATTTAGATGTGAACAACTCTGCCTTTAAGGCATTTTTATTCAATCAAAGACTCTCATTTTGCTTATTTTCTTGATATTTTGCCCGATGGGTCCATGCATTCATTTTATCATAAGCATAATGTGTTCAATTTTTGAGTGACTAGCAAGTTAACTTACCCCGGCCATTGAGTCAAATCTGACTCAAACCCGTGGTCTTCGAACCGCGCATTTATGATATTCCACGAATATTACAAACTCCCTTGGCTGATTGATCCTCGAACAATTGGCATGCACCCTACCCCATATTAATTGGTCATATCCGTTCATTCATTCATCCTCATATTCATTCATTCATTCACTCATGCATCCCGATAGACCGAGGTAAGCAGGGATCATAGCCGCACCCGATACACTTACTAACACTTGATCTCTTGTATTTTCAAGTTAGAAGCGGGAGAAAGGAGATTAAGATGCATTATAGGAAGCCTAAAAGTCATACCCCCACCATCAATCAAATCTCTAGCTAGATTTTTCTTCGATCCAGAACCTAAAACGGCAATGGCAGATTATGATGTAGTTGGATAGTCTCTCAGGAGGATTCTCGACGCTTTGAAATTTTATGATGTTTGGGAAAGGCTGAGCACTGCTAATGCTCAGAAAACTCAAGAGTAAGAGGCCGAGATAGCGATATTAAAGGAAAAGACGGCAGATATGTAGAAGCTATCCCCCACTAAAGATAAATCTATTGCTCCCTCCATCGAGCAGTATGTGGATATTGACTGATTCTTGCTAAAGGAATCAGAAGCCCTTTTGGCTAACTTTAGATGCCTTATATAGCCCCTTAAGCTGGTACTGGACCCCCCCACACGCATGTGGAGGGTTATCTTCAGATTATGACTAGTATGAACACCACTAAGGTTTATATAGTCAATCTTTTCCAAGCTACTTTATGAGGACCTGCCTTTGAGTGGTACATGAGGATGCCAATGGATGTGAAATCTGATTGGCGAAAGCTATGATCGACATTCCTGGAGAATTATGCCTTCAATCTAAAGGTCAAGACTAATTTGCAAGACCTTGAATGGATCAAGCAACGGTCGAATGAGTCCTTCGCAGAATTTTACCTGAGACGGATGGCTATTCGTGTACTTGTAATCGAGGAACCTAACCAAGATGCCCTAATAATGAAGCTTGTTAAATGATCTAGTCCGAAATACCGGGATAAAATGAAAATGAAAAGATTCAAAACCTTCAACGATATGGTGGACTGTGCCAAGAGACTAGAAAGGTATGAGGAAGAGCACCTAGCCAAGAAGTAAGAGTAGCAAGCCTACACTAAACCTATATACTGGGAAAAGGGTGGATCCTCCAAACAAGGTAGTTCTAAGTCCTCAAAGGCCCTAATCGAAGTTGTAGCAGCCACTCAGGTGTAGACTCACCAATCTATTTCCCCATGGGTAGAATCACTGTCACATATATTCCCCAAACTAAGGAAGTCTGATCAACTCCAGAGCATCAAACTATTTATTCCCCCTGCTGCAATGGATAGAGACAACTTCTATGCCTATCACGTGACCAAAGGGAACTGCACTAACGAATGCGCCTAACTACTAAACGATCTACAATAGATGATAGCCAATGGGAGGATGAAGGAGCCTAAGAAGAAACCAAGCACTGAGACTAATCCCCTGCCAATCTTTCAAGTTATGGTGAACGCCATTGGTATTCTTGTAGAGGCCGATGAATACGGTATAAACGTAATGGATAACTTGCGATATGACTAGGATCAGGGGACAATATGATTTTCGATAACATTGACATCGTCTAGATGGTCAATAAGTATGTCTTAAGAATGAGGAGAGAAGGGCTGGATCAATACCAAGTGCCAAGACACCTCATATATCAAGGAGACTCTGACCCGAATGAGCATATAGAAGAATTCATTAATTTATGCACAAACAAGGGATAGCCATGATGAGTTTTACACCTCAGTTCCCCAGGTTCTTAGAATGACCAGCCATGGACTGGTACGACACAATGCCAATGGAAGGTTAATAGAACTAGTACTTTATGGAAAGGTCTTTCCTCCACTACTTCAGAGCATCTCAACCGTACTTGGATATTCTTTGCTGGTGGTTGGCACCATAAGTAGACCAACAAAATATTAGTTGGCAAGATATTCCTCCTCCACAACCCCCCATGTATACTCCCCCAGATTATATGAGTCTGAATTACGTCAAAACAAGTTTGTTCAAATTTTAAAGCTCTTCTGGAACAACACGCCCAGAAAATCAAGAGTTGTATGACCATGAACAGGCTTGGAGTGATCATAGGGACTGGCAAAGATACCTAAACATTAACCTAAAACATTCGCCATCATACGAGGAATGGTCTCTGACTTTTGCATGGCTATAGCAGGGGTCAAGGATGAAATGAACAAAGAAGATCCCAAGGACGACCCCGAGGAAGATCCTAAAGAAAATCCCGAGGAAGATTCCGAGGTGGATTCAGAAGAAGATTCTAATGACAATATTTGAGCTCAGCATGCACTAAATTGGGTCTTTGAGCAACAACCTTTCGAGGATTCAGATGAAGAAGTGGAAGAATTTATGGACTCTAGCGAATCAGATCACGAAGATGAAAGTAAGGTAGATAACTTTGGGTACGAATCAAAGGCCTTTTCGGATGATGAGCTAAATCAATTACCAAGAGATTTTGAATACGAGGATCCCTTCCCTAATGGTATAATTGTGAGCTAGAGACCAATTTTCTGCCTACGAGGTTCACGTGAGATTCGTTTGACGGGGGGCAGAAAAACAACGAGCGCTGTGAAGCATGCTAAGGGATAATCCTTATTTCAGCGTGATGAAAACGGATAATGAAAGCGATGTTGAAATTGAAATTTAGTCCGATTTAAGTGTTAAGGGATACGAGACTTAAAATCTCGTATTTTAAGATAGAGTTGCCACCCGGTTAAGCTCCACCAAAAATTTGGGTACGACATTCCCACCGGATGGTTGGACCGCACCTTAAAACAGAGACTCCAAGTCCGGATGATGTTGCTTACTTTTCAATTTTTAAAACAAGCCATTTATTTTAATAAATATGACTTCGGTTCTTATGCCTTTTAATTCCGGTTATTGTTTGGAGTTTTCGATTTACATGCCATACGTCACAAAAAAAGCGGTAAATAAAGCAAATAAAATAATTATTACAAGGCTTTACAAATACTTATACATTTTTCTAATACGAGAAAATAAATAAAGCGAAAAATAAATAAACGGGCGAAAATAAACACATAATGCGGAGAAAACATATTTTTGGATTTTTTCGGGACTCAAAACTCAATTTTTGGGCATTTAAATAAGCATCTAAGCAACCTAAAAATTAATTAAATAAACTAAATAACCTAAAAATATGTGAAGAAAATTCCAGAAAATGTTTAGGATTTTTAATTGTTGGAAAAGGATTTATTTAGATTTATTAGGTGAAAAACCTATTAAATAGACATTTAACCAATTTAATAATTAATAAAATAGTTTCAATAGATTAAAAATTAATTTAATTAATTTCATATTATTTGTGATTTTTGGAGATTTTTTTGGGCGAAAATCGGGGCTGAAAACGGATTAAAACGGCAAAACAGGGCCAAAACACACAAAATAAAACAAATAGGGACCATTTGGACATTTTTTATTAGTAGGCCGACTCAGCGAGGTGCCCTCAATCGGCCTTCGCCTCATTGAAGTGGTCCACCGAAAAAAGTGTCTAAACAAGCCAGGATCGGCATTTTTGTGCTTGAAAACCAAAGATTACTGACACTTCAAGTTGTTTCCCACATTATTACAGTGGATTCGGACTTGAAATGTTAAAATAACTTTGTTTTTTTATTTTGGGGGAAAAGAACCCAGAAAATCCGGGGAAACAACGATTGGCCACTTGAACAACTTGTAGGCCGACTGAACGAAGTGGTAGGCCGACTCGCCGAGTCGGCCAGCCACATTGCTGAAGCGGCCTAACGATCGCTAGAACAGTCAGCCGAAAAATCATGAAAAAGACGAAAATAAGGGCCAAATGCCCAGAAAACTAACCAAAACACAGCAAAAGACAATAAATAGCTAAATGAAATGGATTGTACCTTAGAAAGTTACCTAAAGGCCGTGAATCCACCCTCGAGACTCGAACCGAACATTTAGCAAGCTTTCTGATGGATTTCTGATGAAACCCGATGAAACGGTTGACCAATTTAGCTAGGGAATTAGTAATTTGTAACGAAAAATTCCTAAATCCTATTTAAATCAATTTTGCCTAAGATTTCTAATCGATTTTAGCTTTTTAAACTAAAGAATGAAGCCTAATAAAGCTTAGGAAATTAAAATGATTGGATTTCCACCACTTTATGAGACTTGTTCTTCCTAAATATGCTTAACCTCTCAAATCAGAATTTCTTTTTTTAAAATCAGCCAAAAGTCCCAAAAACCAGAATTTAATGGGTTTTTATAGACTTTCTCAAGTGCAAAATCTTTTAATCCTCCAAATGTTGGAATTTGACAGAAAAATCCTGAAATTCTGACTTGGGGCCAAGAAAAACCTGAAAAATGCAGGAACAGGGTCTCCCTGCATGAAGGCTGTGTCGGTGGTGCGGTCAGGCCAAGGTCGCATCAGGCGACGTGGCCCGGCGAAGGCCACGTCACATGATGCAGCCCAATCTAGGCCGTATCAAGTGACGAGGCCTGACGTGTGGTCCATATGGCCCAGCATATAGACCACATGGCCTGGCATTCTGGCGATGGTGCTGGCTGCCGTCGCCAGAGCGGGGGCACCAATGGGGAGAGGAAAAGGGGCTTGACGAGTGCCGAACTCGAAACGCTCATAACTTTCATTATGGTTATCCGATTAAGGTAATTCTTGACTTTCTAGAAAGCTTAGAGAGTCAAGAATCCAATGATATAAACGAGACTTTTTGAAAATGTTTGAATTTTATAGAAAATTGTGAAACAAATTACTGCATAAGAAAGGTAATCGGTTAATCTAAACTCGAGTTAATTATTTTTAATCGGGGTTAAAGGCACAAATTCGTCAACAAAGAACTTGCCAAATCCAATTCGATTCTAAGAGAGTGGAACAACTAGACCGTAAAAGGCTAGAGCAAAAAGTTATCATCATTCCAAGGGTCACCAAAAAGCCCGTGCTCACAGGCTGGCCCTCGTGAGATTACCATTTGACGGGTCAAATGTGATTTCACAATAGTGCGAGGGATAGAAGGTTATACCTGATTTGCGAATTCCTGAGTCAATTGTGTACTGGGGTTGCCATAAACAGATCTTTTAGGAGGAACAAGACAGGCATAAAAGCGAAATTCTCAAAACGGTTGTCTACGGACGGTATAGGGACGCATCATCAACGAACCTTACGAGGATAGAAAATGCTTTGAGTTGGTTGTCTATGAAAAGTATGGGAACGCATCATCAACAGACCTTTTAAAGCCGAAAATCTCGAGGTAGTTATTTACCGGGGGTTTGGGAATGCACCATTAATAGACTAATTGTGACAAAAAAAATTTCTAAATTGTAGGAATCCTAAATTGGTTGCTTTCTGGGTATGGCATCGACAGACCTATCAAGAATTAAAAATGAGAAATTAGCATGCGATAAATATGCCCCTTCTATTGCTTAATTGATTTTGTGAAACAAAAATTTTTGCCCTTTCAATTAACAATAAAAAGGGAATATAAAATAGCAGAGATTAGAGATGTCCGGGAGCCAGAAAGAAATAACCGATCGGAGGATTTTGCCCCTTGTTAAAAGGAATATTCCAGAGAATATTTTATACACTACAGGACAAAAAGAAATATATTCCTTTTTCTTTTCCTCTTCTTTTTTCCTGTAGTAAATTTCTCTTTAATTTCTCATTCTCTCTTACTATTCCATTTCCTTTACTTTCTCTTTCTTATTTCCTTCTCTTGACAAAACCTAAGCCACTCCCTAATTTTTTGAGTTTGAAGCAAGATGTATTGCAAGAAAGGGCTTAAGAGGTCCTACAACCTCGATCATGGCACGCTACCATGAGGAGAGGACAACCAACGAATTTGTCCCATTCACTAGGCATATGGATTGCAGATTTCTGACACATATATGGGATACACTCCGACTTCTCAGGTTCAGATGTTCACCAACTTGGCCGGACATGCTTCTGACCTTCAGTTAAACCGCTAAAACCCGATTTTTGTCAAAATTTCCATAAAATTTCATGAACTTAATTTGGATTTTTAGAGTGCTTTAGCTTGAAATTAGGTGAAATAGGTTGAGGAAAGATGTTTAGCATGCATTTTTGGGCTAATTTATACCGAAATTGGGCCTGAAAAGGTAGAAAGAAGGGGTTTTAGGGACAAGCCACCGATGGCGGGAGGCCGGCCACCACCGACTGCAAGGCAGCTTCGGCGACGCCGGACCGTGTCACCGATACGGCCTATCGCCTCGACGAGGCAGCCTCTAGCCACCAGTCATCGCTGACGGCTGCTGACAGTCGAGAAGAAGGGGGCACTGATTCTGAGGGAAACTGAGGGGCCTATTTGGACCGATTTTTTACACTGACTCCGATTTTGTAGTCAAAATTCAGATCTAAGATAGGCTAGATGCTGAAAACTTAATTTATTTTTGATTTTGCACACTTTAACTGCTAGCACTAATGCTTGACATTAATTTTTCACAGCCATATGGTCTTAAGCCGATGGGTTCACTATAGAGATGTGCCAAATGGTGGGGTCAAATCAAAGGCCGGGCTGATAACTCACTGGTTGTGGCTATTCGAGGCATAGGCTTAGAGTAGATGTCGGATTCACTGATCATTTCACGCTGTCCGATGAGCCCGGATATATTAGGGTGTCTGGTTGAGCATTGGAGCGAGACAACACATACGTTCCACCTTTCAGTCAATGCGATGACCATTACCCCGTCTGATATATGCGCTATGACCGAAATGCGATGGGAGAGCTTCCTCATGATATTCGATGTCTATCCTGACCGATTTCACCATGAGCCGGAGCCTTATGCCCATGTGTTAGCACTTTTGGGGGTTTTGATGCCGGTTAAAGGCAAACTGAGATACGCGGGTCTATATGAGCATTGGGTTGCGGCAACTAACATTAGTGGGGAGTGCTTTGATCAGTACCTTCAGTCATTTCTCCTGACCATACTAACATGCTTATTCTTTCCATGTTTCTCGAGTAGGGCCTCACTAGGATTACTATACGCTCTAAAGGATTTTAGCAGTTTCAATATGTGGAACTGGTCGAGGGCCATCCTTAGTCAGATTTACTATGCTTTTAACTATTCGGCGTGAGGGAAAGTTGCCAAATTCAAGGCTGGGCAACCATAGGTTTTGGTAATGGATCCTCTTTGATTAAAATCCTTAACACATGCTTATGATTTTAAATGCTTTATGAGCTTATTTATTTATTGCATTTGCAGATGTGGGCTTTCGAGTACCAAATTATCTATTCCCCTGACTTGGACGATCAACCACCATCTAGCTCACATGCCATTACCCGATGGATGGTTAGTTGGTCGAACGTCGATCGAGAGGGCGGACCGTGTTGGTACCTAGAGTATCTGAGGTAGCTCCGTTAACATCGGGTAACCCTAACTTCTATGCATCTAGTTTAAACATTAGTTTGAAATTGTATTTAAAAAAGAGCAATAATACTTACATTGGTCATTGATGCGGTTTTCTTTGTTCTTATTTCGTAGATCGTTTACAAGCCTTGGGAGCATATGATAAATTATGAGCATATGAAGGAAGTTTGGGGGACTGTAGATGGGTGTTGATTTATATTAGAGTGCCTGTTCAGCCTTGAGTGGTACTTTGGTGAGCAAGTCCGCCGATGGAGGACCAGTACTATTGCTTAGAGGAGAGTCCCCCCTCATGTTCCCGTTGGTGTCTTTTGGCCTCACTTTATGTTGCTGGATGACCAAACTCGGTTTAGGGGAGGTGACCAGGTTCAGGTGGCCTCGGTTGGTATAGATTATAATGCTCATCTGAGGCGACTGATTCCCTCTTGCCCTAGGAGGGCGCGAGATGATGTGGAGCGGGACTTTAAGTTTGGTGATGATGGCATTCAGACAGAGGGTAGTACCAAACACGACGGGGTTGATGATGATGCCGATGATGGGATAGCTAATATGGACCTAACCGAGATGCTTTTTGGCAATGTCAGGTCGGGTATTGAGCCACTTACGCCTAGGCGGGGGCACCTAGGGGTACATTTCTTAAACTTCTGGCAAACTTTGACCATAATTACTGAAATCACTATATTACTCTAACTCTTTATTTGACTGACCGATATGCCTTTTCTCTTAATTTTAGGGAGCCCATAGAGACAAGAGGGGAGCCGACGTGCTCAATCCTAGATCGCACATAAGGTCTTGACACTAATATACGACTGATCCAGAGACCGTTCCTGTTAGACTAGTTTCTCCTACTCAGAGAGCATTCCCACTATACTTCGTTGAGGAAGTGTTGGTAAATTAGCTAGATACATCTTTATGCCTGATGACTCGTCCGGAAGTTCAAGAGCTCAGGTGCGTTAAGGAGTATACCCTGCCTTTGACCTTTGCCCTGCTAGAGACCACACATGTAAGAATCTAACTTATGCTTTACTTTGTCGATTCTTATACTACTGTCGCCTAACCATGGCAATTGGTTGGTTTTACTTTTGATTGTATTGGTACCTATCTCAGAGGTCGAGCGCTTGGCCTGGGGTTGCTTTAACATGTGGGACTTGGTCATTGCACAGTATTCTGCAAGCTGGGTAAGATTCTGTCTTACAACCAAGTAAGATTTAAAACAAGAAAAGCTTATAGGATATTTGTTACCTTTTATGCATGTATGATATGAATGCATGAATTGTTAGGCTAATCACTAATATTTATAGCTCTTGGTCGAGATAGAGTAAGATAAGTATCAGAGTGAGTGAGAGGAGCGGATGCCAATTGAGTGCAAGTACACGGATTATGGAAGTCAGCTGGATTGAGAGAGGACAGATTATGAGGGTCGGTTAACGCAGGAGATAGCAAACTATGAGAGCTGACTAGCTGAGCAGAAGGAGCAGTATACATAAGAGATAGAGATGCTGAGGAGATATGTTAAGAGGGTGAAGGAGCGGCGAAACTAATTAGAGAGGGAGGCTGAAGCTCGCGATCGCAGCCATAGAAATGGGGGAGACGATACTGAGATCACAATGATCGATGTGAGCTAGTTTATGCACTTTCAGGCTACCTTGGAGACGATGAGTTTTCCAGGGATACAGCTTATGGGTCCAGTCTTCCCTCTTGGATTTAGCATGGGTGGAACTTTGAGGCCTGCTGCCTCTAAGGGGAGGTCCGAGAGCCACCTCGGATGAGCCCTTACTATTATGCATTTTTATTTTTGTTGATGCACTGGTGAACTTGTGGATGATTTGATTGTGTAATGCTTGACTTGTTTGCTTGTTTGATTGCATTGTTGGCTCACTAGATGAATGCCAGGCATAATAGATGGTTGACTAGAAAAGAAGTAATTAATGCTTACAATCATCCGAATTAACAAATGCAACCTTATTTGACAAGCGATTAGCAGATAGAGATCACTGATGGAGACAAATAATGCTAGAATGGGGGAGTTTATGCGCACTTTAATGAGCTCTAACTGGGAGAAACTAGAGGTTTTCGGATTAACAGGTCTTCAATATATTGCTAGCAGGTCGGTGAATGTGGCCTTCCTCCATGCAGCATTCCTTTATTAGGACCCGATGGACCATGTATTCTGCTTCTCAAGCTTTGAGCTGTGCCCGATGGTGGAGGAGTATCAAGCTATTCTTAGGATGATCTACACTCTAGGGATGCGCTTTGCCATGCCGAAGGTGCATTTTAGGGCTGAGGATCAGCTGACTGGGTTGTGGAACCTGGATGCCCCTACTTCTTTCCTTTCCCGAATTCCTGGATGACCGAGATTTGATCTCAATAAGGTACTAGATTAGTACACAGACACTTTTAGGTCTCATATTTCTTATCCTTTTATTATGGCTCTATTGCTTTTGGCTGAGTTTATTAGTAGGGTTGGCACCGTTGCCCCATTCCAGCTCGTTTCAATCATTAGATAGGCCTCAGTGGGCATATCTCCATTATTTCTAGGGTCAGCTGAGACCCTATTCAATCTAGATAGAGCTTCCGGTGATCCTAACCTCATCGAAGACCACTTCTGTGTACTTCAGGTATTCCTCTAACTGACTCTAAACCTGAAACCGATACTGAATCTGAATTAAAGCCTAAAACTAAAATTGAAACTAAAACTGAACCCGAATCTGAGTCTGAATCTAAAACTGAAACAGAAACTGAATTTGAATCTGCAGGTTTAGCTCTTAGAGAAGTTAGCTTTGCTTCGGGATCCCCGGGGCAATCCAAGATTATATAGGCCTAGTAATTATCATAGGAGAGCACATATCACTACTGGCCATGATACCCTGACAGCTAGCAAGTGGACAGCGATCATGGAGGGTCTATCTGATGTAGACATTCATTGGGTCTGCCGCTGGTGGGAGATTTTTATTGTTTTGGTTGACATCGGTGGAGGCAAGGTTCAGCTTGTAGGGCTACGGTACTTTGAGCATTACTTGCCTTATTACTTGTATCGACAGTAGGGGCATCGATAGAGGGTCCCACTAAACTTTGTTGATTTTGAGGTCAGGCCATTCTCAGCCCATCTTCTTATCCACACTAGAGAGGTATGAGCCCGTTGAGCGAGCTATGAGACCTTAGACTACGATTGGCTGGACATTATCACTACTGTTGGATTCTATCGAGGATGGCTTTGACAAGTTGAGAGGTTATGGAGTCATTCGAAGCACCTATGCTTGTGGTTCGAGGGGAGAGACAGGCAAGTAGGACGTGATCCTTTATCAGTGGAGGAGAAGCTGGTTCGAGCTTTGGACTCCAATTATGACAATGATGATGATGATGATGATGATGATGATGAGGGTGCAGGGCCTTCTAGGTGATTGATGATTGGCCCATCAGACATTTATTTGCTGCTTTTATGTCCTAACTTTTGCCTGGATCGCCCTTTTTGGGTTTTCAATCCAGCGGACTTTCCGGCTTTTGCATAGGCCTAGATGTTTTCAGCCTATTGGAACTTACGCCTTTTATATTTCTTATGATTTTTACTACATTTGACGCGTAAGATTTTAAGTTAAGCGGTATCCTAAACTCGACTTATCTGCAACATTTCGCCTTTAGGGCCTAATATATTCATTTGCACATAAACATAAGAGCTCAGTAAAAGTGACATTTCCATTAATTGAAGTAAGCTTGAGTACATAATGATGATAACCATTTATACTGACTTAAACTCTGGTGTAAACTAGCCTAATAAGGTTTTCTAGTCAACAAACTCTCATGACTCACTTTTACCCTAACTTTTGCCTAGGCCACCCTTTTCCTAGCGGGTCATTTTTGCACCCTAACTTTTTCTTGATTGGTTTGCGGAATAGCAATCAGCGGGATACACCCTAATTTTTTCCTGAGCAGTAAAGCACCGCTCGTCGGGTGATTTGATTTTATTTATTTTTTATGTGCAGCTTTTCTGGATTTAATTCTTTTGATTTAGATATGATAATGCTTTAATCGATCCTGATTGATAGGGTTCATGAACTCATTACAGTCCATATCCATGATTATCATTCTGCCTTTACCGAGAACTTTCTTAATCACATAAGGTCCTTTCCAATTTGGTCAAAATTTCCCCCTCGGGATCAGTGGTGGAAGGCTTTACTTGCTTTAGGACCAAGTCATCGGCTTTCAATGGATACTTATAGTGCTTGACCCGACTATTATAGGCTCGTGCCATACACTGCTGATACATTTGAAGGCTATCCAAGGCTTTTCAGGCATTGCTCGTCTAGTGTATTTAGCTGCTTAAACCTTGCTTTTCTCGCCACTCGAAAAGACTTCATCTCAGTTTCAATAGGTAAAACCGCTTCCATACCGTAAACCAAAGACAAGGGGGTTTGACTTGTGGGAGTTATGATGCTTGTTCGGTACCCCCAAAGAGCGAATGGTAACTTATCGGCCCAATCTTGGTAACTGGTTAAAGTCTTAGAAAGGATTTTTTTAACGGACTTGTTGGCTGCTTCCACCGCACCATTGGCCTGAGGACAGTAGGACGAAGATCTATGATGCTCTATACCATACTTCTCAATCAATTCCGTGGTTGCTCCTTAGAACTGAACCCCATTATCTGATACAATATGATGAGGTAGAGCATACCGAGCAAAAATGTGCTTCTCAATGAACTTGGCCATCTTCTTGGCGGTAATACTGGTGTACGATTCAGCTTCCACCTAATTTGAGAAATAATCCACTACCACAATGATGAAGCGGTGACCATTAGATGACGATGGCTGAATCACGCCAATTATATCTATCCCCCATGCCAAGAATGGGAAAGGAGTAGATAAACTATGAAGTTCGGTAGGTGGAAGATGTTGAATATCTCCCTAAATCTGACACTGGTGACAGCTCTTAACCTTAAAGACACAGTCGGTGATCAGAGTTAACCTAAAGTACCCCATTTGCTAAATTTTTTTCACTAAGGCCAGGCCGTTCATGTGCGGTCCACAATCACCTGCATAAACCTCTCCCACAACCCAACAAGCTTCTGATTCAGTTAGATAACGGAGCAACAAACCATCAAAAGTGTGCTTGAAGAGATCATTTTCCACAATCCTAAATTGAAAGGCCAACTTTTGGAGCATAGCACGATCAGATTCAGTAGCAGCCTCGTGATACTAACCGTTCTAGAGAAATTGCACAATGTCCAAATACCAGCAGGGGTCGTCACTGATGGTAAGAATGTGGGGAATGTTGCACGAATGGTAGGGAATCTTTGGCAAAACTAAGATCAAAGGGTAAATGGGTTGGCGCTAAGGATGTTCCCACAATGAAGCCAGTGTAGCTAACAAATCAGCCATCTAATTTTTGTCTCAAGGGACATGCTGATGGAGACACGTCTTAAATTTAGTGGATAAATCCCAAACGACATTAACATAAGGACGGAGTGACTCCTCTTTGATTTCCCAATCTCCCACAACTTGACAGATGACCAAGGCTGAATCTCCAATCACAGAAATGTACTTTTCCCCTACAATCAATAGGGATTCGACATCAAATAGACAAGCTTCATATTCGGCCCTATTATTAGTAGTTAGAAACTCCAAGAGCTTAGACAGAGGGATAACTACATTGTCGGGTGTGAATAAGATGACTCTAAGGCCAACTCCAAATCTATTCACTACACCATCAAAATACATAGTACACATGGGCTTGGCTACATCAATCATAGCTAATTAATCATCGTGAAAGTCCAAGTTCTTGAGATAGTCAGAGTCGAGAGCTTCGTTTGCCAAAAATTCTGCAACTGCTCTACCTTTGATAACTTTCATCGTGATATACTCATTATCGAATTCAGAAAGCAATAGTAACCATCTTGATAACTTGCCGGATAAGGTTAGAGACTGATAAAGATACTTCATTGGGTCAACCTTAGCAATGGCTTAAACCTTGTACGTTTGGAAGTAGTGGCGCAACTTCTTAGTTAACAAAACCATGGCAGCACACATCTTTTTAGCAATCGAGTAACGAGTTTCATAATCCAATAACTTCTTACTTAAGTGGTACACTGCATGCTCCTTCTTACCGTCATCTTTATGAACCAACATTTCCCCTATGATGGAGTCATCAATTGCTAAGTACAAGATCAATGGCTTGCCTGGGGTGGGCGGATGAAGGACGGGTGGGTGAAGAAGGTAGGCCTTGATTTTTTTTAAAGTAATCTGATTATGCTCGTCCTACATAATTGGCTTACGCTTCCTTAATAGCTTAAAGATTGGCTCACAAACGGTGGTGAGGCTAGAGATGAACCTACTAACATATTGGATAGAACCAAGGAAAGACTGGACTTCTTTTTCTGTCTTCGGAGCCGGCATATCCCTGATCGCTTTAATCTTATCTGAATCCATTTCAATCCCCCTTTGACTGACAACATGGCCTAAAAGGTTTCCCGATATAACCTAGAATACACATTTCTTTGGATTAAGGCGTAAGTTATACTTCTCAATGCAAGTCATTAACTTATCCAAAATCGTGGGGTGCTCTTCTCTAGTAACAGACTTAACCAACATGTCATCCACGTAGACCTCTACTTCTTTGTGGATTATGTCAAGTAAGAGAGTGGTGACAGCGCACTGATAGGTTGCTTCGGTGTTCTTTAGACCAAACGACATAACCCGATAGTAAAATACTCCCTATTCTGTGATGAAAGCTGTCTTAACTTTATCGATTATGTCCAACAAAATCTGATTGTACCCTGAGAACCCGTCTATGAATGAGTACATTGTGGCCCTTGCGGCGCTATTAATTAGCACATCGATGAGAGGTAGGGGAGTATTTTAGTAATCTACACAAACCCTTACCCTTCCATCCTTCTTCAGAACTGGGACAATGTTGGATAATTAGGTTGGATATTCGATGACTTCGACATGCTTAGCCTCAATCATGTTAGCAACCTCCACCTTAACCTTGTCCGCCCACTCTGATCTCATTCTTCAAAATTTTTACTTCATAGGGCGGAATCTAGGATCGGTTCGAATGTGATGCTCGGCAATATGATACCAGGCATGTCCATATGCAACCAAGCAAAAGCGTTAACATGAACTTTTAGCACTTTAATTATCCCACTTTTTATCTCATGGGTTAAGTCGTTAGAAAGGGTTACCATTTTAGGGTTATCATCTATAGTCAAATTTATTTTAGTTAAAGAAACGTCATGAATACTGAACACATTATGCTTATGATTAAATGAATGCATGGGCCCGTTGGGCAAAACATCAAGCAAATAAGCAAAATCAGAATCTTTCATTGAATTAAAGGCCTTATGGGCTACATTGTTCTCATAAAAAACACTGGAAATATTAAAATTTACATCATCATAGATAGAGTCATCTTCCACAAGCGGAGGATCTTGAGCACCAGCATCAGCAGAGTTGACACTCTTTGTAGGTTCCATAAGCAGGTCATCCAGATCGTGATCCAGGGCTTTCACTTGATTGGCAGACAACATACCTTCTTCAGTAGCAAGAGATCAGGCAAGCTTCTTCACGGATTTGGCTAGAGGATTGGTTTTGTCATCCTTCTTCCACTTCTTCTTAAGCAGAACAGACATGGCTTTAGACGTAGCAGTCACTGCATCTTCAATTTCTGGGCCCATAAGCTTCTCTTCATCTGAATCAAAAAATAGCTTCCCCTTATCTTTCTCATCAGATGCAACAACAGATATCAGCTCAATTGGGCTCTCCCCCTTCTCAGTAAAGCAATTCTTCTTCAAGTCATACACATCCTTGAAGATCTCAAAGCCTGGCTAAACTTGACCACCATGCTCCACAGGCTTGGATTCTCCTTTGTAAACACCCTTCCCTTGAACCTCACAAACAGTCACCATGTTATAGTAGAATGGATGAAGATGCCTATAAATCTTCTTTGAAGTATACCCAAAACTAGCTCGCTTAGGGTGCTTCTTGATCGGGATAGGATCGACGATTCCCCAAAGCACTTTCCTAAATAGTGACCCGGCTCATGGCCATGCTTCTTCATCAACTTCCTCGCTACAGATGAGTAGCGAACATAGCAAGGGGCCTTAGGTTTCTCATTACTGATAATAGCCATTCAAAATCTGGACTCCTCCTCGACTTTTATAATGGCCATGATCGAGGCATGATCAGCTTTAATTACCTTAATCTTTTAGTCTTTCCCCACGACTTTGATCTTTTGATAGAGTGTCGATGAGATCGCTCCCACAGAGTGAAGCGAGGGTTAGCCTAGGAGCAAGGAATAGGTAACGGGAATATCAATGACGGTAAACTAAACCTTAGCTGAAATTTTCCCCAAAGTCACTTTAGCTTTTAAAACCCCAATCACATCCCTCTTCAAATCATCATAGGCTCAAATGACACTATTGGATTTCTCAAGCATTTCCCCGGATAAAACCAAATGAGGAAGAACTTTTAGAGGATAGAAAATTAGGGAGGACCCATAGTCAACCATAATGCATGGGATAATTTTGTCGAGGACCTGGGCATGAATGAACAAGGCTCGGTTATGAGATCACCCCTCAGGTTAAAGGTCTTGATTAGAGAACATTATCAAATCATCCCCTCTCAGGAGCGGTATTCCTTTCCGTATCATGTTGTACATCTCAACGATAGAAGTAGTAGGCTTCACTTCAATCTCCAGAAGCCTCTTAATCAAAGCTCGATGGTAATCATCAGAACCAAGAACTAATTGCCAAATGTTGAAACGAGCTTGAGTCATCTTCAACTGAGTAATCAGAGGATCAATATCAGGACTTACTTCAACCTGAGAAGACGGTGCCAATAGCTTAGCTGCATTCTTGATGGGGTTTGGGATTGGGTCATTCTTAATGTGGAGATGGTTGCCCTTAGGCTGGTACACTCGACCGCTATGGGTGACATGCAGAATCCCATCAATCAATGCACTTTTTATGCCCGAGGTTTTAAACGGATATGGTTATTCCTCATATACCAATGACGAATCCTGAAGCTCATACTCATCCATATTGAAAGCCTGAAACTCTTCATCAAAATACTCTCCCTTTAAAATATAATCATCAAAATTGAATAGCGCCATTTTGACCATTTCCACATCTTCAGCTTTGGTCTTCTCTTCTTACCCCATTTCTTTAATTTCTATGGAGCTTACCACAGGATTGGACCGTGAGATCATATTAAATACAAAGCCCGAAGGGAGACTAGAGCCAACAACCATTACAAATTCCTCGAATATCATTTCTAGAACATACTCTTCCTTAAAGCCAGAACTAATCACAGAGACCTTGCCCCCAAAATTAGGCAAAGGGTTTTCCATAGTGCTCGGCTTCCTAGCCGGCTCAGCCATTTTTCCTTCTTTGACCAAACGAGCGATAGTGGAAGCTAGAGCCTTACGTTGATCAGTTTAATGCTCCTTTTACACATGAAACTTTTAAAAATTCCCCTTTTCATCCGGTCGAGGAGCCCAACCATCTTAGAAAAAATGACACCGAGGGGTAACTTCCATGGGGACACAAACGGTTGCTAAGAAGGGGGAGAGACTTGAACTGCTGATACTTCTTCTTGAGCCAAAGTTTGCACTACAGGCGACTTACCCTTAGTAGGAGCTGGTGTAATTTCACTTGATTCATTTATTTTAAACCATGGCCGATTCCCACTCGACTGGTTAGCCCGGTCTTTCTCCTCCCGGCGCTCGATTTTTTCAGCTTTTCCAAAAACTTCCTAATAGGACTTGAAAGAGTTAGTCTCTATTTCTTTTCAGAGCATTAGGAGAGCCCCGTCAAGTAACTTTGGGATCATTTCTTTAAGGCTGAGCTTTTGCTTTAAGAGAACCTGAGTGGCCATCCATCTATTGAAATATGACTTGAAGGATTGACTTGGCTTTTATTTGACTGCCTCAAGATGCTGAATGGTAGTCTCCATTGTGGAGTTAAATCTATAGTGGGCAATCAAAGCTTCAGATAGGAGTTTCTAATCTGGGTTTGTGGACTCTAAGAGAGTATTGTACCACTTGAGAGCAGGTCCTAAAAGGGTACACGGGAATAACTTAGCTAGCACTTTATCCCTAATCTTTTAGACACGCAAGATCCGCTCATACATCACTATGTAGGACTTGGGAGGTCCCTCACCTGAATAAGCTTCCATGTGGGGCATTGAAAAATTCTTAGGCACCCAATCATCGTCTCTCACTTCTTCCTTATCCTCGCCCCTATTCAGAAATTGCCTGAAGAAAGTCACCATTTCAGGTGTCATGTCTGGAGGCTGCGTGACCTGGTGGTATGGTTTAATACCTAGAGGCTGCATGACCTGGTCTTGGAGTGCGGAAGATGATCCAAATTGAAATGGTGGAGGAGCAGGGGTCTCAATCTAGGGGGCGAGTAAAAGGATTCTGGGAGCAACTAGCTCCGTGTAGGGTAACTACAAAATTGGGGGGAGATGGTGCAAACGGCATTGGCAACGTCAAAGAGATGATAAAACCATTGGATGGAATAGCCATTAGCAGGGTAAAACCCCCTGAGAAAGCCGGTTGGTGGAGTAAATGACAAGGGTTGTTGAGAGGAACTCTGACTAAATTGGAATTGGCTCTGCTGGATAGGACGAATAGGGGGGAGCGGTGGTACCGAAAATTAATTCTGAACCGACAGAGACTGACTAGCCATACTCTGAATGATCTCTCCCTGAGCTTGAATTATAGCCTCCACTAGCCTCTGAGACTCTCTTTCCTCTCTAAGAGCTGATCTAACTTGCACTTTAATAGTGGCTCGAAACATATCCGATTGTAGGAACATAGCCATAGCATTAGCCAATTTAGAACCTAACTAAGATTGCCCTTGACCTTGACTCTAATGAGGCGGAGAGGTAGAAAGGGAAGGAGTGCTCTTATGAGGCGAATCATTTAAACGCGGTTCAGACATGGTTGAAAGAGCATATTCTGATACTGAACTTACTAGCCGGTGGATTAAACAACGATTAGACGCAATTAGAGAGGACTAGGGCAACAGGGACATCTGGATCTAACTGCGAAATCAAAAGATGATCAGCCCAAATCAAACCATGGATGAAATGAATGATTACATTATAATTCGAGTGATGAATGCCATATATATTGGGGGTGGTTTAGAGAGGTAGAGAGCAAAAGAGCTTATGATGCGAAGCTTAACCCTAAAATACGTGAGACGTGTGAATTCCTTGCCATGCCTAGCAAACTAGGTACGGGTCATCGGGACTCAAATGATCTCAAGCATTTAGTTAAATTCCCCCTTCAAGCGAGGGGATAGTAGAGGTAAGCAAAAACCAAAAATAAAGGTCGGTCACATGCGGCCTATGCAAGAGCTTTGCATGAATGAGCACAACACAAGTAGCACACAAAAGCAAATAAACCTCTTCTAACCTTATGACCCCCGTGTAACACCAATTTGTAGTTTGGGGTTGACTATAGCACTAAAAAACGGCAATAGAGTATGCGACCTAGTTCTAAATTATTTTGGTGAGCCTAAGGGGAAGTTTCTATTGGTAGATTTATTACGGTTCATACTCTCAAACTGCTGGTGTCGTGGAATGACACTGTAGGAGGGTCTCATTTACCTTTAATTCATGTAACTCAACCACTCCTTAAATGAGTGCGACCGCGGGAATTATACGTTGGTTGAAATGAGTGTTCAACCCACAAATATCCCCAATTCCTGGCGGGCATAAGGTATACAAGTGAGCTTCACGGGGGTGAAATAATGGCACCTTAAAACTTAGAATCTAACTAAGCGGTGGATTCAAAGGGCATAAGAAATAAAGCGTTGATTTAAAAAACGATTTAGGCACATCATCAAAATCCGTTAACCAAAGTTTGAAAATAAAGGCGAGTATCCAAATTTTAAAAGGAAGTCCCCCAGCAGAGTCGCCACTATGAGCTAGCGACAAATTTCCCACCCACAAGGTTCGCGTGAGATACGTTTGACGGGGGGCGGAAAAATAACGAGTGCTATGAAGCATGCTAAGGGATAATCCTTATTTTAGCATGATGAAAACGGATAATGAAAGCGATGTTGAAATTGAAATTTAGTCCGATTTAAGTGTTAAGGGATACGAGACTTAAAATCCCGTATTTTAAGATAGAGTCGCCACCCGGTAAAGCTCCACCGAGAATTTGGGTACAACATTCCCATCGGGTGGTTGGACCATACCTTAAAATGAAGATTCCAAGTTTGGATGATGTTGCTTACTTTTCAATTTTTAAATCAAGCCGTTTATTTTAATAAATGCGGTTCTTATGCCATGTAATTTCGGTTATTGTTTGGAGTTTTAGATTTATATGACATACATCACATAAAAAGCGGTAAATAAAGCAAATAAACTAATTATTACAAGGCTTTACAAATACCTATACATTTTTCTAATGGAAGAAAATAAATAAAGCGATAAATAAATAAACGGGTGAAAATAAACACATAATGAGGAGAAAGCAAATTTTTGGATTTTTTCGAGACTAAAAACTCATTTTTTGAGCATCTAAATAAGCATCTAAGCAACCTAAAAATTAATTAAATAAACTAAACAATCTAAAAATATGCGAAGAAAATTCCAGAAAATATTTTGGGATTTTTAATTGTTGGAAAAGGATTTATTTAGATTTGTTAGGTGAAAAACCCATTAAATAGACGTTTAACCAATTTAATAATTAATAAAATAGTTCCAGCAGATTAAAAATTAATTTAATTAATTTCAGATTATTTATGATTTTTGGAGATTTTTTTGGGTGAAAATCGGGGCTGAAAATGGATTAAAATGGCAAAACAGGGCCAAAAATACAGACTATTTGGACATTTTTTACCAGTAGGCCGACTCAGCGAGGTGGTGAGCCGACTCAGTGACATGGTTGGCCGACTCAACGAGGTGGCCTAGATGACACTCTGTCGGCCTTCACCTCACAGAAGTGGTCCGCCGGAAAAAGTGTCTAAACAAGCCAAGATCAACATTTTTGTGCCTGAAAACCCAATATTACTAACACTTCAAGTCGTTTCCCATATTATTACAGTAGATTCGGACTTAAAATGTTAAAATAACTTTGGTTTTTTAGTTTGGGGGAAAGAACCCAGAAAATCTAGTGAAACAACGATTAGCCACTTGAGCGACACGTAGGCCGACTGAACGATAGCTGGAACAGTCAGCCGGAGTTTCATTGGAAAACCACAAAAAAGATAAAAATAAGGGCCAAATGCCCGGAAAACAAACCAAAACATAGAAAAAGACAATAAATAGCTAAATGAAATAGATTAGAACTCAGAAAGTTACCTAAAGGCCTTAAATCCACCCTTGAGACTCGAACCGGACGTTTGGCAAGCTATGTGACAGATTTGGGATGAAACTCGATGAAATAAGGACCAATTTAGCAAGGGATTTAGTAATTTGTAAGGAAAAAGTCCAAAAGTCCATAAATCCTATTCAAATCAATTTTACCTAAGATTTCTAATTGATTTTAGCTTTTTAAACTAAAGAATGAAGCCTAATAAAGCTTAAGAAATTAAAATGATTGGATTTCCACCACTTTATGAGACTTATTCTTCCTAAATATGCTTAACCTCTCAAATCAGAATTTCTTTTTTAAAATCAGCCAAAAGTCCCAAAAACCTGAATTTAATGGGTTTTTATAGACTTTCTCAAGTGCAAAATCTCACAATTAATCCTCTAATTGTTGGAATTTGACAGAAAAAACATGAAAATCTGACTTAGGGGCCAAGAAAAACCTAAAAAATGTAGGAACAGGGGCTCCCCAAGCGAAGGCCGCATCGGTGATGCGGTCAGGCCAGGGCTGCATCACTTGACGAGGCCCATTCTAGGCCGCGTCAAGTGACACAGCCTAGAAGGCCGTGTGGGCAACACGACCCGGCACATGGACCACGTGGCCTCACATTTCGATGACGGCGTAGGCCTCCGTCGCCGGAGCAGGGGCACTGGCGGGGTGAGGGAAAGGGGCCCGGCAAGGGCTGGACCAGAAACGCTCATAACTTTCATTATGATTATTTGATTAAGGCGATTCTTAACATTCTGGAAAGCTTGGAGAGTCAAGAATCCAACGATATGAATGAGACTTTTCTGAAAATGTTTGGATTTTATAGAAAATTGCAAAACAAATTACTGTAAGGAAGGGAAATGATTTATCTAAACGCGAGTTAATTATTTTAATTACGGTCAAAGGCATAAATTCATCAACAAAGAACTTGCCAAATGCGATTTGATTCTGAAAGAATAGAATAACTGGACCGTAAAAGGTTCGAGCAAAAAGCATCATCATTTTGAGGGTCACCGAAAAGCTCGTGCTCACAATGATGGTCAATTACGATGGTGCTAAGAGCTATGCCTCATCCTTAGAGCATGACTCCCTGGGCGCCTTATGGTCTACAGTGAGTGACAATGATGGAGACTTTACGGACTTTGACTAAGGCAGTGAACAAATTGTTAATATGATTCAAAACGAGGGGCAAGAGCCTTCTCCAGAGTACATCATGGAGAGGATCTGTGCCAAAAATGAGTTAGCTAGAGCCAGTTGTCAGATTTGGAGTCCGGACTTAAGGGAAGTTCATCCCATATTCTATGACGGAAATACAAGGCTATGCCCTCACATCCGTGAATTTGTACAAATGATGAATGATAGATACATTCACTATGCCCACTAGCACAAAAGGTTTTGCTGGACTCTCTGAGAGAAGGCAACCATTTGGTATGAAGGGATGATATTTTACTAGAAATTATTCTGGAATATTTTGGCTTAGAAATTCATCGATTACTTCACATGGGTTGACCCATCGGAAAACTCAACCCCCGAGCTAGACAGACATGGGAACCCCTAACTATACTGGGAATGGGAAGCGACCAACGCTATCTGCCCAACGTCAATGGAATTGACCACGAAATACATGTGGTACATAAATAAATATGATGATAGACAAATCACCTATGATGATGCACCGGATATGTTTGATGATTAGAACACATCTGATGCAGCATCCTCGTCCATCCACATGATCGGACATGAATCCAATCCTGTACTATACCAGATCCTATAAGAGAACCCCGTCATTCCAAAAAAGCAGCCTAAAAGGGTTCCCTTCATGCAATGGCCCTTCATTACCAAACCACCAGCCTCCATAAAAAAATTGATTGACTTGGGAAAGATACCACTTGATGAGGATTTTGACGAGTTTGAGGTCTTTGAAACTACAAACTCACCCACCCAGGTTGTCAGTCCTATCACCAGAGGAGGAAACTCACTGGATCAATAGTCCTGGCTCTGCCAAAGGCAAAACCTCCAGCACCTCCTACTTTTATTAAGCCCTCGGAGCAGATAAAAAGCCCAATTATCGACTAATTATAGGCCACTGCTACTAAGATGAGCATCTGGGACCTCCTCCTTGGTTCTCAAGATCACAGGCTTGCTATTGTCAAAAAGCTGATGGAAATCAAGACATCACCATTAGCATCACTAGAATAGGTCTGCGCACTACTTAGTAACAAGACTAGCACTGTTATCCCCAACATTGTTTTCTCAAGCTTGGATTTACTCGATGAAGGAAATCACCATAATAAGGCTCTCTACTTGAAGTCTAGTGTCTTTAGGCACATCATGCCCTGTATAATGGTTGATGACGGTACATTATTAAACATTTGTCCTAAGGACATTCTACCAGTCCTAGGACTAATCGAGAGGGACTTAATGAGATCTACGATAGTCATCAAAGCCTATGATAACTCCAAGAGGACCATCATCAGCACGTTCGAAGCGGAAGTTACCATCGGTGAAATCTCATCTATAGTACTTTTCACAGTCATAGATATCCCAGTGGCCTTCTCTATACTGCTTAGATGACCATGGTTCCATGGTGTGGGAGGGGTTCTATCCACTCTTCACTAGAAAATCAAGATCTTGTTCCATAGAAAGGTTGTCACTCTTGAGGCTGATGAAGCATCAGTAGTGGCAGCACTGAAAATGGAAGAGAGCCATATGAAGGGATTTACCACAACTATGATTGGGCAAGAATTGAACAAGCAATCAGAGGTGCACTGTAGCCTATGGATTCTAGGATACATGAAGAAGCACCACACTCCTGGCAAGGGACTAGGTGCCCATGAACAGGGAATGCCGACCTTTAATATAGGGGCAGGAGAGTGGAACCCCGCGGGGCTTGGTTATACAGGCCTTAGAAGAATCGCCCATAAGATAATCTTCTAGAAGAAGCTGCAACAACCCTATAACAGAACCCCCGAGCCTATTACCCACCAAGGAAGGACAGTTTCGAGATTTGAGATTTCTCAGATATAGTAAACTACAACAAATATGGTAAAAGCTCTATAACTTATGTGTTGAAGGAGGCATGTCGCTAGCTAGATGAAGGGGCAATCCTTGTTCGGACCAAGTTTAACAGATAGGTACACCCAAAGAAGGTTAAGAAGCTGAGTAAAAAGGAGGAAATCCATGACACTCCAGCCAAGCACTTTCAAGCGCAACTCAAGATTGTGGAGGAAGCAAAAAGCACGGGAAGTGGCTTGAGCCAGGCCGTCATGGACATGGTCACGACCATGAAAGGCAAGGCAAAGGTATAAGAGGAAGACGACGAGCACATCCTCTTAAAGTCGGCTGCCATAGGAGAATCATCCACAGCAAAGCCAGACTCCACTAATCAGGATGAGTCTTTTATTTCCATTTCTAGCTTATTTAAAATGAATAATGCACTTTATGATGATAATAAGATGAAGAACTTTGCTTATTTGGATTTTATTTCGAATTACGATTACATGTATCCATTCCAGCATTCATCTAGCATATTTAACATCAATAATGACATTACGAATGAAGTTAGCTTAAATATAGAAGATGGTCCAAAAATGGTATAGATTTCCAATTAATTGCTCATCGAACAAGAGAGAAAATTAGTAAAAGTATTGAAAAATCACGTTTTAGCCTTCGCTTGGTATCACAAAGACATGCCAGGACTTGATTAGCACATCATCAAACACAAGATCCCCACGGACTAAAAAACTCAGCTAGTGAAGCAAAAAATGAGAATAATACGCCCAGAACGGGCTGAAAAGGTCAAAGCAGAAGTGGTTAAATAGATCGGGGCTAATTTTGTAGAGGTCGTTGAGTATCCCACTTGGCTATCCAAAGTAGTTCCTATACCCAAGAAGAATGGCGACGATCGAATTTGTGTTGACTTCAGGGACTTGAATAAGGCTACCCCTAAGGATAATTTCCCAATACCGAACATTGATGTTCTGGTAGACAGCACAGCCAGAGCATCCATTTGCTCCTTTATGGATGGATTTTGGGGTATCACCAAATCCTCATGAACATAATAGACAAATAAAAAAATGCATTCATCTCAGAGTAGGGAACCTATTATTTCAGGGTGATGCCTTTCAGACTTTAAAATGCAAGGGAAACCTACCAACGAGCAGTCACGACATTGCTACACGACTTAATCCACAATGAAGTCAAAGTCTACGTAGATGACATGATTGTAAAATCCTCTATGCTAGAAGAACACCTGACAGTGTTAGAGTGACTCATCACGAGAATTGAGAAATACAATTTTTGTCTCAACCTAAAGAAGTGTATATTCGACGTCACGTCATGCAAGTTGCTGGGGAATGTGGTTAGTAAAAGAGGCATAAAGATGGATCCCAACAAAGCTAATGCTATCAGGGAAATGATTGTGCCAAAGACCGAGAAAGAAGTAAGAAGTTTCTTATAGTCTATACAGTACATCAATCGCTTTATAGCACGGTTGACCACCACATACGAGCCTATCTTCAAGCGCTTGAGGAATAGAATGGAACAGCCAATGTTAGGAAGCCTTCAATAGAATCAAAGCTTACCTAATGAACCCTCCAATGTTGAAGCTGCCAATTCTGAGAAAGCTGCTCATTCTCTATTTGGCTATAGAAGAGACATTTACGGGGGCTATGTTGGTTCAAGAGCACGAAGATAAGAAGGAGCATGCAATTTATTACCTTAGGAAGAAGTTGCTAGCATACGAGACTCAATGCACTACTGTAAAGAAAGCTTGTTCCACTATGGTCCGGCTCACCAAGAAGCTCTAGCTCACCAAGAAGCTTAGGTACTACTTCCAGTCATACAGAATCTAAGCAGTCGCAAAAGTGGATCCAATAAAGTATTTATGCCGGGCTCCCTCGCTAACTAGAAAATCGGTTAAGTGGCTCTGATTACAATTTAAATTTGATATCGAATACGTCACTAGGAAAACTATCTAACGAACGGCAGTGGCCAAATTCCTAGCAAATCAGCCACTCGAAGAAGCAGAACAGTCCAAAATTTCCTGACGAATGTTTCACAACCACTACAGAGAATCCCGAAAGATGGACCATGTTCTTTGATGGCACCATTAACAAGCGAGGAGCTGGTTTCGTAGTCATCATCATTACGCCAGATGGGGGCTCACACCTCTGTCAAAATGATTAGAAATTCTCACCATAAATAATGGGGCAGAATATAAAGCAAGTTCATTTAGAATGTCTGCCCTAATCGCCCTCGGAGCGAACAAAGTAAAAATTATAGGTATTCGGCTTTGGTCATCAAGTACATCACAGGCGACTAGGAATTAAAGGAGGAATCCCTCAGACCTTACTTAGAGGCTATAAGCTACAAAGTTCAGCGAATGCGAATTTCGTCAGATGCCCTGCGAGGAGAATCATATGGCAGATGCATTGGCCACTTTACCCTCCATGTAGGAAGGGCCTCAAAAGACGCAAATCAAACCCCATTTTATGGAGACAACCCGATCTCCATGCTACATCCGTGTAATAAAAGATACCATGGAAGAAGGAAAACCCTGGTTTCCATCACAACCCAAAAAAGTGTATATTTGGGGTCACTTCAGGCAAGTTGCTGGGGCACATGGTTAGCAAAAGAGGCATAGAGATGGATCCTGACAAAGCTAATGCTATCAGAGATATGCTTGTGCTAAAGATCGAGAAAGAAGTAATAAGTTCTTGGGGTCCAAACTGTACGTCGGTCGCTTTATAGAACAGTTGACCACCACATGCGAGCCTATCTTCAAGCTCTTGAGGAAGCAACAACTAATATAATGGAATGACCAATGTCAGGAAGCCTTCGGCAGAATTCAAGCTTACCTAATGAACTCTCTAGTGCTGAAGCTGCCGATTCTCGAAAAGCCGCTTATTCTCTATTTGGCTATAGAAGAGACATCTATAGGGGCTATGTTGGTTCAAGAGTAGGAAGATAAGAAGGAGCACACAATTTATTACCTCAGAAAGAAGTTGCTAGAATATGAGTCTCGATACACCATCGTGGATAAAACTTGTTCTGCCATGGTCTGGCTCGCCAAGAAGCTCAGGCACTACTTCAAGTCATACAGAATCCAAGCAGATGAAAAAGTGGATCCAATGAAGTATTTGCGCTAGGCTCCCTTGCTAACTGGAAAACTAGCCAAGTGGCTCTCGTTACTGTCCGAATTCGATATCGAATACGTCACTAAGAAAACCATCAAAGGAAGGGCAGTGATCGAATTCTTAGCAAATTAGCCACTCAAAGAAAGAGAATAAGAAAACCTGAAATTTCCTGACTAATGTTTCGCAATCACTACAGAGAATCTCAGAACATGGACCATGTTCTTCGATGGCGCCGTTAACAAGCGAGGAGCTGGTTTGGGAGTCATCATCATTACGCCAGATGAGGGCTCACACCTCTGTTGAAACGATTGGAATTTCTCACCACAAATAACGGGGTAGAAAATAAGCATGTTTATTTAGAATGTCTGCCCTAGTTGCCCTCAAAGCGAATAAAGTAAAAATTATAGGTGATTCGGCTTTGCTCATCAAGTACATCATACGTGACTGGGAATTAAAGGAGGAATCCCTCAGGCCTTACTTAGAGGCTATATAGAGAAAAGCTGCAATGTTCAGCGAATGCAAATTTTGTCACATACCCCACAAGGAGAATCATATGGCAGATGTATTAGCCACTATAGCCTCCTTGTAGGAAGGGCCTCAAAAGAAGCCTCATTATGTAGATAACCCAAACTCTGTACTACGTTCGTACAATAGAAGATACCGTGGAAGAAGGAAAACCCTAGTGTCCGTCTCAACCCAAAGAAGTGTATATTCGACTTAACATCAGGCAAGTTACTGGGGCATGTGGTTAGCAAAAGAGGCATAGTGATGGATCCCAACAAATCTAATGCGATTAGGGAAATGCTTGTGCCAAAGACCGAGAAAAAAGTAAGAAGTTTCTTGGGGTCCATACAGTACGTTAGTTGCTTTATAGCACGGTTGACCGCCACATGTGAGCCTATCTTCAAGCTCTTGAGGCAGCAGCACCCAATAGAATGGAACGACCAGTTTCTGGAAGCCTTCGATAGAATTAAAGCTTACCTAATGAACCCTCCAATGCTGAAGCCACTAATTCTCCAAAAGCTGCTCATTCTCTAATTGGCTATAGAAGAGACATCTATGGGGGCTTTATTAGTTCAAGAGCATAAAGATAAGAAGGAGCACGCAATTTATTACCTTAGGAAGAAGTTAGTAGAATATGAGACTCGATACACCATTGTGGAGAAAACTTGTTCCGCCATGATCTGGCTCTCCAAGAAGCTCAAGCACTACATCCATTCATATAGAATCCAAGCAGTCGCAAAAGTGGATCCAATGAGGTATTTGTGCTAGGCTCCCTCGCTAACTAGAAAACTGGCCAAGTGGCTCTTATTACTATTAGAATTTGATATCAAATATGCCACTAAGAAAACCATCAAATGAAGGGCAGTGGCCGAATTCTTAGCAAATCGGCGACTCAAAGAAGGAGAATAGGAAAACCTAAATTTTCCTGACGAATGCTTCACAACCACTACGGAGAATCCTAGAAGGTGGACCATATTCTTTAATGGTGCCGTTAACAAGCGAGGAGCTAGTTTGGGAGTCATCATCATTACTCCAGATGGGGACTAACACCTTTGTCGAAATGATTGGAATTTCTCAACACAAATAACGGGGCAGAATATAAAGCATGTTTATTTAGAATGTTTACCCTAATCACCCTCAAAGCAGACAAATAAAAAATTATAGGTGATTCGGCTTTAGTCATCAAGTACGTCATAGGCAATTTGGAATTAAAGGAGGAATCGCTCAGACCTTACTTAGAGTCTATATGGAGAAAAGCCGTGATGTTCAGCGAATGTGAATTTTGTCACAAACCCCGCGAGGAGAATCATATGGCAGATGCATTGGCCACTTTAGCCTCCATGTAGGAAGGGCCTCAAAATAAGACAATCAAACCCTTTATTATAGAGACAACCCGATCTCCATACTACGTCCGTGCAATAGAAGATACCGTGGGAGAAGGAAAACCCTAGTGTCCGTCTCAACCCAAAGAAGTGTATATTCGACGTCATGCTAGGCAAGTTGCTGGGGTATGTGGTTAGTAAAAGAGGCATAGAGATCAATCCCAATAAAGCTAATGCTATTAGGGAAATGCTTATGCCAAAGACCAAGAAAGAAGTAAGAAGTTTCTTCGGGTCCATACAGTACGTCAGTCACTTTATAGCACAGTTGACCACTACATGCAAGCCTATCTTCAAGCTTTTGAGGAAGCAGCAACCAATAGAATGGAATGACCAATGTCAGGAAGCCTTCAACAGAGTTAAATCTTAGCTAATGAACCCTATAATGCTGAAGCAGCCCATTCTCAGAAAGCCACTCATTCTCTATTTGGCTATAGAAGAGATATCTGTAGGGACCATGTGGGTTCAAGAACATAAAGATAATAAGGAGCACGCAATTTATTACCTCTGGAAGAAGTTGCTAGAATATGAGACTCGATACACCATCCTAGAGAAAACTTGTTCCACCATGGTCTGGCTCACCAAGAAGCTCAGGCACTACTTCCAGTCATACAGAATCCAAGCAGTCGTAAAAATGGATCTAATAAAGTATTTGTGCCAGGCTCCCTCGCTATCTGGAAAACTAGCTAAGTGGCTCTTGTTACTATCAGAATTCAATATCGAATACTTCACTAAGAAAACCATCAAAGGAAGGGCGGTGGCTGAATTCCTAGCAAATCAGCCACTCGAAGAAGGAGAACAGGAAAACCTAAAATTTCTTGACTAATGTTTCGTAATCACTACGGAGAATCCTGGAAAATGGACCATGTTCTTTGATGGCGCCGTTAACAACCGAGGAGCTGGTTTGGGAGTCATCATCATTACTCCAGATGGGGACTAACACCTCTGTCGAAATGATTGGAATTTCTCACCGTAAATAATATGGCAGAATATCAAGCATGTTTATTTGGAATGTCTGCCCCAATCACCCTCAAAGCGGACAAAGAAAAAATTATAGGGGATTCAGCTTTGGTCATCAAGTACGTCACAAGCAATTGGGAATTAAAGGAGGAATCCCTCAGACCTTACTTAGAGTCAATATGGAGAAAAGCCGTGATGTTTAGCAAATGTGAATTTTGTCACATGCCCCGTAAGGAGAATCATATGGCAGATACATAAGCCACTTTAGCCTCCATATGGAAAGGGCCTTAAAAGAAGCCAATCAAACCCCTTATTATGGAGACAACCCGATCTCCATACTATGTCTGTATAATAGAAGATACCATGGAAGAAGGAAAACCCTGGTGTCTATCTCAACCCAAAGAAGTGTATATTCGACGTCACGTTAGGCAAGTTGCTGGGGCATGTGGTTAGTAAAAGAGGCATAGAGATGGATCCCGATAAAGCTAATGCTATAAAGGAAATGCTTATGCCAAAGACCAACAAAGAAGTAAGAAGTTTCTTAGGGTCCATACAGTATGTCAGTCACTTTATAGCACAATTAACCACTACATGCAAGCCTATCCTCAAGCTCTTGAGGAAGCAGCAACCAATAGAATGGAATGACTAATGTCAGGAAGCCTTTGACAGAGTTAAAGCTTACCTAATGAACCCTCTAATGCTGAAGCTGCCCATTCTTGGAAAGCCGCTCATTCTCTATTTGGCTATGGAAGAGATATTTATGGGGACTATGTGGGTTCAAGAACACAAAGATAAGAAGAAGCATGCAATTTATTATCTCAGGAAGAAGTTGCTAGAATATGAGACTCGCTACACCATCCGGGAGAAAACTTGTTCCACCATGGTCTGGCTCGCCAAGCAGCTCAAGCACTACTTCCAGTCGTACAAAATCCAAGCATTCGCAAAAGTGGATCCAATGAAGTATTTGTGTCAGGCTCCCTCACTAACTGGAAAACTAGCCAAGTGGCTCTTATTACTATTAGAATTCGATATCAATACTTCACTAAGAAAACCATCAAAGGAAGGGCAGTGGCCGAATTCCTAGCAAATTAGCCACTCAAAGAAGGAGAACAGGAAAACTTAAAATTTCCTGATGAATGTTTCGCAACCACTATGGAGAATCCTGGAAGATGGACCATGTTCTTCGATAGCGCCATTAACAAGTAAGGAGCTTGTTTGGGAGTCATCATCATTACGCCAGATGGGGGCTCACATCTCTATTGAAACGATTGGAATTTCTCACTATAAATAATGGGGTAGAATATCAAGCATGTTTATTTAGAATGTCTGCCCTAATTGCCCTCAGAGCGGATAAAGTAAACATTATCGGTGATTCAGCTTTGGTTATCAAGTATGTCATCAACGACTAGGAATTAAAGGGGCAATCGCTTAGACCTTAGCTAAAACCTATATAGAGAAAAACCGCAATATTCAGCAAACGTGAAATTCGTCATATGCCCCATGAGGAGAATCAGACGGTAGATGCATTAGCCTCTTTAGCCACTATGTGGGAAAGGCCTTAAAAGAAGCCAAGCAAACTCCTTATTATAGAGATAGCCTAATCTTTATACAACATTCGTACAATAGAAGATCCTGTGGAAGAAGGAAAACCCTGGTATTCTGACATCGTCCAATTCCTTGAAAATGGTGAATTTCTAGCTGAGGCTACGGATTTCGACAGAAATATGCTGAGGAAGCTTGTTGTGTAGTTCTTCCAGATTAAAGGAGATTTATTTAAGAGGTCCTCTGATGGTCTGTTGTTAAAGTGCCTGACCCAATAAGAAGCTAAAAAAGGTAATGAAGGAGACACATTCGGGAGACTATAGTCTACACATGATCGGCATCATGATGGAAAAGAAAATTCAAAGACTGGGATACTTCTAGCTAACCATATTAGCCGACTATGTTCAAGAAGGAAAGACTTGCTATACTTGTCAAATATACAGAGATGTGAGCCACTTGCCCCCGAAAATATTGCAAAGCTTGATGACGCCTTAGCCATTCTCGGCCCGCGGCATTAATATTATAGGTGAGATAAGACCTTCTTCGACCAACGACCATCGCTTCATCATAGTATCCATCGACTACTTTTCCAAATGGGTTAAAGTAGAATCATACACGAGCATCACAGCCAAGATGATGGCTCGGTTCATTAACTGACATATCTTCACTAGATACGACATTCTTTATCATATAGTAAGTGCAAATGGCATACAGTTCCAGTGGTAAACATCCGACCTTATTGAAAAGCACAAAATTTAGCACCATCGCTCCTCACCCTATCGCCCCTAAGCTAATGGGGCTGTGGAAGCAACTAACAAGGCAATTAAGAAAATCCTCTCCAAGATGATCTCTAATTACCGTAATTAGGCCGATCATTTTCCCTACGCCTTATGGGGATATAGAAATAGTGTCAAAACCCTATAGGTTGAACTCCTTTTTCTCTTGTCTACAGAATGGAGGTGGTGTTGCCCATTGAAATGGAAATCAGATCTTTATGCATAGCTCTCAAAGCCAAGCTTCCTAAAGATGAATGGGCAAAAGCAAGATATGAGGAACTAACTCTAATCGATGAATGACGGCTAGCCGTGTTGGAGAATCTATAATTGTACAAACAGCTCATGGCTAGAGTTTATAACCACAAAGTAAAGGGGCAGGACCAACCTCTTAGAATGGGTGATCTAGTCCTCAAGCAACCTCATAAAACATACACAGATGCTCGAGGAAAGTTCCAGCCAAACTGGGAAGGTCTGTACATAGTAAGAAAGACTCTCAGTAAAGGGGCTGTAAGGTGTCGATGACATAGGGGTCTCCTTTAGCGCCTATGTGAGGAGGGGCCTACTGGGGTTTGGTTGGATTTAGGCGTGACAAAACATTTTTTAGTTCAAGTTTGCATAATAAGCTAATTTTAACAAATAAAAGAATCGAGACCCAAATCTCGATAAAATTGATAGAGTCGCCACCCAAGTTGTCTACTTGGGAAAGAGTTTTGGTACGGTTCCCTTTGGGTGGGTGAATCATACCTATTGGTTTATAGATTCGGGTATCGGATGAGTCACTTATTTCTCATTTAGTTGATTCAAAATTACATTCACCGCGTAAAACCATTTTAGTTTTCATCATTAGGGGAATTATCACAAAAATCCTATTTCTACACTCTTTCACACTCGTTACATGAGTTTACATACTACAATAAAGCATAAGCAATAAATGGGGGAATAAAAATTACAATCGGGGAAAAATGGGGGAAATTGCAAAGGGAACCTATACATTTATTCTACGTTATAAAACAAATTGAAAATAAATTCCCATGCATCAACAGATGTTAGCACAATTTATAGCACAGTTTAGTTTAGTTTACAGATTAACAGATTAATGGATTGATGGCAGAAAAATAAAATAAAAAGGGATTTCCCTCAGTATGAGTATGGCACACCGATTTGATATCTTTGGGAATATATGGTGCCAACATGGCTCATAAGGGTTAGGACCAGACCCGAAATAAGAAATGAAAGGAACAGATAAAACTGGAGAAATGGAGAATAATAACAATGAAATAATTGAGATGTGAGTCTCTTTAAAACTCAAGAGCTTTACCTTTGCGGTGTGAGTCCACTTTGAGATGATCCCTATACTGTAAAGGGAGTATGGCCAAAGTAGATGGTGAAATAGGACTTTAGGTGAGTAGTTGCGTAGACAGAATCTCCCCTAAATCCTAGTGAATGAAGTTAGAAATGAATAAAATATGGATAAAACCTCAAAGAATGAGTTTTCTCCATATTTTATACCTACTATACCCCTGCTATACCTTTTCTATACCTATAGAAAGTGATAGAATTTTAGTATAATTTTTGTACGAGATGTGTGTGTAAAATGTGAAGAGAAGGGCCCTATTTATAGGGGAAAGGAGGTCTAAAAGCAATAAATCCCGTTCATGAGCTGCCTTTTCCTAAAATAGGAAAGGATTCCCTTTCAAAAGAGCTTATTTAGGCAACAAGAGTACCCGTATGGGTGGGGCCCTACCCATATGGGTACAAGGGGACCTGTACCCCAAGCGTATGGAAGGGATGACCCGTACGGGTCTGCTAGTTGATTCGTACCACCAAGCAGCACCTATGCGAGTCCCTAAGGCCAGACTTGGTCTCCTAACTTTAGCCAAACTCAACTTTGTAGTAGTAGGAACACCTCTGATGGACAACACCTAAAAGACATTGCATCATATAGCTCTCATTATCATTTCATGAGAAGGATTGTTAAAATCCAGTGCTCATAGACTGCCCCTCATAGGATCATTATAGATACCGATCTGTATGATCTCACGATGTGAGCAAGGGTTCAGAAATTATACCTAAGCTAATGATATGGGCGAGTTATTTCCTTGAGGAAAACTTCTTTCCTTTCCTGATGCATGCCCCTTGGAATGCGTATCATTTTCCTAATATGGATGACTTTCCTTTACTACTGTGTATCCCTTTCTTGAGGCAGATAACTTTCCTTTTGCTTCTATGCATATCCCTTTCTTGAGGTGGATGACTTTAATTCTGCTACTGTGTATATCCCTTTCCTAAGGCGGATGACTTTCCTTGTCAATATGTATCCCTTTCCCGAGGCTGATGGCTTTCCTTTTGCTGATGACTTCTCTAAGGAAGATGTGTGTATCCCTTTCTTAAGGCGGATTGACTTTCCTAACTGGTGTATCCCTTTCCTAAGGTGGATGACTTTCCTGAGAGGTGATGTATCCCTTTCCTAAGGTGGATCGACTTTCCTAACAGGTGATGTATCCCTTTCCTAAGGCGGATCGACTTTTCTGACTGGTGATGTATCCCTTTCCTAAGGCGGATGGAGTTTCCTGACTAATGTACCCCTTTCTTGAGGGGAATAGACTTTCTTGACTGGTAATGTATCCCTTCCCTATGGCAGATTGACTTTCTTGACTGATGTATCCCTTTCTTGAAGCAAATTGACTTTCCTAGCTGGTAATGTATCCCTTTCCTAAGGCGGATGACTCTCTTACTGGGAATTTGAATAATCCTGAAAGGAGACAACAATCAAATATCGAGTTAGTCCTTGTCCAAGCAGACACCTCTTTATTCTTCATTGACTTTTGTGAAAATAAAAAAATAATTTTGCCCCTTCAATTAAGAATAAAGAAGTGTGGATGAGATAAACTGAAAATCATGTGTGGGAAATATCGGGTTTGGCCCGATTGCTCAGTAATGAAATGCCCCTTGGAGGGGTGCCTCTCGAAGAATGCCCCTAGGAGAGTTGGATAATGGGCGGACGCCCCTAGATCGACCATTTTCGTTGAAGGAAGGGGAAATGCCCCTGGGTTGGTGGGGGGATGCCCCTGGTATCTGATGATTCCATTGCTGGGAAGTGGGGGGGATGCCCCTAGGTGTACGGGGGGATGCCCCTGGGACCTAATTCTCCAGCTTCTAGAAAGGTGGGGGATGTCCCTAGGACCTGATGATTTCGCTACTAGGAAAAGGGGGGATGACCCTAGGTCTGTTGGGGGTGCCCCTAGGACCTGATTCTCCTGCTGGGGAATGACCCTAGGGTAAGGTGCGCCTAGGATTCTTGATAATGGGCGTATGCCCATTGAGTAATTCAGCCGCTGGAGGATGGGGGGAATAGGGAATATACCCCTCGACTGGCCGACTCCGCTGTTGGGGAGTAGAGTGATATCCTTTAGTAAAAATTCTTTCTGCTGTAGAGGCCCCCCTTTTCTGGTAAAACTTGTTAGCTGAGGAAGAACTCCTGTGCTAGGATGGACCTGTTACACAAAAATTTTCCTGATTACTATTTAATTCAAAAATGTCTTACCTTGATTCTTGATTGACTTTTGTGGAAACAAAAATATTTTTTCCCCCTCAATCAAGGATCAAGGTGAGCAAATATAACTAAAATGTGGGTGTAAAGAAGAGCGGGGTTGGCCCCGAGCTTAGACTCGATAAATTTCTGGTGCTTACTGAAATACCGATGTGAGCCGACGACCCCCGATCCCCCTGCCCGCACGGTAAACTTTAATGCACTTCGGTGTGGGGTGGAGAAACAGCGAGTGCAGTGAAGTGAGCTAAGGGATGATCCTTATTTTAGCGTGATGACAATGGATAATGGAAGCGATGTTGAAGTTGAAATTTAGTTCGATTAATGGGTTAAGGGATACGAGACTTAGAATCCCGTATTTTAAAATAGTCACCACCCGATTAAGCTCCACCGAGAAATTGGCTACGATATTCCTATCGGGTGGTTAGACCATACCTTAGAACAGAGATTATAGGTTCGGATGATGTTGCTTACTTTTCAATTTTTAAATCAAGCCGATTATATTTTAATAAACGTGACCGTAGTTCTTATGCGATTTAATCCGATTATTGCTTGGTGTTTTCGGTTTATATGCCATACGTCACACGGAAAGCAATATATAAAAAAAGCAAGAAAATAAAATTATTCCAAGACTTTACGAATACCTATACATTTTTCTAATGCAAGAAAATAAATATAGCGATAAATAAATAAATGGGTGAAACCGGGTCTTAACTGAGCTTACCAACTCGGATCCAGCTCCAAACGAGGCAATAGATAAATAAGAATAATCACAAATAAAGCATCGATAAATAAATGCGGAAAATAAACTCAAAGTATGAAGAAAACGATATTTTTAGATTTTTCGGGACAAAAACATAATTTTTGGGCGTTAATTAATTATCTAACAATCCAAAAATGGTGAAATAAATTATCTAAATATCCTAAAATAATATTTAACATATTGAGAATATTTTTAGAATTTTTAGTTGGTAGAAAATAATTTATTCAGATTTATTTAGTTAAAAACACCATATTTAAGCCATTAAAATGCATATTAAATTAAATAAAAATAAAATAAAATCTAAAAACAGATTAAAATAAATAAAAACAAATTTCAGATCAGCCACAATTTTTTGAGAATTTTTTGAGTTGAAAATGGGGCTGAAAATGCATTAAAATGACAAAAACCGGGTAAAAAATGACAGAAACGGGGCCAAACACAACAGAATAAAACAAATAGGAACTATTTGGACGATTTAACCAGTAGGCCGACTCGGTGAGGTGGTAGGCTGACTCAGCAACATGGTAGGTTGACTCAACGATGTGGCCTAGGTCATGCTCAGTCGGCCTTCATCCCACTGAAGTGGCTTACCAGAAAAAGAGTCTAAACAAGCCAAAAATGACCTTTTTGTGTCTGAAAACCCAAGATTACTAAAATTTCAAGTCGTTTCCTATCCATTATAATAGATTCAGACTTAAAATGCTTAAATAACTTTAGTTTTTCAGTTTGGGGGAAAAGAACCCAGAAAGTCCGACAAAACGACGATTGGCCGCTAAAGCCACCCGTAGGCCGACTAAACAAAGCGGTAGGCCGACTTAGCAAAGCGGCCTAGATGATGTTCAGTCAGCCTAACATTTACTGGAACAGTCAGCTGGATTTTTGACAGATAATCACAAAAAGGATGAATAAAGGGGCCAAACACCCTGATAAATAACCAAAAACATAGCAGCGGAAATAAATAACAGAAGAAATAGATTGGAACTCAGAAAGTTACCTAAAGGCCGTGAATCCACTCTCGAGACTTGAACCGGATGCTGGCAAGCTTTTGTGATGGATTTGCGATGAAAACCCGACGAAACAACCGATTTAGCAATGGATTTAGTGATTTGTAAGGAAAAAGTCCCTAAATCCTATTTAAACCAATTTTTACCTAAGATTTCTAATAGTTTTTATGTTTAAGCTACAAGATTAAGCCTAAGAAAAATACGAATCAAGATTAGAGAGGATTAAACCCGAATTCTAGCTTTCCTTGAGCTTTCTCTCTCTAGTTCTTCCCTTTCTCTCTCTTGTTCTTGAAATTTATCTCTAAAGTCAGCCAAAAAAGAGAAAAAAGTCCTTGCAAAACTAATTTTTATGGGTATTTATAGACTCCCCAATTGTAAAATACCCAAATTAATCCTCCAAATGTCAATATTTGACGGAAAAATCCCAAAACCCGGCTTATTGGCCTAGAAAAACCCGGTGCGTGGACCACGTGGCCTAACCTCCCGACGGAGGCGCTGGCCACCGCCGATGGATCGGGAGCACCCTAGGGAAAAAGGCAAAAGGGACCCGGCTCGCCGGGCCCAAAACACGAACAAATTACACTACGGGCATTCGAAGGGGGCGATTCTTGACATTCTAGAAAGCTCAGGGAACCCAAAATCCAACGATGCAAATAAGACTTGCTGAAAATGTCCGGATTTTTAAGGAAAAAATTGCGAAACAATTTACTACTCATGAGGGGAAAGGAAGTGGTTAACATCTTAAAAGCGATCCAATGTTTAATTAATCGGGGTCAAAGATCTTAAAATCGTCAACAAAGAACTTGCCAAACGCGATTCGATTATAAAATAATAGAACAACTAGACCATAAAAGGTTAGAGCAAAAAGCCGTCATTATTCCGAGGGTCACCGAAAAGCCCATGCTCACAGGCTTCCCCTCGTGAGATTATTATTTGAATGGTCAAATGTGATCTCATGAAAGAGTGAAGGTTAGGAGGTTATACCTGACTTGCGGATTCTTGAACCGGTTGTCTTCTGGGATTGCCATTGATAGATCTTTTAGGAGGAATAAGATAGTTCTAGAAGTGAAACTCCGAAACGGTTGTTTATGGATGGTACAAGGAGGCGTCATCAATGGACCTTTTAGAGCCAAAAATCCTGAACCGGTTGTTTACTAGAGGTTTTGAGAACGCAACATTGACAGACCAATCGAG
Source organism: Euphorbia pulcherrima (assembly GCA_947683365.1). Lineage (NCBI taxonomy): Eukaryota > Viridiplantae > Streptophyta > Magnoliopsida > Malpighiales > Euphorbiaceae > Euphorbia > Euphorbia pulcherrima. The sequence goes on along the minus strand of CANTUS010000003.1, from coordinate 15,802,716 downwards.
ATGAAATTTTTTTACTGAGTGTAAGAATTCTAAATCGGCTATTTTTTGGGTACGCCATTGACAGACCTAAAGGCTGTGAGGCTGAATCGATTGTCTACGGATGGTTTGAGAATGCAACATTAACGGACCTATCGAGGAGGAGGAGCTGAATCGGTTGTCTACGGGTGGTCTGGGAATGCACCATCAACAGACCTATCGGAGGGTACCGAGAACTTCTAACGAGATAAGACTGGGACCGGCTTGGCTTGAATCATATATCGGAAACATCAAACGAGATCCCTAGACTAGAACGCATACCAAGAACTTAACTGGAAGTCGCCAAGCACTTCTAATGAGGTCGGACTGGGATATGCTTGGCTTGAATTACATGCCGGGAGTATCAAACGAGACCCTGGACTGGAATGCATACCAAGGACTTAACTAAAAGGTGTCGAGTACTTCTAACAAGGTCGAACTAGGATATGCTTGGCTTGAATCACATGCCGGGAATATCAGACGAGACCCCTAGACTGGAATGCATACCAAGAACTTAACTAGAAGGTGCTGAGCACTTCTAACGAGGTTCGGCTGGGATATGCTTGGCTTGAATCGTATACCGAGAATATCAAATGAGATCCCTGGACTGGAATGCATACCAAGGACTTAACTGGAAGGTGTCGAGCACTTTTAATGAGGTCGAACTAGGATATGCTTGGCTTTAATCGCATGCCAGGAATATTAAACGAGAGCCCTGGACTGGAATGCATGCCAAGAACTTAACTAGAGGGCGTTGGGCAATTCTAATGAGGTCGGACTGGGATATTCTCTGCTTTAATCGCATGCCAAGAATATCAAATAAGACCCCTTGATTGGAACGCATACCAAGAAATTAACTAGAAGGCGTCGAACACTTCTAATGAGGTCGGATTAGGATATGCTTGGCTTTAATCGCATGCGAGGAATATCAAATGAGACCCCTGGATTGGAATGCATACCAAGAAATTAACTGGAAGGTTCTGAGCACTTCTAATGAGGTTGGATTGGGATTTGCTTAAAAGCTCCTAAGGAGACCGTTGGACTAAACGCATTGTGCCTGCCATGGAAATTTTGAGATATTAGAGAGCGACATGAGCCACGATTTTGTTGCTTAATTCATTTTGCCAAGATAAAAAAAATTTTCCCCTTCAATTAAGTAACACAAACGGAAGAACGAAATTGAAATAAAGTTGAGATTTCTGGGAGTTCGGAGAGATTATCGAGGCTGAGCACCGAGTCTGGCTGATATGCCCCTGGGTATTTGTATGAAGGTGCCCCTAGGTATTTGCATTGAGGTGCCCTAGATATTTGCTTTGAGGTGCCCGTGGGCATTTGCATTGAGATGCCCCTGGGTATTCGCATTAACGTGCCCCTAGATATTTGCATTTAGGTGCCCCTAGATATTTGCATTGAGGTGCCCTGGTAGAAGCTTCTGAGTTCTGATTTTAGGATCCATCGGGTTGGTCGTCCTTCTGAATTGCCCTATGGTGTGCCTATTAAGAAGGCTTTAAAGCATTAGTAAGCCATATAAATTGCATTTTTATTGCTCAATTGATTTTGTGGAACAAAAATATTTTTGTCCCTTCAATTAAGCAATAAAACGGGAGAAAAATAAATAAGAGTTGAGATTTTCGAGAGGCCGGAGAAACTACCAATGTTGAGCATTAAGGCTAGCTGATGTGCCCCTAGGAGAAATTCTGTCTTTGAATGCAGGACATAAGGCAATTCTTAGATGCCCCTTGATTCGAGCTCTTGTTTTGTTTCCTGTGGAATTCAGCATAGAATAATAGACATGAACATTATGCATGAATGTATGAATGCATGAGATACTCAGACTGGTCATCTTCAAGCTGACTGATTAACTTGCTTGATCGACTTTGCTTAATTCGGGGAAAGATCTACTTACTTGAAAAGGGAGGATACATAGAAGTACCTCGCGGTACGAACAAGACAAGAATGCCCCTGGAGGAGGATGTTGCGTAGATTAGGTGAGAATGCCATGGTGGAGAACTAGGGAAACCACAGTGAATCACCTGTAAATTGATTGCTAGATCAGGCATGATGGAGACAAGAGGGCACAAAGCAGAGCTCAAGATTTTGGATAACGAACGACTGGGCGCTATCACTACCAATGAATTCTACCAAGGATGGCTCTAGAAGATTAGGATATTTTGGAATCAAGATGCTCGGTTACGGTCAAGAAATGAGCGGATACGGGCGGAGGATGAATTTGAGTCCTTCAAATCTATTAGACCGGCGAACATATTCATGCATTCTGTTGCTGATGGCGATGATGCAGATATCTCAATGTGATCAATGGCAGTCATTCATCTTTGGTTTGGTTGTCTTAATTTTTGCATAGACCCAAATATTGTGTTGGGCCTATCAGACTTGTTCATATTTTGCTTTTAAGTTCTGCTTTTTGCCTAGCCTTTTCGGGTTTTCAATCCAGCGAACTATCCCAGCTTTTGCATAGACCTTTATTCTTTTCAATCTATCAGGATTTTTGCCTTTTATCTTTGTTTTTTTTCTTTTGAGGTATTGGGTCGACTGCACTGAACCCTACATTTGACTCATCTATTGCATTTCACCTTTTGGGCCTAATAAATTCATTCAAGCACAAACATAAAGAATTCAGTAAAAGTGGCATCTCCCTTGAATGAAGTAAGTTTGAGTACATGATGATGATAACCATTTCTATTGACCTAAACTCTGGTGTGAACTAGCCTATGAAGGTTTTCTAGTCAACATACTCTTATGGCTCATTTACCCTGACTTTTACCTAGGCCGCCTTTTTCGGGTTTTCAGCCTAGCGGGTCATTTTGCACCCTAACTTTTGCCTGAATGGTTTGTAGAATACTGATCAACGGGGTACACCCTAATTTTTGCTCGAGCAGTAGAGGACCACTCGTTGGGTGATTTGATTTTATTTGCTTTTTATGAGTGCTGCTTTTCTAGATTTGATTCTTTTCAGTTAGATATGATAATGCTTCAACCTGATTTTGATTGATAGGCTTTACGAATTCATCATCATCGATAATCACGCCCCTTAGATCGAGTGATTTTCTGGATGTGCAAAGCCTTATCCAATCTGGACAGGATTTCCCCCATTGGGTTGGTGTTGGTAGGCTTTGCTTGCTTTGGAACCAAATTGTTAGCCTTTGACGGATACTCGATGCTTGACTCGGTTGTTGTTCAGCATCGCTATGCGCTTTTGATATTTCTGAAGACCGCTTAAGCTACTCATGCTGCGCCTTATTCCATGTGGCTCTCTTTGCAGCTAGGTTCAATATGACTCTCGGTTTCAGTTGTCCCACTAGCTCGTGGGCAGTGAGGTGAAGATCTGCAGGGCTTGGACCTAAATTTCTTGATCGATCAGTGGTTGTTCCTTGGGATTGAAATCCATTGCTTGAAATGATATGATGAGGTAGGTTGTATTGAGGGAAGATGTGTTTCTCGATGAACTTGGCCATCTTCTCGGTGATAATGTTAGTGAATAGGGTCGATTTCCCCCTATGCTGATAAGGGTTAAAACTTGCCGATCATATGCGTCCCCCTCACCGAGAAGGGCTAAGGAGGAGAGAAATAGGGAAGGGTTGGAGAGTTGGAAAAAATGGGGTATCAGGAACAGACAATGTTGCATGGGGGTGGGAAGTTCGAGAATGGGTGGACAAAGAAGGAATAAGCCACAACTTTGTCGAAGATGATCCGGCGAGGCTCTTTCACCATAATAGGCTGACATTTCTTTGGTAGCTTCAAAATCGGTTCGCACATAGTTGCGAGGCCGGTGATGGACCGATTGACATATTGGATCTATCTAAGGAATGACTGAGCCTCTTTTGCTATTTCAGTCATGGAGATGAGACGCTCGAGAATCCGATGATAAACCTTAGGTGTTTAGGCATGACTAGGTGAAAGCATTATCATGATCTTTAAGCACTTGTTATCTCTCATTTTCTTCCTAAAGTTAGGTCATTAGAAAGTGGTTACCATTTTAGATTATCATCTATACTCAACCTTATTTCAGTTAAAGAAACGTTATAAATACTGAACACATTATGCTTATAACAAAAATGAATGCATGGACCTATTGTTCGAAACATTAACCTGATAAGCAAAAAGAGAGAGTCTTTCATTAAATTAAAGTGCCTTAGAAGCAGAATTGTTCACATCAAAACACTAGAAAGAAATAAAATTACATCATAGAAAAATCACCCTCCACAGGCGGAGGGTCTTGATTGGTAGAGCCGGTAGGCTAATCATCCTTGGTAGCTCCCATTGGGGTGTCACTCTGGATGAAGTCCAAAACCTTTGCCTGCTCGGCTGATAACTTTTCTCCGTCATCCGCTAGAGACCTTGCGGGATTCTTGTCAGAGTCGATGGCGGAAATGGTTCCATAATAAAGTTGGGTGAATCAGAAAATGCCATTGCCAACATAAAACTCTCAGGGAGACCGGAATTGATGGTGCTCACTTCATCATCAGAGCTTAATGATGGCTTCTCCTTAGTGTCGGTCTTCCTTGTAGGCTCATCCAATTTTCTTTCTCTTACCAAGCGCCAAATAGCCATACCCAAAGGCTTACATAATCTGTTGCGTATCCCTTTTGAACATGATAGCGATAAAAGTTCCCTTTCTCTTCAAGCATCGGAGAACGGTACTCATGGAGAGGGCTAAACAGGCCTTTCTCTCACAATTTAGCAAATATGATATGAAGAGGGAGCTTTCATAGAGATACGAATGCCATTTGACCAGGAGCCCAAGCGGGTGCGGTTTGCACTGCAGAAACACTTCCTTGATCAACAACTTGAACTGCAGGCGTCTTCTCCCCTGTTGGGGCTAGAGCAACCTCAAAGGATTGAGAGTTATTGCTCTTGAACCAGGGTTTGCCACTTGGCTTGCTAGCCCTTTCCTTTTCCTCCCGGCGCTCGATCTTTTCAGCTTTTTTAAAAACTTTTTAATAGGACTCGAAAGAATCGATCTCTATCTCTTTACAAAGGAGTGGGAGAGCTCCATCAAGCAATTTCAGGATCATTTCTTTAAGGCTGAGCTTTTGCTTCAAGAGGACCCGAGTGGCCATCCATTGATTGAAATAAGATTTGAAAGCTTCACCAAGCTTTTGTTTGACTGCCTTTAGATGCTGAATTGTGGTCTTCATTATAGAACTAAATCCATAGTGGGCAACCAAAACTTCAGATAGGAGTTTCCAATCTAGGATTATGGACTCTAGAAGAGTATTGTACCACTCAAGAGCAGGGCCTGAAAGGGTACATGGGAACAACTTGGCCAAAACCTTATCCCCAGTCTTTTGGACGTGTATGATTCACTTATATGTAACTATATAGGACTTATTGGGCCTTCACCTGAATAAGCATCCATTTGGGGCATTGAGAAATTTTCAGACACCCAATCATCACCTCTTATTTCCTCCCTATCCTCGCTCCTATTCAGAAATTACCTAAAGAAAGCCATTATTTTGGGCATCACGCCCGAAGGCAGTGTGACCTGGTCGCATGAAGATGACCCAAACTGAAAGGATGAAGGAGCCGGGGTTTTAATCTGGGGGCAAGAAAAAGGAATCTAAGGGTAAGTGATCATGTGGGGAGTCACCACAAAGTGAGGGGTGTGAAAATAGTCGGCTGCACAGGAGGAATAGCATAGCAACTCGAGGGTACTATCATTTTGGGAGTAAATCCCCCTAAGAAAGCAGGGAGAATAGGAGACTGGAGAACAGGCCTTGAGTGCGTAGGGGGATAAAAACTGAAGGTTGGTGGAGCAGATGATAAGGGTAGTCGAGAAGAGCTCTATCTAAACCAAAACTGGCTTTGCTAGAGAGGATGAACATGAGAGAGCGGTGGTACCAAAAACTGATTCTGAATTGGCAGAGACTGAACTATCTCTTTTGAAGCTTGAAAAATAGGTCCCACTAGCCTTTAAGACTCTCTTTCCTCCCTAAGAGCGGATCTAACTTGCTCTTGAATAGTGGCCTAAAACATATCTAACTGGAGGAACATAGCCATAGCATTAGCCAATTCAAAACCCAACTAAGATCCCCCTTGACCTTGACCCTGATGAGGGGGAGAGGGAGAAGGGAAAGCAGTGCTCTTATGAGGCGCATCATTCAAACATGGATCAAAAATGGTTGGAAGAGCAGATTTTGATACTGAACTTGAAACTGAACTTGATCCCAAAGAATAGCGAATTAGATGGTGGTCAAATCTGATGGGAGTGGTGCCTTGGTCTAACTAAGAAACTAAAAGATGATTAGCCCAAATTGAACCATGAATGAGATGGATGATAACATAAATATTTGAGTAATGAATGCCATATATACGGGTGGTTTAGAGAGGTACAGATCGGAACAGCTTATGATACGAAGCTTAACCCCCAAAATACGTGAGACATCCAATTCCTGGCTATTCCTAGTAAACTAGGTATAGGTCATTGGGACTCAAATGATCTCAAGCAATTTGTTAAATTCCCCCTTTCAAACGAGGGGAGAGTAGAGGTAAGAAAAAACCGAAAATAAAGGTCGACCACATACAGCCTATGCATGTGCTTTGCATGAATGAGCACAACACAAGTAGCACATGAAAATAAATGAACCTCTTCCAACCTTATGACTCCCACGTATCACTAATTTATAGTCTGAGGGTAACTCTAGCGCTAGGAAATGGTAAGAGAGTATGCGACCTAAATCTATATTATTCTGGTGAGCCTAAAGGAAGTTACTATGGCTAGTTTTATGATGGTTCATAGTCTGAAACTGCTGGTGTCATGGAACGACACTGTAGAAGGGTCTCGTTTACCTTGATTCCGTGTAACTCAACCACTCCTCAAATGAGTGCGGCCATGGGAATTACACATTGGTTGAAATGAGTGTTCCACCCACAAATATCCCAAATTCCTAGCGGGCATGAGATATATAAGTGAGCTTCACGGGGGTGATAAAATGGCACCTTAAAACTTAGAATCTAACTAACCGATGGATAAAAAGGCATATGAAATAAAGCATTAATTTAAAAGTGATTTAGGCACGTCATCAAAATCCGTTAACCAAAGTTTGAAAAAGAAAGTAATTTTCAAGTTTTAAGTTAAAGGAAGATCCCCAGCAGAGTCACCACTATGAGCCGACGACCCCCGATCCCCCCACCCGCATAGTAAGCTTTAATGCTCTTTGACGTGGGGTGGAGAAACAATGAGTGCTGTGAAGCGGGCTAAGGGATGATCCTTATTTTAGCGTGATGAAAATGGATAATGGAAGCGATGTTAAAGTTGAAATTTAGTCTGATTAATGGGTTAAGGGATACGAGACTTAGAATCCCATATTTTAAAATAGAGTCGCCACCCGGTTAAGCTCCACCGGGAAATTGGGTACGATATTCCCATAGGGTGGTTGGACCGTACCTTAAAACAAAGATTCTAGGTTCGGATGATGTTGCTTACTTATCAATTTTCAAATCAAGCCGATTATATTTTAATAAACGTGACCTTAGTTCTTATGCGATTTAATCTGATTATTGCGTGGTGTTTACAGTTTATATGCCATACATCACACGGAAAGCAATAAATAAACAAAGCAAGAAAATAAACTTATTACAAGGCTTTACGAATACCTATACATTTTTCTAATGCAAGAAAATAAATAAAGCGATAAATAAATAAATGGGTGAAACTGGGTCTTAACTGAGCTTGCCGACTCGAATCTGGCTCCAAACGAGGCAATAGATATATAAGAATAATCACAAATAAAGCATGGATAAATAAATGCGAAAAATAAATACAAAGTATGAAGAAAACGATATTTTTGGATTTTTCGGGATAAAAATATAATTTTCGGGCGTTAAATAATTATCTAACAATCCAAAAAGGGTAAAATAAATTATCTAAATATCCTAAAATAATATTTAGCATATTCACAACATTTTTGGAATTTTTAGTTGGTAGAAAATAATTTATTTAGATTTATTTAGTTAAAAACACCTTATTTAAGCCATTAAAATGCATATTAAATCAAGTAAAAATAAAATAAAATATGAAAAGAAAACAAAATAAATAAAAACAAATTTCAGATTAGCCACAATTTTTTGGGAATTTTTCGGGTTGAAAACGGAGCTAAAAACGCATTAAAATGATAAAAATCGGGTAAAAACGACAGAAATGGGCCAAAAACAATAGAATAAAACAAACAGGGACTATTTGGACTTTTTTGCGAGTAGGATGACTCGGTGAGGTGGTAGGTCGACTCAGCGACATGGTAGGCTGACTCAACGAGGTGGCCTTGGTGACACTTAGTCGGCCTTCGTCCCACTAAAATGGCCTGCCGGAAAAAGAGTCTAAACAAGCCGGAATTGACTTTTTTGTGTCTGGAAACCCATGATTACTAAAATTTCAAGTCATTTCCTACCCGTTACAGTAGATTCGGACTCAAATTGCTTAAATAACTTTAGTTTTTCAGTTTAGGGGAAATGAACCCAGAAAGTCCGATAAAATGACGATTGGCCGCTTGAGCGACCTGTAGGCCGACTGAACGAAGCGGTAGGCTAACTCAATGAAGCGGCCTAGATGATGTTCAGTCGGCCTGACGTTTGCCAGAATAGTCAGCCGGATTTTTGACAGAAAATCACAAAAAGGATGAATAAAAGGGTCAAACGCCCGAAAAATTAACCAAAAGCACATCAGTAGAAATCAATAACAAAAGAAATAGATTGGAACTCAAAAACTTACCTAAAGCCCATGATCCACTCTCGAGACTCGAACCGGACGCTGGCAAGCTTTGTGATGGATTTGAGATGAAAACCCAATGAAACAACCGATTTAGCAAGAGATTTAGTGATTTGTGAGGAAAAAGTCCCTAAATCCTATTCAAACCAAAATTTACCTAAGATTTCTAGTACATTTTAGCGCTTAAGCTATAAGATTAAGCCTAAGAACAACCAAGAATCAAGATTAAAGAGGATTAAACCCGGATTCTAGCTTTCCTTGAGCTTTCTCTCACTAGTTCTTCCCTTTCTCTCTCTTGTTCTTGAAATTTCTCTCTAAAATCAGCCAAAAAAGAGAGAAAAAAGTCCTTGCAAAACTGATTTTTATGGGTATTTATAGACTCCCCAAGTGTAAAATACCCAAATTAATCCTCCAAATGTCAATATTTGACGGAAAAATCCTAAAACCCAACTTGTTCGCCTAGAAAAACCCAGAAAAACTCTAGATAAAAAACCCAACTTGTTCGACTAAAGCGGCCGGGCCGAGGCTGCATCTGATGACGCAGTAGGCCGCTTTACATGACGCGGCCCAGCCCAGGAGGCGTCATATAATGCAGCCAGACGCGGCTTGAGCCACACAGCCTACCGTGTGGCTGGTGCAGCCTGCCACGTGGTCCACACAGCCTGGTGCGTGGACCATATGGCCTAGCTTCCCAGTGGCTGCGTCGGCTGCCGCCAACAGATTAGGGGCACCCTAGGGAAAAAGGCAAAAGGGGCCCGGCTCGCCGTCTTTCAAACAAGGTGATTCTTGACATTCCGAAAAGCTCGGGGAACTAAGAATCCAATGATGCAAATGAGACTTGCTGAAAATGTCTAGATTTTTAAGGAAAAAATCGCGAAACATTTTACTACTTGCGAGGGGAAAGGAAGCGGTTAACATCTTAAAAACGATCCAATGTTTAATTAATCGGGGTCAAAGATCTTAAAATCTTCAACAAAGAACTTGCCAAACGCGATTTGATTATAAAATAATGGAACAACTAGATTGTAAAAGGTTAGAGCAAAAAGTCGTCATCTTTTCAAGGGTCACCGAAAAGGTCGTGCTCACAACCAACACAAAAATCTATCCTTGGGTGGCAAGAGAGGGCCTGTATGGGTGGTCCGAGACCCGTACGGGTTGGGTGGGACCCATACGGATCCCTGATAGGGGTTTTAAAAGGCAGACGAGCCCTCTCATGTCCCACTTTAGCTGCTTCTCCCTTTGACTCAAGGACCTACCCTCGGTGGAAGATTTAGGGCTTTGAGAATGCCTAGTTTCAGTCGGGTATGCGTTTCATGAGGAAAACTCTTTTCTAGGACTTACTCCCGCTTTTGAAGTGCCTCCAATCCCTTCTCCCGAGACCCATGCCTCAAAACTCTAGGTAATTTCACTCGATTCTCCGTTTTCCAATTTTGAACTTTTGACAAATTCTCAAATTTTGGCATGGATTAGGGTGCTTTAGACTTTAAAATAGAGCCTGATGCATGTAACTTTAGCCTAGGATGCTTTTACAATAGTTTTCGATGAACTTTGGTTGGAACTGGACAATTTTGGATTTTTAGGGAGATTTGCTTAGAGGGACTGCTTGTAGGGGACCCATACGGGTGAGGGAGGACCTGTATGGGTCCCATTTTTATACGGGTTCCACCCATGGACCCATACGAGTCTTGTCCTCCAGGATGAAACATTGTTTTCTCTGATTTTTGTAATCCTTTTCTGATTTCTAACTTGTTTGCTGTATTCTAACCCTTTTAATCTATAATTCTATCTCTGTAGTTTCAATATAAGACTGTGGGAGCCTTGAGCTTCTGCAGGAAATGGTATGAGGAGATTCGTACTGCGGGGGATACGGAGCAGCTTACCCGTATTGACTCCTTCAACTTCAGCGATATTATCAGGGCCATCCCTCAGGCCCCTATGACATTGGCCCTTGGTGCTGTTTCAACTTTTACTGAGAGGTGGTCGGAGATGACCCATACTTTCCACTTGCCTATCGGGGAGGTCACCATTACTCCCTCATATGTGTGTGCCATGACGAGCCTGGAGTGGAGGGGGGATGTGGTCCACTTTGACATTTATGCCAACCGGTGGCATTCTTGGCCTGAGGTGAAGGCCTACATTAATAGACTACTTGGGCTTCGTTCGGGCGGGATAAATAAGCTCAAGTATATAGATTTGCGTGCTCATTAGATTAGGCAGTCGAGTCCTATTGTAGCTAATAGGATGTACTAGTATGCCCGATCTTTCTTACTGACATTCCTTACCACTGTCTTCTTCCTAGTATACTCAAGCAACCTCAACTATGGTTTGCTCTCTATTATGGAGGATCTTGCAGCTGTGCCCTGTAAGAACTAGTGCCAGGCCATCCTGGTACAGTTGTACTATAGATTGGATGTAGGGGTCCAGGTTGGCAGTCTTAGCTCAAGATCTGGCATCTAATACTACTGGTAAATCCTAACCTAATCTCTTATGTTTTAACCTTTTGTCTAAACTTGTGTTGTAACTAACCCTTCCTCTGTCTTGCAAATTTGGGCTTTCAAGCATCGGCTGATACCTAGGCCAGGCTTGCCCCTACAACCTGAGGCTTCGCATATCATATCTAGCTGGATGGGGCCTTGGCAGAATCAGCCCCTAACCACAGTACAGTACCGAGAGTTCTTACGCCAGCTGCGCTCAGATCGGGAAAACTTCTTCTATTAAACCTGCATTTTAGATTTCGACAAACCATTAGTAGAAACTTTATTCACTAGGTTGTGATGCTTACAATGCATTTATTTTGTGCAGGTCATTCAAGATCCGTGGGAGAGATTGGCCATATATGGAGCCATTGAGCAAATGTGGGCTGGAGTGTATGACCGCTAGTTTATCCTAGAGTCACCACTCTCCTATGAGTGGTATTTAAGCGATTAGACCAGTGCCATGGTGGAGAGACCGATCCCTTCCTTGATCCTATCAGGCGTCTTCTAGCCTCATCTCATGTCAGGGACTGATCAGGGGCTATACTTGCTAGGGAAGGGAGCTCGCATGCTGTCTATTGAGGGCCCTTAAGCTGAGTTTAATGATTCCTCCCTCCTGCCACCCTATGATAGGGTCCACCATGAGGATGAGCCCTTGGAGTTTCACTAGAGTGATAGTGAGGATGATGATGAGGAGGAGGAGGAGGAGGAGGGAGGACCAAGGGGTGACTACAGGGGTCTATCTATAGTTCAGAGCACTAGGGGTTCATCTAGGCTTACTACCCCTTCTTCTCAGGTATGCCTCTCACTTGGGTACTTGGTCACTTTTTGAAATTGATTGTGAATTTGAGTCTAATTCTTTGTTGCCATAGACTCCTACTTCTACACTGAAGAGGTCTGCTGCTACCACTGCTACTACTGATCCTGAGCAGTTGGTGAAGCAATCTCAAGCCTTGAAATCTGTGAGGGAGGGCATCCTCCGGGCTGAGTTGGATACTTTCTTCTGGCTCCTCGACCATTTAGGGAATCAAGCTGTCAAGAAGCTGGAGGAGTCGGTCCAGTTCTTATTCTAATGTGACCCTTTCTTTTTGGGTGACCATTTGTGAGGCCGAGAGGATAGCCTGGGGTTATTTTTAAGTGTAGGATCTGCTATTGGCCCAGGATGCTTTAGCTTCAGTAAGTTCCTTTTACCTGTAAAATTTAAACAAACTATGCATGCAAGCCATGACATTTATATATGTGTACTGATATTATGATTTCTATTGCAGACTTTGCTGGCCATGGAGCAGAGTAGGTCCATCCAGGATTTGGATCCTTTGGAGGAGAGAGCCCGGTTCTTGGAGGAGCAGCTGCGGGTAGCCACTACTGAGGCTGATCAAGCTAGGGCCGAGATTGATACCCTGATGGGTTAGCTACCAAGGATGACTGAGGATAGGCAGACGCTAGTCCCTTATGACGATGAGTCCGAGGATGATCTTTCTTCATATATAGTGACTCAAAGGGGCGCATATCGATGTCTTGAGGGGAGTGATGCTTAGGGTCGTTCGTGAGCATGGGCGAGAGGGGCGGTCCCCCTGGGACCCATTATTATAGGGGACCTCTTAGTAGTTTTATAATTTTTTTTAGATTATTTAATTAAAAAATGAAATTCTTATTTATAGAATTTCATATGTTATGTGTTCATCGATTAGAATTTTAAAAATTTTAGTCATAAATAGGGATCAAATTTCTTATTTCTCTTATAGGCCTACAACAAGCTTGAAAACAGGCATGAATCATTCACCTATAAATAACCATCCTTCTGTATACTTCATATTTTTTTTTAAATTTCACTTGGGTGATGAGCATTTTGATTATAATTTTATTTTTTGATGATATGAAGTGGAATTCGACGTTTTCATTTGATATTTCATTAAGTGAAAAAATAAATACGAATTCTATATTATAATTTCAAATGTTTTACTTCTAAAGAGGGCCCCAATCTCTCATCTCGCCTGTAGGCCCCTAATATGGTAGGAACAAGCCTTGTGATTCTATCGGGGCTGCTACATGGACCTTGGAGACTAGGGACCCGCCCAGCCAGCAGCAGATACTAGTAATGACCATATAACCATAGATGTGGACTATCTAGTGGCGGATACTCAGGATCATCCTCAGGAGGGTCACCAGGGATAGGATCCCCCAGCCGCTTAGATTATTATTATGACCTGAACGATTTGATACTTTTGGGCCCTGTGTGTCTCTCTTTGATTATGATCTTTGGATTAGTACTTTTGATACTTCTTTTATGCTTATGGATTTTTCTTGAACTGAGACTGTTGAATATTGTTGCCTTGTGAACCCATATTTTGTCAAGTGATGTCATAGTGAGAGGATCAAGTGATGTTCTAACTTTTACATAGGCTATTTAATGTGAGGTGACCTATCAAACATTTATTATTTTTTTTTCTTTTTTTGGTCCTAATTTTTGCCTGAGCTGTCCTGGACGGTTCAGCCCAGCAGGCTTTTCTTTTTAGCTTCAGCTTTTGCTTAGACCGCCCTTTCGGGTTTTCAACCTAGCAAGTTTTTCTTCTTTTTGCTATAATTTTTACCGAGACCGCCCTTTTAGGTTTTCAATCCCACAGGCTGTCTTAATTTTTACCTGAATTGTCCTTGACGGCTCAATCTAGCAGACTTTTCTTTTTGCCTTAACTTTTGCTTGGACGGCCCTCTCGGGTTTTCAATCGAGCAGGCTTTTCTGAATATTGCAAATGTGTGATAAACATGAATACAATGATGCATAACACCTGGAGAAAAATTGATGTTCACATACCAATGATTATTTCACCTAATGACATGTGTGCATTCATAAGACCAAGATTCTTAGCAAAATCATAACATGTTCATTGATGAGATTAATTTGAGTACATAGGCAATGGTAACAATTTCCAATGGTTAACCCCTATTGCATACTGGTCTTTTATAGATCTTCTAGAAAGTAACTGACATTTTTCTCTCTATGCCCTAACTTTTGCCTAAGCTGCCCTTTTCATGTTTTTAGCTTAGCGGGCTTTATTTGCATTGGAGTGCCCTAATTTTTGCCTGATTGATTTGTGGAATACCGATCAGTGGGCTACACCCTAATTTTTGCCCGAGCAGTGGAGGACTGCTTGCCGGGTGATTTATTCTTTATTTCTTTTATTCTTTTTGCTACTTTTTTATGATTTAATTCTTTTGACCTGGAAATCATAACGCTTGAGCCTATCTTGATTCACTAGATTCACGAACTCATTTCCATCCATATCCATAAGCTTGATTCCCCCTTTACTAAGGACTTTCTTCACCACGAATGGTCCTTCCCAATTAGGCCTAAACTTGCCCCTAGCATTAGTGCTGACTTGGCATAGCTGCTTGAGGACCAGATCTCCTGCTTTAAGATGATGTTTTGGGTATCTAATTCTATTGTTGTAAGCTCAAGCCATGTGCCATTGGTACATCTGGAGATGGTCAAGTGCCCTGAGCTACTTTCCATATATTGCATTCAACTATTCATACTGGGTCTTGCCCAATCTGATTCTTTTAACTGCGGTTTAAGTGCCACTCTTAGAGATATTACTTCTATTTCGACCGGTAACACGGCTTCCATTCCATATACCAAGGAGAAAGGTGTGTGATAGGTAGGAGTTCTTACACTAGTTCTATACCCCCAAACTGTGAATGGAAGCTTATCAGCCCAATCTTTATAAGTAGCCACTGTCTTTGACAAAATCCTTTTTATTGACTTATTGGCAGCACCGACTGCCCCGTTAGCTTGTGGCCTATACAGAGAAGATCTATGACGCTCAATGTTGAATTTCTCAAATAATTCACCCATGGCCCCTTGAAATTGAACTCCGTTGTCAAAAACTACATGGTGCGAAATTCCATATCTTGCAAAAATATGCCTCTCTATGAACTTGGCCATTTTTTTTGCGGTGATGTTGGAGTAAGATTTAGCCTCTACCCGTTTTGAAAAATAATCAACTGTGACTATGATGAATAGGCGACTGTTGGCTGATAATGGTCGAATTTCGCCAATTATATCTATCCCCCACACCGAGAAAGGCCAAGGAGTAGATAAGTTGTGTAGTTTGGATGAAGGGAGATATTGTATGTCCCCTGAATCTGATATTCATGACATTTCCTGACTTTGTCGACGCAGTCAGCATTCATTGTGGTCCAGTAGTACCCCATTCTCTGAATCTTTCTGGCTAGAGCCATCCCATTCATGTGCGGGCTGCAATCACCCAAATATACCCAAGTCATTACCCTTTCCGCTTCTTCTTCTATCAAACATCTCAGCAATAAACCCTCAATTTTTCTTTTGAAGAGATCTTTGTTGACTAGTTTGAACTGGGTTGCCAATCTCTTGAGAGTTAGATGGTCTAAACCTGATGACCCCTCTATGGACACTTCCCTCCTTTAAGAATCCTCCTAATTTCATCATACCAATAGGTCTTTTGCTCCTCTACAACCATAACATGAACCTTCTCATGAAATGGTAAACGAGCCGTTTTTACTATAAATAGATGGATAGATTGAGCCAAGGAATCTGCCATCTGATTTTTATCCCTCAGGATATACTAGAAGAGGCATTGGCTAAACCGCGCTGACAAACCACAAACTGCTTCCACATAAGGCCGAAGTGACTCTTCCCTGATTTCCCACTCTCCCATGACATGCTTTATTACTAATGCAGAATCCCCCATCACCCTGACTTCCCTTGCCCCTATCTTTAAGAGAGCATCAAGACCTAAGAGACAAGCTTCCTATTCGGCCTCGCTATTGGTGACAGAAAACTCCAACCTTTTGCTTAGAGGAATAACCTCACCTTATGGTGTAATAATGAATACCCTAAGGCCTGCCCCCTTTTAGTTCATAGCCCTATCAAAATACATGGTCCAATCGACCTTTTTAGCCTTCATTGCTACTAACTACTCATCAGAAAAATCTAAATTTTCAACATAATCAGACTCTACAGGTTGACTTACCAAGAATTCAGGCACTACTCTCCCCGCAATGACCTTCTTCGTGACATACTCGATATCAAACTTAGATAGTAATAGGAGCCAACGAGAGAGTTTCCCTGCCAATGTAGGGGATTGACAAAGATACTTCATTGGATCCACCTTTACAGCTGCTTCAATTCTATAGGACTAGAAGTAGTGCCTCAACTTCTTAGTCCACCATTATTATACAGGTCTTTTCTACTACTGTGTATTTTGCCTCATATCAACAACTTCTTGGTTAAATAGTAGATGGCATGCTCGCTCTTATCCTCTTATTCCTGAACCAACATTGCCCCTTCAGATGACTCTTCTATGGCTAAATACTAAATCAGCAGCTTGCAGGGCATCGGAGGTTTTAAATCTAGGGGGCTCATAAGATAAGCCTTCATCTTGTCAAATGCTATTTGGCATTGCTCATTCCACTCTATAGGTTGATTCCTTCTCAACAACTTAAAGATTACCTCACACACGGTTGTTAACTTAGCAATGAAATGACTCATGTACTGGAGCAATCCAAGGAATGACCTGACTTCCCTTTCAATTCTAGGAATAGGCATTTCTTGAATAGCTCTAACCTTATTAGGGTCGACCTCGATTCCCCTCTGAGTGACGATGTGCCCCAAGAGTTTTCTGTACTTGACTCCAAACACACACTTCTTTGGATTCAAGCACAGATTGTACTTCTTGATTCTAGTCAAGAACCTTTCCAAAATCTTAGGGTGGTTTTCCCTCATATTAGGCTTTACTAGCATGTAGTCTACATAAACCTCAAACTCTTTATGGAACATGTCGTTTAGTAAGGTAGTTACTACTCTCTGATAAGTTACCTCTTCATTCTTTAGCCCAAAAGGCATTACCTTGTAATAATACACTCCCCATTCTGTGATGTAGGTTATTTTGACCTTATTGATGATGTCCATTGAATTCTGATTGTACCCAGAGAACCCATCTAAGAATGAGTACATTGCGGCCTTAGTGGTGTTGTCTACTAACACGTCGATGTGTGGTAGTAAAAAGTCATCCTTGGGGGCTTCCTTGTTCAAATGACAAAATTCGACACACATTTTGACCACTCCATCTTTCTTAGGGACCGGGACAAAATATGCTAACCATGTCGGGTACTCGATTACTTCAATAAACTTAGCTTTCAGTAATCTAGTAACTTCAGCTTTAATCTTATTGGCCCATTCTGGATGTAACCTTCTTAACTTTTGCTTGACTGGTTTGAACTTGGGATCAGTCGGGATGCGATGCTCGGCAATCCAGTGATCTACCCCAAGCATGTCCTCGTAGGACCATGTAAAAGTGTTAACATGTTTTCTAAGCACTTTTATCATCTCTTTTTTCAATAGGGGTCAGATCGTTGGATATTATCACCATTTTTGTATTATCCTTAGTACCTAAATTAATGTCATGCAATGAAGTGTCATGAATGCTAAAAATGTTATGCGTATGGTCGGATGTATGCATGGTGCCTTTAGGCGAAACATCAAACAAGTAAGAAAAATCACTATTATTATCATTAGGATCCCGGTAGGCTATATCATTTTCATTACAAATAATTTCATTGTCATCCTCAACAAGCGGAGGGCCTTCTTGGTCACTCATCGGAATGTGAGTCAGGTCGCGATCCAGGTCTTGCAACTGTTTCTTGGTCAACACATCTTCCATAGCTTCCCTCGCGGCATAGGCCAGGTTTCTCAAGGCTTCCTGAATTAGTATCTTCTTCTCATCCCCCAAATATAAGATAGTGTAAATTGAAGTGGTAAGAGTATCAATGGCTTTGTCTACTTCAATCTTTGATGGGTCACTATCTTCCATTTGTTCGACACATTTTTCTGCTTCTATAGTTGTTTTGTAGCTCTCAGGGATAGTTTTGTATGCATTCACAAATGCTATTTTACGGAGGTAAGGAGATAACCCAAAGATGAACCGGTCAGCTAATTCCTTCTCCTGAGGTTTCCTTTTAAGGGATACTGCGATGGTTAACCACCTCTAAAAGTACTCATGGACAAGTTCCCCACTTCATTGTCTAATAGTTATAAGGTCAAGCATGGATGGCTCTTCTCTTGCTTTCTTGGTTTCCATGATGCATTTCCATACCTCACTTTCTTGTAATCCTGAGTTAATCATGGCTACTTTATCCCCTCTCCTTTAAGGTGCACAGACTTTTCTTTTTTTGATTGGTGCTGTGATGGCTTTGAGTAGGTCCTCAATGTCCAAGTTGGATGATCAGGACTGACATGATATATGCAGAAGTTGCCCCTCTCCACAGGTTTTGGCTAAACATACGGTCGGAGATGATAAATCAATTAGTATTTCTTCAGCTTCTTGAAAAGGCTCAACAGAGGAGTAGCCCAAGGTGAGATATCATCAAGAGTCATAGGACGGGCCACTTGGTTGTGGGTCATTCCATAGGGTAAACCTATGAAATAAGGGAGGATTGTCCCCTTTGGCAAAACCACGAAGTCTGGTAGCCGACTCGAATCCTCACTGCGACAAGACTGTAAGATAGGCACTTGACAAAGTGAATAGGTCCCACTATTGACTATGCGGATTGTTAGGTTCACTGTTTGAACTGACAAACCAAGCTGAGCCATAATTAAGACCGGGATGAGTGTTGGATAGGATTACCGATTTTTAGTCTTGCACTAAGGTGGCAACCAAGAGATCAGTACATGCATGGGATGTGGTATACGTGCATATATTACAACGATGCATGGTGGGGTTAATCACAGGGGTATGTAACACAATACATGTAAATCGATCAATTCCGTCCTTATTTCTCCCATCAAGCCTGAGGGTATCCTTCCTTAGTCTAATCTCGCACAGAAATCAGGGTACCTAGAAGGTAAAATTTTAAGGCTTTCGATAAGAATGGTGTATAGACATATCAAAAGTTGATGTAAAAGATTCCCATCGTATCAAGCCTCTTTTGGAGGGAGATGGCAATGAGTGCTCCACCCACTAAGGTGTCCCCAATATCCCTGGCGGTCATGGGAACCACCGTTATGAGTGTTTGAAAAATAATAGGGCACCCTAACCTAGCACTATAAGAAGAGCGCATCTAACTAAAGAGAGAAGGTGATGAGAAGATAGAGTGTGACAATTTTCTCAAATGATGAAAAAGAAAACGGGTTTGATCAAGTAAATGATTTTCAGTGCACAACATTTTGCAGGTTAAAAGATTTACTACCTAACAGAGTCGCCACTATGAGGTGTCGATGACGTGGGGGTCTCCCTTGACGCCTATGTGAGAGGCGGGGCCCACTGGGGGTTTGGTTGGATTTAGGCTTGACAAAACATTTTTTAGTTCAAGTTTGCACAATAAGCTAATTTTAATGAATAAAAGAATCGTGAACCAAATCTCAATACAATTGATAAAGTCGCCACCCAAGTTGTCTACTTGGGAAAGAGTTTTTGTATGGTTCCCTCTGGGCGGGAGGATCATACCTATCGGATCAGAGATCCGGGTATCGGATGAGTCACTTATTTCTTATTTAGTTGATTTAAAATTACATTCACTGCGTAAAACCGCTTTAGTTTACATCATTTGGGGAATTATCACAAAAATCCTATTTCTATACTCTTTCACACTCGTTACATGCATTTATATATTACAATAAAGCAAAAGCAATAAATGGAGGAATAAAAATTACATCCGGGACAAAAATGGGGGAAATTTCAAAGAGAACCTATACATTTGTTCTAAGTTATGAAACAAAATGAAAATAGATTCCTCTACATCCACAGATATTAGTACAATTTATAGCACATCATAAATCAGCACTTCGACGTATTTTTTTTGTTAAAACACATTTTATCTATTATGGGTTGATTTACCGGATTATTAGTGAAAATGATTGCATGGCAAATGGTGAGTTGGATTGATTTTTAATCAGTTAATTATGGGTTCGGGAATCTGCCTGGGGCTGGTACCCGTACTGGTGGGTAGGACCTGTACGTGTACCAGGGAGGACCTGTACGGGTATGGTGTACCTATACGGGTCCTATTTGGTCTAGACAGAAACTTTATTTAGTTCAATTTACAGATTAACAGATTTATAGATTAATGGTAGAAAAATAAAATAAAAAGGGATTTCCCTCCATATGAGTATGGTGCACTAATTTGATATCTTTGGGGATATATGTTGCCAACAAGGCTCATATGGTAGGACCAGACCCGAAACAAGAAATGAAAAGAACAGATAAAACTAGAGAAACGAAGAATAATAACAATGAAATCATTGAGATTTAAGTCTCTTTAAAACTCAGCAGCGTTACCTTTGCGGTGTGAATCCACTTTGAGATGATCCCTTTATTATTGAGAGAGTTCGACCAAAGTAGATGGTAAAATAGGACTATTTAGGTGAGTAGTTATGTGGACAGAACCTCCCCTAAGTCATAGTGAATGAAGTTAGGAATGAATAAAATATGGACAAAACCTCAAAGAATGAGTTTTCTCCCTATTTTATACCTCCTGTACCCCTACTATACCTTTTCTATACCTATAGAAACTGCTCGAATTTTAGTATGATTTTTGTATGAGATGTGTGTGTAAAATGTGAAGAGAAGGGCCCTATTTAGAAGGGAAAGGAGGTCTGAACGCAATAAATCGCGTTAATGACCTGCCTTTTCCCGAAATAGGAAAGGACTCCCTTCCAAAAGAGCCTATTTAGGCAACAAGTGTACCTATATAGGTAGGGCCCCACTCGTACGGGTACTAGGGGACCCGTATGGGTCCCTCCCCAGGCGTATGGAAGGGATGGCCTGTACGGGTCTGCCAGCGGATTCGTACCACCAAGCAGCAGCCGTACGGGTCCCTAAGGGCAAACTAGGTCTCCTAACTTTTGCCAAAGCCAACTCTGCAGTAGTAGGAACACCTCTGATGTACAACAACTGAAAGACATTGCATCATATAGCTCTCATTATCATTTCATGGGAAGGATCACCAAAATCTAGAGCTCACAAAGGTAGTAAAAATCTCACACCTAGATGGCAATGAGTTCATGAATCTAGTAAATCACGACAATCTGAAGCGCTATCTTGTGTCAAAAAAGAAAAAAAGAAAAATATAAACGTTTTCAAGAGCTAGTGAGGGCTCTTGAGCAAAAATGAAGACCCCAAAATAAAAGAGTAATGCCTTAGGTAAAATCCGTTCAGAACCTTAGGCAGTGATAGGCTTTTCTTGGGAATAAAAAACATTTGTCCCCCCTATTTAATTGATATCTCTTGTAGTAATATGTTCATATTAAAAATACTAAATGAGCTCTTTAAATGGAAACTGCGAATTGTTTAATGAAACACACATTCTAATAGCATCTTTTCATCTTTATTACACATAAAAGTACATTACATACAGGAAATAGAAATGACAAAGGTGAACTACGATGCCTAAAGCCTTTATTTTCCCATGGGAACAAAAGACACATGATGGCAAGCTCAATAACCCTCAAGGAAGCTGTGAAGTCTCTACTACTCGATAAGCCTCTCTCTAAGAGAGGGAAGCCCACGAACACTGGCAGCCCAGACACAATAAGCCTCGGAAGGATGGATGTCAAAGGGGACAGAATAGTTCATCTCCACCTGAGTGTGACTAATCCACCTCATGACATGACGATAAACCTGGGTGTAATAAAACTCAGAGCTGATCAAAGTACATAAGGACGTTGGAAACCCCTGAGGACGGCCATATTGCCTGCATAAGTGACCATAATAATAGGAGATGATCTCGGAAAGACCAATAAGGACCACACCATCTCTAGCAACGTCGGTCCTCACATGCGAGATTCCCCATCAAGGGCAAACCCAACAAATATCCTCAATAGCTCAACTCCCCATAAACTCGACCGACTCCTCGATAGAAAAATATTTATAAGGACGATTACGGATGCGAACTATAGAGCCCCATGCCTAGTAGGCCTTCAGATAATAATCCATACTCATGAGGACAGACAAAACAGAAAGCTTGTCCCAGAGCCAAAGCTATAAAAGGACAACAAAAATGATGAAAAAAAGGAAAAAAAAAAGAAAGCCCACTGGATTGAAAACCCGAAAAGATAGTCCGGGCAAAAATTAAGGCAAGCCTGATGAATCGAAGACCTGAAAAGGCGGTTAATGTAAAAAGAAAGGCTCAAATAAAATTTACCTGAAGAAGAAGCCTACTGCCCCTGGTAGTAGCTTTAGTTCCATTCCGAGAAGAGCGCACGAAAATCAGTGTCTCAGCTAAACTCACTACAACGGGACATTCCCCTCTAACAACTGATCAATAATGTTCAAGAAGGTGAAGCTGCAAACCATAGTGGGTACCTCACAAAGGAAGACTTCTAGCAAGAGTAAATAAATGAGTGGAAGCCACCTCGCATCATTGGGAGAAAGGTCCCTAACTATGTCAAAAGCAACATCCAACCTCAAGCCCTCATTATAAATCAGTAAGCGCCTATCAAATCATTGCAATAAAAAATGGTCCATCAACGGATTGGAAAACTCAGGATGATGCGCTGGAATGGTCGTACAAGGGGCATAACTTATGATCTCCAAACTGGAAGACGTTGTCGATATGATCCCAGAACCTGGCAATGGCTTGAATCATATTGTCCTTGATAAAAATATGACATTAGTCCTTCATATGCGCTAGATCGCAAACCCCGAGGTGATCCCAACCATCGAAGTTCTTCAGATAAACATTCAAGTCTGCACAAAAACAAATGTAATTCTCCATCGTGAAATCTCAAAGTGTGACAGTTTGTTATACGTAGTTTATGAGGCAATCTGCCAATATCTAGCATATTACCCCAATAAACTAGATTATCGACAAAAGAAAGCACAAAGTGAAGGAATAATGCAAAAATTATTTTATATATGAAAATGTGTTCATACAAAAAAAGAGGCACTATAAATGGCCTAGAGAAAAAGAACAATAAATTGAAAAGCCTATCTACTACCCACTGGAACTCAGGTGGCTAGGATCAAAGGATGATGGAGAAGGAGGATAACTGCCCTAAGGAAAGAATCCAGAAGGATCACCTTTTCCCTGCTATGGCTGTTACTGCAGGTCATCCACCTGGAGCATCCTCAACAGACCTCAGAGCCGTCGGATCTTCAGCTACAACATTTTAACACAGATCATTCATATGCATTTCATACCATGCCATTAATCATCATCAAAATAATAAAATAATAACCATACAACCATTTCAGAGTTTTGGTACATTATAAACCATTGTTACCCTTGAATATATCCCCAATCAAATATACTATTAGCAATGGGCACCTGCAAGAATAGAAGATCAGAAATAAGTGATAGCCATTAAAATCTAAGGAAAAGATAGAAGAAAAGGTAGAGGAAACTCACATGAGTGGTATCAGTCGGATGGAAGGCCACTGGATGCTCAGGATCCAAGTAAGGCAGAATCACTGCATATAAGTACTCAGGTTAGGACGGTACATCAAAGACATGGTGGCTAATACTAAAATCCTTGATGTCCCTCTACCATTGCTAAACCCTGAGGTAGGATAGATGACGCTGAAGAGCTACCTATATGAGCAAAAATAGTCGCAGCTCTCTTCCTACCCTGGTGATCCTACAAAGACGACAAAGTAAAACCAGCGTGATAATAAAAAATAAGAAAGAAATTCTAGTCGATGGAAGAGAAGGTACCATCATCCGGACAGTCCCAGGTGATCCCAATCTAGCCTAGCCGCTAGGGGCAGATGTCAAAGGGGCATCACCCTCAGAAGGGTTGTGAATGTCTCGCTCGGTCTCAATAGGAATGGGATCCATCTCCGACCATCCAAGTAGCTATGAAAGGCATAACTCCTTATACCCCCCAACCTGGTCCGGGAAGGCGTTGGGTAAACCATCAGAGGCCAATTGTGCAAAGTCAAGTGAGCTATGAGGCCATAAAATCCACTGGGGTACCTCAGAAGGGATAGAACATAACCTGGGAGGAAGATGCCAACCCTAAATGCACTCTCCTAGATACCACTCCAAAGAAAAAGGAGTCTCTATAATCAGTCGGGAGTTCATAAACTCCCCAGCTGACCTTATGACCTCAGGCCAATGAAGAGCATGCCCCTAGGGTTGCATCTTAATTTTAAAGAAAGAAAAGGCCAAACAATGATACGATGATTGTAACAGATGTAGCAGTTAAAGCAAACCAAGGGAGCTATAGAGCATACCTTCTCTAAAGACCGATTATAGAGATGAGCAAAAAGCACAGAACGAGACTCCATCTCCTAACCGTGCCAGTAATGTGGTAGTTGAGGGCAAAGTGGATAGCTAACATCTCGCACAAGCTTAGTCCCTGGGGGAATCTCCATTTCAAAAAGCCAGCTCCATGAAAAGTCAAAAGAAATCAGAACGCTAAAAAGATGGATAAAATGCTCATAAGTAGGAAAAAGAGTTAAGTCCTTACATGGCCCAACTTGGCTCGGCCCTAGGCATACTCGTCAAAGCAAGATGGGTCAATCAAAGTCGGTAGAATATGGAGATTCACAATCGAACCCCCAGTAGGAAAGCGTAACCATAACAAAGTAGCGGCCATGGAAGCCCTAGCCTCGCAGGTAGAACTCAAGTGCCTCCTATCCCCAGTAGTCTAGAAGTTCATGAGTTTCTGACAAGAAATTTGCCTGGGCTTGTCTCCAGAATAGCCAATCAAAGCCTTAATGGTGACCACATTAAAGTTATGGTAAGTAAAGCAAGCATTGAAATGGATCACATTACTGTGAAAAGGAAGACTTGTGATGGCGCAATAATCCAACGGAGTGATAGTATATTGAGTACTTGCAATTCCTCACCATCCTCCTCAAGGGCGTCCTATCAACAATGGCCTTCGCGCTAAGAGATAGCACCTTATACGACTTATAAAAGTGGGTAATGCTACCGCCTTCATGCTTGGTGACCTGAAAAAATGCATATACACATATTACATACCAGTTTTTGATAAATCACACGATTATCAAAGAATCATTGCATTCAATAAATCACTACGTAAAATAAATAAGAAATAAATTGAATAAATCATTGCGTATTATAAAAGCAACAGTAAGGCTTACTAGAATCCAAGAAAGATGACCGGAAGGCTTCAAGGCAGGCAGAATAAAATCCCAACAATGAATCTTGTGATACATCTTTGATGGGAGCCCATATAAGGCATCGGCAGGAACCTCAAATAGTTCCATTTGCTGACCATCAATGAGCACGTTTCGACTAGTCACTTGAATGGCTTGCAGACCCAAGCGGATATTATAAAGCTTGAACCACATAGAAACCCTAAAAAATTGAAATAAAAGGGGCAGAAAATGAAAGAAAATGAAGGAAATCATTGTCAAAGATAGCTTAAAAGCAAAAAATTTCAGAAAAGAAGAGCAGAAAACGCAAGAGAAGGAAGAAAGGATTTTTTGGTGTGGAGAAAATAAGAGCCAAGCTACTGTTTCTATAGATCGGATGTAATTAGCCCGCCGGTTAACTACATATGTAATTAGCCCGTCAGCTAATCACCTATCCAGCTATCACGCATTTACGCGTCATGGCTACAAAAGTTACCTTTACACTGGTAATTATCCCTCTGGCTAATTACATATATTTTGAAAATTTTTGTAATTTTGCATATTTCAGCCATTTTCTGCATTATTTATAAAATGAGTGGACCTAAAAGCTATTTTTACACAGTCACTCATGCATTGAGCATCAGAAAATATTTATTCTGACCCTAGGTCAAATTTAATTTCATGCAACTCATTAATAAATTTTTAATCGAAGGGGCAAAATATATTTTGTTTCAAAATTTGTCGATTAAAATATTGTAACTCATTGCATTCCACACATACGTTGTTTTATTGATTCCACATACGACAAAATTTATAGCACGAAATTTATATATGTTAGGGGCAAACTGTTAGCACAGGTTCGTTCCGGCCTGATCAGGAATAATGCCTATTTTGTTCAGTGATAAGACAAAACAGCCAAAAAGGACCAAATTGTCATCCAAAATCCAAAATTCAAAAATCCACATTCCAGGGAAGCTCTGATTTAGATTTTTCTACTGAAAAATCAAAAAGTCAAAATTTGGTCAAACATAGATGATTAGTCCGCTGGCTATTTACCTATATACAGTAAAAAAAAATCAATCTTACCGAGATATGGCAAGATTTTATAGGATTTGTTGCAAAATCTTGTCAGATAGGTAATTAGCCTACCCACCAGCTAATTACGTCCCCATTATAAATAGGGGACTCGCCCCCTCATTTTCAACAGACCGAAAATTTTCAGAAATCCCAAAATTCCCTTTGTGTCTTTTTTTCAGTTTTGAGAGTCCCAAAAGTCCCAAAACTCTGTCAAAACATTCCCAAATTCGAGCTTTATCACTGACACTCAATATAAACTTGGTTTTTGGTCTTTTTAGATCAAGATCCCACGGTGATCTTCGGTCTGAAAACAACTTAAACTTTACATTTCCTTTAGGAATAATCCAAGATTATAGTCATAACTTGGGTTAAACCTATTTTCCACTAAATCACTACCTCTGACAACTTCGGTCCTACACCAGCTCTCAAGTTACCCTAAACAGACGAAAAGGTAAACTGAGGGTGATGACTCTAAGCCCAACTTTAAAATTCATTAAAATTCATTTTCATTATTCTATTATTGCACATTGCATTTTCATTTCTCTGGTCAAGTGAGTCACTGGAGCCACTTATACTATAATATGTGTAAATAATCTCACAGGTACGGATGAAACATCTAGAAGGAGAGGGAACTCTATCCGAATTTTCGAGCCAAAACCCAAGCACTACCATTACTCTACCAAAATTTCGGTAGCAAATTTCTATTTAATAAGCTGTTATAATGCCCATTTTATTTCTTGAATTTAATTCTTAAATAAAACCATTATAATGCAGAAATTATCATAAATTCCAAAGTTCTAAAATTAATACAAATAATTTGAACAATATGAGTACCTAATATGTCCGAACTCGGAATCTCATTTTCTTTTCGGTACAAAAATCTCATTTTGGATCCGTATACCACAATTCTCGGTGGAGCTGAACCGGGTGGCGACTCTATTTTATTTTTAAATAAAGTAAAAATGCTTTATTTTAAAAATATCTTTTCTGAATAAAATGTGTAAATATATTTCTCAATATAATCACAATTTTGGCTTATAAAAAGTCACTGCATTTAAGCAAATTGGATTTTCTCAAACCAAACCAAACATCATGGTTTCCTCAAACTACACCAAATAGAACCAAAACACATCTTGCACGCCACACCCCACATGCATCATGCGTAAAAACCTCGCCTGCTCACAATACCTAAGGGCTCAAGTGTGGCCTGGGTCTCGTAAAATATGCCTGAAAGGTTATAGGGCACATGTCTCTTTAGTACGCCTGTGGTCTTACAAGTTTATCCTAGAACTTTTGATATGCCCCGAGAGCTCAAGTGTGTCTTCGACTTTTTATCATTCTAGAGGGCTAAAGTGGCCTTGGACTTTTTATAGAGCCGAGTGTGAGTAACTAGTCTAATGCTGACTCTATGGTCGGGTGGAGTTCTAAGAGAGTTTGATCAAAACTTCTAAGATGCTGTGAGCAGATGACCTTCTCCCGTCCCTTGAGGATTGATCCTCATTTTAGCGCGATGAAAAAGTTAGATTGATAAAATCAATGTTGCAGTTGATGTTTTAGTCCAATTTAAGTGTTAAGAGATACGGGGACTTGAAATCCCGCATTTTAAGATAGAGTCGCCATCCGGTTTAGCTCTACCGGGAATTTGGGTACGATATTCCCACCAGGTGGTTAGCCCGTACCTTAAAACAGAGATTCCAACTTCGGATGATGTTGCTTACTTTTCATTTATTAAATGAAAACGTTTACAGTTTAATAAGCACGACTTTAGTTCTTATGTGATTTAAATCCAATTATTGTTTAGCGTTTTTGGTTTATATAGCCATACATCACACAAAAGCAATAAATAAATAAGGAAAATAAATTATTACAAGCCTTTACAAATACCTATACATTTTTCTAATGTGGGAAAGTAAATGAAGCAAATAAACAGATAAAAGGGCAAAATTGGGTCATAACCGAGCTTACCAAACCAGACCCGGCTCAAAGGAATGATAGATCACATACAAATAATCATAAATAAATCATAAAATAAATCAATCAAAGGATAAAACATTTTTTTTTGGATTTTTCAGGACTAAAAATGCAATTATCGGGCATTTAAATGAGCATATAAACAACCTAATAATCAACGAAATAAACTAAACAATCCTAAAATAAGAAACGGGAATTACAGAAAATATTTTGGGAATTTTAATTATTACGAAAAGATTTATTTAGATTTATTTAGAAGAAACATGCTTTTAAACCAATAAAATGAATATTAAACCAAATAAACAACTAATAAAATCCTAAAATAGATTAAAAATTAATTAAAATATAGTTTCAGATTATATAAAAATTTAGAAATTCTTTGGGTGAAAATCGAGGTAAAAACATAAGAAAACAAATAAAAAAGGCTAAAAACACAAAATAGGGACTTTCTGGCATTTTTGGCAGTTCAAATGCTAGGGTGGCGCCTGAGATGCTACAGTGGCAGCCCTGGACACTCTCGTTGCAGCATCTCAAGGCTCACCGGAGCATCTGGCCCGGAAAAACTTCAAAAAGACCAAACTCGGTATTTTTACACCCGAAAATTTAAGTCACTGAAATTTTAAGTCGATTCCCACAAATTTTCAATAGATCTTGACTTAAAACAATGAAATAACTTTGATTTTATGACTTTGGGATAAAAGATGAATGCAAAAATATCGGTGAAGATACTTGTAAAAATACAGAACAAAAGGGGAAAAGGCAACAAATCACAACCAAAGGCAACCAAATAATAAACTGAAATGAATTGAAGTAGATTGGAACTCAGTTTTGTTACCTAGAGGCCATGAGCCAACATTTTGAGACTCAAACCAGTCGTTTGACAAGCTTTGTGATGAATTTGTGACGAAATCCGACAAAACAATGATGAAAATAGCAATGAAATTAGCGACAAAATTTAGTGATTTTGTGAGAAAAAGTCTCTAAATCCTATTTAAGCTCGTTTTAACCTATGATTTCTAATTGTTTTTAATGGTAGAGCTAAAACATTAAGCTAAATAACCCTTAAGAATTCGGATTAATCAGATTTCTCAAGTTTTAAATGGCTTTCTCTCTCTAAAGCCTAAGAAATTCTAAATATTAAATTAAGCTTTCAATTTGGCCAAAAGTCCCGAATTACGTGATTTAATGGGTTTATATAAACTTTACTCACTCTAAATAACTCAATTACTTCTTAAAAATCCAAAGATTCCCGAAAAAAGTTGAGTTTATCCAAAATTAGAGAGAGAAAGATGAACTGGCGACGGACCTAGGAAGCCCGCGAAGCGTCTCAGAGTGAGACGTTGCAACGGCAGCGTCTCAGAGTGAGACACTGCGATGGCAGCGTCTCACCGTGAAGGAGCACAGTGAGATGCCTCGCAAGGCCGCGAGACGCTCCAGTGGCACGATGCTGCGTCTCGGCAATGTGGCCATATTACGGCCACGCCTTGCCGAGACCCGCATCTCACCGTACCCCACGGCATCTCGAGACGCAGGGGGGACAGAAAATTATTTATTATCTATTTTTATTTTTTATTATTTTATTATTTTATTTTTATATTTTTTAATAATTCAATGCACCTATTTTAATTAACCGAGTGAGGGAAGCAATGCGGTTAAATTACCAACTTCGTCACGAGAATACTTGCCAAATGCAATTTATCTCCGAAATAATAGAACAACAGGCCAAATATTAGGTCAGAGCAAAACGTCATCATCATTTCGCGGGTCACCGAAAAGCCCGCTCATAGATGCACAAGTATGCTTCTAAGAAAAAGTGAATCTTTATTTATTAGAAAAATAGAAAGATTACAATATTCGGGCTTATAATGTAATGCCGAATTAAGATCCACTTAAGGAGTGTTGCCTCGATAAAAACCTTGCCATGGAAAAAATCCAGCAGGAAAAAATCTATGGCAAGGGAAAAGGGTGCAAAAACTTGGCCCTTAAGGGTTTACAGCCACATAGGCTTCATAAGGCTAGCCATATTCTATGCCCTGGGGAGTTTTTTTCCATCCATTCTACTGAGTTGGTAGGTAGCGGGTCCTACAACTTGAGTGACTTTGTAAGGACTTTCCCAATTGGCTCCTAGCTTACCTAAGCCTTACCTACTCTGTGACGCTGACGTGTCTCTGAGCACTAAATCACCTTCTTTAAGCTTCACTTCCCTAACCTTCTTATCATGGTTCTCAGCTATTCTTGATTTGTTTCTGGCCATCAAAATATATGCTCTATCTCTGCGCTCTTCCAAACTGTCCAAGTGGTGCTTCAAATTGATATCATTTTCCTCTTTTATATAGTAAACCCCTCGGTCCGAAGGAGCACCAATCTCTACGGGTACAATTGCTTCCACCCCATAAACCAAGGGGTTTCCCTTATTGGCCTGCATGGAGTCGTTCTATACGACCAAAGGACATTATTCAATTCTTTTGGCTATGCCCCTTTCTTCCCTTCTAGTCGTTTCCTTAATCCTTATCCAAGCGTCTTGTTGGTTCTTTCCATCTGTTCATTCGTCTATGGGTGTGCTGCGGATGAAAATTGATTCTGAATCTTCAGGCCTTTACAAAATTTTCAAAACTTCTTAGAGATGAATTGTGACCCGTTATCTGAGATGATCTTATTTTGGACACCAAAATAGATGACGATGTAATCCCATATAAAATCAATCACCTTTTCAGGAGTGATGGCGCTAACGGCTACTACTTCGACCCACTTTGAGAAGTGATCAATCACAATGAGGATGAACTTCTTCTGTCTAACGGCTTCAAGAATTTGTCCATCGATTCAATTCCCCAAGTGGCAAATGACCATCGAGTAAGTAAAGGTTTCTGCATAGCATGCAGAATGTGTGACTTATCTATATGAATCTGGCATTGATGATAAGAATGTACATAGTTGGTTTAGTCCGCCTCTGCAGTTTGCCAATAATACCCTAGAGTCTTAGCTCTTTCGATGATGGTAGAGGCTACTTGATGGGAGCCGTAATTTCCTTCATGTATTTCTTGAATTACGTACTTACCTTCTTTCAGTGTTATGTATTTAAGCAGAGCATTCGAGTAAGAGCATTTATACAATGTCTGGTTGATAACTAAGTAAATTGATGACTTTTTCACAATCCTGGCTGCTTCAATCTCATCATCCAGAAGGATATCTCTATCCAGGTAATCAATCAACGGTTGTATCCATTCGGGCTCCTTTTGTTCTATCAGCATCAGGTTATGTGCATCTATTGTTGGGGGTGTGAATAAACTCAAACGGGCAGCTGAGATTTTTCCATATATCTATGCTTGTTGCATATTTAGCCAGCCTATCTGCTTTCTCATTTTCCTCTCTGGAGATACGTTTGAGTACATACAAGGTGCCTTTTGATTCAATTTCTTTCAGTAAGGTTTCTACTTTTTCCAGGTATTTTACCATTCCTTCTTCTTTTGTTGTGTAATTCTTATTAATTTGATTAGAAATCAACTTTGAATCACTCCTGATGCTTATTCTGTCTAGGGCAATATCTTTAGCCGGCTCCAAGCCTTTGATCATTGCCTCATATTCTGCGGCATTATTGGTAACTGGGAAGGCTAGTTTTACTGTGTAGCCTATTCGGATCATTTCTGGCCCTTCTATCAAGATCCCAACTCTGGCTCCTTAATAGGAAGACTCCCCATCTACATACAACATGACTCGGTCTTGAGGCCGGGTGAACGCTCAAGTCTTTCAAACTCAGTGATAAAGTTTGTCAAGACTTGCACTTTTAGCACTTTTAGCGCTTTTCTTCTCTTAAACTGTAAGTCATATTCTCCTAGCCAAATGGGCCATCCAGTTAATCATTCAGAGGTTTCTAGTCTCTAGAGTACTTTCTTCAGGGGGAAATTGGTTCTAATAGTTACTGTGTAAGCTTGGAAGTATGGTCGAAGCCTTTTTGCTGCTGAGACTAAGGCTAAAGCCAATTTCTCAATTTTTGGAAATTTGAGTTTAGCATTTGTCAGCACCTTGCTTGTGTTGTAGACATCGTGTTGGTTCCAATATTATTCTCTCATTAATACTGATCCCACAGCCTTATCTATAGCTTCTAAATACATGATTAATTCTTCATCCTTCTCTAATCGACTCAAGAGGGGTGGTGCATCCAAGAATTCTTTAATGTAAACAAAGGCCTCTTATGCTTGTCCCAGCTAAATTCTTTGTCTTTCTTGATAGCTTTGTAGAATAGGAGATACCGCTTGGCTGAAAAAATAAGATGAATTGGCCAAGGGCGTTCACCCTTCCATTCAGCTTTCGAACCTCATTGTTCACCCTTCCATTCAGCTTTTGAACCTCGTTCAACGTCGTAGGTGGTTCTATCTTCATAATAGCTTCTATCTTCTCTAGTTTACCTTGATTCCCCTTTAGGAAATTAGAAACTAAGGAATTTACCACCTTTAACTCCAAAAGTGCATTTCTCTAGATTCAATTTGATCTGATATTGTTGTAGAGTTTTGAAAACAGTTCTAATGTCTTTTACATGTTCCTCAAAGCTTTTACTTTCAATTATCATGTCATCCACATAGACTTCCACTGTCTCACCTATTTGGCCTTTCAACATTTCATTCGTAAGGCGTTGATAGGTAGCTCCAGCATTCTTCAGGATGAATGGCATAACCCTGTAGCAATACATCCCCTCATACGTTATGAAGGATGTCTTTCTTCATCAGCCAATTCTATAGGGATCTAGTGATATCCCGCCTTGGCATCTAATAAGGAGTATATGGCATAACCAGCTATTGGGTCCACTAGTTGATTAATGCTCGGGAGCAGATAGCTATCTTTAAGCATTGCTTTATTGAGATCTGTAAAGTCTACACACATTTGATAAGCTCTGTTGGTCTTCTTCATCAAGATCACATTTGTAAGCCACTGGGGGTAGTGCACCACTCCCTTTCTGGTGCATGATTGTGCTTCTTCTGTTCAACTGGAGATGCCTCTGGTCGAGGTTTAAGCTATGTTGAATTATCCCAGGTGGTACCCTAGTCAGGTCTTCATTCGTCTAGGAGAAGGTGTGCTGCTCTTCTATCAACACTCGGCTTATGTCCGCTTTCACCAATTCTAGAAGGTCAGCTGCTATGCGTACTTGCTAGTTAGGTCCTATTATAAGTGTCTCTATGAGACCAACTGGTTTAGCATTTTCTATTTCTTTCAGCTCCATGACTGCTTCATTTGTTTTTAATAATGTTAAGTAGGTTATTTAGGCCACTAAAGGGTTGCATGTGACTATTGTGACTCCCCTTGTAGTAGGAATCTATATGACCAGGTGCTTGATTGAGATCAATGCGTCCGACTCAGCCACGAAAGCTCTCGCCAAGAAGATGATGTAGCCAATTAGTACATTAGCGATTATAAAATCCAACTTTGCTCTCCATTTGGTTTTATGGTCACCAAGCTCAATCTCTAGGGTTGTTTGACCAAGTGCTGGAACCAAATGGCCACTAAGGCCCATGAGTGGTGAGTGTGCTGGTAGCATCCGGCTGTGACGAACTTTTAGCTTATCTATTACTTCCTGTTTTAATAGATTGATTGAGCTACCTGTGTCAACAATGATCTGTCTAACAATATACCCATCTATTGAGACTTCTAGCACAAAAGGGTCAACATGCGGGTTCTTCATTAAGCTATACTTCTAAAACGGCCTGCTAAGTTTTAAGTTATCCTCGATGTTTGACCTTTTATGGTCGGAATTCTTCCCCTTTTAGGAGGATCCTTTAAAGCCTAGTTGGCCTGTAATCACCATCATAAGCCCTTTTAATTATTGCAAGGACTTGTCTTCTCCATCCTTCTTCGATCTAGAACTGATTTCTTTAGTTATCCCTTTCATAAATTATAAGAGCTTCCCTTGCTCGATTAGAGAATGGATCTCGTCTTCTAGGATACGGCATTCATCGGTATTGTGGCCTCTAGATTTGTGAAATTCACAGTATTTGTTCGTATCCTTTCCCATAAACTACTCGGGCATTACTCTTAGGCATCTGATGGATCTTCTATCATCACTCTTCTACACAGCCAGTAAGATATCGTGTAAAGGAGCATTTAATTCTGGCCTATATCTACTTTGGGGAAGGATTGCTCGCGGTAGTTCCCCCTTTCCTTTTAGCCTTTCGGTCTTCAGGCTGAGCTTTTTTTAGATGTTTTATGTGGCCTATTGACTTCATCTACCTCAATCAGGTTCTTCATAATGGTAATCATTTGATCCAGCTTCTTAGGTTGCCTTTGAATAAGCTCTGCACGGAGCCTCTCATTTCTCGTTCTTCTAATCATAGTTTCCCTAGTTGTGCTATAATCTAGGTCTCGCACTTGCAGGTAAGCTTTGTTGAATCACTCAATGTAAGAGCAAAGTGACTCGTTTGGTCTTTGAGTGATCTCGTTGAGAGTATGAGTGGTTGTCCCTGCTGGAATGAAGCCGATGAATTACGTGCAAAACTTCTGTCTTAGGTCATCTTAAGAATCTATGGACTTGGCTAGCAATGAGTCCAACCAGTAGGCTGCTGGACCGATCAATGTGTTAGGGAAGTTCCTGCAGGTGTGTGCTTCTGAGGCGTATTCCAGGTCCATCTTATTTTTGTACATCTAGATGTGGGTTCGGGGGTCTATGTCCTTACTATAGTTGTCAATAAAAGGTATCTTCAAGCGAGGGTTAAGGGTTTCCTCAAGGATATCTACACTAAATGGAGAGTCAGATGTTTCGAGCAGTTGTTCTTGCATAGAAATAGTATAACTGTTGAGCCCTTCTTTAAACATGTTTTGGTATTTGAGATCATCTTAGTACCTAAACTTTTTAGGCTTTGGCTACGAGTTAAGATAAGGTACGGGGGAAGCTGAGTAAATTGGGTAGGGCCTTGGTATGTGCCACCCGGGTGGAAGTAGCTCAAAGGAGTATGCCCGTGTGGGTGGTGTGTGCCATATACAGGCTTGTTCTATGATGCCCATTCTGCCTGCCGCACTTTTGACATCCCAATTAGATCCCTCTATGAGGGGACTTCCATGCTTTTATTTGTAAAGGACGGGTCAAGGCTTGTGTTGATGTGTGTCATTTGGGTACCGACTCCTTGTTCCATCACAACATTATAACTCAGGTGGGCATTATCCAGCCTTACCGAGTGGGCTTTAAGAGGACCGTAATGCTAGGCATAGTGTGGCCCTTCCGAGTGAGTGTTGTGTGGCTCACCCTGGTAAATGTTGGACAATCCCCCCTAGTGGGCATTGTAAGGCCCAACCGAGTGAGTGATAGGGTGGATAAAGTTATATGTGTGGTGGAGTGGTCCACTTGTTGTGTGTCCAACCATCCCTTCCTTAATCACTCCAAATAGGTTTCTTTATAACTGATTTTGATCTTCGAGAGATACTCGATAGCGTTGAGCAAAACTTTCAAAGAACGCCATTCCTGTTGCAGAGTGACCGGTGGTGTTACCGTAGTATCCATAGCCAAAAAAGTGGAGTAGAGGGATGCTGCTATGGTTGATTGGGACTTGATTGTTGTCCAAGAGTCATCGGCATTGTCGATGGCCGGTTGATCAAGGTTCTGGCTATCATCCATCTGGTTAGGGTTTTGTGTTTGTTGGAAGACCAAATTCTTGCCAGAGCAAGTAAATTTGTCCACGCTCACCGCACCACTAAAAGATTGGTCGAAGAAAGGGTTTCTTGGACTAACCTTCATAGAGAAAAAGAGAGTCTTCCTTCGCCAGAGATCGTGGCTGCAAGATAGAAAAAGATGTCAAAGGGACTAGTTGTGTGATCGGCGTAGCCTCTCCAATGGTTAAGTAAGCGACGGTGACAAAGAGGAGGCAAAGTAAAAAGAGAGTTTGTGAGTTAGATTATGACACCTGAGCATGGATGCGACCCCATATTTATAGTGTGTAGTTACCTTATTATAGCAGGAGTGTATTTCCTCTACTAGCAGTTAGGAGTCCTTATTAGGTGA
The DNA here is from genome assembly GCA_947683365.1 of Euphorbia pulcherrima. NCBI lineage: Eukaryota > Viridiplantae > Streptophyta > Magnoliopsida > Malpighiales > Euphorbiaceae > Euphorbia > Euphorbia pulcherrima. Next base: position 15,766,401 of record CANTUS010000003.1, on the reverse strand, counting down.
GGATCCTATTTAGGCACGATTTCCTCTATAAGAGGTTTCTTCTTATTTATCCGTTTAGGAAAAGATATTATTCCCATTTATCTATTTAGGAAGGGGAGTTATTACAGGACTCCATCTCCTAATCAGGTCGGCGTGATCCTAACTCCTCACTTGGCTAGTCGGATGGTGATCCAGTTGCGAGGCCGACTGATGCTTTGATCTTGTGAGGTTCTTCCATCCGGTATCTATAAAATGCTGAGTCAACAATCACTATCTCTCATGTACTGCGCTCTCATGAGTTGAGTTTAGAAACTCACTTTCTTAAAATATTCGGCTCGAGTATGAGTTCAATAAAGCACAAAATTTGATGGATCAGTCGAATAGTTATCATTTATTAAAAATTTGAATAAAATAACATAAATATATGTAAAATGTAGACATGTTTTATAAATTTTTTTATTTCTATTTAGAGTACCAAAAAATTTAAAGAAAAATTATTTATGCAGTGGGTCGATCTTAAGAATGACCTCTTAAGTCTAACTCGAGCCCGAATTCTAAAGTGTACGTTGAATTGATATTATTAGTAAAAAAAGCCCGATGAAACCCGGCCGAAATAACAAACATGTCTACTAAAAAGTATCTCTTATCAATTACTCCCACCATTTTTTAATAACTATCGCTTTTGAAAGAGAATATTATTTTTAAGTAAATGCCACTTTACGGATTACAATGCATTTATGTCCATCTTTTTCCTTATTTACTCCTTTATTCTAAAAAGTGAAAAAATGAAGAGTTAGCTTTAAGGATATAATACTATTTTTATTGTCCTAATTAATGAAATATTGGTATATGAGAAAGTGCCAAAATCGACGGTTATTAAAAATGGAGGGAGTATCAACTTATACTTGTATTAATATCTAATAAGAGTATCTCTTAATTAACAATTGCATATATTTAAAAAAGGGTAAAAATGTATTGATAATTTATACTAACAAATAAAAAACAATAAAGTGAAAAGGATAAAGTAACTATTTAAATATTTAAAAATTTCTTAGTCTAATGATCAAGACTATACATGTGGCTTAGACGTCTCCCATTCGAGTTGTATCTCGGATGGGATGTGGTGGATTTTTAGTATCTTTTTTTATAAAGACTACTTATTTTACTACAAATATCAATATATATTCCTTTTCTTTTTTTAGTTTCTCGTTGCCATTGATTTTTTCGCTTATTGCTCAGGGTTTATTTGGTATTGTTATCATAATCTTTGTTGAGAAAGGTTTAGCCTAGTAATTAAGTCTTGAAGCTATTATCCTAGAGGTCACAGGTTCACATACACAGGGATGTAGTTTTTCTTCATTATTATTATAATCATAATGAGACAATTTTTTTAAAAAAAGCTCCACCCACGAACTTTTTTATAAAACAACATATTTTTACATTGGACAAAAGATTTTAACTCTTGATACTAATAATTAGGGTTTGTGTTGAACTTAGCTCAGAAGAAGTATCAGAAGTTAAAGCTCAAAACCTAAAAGCAAAGTTTTGAAGATAACTAAAAATTCGTCAGAGGCTGTGTGCTCGAAAGAAACAGAAAGAGCTCAGTATATATCTAAAGTTTAGAAGAATAACCATCGCAAGACAAAGAAAGATTAAGAGATCAAAAGCCAATAAACTTAGAAGACTCATAAGGCTTCCTAGAAAAGGAAAGGATGTCCAACTGGCAAAGCTCATATCCCAATACAACAACTCACGTGAAGACAAATTCTAAAAATAGGCCTCTACTTTTTGTGATAGAAAAAGAGAGATGATATGCCTATTACTAAATGCGAGTTGAAAACAAGGAAGGAAGGACCACTCTTGCCACCAAAACAGACTGACATAAGTGCAGCTGTTAAAGTGTAATTTAGGTAAAAGCTGGTCAAATGCAAAAGGTTAGTAAAGTTGACTCCCGCTAAAAGTTCCAACGGAATACAAGATAACCCTAACGGAAGATCCAACGGCTCTAATGGAAAAAGAGCTATTGTGAGACAACGGCTAAGATAGTGACTATGAGGATGAGTAACACCGGGAATGATTTTGACGATTGCCTATATAAAGATCTCTACCAATGGAAAGAAGATTATCCAAGCTTTCACAATTGCAAAGTCTCTTATCATATCTTGAAACAACTCTCAAGGAAACAATCATAAAAAATTTGTTTGAACTCCATAAAGCTTAGAACAACCATTTTAAATATATTGTAAAGTGATTCTTGATAACTCAAAGTGCAAGATCAAAAAATTCATTCAAATCCACTCATAGACTAAGCAAGGGCATTATTGAGGTCTGATTGTAACCCTAAGAGTAGCTTGGTGTAATTTGTGTCTTAGAAGAGTTCAAGCGGAAGGTACTCTTGAATGGGGAATCAGAAATAGAAAGAGGAAGGTGCTCTTGGCTGTAGATAATTTCACTGTAAATGCTTCTCCGCCTTAGAAGGAGTTTGAAATAGTTGATTAAAGCTCAGAAATGGGCACTCTGAGGGCTGAGGTAGGCATGGTCCAAACCAGTATATATAGTTGTGTAAAAATCTCTAACTCTAGTCTCTTTACTCTTACACCATCTGTATCAGAAGATTAATTTTATTTACTTACTTTATTTTAAGAAAAAGAGTCAATCACTCCCCCTCTGACTCCTAACTCACCCTTTTAGGACAAACAAGTGGTATTAGAGTAACCTCTATTTTATAGACTTAACAGTTAAAAGTCTAAAGATCACTATAGGTGAGAGAAGTTTGAGAAAACTACCAGGAGAAGATAGGAAAACTACTTAGACCCTCCTTGAGGGAATTTCTGCGATGAGACCTCCCCTTTTCTATTACCATAATTACACATTCTAGAAAATTGTATGAAAAACTTCATACAGACTCAGGACTACTATGCCTGGTAAGTAATTATCCATGGCCCCTTTAGTGCCACCATCATGGTGAACAATCAACCAAAACCCAAATCTGAGAACCAATGGACTGAATTAGAAGTTGAACGTTATCAAAGTAACGCAAATGCTATTAACATGCTTCACTGTGCTCTAGATGCAGATGAGTTTAATGAAATTTCAAAAGTTGAGAGACGTCATAAGAAATTTGGAATAAACTGGAAGTCACCTACAAAGTAACCAACAAGGTGAAGAATCTAAGATCAACCAAAATCTAAGAATTATGAGCTTTTTGAGATGGAAGAAAATGAATCCATCTCAACCATGAATGCAAGATTCACTAACATAGTGAATGAGCTGAAAAGACTAGGGGAGGACTTCTATGGAGAAGAACAAAGAAAGAAGATCCTAAGAAGTCTTACTAGAGACTGGCAAGCTAAGAAGACACCTATGAGCAGGTGAGGCTTTTCGAGTTGGGTCGATCGGGTCGAGTTTGGGTCAAACCTACTTATGGGTCATAAATCGAGGCATTACTATCCACTGGGGTTTTATGATTAGATGAAAACAATTTTAATAAGATCCAAGAACCAAAATCCTTGGATTATAACTCAGAGTTGCAACCTAGATCAGCTCTTTCTAGGAATTTAGAATAGCATCATGTCCAAGAAAACAACACTAAACCATAATACAGAGATTTGGATATGGACGAACCATCTATTCATTACTTAGACGATTAAACACATGTTCCACTACCAACTTTAATTTATTTAATAACGATTATTGCCTATGATTAATTTAAAGAAAGAGGCTAAGAAATAGAGTTTATTTAATGCAAAGTTAACCGCCTTAATGCAATCATGGCATCACAAAAATATAATTAATATATATTGTACATGGCATAAAATATTTACAGAATATGTTACAAACAGTTTCAGGAATAGAATACCCGTTCAGAGCTGCAAATAAATGTGTTAGAACAAAATATGAGATTTTGGGTATTCTATCTAGATGTCAATCACGGCACCATTATAGGGATCACGGTACCATGATCGAAATCAACAGATCAAAGAAACAGAGTAAACAGACAATTTTCAAGTTTGGAAAAATAAAACGAGAAGTTTTCAAAAGCGTACCTGAGTGCCAGCTTTCCAATCACCACAGAAGAGCTCTTACTCGCTCAAAATATAATGAATTGACAAAAAATTGAATTTAAATAAGTTTTAGTCTCAGGTTATCACCTTGTGGAGTAGGATTCTTGTTTTTCGGTTTAGGAGCAATCTTAAGGAAGAAAACCTCTAAGAACTGGCGTGATTGAAGGGAGAACCCTTAGATGCCAGTAAATAACAAAATAATAAATCAAGCAAGTCGATTGCTCTCGTTGTTATAAACTAGAATGAATAAAAGTAGAAAACTCGGCAGAACTTTGCTAATTCATCAAGGAATTTTAGAGTACTTTTAGAACATTGAGTTGTGTGTATTTCTTGTGTTTGGGGCTCTATTCATAGAGTTCTTGCCACTAAAAATGGGTAAAAAAATCAAATCTCAACTAAAGAGGAAAAGCTATTCTGAGCACTGGATTTTAATGATCCTTCTCACAAAACTATAATGAGAGCTATATAATTCAATGTCTTTCAGGTGTCGTCCATCAAAGGTGTTCCTACTGCTGCAGAGTTGAGTTTAGCCAAAGCTTGGAGACCTAGTCTGCCCTTAGGGACTCTTACGGGTGCTGCTCGGTGGTACAGAACCACTGGCAGACCCGTACCGGTAATTCCCTCTATACACTTAGGAGGGGACCCGTACAGGTGGGGCCCCACCCGTACGGGTACCATTGTTGCCTAAACATGCTCTTTTAGAAGGATTTTCTTACTTATTTTGGGAAAAGGCAGGTCTTAAATGTGATTTATTGCGTTAGACCTCCTCTCACCTATAAAAAGGGGCCTTCCCTTCACATTTGACACACACACTCTTCATATAAAAAATATACTAAAACTCTAGCAATTTCTATAGGTGTAGAAAAGGTATAGTGGGGGTATAGGAGGTATAAAATAGAGAGAAAACCCTTCCTTTGAGGTTTTGACCGCATTTTATTCATTCATAGCTTCTTTTATTGGGATTTAGGGGAGATTCTGTCCATACAAATACTCATCTAAATAGTCCTATTCCATTTACTTTGGTCGGGCTCTCTTAATAGTAAAAGGGATTCACGTCAAAAAGGTAACGCTCCAGAGTTTCAAAGAGACTCACATCTTAGTTATTTCTTTATTATTATTATCGCTTGTTGCTTCTATTATATCTGTTACTTTCTTTTCTTGTTTTGGGTCTGATCCTAACCCGTATGAGGCTTGTTGGCACCATATATCCCCAAGGTTATCAATTTGGTGCGCCATACTCATACGGAAGCAAATCCCTTTTTGTTTTATATTTCTGTCACCACTATTTTGATCTGTAATCTGCAACTTATTTGAACCAAGTTTCTACCTGGGACCAGACAGGACCCGTACGGGTACCCCATACCTCTAACGATCCTCCCTGGTACTCGTATGGATACTCCCCATCCGTATGGGTACCAGCCCCTAGACAGAACCCCAAATTGATCTTTTAATCGGTTAAAATCAATCTAACTCACCATTTGCCATGCAATCATTTTCACTAATAATCTGATAAATCAACCCATAAAAGTTAAAATATGACTTTACAACACAATCACATTTTCTCAATAAATTATTGATTTGTTAGTGCTATAAACTATGTTAACGTCTGTGGATGCGGGGGAATTTATTTTTATTTTATTTTATAACTTAGAACAAATGTATAAGTTCTCTTGGCAATTTCCCCCATTTCCCCCTGATGTAATTTTTATCCCCCTCAGTTATTGCTTGCGCTTTATTATGCTATCTAAATGCATGTAACAACTGTGAAAGAGTGTAAAAATAGGGTTTTCATGATAATTCCCCAAACGATGAAAACTAAAATGGTTTTACGCGGTGAATGTAATTTTTAATCAACTAAATGAGAAATAAGTGACTCATCCGATACCCGAATCTCTGATCTAATAGGTATGAGTCTCCCGCCCAGAGGGAACCGTACGAAAACTCTTTCCTAAGTAGATAACTTGGGTGGAGACTCTACCAATTGTATTGAGATTTGGGTCTTAATCCTTTTATTCATTAAAATTGGCTTATTGTGCAAACTTTAGCGAAAAATGTTTTATCACGCCTAAATCCAACCAAACCCTCGGTGGGCCTCGCCTCTCTCACAGGCGCTATGGGAGACCAACACGTAATCGAAACCTCACAGTAGCAACTCTGCTAGGGACATAATCTTTTAACTTGCAAAATGTTGGTCTATTTTAAAAGCTTAAAAGATTAAGATGAGCACCGAAAATCATTTACTAGATTCAACCTGCTTTTATTTTCATCGTTTAGGAAAATTATCACACTCTGTCTTCTCATCTCCTTCTCTCTTTAGTTAGATGCGCTCTTCTTTTAGCACTAGGTTAGGGTGCCCTATTATTTTCGCGACACTCAAAACGGTGATTCCTATGACAACCATGGATATTGGGGACACCTTAAAGGGTGGATCACTCATGGCCATCTCCCTCCAAAAGAGGCTTGATGCGATGGGAACCTTCTACATCAACTTCCAATATGTCTCTATGCCATTCTTATAGAAACCTTAGAATTTTACCTTTTAGGTACACATTTCTTTGTGAGATTAGACTAAGGAAGGATACCCTCAGAACCGGCGGGAGAAATAAGGACGAAATCGATCCCTTCACATGTGTTCTGTTACATTCCTCTGTAATATACCTTGCCATGCATCATTATAATTTGTGCATACATAACACATCCCATTCATGTATTGATCGTTTGGTCCCCACCTGAGTGAAGAATCAAAGTTTGGCAATAATGTCAAGTTCATTTGGTCCGCACTCAACCAAATACAGTTCAATTAAGGGATGAAACACCACTTCTATCACTTAGTGATCCATCGTCCAGCAAGTTTGGACAGTGGGGTTCAGTTATTCCATATGATTTAGGGGATATGATAGTTCCGCCAGCCGTCAGCCGGTCATTTCGGCCTAGCAAAGGATTTGTGGTGTTAATGTTTTAGTTTGGGGGATCTAGCCAGGGTCCCAACCATATAGCCATGCCTTAGGGGAAAACATTCCATCATCCAATAGGTCTACCCTTTGGTGTGACTACAAGTGCTCAACGATCTTCTCCTTTAGTCCAAACCATGAAGAAGATTAGTGCCAAGACAAGTAGAAGCTTAGAATTGGGAGACTACCGATTCGCTGATGGATCCTAACAAGATTAAAGATGAAGACCCTCCACATCAGTAGGAGGATTTCAAGGATGAGGTAACCTTTTAACATTGCTGGTATTTTAATGCAAACAATGCCACTCATAAAGCATATCATAAATAAATTGATGTATTCACATTATGTTTGAGCATTTCATTCTTAAAGACATTGTGCACTCATAAAATCAATATTCTTAAAAATTTCATCATGTTTAGTACAGAAATTGAATTTGAGTACATCGCAATGCCATAAGGTTCCAATTGTTAAAAATTATCACAAAAAAAGAGAGATGAAAAGTGCTTAGAAAACATGATAGCCTTGGGTCTTAGCTCATCTTTCTCCATAAGGGGGGAGGAAGATACACATCACTAAGAAAGAAAGCCAAAAAAACAAAAAGGAAAAAAATATAGAGGAAGATATACTCCACATCAAAAGCACCATTGAAGGAAAAGATCTTACAACACAAAATCCAAAATCAAGGCAAGCTTAGATTCAATGCTCTTCAAAAACCTTCAAAGGGTAAACCATCACACACAACAAATGAGAATTTCTTATCAATGTAGGTACCTCCCTTAGACCATTATTCCCATCAAAATATCCCTCACAAAAAGAATGCTTTCCTCATTTGTTTAAAAAGAAAGAAGACCCCTCACCCTATATAACGACCCCAAACCTTGCCCACAATAACTTGACCTCTTTCTTTCACGAAAGAGAGGAACCTGTTCATTCCAACACTAAATGGCCCAAGCTTACCCAAAGTAACCTCTCAAGGTGGGTAACCTAATTCTCAATTAGCTACACCAACTTAACACTGATGCTAGGGGCAAGTTCAGTTCTAATTGGGAAGGGCAGTTCGTGGTTGAGAAAATCCTGGGTAAGGAAGAAATTAAGCTCAGAGATATAGATGGTGAATCCAGTGAATCAAGACAGGCTTAAGCGCTATCATGTCTAGGTTAAAAGAACTAAATCATAAAAAAGTAGCACAATAGAAAAAGAAATAAAGAATAAATCACCCGGCAAGTGGTCCTCTACTGCTCGGGCAAAAATTAGGGTGCAACCCGCTGATCGATATTCCACTAATCGGTAAGGCAAAAGTTAAGGTACTCCAACAAAAATAAACCCTACTAAGTTGAAAACCTGAAAAGGGTAGCTTAGGTAAAAATTAGGGTGTCGAGAGAAAAACGTCAGTTACTTTCTAGAAAATCTATAAAAAGACCAAAAAGTAGGCAAGGGTTAACCATTGGAAACTATTGTCATTGCCTATGCACTTAAATTTAATTTCATTGATGAACATGTTATGATTTGTTATGAATCCCAGTCTTATGAATGCATGCACGTCTTTAGGTAAAATAATTGCAAGTATGTGAACATCAGTTTCTTCTCTACATTTTATGCTCTTTGTAATTATCTGTACTGCGCGTATCATTCAACAAAAGACACAAAAAAAAAGGAAAAAATATAAGGCATATGCAAAAGTTGGAAAAAATCTGATGAACTGAACTACCAAGGATAGTTCAGGCAAAAGTTAAGACAAAAGAAAAGAAAGAGAAAGTCTGCTGGTTGAGCCGCCAAGGACAATTCAGGCAAAAATTAGGACAAGAAAAATACAAAAAATAGTTCGATATATTGCATTGCATTAAGCGGTCTATCCAAAAGTAAGAACTCAATTAAAAAATGCCAGTATTTTAAACTTACTTTTGTTCTTCAAGCCTCATTTGTGATAGCAATGTTTCACAATTGGGATCCCTCTAGTTTAGTTTTCCCACTATGAAGCTACTCGATAGCATACATCATCCGAAGTACTAAGTGTTTCCACTAGCATCGTCCAGGTTGGATCATGCTACAGTTTGGGCACCTCAAAAGCACATTCCCCTAATGTGCAAAGAATGAATCTCATCCAATCAAGTTGCCAGTACGAAGAAGTATAGGCATCCATACAAACCTGTACAAGTCTACAACAGGCATACGGATCTCATCCAAAATATTTGTAATACTCATCGGTCTCAATCGAGCCAGTCTATCAATAATATAAAGCTTTGAATTTTTTGTTACTAGTCAAATTCACCAGCAAATTAAGCCTTTATCAAAGAAAGACAAGACTGCAATGTCCTCAAGGCAAAGGATCAATCAAAGGCTCAGACAAGTAATAAAAAGCTTGCTAGATTGAAAACCTGAAAGGGCATTCCAGGCAAGAGTTAAAGCAAAGAAAAGAAAAGTCCGTTGAGCTAAGCCGTCAAGGATAGTTCAGGCAAAAATTAGGACAGACAAAAGTTTGACAGGTCATCTCACACCGAATGGCCTATGCAAAAATTATAACATCATTCAGCGAAGGAAAAGTTCAGCATACACAAAAGTAAAATGGCAGAAGTGTCAATCCAAGCACACAACAAAAGTACACCACATAAGACCCAAAAGTATCAAACATCCAGAAAATGAAAGTATATCATGGTCTAAGCTACTGGGGGATCCTATCTTGAGCGGCCCTCTAGAGTATGGTCTTGTGAGTCCACAAGCAGGTCATCCATGTTGATCATCATATGGTCATTAGTCCCCAAGGCACCCCCAGCCACAGCATCAGCTACCGTAACATGCTGATCCACCTCCTGCTCTGCTCCACCCCTCTGGGTCAAGGCTAGCGCCACTTGGTATGCAGAAAGGTCATCCTCAAACACAAGATCAGGCGGCTCCAGTGTTTGTCTGTCCTCAGTCATCCATGCCAATTGACCCCACAATACCTCAATCTTGGCCCTCGCTCAAGCAATCTAAGCCCTAGCCTGATCAGCCACAGCAGTCGCAGCCCTCAACTACTCCTCCAAGAATCTAGCCCTCTCCTCGATAGCCTCCACGTCTTGAGTTGACCTTCCACACTCCATGGCTAACAGATTATGTGATGGAAATCATAAACACGTATATAAATGTCATGGCATGTATAGTTTGTTATATTTTATAGGTAAAAAAACTTACCAAGGCTAATACCTCCAGAGTTAGCAGCAGGTCTTGAACGGAGAAGAAACCCTAGCAATCCTCTCTGCCTCAGCTATCTCTCTAGTGGAACTCTAGGGGAATGTCCTCGAAATTGATCCTCTCACAGGGAGGAAGAAGTGAAGAGTCAATGAGCCCAGCATAGGAGCCCCTGACCAATATCACTCGACCCCCCTCACCGAATTAGTACAGCCCCTGATCCAGCTCAGGCATTGGATGCGGTCAGAAGACTCCCACTGGGATCAATGGAGGGATCGATCTCTCTACCATAACACTGGTCCTCCACCCTCGGACCCATTCACCGAAATACCACTCAAAAGAAAGTAGTGACTCCAGGACAAAGCAGCGGTCTTCTATGCCACCCTACATCTGCTCAATGCCCCCACATATATCCAACCTCTCCCTCGGATCTCGGATGACCTACACAAAATAAAATGCATTGTGAGTATCACAACCTCATAAATATAGTTTCAACTAATGGTTTGTTGAAATGTAAAGTGTAAGTTTAGTAGAGAAGAAGTGTACCCGATCTGAGAATAGCTGGCAAAGGAACTCCCTATACTACAATGTAGTAAGGGTCCAACCTTGCCAAGTCCCCATCCACTTAGAAATGGTGTAAGGTATCTCCGATTGCCTGGGAAAACCTAGCCTGGGGAATGGCCCTGGCGATACTAGTGAACCCAAATGGGCCAATATAGGCCAGCAGCTCGGCATCCCCGGCAGCTCAAATATCCTTGTACCACTTTCTCTAAAAGCTCAAGGCTCCTACAGTCTTATATAGGAACTGCAAAGGTGAAACAACAGTTTAATAGGGTTAGGCAGATAAGTCAAATATTAGATAAAAGTCATAGAAAACACAATTTACACATTCGGTCCCTGAAGAAGGGACCCGTACGAAGCCATCCCACCCGTACGAGTCCCACCTCGGCAACACATCACTCGTACGGGTCCTACCCCACCCGTACGGGTCCCATTAGGGCAATTTTTCAAATAGGAGCACGATTCCTCAAACAGTAGGCGCAAGCATCCCATCCAACAGCTTCTTTAGCCATACGGGTCTGTATCAAGCTTACGGCTCCTACCTAGCCATACAGGTCCTCCCTCCTATTTCAGAATAGTTTTCCAAGTGAAATCAGAACTCCTCAGTGGCAAGGGCATATCAGATCCTAATTAGGGCAAACCCCACTTCTCAAACCCTAGTCTTTCAACTAATTATGGGCTAAACCCCTAGCTCCCCTTGATCCTTGATTGAAACGATAAATCTTTTTATCCATACAAAATCAATCAAGAATCAAGGTAAGCCATTTTAAAGTAATTACTAATGTGGATACTCTTCATGTAAAGGTTCATTCAAGGTGAGAACCTCCAAGTAGTAAAAACATCAAGGGGAAATAATCCCTACAAGACAAGAGCTTCTAGCTCGAACCAAGGAAATGTTATCTCAGCAGAAAAATCATCTAGAAAGACACCTCCTTAGCAAAATAGTCAATCAAGGGGCATCCCTCCATTCCCCAGCAGTGGAACCAATCAATGTGCATCCCCCTATGATCAAATACCCTAGGGGCACTCCCCAAAGTGACACAATTGAGGGGTATCCCCCCATCATCAAGCACCCTAAGGGCACTCCCTAGTAGTGCCAGCCAATAGAAGGGGCATACTAGGGATACCCCGGTTTGAGTTGGGACCAACCCAATATCACTAAACTTAGTCTTTTCTTTCAATCGAGGAAAATACCGACTCGTATATCTCAAAGTTTTACTGACCAGTTCCATTATCATGTGCAAGAACCCAAGGAGAGGTATCTATAGGAAAAGAAGGACTTCCCTTAGCCACACTGCCACCCAAGGGGCATCATTCAAAGGACATATCCAATAACGGTGTCATCTGAGGGGCATTAGCCGAGGTGCATCTTTCCAAGAAGCATTCCTAGCAACTAGACCATTGGAGGGATCATTTCCTCAATAAGTGAACCACCTAAGGGGCATCCCTCCAACCGATCAAGCCATCCAAGGCAATTTCCTGCGGAACCCCCCCAGGCAGCTAAGTTTCTCTTTCTAAGGGATACCCCCTAGCAATCCAAGTCATCTAGGAGACTGGCACCCAAGCAGTTAAGCCACTTACAGGCTATTTTCCCCTAGTAGTTAGACCACTTCAAAGGCATACCAAAATAGGATAGGGACCAACCCAACATCTCTTCACTCACTCTTTATAGTTAACTAGGGGCAAAAGCCCAGTATGTCTTAATACTTGATTATCACAAAGTCAATTGAGAATTAAGACGTACCATTTCAGGTCATATCCTAATAAAAATTATTGTTCCCCTCCAGGTCAGATAAGACGAGACCTGAATGCCAACCGAAGGGGCACTTTTCTCCAATAGAGCATCCACATCAGGATAGTTCGTTCCCCAGCAGACGAAACATTCAGGGGGCATCTCCTATATCCCCACAAAGAGTCAATCCTTGTCTCCAATGGCTAGGAAGTTATATAAACCATTCCCTCTGTCAGAAGAATACCTGAGGGGCATCGACCCCAAAGCCTCCTAAGGGCAAAGTTCTACGGGCGACTCCCCAACTAGTCAAACTTTCTTTAGAAGGTTTCCAAAGACACTCCATAACAACTATGATGTCCTAGGAACACCTTCCTCTAAACAAGTCAAATTGCTCCCGAGTAGTTTCTCCCATGCAATCCAAATGGACTAGCCATTCAATGGCTATATCCTCTATAGTAAGCTCCCCTAGAGGCATCCCCCGAGGAGCATTCCAGCTCAAAATAGTTGGGTCAAACCCAAGATAACTAAATTTAGTTTGCATTTCATCAGGGACCAATCCCGTTCCATACATCTTCATTCTTGATCAAAGGGTCAAAGATCTTTGTTCATCATAAAGTCAATCAAGAATTAAGATGTATCATTTCAGATAGTAACTAATGCAATGTTTTTATTGCCTTTTTGGCAGGCAGAATCACCAGCAGGAGAGTCATCCACCTTAAGAAAGGGATACATCATCACTAGTAGGAGAGTCATCTACCTTAGGAAAGGGGTACATCATCATCAGTAGGAGAGTCATCTGCCTTAAGAAAGGGATACCCCAGCAGCAAGAGAGTCATCCACCTTAGGAAAGGGATACATCAGCAATAAGAGAGTCATCTGCCTTAGGAAAGGGATACATCAATAGTAGGAGAGTCATCCACCTTAAGAAAGGGATACACCATTAGTAGGAGAATCATCTGCCTTTAGAAAGGGATGCAATGTCAAACTAGGAAAGTCGATCCATTTTAAGAAAAGGATACAAGGAGAAATTGTTTGCCTTAGGAAAGGGATGCAATATCAAACCAGGAAAGTCGTTTTGCCTTAAGAAAGGGATACGAGGAGAAGTCATCCGCCTTAGGAAAGGGATACACCAGCATTAGTTAAAGGAAAGTCATCCAGCTTAAGAAAGGGATACACACAGTAAAGGAGAGATGTTCGCCTTAAGAAAAGAACGCCAAGATGTTCGCCTTAAGGAAAGGAGTTTGCCTTAAAAAGGAACCCACCCGTATCACAACGTTATGAAGACCTTTACAGGGACACATCCAGTCCTGAATCAGAGCCAACTCCACTTCTTCTAAACTCAATCATTACAGTTAAATTAGGGGCAAAACCCCTAGCTCACCTTGATCCTTGATTGAAGGGGAAAAAATATTTTTGTTTTCATAAAAGTCAATCAAGAATCATGGTAAGCCATTTTTGAATTGATTACTAATAAGGATGATTTTTGTGTACAGGTCCATCCCAAGCACAGGAAATTTTGCCTAGGAAATAAATCTTACAAGAAGAGATTTCCCCAGCAGAAAAGAATTCACAAAGAGAGCAATACCATACTCCTCAGTTGTAGAGTCAATCTAGGGGCATCCCTCCATTCCCCAGTAGCAAAATTAGATCTCAGGGGCATCCCCCTATTTCCCAGTAGTAGAATCATTCCATGAAGGGGCAACCCTATTTCCTAGCAATAGAATCAGATCCCAGGGTTATTCCCTCCATTCCCCAACAGCGAAACTAGTCAATCTAGGGGTATCCTCCAATCATCGAGCCCTCCAAGGGGCATTATTTGAGAGGCACCCTTCCAAGGGGCATTCGTTCCAAAGTGATCGGGCCAAACTCGATAGTTCTTACGCTTGGTTTTTAGTTTATTTCAGGGGCTAACCACCATTCACACATCTTTATTCTTAATTAAAGGGGCAAAAATATTTTTATTTTCATAAAAGTCAATCAAGAATAAAGATGTGTCTGCTTGGACAATGACTAACTCGGTGTTTGATTGTTGTCTCTTTTCAGGTTATTCAAATTCCCCAGTAGGAGAGTCATCCGCCTTAAGATAGGGATACACCACCAACAGGAAAGCCATCTGCCTTAAGAGAGGGATACATCATCAGTCAGGAAAGTCAATCCAACTTAGGAAAGGGATACACCACCAGTCAGGAGAGTCATCTGCCTTTGGAAAGGGATACATCACTGGTTAGGAGAGTCATTTGCCTTAAGAAAGGGATACACCATCACCAATTAGGAAATTTGATCTACCTTAGGAAAGGGATACAAGGAGAAGTCATCCGACTTAAGAAAGGGATACACCGTCATCAGTCAGGAAAGTCGATCCACCTTAAGAAAGGGATGCACACCTTCCCCAAGCAGAGTCATTGGGGATAGGTGCGGTAGCAAAAGGACAGTCATCCACCTTAGGAAAGGAATACGAAGTGGTAAGGAGAGTCATTCGCCTCAGGAAAGGGATATGCAGTAGCAAAAGGAGAGTCATCCGCCTCAGGAAAGAGATACGCGATAGTAAAAGGAAAGTTACCCGCCTCAAGAAAGGGATACACATTCCCTAGTAGAGTTATAAAGGGTACGCATCAGCAAAGGAAAGAAGTTCACCATAAGAAGGGAACTCACTCAAGATATCACCTCACGTATAATTTTTAAACCCTTGCTGATATTGTGAGATCATACAGATCCGTGTCTGTAGTGATCCTACCAGGGGTAGTCTGTAGGAACTGGATTTTAACTATTCTTCTCATGAAAGTATGATGAGCTATACGATTCAATGTCTTTTACGTGTTGTCCATCAGAGGTGTTCCTACTACTACAGAGTTGAGTTTAGCCAAAGCTTGGAGACCTTGTCTACTCTTAGGGACCCATATGGGTGCTGCTTGATGGTATGAATCCACTAGTAGATCAGTACGGGTAATTCCCTCTAAATGCTTGGGAGGGGACCCATATGGATCCCCTAGTACCCGTATAGGTGGGGCCCTACCTGTACGGGTACTATTGATGCCTAATCAAGCTCTTTTAGAAGGATTTTCTTACCTATTTCGGGAAAAGGGAGGTCTTAAACGTGATTCATTGCATTCAGACCTCCTCTCCCCTATAAAAAGGGGCCTTCCCTTCATATTTGACAAACACACTCTTCATATCAAAAATATACTAAAACTGTATCAATTTCTATAGGTATAGAAAAGGTATAGTGGGGGTATAGGAGGTATAAAATAGGGAGAAAACCCTTTCTTTGAAGTTTTATCCACATTTCATTCATTCCTAGCTTCTTTTATTAGGATTTAGGGGAGATTCTATCCGCACAAATACTCACCTAAGTAGTCCTATTCCATCTACTTTAGTTAGGCTCTCACAATAGTAAAAGGGATCACCTCAAAGTGGATTCACGTTGAAAAGGTAACGCTCCTAAGTTTCAAAGAGACTCACATCTCAGTTATTTTATTATTATTATTATTATTATTATTATTGCTTATTGCTTCTATTATATCTGTTGCTTCTTTTCTTGTTTTATGTCTGGTCCTAACCTGTGTGAGCCTTGTTGGGACCATATATCCCCAGGTATATCAATTTGGTGCGCCATACTTATACAAAAGGAAATCCCTTTTTATTTTATTTTTCTGTCACCAATATTCTGATCTGTAATCTGTGACTTATTTGAACCAAGTTTCTGCCTAGAACCAGACAGGATCTATACCCGTATCGGTCCTCTCTGATGCCCGTATGGGTACTCCCCATCCATACGGGTACCAGCCCCCAAGCAGAACCCTGAATTCATCTTTTAATTGGTTAAAATCAATCCAACTCACCATTTGCCATGCAATCAATTTCACTAATAATCCGGTAAATCAACCCACACAAGTTAAAATATTACTTTACAACTTTACAACATAATCACATTTTTCTCAATAAAATGCTGATTTGTTATGTGATATAAACTGTGCTAACGTCTATGGATGCAAGGGAATTTATTTTATTTTGTTTTATAACTTAGAACAAATCTATAGATTTTCTTTGTAATTTCCCCACTTCCCCCGGTTGTAATTTTTATTCCCCCCATTTATTGGTTGTGCATTATTGTACTATGTAAACATATATAAAAAGTGTGAAAGAGTGTAGAAATAGGATTTCTATGATAATTCCCTAAGTGATGAAAGTAAAAACGGTTTTACGCGGTGTGAACCGACGACCCTCAATCCCCCTGCCCGCAAGGTAAGCTTTAATGCTCCCGAGCGTCAGGCGAAGAAACAGTGAGCACTGTGAAGCGTGCTAAGAGATAGTCCTTATTTTAGCGTGATGAAATGGATAATGAAAGTGATGTTGAAATTGAAATTTAGTCTGATTTATGTATTAAGGGATACGAGACTTAGAATCCTATATTTTAAGATAGAGTTGCCACCCGGTTAAGCTCCATCGGAAATTTAGGCACGATATTCCCACCGAGTGGTTGGACCGTACCTTAAAATAGAGATTCTAAGTTTGGATGATGTTTCTTACTTTTTAATTTTTGAATCAAGCTGATTATATTTTAATAAATGTGACCTTAGTTCTCATGTGATTTAATCCGATTATTGTTTGGTGTTTTCGATTTATATGCCATACATCGCACAGAAAAGCGATAAATAAACAAAGCAAGAAAATAAAATTATTACAAGGCTTTACAAATACCTATACATTTTTCTAATGCAAGAAAGGACAAATAAATAAATAGGCAAAACCGAGTTTTAACCGAGCTTACCAACTCGGACCCGACTCCAAACGAGGCAAGAGATATGCGGGAATAATCATAAATAAAGCACAAATGAATAAATGCAGAAAATAAACACATAGCATGAAGAAAAGACATATTTTTGGATTTTTTAGGACAAAAACGTAATTTTTGGGCAGTTTATAATTATCTAAGCAACCTAAAAAGGTGAAATAAATTAACTAAACATCCTAAAATCAGATTTAATTTATTTAGAATATTTTTGAAATTTTTAGTTGGTGGAAAACGATTTATTTTGATTTATTTAGTTAAAAATGTCATTTTTAAGCCATTAATTATTCATTTAACCCATTAATTAATAGATAAAATACTATCCAGTAGCTATAAAGATTAATCTAATTAATTTCAGATTATTTGTGATTTATAGAGATTTTTCAGGTGAAAAAGGGACTGAAAATGCTTTAAAATGACCAAAACTAGGTCAAAAACGACAAAAATAGGGCAAAAAACAACAGAATAAAGCAAACAGGGACCATTTGGACATTTTCACAAGTAGGTGACTCAGTGAGGTGGTAGGCCGACTTAGTGACATGGTAGGCCGACTCAACAAGGTGGCCTTAATGACACTCAGTCGGCCTTCGTCCCATTGAAGTGGCCTACCGGAAAAAGTGTCTAAACAAGCCTGAATCAACATTTTTGTTCCCGAAAACCCAAAATTACCAAAATTTGAAGTCATTTCCTGCACTGTTATAGTAGATTCGGACTTAAAATGCTTAAATAACTTTGGTTTTTCAGTTTGGCGGGAAATGAACCTAGAAAATCTAACAAAACAATGATTGGCCACTTAAGCAACCCGTAGGCC
The DNA here is from genome assembly GCA_947683365.1 of Euphorbia pulcherrima. Classification (NCBI taxonomy): domain Eukaryota; kingdom Viridiplantae; phylum Streptophyta; class Magnoliopsida; order Malpighiales; family Euphorbiaceae; genus Euphorbia; species Euphorbia pulcherrima. The sequence continues at coordinate 15,748,349 of CANTUS010000003.1, read as the reverse complement.
GACTGAACGAAGTGGTAAGCCGAATTAGCAAGGTGGCATAGGTGATGTTCAATTGGCCTGACGTTTGCCCGAATGGTCGGCTAGAGTTTTGACAGAAAATCACAAAAAAGACAAAGAGAAGGGCCGAACGCCCCGAAAAACAATCAAAAACACAGCATTAGAAATAAATAACAGAAAGAAATAGATTGGAACTCAGAAAGTTACCTAAAGGCCGTGAATCCACTCTCAAGACTCGAATCGGTCGTTTGGCAAGCTTTGTGATGGCTTTGAGATGAAAACCCGACGAAACATCCGATTTTGCAAGGGATTTAGTATTTTTGAGGAAAATCAGCCTGAAAGTCCCTAAATCAGACTAAGAATTTGTTATTCTCTTGAAAATCAGCCTAAAAGTCCCTAAATCAGATTTTTGCTAGGTATTTATTGACTTCCTAAGTGTAAAATCCCGGAATGACTCCCCTAAATGTCAAGATTTCACAGAAAAATCCCAAAACCCGACTTGGTGGCCAAGAAAACCAGAAAAAATTTAGACTGCAAGTCTCACCGCGTGAAGGCCACGTCAGTGATGCGGTCAGGCTAATGTAGCATTACGTGACATGGCCCAACTCGGGCCACGTAAGCCATATGGCCTGGCGCGTGGACCACAAGGCCTAGCACTCAGGCGATGGCGTCGGCTGCCACTGCCGGATTGAGGACACCGGGGGGGAAAAGGCTAAAAGGGGCCAGGCCGCAGGGCCCAAAATGCAAACAACCTACATCGAGCACCCGATCAGGGTGATTCTTAACATTTTGAAAAGCTTAGAGAGCAAAGAATCCAATGATGCAAATGAGACTTGCTGAAAATGTTTGAATTTTAAGGAAAAAATTGCGAAACAAATTACTACGCGTGAGGGGAAAGGAAGTGGCTAATTCTAAATGCATGCGAATGATATTTAAGCGCCGCCAAAGGTCTGAAATCGTCAAAAAAGTACTTACCAAACTTCATTCGTCCTTCCAAGAATAGAACAACTAGATCGTACGAGGTTAGGGCAATAAGTCATTATCGTTCTAAGGGTAACCGAAAAACCCGTGCTCACAGGCTGCCCCTCGGGAGATTACCACTTGGCAAGCCAAGTATGATCTCATAAAAGACCAGGGGATAAAGGGTTATACCTCACATGCAGATTCTTGAACCCGTTGTCTTCTGCGATTGCCATAAATAGACCTATGAAGAATGGATTCTGACTCAGATGTTTTGATTTGGTATACCTGTTAAGAGAGACTTGAGGTTTGCCAAGTGCTGGCTTGGGCTTTTGAGGTTTGCCAAGCATAGGCTTGGGCTTTTGAGGTTTGCTAAGCATAGACTTAGGATTTTGATGGATTGCCAAGCACGGGCTTAGGATTTTGAGGTTTTGCCAAGCATGGGCTTGGGCTTTTGAGGCTTTGCCAAGCATGGGCTAGTGCTTTTAAGGTTTTAGATTCTCGGATCGGTAGGTTGTATGAAAAAAAGAGTAGGGATTTCTTGAGGCGGTTGTCTAAGGATGCTTATAGGACACATCATCAATGGATTTATTAGAGTGTAGAGGTTGAATCAGGGATGTCGGAGACAAGGGGAATGCCGAGGACACCGAAGGCTTCACTGAGAAATGCTGAGAACCTCTAATGAGATCAGACCGGGATTTGCTTGGCTTGAATCACATGCCAAGAATATCAAACAAGATCCCTGGGTGGGAATGCACACCAAGAACTTAACTGGAAGGTGTCGAGAACTTTTAACTAGGTCGGACTGGGATTTGGTTGGCTTGAATCACATGCTGAGAATATCAAACGAGATCCCTGGACTAGAACACAAGAACTTAATTGGAAGGTGCTGAGAACTTCTAACAAGGTTGACTAGGATTTAATTGGCTTAAATCACATGCTGATAATATCAAATGAGATCCCTGGATTAGAATGCACACTAAGAACTTAACTGGAAGGTGCCGAGGACTTCTAACAAGGTTGGACTAGGATTTGCTTGGCTTGAATTGCATGATGAGAATATCAAACGAGATCCTTATACTAGAATGCACACCTAGACCTTAACTGGAAGGTTCCAAGGACTTTAAACAAGGTCGGACTGGGATTTGCTTGGCTTGAATCGCATGCTAAGAATATCAAATGAGATCCCTAGACTAGAACGCACACCAAGAACTTAACTGAAAGTTGCCAAGGACTTCGAACAAGGTCAGACAGGGATTTTCTTGGCTTGAATGACATGTCGAGAATATCAAACGAGATCCTTGGACTAGAACGCACACCAAGAATTTAATTAAAAGGTACCGAGGACTTCGAACAAAGTCAGACTGGGATTTGCTTGGCTTGAATTGCATGCCGAGAATATCAAACGAGATCCCTGGACTGGAACACACACCAAGAACTTAACTGGAACATGTTGAGAACTTTGAATAAGGTTGAACTGGGATTTGCTAAAAAAATGCCTGAGGAGACCGTTAGACTAAATGCATTATGGCTGCCACAGAAATTTTGAGATATTAGAGAGAGACATGAGCTATGCTTTTGTTGCTTAACTGATTTTGCGGAGATAAAAATTTTTGCCCCTTCAATTAAGCGACAAAAATGGAAGAATGAAACTTAAATAAAGTTGAGATTTTCGGGAGTCCGAAGAGATTATCGAGGCTGAGCACCGAGTCTGGCTGATATGCCCCTTGAATGCAGCTTAAAACATGTGTTAGGATGCCCCTAGTGACTTTATCAATATGCCCCTAGGTATTTGCATAAGGTGCCCCTAGGTATTTGCATTGAGGTGCCCCTAGGAGAAACTTCTGAGTTCTTATCTTAAGATCCATCAAGTTGATTGTCCTTCTAAATTGCCCCATGGTGTGCCTGTCAAGAAGGCTTTAAAGCATTATTAAGTGATATAAATCACATTTTTATTGTTTAATTGATTTTGTGGAACAAAAATATTTTTGCCCCTTCAATTAAGCAATAAAAATGGAACAAAAAGAAATAAGAGTTGAGATTTACGGGAGGCCAGAGAAACTACCAATGTTGAGCACTGGGACTAGCAGATGTGCCTCTGGGAGAAATTCTATCTTCAAATGTAGGATAGAAGACAATCCCGAAATGCCCCTTGATACAGGCTCTTGCTTGGAGGTCGAGTGCATAGCCCGAGGATATTTTTCTTTACTTTGTTTCCTATGGAATTCAGCATAGAATAATGGACACGACCTTTATGAACATTATGTATGAATGCATGAGATACTCAGACCGGTCATCCTTAAGCTGACTGATTAACTTGCTTGATCGACTTTGCTCAATCTGGAGAAAGATTGACTTGTTTGAAAAGGGAGGATATATGGAATTGCATTGTGGTATGGACAACACAAGAGTGCCCCTGGTAGAGGATTAGGGATGTTGCATAGATTAGGTAAGAATTGATTGCTGGATCAAGCATATGGGAGATAAGAGGGGGCATGAAGCAAAGCTCAAGATTCTAGATAACGAACAACCGGGCGCTATGACTACTAATGAATTCTACCAAGGATGGCTTTGAAAGATTAGGATGTTATAGACTCAAGATGCTCGGTCATGGTTGAGATTGAAGTGGACACATACGGAGGACAAATTTGAGCCCTGCAAGTCCACTAAATTGCAGAGGATATTCAGGCAATATAATGATGATGACTATAGTGCAGGTATCTCGATATGATTGACGATTGTCATTTATCTTTGGTTTGATTGCCTTAATTTTTGCATAGACCTAGACATTGTGTTATGCCTATCAGACTTGTTTATTTTTGCTTTCATGTCCTAGTTTTTGCCTGGATTGCCCTTTTTTGGGTTTTCAATCCAGCGGACTCTTCCTGGCTTTTGAATAAGCCTCGATTCTTTTTAGTCTATCAGGATTTTTACCTTTTATCTTTGTTTTTATTTCCTTTTGAGGTATTAGGTTGACTCCACATGACCCTACATTTGACTCATCCGTTGCATTTTGCATTTTAGGCCTAATAAATTCATTAAAGCACAAATATAAAGGATTCAGTAAAATGACATTTCCATTAAATGAAGTAAGTTTGAGTACATGATAATGATAACCATTTCTACCGACTCAAACTCTGAAGTTAACTAGCCTATGAAGGTTTTCTAGTCAACATACTCTCATGGCTCACTTTACCCTGACTTTTACCTAGACCGCCCTTTTTGGGTTTTCAGTCTAGCGGGTTATTCTTGGACTCTAACTTTTGCCTAACCGATTTATGGAATACTGATCAGCGGGATACATCCTAATTTTTGCCCAAGCAGTAGAGGACCACTCGTTGAGTGATTGATTTATACATGCTTTTATATGCCGCTTTTCTAGATTTGATTCTTTTAGTTAGATATGATAACGCTTCAAGCTATTTTGATTGATGGGATTTTCGAACTCATTATCATTGATAATCATGTCCCTTGGGCCGAGTGCTTTCTTGGATATATGAAGCCTTACCCAATCTGGACAGGATTTCACCCTTTGGGTCGTTGCTGGTGGGCTTTGCCTACTTTGGAATCATATCGTTGGCCTTTGACGGATACTCTTAACGCTTGATGCAGTTGTTGTTCAGCCTCGCTATGCGCTTTTGATATATCTGAAGACCGTTTAAGCTACTCAGGCTGCGCCTTAGTCTATGGGGGTCTCTTTGATGCTGGTTTTAATATGACTCTCGATTTTGGTTATCCCACTAGCTCGTGGGTAGTGCGGTGAAGATCTACAGAGCTTGAACCTAAATTTTTTATCTATCAGGGGGTGCCCCTTGGGATTGAGATCCATTAGCTAAAATGATGTGAAGAGGTAGGTCACACCAAGCGAAGGTGTGCTTCTTGAATAACTTGGCTATCTTCTCGGTGGTGATGTTGGTGAAAGGCTCGGCTGCCCCATATTTTGAGAAGCAACCTGCCCTTCTCTCGATGAAGCATTGTTCATTTATTGATGAGGATCAAATCTTGCCAATCATTTGTGTCCCCCTTACCAAGAATGGCCAAGGAGGAGAGAAACAAGGAAGGTCCAAAGAGGAAGGTAGATGAGACAAGGAAGCAATAATTTCGTATCGAGGGAGGGAAAGTTGAGAATGGATGGGCAAAGAAAAGATAAGCCACAACTCTGTCGAAGATAATCTGGTGATACTCATTCTCCATAATAGGCTGACATTTCTTCGATTGCTTGAAAATCGGTTTGTACATAGTGGTAAGGCCAGCCATGGACCAATTGACATATTGGATCTATCCAAGGAAGGACTGCGCTTATTTTGCTATTTCAGGCATGGAGATGAGATGCTCAGGAATCTGCCTGGGTGCCTAGGATGACTAGGCGAAAGCATTATCATGATCTTTAAGCACTCAATTATCTCTCTTTTTCTTTCAAAGATTAGGTCATTAGAAAATGGTTACCATTTTAGATTATCATCTGTACTCAAACTTACTTTAGTTAAAGAAACTTCATGAATACTGAACACATTATGCTTGTGATGAAATGAATGCATGGACCCATCAGGCAAAACATCAAATAGATAAGCAAAAATAGTCTTTCATTAAATTAAAGTACCTTAAAGGCAGAATTGTTCACATCAAAATATTAAAAACATAAAGAAAAAAGATTACATCATAGAAAAAACATCCTCTACAGGCGGAGGGTCTTGATTGGTAGAGCCGTTAGATTAATCATCCTCAATAGCTTTCATTGGTGCGTCATCCAAGACGAAGTCCAAAACCTTTGCTTGCTTGGCTGATAATTTATCTCCTTCATCTACTAGAGACCTCGTGGGATTCTTATCAGATTTGGTGACAGAATTAGTTTGCATAGGGGTGTTGGCTAAACCGGAGGAGACCATGGCTAATACAATATCTTCAGGGAGATCGAAATTGATCACAACTACTTCATTGCCTAGGCTCAGTGATGGCTTCTCCTCAGCATCAGTCTTCCTAGCAGGTTGAGCCATTTTCCCTTCTCGTACCAAATGCCAAATGGCCCTGCCTAGAGGCTTGCACTGATATGTTATGTGTCCTCCCTAAACATGATAGTGAAAAAAGTTTCCCCTATCTTTAGGTGTGGGAACACGATATTCATGAAGAGAGGTAAGCATGTCTTTCTTGAGCCACTTGGCAAACTAAACACTAAGGGGAAGCTTCCGCGAAGACACAAATGTTTTATAAGCAGGTGCCCGAGTAAGCGCGGCTTGAGCTGTGGAAGAATTCTCCTGAGCGATAACTTGGACTGCAGCTGCCTTTTCCTACATCGGAACTAGAGCAACTTCAAAAGACTAAGAATCATTGCTCTTATTAAACTAGGGTTTGCCACTTGGCTTGCTAGCCCTTTCCTTCTCTTCCCAGCGCTCGATCCTCTCAGCCTTTTCAAAAACTATTTTATAAGACTCGAAAGAGTCGATCTCCATTTCTTTTCAGAGCATCAAGAGAGCCCTAGCAAGCAACTTTGGGATCATTTCTTTAAGGCTGAGCTTTTGCTTCAAGAGAACCTAAGTGGCTATCCATCTGTTAAAGTAAGATTTGAAAGCTTCATCGGGCTTCTGTTTGACTGCCTCTAGATGCTGAATTGTAGTCTCCATTGTAGAATTAAATCCATAATAGGCAATCAAAGCTCCAGATAGGAGTTTCCAATTTAGGATTATGGACTCTGGAAGAGTATTGTGCCATTCGAGAGTAGGGCCTAAAAGGGTACACGGGAATAACTTGGCCAGCACCTTATCCCCAATCTTTTGGACACATATGATTCGCTCATACATGACTATATGGGGGGGCCTTTGCCTGATTAAGCATCCATTCGGGGCATTGAGAAATTTTCAATCACCCAATCATCACCTCTTACTTTTTCCCTATCCTCGCTCCTATTCAGAAATTGCCTGAAGAAAGCCGCCATTTCGGGCATCACGACTGGAGGATGGTGACCTGGTCATATGGAGATGACCGAAACTAAAATGGCATAGGACCAAAGGTTTTGATCTGGGGTTAAGAAAAAGGATTTTGAGGGTGAGTGGTCTCGCGGGGAGTGACCACAAAGCTAGGGGGAGAGGTTGTGAAAATAATCGGCTGTACTGAAGGGACAACAAAGCCACTCAAGGGGACTGTCATCTGAGGAGCAAATCCCCTTAAGAAAGCAGGGAGAATAGGAGACTGGAGAATGGGCCTTGAGTGCACGGGGGGATAAAAACTGAAGGTTAGTGGAGCAGATGATAAGGATGGCTGAGAAGAGCTCTGTCCAAACTAAAATTGGCTTTGCTAGAAAGGACGAACAGGAGGGAGTGGTGGTACCAAAAACTGATTCTAAACTGGTAGAGACTGAACTATCTCTCTCGAAGCTTTAAAAATTGGCCCTACTGGCCTTTGAGACTCTCTTTCCTCCCTAAGAGCGGATCTAACTTGCTCTTGAATAGTGGCCCAAAACATATCGGACTAGAGGAACATAGCCATAGCATTAGCCAGCTCTAAACCAAACTGAGATTGCCCCTGATCAACCGGCAAAGAAGTGACAGGCGGAGGAGTGCCCTCAATTTGAACCCGCTAGATGAAGGAATATCAGACATGGTAGGAATAATCGATTCTAACAATGAATGGCAAACTAAACGTAGTCAAGTTGTAACCAAAGAGGGCTTTGGTAGAGGGACGTCCTAACTTAACTGATTAAACTGAAAGATGATCAGCCGAATCGAACCATGAATGAGATGGATGATAACATAAATATTCGAGTAATGAATGCCATCTATATCAGGGGTGGTTTAGAGAGGTAGAGAGCAGAAGAACTTATGATGTGAATCTTAACCCTAAAATATGTAAGACGTATGAATTCCTTGCTATGCGTAGCGAACTAGGTATAGGTCGTCAGGGCTCAAACGATCTCAGGCATTTTATAAAATTCCCCCTTTTAAGTGAGGGAAGAGTAGAGGTAAGTGAAAACCGGAAATAAAGATCGACCATAGGTGGCCTATGCATGAGCATTGCATGAATAAGCACAACATAAGTAGCACACGAAAGCAAATAAACCTCTTCCAACCTTATGACTCCCATGTAATGCCAATTTGCAGTCTGAGGGTAACTCTAGCGCCGGGAAACGGCATGAGAGTATGCGACCTAAATCTATATTATTGTGGTGAGCCTAAAGGGAAGTTGCTATGGCTAGTTTTATCGTGGTTCATAGTCTCAAACTGCTGGTGTCATGAACGACACTATAGAAGGGTCTCGCTTACCTTGATTTCGTGTAACTCAACCACTCCTCAAATGAGTGCGACTGTGGGAATTACACGTTGGTTAAGATGAGTGTTCCACCCATAAATATCCCCAATTCCTAGTGGGCATGAGGTATATAAGTGAGCTTCACAGGGGTGATAAAAATGGCACCTTAAGACTTAGAATCTAACTAAGCGATGGATAAAAAGGCATAAGAAATAAAGCGTTGATTTAAAAACGATTTAGGCACGTCATCAAAATCCTTTAACCAAAATTTGAAAATGAGAGCGATTTGTCAAGTTTTAAGTTAAAGGGACATCCCTAGTGCAGTCGCCACTATGAGCCGATGACCCTCAATCCCCCCGCTTGCAAGGTAAGCTTTAATGCTCTTCGGCGTCAAGCAAAGAAACAACGAGTGCCATGAAGCGTGCTAAGGGATAGTCCTTATTTTAGCGTGATGAAAATGGATAATGAAAGCGATGTTGAAATTGAAATTTAGTCCAATTTAAGTGTTAAGGGATACGAGACTTAGAATCCCGTATTTTAAGATAGAGTCGCCACCCGGTTAAGCTCCACCGGAAATTTAGGCACGATATTCCCATCGGGTGGTTGGACCATACCTCAAAACAGAGATTCTAAGTTCGGGTGATGTTGCTTACTTTTCAATTTTTAAATCAAGCCGATTATATTTTAATAAACATGACCTTAGTTCTTATGTCATTTAATCCGATTATTGTTTGGTGTTTTCAATTTATATGCCATACATCACACAGAAAGCGATAAATAAACAAAGCAAGAAAATAAAATTATTACAAGGCTTTACAAATACCTATACATTTTTCTAATTCAAGAAAGTAAATAAAGTGATAAATAAATAAATGGGTGAAACCGAATTTTAACCGAGCTTACCAACTCAGACCCGGCTCCAAACGAGGCGAGAGATATATGGGAATAATCATAAATAAAGCACGAATAAATAAATGCAGAAAACAAACACATAGCATGAAGAAAGACATATTTTTCAATTTTTTGGGATAAAAACATAAATTTTGGGCATTTATTAATTATCTAAGTAACCTAATAAGGTGAAATAAATTAACTAAACATCCTAAAATCAGATTTAACATATTCAAAATATTTTTGGAATTTTTAGTTGGTGGAAAATAATTTATTTAGATTTATTTAGTTAAAAAAGCCATTTTAAGCCATTAAATAGTCATTTAACCCATTAAGTAATAGATAAAATAATATCCAGCAGCTATAAAAATCAATCTAATTAATTTCAGATTATTTGTGATTTATAGAGATTTTTTGGGTGAAAAGGGGACTAAAAACGTGTTAAAATGACCAAAACCGGGTCAAAAATGATAAAAACAGGGCCAAAAACAACAGAATAAAGCAAACAGGGACCATTTGGGCACTTTCACAAGTAGGCCGACTCAGTGAGGTGGTAGGCCGACTCAGTGACATGGTAGGCTGACTCAATGAGGTGGCCTAGATGACACTCAGTCGGCCTTCATCCACTGAAGTGGCCTGCCAGAAAAAGTGTCTAAACAAGCCGGAATCGACATTTTTGTGCCCGAAAATCCAAGATTACCAAAATTTTAAGTCATTTCATACACTGTTACAGTAGATTCGGACTTGAAATGCTTAAATAACTTTTGTTTTTAAGTTTGGGGGGAAAAAGAATCCAAAAAATTCGATAAAACAACGATTGGCCGCTTAAGCGACCCGTAGGCCGACTGAACGAAGTGGTAGGCCGACTCAGCGAGGTGGCCTAGGTGACGTTCAGTCAGCCTAGTGTTTGCCGGAACGGTCAGCTAGAGTTTAGGCAGAAAATCACAAAAAGGACAAAGAAAAGGGCCAAATGCCCGGAAAAATAACCAAAAACACAGTAGCAGAAATAATTAACAGAAAGAAATAGATTGGAACTCAGAAAGTTATCTAAAGGCCGTAAATCCACTCTCAAGACTCGAACCAGACGTTTGGCAAGCTTTGTGTCGGATTTGAGATGAAAACCCGACGAAACAATTGATTTAGCAAGGGATTTAGTGATTTTTGAGGAAAAAGTCCCTAAACTCTATTTAAACCAATTTTTACCTAAGATTTCTAATAGACTTTAATGATTTAACCTAAGAGATTAAGCCTAATAAGATTTAGAAATCAAGAACCAAGTATATTGGTTTAGATTTTCCCAATATTATTAAACTTTTTCTCCCTAAAGCCTAGAAAATTCAAAGAATTTTTTATCCTTTTGAAAATCAGCCCAAAAGTCCCTAAATCAGATTTTTAATGGGTATTTACAGACTTCCCAAGTGTAAAATCCCAGAATTAATCCCCCAAATGTCAAGATTTCACGAAAAAATTCCAAAACCCGACTTGGTGGCTAAGAAAACCCAAAAAAATCAGACTATAGGTCTCCTAGCGTGAAGACCACACCACGTGACGTGGTGGGTCGCGTCTCGTGACGCGGCCCAGCTAAGGCCGCTTCAGATGACATGGCCAGATCTAGGCCGCGTCATGTAACCCAGCTTAGAAGGCCCCGTGAGTCACTTCGCCCACCGTGTAGCTCGTGCAGCCTGCCGCGGGGTCCATACGGTATAGCGGGTGGACCATGCGGCCCCTTGCCGACACCGCCGCCGCCAGACAGGGGACACCGAGGGGGAAAAAGGCTAAAAGGGGCCCGGCCGCAGGGCCCAAAATGCGAACAACCTACACCAGGCACCCGATCGGGGCAATTCTTGACTTTTCAAAAAGCTCGGAGAGCAAAGAATCCAATGATGTAAACGAGACTCGTTGAAAATGTTCGCATTTTAAGGAAAAAATTGCGAAACAAATTACTACACACGAGGGGAAAGGAAGCAGTTAATTCTAAATGCATGTGAATGATATTTAAGCACCACCAAAGGTCCGAAATCATCAAAAAAGTACTTGCCAAATGTGATTTGACCTTCCAAGAATAGAATAACAGACCATATGAGGTCAGAGTAACAAGTCATCATCGTTCTGAGGGTCACCAAAAAGCCTGTGCTCACACATGGTGAATGTAATTTTGAATCAACTAAATGAGAAATAAGTGACTCATCCGATAACCGAATCTCTGATCAAATAGGTATGAGTCTCCCGCTTATAGGGAACCATATCAAAAAATTTTCCCGAAGTAGACAACTTGGGTGGTGACTCTACCAATTGTATCGAGATTTAGGTCTTGATTCTTTTATTCATTAAAATTGGCTTATTATGCAAACTTTAACTAAAAATGTTTTATCACGCCTAAATCCAACAAAACCCCCAGTGGGCCCCACTTCTCACACAGGCGCCAAGAGAGACCCACACATCATCGACACCTCACAGCTATTTAATTTAGAAAATATTTTTCCTATAGAATCGATCACGTTACCGCTATTGGGATCCCGGTACCGTGATCAATGGGTTTTAGATCAGGAAATTTTTATTTAAGGCGGTGAACTAAATTGTGAAAGAATCGATCATGGTACCCCAATCATAGATCACGGTACCCCAATCGATTGGGGTAAAGTGAAAAACTCACTTTTGGCTCTTTAAAAACATTGGATTTCCATTCTTCGTGGCTCACTTCCATAGATTAACTCATGAACCTAAAATGTAAGAATATCCAAGGAAAAATATAAACATTTTATCATCGACTAACGAGTCATCAAAATTTCGTGCTAACAACACCTATTAAGGAAGTTTAAGATCTCACCACCTACAGATATGATGAGCTCATCGGATCTCTAATTACACATGAGATTTCTATGCAAAACTTTGAGAAGAAAGAAAAATCAAAATCAAAGGGAAAGAAGCTCATGATCCTCCAAGCAGACTCATCTGAAGAAAACTTCTTAGATGATGAAGAAAAGGCTATGTTTCCAAGAAACTTCAAGAGAATGATGAGGAGAGGAAACAAGTATCCTCAAAGAAGCTCAAGAAAAGCTCTAGGAGAGATCTCCCTCATAACCCCACTGAAGATAAAGAAAAGCAGGAATATAAAAAAATATGACCTGCTTTGAATGCAACCAATAAGGCCACATCAAAGCTCAATGTCCAAAGCTAATAAGAGACAAGAGAAAAGCACTAGCTATCACCTGGAGTAATAGTAAAGGACAAAACTCCTTGAATGATGAAAAGGAGCAGGAGACTGCTCAGATATGTTTCATGACAATCAATACTCTAGATTCTGAAGCAAAATGTTCAAACAACAACAGGGGACAAAGCACAGAAGTACAAATAGAGTCAGAACTTTAAGAAGATGTAAACTCATATCCTATTTTACCTAATGAAGTTATGCACATGTTGGGTACTATCTATAAGCTTGTCAAGAAAAACAAGAAATCACTCAGAGAACTTCAAAAGAAGGACACTCAACTTGAAAAAAAGATGACAAACTAGTTACGGATCTTGAAACTCTCGAAGTTAAAGATCATGAAAGAAGCTTAGCTGATGAAGTCACCAAAAAGAAAATCACTCAGCTGGCTGTGAATGTTAATGCTTTTAAAAGAGAAGTAACTTTACTTCAAGCTGGTTTGAAAGAACCAGAGTGCAACAAAGCTTGAACATCTAACCATCAAAAGCCTATCATTGCTCTGAGGCAAATACAACATCCTGGAAAAGGATAACCTCAGAAGAAAATCACATCATGTAAAAGGACAACCTCAGAAGAAAAAATACTCTTAGAAGAGAAATATGGAAGTGTTTGACATATGTTAAATTGAAATACATAGAGAAAGAAAAAGGCAAGAAAAGTAATGCTTGTTCTGTGGAAGAAACAACCACATCAAGAGTATATGCAGACTTAGAAATGGATACTATAATGTGAATCTATGGCCTGATCTGATTGCTAACAAAGAAAGACCCAATCAAAAATTGGGTACTTAAACTTTTTCAATTGTGTTGTAGGTAGGCTTGAGATCCACAAACAACAAGAAAATGTTGTACATTGATAGTGGATGCTCAAGGCACATGACTGGTGATGAAATCTCATTCATCATATTAAATCTAAAGAAAGGAGGGAGTGTAAGCTTTGGAGACAATAAGAAAGGAAAAATTCTTTGAAGCGAAACAATTGGGTCTGAGATCTCCATAGAAGAAGTATCACTAAAAGATGGTCTAAAATTCAACCTTCTGGCATTGCAAAACTCTGTGACCAAGGCAGAAAAGTAGTTTTTGATTCCAATGGTTGCTCAATCATTGACTGTACATCCAACTTAACTCTCTTATATGCACCTAGAACAAATAATGTCTACAAAATTGATGTTTCATGTAAAATGAACAAAAATATCTATTTGGTGTCAAAAAAGGAGGAATCATGGCTCTAGCACAGAAGATTAGGACATGTTAGCATGAATCTTCTGTGTAAACTAGCCAAATAAAAACTTGTTGAAGGTTTGCTTAATATTGCTTTTGAAAAGGATCATCTTTGTGCAGCATTCCAAATAGGTAAATAAACTAGAAAAAGCTTTAAATCTAAAAAAGGACTTCTCATCTAAAAGACCACTAGAACTTTTGCATATTGGCTTGTTTGGACCTGCTCAACCAACAAGTATAGGGGGAAGCAAGTTTACAATGGTAATTGTAGATGATTTCTCTTGATATACTTGGGTGATCCTGCTCAATAGCGAAGATGAAGCCTTTGGATAGTTCTTTAAACTATTCATTCACACAGAGGTAAAACAGGACATCATCATCTCACGCATTAGAAGTGACCATGGGCTAATTTTTGAGAATTGGCAATTTTCTCGATTCTGTGAGGATAGAGTGATTGAACACAATTTCTCTACCCCACATACTCCTCAACAAAATGGTGTTTTTGAGAGGAAAAATAGATTCATAGTGGAGATGGCTCGTACTATGCTTAGTGACAACTGTCTGCCTGCTACATTCTTAATAGAGTTCTCATTAAACCTGAGTTGAATAAAACTCCATATGACTTCTGGAAAGGTAGAAAGCCTAAAATAAAATAAATTAGAGCATTTGGATAGAAAATGCTTCATACTTAACACTAAATAACATCTTAGCAAATTTGATCCTAAATCTGATGAAGCTATATTTCTGGGCTACTCAACACATAGCAAGGCCTACAAGGTCTTCACTAAACGAACAAATACATTAGAAGAATCTATATAGATACACTTTGATGAGACTAACCATGTAGGAAATAAACAAAGTGCATCAGAAGAAGATGGAGTTCTGCCTCAGAGGGAAATTAGCTTAGAAGGAGCAGCTGAAAACTATGATCAAACTATCTTCTTTGGAAGTCCTAAGAATAGCTTCAGTAAGCACACCCTCCTATTCACAACATTCAACAAGAAATCAAAACTCATAGATATCATACCCTAGATCAAGTGGTTGACAATGCTCAAAATCCAGTCTTAACCAGAGGACAGCTTCAAAGAATGGCAATTCATCCAGCTTATTTTTCAATCATTGAGCAAAAGAAGTTTCAAGATGCAGAGCATGATTAAAACTGGATGATGACAATGAAAGAGGAACCAGATCAATTCACTTAGAATGATGTATGGGACTTAGTCCAACTTCCTAGAAGAAAGTCTATCATCAGAACCAAATAGGTTTTCTGAAACACACTTGATGAAGAAGGCAATGTCATCAGAAATAAGGCAAGGCTTGTTGCTCAAGAATACAACCAGTAAGAAGGGATTAACTATGATGAGACATTTTCTCCTATTGCTAGACTCGAAGCCATCAGAATCTTGTGCGCTTTTGCATCCCATATGAACTTTAAACTATTTGAAATGGATGTAAAAAGTACTTTTTGAAATGGAGTTATCTCTGGAGAGGTATATATGAAGCAGCCACCTGGATTCGTAGACCCAAAAATATCCTGCTCATGTGTTCAAATTAAAGAAGGCACTCTATAGTTTGAAGCAGGCTCCAAGGGCGTGGTATTAAAGGCTGACCAACTTTCTTATATCAAAAGGATACATTAAAGGCAAGGCGGATACCGCACTTTTCATAAAGAAAAGAAACAAGGATATTATTCTTGTCTAAATATATGTGGATGACATCATCTTTGGAGCAACTAATGAAGATTTGTGCAAAGAATTTAACAACCAGATGAAAAATGAATTTGAGCTGTCCATGATGGATGAGCTCAAATTCTTTCTTGGACTACAAATCAAGCAAAGTAGAGAAGGAATCTTCATAAGTCAAGCCAAATATGCCAAGGAAGTTCTGAAGAAATTTGACATGGAGAGCTGCAAGTCAATGTCAACACCTATAGCATCCAACACTATATTATGAAAAGACTTAGAAGGAAAGTCTATAGAACAAAAGCTCTATAGAGGGATCACTGGCTCACTACTCTATCTCACAGCCAGCGGAATAGACATACATTATGATGTATACTACTGTGCTAGATATCAAGTTGATCTAAAGGAATCTCATCTCACTGCTCTAAAATGAATTTTGAGATATCTCATTAGAATAGTTGATGTGGGACTCTGATATCTAAATAATGGAGATTTCACACTTAGAGGATACACAGATGTAGACTATGGAAGAGATAAGATTGAAAGAAAAAGAACTACTAGAGGATGTCACTTTTTTGGAGATTGTATGGTTCCTTAGTATAGCAAGAAGTAAACATCAATATGTCTCTTAACAACTGAAGTAGAATATATGCCTGCTGGTAGCTATGTGACTCAGATCTTATGGATTAAACATCAACTCGAATATTTTGGAGTCAAAACTAGATGTATAGTGGTGATGTGTGACAATAAAATGCAATTGAGTTATCAAAGAATCCAGTTCAACATAGTAGAATGAAGCATGTCAACATCAGACATCATTTCATCAGAGATCATGTCTTGAAGAAGGACGTAAAACTTGTTTACATTCCAAAATATGAACAACGTGCAGATATCTTCACCAAGCCTTTGAGTAAAGAGCAATTCAGCAGCCTACAAAGAGTAATAGGAATGTCATATTCCATATAAAGTCACAACACAAGCCTTAGAAAATGACTCAGCGTCTGGATTAATGACAAGTGTATGGCAAATTAAAAATACTAACTTTCAAATGTTTTGAATTTCAAAAGACGAGGGGACAGCTCATGCATGGTTAAAAACTCAAAAAAGGTTCACCTTTTATTGTGATTAATGCTATGAAATACACTCATTAAAATCTAACGTTTTATTGGCAAGCCGTCACAAAAGACCCTATTACCCTCACATCTGACACTGTAGTTCTAAAACTCTTAGCCAAACCTTTGCAAAATTCTCAAACCTCCCAAACTTTCAAACTTTCAGATGGCTCCCAAAAAGTCAAACCCTACTACAACCATGACCGAGAAGAAAGCCTCAACTTCAAAATTCGTTCCTGTGAAATTCGCAAGAGATCCTGGGAACATAAAAGCGCAACCGATGCTCACAGACAACTATCTTATTGTAACCTCTCCAAACCATAAAATGGTCAAGAATTTAAAGCTCAAGACCTAGGTAACAATGAATGAGCACACCTATCCTAGAATTAAGAGGGAATTTTATGAAAATCTAGCCCACTACAAAGATTCACTTCAAACAACTATACACGGAACCATTATAACCATCACTCTAGAGCTAAAAAATCCATGATCTATCGATGGAAGGATTAATTCTTAAAAAGAAGACCGATGCTCTCAAGCCTGAAAATGAATATGATGCAACCTTTCCACTACCTGAAGAATACATCGGTGAAAAGGTCTTCAACTATATGGACTTGATAATAGAAGGCTTCATAATGACCTCGTACAATCGTTGCTGTGAGCATGGGATTTTGTAGTCCCTCTCACGAGACGATGATGATGTATATTCAATTTTAATCCTCAATATAAAAATTCTTTTCGAATTTTTAATACCGATAAAAATTTCTTTATGAATTTTATTTTGGAAAAATTCAAGTCGGCATGTCCGATAATGCGTCTGATGGGAGCTCGAATCGATGATTTGTACCCATAAATTTATTTAGTCCTAAATACCCTAAAAAATTAAAAAAAATAACCCTAATTACCAAAAAATCCTGCTTAAACACCTTTTCGGGCGGATTTGACCTTTTTCACTTTCTTAGCCTAAGCCATACCTTACTTTTTAGACCTGGTAGAGGCTGAAGCTACCCGGGGTATCATCCATGCCGCCGGTGTCTGACTTTCACAAGCAGACATCTTTTTGCCATGTTTTGCTTGATCCCCGCCGGATAATTGAGAAAAGTCAATTTCCTCTGGATTTTAGCCTATATAAGTCATCTTTCTAATCATTTTTAGGGGACAGTAATTAAGAACTTGAATTTTTAGAGATAATTTAGGGGAATTTTAGTGAGATAAAGTGAAGAAAAGGTAAGAAAAGAGGAATTACTCCATATTTTCTTGGTTTTTCTTTGTTGTACTCTCTTAGAATTAACTTAAAATTAGTAGAAGTTAAGTTTAAAATCAATCTTAATAGGATTTAAAGACTTAAATCTTAGTTCACTACCTAAATCATCATTTTGAGCTCCCCGGAGGTGTCATTTGGATCATGAAGACGTGGGTTCACGGCCCCGAGGTAAAAATTATGAGTCTCATAGCTCTTTGGTATATTATTGTTGTGATTATTTGTTGTTTCGTGCTTAGTTTTGAGTTTTCGGGTTTTTTTTAACCGTTAACTACTACTGCTGCAAGAAGCTGAAACCGCCGACGGTATCATTCATGTCGGCAGTGACATCAATGATACCGCCAGAGCCTTCCTTTATCACCAATGGTTTTATTTTCTTGTGGGACCCTTTCTTTATGGTATCCAGAATGTTATTTTGCAGGCCTGTGTAAGTGAAATCGCCAGCGGCATCACTCATACCGCTGATGGTATGACATTCTGGACAATAGATTTATTTTCATTCTATTTTTTACCTTATTTAATTTCTGAAGATAGGAAGTACAGTCCAACAACGGGAGTGTAGAACTCCCCGAAAACAGTCCTCACCCCATAACATACGGCATTTTCACTAATGTTCCGGTTAAAACAACAAATCGAGTCTAAAATGTAAATAAAACCAGATTTTCTCACAAACGTCGTTCAAACACCATTTTTAGCCATCCAACCTGGCTCCATAAATTGTGTAATGAATATGCCATGCTCACACTAACTTGAGTCTTGTTTGGTTCACTAATTATGCATGTTATGTTATATACCTCGTACAATGTATCATATCTGTGTGAACCCTTTCGTGTAGGTAGATTTATGATAGATGTATGCTAGGCCTTCGGGTATTTTATTTATTTTTTAGGAAAATAGATAGGATTTGGAAATCCATGTAATTATTCTTTTAATTTCTCCATCTATTTTAGATAATTGTAACAATTTATTTACCGCTTTTGAATGCTTGCTAAATAATGCGCTAGCATAATATAAATCGAAAACACTAAATAGGGTGGATTAAAACCAATTTAGAAAGGATGATACTTTTAAATTGGCCAATGTAAAATAGATAACATCATCCGAACTTGGAATCTCTACTTAAGGTATAGTCTAACACCAGGTGGGAAAATTATACCTTAATTTCCAAGTTGAGTTGAACCAGGTGGCGACTCTATTTTAAGTATGAGATTTTGATCTCGTGTCTTTTGAACATTAAAATATGCAAAACCATTTTTTACCATCGCGCCTAACATACATATTTTTAAGAGGTTGGTCCACCAGCTCAGCTTTATAGCCGTCCGAAATGTCGTCCGCTCACAGTGGGGACTCTGCTGGAGAGATTGAACTCTTTAAACTTGAACTTAAATTTTAAATAAGTTTAAAAGATTTAGATGATGTATTGAAATCATTGGCCAAATTAAAACTTCATTCTTTCTTATAATGCATTATCCGTATATGTGTAGATTAGATCATAAGGTTAGGGTGCCCCATTTTACCCGAGAAGCTCACAAAAGCATCACTCCTGCCATGTTTGGAATTGAGGATGCCTAGTGGGTGGATCACTCATTTCAACCAACACCTGAACTCCTGCGATCGCACCTATTGGGGGAGTGGTTGAGTAACATGAAATCACGATAAACAAGAACCTTCTACATCAACAACCCTGTACCAAAGCCGCGTTAATAAATCCATCATAGTTGTTTTCCCTTACGAACCAAAAAAATAAAAAATAAATAGGACACGCTTCTTTGCCGTTTGTTGGAGTTGAAGTTAACCTCCATCCTTTTTGAATGGCGTTACATGGGAGTTATAAGGTCAGAAGAGGGACATTTCATGTGCCACGTACTACGTGCTCATGTATTACCCATGCATCGGCTTCAAGGGCCCAAATCTCAATCAACTTACCCTTACCAATCTCCATTTGTGGAAGAGGTTTAGCAACATCCGTGGGACTTCTTTTGTATCTCTGCTGAGTCACAACAAATTACCATGTGTAATGAGAGGTATGAACGTCCCCCGTATGTTGGAGGGATAAGCCTTTCTATCATTGCTAACCACATCTACATGATGCCGTATGAGCAAACATGTTACGCATCAATTATTAGACAAAAATCATTCACACCATCCATGGCATTACACAATCCATGCATGATCTGATTCGCTACCTGCCATTTCAGCTAGGAGGAGGCAAAGTTATCATCGCACCCCGGTTTGGAGAAGGACCGTTTGCTTTGTCATTCTCTCACCCCGATAGTCACCACAAAGATTGAAGGGGTTCCGTACACCGATTCTAGTAGGGAGTCAGATTCAAAGCAGATTCAATTAGGCTAGAATTCCTCTCACCCAGCCATGTATTTCTCGAACAATAAAGAGAACATCCCTCTGCCTAAGGATCAGTTGGGCCCTACTCCCACCTCGGGAGTACGATCTCAGCCACCTCTCAATTTTGACTTTGCTAGTGCTATGACCCAATTTTTGAATTCGGATGCATTCTAGGATAAGCTTCAGGCCTCCATGCAAGCTACTGTTCAAGCAGCCGTTAGGCAAGCCCTCGAAGATAAGAATTTAGACTGGGTTTTTGAATCTGATATGCAATCTCAGACTCAAAATAATTTAGCTCAGAATTTTTCTGACCCGACAGGGACAAGATCAGCTCCTCCTGCTTTTCACCCAACACCATTAACTTAGCCCATGGGAAGCCCATTCTAATTTGGACAAGCTTCTACTTTTCTGCAAACCCCGACAACCTTGCCAATCATCCCTTATGTTACTCAAAATCTGAGGGCCTTGTCTCAGAGCTCAGTTTCGCCTGTGTTTTCCCACTAGTATTCGATTTCCTCCAGCGGACTAATCTAGCCTCCATCATCTTTTACCCCTCCTTAGTTTGTTGTAACTCCTAGGGGAACAACTTACCCCCAAAATCCTTTCAGTAGCCAGGTGGTTACCAATCCTCGCTTGGACATTCCTCCACCATCTTCACTTGTCCTAAACCATGACCAGGTCAAGCAACCTCCAAGCGTGACACCTAAAGTAGCTGCCTTTGTACGTCAAATGATGACCTCCCAAACCAACTACCAGGTCACGCATTCTCCGGGCGTAACGCTTGAGCTCGAAGCTCTCACCTGCCAGCCGATCAAACACCATGTCAGGCAACCTCCGGGCGTGACACCCGAGATTCAAGCCTATATCCATCAAGCGCTGACTGCCAATGCAAGCCAAGGAAAGGAACCCTAGCGAGGTGAGGATTAGGTCCTAAATAACTTTACTATGCCTAACATGACGCATTATGATGGGTCAGGTGCTCTTGCCTCCCATATTATTATATATGAACGTGTAATCCAACTAAAGAAGTTGATTGATAAAATTCTTTCTAAAATGTTTCCTTGCTCTCTTCGAAGTCCCGCACTTGAATGATATCACACCTTGCCTTATCACACTATCACCAATTGGAAACTTCTCTGAGAAGCTTTGATTGAACATTATGGCTTCAACACCATGATGGAAATAGCCCTCCAACACCTTGAAGGAGTTCGTCGGTTGCCTAGTGAAACCTTTAAGTAGTGTTTCAACCGATGGATAGAAACTCAAGTTTTGATGAAGTCTAAGCTCAGCCTTGAGGAGATGATTGTCAAGCTCTTAGAAGGAGTGCTTTCTATTTTCCGAAAGGAGATGGCAACCAACTCCATCATGTCCTACAAGGTAGTTTATAAGAAAGCTGAGAAAATCGAGCGAGAAATTGAGCACGAGCCAGCTATAAAGGCAGGGAAGCCCTGGTACAAAAAGAACAATGATGCTTTGTCTGCAGCCCCGGCTTTTGCCAAACCTAAAGCTCCGACTGCATTTCAGGCAGTCTCTCAAGCCCCTCCTGTAGTCACTCAAACCTCGCTAGTAGTTATCGTGGTCCAACCTCCTCGTCCTTATTTTATCTTGGCCAACCCGTACAAGTTGCCGCTCGGGATCATTTATAATCGCTTAAGGGAAGCCGGTTATATCTAGTCTCTTCATGAGTATAAGTCGCCCAAACCTGAGGATAAGGATAACTTTTGCTCGTATCATGTACAAGTGGGTCATAAAACTAACAATTGTAAAACCCTGCTTTCTGCCATCCAGTGTTTGGTGAGCGAAGGGAAGATCATAGAACCAGAAAAGGCTCCTAGCACCATAACCAATCCCTTGCCGAATTTTAGGAGTAAGGTGGGTCCAATCAATTATGGCTTACCTAAAGTCGCAATCTTTGAGCTAATCACCCCAAGGCAAGGAACCAATTTAGTTCTGGTCATTGGTTCTGGCATCCCATCCAACTCAGTCTTTGATATAATCAGCCAACCCAACCCAGGGGTTAACTTGGTTCAGAAAATGGAAGTGGACCCATCTCAGCCTAAGAAGGAAAGTCGCAGAGCCCAGCCCATCGTGGTTAAGAGAATGAAAACCATGAAAGAACCATTAGCGTTGATGCCTCTATTCTAAAGAGGGATTATTCTGATAGGGAGGATGGAATTATTGAGGAGGCCAAGGCAGTGAGCATCGAGTTGTTTAAAGTGGATGATCCTTTGGTCAAGAAGCCAACTAAGTTGTTTAAAGTTGATTGGGATGAGCCTTTTAGTGTGGAAAAGTATGTGCTGCAAGTCCCGGCCTCAGATTTTGATGAATCTCCCTATCTTTTTGAGACGCAGGCCACTCATAGTATCCTACTCAATAATGTTCTCAACATCACTAGGAGTTGCCGCGTGTACCAGCTGTTAGCATGGTCCGCTCGGCCCGATGAGGATTTATACCTATTTCAGTCAGCAATTAGACAAGGAACCAACAAGGACCAAATTGTCATAAAATATTCCAAAATCCCAAAAATTCCCATTTTTCATAATGTTCCAAGTTGCATCCTTGAAGTGCATATCGAAATAATTAAGACAGTCAAAACAATCAGCTAGTCAAACACTAAAATTATCCTAGAAACACAAAAAACACCATTTTGAGGGCTTAAACGATCAAATTTGGCCAAAATAAGGTGTGGTTAGAGGCCAAAGGCCACTAGTTTTGCTCATTGGGACGTTTCAGTCAAAAAAAGTCAAATAAGTAATTAGCCGGTCGGCTAATTACCTATGAACAGTAAAAAATCGTATCTGACCGAGATTTTGCAAGAGTTGCAGAGATTTTGATAGCATTTTGTAATTAGCCCACGGGCTAACTATCTACCTTCTATAAATAAGGGTGCTCCCCTCTCATTTTTCACGGATCCAAAGCATAGAAAAAAGCTTATTACGCTAAAAAATCATTCCGGTAGACCTAAAAGCCCCAAAACTCAGCCAAAACACTTTTAAATCCGAGCTTTGTCACCAGCATCCTGTATAAACTCATTTTCTGGTCTTTTTAGATCAAGATCTTAAAGTGATCCTCGGTCTAAAAATGACTCAATTTCTCAAAAAAACCTCGCATTTCCTCTTCCGAATAATTCAAGATTATAGTCATAACTTGGATTAAATCTATTTTCCACATCAACAACAATCTTTGACAACTTCGGTCCTGCACCAGCTCTCAACTCATCCTAAACAGACAAAAAGGTAATTGAGGGTAATTGGCTCTAAGCCCAACTTTAAAATTCATTTAAATTCATTTTTATTATTTTATTATTTCACATTGCATTTTCATTTATCTGATTAAGTAAGCCATTAAAGCCACTTAAACTATAATTAGTGTAAATAAGCTCGCAGGTACAGCCAAAACACCCAGAATGTGAGGAAACTCTATCTGAGTTTTTGGGCCAAAACCCAAACACTGCCGTTACTCTGCCGAAATCTTGATAGAAAATGTCTATTTAGTAAGCCCTTATAATGCCCGTTTTATTTCTTAAATTTATTTCTTAAACAAAGCCGTTATAATACAGAAATTACCACAAATTCCAATATTCCAAAATTAATCCAAGCAATTTGAAGAATATGAGTACCTATTATGTCCAAACTCAGAATCTCATTCTCTTTTTGGTATAAAAATTGCATCTTGGATCAGTATAGCTCAATTCGCAGTGGAGCTAATTCGGGTGGCGACTCTATTTTATTTTTAAATAAAGTAAAATTGCTTTATTTTAAAAATATATTTTCCTAATAAAATGTGTAAATATATTTCTCAATATAATCACATTTTTTGCTTATAAAAAAGCCATGTTTTTCACATTCGATGAGTTTAAGTGAAAAATAATAAAAATAACTTTTCTCTTTAATAAAATCTAGCATGTTATCATGAAAGAGGCACACGCATTTAAGCGAACTGGATTTTCTCAAACCACACCAAACTCTGTGGTTTCCTCAAACTGCACCGAATCGAATGTGCCCTGTGCACCGCACCCCGGGTGCTCCCATAAAACCTCGCCCGCTCATAGTGGCGACTCCGCTGGGGATTTAAATTATTTTTATAAAAACACAATTTTTATGAAAACTCTTTTTCGACATAATAATTAAAATATTGTTCAAATTAAATTTTGAAACTATGGAATATGTGGTAATTTCAGCATCACATAAAATTAGGGCTGCATAGCATCTTCATTCTTTACCCCTATACCAATTTAGGTGTCTTTTGGTGATGTATCTCCAAGTTCTCTTAGGGCTTAAGGGGTATGGATCTTATCACACCCCTTGCGTAACGTACAAGGGCCTTGCTCGCTTAAGGGCAAGACTACCCGAGTATATTATATATGGGAAATGGGACTTGGTACATAAAGGCGTAGGGTACCCAATCGCACCCAATCCTGAGACCGAAACCCACATATAGATGAACCTTAGACACTTCCTCATAGGTCTACACAAAAACCTTGAGTGCATGCGAGCAGACTTTGCTAAGTCCCCCATTGACTTTAAAGCGAAGTAACCCCAATGGAGTTAAAAGGGTTGTGGGCACGGTCTAACTATTTGCTACATGTATAGGTTTATTAAATATAAATAAATTAAAATGGACATCATAAACATCATGATTGTGTGAAAACTAACCACATCTTTGTGCAGCCATAACATTAATGTGTGCCACACCATTTTATTTCCTTAGTTATGAGAAACCTAAAACAAACCAAGACCAGTGAGTCCACCCAGGCTAGACCCATGAGCCGAAGTAAACCAAGACCAACGAGTCTGCCTGGGCTCAACTAATGAACCAAAATAACCGAGACTAGTGAGCCCACCTAGGCTCAACCCAAGAGCCGAAATACACAAATCTTCGAATGTCCAGCGAGTCAGCTCACCTTGGACTATAGAGTCAACGTTTGAGTGACCAACGAGTCAGCTCACCTTTGACAATAGAGTCAAACCTTCGAGTGACCAGCGAGTCAGCTTACCTTGGACCATAGAGTCAGCCTTCGAGAGACCAGCGAGTCAGCTCACCTTTGACCATAGCGTCAACCTTCAAGTGACCAGCGAGTCAGTTCACCTTGGAC
Organism: Euphorbia pulcherrima; assembly: GCA_947683365.1. NCBI lineage: Eukaryota > Viridiplantae > Streptophyta > Magnoliopsida > Malpighiales > Euphorbiaceae > Euphorbia > Euphorbia pulcherrima. Next base: position 15,723,341 of record CANTUS010000003.1, on the reverse strand, counting down.
CATAGAGTCAACCTTCGACTGACCAGCGAGTCATCTCACCTTTAATCATAGAGTCAACCATCGAGTGACCATCGAGTCAGCTCACCTTTGACAGTCAACCTTCGAGTGACCATCGAGTCAACTCACCTTTAACCACTGAGTCAACCCCCCGAGTGACCAGCGAGTCAACTCACCTTTGAGCATCGAGTCGGCCTTCAAGTGATAAGTGAGTCAACTCAGCTTTGTCCATAGAGTCACCCTTCGAGTGACCATCGAGTCAACTCACCTTTGACCATAGAGTCACCCTTCTAGTGACCATCAAGTCAACTCACCTTTTACCACCGAGTCAACCTTTCGAGTGACCATCGAGTCAACTCACCTTTGACCATAGAGTCACCCTTCGAGTGACCATCAAGTCAAATAAACTTTGACCATAGAGTCAGCCTTCGAGTAACTAGAGAGTCAACTCACCTTTGACTACCGAGTCAACCCTCTAAGTGAACAGCGAGTCAACACACCTTTGACCATCGAGTCAGCCATCGAGTGACCATCAAGTCAACTCACCTTTGATAGTCAACCTTTGAAAGACCATTGAGTTAACTCACCTTTGACCACCGAGTTAACCTCTTGTGTGACCAGTGAGTCAACTCACCTTTGACCATCGAGTCAGCTTACCTTTGACCATCGAGTCAACACACGAGTGACTAGCGAGTCAACTTACCTTTGACCATAGAGTCACCCTTTGAGTGATCATCGAGTCAACTCACCTTTGACCATAGAGTCACCCTTCGAGTGGCCATCGAGTCAACTCATCTTTGACCATAGAGTCACCTTTCGAGTGACCATCGAGTCAGCTCACCTTTGACCACTAAGTCAACCCTCGAGTGATCAGTAAGTCAATGCACCTCCAACCATCGAGTCAACCCTCGAGTGACTAGCGATTCAACTCACCTTTGACCACCGAGTTAGCCTTCAAGTGACCATCAAGTCAACTCATCCTCGACCACCGAGTCAACCTTTGAGTGACAAGCGAGTCAACTTACCCTCGACCACCAAGTCAACCTTCGAGTGACTAGTGAGTCAATTCACCTTTGACCACCGAGTCAACCTTCTGGTGATCGGCGAGTTAATTCACCCTAGACCACCGAGTCAACCCCCCGAGTGATCAGCGAGTTAACATAGCTTTGACCATCAAATCAGCCTTTGAGTTACCAGCGAGTTAACTCTCCTTTGACCATAGAGTCACCCTTCAAGTGCCATCGATTCAACTCACCTTTAACCATAGAGTCACCCTTTGAGTGACCATTAAGTCAACTCACCTTTGACCACCGAGTCAACCTTTCGAGTGACCATCGAGTCAACATACCTTTGACCTTAGAGTCACCCATTGTGTGACCATTGAGTCAACTCACCTTTGACCATAGAGTCAGCCTTCGAGTGACTAGCGAGTCAACTCACCTTTGACCACCAAGTCAACCTTAGAGTGAACAGCAAGTCAACTTAATCTTTTAGCATCAAGTCAACCTTTCGAGTGACCATTAAGTCAACTCACCTTTGACCATATAGTCAGCCTTCAAGTGGCCATTGAGTCATCTCACCTTGGACTAATGAGTCAACCATCGAGTGGCCATCAAGTCATCTTACCTTGGACTAATGAGTCAACCTTCTAGTGACTATCGAGTCAACTCACCTTTGGCTAACTAGTCAACCATTCGAGTTATCATCAAGTCAACTCACCTTAGACCAGTAAATCACTTGACTATTAAAATCATTCTAAAACTTGACCAGTGAGTCACCTGGCTATTAAAGTCATTCTAAAACCTGACTAGTGAGTCACCTGACTATTAAAGTCATTCTAAAATCTGACCAGTGAATCACCCAACTATTAAAGTCATTCTAAAACCTTACCAGTGAGTCACCTGACTATCAAAGTCATTCTAGAACCTAACCAGCGAGTCCCCCGACTATTAGAGTTATCTCAAATACCTGACCAGCAAGTCACCTGACTATCGAAGTCAATCCCAAACTAAGCAGTAAGTCAAGTCAACCAAGAAAGAATCTGACCATTGAGTCACTCGACTATCAAAGTCATCACCTAACTAATAAAGTCATATTTGAGTAGTGAGTAAACCCAGTCTCGACTAATGAGCCAAATCAAACATAATCTTGACTATTCAATTCAATACAAACTCGATCAATAAAATTTAGTCCCAACTACTAAAGTCACCCCTACCAGTGAGTCACCTGACTACCTAAGTCATTATCGACCAATAAGTCAATTCGACTAGTGAGTCACCTAACTAATATAGTCACCTTCAATCTTTAACCCAATTCAAACTCAACCAACGAGTTTCTAAAAGTTTGACTTATAAGTCATCAAACCTTGACTAGTAAGTTAAAAATTTGAGTCACCTAATCCCACCTACTGAGTCATCTAATCCCAACCACTAAGTTGTCTTAAACCCGACTTTGATGCCCAGACCTTTTAGCATTCCCTGAATGGATAAAACCAATGGAACCCTATGATTACAAATTAAAGTCCATAAGACACAATAGCTAAGCCATTCCTGCAATGACTTGGCCAAAATACCTAGGGGCATTCTACATGACCCTGACTTTTGTGCGCTCCTAGAGCGATACAATTTTGCGTTATGCTTTCTACAAAAAAAGACTCAACCAAACCTTGACATTTAAATTGATCACTTGACCAAGCTTGATATTCCACGAGTATCAAAGACCTACCCTTTTGTTACACATTTCTCGAATGCTTAACTTTTATCAAATATTCAATGAGTATTTAACCCTTAGGTAACCCAGTGATTGCTAAAATGATACCCATCGACGTACAAACCTCTTTGGCATTCGTTGAATGACCAAAACTCTCCCAACTCCAAGGTGATGCAATGATTACCGAATTAATATCTAGTGAGACACGACCTTTTTTAGCATTCCTTGAATGATCAAAATAAGTCCTACATAAAGGGGCATCCTAGATGATCCCAATCTTAGCACATTCCTTAAATGAAACTTCCCTGAGTTGTACTTTCCCCGAAAGACACTTGAATTTATGCATTCTATGAATGTGGTAAATAACCCAATTAAACCACATCACTAATAATGACCACCCAGTCTTAGTTGATATTCCTTGAATATCGAGATTCATAACCCTATTCGGTGTCCCCGAATACTCGACTTTTGTCAAATATTCCCTGAATGTTTAACCAAAACATATTCAATGTTCTATGAATATTGAATTTCATATATATACATTCATTCATGTATGTACGTATCATTCATACATTTATAATATCCATTCATTCAATCATTAGAAAAAAACCATTAGGATCCTTGTAACATGGGAAGCCCTAATTTTATTTTTTATGAAAAGGTTGGACAAACAAGAAAGAAGTAGGCTGATATATATTTCAAGCACTCCAAAGGTTAGACCCCCATCACCAGTTGAGCCACTCATCAGATTTTTCTCCAATTATGAACTTGAGAAGAAGATGACGGATGGTGATGCTATTATCTGCTCCCTCAAGAGAATCTTGGATACTCCAGAATTCCGTAATATCTTCGAGAACTTGAACTCTTGAAAGTTATAAAAACAAGAGGCTAAATTGGTAGCATTGAATGCAAAGATCAGTGACATAGAGAACTCTTTGCCGAAGACAGGGAAATCCACTACTTCCTCCATTGAGCAATATGTGGATATTGATAAGTTCGCACCCAGCAAGTTTGAATCACTCCAGCTCACTTTGTGATGCCATACATAGCTCCATACAATGGTATAGGATCCCCACATACACATGTCAAGGGATATCTTCGAATCATGATTAGTATGGTGATTCCTAAAGTTCACATTATAGCTTCTAAATGGTACATGAGGATGCTGACAGATGTAAAGTCTGATTGGAAGAAGTTATATTCTGCCATTATAGAGAACTATACCTTTAATCTAAAGGTAAGGACCACTCTGTAGGACCTGGAAAGGATAAAGCAGCATCCAAATGAGTCCTTTGAGGATTACTATTTAAGGTGGATGGTAGTTTGAGTGCTAGTAAGTGGGGCACCTAACTAGGAAGCCTTAATTGTGAAACTAGTAGAGGGTTCTAATCAAAGGTATAAGGATGAAATGTGAATGGAGATTTTTGAAACCTTCAACGATGTGGTAGATTATGCCAAAAATTTGGAGAAGTATGATGAAGAAAATAAGCTGAAGGAAGACATGTTGGTCCCTATGAGAGTATTTATAAGGGCAGAGGGGGGTGAATGGCCCTTTTTCATGGAATTTATAAACTTAGAAAAAGTCTAGGTGTAGCGTGTTTGATTATGATCCAGAAGATGAATCCAGATGATGACTATGTTCCGGAGGATGGATCTGGATGTTGCAAATAAGTTCAATAAAGTAAACATAAAAGAAAATCAAACACAAGTATTTTATACTAGTTCGGCCCCGCCTACATCCAGTCCTCGAAGCTTCCTTCTTCCGAGCTTATCCGCTAATGGATTCCTTTTCAACTGGTAGGAATCAAGCCTTACAGATTTGTCTCCGAATGGTGACCCCTTCTGGAAGTAGGATATACCACTAGAAGCATCAACTCCTAGTTGAGTCCTCATATCTTTAGTAGGATATAGCACTTAGCCTTCTACCTTGAATTTAAGGTGAGTCCTATAGGGAGATCTCACTCAAAGCACCTACTTTAAGCTATATCCCAATCTTCCAACTCACCCAAGTTAGAGATTCTCACTCTTTAGTTTATAACAAAGGGTTGGTTTTTAGAGTTCCTTAAGTTTGTAGTTTCACTTGGGAATCCTTACGAAAAGATTTTGAATCAAGGGTTCTTGGAGGGATTATCTCAACTGATTGAATGAGTATTGCTTTGTTACTTGCTTTTGTAAATCAATTATTTAACCTTCTCATTTAGTGAAGAGCTCCTTTTATAGGCTTTGATCATAAATGTAGCCGTTTGTGGTTGGTAAGCTTTCATTTAATCTTCACCCTTGATCAAGTTGTGATGTAGAGCTTCCAGATCCATTAATCAGTTCTTTAGACTATGTTTTAATCCATTTGAATTCTTAGGATTGATGCTAGTAAGTTGTCAATGATAATTTTGCTTGTCATTTTATGATACACCAACTTTCATACCAATGCTTTATGATGTGAGCTCCATGCGCGCCTTTATTGGTCTAGGAGAAAGTAGTTAGCTTTTCTCTGTTTGGTGTCAGTCCCTTTTGACTTTGTTCTGAATTATACAAGCTGTCATTTTGTCTTTGTCTTAGGGAAAGGATCTTTGACTTCCATAGACATAAAAGGGTAAGGGGAAAAGTATATTTGAATACTTTCCTTTTGTTTCAGATATATGTCTTTCGGATGTCTTTTAGTCCTATGTGCTCCAGATCTTTCTTCTGGAGATAGCTTCAATTAGTTCTTCCAGATTATGGTTTTGAGGGTTAGAAGTTTGTTTCCTTTCCGAACTCTGTCCGAATTATTTCCCTTAGTGCTTAGTATTTTAATTTGATTAGTGGATGACTTGTGTCTTGATCTTTGTCCGGATATTTCCATTTGGATTTGGGAGAAGTTACATATATTGTTTTTGTTTCTTTCAAACTTGATCCAGACTTAAATTTTTTATCCGGATCATTGTTTCCCAACAATCTCCCCTATTTGATGGAAATAAAAACCGAAGTCAGCTAAGTGTGGGTGTATTTGCTAGGTGTAACTTTTGTTACTTGGTTTTTTTATAATGCTCCCCCATAATTTTAGCATCCTAACTCCCCCATGATTTCTGCTTCTAATTTTGTTTTAGTACAATTATAGATTGTACTTTAGAAGCGATTGTTTTAATAGTTAAGAATTTTTCACTTTATATATACTTCTGCTGTTAACAATGGTTAACATCATGAAGTTTAGTGTTACAAGTTATAGAAATAAATATAAAGTGAATCTAGCTATTACAGAGGTATTACAAGATTATCTAGCTAGCTTAACTATCTCTCCGGATGGACCACTCTTCCGGACTTGCAGCTTCTTTCCTTTCTCGCTTCCTTCTCCTTGATGACTCTTATCTTCATCCCCTTTTTGCTTCCATCAAGGGGATCAATAACCATATAGGTCCGCTTGTCCCATGATTGCTGCTAGGTAGAGGAGTAGATCGAGCAGTCTTTGTTGCCTTTTGCATGCTCATTAATAATATGATCCACTATAGGTAGAGTCAAATAATAAGGGTGAAGGGACCTCCGAAGTTGATCATAGGATTGAGAGACTTGAGGAAGAATGCACAGAATATGTTCCTAGTCCTTGGGATCAAGATAGGGAAACATGGCCTTGATTAGAGTGATCAAGCATTTTTAGCTCATGAACCCTGAGTCCTCTATGGCTTGAATAAGATTGTGCAGGACAAGAATGAGCTGACTGTTAGGAAGGACCGGAGATGATGAGGATCTGGAGATAGATAACTTATTGATTCTAACTTGAAGGAGGGTGATTTCTTCACTGAGGCCCTTTTGGATATTGTGGATAGACTCTGTTTGATCCTTGAGCTCTTTGGAGACAGTCTTCTTCCAATCATTTATTGTTTACTCAATATCGGCATTGCGAGCTTGCATTTCATCACCTATATCATCTAAGGTTTTTTCTTTTAGTTTGGGGATGGTTTTGTCTATGAAGTTGGCAAGCATTTCCTGAGTTAATAGCTGATCAATTTCTAGGTTCAATAGAGTAGGTTTTAGGTCTCTGTCCTCTATGAATTTTGTCAAGATTTCAAACTTTGAGTTAGTATAATCCTTGATCTCTGTGGATACATCAATAGTGGAGGAGGACATTCTATCTAGGATAGTTGCACAATTATCAGATGCCAAAGTGTTGGCTTGACTGGCATTATAATTTGCTATCGATGCACCTTCCTTTAGGTCATTTAAAAGGGGCTGGATCTTAGAAAGGGAAGCTGCCGCCAGAGCTCTGGGTGTTGGAAAGTTCATGACTTGTTGCTCAATTTTCGGAAGGCACTTCAACCTTTCTTTGATCTCACCCAAATCCTTTCAAACTTCTTGATTAGACTTTTGCCTGAGCAACTCCTTCTCCACAGCTTTTAGATGGGTGCATATTGTCAGGAGACTCTTCTTGACAAATCCCTCTTCATGATGCTCAAGAGTTTCCTACTGAAGGAGTTTAAGAGCGGCACTGACTTTAGATTCTTTGGAGTTTTCATTAGGGAGAGTCACTGATTTTGTGCGAGGAGGGAAGTGTTTATTGGAGGGTCTGGATGAGTCACTATCGGATGAGCAAGATTCATCTCCAGAGCTTGAACTGCTTCCAGAGGGGCTATTATCTTTTGAATGGGAGCCTCCACCTGCTCCTTTCTCTTCTCCACCCTTGCTCATTTCCCTTTCCTCTAGAGTAGCCTCATCCGCATGATCCACTTTAGAAGTGTGCCCTTTGGAGCTCAAACTTTCTCCCTCCTCTAAAGTTGTTGCATCCGAGTTTAGCACTATATCCTTAGCTACATTTAGAGAGATTGTAGGTAAGTTGTGCTCTTCTTGATTAGAATAGAGATGAATAAGATCGAGGGTTACCACGGTGGTTAGTAGCACTTGATCCTCATCTTTCTTTTCCTCTTTCAGCCTTGCCTCCGGATGGTTGGAACTATCCTCAACAACCCCTACAGTTGCCTTTTTAGGACTTTCTTTTTCTCCTTTAGGCATGTTGCTGTTTTCCTCAATAGCCTTCTCCAACGCCTTTTCAGGACTTTCAAGATTAATGACTGTATTGCTGGATCCAAGTAGGTTATCTGGAAGTGGTCTTATTCTATCAGTAAATATGAATTCATCTGCTTTCAGAATCTTTGACAGAGTGTCCATATCCTTTGGATGTACAAGAATTAGGGGAACTTAAGATGATTCGCCAAGTCCTTCAGTTGTTTTTCCTTGATTTATTTCATTGTTATCATTGATTGTGGCCTAAATTTTGTCGTATTGCTCATCATCTTGTCCTACAAATTCTGTTGTGCCGAGAACAGTTTTCCCTTCACTAGATTGTGCCTTCTCTAAAGCGGGTCTTTCCCCATACTACCTAGCTTCCTCATTCAGGATTATTCTAGCTAGCCTCCTGCCTTCACTAGCTTTCTTTTCTTGAGCAGCAAGGCTTCATCAAAGGTTAGCTCTTTTCTCCGGAGCTGCTTTTGAGGAAGAGCCTCATCCTTTGTCTCCTCATAATCTGCCTCTTCTTCCATTTCAGCCAAAGTTCTTTTGGCTTCCCTTCATCCAGCCTTAATTACTTTCGTAGCAATTTATGGTAGGCCCATAGTAAGCCCAAGCTGTCCCTTCTTAGCTGCAGCTTTAATCAGTCTACCCCTAGGTCTTGGCTATTCAGAGCTTAGGATTTGAGTGAGGGGCAGAGTGTCCTCATCAATCTCTTCTGGACACCATTTCCACTTTCCTTTTGGCCTTGGCTTTGGTGGTTTTGGGCCTTTTAGGAATAGGAGCCTCTTCTTATGGATTAACTATCTTCCGGGATTTAATTTTACGCTCATCCCTTTTCAGTTTCACCTTTTCTTCATCCTATTCTTCATCAAAGTATAGAGTAAGGAAATTCTTCTCTAAGATGGGCTTTCTATAAATCCCTTCAAATCTGGTTAGATCCACTTCTGCTGCTTGGAGAATTCTTGTGATCAAGGCGCCATATGAGTTTACATGGGTCTTGAGATAATGAATGATCAAGACTAGCCAGTATACTTCCACACTGCCAACCCAGTGCTGCAGGATGCAGTGTTGAAGGTAAGAAACTATAGTCAATGACCCCTTCCTTATCAGGATGAGTTTGGCCAGAGTATGCTACAAGAATCTAGGCATTCTAGGGAAGTACGTTGAGAACTTATCACCAATATAGTTCTTATGTAGCCATAGCTTGGAATCGTACATAACTCTAGCTTCATCTCCATCCTTTTGCAACATTATTTCAGAGTTTTTCATGTGTAGAGTCTTCTCAAAGAATTCTGGAGTGAGAATTATCACGCTTCCCTGGACCTCAGTGCGAAGGGCATCAAAATAGTTATGATCACTGATATTTTAGAAGAACCCTTTCACCAGTTTTGGGTAGGTAGGGTAGTTCATTTTTAGAAGATCACTCAGACTTTGATCTTCAATTAGGGTGAAGAAAGGTGGAGTTCTGAATAGGTAATCATCTCCTAGATGATCAGTAGGGATAACGAAGTCGGAAGTTTTAAGATTTAAGGGCTCAAAATCTGCATCCTTCAGGTCAGATACTTGAAAGAGATTTTTGCTTGGTAGGATTTTTAGGGTGTTGGAGATGTTTTTGGCTACCATTGTGGGGAAAGTTTTTGGGAGATTGAGTTTTATGTTTGCATTTTTACCGAGTAACAGTAGAGTAGTTTCTCGAGTGAAGAAGACAAGGGATTTTGAGGAGTTTATATAGAATTTTTGAGGTGAGGGTATGTTGGTAATCCATACTTTGGTTATTTTGACTGGATTGATGACATGTTAGGCAGATTTTAGGAGAGAGGCAAATTCAGTTTAACCGGAGAAGGGGAACGGTTTATTTTTGAATTAACTGTTGTATTTACTGCGCTTGTAACAGCCAATGGAATTTTGAAATTCAAAACGTAATAGTTACGTTTATGAGCTTTTACTACCATACGTTATTATTGTTAGTTGACGTGGTAGTCTTCCGGAATAGATCTTCCCAACTCTTCTTGTCTTTCGGAGTGAGTTTCTATCTCAGGGTCCGGCTTATTTCAAAACTAACTTCTGGAGTTTTTCTAAATTGGATTTAACATCCCAATTGATTCCCTTAGTTTCCCAAATTGATCGTTACTTAGTGGTTTAGTAAAGATATCAGCTCTCTGTTCATTGGTTTGAATATATACCAATGTAACATCCTTTTTCATTATATGATCCTGGATGAAGTGATGCCTTATGTTGACATGCTTCATCCTCCTATGAAGTACCGGTTTCTTTGACACATCAGTAGCACTTTTGTTGTCACACAATACATCCATACATCTAGATTGCACTTCATAATCTTCAAGTTATTGTTTGATCTATAGGAGTTGAGCAACACAACTTTCAGCTGCCATATATTCTGCTTCTATAGTGGATAAGGCAACTGAAGTTTGTTTCTTGCTATACCATGAGACTAAGGAATACCCAAGGAAATGGCATCCTCCGGATGTACTTTTTCTCTCAAGTGTATCTCTACCATAGTCTGCATCTGTGAACCCTTGGAGTGTGAAGTCTCTATTACTAGGATACCACAACCCAACTTTAGTAGTTCCTAAGAGATATCTAAGTATCCTTTTTGACAGCCTTGAGATTAGAATCCTTAGGATTAGAGTGTTACCTTGAACAGTAGCATACTGCATAGTGTATGTTAGGTCTGCTAGCTATTAAGTATAGGAGTGAGCCAATCATCCCTTTATATAGCTTCTGATCAACATCTTCTCCTTCACAGTCCCTAGATAAGATTGTGTCTGAACCCATTGGAGTAGATATTGGTTTGTTGTTGTCCATTTCAAACTTCTTCAGGATTTCCTTGGTGTATTTTGATTGATTGATGAAGATTCCACTCGACTTTGCTTAATTTGTAGATCAAGGAAAAAGTTGGGCTCTCCCATCATGGATATCTTAAATTCCTTCTGCAGCTAAGAGCTAAATGGCACTAAAAATGATATCATCCATATAGATCTGGACTAGAATAATATCAATTTTCTTCTTTTTAATGAAGAGTGTGGTATCTGCCCTGCCTTTAGTATATTCCCTGGATATAAGGAATGAGGTTAATCTTTTATACCAGGCTCTTGGTGCTTGCTTTAATCCATAGAGAGCTTTCTTCAGCCTGTAGGCATGGTCCAGATGCTTTAGATCTTCAAATTCGGGTGGTTGCTTGACATATACATCTTCTTGAATGACACCATTTAGAAATGCACTTTTGACATCCATTTGGTATAATTTGAACCCCATGAATGATGCAAAAGCACATAGGATTTGGATTGCTTCCAGTCTTGCTACAGGGGTGAAAGTTTCTTTGAAATCAATTCCTTCTTGCTGATTATAGTCTTGGGCGACTAGTCTTGCCTTATTTCCTACTACTGCATCGGATTCATCAAGTTTATTCTGGAACACTCATTTAGTGCCTATAATTGATTTTCCTTTAGGAGAGGGCACAATATCCCGTACATCATTCCTGGTGAATTGATCTAGCTCTTTTTGCATCACCATCATCCAACTTTCATCCCCTTCAGCTTCTCAAAATTTCTTTGGCTCTATAAGAGAGACAAAAGTAGCATGGCTCATCATTCGATTGAGCTAACCTCTGGTTCTAACTGGATTGTAAACATCATCTAGAATAATCTCTATGGAATGATCTCTATGGGTTCAGATCTCCCTTTCTAGGCCTTCATGTTGAATTAGAACTTGCTCCACTTCAGTTTCATCTACTCCTTCATTAAAGTCAATTCCTTATTGATTGAGATTGACCTGTAGTATTTCTCGATCAAAAGACATTCCTTCATCTTCCTCTTTGTACCTCTCGATTTGAAATGAGTCAGGAATTCCTCTTTCCTTCTTTTCTTCAGATTTTTTAGCTTCCGGAACTTGATCTTCCAAAGTGTAGCTTTTCTTTCCTACAGTGTTAGTTTTATCAAAATCCACATGTTTATCGAAATCCACATGTATAGACTCTACTACAGTCTGGGTTCGTTTATTGAAGACTCCGTAAGTCTTACTATGTGTTGAGTAGCCGAGGAAAACTGCTTCATCAGACTTAGGATCAAATTTTCCTAATTGCTTTCTATCATTAAGGATGTAACATTTACATCCAAATGCTTTGAAGTATTTGATTTTAGGTTTCCTTCCCTTCCAGATTTCATATGGGGTCTTTTCTGTAGTTTTTCTAATGAGAGCTCTACTTAAGATATAGCATGCTGTGTTTACGGCCTCACCATAAAAATATTTTGGCAAATAATTTTCACTTTGCATTGTTCTAGCCATTTCTACTATGGTCTTGTTCTTTCTCTCAACTACTCCAATCTATTGAGGAGTGTAAGGGGCAGAGAAGTTGTGTTCAATGGCCTTGGAGTCGCAAAAATTAGCAAAATGCTTATTTTTGAATTCTCCACCATTATCGCTCCGGATGCATGCAATGTGTATGCCCTATTCTACTTCTATTCGGAGGAATGTTTTGGAGAATTGGTCAAATGTTTCATCCTTGCTTGTTAGCAGGAGAACCCAGGTATATCGAGAATAGTCATCTATAATGGCCATTGTGTATTCTCTTCTACCTAAACTCAGTGGCTTAATTGGACCAAAAAGATCTATATGTAAGAGCTCAAGTACTCTCTGGGAAGGGATGTATGAAATGGAAGGGAAACTTTTCTTATGTTGTTTTCCTAGTTGACATGCAGTGCATAGATGATCCTTATCAAAAGCAATCTTAGGCAAGCCCATAACTAATTCCTTTTTGGCTAATTTGGATAGGAGGTTCATGCTTACATGTCCCAACCTCTAGTGCCATAGCCATATTCTTCTTCTTTAGACACCAGGGATATATTTTTCTTATCATTTTTAATGTTTACAGAATAGACATTATTTACTCTAGGTGCATAAAGGATAACTTAATTAGACTTACTGTCATAAATTGAGCAGCCTCTAGAGTCAAATGTGACTTTTCTCCCTTTATCACATAATTGAGCCACACTTAGTAGGTTGAATTGTAGTCCATCAACTAGTGAGACATCTTCAATCTTTAATCTAGATCTAGTGGTTCCATGACCAATGATCTGACCCTTTTGATTGTCTCTAATGCTCACTTTGCCTCCCTTCTTCCGGGTTAGTGTGATGAAGGCATTCTCATCAGCTATTATGTGCCTTGAGCATCCACTATCAATGTACTAGGTGTGTTGATCTACCATAGATCTAAGGCATACCTGCAAAATGGATCAAATGGGTTTGGGTACCCAATCAGATTTGGGTCCTCTTGGGTTAATAACCATTTCAGGCAAAGGATAATCATCATAATAACCATTTTTTAATCGGCATGATTTAGTCATATGATTATTTTTCCCACAAAACCTGCACCCTGAAATAGGTATGTTTTGCTTTTGCTTCTGGCTAATCTTCTCCAGATCCTCCCTTCTATAGTTGCCTTTATACCCAACTTCGTGCACACTAGTGGATGGTCCGATATAATTTCGAAAGTTGGTTGGAAGTGCAACTTCAACTCTGTAATTTCTTATTTGCTTAATAGATTATTGGTTATAAACTACCTTAGCCTTTCCCTTTTGAGTAGTAGTAAATCTTTGAGCTTGTGGCTATCTTCTTACTTCATTTGTCCTTTGATTTGAGTTCCTTTGAACCCTATTCTGAGGAGGAAGGGGATTATCTCTTCTTGAATTCTTTGTTTCAAGTTTCTTTCTAGATGCTTCCTTTAATAGATTGACTTCTCTATCTAGTCCCGTTACATTTGCATTCAGAATCTGTACTTGATTTCTCAGAAAGTTTTCTTCTACTACTTCAATATGCTTGGTTGCTCTAACCAAATTGATGTCTTTTGCTATCACCTCAGCATCTTCAGCCAATTCTAGTATCGCTCTTTTTAGAGACTTGATGGCTTTCGCATTCTTCTTCACTCCCTTGATAATAATACAAAGAGCCCTTGCAAGATCAAAGTTAGAGGTAGAATTAGAACCAAAATTTACCTTAGTGTTTGCTATATTTGATTCTGATTCTTCGATTTGCACTATTTATTACTTGGAGGCATCCCTTCTGGATTGCTCTGTTTTTGGTTCAGTCAGAGCCATGAACGCATAGTTAGCAGTCTCCTCTCCTTCTGTTGAAGATGAGCTACTGCTTTCTTCACTATTGCTCTAGGTAGTGACCATCGCCTTCTTTTTAAACTTCTTGGTTCTTTTGAGTATGGGGCACTTTATTCTGAAGTGGCCTTTTTCACCACATTCGAAATAGGCAGCGTCTTTCTCTGGATCCTTCTTTTCTTCAGGATTCCTTTTGGGCTTACTTCTTCCGGAGGTGCCTTCTCTTATTTTCTGAGATTCACGGCTTTTTGATTTCTTTCTATATTTCTTTTGTATGAATCGATCCAGCCTTCTGGTTAATAAAGCTAGTTGATCTTTAGTGATCGGAGACTCATCGATTTGCTCTTGTTCTCCGAATGAAGCTGATCCGGTGGATTTTGCCTTAAGAGCAATGGCCTTCTTTTTTCTCCTCAGGTTGCTTTTCTTGTTGCCTATATCTCTCCAAGGACAAATCTTGGGTTAGAAGATTGCCAATGAGTTCATCATAACTGTAAAAATTTAAGTCATGAGCTTCCTCAATGGCAGTCTTTTTATTATCCCATTCCTTGGTGAGACTCCGAAGCACTTTCTTGACCATTTCTATTTCTGGAATCTCCTTCCCCAGCCTCTTCATTTCATTCACTAGGTTTATGTATAGTGTTTATGGTACTGATTGATTCCTTAGGCTCCATCTTAAATGATTCAAGCTTCTGTTGAAGTATATCAAGCTTAGCCTTTCTTACTTTGGATGTTCCTTCACAGGTAACTTCCAGCTTCTCCCATATCTCTTTTGCAGTCTCACATCCAGATATCCAGTTGAATTTAGCTACACTAAGAGCACAATGAAGCATATTAATAGCATTTGAGTTTTCATGCACTTTTTTAAAGTCATTGTCATCCCACATACTTGATGGCTTTCAGGTAGTCATACCCTTTACTTCGTAAGTAGGTTTATACGGGCCATCTTTAATAACTAACCATGCTTCCATACTTTGTGACTGGATGAAGTTCTTCATTAGGTTTTTCTAAAATGTGCAGTGTTCACCAGTTAAGAGTGGAGGACGGGTAACAGACATACCCTCGGGAAGAAGTTGTGATTTTGGAAACTTATTTTGATATGTGAATCGAGATTATTAGATCTCTAGTTTGAGCACTTGCTCTGATACCAGTTATTGGTCCATGTGAGAGTATTTATAAGGGTAGAGGAGGTGAATGGCCCTATTTCACGGAATTTATAGACTTAGAAAAAGTCTAGGCGTAGCGTGTTTGATTATGATTCAGAAGATGGATCCGGATAATAATTATGTTCTGGAGGATGGATCAGGATGATGCAAATAAGTGCAATAAAGTAAATGCAAAAGAAAATCAAATATAAGTATTTTATACTAGTTTGGCCCCGCCTATGTCTAGTCCCCAGAGTTTCCTTCTTCCGAGCTTATCCACTAATGGATTCCTTTTCAACTGACAGGAATCAAGCCTTACAGATTTGTATTTGGATGGCGACCCCTTCCGGAAGTAGGATATACCACTAGAAGCACCAACTCCTAGCTGAGTCCTCTTATCTTTAGTAGGATATATCACTTAGCCTTCTACCTTGAATCTAATCTGAGTCCTACAGGGAGATCTCACTCAAAGCACCTACTTCAAGCTATATCCCAATCTTCCAACTCACCCAAGTTGGAGATTCTTACTCTTTGGTTTATAAGGGTTGGATTTTGGAGTTCCTCAAGTTTATAGTATCACTTGGGAATCTTTATAAATAGATTTTGAATCAAGGGTTCTTGGAGGGATTATCTCAACTGATTGAATGAGTATTGCTTTGTTACTTGCTTTAGTAAATCAATCAGTCAACCTTCTCATTTGGTTAAGAGCTCCTTTTATAGGCTTTGATCATAAATGTAGCCGTTTGTGGTTGGTAAGCTTTCATTCAATCTTCACCCTTGATTAGGTTATGATGTAGAGCTTTTGAATTCATTGATTAGTCCATTAGACTGTATTTTGATCCATTTGAATTCTTGGGATTGATGCTAGAAAGTTATTAGTGATCGTTTTGCTTGTCATTCTATAATGCACCAACTTTCATACCAATTGCTTTACGATGTGAGCTCCACGCGCGCCTTTATTGGTCTAGGAGAAAGTAGTTACCTTTTCTCTATTTTGTGTTAGACCCTTTTGACTTTTTCTAAATTATACAAGCTATCATTTTGTCTTTGTCTTGGGGAAAGGATCTTTGACTTCCATAGACCAAAAAGGGTGAGGAGAAAAGTATATTTGAATACTTTCCTTTTATTTCAGATATATGCCTTCCAGATGTCTTTTAGTCCTATATGCTCTGGATCTTTCTTCCAGAGACGGATTCAATCAGTTCTTCCTAATGCTGGTTTTGAGTGTCAGAAGTTTGTTTCCTTTCCAAAATCTATCCGGATTATTTCCCTTAGTGCTTAGTATTTTAATTTGATAAATGGATGACTTGTGTCTTGATCTTTGTTTGGATATTTCCATTCAGATTTAGGAGAAGTTACATATATTGTTTTTATTTCTTTCAAACTTGATCCGGACTTAAATTTTTTTATCCGGATCATTGTTTCCCAACAAGACGAGCTCCATAAAATGTTGCAAAATGAAAATGCAGATTATGAACAACTTGATCTTAAGGACCCAGAGTTCGAATACCATTTAGATGAAGAAACTCCGAAAGACCAAAATGAAAGCTGAAATTAGGAATAGTGTGGCATGCAACAACATCTCAGAAGAAGTGGGAGCTATGCTTAATAATGAAGATTGCACTTTTCCTTTTATCTCTAGTGCTTTTAAACTAAATAATGTAATAGATAATATTTTGAATAAGTCTGCTTACATATGTGATGTTTTTGATAATGATTCCATGTATTCATTCCAGCATACATTTGACATATTCAACATTCATAATGCTCCAATTGAAGACATAAATATAGGCACATTTGACAAACCTAGAAATGGTATCTATTTCAAATAACCTGACTCCTAAAAAAGAGAGAAAAAAATATAAAATAATAAAATTATGTGGCTGCCTTTGCCTAATTCAAGCAAGCATGTCCAATCAATAAAATGTCATTACTTTTTATAGGGGCAAATGAAGAAAAGATCATTAGAGAATCTACTCAAGTCAACAGACAAGTTACCGGACAAGTTACAAAGAGAAGAATCACTCAAACCATGCCTCAAAACAATCTAGATAAAATCTACTCTGTGCCACACAAGAAAAATCAGATGGTAAACACCTAAGCAACTCTAGCATGAAAGGACCTCATCGACAACACGATCATAGTGAAAACCAAACCAATAGATCTAACGAGACTAATTACTGAAGATTTGCTTATCCTGATGTGTGCTACTCAAACAAGATGCATGAAGGTCGATAAGGATCTTGCAAAACACAAATGGACAAAGTCAAATCGGCCAGAAATATCTAGCAAATGGAATATGTCCAAATAAATGTACGAAAATTTCTCAACCTGAGGCATGACATCATTGAAACGACATATCCTTGCATTACCAAAGAGAACCATCATGAACTAAATGAATAGGTCAAAGTCGAATCGCATAGAGGTGCATGAACAAAGGATGACTAGGACAACAAAGATAACCGATAAAGTAAAAATCAAGGGAATTGATCCCAAAGCAAATGAAAGTAGTGCATGCTAAAGATAGGGGCAAATTCCACCTAAGGGACCAACATGGCGAAATAGATTCTCAGCAAAGGAATCCTACATATCGAAGGAAACTAGTTCATGGACCCCTCAAACAAGAACATGCTCAGTCAATACCACAAAAACTAAAAAAATAAAAAAATGTGTCTGCTAAAAGCTAGTGAAAGCTTTTAGGCAAAAATAAAGACAAAAGAAAGAGAGAAATCAACCGGTAAAACCTGAAAAGGACCGTTGATAACAAGAGAAAAGTTCTTAGGAATAGATACAAAACTTTTGTGCCTAAAAATATTTCTTTCACTCATGTGTCATTGTGCGGAATTGTTAAATGTCTGCACTTAATGAATACACATAATCATTAAAAGAAACATTCATGTAAGCACTCTTTTTCATTATATTGCATGCCTAAAAAGACAAAAAAAAAGAGCCTGCTAAATTGAAAACCTAATAGGGCGGTCTAGGAAAAAGTTAAGGCAACCCGATAAATCAAAAACCTAAAAAGGTCATTTATGCAAAAATTAGGGTTAAAAAAAGCCCGTTGTGCTTTGGTTCACGCAAAAATTAGGGCATAACCTCTACATGCAAACACAATTAAAGTCATTCATCCTAATGACTCACTAAATGATGATAAGCACAGTCACTCAATCCAAAGCCTTCACAAAGGAGCAATATTATTCATCAACACGAGCGTGTGAATCTCTCACATCTCCAAAATGTGAGAAGACAATCTTCTTGCACTCAGCTACACAAGAATTATGAGAACTGCTGACGCATGCCATGCTATTTGCACGATCGGTCAAAAGAATAAAACCTAACCTCCGTCAATCCAAGCAACTGGAGTTTACCTACTCAGTCTGATGGTATATACCACAAGGGGTAAAAGTTTTGAAACTCGGGAATTCATTGGAGCTGAGAAGGACCCGACAGCTTGCCTTGTTCAAGTAGTCAAGTGCATGGCCTGCCCAACAATCAGAGTATAATGGATCCTACATCTGTCATGGCAAGCTCATCCCTTAAAGATATGAAGCCTACATCTAGGACTCCAACCCAAAATTAAATTTTCATCATCATTGAGAATGATAGAAACTAGAACACCAATAGTACAAAAGAATACTATTGAGAACCAAGCAAGCAGATGTCATTCAACAGTTGTGCAATTTTATCTTGCAAGAATAAATTGCATAACATCACATATCATGCATTATGCATCAAATTCATATTTACAAGTGCAAAGGCAACAAGTCACTAAGTAGGCATTATTAGTCACCAACAAATACAACATAATGCAAAATTAGCTCAGACGCTTTCTAAGATCGAGAGGCATTTGAGAAAATGCTTCAACAATCAAAACACAGTAGTACTAGACTCTAAATTTACCAAAATATTAGCAACCCAATGACATAGATAACAAAAATTCAAGACAAATCCGACAGTTCTTAAAAGAGAGAATTGATCACCAAATTTGACAGTTCTCCTCCCAGTAGAGAGAATTGATCACCAAATTCAATAGTTCTCGTCTCGATAGAGAGAACTAATCACCCTATTTGACAGTACTTCCTCCCAGATGAGAAGGTTGATCACTACATTTGACATTTCCTCAGTAGGGAACAACTACCGAGTGATGCATCCGCCCAATTTAACTAGGGGAAAATGCCAACTTAATACATCATGCACTCGCACAACTCATCATACATCAGTAAATGTACTACATCAGATGCATTTTTAAACAAGAACGCATAAAACTCTTCCAAAAGACTAAGCTTCATCATCTTGATCCAAAATTAAACTACAAGTACATCATAGCCAAACCTTACATCTAGTGAGATCTTTACCCTGGCACATCATAGTCGAACCTTTGATCCATTGTGATCCTTATCCTGGCACATCATAGCTGAACCTTTGATCTAGTAAGATCTTTACCCCAGCACATCATAGCCTAATCTTAGAGATCTTTACCCCGGCACATCATAGCCAAACCTTAGATCCAGTGAGATCTTAACTCTGGCACATCATAGCCGAACCTTAGATCTAGTGACATCTTTACCCCGGCACATCATACCCAAACCTTAGATCTAGTGAGATGTTTACCCCGGCACATCATAGCCGAACCTTTGATCCAGTGAGATCCTAACCCCGGCATATTATAGTTAAACCTTTGATCCAGTGAGATCTTCATAATTTACATCATAGCTAGACTTTAGATCCAGTGAGATCTTCACAATTCATGTTGATGACATGCAGTGTCATGTCAATTTATTTCAATAACATGTAGTGCCATGTCAAGTCAAGTAGTATTAAGTTTTATAGTGTCATGTATTGTGCTTGCTACATGCAGTGCCGTGTCAGCTTGTATTTTGCAGGAAATCTCAATAACAAGTCAACGGCGACAGACAATGCCTAACTCCCTAGTGAGACAAACTGCTCAATGGTGGCAGATAGTGCCCAGCTCCCTAGTGAGATAAATAGGTCAACTGTGGTGAGATAAACTGCTCAATGGTGGTAGACAGTGCCCAACTCGATGGTGAGACAAACTACCCAATGGTGGCACACAGTGCTCAACTCAATGGTGAGATAAACTGCTCAATGGTGGCAGATAGTGCCCAACTTAATGATGAGGCAAACTAGTCAATGGTGGCATACAATTCCCAACTCCTTGATGAGGCAAACTAGTCAATGATGGCAGACAGTGCCCAACTCCTTGATGAGAAAAAATTGTCAATATGGGCAGACAGTGCCCAACTCCCTGTGAGACAAACTACTCAATAGTGGCTGACAGTTCCACACTCCCTAATGTGAGAATTGCTTAGTAGTGGCTGATAGTGCCACACTCCCTGATGAGAAAATTGCTCAATGATAGCCCACAATACTCCTCCCAGATAAGAGATTGATCACCAAATCTAAAAATACGTCCTCCAGATGAGAAGGATGATCCCCATATTTGACATTTCCTCAATAGAGAAAACTGATCAAGATGTGGCCGACAATGCCATCCTCCCCGATGAGAAAATTGATCAACGCATGGCTGATAGTGCTATCTTCCTAGAAGAAAAACTGATCAACGGATGCGGCACCACACGTAAGTATGATCCTTCACTTATCTTCTACATCATGCAAAACCCTATTTTAAAATGGGTGGACCAAAATTTTCTGTGCACCATTAAGGACATGAAATTTTTCCAGTCCTGCCTTTTCTTTTATCCCCAATATATTTTATTTTTACATTTACTCCCCAACAGATTTTTTTAAAGATTTTCATCGACATTCTTAATCTGAGGGGCAAAAATTTTTGTTTTTCAAAATTATCGATTAAGTAATGTTGATTCTTTCAAAAAAGTTTTAATGTCCTTGTCACACAAGAACACTGATTTTGACAATCGCTCTTCCATCCGTGTACATGCAATTTTACCTCCACGGTAAAAATTTTGTACGTGAGGGGCAAACTGTTAACACGGTCTGCTCGGCCCGATGAGTATTTATACATATTTTAGTCAGCGGTTAGAAAAGGAACCAAGAAGGACCAAATTGTCATAAAAAATCCCAACATTCAAAAATTCCCATTTGTCATAATGTTCCAAGTTGCATCCTTGAAGTCCATATCGGAATAATTAACACAGCCAAAATAGTCAGTCAATCAAACAGAGGTCGGCCGGCCAATTACCTATGAACAGTAAAAAAATCTTATATGACTGAGATTTTGCAAGATTTGCAGAGATTTTGATAAGATTTATCAGATAGGTAATTAGCCCGCCTAGCCGCCGGCTAATTACATATGTAATTATCGTACGGGCTAATTACCTGCCATTACGCCCAAAAATCATTCTGGGAGTCCTACAAGCCCCGAAACTCTGCCAAAACACTTTCAAATTCGAGCTTTATCACCAAGATTCGGTATAAACTCATTTTTTGGTCTTTTTAGATCAAGAACTCATAGTGATCTTTGGTCTAAAAATGACTCAATTTCTCTAAAACCCCGTATTTCCTCTTCCAAATAATTCAAGATTATAGCCATAACTTAGATTAAATCTATTTTCCACACCAACAAAAATCTTTGACAACTTCAGCCCCGTACCGGCTCTCGTGTCATCCTAAACATACGAAAAGGTAACTGAGGGTAATTGGCTCCAAGCCCAACTTTTAAATTTATTTAAGTTCATTTTTATTATTTTATTATTTCACATTACATTTTCAATTATCTAGTTAAGTGAGCCATTGTAGCCACTTAAACTATAATTGGTGTAAATAAGCTTGCAGGTACAGGCAAAACACCTAGAATGTGAGGAAACTCTATCTGAGTTTTAGGGCCAAAACCCAAACCCTGTCGTTACTCTATCAAAATTTCAGTAGAAAATATATATTTATTAAGCCACTATAATGCCCGTTTTATTTCTTGAATTTATTTCTTAAATAAAGCTATTGTAATGCAGAAATTACCACAAATTCCAAAATTCCAAAATTAATCCAAGCAATACAAACAATATGAGTACCTATTATGTCCGAAACTCAGAATCTCATTCTCTTTTCGGTATAAAAATTGCATCTTGGATCAGTATACCACAATTCCCAGTGGAGCCTAACCGGGTGACGACTGTATTTTATTTTTAAATAAAGTAAAAATGCTTTATTTTAAAAATATCTTTTCCTAATACAATGTGTAAATATATTTCTCAATATAATAACATTTTTGGCTTATAAAAAAGCCATGTTTTTCATATTCGATGAGTTTACATGAAAAATGATAAAAAATAACTTTTCTCTTTATTAAAATCCAGCATTTTATTATAAAAGAGGCAAATGCATTTAAGCGAACCGGATTTTCTCAAACCAAAAAAAAATCTACGATTTCCTCAAACTGCACCGATTCGAATGCACCCCTCGCACCGCACCCCGCGTGCTCCCATAAAACCTTGCCCGCTCATACCTGCCCAAGGACCATTATCTCCGCTTGAATCAGGACCTAACCCTTAAGAGGGTACGTACCTCTACAAGACCCCCCTCTCCTCCTCTACCTATTTTGACAAGCCTTGAGGTCGATCCCCTTAAAACTCTACTCAAGAACACCCAAGCCCGCTATAGCATCAGGCAGTTGGTCATTGATTTAGATGGGCATTACAGGGGTCTAATTAAGCAGCTACTCGACCTAGAAGCTACTCCGACCACCTTTGTCATTGAGATATGCACCAGGGTCGGGGAGGCTATCACTTTGAGGAAGACACTACAGATTGTATTCGATGATTTTGATCTCCTGATCAAAGGTAAGGACCACAATAGGGCTCTATTTATCCATATCTAGATTCTCGATAAGACCATACCATGTATCATGGTGGACGATGGCTCTGCCATGAATCTCTGCCCCCTAAAAGTCCTTCCTCACTTGGGACTTTTAGAGGAAATGCTAGAAAAATCCAACACCATAATCGATTCTTACAATGACTCGAAGCATAGTGTAATTGGGGTCTTTGAAGCATGAGTTACTGCCGGAGGGGTCACAAGTAAAGTGCAGTTCATGGTGCTTGACATTCCAGTCACTTACTCCCTGTTGCTTGGTCGACCTTGGCTACATGCCCTAGGGGTAGTACCCTCCACTCTCTATTAGAAGGATAAGTTTATACATAAGAATAGGCTGGGAGTAAACGAGGACGATGCCTCTTCTGTTGTGGCTTTCATGGAAGCCGAGGCTAAGCTTGATGAAGGCCTTCATGCTACTATAGTTTGTAAAGCTAAGAAATCAACTCCTTTTTTGCATAGTTATCTTCACCTTAGCACAGGGAAACTGATGAAGCGATAAGTGTTTAAACCTGGTAAGGGTTGTGGAATGTATGAGCAAGGAATCATCGAGGGCTTGGAACCAAAGGTGCTTGTTTGCTTACAATTACTTCACAATGCAAATACTCATAACACTATATCAAATATAGAGCACTGCATTATACAGTATATTGCAAATCACAAGCCTATTAACTTCCCTATAATCATCATTCATCACATAAGGAAGCACAAATGGAGCATGGGTGGACTTATCTATCTTATTGCTAAAAATTAGATAATAGAAATCGGTGATACTAAGAAGATGGAAGGAATGAAGATCACTAAGAGCATGTTTGATAGTCTAATATCTGGAAGAAAGTTTAATTTTGCAGTTGCTCAGGAGGCATTAGATAAGAAGAGGGCTAAGGAATAAGCTACACGAACAGCAAAAAGGGAAACATCAGTTATTGCTAAAGGTGATGATGATGGCAAAGTTAAAACCTCAAAGAAAAGAAAAACTACTTCTGAGGTACCAAAGAAGAAAGTTAGAAAGCTTATTATTGAGGAATCAAAAGAAGATATTGTTGGTCCCTATGCGTATAATTTTAAGGTTAAAGGGGGGGTGAATGACCTCTTTTCGCAAAATTAGTTGACTTAGAGAAGTTTATGTAGCATTTTTGAAATGATCCAGATATATTGGATCTGGATGATGCAAATATGAATTAAAATGCACTTAAAGTAAAGACTGAGTAAGTAAATTTAAACACTAAGATTTATACTGGTTTGGCACCGCTTACTCCTATTCACAGAGTTTCCTTCCTCCGAGCTTTGTCCACTAGTGTGATTCCTTTCAATAGATAGGAATCAAGCCTTTACAATTGTCTCTGGAGATTTATTTTCCTCCGAATGTAGGATATACCACTAAAAGTGCCAACTTCTAGCTGAGTCCTTTTGAAGCTTGTCTCCAAAGATCTTCTTCTCCGAATGTAGGATATACCACCAAAAGCACCAACTTCCAGCTGAGTCCTCTTTGTTTTATAGGATATACCACTTAAACTCCACCCAAGTTTAAGCTAAGTCCTACAGGGATATACCACTCAAACTATCTTAGTTTAAGCTGAGTCCCAATCTCAATACTCACCCAAGTACGAGATTTACACTTTGTTTTATCAAATGGTTTGGTTTTTGAATTCTTCAAGTTCATATACTCACTTGAGAATTCTTACAAATAGATTGGAGTGTTTAGTTCTTAGAGGGATTTTGATTACTGATTGAATTAGCTCGAGTTCTCAATGTAATAAGCTTCCCTTTTATAGGCTTTGATCATAGATGTAGCCTTTATGTACCATTGAGGTTGATCTTGAATCTTCATCATTGATAAGGTATAAGGTAGTGCTTCTAGTGCCATTGATTAATCTGTTAAACATATTATTTGACCCTTTTGAATTATCGAGATTGATGCAAAAAGGTGTCAGTAGTCATTTTTTTGGCTTTTTATGCGATGCCAAATTCCAGGCATGCTTTGTTAGTTATATGAGCTCCATGCGCCAGTCTATTGGTCTAGGTTAAAAAGGTTGTTACCTTTTTCTCTTTCTAAGTTATATCTTTTGTCCTTTTCCGAAATGCGTGCAAGTTATTATTTTTTCATTCTCCAATGCAAAAGGAACTTTGACTTCAGACCATTGTCGAGGGAAAAGGTAATTTTGAACTTTTTCCCTTTTATCTCATAATTTGAGTCTTCCAAATATCTTCATATTCTAACTTATCCAAATGTTGTTTTTAAGGGGTTAGCACTTTGTTTATTTTTCAAACTTTAATCGGATGCTTTTCTCACAAACTTAGGTGTTTGATGTCTTTAATATTTGTCCGGATGACCTTATCTTAGACTAAGAGATTTTATGTTTTTGTTTTCTTTAAACCTAATTCGGATGATTACTTTGAACATAATTTTTGCGGATCATTGTTTCCCAACAATCTCCTCCATTTGATGGAAACAAAAACCTAAGTGAGTGAAGCATATAAACAGGGTTTTATGAGCTAAGTATGATTCTTGATACTTAGTCATTTACAAATTTACTCCCCCATAATTCTAGCATCCTAACTCCCCCAATTTTTTTCATTGTAGCTTCTAAGTTTTTAAAGTACAATTAATGGTTGTACTTAGATGCAAGTTTTGAATAAGTATTTTTACTATATATACTTTTGTTGTTAACAATGGTTAACATCAATGAAGTTTAGATTACAGTATACAAAAGAATAAAAGTGAAAAATATTTGAACCATCTATTACATATTTTTTTGAAGTAAAAATAGCTATTCTAATCTACTCCTTCTCTTTCCCAAAAGCTTCACCTTCCTTTCTTGTGCCTTTCTCTATACTCCTCTCCCCCTTTTTGTTTGCATCAGCTTGTTGGTCCAAAATATGTATGATCTGTGATCCCTTTTCTTCTCCCATGCTCTAGAGCAAATAGAATAATGTAAAATTACCTGCTTGACGCTTTTCAATAATGGTGTCTATAGTTGCAGGAATGAAATGAAGTGGTTTGATGATCTTTTAGAGTTGTGAATAATACTTGACAAGGTCTGGATGCATTTGAAGAGCATGTTGCCCATCATCTTCTTCAAAGAATGGAAATAGAGCCTTAAGCAATGTGAGCTGGTATTTATATCCAAAGAATCTGGTGTTACCAATATGCTAAATTAAATCTTGAAGGATTGGGAGGAGTAGAGTTTCTGAAATAGCAAATGAAGTTGATGAAGGAGCAGTAAGGGATAAATTCGTCACACCAGAGCAAAGTTGTTGAACCTCCTTAGTGATTGCATCTCTGGTATTATCAATGCTCGTGTTTATGTGCCAAAGTTCAATATCAAAACTCTCCTTCCAATTGTTGATGATCTTCTCAGTTCCGGAGAGATGAGTTTGGAAATCTTCGCTCATGTCTTCCATAGCTTTGTCAAGGAGAGTTGGCAATTCCTTTTTTAGGAACTCTTGGAGCTACTCTTTGAAAGTGTTACGCTTATCGGTGAGAGTTGTTATTCTAGATGAGAAGTCTTTTGATGATTTAGAGAGAGCATTGGGAATGAAAGCTCCCATGTTTTCAAACTTGCTACCCACATACTCTTTGATTTCAACTTTAAGGTCAGTGGAGGTTGAAGTATATGCCCCGTGATGGTTGCATAATTGTTATTAGCTCTGATTACAGCTTGCGTTGTAACCTGATTTGCCTCTGAGATATTTGAAGTCAGCTGATTGAGAATCGGAATGACTTTTAAAAGTGAAGTCTCAGCAACTTAATCAGCACAGGGGAATTTATTCAGCCTCTTCTCAATATTCCCCATTATAGTCTTTATTTCCCCCAATTCTTCTTTCACATCTAGAGCCATGGACTAATTTCTAAGAAGATTTTCCATAGTTCTTACTCTCTAGCATATTTCTTTAAGAATGGGCTTGAACTCATCATCTCTTTGCCCTTCCAGAGTGGCTTGCTCCAACAGTTTCAATACCATTCTCACTTTCTCAGCTCTAGTGGGTTTTGGATTTATGATCTTCTTTCTAACCTCACTATCAGTGGAGGATTCTTCCTTAGATCCATAGCTGCTTTTAGTTTCCTCTAATCTAGAGCTAGTGGATTCTTCCTCTTCATCATTCTTCTTTTCTTTTCTCTTTTCTTCCAACCTAACCGTCGGATTGGCCTTGCCCTGTGAGTCCACTATAGTAGTGTACTCAGTGGGTCTCAGACCTTCTCCTTCCTTTGGAGAAGTCTACTCTGGGTTAGGTTTAACTATCTTAGATGCATTTTTAGAAGGTGCATTTAAGTTGCCTTGTTTTTCAGTGGCAACATCATTTATAGCAGCAACATTAGAGTTAGATGTAAGAGTTACCTCTGTGTTTTATTGTTTTGTAGGCTCTGCTATTTCATCAACTCTTTCTTCATCTTTCGAAAGGTTAGCAGTGTCCTCAATCTCCCCTTCAATTTCCTTGACTAGACTTTTGGTTCTAATTTCCGTTGTCTACTTAAGAATGTTAGTAGTGTCCTCAACATCCTCTTCTAATGCCTTTTTAGGACTTTTGGCTACTACTACTTAAATTGGTAAAAGTGAAACAGGAAAAGGTTCTGTTCTTGCCTTGAAAATGAATAAGTCTTCTTCACTATTTCCCTCTCATAGTATCTGAAGATCGAAAGGAGAGATGGGAATAGGTGGAATTGGAGTACTAGGAGGAGTTGTTTGAGTTGCTGCTCTGGATGAACCTTCGGGTCCTTCTTTGGAGAATTAATTTGCCTTTAGGCTGTCTTTAATAGTGGCCATCACTTCATTTAATTGCTGATCCTCCGGATGAATATTTTCTTGATAAGCAATCTTTGTCAAGAACTCCACACTCTTTCCCTTTGACTTCTTAGCCTTAGCCATTTCCTCTACTCTAGTAGGCTTAGGAGCAAGCTCAATGATTGTAATCCTTAGAGCAGGCTTGCGCAGTGTAAGTTTAGCACTTTTTTACTTCAAGGCTTCATTAAACATAGACCCATTTTTTTAATAGCTGCTTTCTCTTAGGCATAATTTCTTCTTCCTCAGTAGCACTACTCTCATCTATCGTATCTTCTTCAAGAATATCTTCTAATGATTGTGCATCACCCCTTTTCTCTTTGAGCAAGAATAGCCTTTACTACTTCTGGAGCTTGGTCTTCCACCATTACTTCCGGAGTTTCCACATTTCTCCTCTTTCTTGTAGTTGTTTTCAGTAATCTCCTTCTTAGCCTTCCTAGAGTTTTCTTTTTCATGATTTTAGTAAGGGTCATGGTATCCTCATCAATTTCCTCCATAACTTTTTCAACAGGCTTCAGGTTTATCTTTCTTTGAGCCTTGGGCTTTGAGGTTCTGGCCTTCTTTAGCACCAAAGCCTTCTCCATAGTACTTCCGGCCTTCCTGGTCCTACTCTTCTCCTGTTTCTCTCTTTTCTACCTTAAGGCTTTCTTTTCATCCCATACCTCTCCAAAAGACAATTTTTGGAAGTTCTTTTCCAAAATTGCCTTGCCCTTTATTGATTCTTCTTCAATTAAGTTTATCCCATTTTCAGCAAGGATCTTTGTGATTATGCCTCCATGGGAGTACTTATACTACCAAATGTAATGGATTAGAAGTACTAGCATGTTGATGACTTTGCTTTCCACCCAGTGTTGAAGAATACAGAGTTGGAAGGAAGAAGTTGAGAGAGCCTCTCCAGATGAGCATGTATTTTTCCAAGATGACTTGAAGTAGTCTTGGAGTTTCTTGCCATAACGTTAAGCATTTATCACCAAAAAAATTCTCCAGAAGCCAGAGATTTGGATTATACTTCATTGTTTGTTCATCTCCATCAGTTCTCATAATTACTCCACCATTCTTCATGTTATAGTGAGTGACAAAGAATCCTGGCGTGAGGGTGATCACTTTTCTTGCACTTTTTTCTAGAGTGAATCATAATTGGTATGAGTTTTGAGATTGTCGTGAAACTCCTTGACAAGATTGGGATAGGTAGGATTTCTGGATTGGAGGAAGACTTTGAAGTTTTGATCTTTGAGGAGTTGGGCATATGGTTCTGTGGTGAACAAGAAATTATCAACGAGGTAATTAGAGGGGCTAATGGTTTCTAAAGTAACTATTTGGATAGGAATGAAATCCATGTCATAAAGGTCTTCCACCTTGAAAATATTCATTGGAGGAGGAGTTTCTTTGTTTTGAGTGTTTTCCATTTGAGATATTGAAAAAGGATTTTGGAAATTAGGGTTTCTGAAGTTAATTTTGCAGAGTAACAGTGGATTAGTTGCTTGCATGAGAAAGAAGAAGGAATTTTGGGGGATTTTTTATGGAGTTTTCAAGGTGAGGGTATAATGGTAATCCAAAAGTAGTTAAAACTAACTTGATCAGTTATGTGGTAGTTAATTTTAAGGAGAGAGGTTAATGGCATTTAAACCGAAGAATTGGAATGGTTTATGTGAGCACGGGCTTTTCGGTGACCGTGGAACGATGATGACTTTTTGCTCTAACCTTTTATGCGTTAGTTGTACTACTATTTGGAGTTGAATCTCATTTAGAAAGCTTCTTTCGACGAATTTGTGCCTTTGACCCTAATTAAAAATAATTAAAATGCATTTAGAATTGACCGTCTCCTTTCCCCACATGCACAGTAATTTTTTTTGCAATTTTCCATAAGATCCGAACATTTTCAGCAAGTCCCGTTTATATTGTTGGATTTCTGACTCTCTGAGATTTTTGGAATGTTAAGAATCACCTTAATCGGATAGCCGTAGTGTAAGTTATGAGCGTTCGAAGTCCGACATTTGCACGGCCCATGCCCTCAGAAGCCTGTCCTCTCCTCATCGGTCCCCTGCTCCGGCGACGGAGGCCGGCGCCGTCCCCAGGCGTATGGGCTACATGAGCCACGTGGTGGGTCATGTGGCTCATGCGACCTGGCATGGTCCCCCATGCCTGGGAGACCATGCCTAGGCCATGTCAGGTGATGCAGCCTTGGCACGGGATCTATTGCTCTCTGCGTTATTCCAGGTTTTCTTGCCCTGCAAGTTGGGTTTTGCGATTTTTCCATCGAATCCAAACATTTGAGGGATGAATTGTGAAATTTGTGCTCTTTAGGGTCTATAAAAACCTAAAAAAATCAGATTTTGATGACATTTTTTGGCTGATTTAAGAGAAAATTCTAAGGCTTTTCTTAGGAAGAACAAGCTTAATAAGGAGGTGGAAACTCTAATACTCTAGTTTCCTACTTGTATTAGGCTTTATTCTTTATTTAAGAAGTTAAAATCAAGTAGAAATCTTAGCTAAAAACTGATTTAAATAGGACTTGGGGACTTTTCCTTACGAATCACTAAATCCCTTGCTAAATTGGTCACTGTTCATTAGCATTTCTGTCACAAAATCATCAAAAGCTCGCCAAAGGTTGATTCGATTCTCAAAAGTGGATTCATGGCCTTTAGGTAACTTTCCAAATTACAATCTATTTCATTTAATTATTTCTTTCCTTTTGCAGTGTTTTCGGTTGGTTTTTCGGGCGTTTGGCCCTCTTTTTTTACCTTTTTGTGATTTTCTGGTGAAATCCTGGCTGACAGTTCCGGCGAACAGCAGGCTGCCTGAGCGAGTCGACCTACCACGTCGCTTAGTCAGCCTACGCGTCGCTCAATCAGTCAATCACTTTTCCGCGCGGATTTTCTGGGTTATTTTCTCCCAAACTGAAAAATCAAAGTCATTCCAACGCTTTAAGTCCAAATCTACTGTAAGAATGTAGTAAACGACTTGAAGTGTCAGTAATCTTGGGTTTTCAGGCAAAAAATGTTGATTTCGGCCTGTTTAGGCACTTTTTTCGGTAGACCACTTCAGTGGGCAGAAGGCCGACTGAGTGTCTTTTAGGCCGACTCGCTAAGTCAGACTACCATGTCACTTAATCGGCCTACTACCTCACTGAGTCGGCCTACTGGTAAAAAATGTCCAAATGGTCCCTATTTGTTTTATTTTGTGTTTTTGGCCTTGTTTTGTCGTTTTAATGCATTTTTAACCCCAATTTTCACCTGATAAAGTCTCCAAAATCATAAATAATCTGGAATTAATTAAAGTAATTTTTTAATTTGCTCAAATTATTTTATTAATTATGTAATTGATTAAATGACTATTTAATGGCTTAACATGACCTTTTTTACTACATAAATGCCTAATAAATCTTTTTATCCTAAATTAAAATCCAAAATTTTTCTGTGAATATTAAATCTATTTTTAGGTTGTTTAGTTAATTTATTTCATTTTTTTAGGTTGTTAGATAATTAACTAATACCTGAAAATTGTGTTTTTCGTCCCGAAAAAAAATCCAAAAATATATTTTCTCCATATTATGTGTTTATTTGTGTTTATTCTCGTATATTTTTGCCTCATTTGAAGTCAGGTCCGAGTTGGTAAGCTCGGTTAAAACCCAGTTTTGGCTATTTATTTATTTATCGCTTTATTTACTTTCCTGCATTAGAAAAATGTATAGGTATTTGTAAAGCTTTGTAATAATTATTTACTTGCTTTATTTACCGCTTTTGTGTGATGTATGGCATATAAACCGAAAACTCCCGAACAATAACCGGATTTAAATTGCATAAGAACTAAAGTTGCGTTTTAAAATATAAATGGCTTGATTGAAAAATGAAAAGTGAGCAACATCATCCAAACTTGGAATCTCTGTTTCAAGATATGGTCTAACCACCTGGTGGGAATATCGTACCCAAATTCCCGATGGAGCTTAACCAGGTGGCGACTCTATCTTAAAATATGGGATTTCAAGTCTCGTATCCTTTAACACACAAACTGGACTTAAATTGAACATCAACATCACTTTTTCCACCATTATTTTCATCACGCCTAAAATAAGGATTCTCCCTTAGCATGCTTCACTGCGCTAGTTATTTTCCCGCCCCCCGTGCTATGCATCTCACACATTCATCGCGGGTACGAACGAGGTCGCAACCTTACAGTGGCGACTCTACTGGGGATTTCCTTTTAACTTAAAATTATGAAAATCCCTTTTGTTTTCAACATTGATTAAAGGATTTTGATGATGTACCTAAATCATTTTTGAATCAACGCTTTATTTCTTATGCCTTTTGTATCCACCGTTAGTTAGTTTCTAAGTTTTAAGGTGCCACTCTTATCACCCCTGTAAAGCTCACTTGTATACCTCATGCCGCCAAGAATTAGGGATATTTGTGGGTGAAACGCTCATTTCAACCAACGTGGAATTCGTGAGATCGCACTCATTTGAGGAATGGTTGAGTTACATATAATCAAGGTAAATGAGACCCTTCTATAGTGTCGTTTGCGACAACAGCAATTTGAGACTATGAACCACGATAAATCTACCAATAGCAACTTCCCCTTGGGCTCACCCAAACAATTTCGATTTAGGTCGCATACTCTCTTGCCATTCCCTGGCGCTAGAGTTAACCACAGACTCCAAATTGGTGTTGCGCTGGAGTCAAAAGGTTGGAAGAGGTTTGTTTGCTTTCGTATGCAACTTGTGTTGTGCTCATGCATCTACACTTCATGCATAGGCAGCCTGTGCTCGACCTTTATTTTCAGTTTTGGCTTACCGCTACTCTATTCTCGCTCGAAGGTGGAGTTTAATGAAATGCCTGAGATCATTTGAGTCCCAATGAGCGAGGAATTCGTAAGTCTCATGTATTTTGAGGTTAAGCTTCACATCATAAGCCCTTTTGCTCTCTACCTCTCTAAACCACCCCCGCATATATGGCATTCATCACTCAAATATTTATGTTATCATCCATTTCATTCATGGTTTGATTCAGGCTGATCATCTTCCAGTTTCTCTAGCTAGGTTGAGATGTCCTCGTTGCCGCAGTCCTCTTTGGTTGCATCTAGATCGCCGTTTAATTCACCGGCCAATGAGTTCAGTGTCACAATTAGTTCTTCCTACCATATCTGATCCATGTTTGAATGATGCGCCTCATGAGAGTGCTCCTTCCCCTTCTCCCT
Organism: Euphorbia pulcherrima; assembly: GCA_947683365.1. Taxonomy (NCBI): domain Eukaryota; kingdom Viridiplantae; phylum Streptophyta; class Magnoliopsida; order Malpighiales; family Euphorbiaceae; genus Euphorbia; species Euphorbia pulcherrima. The sequence goes on along the minus strand of CANTUS010000003.1, from coordinate 15,690,614 downwards.
CCCCACCTCATCAGAGTTAAGGTCAGGGTCAGTCTTAGTTGGGTTCTGAGTTGGCTAATGCTATGGCTATGTTCCTGCAATCGGATATGTTTTGGGCCACTATTTAAGAGCTAGTTAGATCAGCTCTTAGGGAGGAAAGAGAGACTTAAAGGCCAGCGGGGCCTATAATTCAAGCTTAGGGAGAAACCATTCAGAATATGCCTACTCAGTCTCCATCGATTCAGAATCAATTTTCAGTCCTGCCGCTTTCCCCTGTTTATCCTATCCAACAGAGCCAATTTCAATTTGTCAGAGTTCGTCTCACCCACATTTGTCATTTGCTCCACCAATCTTTAGTTTTCCTCCCCATATGCCTTCGAGGCCCATTAGCCAAGCTCCTATATTCCTGCCTTTTTTAGGGGGTTTTACCCCGTAAATGGCTATTCCCTCTAGCAGTTTCATCTTCTCTTTGACGCCACTAATGCCTTTTGCACCATCTCCCCCCAATTTCAGGGCTACCCCATGCAGAACTACTTACCACCAGAATCCTTTTACTTGCCCCTAGATCGAGATCCTGGCTATTCCACCATTTTAATTCGGAGCCTCTTCTATGTACAACGACTATATCATACAGCCTTCGGTAGTGACACCATGTGACCAGGTCATGCAGCCTCCGGGCGTGACACCTAAAATAGCGGTGTTCTTTAAGCAGCTTCAGGGTAAGAATGAAGATAGGGAAGAGATGAGAGATGAAGATTAGGTCCCCAAGAATTTCTCAATGCCTCGTATGGAAGCCTACTCCAGTATGGGACCTTCCAAATCCCATTTAGTGATGTATGAGTAGATCATGCATGTTCAAAAAATTAGGGACAAAGTTCTAGCTAAGTTAATCCCATGTACCCTATCAGGACCTGCTCTCGAGTGGTACAATACTCTCCCAGAGTCAATAATCCTAGATTGGAAACTCCTATCGGAAGCCCTGGTTGCCCACTATAGGTTCAATGCTACTATGGAAACAATTATCTAGCATTTTGAGCAGTCAAGCAAAAGCAAGTTGAATCCTTTAAGACATATTTCAGTCGGTGGATGGCCACTCAGGTTCTATTAAAGCAAAAAATCCCAAAGCTCCTTGACGGGGCTCTCCATATTCTTCATAAAGAAATGGAAATAAATTCTTTTGAGTCAAATCAGAAAATTTTTAAAAAGGCTGAGAAGATCGAGTGCTGAGAGGAGAAGGAAAGGGCTAACAAGCTAAGTAGTGGCAAACCCTGGTTCCATAAGAGCAACAACTCTCAATCTTTCGAAGTTGCTCCGGTTCAAACATAGGAGAAGACAACCGCAGTTCAAGTCATTGCTCAGGAGAATACTTCCGCAATCCAAGCTGCACCTGCCCCGATGCCTGGTCAGAAAGCATTCTCGTCTTCATGGAAGCTCCCTCTTAGTGTTCTGTTTGCCAAGTTGCTAGAGAAAGGCATGCTTACCTGCCTTCGTGAATATCGTGCTCCTACACCCGATGAAAGAGGAAATTTTTATCGCTATCATGTGCAGAAGAGGCACACAATAGATCAATGCAGACCTCTAGGAACGACCATTTGGCACTTTATGAGGGAGGGAAAAATGGGTCAACCAGCTAGAAAGACTAATGTTGCAGAGAAGCCATCACCAAGCTCTGATAGTGAGGTAGGTGCGATCAATTCCGATCTACCCAAAGAATTTGTGTTGGCTTCGATCTTCTCGGTTCAGCCGACTCCATCATAAAAGCCAATTCTACTGACAAATCTGACAAAAATCTTGTGAGGTCTATAGCGAGTGAAGGAGATAAGTCATCAGTCGAACAAGGGAAAGTTCTGGATCTCGTCCTGGATGACATACCAATGAAAGCTACTGAGGATGCCTAATCTACCAGCTCTACCAATCAACACCCTCCGCCTATGGAGAAGGACTATCTATTTATGTAATTTTCTTTTTCTAGTATTCAGATGGGAACAATTCTGCCTTTAAGGCACTTTATTTCAATCAAAGACTATATTTTTGCTTATCTACTTGATGTTTCGACCGATGGGTCCATGTATTCATTTTTGTCATAAACATAATGTGCTCAGTATTCATGATGTTTCTTTAACTAAAATAAATTTGAGTACATAAAATGGTAACAATTCTCTAATGACCTAACCTCTGAAAGAACATCAAAGATAACAAGTGCTTAAAGATCATGATAACGCTACTGCCTGATCGCACCTAGACATGCCTAAGGTTTATTGTTAGAATGTCGAGCATCACATCTTCATGCCTAAAGTAGAAAGAGAAGCTCAATTCTTCCTTGGATAGTTTCAATATGTCAATCGGTTTATAGCATACCACCATGTATAAACCTATTTTCAAACTACCAAGGAGACATCAGCCGATTATGGAGGCAAAGCATCATCAGGTCATCTTTCAACAGAATTATGGCTTATCTTTTCTTTGCCCACCCATTCTCAAAATCCCCACCCCTAATACATCATCCCCTTTCCCTAATATCCAATACCTTCCACATCCACAACCCTTCACTGTTCCTCTCCTCATTTGCCATTCTCGATGAGGGGGACACATATGATCGGCGAGATTCAACCCTCTTCAACAAATGAACATTACTTCATGATCATGGGGGCAGGTTACTTCTCAAAATAGGGGGAAGCTAAGTCTTTCACCCTCATTACCACCGAGAAGATGGCCAAGTTCATCAAGAAACACATCTTCACTCAGTACAGCCTACCTCATCACATCATTTTTATAATAGATTTCAATCCCAAGGGGCAAACCATTGATCGATTAAGAAATTTAGGTCTGAGCACCATAGATCTTCACCCAACTGACCACGAGCTAATGGGGCAGCTTAAGCTGCAAGCCAGCTTATTAAGGAGTTTATTTCAAAGACCACCACAAAGATCAAAGATTGAGCCGATGAGATATCATTCACCCTTTGAAGATGTCAAACAAATGTTAGAATTCTTGCAAACCGAACACCTCTTTCCTTTGCCTACAAAATGGAAACCGTGCTACCAACCAAAATCGAGATGAAGTCCTTAAGACTCGCAGCCAAAAGGACCCCATGGACTAAAGCGCGGTTCAAATGGCTTAAACAGTCTTCAGGTATATTGACAGCACTTAGCGAGGCCGAACAACAACCAAGTCAATCTTCAAAGGTATCATCAAAGGCCAATGATCTAATTCCAAAGCAAGTAAAGACTACTAATGTCGTTCCAAGGGGGAAGTTCCAACCAGATTGAGTAAGACTTCATGTATTCAGAAACGCACTCAATCTAAGGGGCATTATTATTAATGATAATGAGTTCGTAAACCAAATCAATCTAGACAGGTTAAAGCATTATCATACCTAACCAAAAGAATCAAATCTAGAAAAGCAGCACATAAAAAATAGATAAAAATCAACCACCCAACGAGTGGTCCTCTACTGATCGGGCAAAAATTAGGGTGTATCCCGCTGTTTGGTATTCTACAAATCGATCAAGAAAAATTTAGGGTGCAAGAATAACCTGCTAGACTGAAAACCCGAAAAGGGCAGCCTAGGCAAAAGTTAGGGTAAAGTGAGCAACGAGAGTGTGTTGGCTAGAAAACCTGCATAGGTTAGTTAACACCAGAGTTTGGGTTAATAGAAATGGTTATCATCATTATGTACTCAAACTTAATTCATTTAATGGTAATGTCATTTTACTGAATTCTTTATGTTTGTGCTTGAATGAATATATTGGGCCCTAAAGGCAAAATGTTGCAAGTAAGTCAAACAAAGGGTTCTGTGCAGTCAACCATATTCCTCAAAAAGATAACAAAAGGCAAAATTCCTGATAGACTAAAAATAGCAAGGTCTGTGCAAAACCCAGGAAAAGTCTGCTGGATTGAAAACCCAAAAAGGGCAGTCCAGGCAAAAATTAGGACATAAAAGAAAAATAAACAAGTCTGATGGGCCTAACACAATGTTCGGGTCTATGAAAAAATTAAGATAACTAAATCAAAGCAATGGCTGCCATCAATCACATCAAGATATCCGCATTATTATCATTATAGTGCCCGAATATCTTCTACAATCTGATGGACACGAAGGGCTCAGATCCGTCTTCACACGTGTGTCTACCCCATTTTTAACTACAACCAAGCATATTAGGTCCACAATCTCCTCAAACCATCCTTGGTAGAATTCATTGGTAGTGATAGCGTCCAGTCATTTGTTATCCAAAATCTTAAACTTTGCTCTATGCACCCCCATGTCTTCGACATGCTCGATCCAGCAATCAATTTGTAGTCGACTTACCGCTTTGAATAGCTCATGAGGAGCCTTCTATCACCTATCGTACTAGCAGCACAAAATTTAGGGGTTCTGGCTTAGCCATGATATCTGGTCGCACCAGCCTATTGTGTGCAACGCAGCTTCCTTGATTATCCACCAGGGGCATCCCCGCCTAATCTGTGCAAAATCCCTAATTCTTCACTAGAGGCATTCTTGTCTTGTTCATCCCGCAATGCTTTTCCATTTGTCCTCTCTCCTAGCAAGAGGTCAGGTCAGATAAGTCAATTGGGTAAGCAACCGGGTTAAGAAAAATTCAATCAGCCCAGCAGTCGGGTAGCTCAGATGTGGAGGATGATTAGTCCAATCGGCTCATGCGTCCATGCATAATATCCATAAATGTCATGTCTGTTGTCCTATACTGACTTTTATTAGAAACAAAGCATGGAAAAATGTCCTCGAGCTATATGCTTGACCTCCAAACAAATGCCCATATCAAGGGGCATACCAGCTATACTCGGTGCTTGGTCTCAGTAGTTTCTCTGGACTCCCGGAAATCTCATCTTAATTTATATTTCATTCTTCCGTTTTATTTGCTTAATTGAAGGGGCAAAAATTTTTGTTCCACAAAATCAATTAAACAATAAAAATGGCACTTATATCATTTATTAATGCTTCAAAACTACCTTGACATGTACACCATATGGCATTCTCAAATGGACAACCAACCCGATGGATCCTAAAATCAGAACTCAAAATTTCACTAAGGGGCGTATCAGCTAGACCCGATGGATACCTCGATAGTACATCGTACGGTGATTTCGATGGACGATCAATCCAAAGATCCAGAATCCAAAATTTAGAGAATCATTTTAGGGCACCTCTATGCAGCTTTCAACCCTCTAGGGGCACTACAATATAGCTTCGATCCTCCAGGGGTGACTCGACGCAACTGTCGTAAAATTAACCTAACAATGACTTTCCCAGACTTCTCGGATATCTCCAAACTCATTTTTCTCAATATTATTTTTTATTGCTTAATTGAAGGGGCAAAATTTTTTGTCTCCACAAAGTCAATTAAGTGATTAAAAATGCAGTTTACAATAACTACTAACTTCTCAAGTTTTTATTCTCGATAGGTCCATTGATGGTACATACTCAAACCACCAATATATAACCAATTCAGCCTCACCTCTAATTAGTCCATTGATGGTGCATTCCCAGACCCCTAGTAGACAACCGATTCAGTCTTAACTTTAATAGGTCCATTGATGGTGCATCCTCAAACCATAAGTAGACATCCAATTCAGATTTTCCTGCTCAATGGGTCCAGTGATGGTGCGTCCTCAAACCACCAGTATACAATAGATTCAGATTTGCCTTCTTGATAGGTCCACTGATGGTGCATCCTCAAACCACCAGTAGACAACAGATTTAGATTTGCCTTCTCGATGGGTCCATTAATGGTGCGTTCTCAAACCACTAGTAGACAACTAATTTAGATTTTCCTTCCCGATGGGTCCATTGATGGTGCATCCTTAAACCACCAGTACACAACTAATTCAGATTTGCCTTTTCGATAGTTCTGTTGATGGTGTATCCTTAAACCACCAGTAGACAACTGATTTAGCCTCAACCTCTAATAGGTCTGTTGATGGTGCATTCCTAGACCGCCAGTAGACAACTAATTCAGCCTCAACCTCTGATAGGTCTATTGATGGTGCATTCCCAGACCATACGTAGGCAATCAATTCACCTTCCCTCCTGATAGGTACATTGATGATGTGTCCCTAAATCAGCCATAGATAATCGACTCAAGAAATCCCTACTCCTCTTTTTCCCAAAACTGTTTGGGGGAATCAAAGGCGATACCTAATCAAAATGTCCAAGTCAGAATTTTGTTCTTGACAAGTCCGCTGATGGCAAGCCCAATAGGCAATCGGTTCAAGAATCCGCACCTTAGGTATAACCTTCTATCCCTTGCTCTTTCATGAGATCACACTTGGTTCACCAAGTGGCAATCTCTCAAGGGGCAGCCTGTGAGCACGGGCTTTTTGATGACTCGTGAAATGATGATGCTGAATTATTCTACCATTTAGAGTCGGATCGCATTTGGAAAGCTTCTTTTGATGAATTTATGCCTTTGACCCTGAATAAAAATAATTAACATGCATTTAGAATTGACTATTTCCTTTCCCCTCTCGTGAAATAATTTGTTTCACATTTTGCCATAAGATCCAAACATTTTTAATGCATCTCGTTGATATCGTTAGATTTTTTACTCCCCGAGCTTTTCGGCATGACAATAATTGCCTTAATTGGATAACCGTAGTCTAAGTTATGAGCATTCAAAGTCCAGCCTTTGTCAAGCCCATGCCCTCCAAAGCCTATCCTCTCCCGGCTGGACCCCTGCTTCGGTGATAGCAGCAGGCACCAGATGCAGCCTAGGCTCGAAGTGTCAGGTGATACGGCCTTAGCATGGGATCTCCTGCTCTCTGCATTTTTTAAGTTTTTCTTGCCATCCAAGTCGAGTTTTGCGGTTTTTCCGTCAAATCCAAACATTTAAGGGATGAATTGTGAAATTTGCACTCTTTAGGGTCTATAAAAACCATAAAAATTCAGATTTTGAGGACTTTCTTTTGGCTGATTTAAGAGGAAATTCTGGTTTTAGAATTCTAAGGCTTTTCTTAGGAAGAACAAGCTTGATAAGGTGGTGAAAACTCTAATACTCTAGTTTCCTAAGCTTTATTAGGCTTTATTCTTTAGCTAAAAAGTTAAAATCAAGTAGAAATCTTAGGTAAAAACAGATTTAAATAGGATTTAGGGACTTTTCCTTACAAATCACTAAATCCCTTGTAAAATTGGTCACTATTTGTCATCATTTCTGTCAAAAAATCGTCAAAAGCTCGCAAAAGGTTGATTCTAGTCTCGAGAGTGGATTCATGGCCTTCAGGTAACTTTCAGAGTTCCAATCTATTTCATTTAATTATTTCTTGCCATTTGCTATGTTTTTGGTTGGTTTTCTGGGCGTTTGGCCCTCTTTTTTGACCTTTTTGTGATTTTCCAATGAAATTCTGCTGATAGTTCCAGCAAACGACTGGCCGCCTGAGCGACATGGCCAGTCAATGTTGGAAATAATGATCTGAAATACTAATATCCAGATCAGGTTTGAAGTAAACAAAACCTAAGTATAAGACTTATCCGGATAATCCAAAGAATTGAAGCTATATCATCTGGAAAACTAAGACATTACCAAGTCCTAAACAAGGCACTCAAGTCAAGATAAGTACATAAGAATAAAAGGAATTATCCAATTAACATTTGGAAAGGAAATAAACTATTAACTATCAAGACTAGCATCCGGAAGAACTGATTGAAGCTGCACTGAAAGAAAGCAGATCCGAAGATATAGAGTTTGAAGATATCCGGAACACTTCTATATTAGATAAAGGGAAAAGTTTCAAATATAACTTTCCCACCACCTTTCGGTCTATAAAGTCAAAGATCCTTTCCCTAAGATAAAGACAAAATGATAGCTTGCATTTTTCAGAGAAAGGACAAAAGGACAAACACTAGACTTAAAAAGCTAAAAACCTTTTTTACCTAGACCAATAAGGAAGCGCATGGAGGTCACATCAAAAAGTAAATGGTGTAAAAGTTAGTGCATCACAAAATGCTTAGTAATTTAGCCTCAATCCCAAGATTTCAAACGGGTCAAATTATAGTCTAACGAATTGATCAACGACTCAGAAAGTGCCACCTATAGCCTGATCAAGGGTGAAGATTTATTTCAAGTTCAACAACCTATAACGGCTACATTTATGATTGAAGCCTATAAAAGGAGCTCTTCACCATTTGAGAAGGTGGCTGGTTGATTTACAAAAGCAAGTAACAAAGCATACTCATTCAACCAGTTGATATAATCCCTCCAAGAACTAGTTAACTCAAAATCTATTGTAAGGATTCCTAAGTAAGTTATAAACTTACGGAACTCCAAATCAAACCTTTGATAGAAACTAAAGTGTAAGATCTCCAACTTGGGTGAGTTGTGAGATTGGCATATAACTTAAAGTTGGTTCTTTAAGCGGTAACTCCCTATAGGACTCAGCTTAGATTCAGGGTAGAACGCTAAGTGGTATATACTACAAAAGACTCAAAGGACTCAGCTAAGAGTTGGTGCTTCTAGTGGTATATCCTACATCCGGAAGGGTTTACCATCCGGAGATAAATTGTAAGGCCATATTCCTGCCAGTTGGAAAGGAATCCACTAGTGGAAAAGCTCGAAGGAAGGAAACTTTAAGGACTGGAGTAGGCGGGGCCGAACTAGGATAAAAACTTTCTGTGTTTGATTTTTTTAAATTTTATCTATTGCATCATATTATCATAACTGCATCATTTGGATCCATCATCCGGATCATATTCAAACACGCTTCACTAAGACTTTTTATAGTCTTTTAATTCCATGAAAAAAGGGTCATTCACCCCCTCTGACCTTACATAGACCCTCACAAGGACCAACAAGTGGTATCAGAGTAAGTGCTCAAACTAGAGATCTAAGTTCTCGAGCTAATGGTCTATATATTTTGATTCACATATCAAAATGAGTTTCCAATACTCACAACTCCTTCTCGAGGGTATGTCTGTTACCCGTACTCCACTCTTTATCGGTGAACACTTTATATTCTGGAAAAATTGGATGAAGAACTTCATCCAGTCATAAAGTATGTAAGCATGGTTAGTTATTAAAGATGTTCCATATGAGCCTACTTATGAAGTAGAGGGTATGGCTATCCGAAAGCCATCAAGTATGTGGGATGAGAATGATTTTAAAAAGTTGCTTGAAAATGCAAATGCTATTAACATGCTTCATTGTTCTCTTAGTGCAGCTGGATTCAACAGGATATCCGGATGTGAGACTGCAAAAGAGATTTAGGAAAAGTTGGAGGTAACGTATGAAAGAACCACTAAAGTAGGAGAGGCTAAGCTTGATCTACTTCAACAAAAGTTTGAATCCTTTAAGATGGAGCCTAAGTAATCAATCAGCAGCATGATCACTAGATATACCAATCTAGTGAATGAAATGAAGAGGCTGGGGTAGGAGATTCCAAAAGTAGAAATGGTCAAGATAGTGCTTCAGAGTCTCACCAAGGAATGGGACAATAAAAAGACTGCCATTGAGGAAGTTCATGACTTAAACTTTTACAGTTATGAGGAACTCATTAGTAATCTTTTAACCTAAAAATTGTCCTCAGAGAGATATAGCCAACAAGAAAAGAAGCATGAGGAGAAAAATAAGGCCATTGCACTTAAGGCAGAATCCACCGGATCAGCTTCTTCCGGAGAGGAAGAGCAAATCAATGAATCAAAGAGCACCAAAGATCAACTCGCTCTACTAACCAGAAGGCTGAATTGATTCATATAAAAGAAAGATAGAAGGAAATAAAAAAGGTATGAATCCTAAAAACCAAGAGAAGGCACTTCTAGAAGAGACAAGCCTAGAAGGAATTCAAAAGAAAAGAAGGATCAGGAGAAAGAAGCAGCATGTTTCGAATGTGGTGAGAAAGGCCACTTCAAAACAAAGTGCCCTAAGCTCAAAAGAACCAATAAATTCAAAAAGAAGGCAATGGTGGCCACGTGGAGCAATTGTGAAGAAAGTAGTAGCTCATCTTCAACAAAAGAAGAAGAGACTGCCAATTGTGCATTCATGGCACTATCTGATCCGGAGGCAGCGCAATCCAGAAGAAATGCCTCTAATCAAGAAACAGTACAAATTGAGGAATCAAAATCTGAAACAAGAAACACTGAGGTATGCCTTAGATCCACAGTAGATCAACACACATGGTATATTGATAGTGGATGCTCAAGGCACATGACATGTGATGAGAAGGCCTTCATCACACTAACCTGGACGAAGGGAGGCAAAGTAAGCTTTGGAGACAATCAAAAGGGACATATCATTGGTCATGAAACCATTTGATCTGAATTTAAGATTGAAGATGTCTCACTGGTTAATGGACTGAAGTTCAACTTGCTAAGTGTGGCCCAATTATGTGACAAAGGAAGGAAAGTCACATTTGACTCTGGAGGGTGCTCAATCTATGATAGTAAGTCTAATCAACTTATTCTTTATGCACCTAGAGTAAATAATGTCTATTTTGTAAACATTAAAAATGATAAGAAGAATATATTCTTGGTGTCTAAAGAATAAGAATCATGGCTATGCCACCGGGAGGTTGGGACATGTAAGCATAAACGTCCTGTCCAAACTAGCCAAAAAGTTATTGGTCATGGGTTTGCCTAAGGTTGCTTTTGATAAGGATCATCTGTGCACTGCATGCCAACTAGCTAAACAACATAAGAAAAGTTTCCCTTTCATCTCATACATTCCTTCCAAAAGAGTACTTGAGCTCCTGCATATTGATCTCTTTGGTGCTATCAAACCATTGAGTTTAGGTTGAAGAGAATACACCATGGTCATTGTGGATGATTATTCTCGATATACCTAGGTTCTCCTGCTAGCAAGCAAGGATAAGGCCTTTGGCCAATTCTTCAAAACATTCATTCGGATAGAAGTAGAACAGGGCATAAGCATTGCACGCATCCGGAGTGATAATGGTAAAGAATTCCAAAATAAGCATTTTGCTGATTTTTTTAACTCTAAGGGCATCGAACATAACTTCTCTGCCCCTCACACTCCTCAACATAATGGAGTCATTGAGAGAAAGAACAGGACCATAGTTGAGATGGCTAGAACAATGCTTAGTGAAAATTATTTGCTAAAATATTTTTATGGTGAGGCCGTAAATATAGCATGCTATATATTAAATAGAGCTCTCATTAGGAAGACCACAGAAAAGACCCCATATGAAATCTGGAAGAGAAGAAAACCCAAAATTGGGTAGTTTAAAGCATTCAGATGTAAATGCTACATCCTTAATGATAGAGAGCAACTAGGAAAATTTGATCCTATATCTGATGAAGCAATTTTCCTTGGCTACTCAACGCATAGTAAGGCTTATAGAGTCTTCAATAAATGAACCCAAACTATGCTAGAGTCTATACATGTAGATTTTGATGAGACTAACACTGCAGGAAAGAAAATCTACACTTTAGAAGATCCAATTTCTGAAGCTGAAAAATCTGGAGAAAAGAAGGAAGCAGAAATTCCTGATTCATTTCAAATCAAGAAGTACAAAGAGGAAGATGAAGGAATATCTTTTGATCCAGAAGTACAACAAGTTAATCTTAACCCACAAGAGATTAACTTCAATGAAGGCTAAGAAGGAGTGGTTGAAGCTGAAATGGAGTAAGTCTCAGTTCAACATGAAGGCCTACAAAGAGAGATCCAGACCCACAGATCATTCTATTGAAAATAATTTGGATGATATTCAGAATCCAGTAAGAACCAGAGGTTATCTCAACCAGATGATGAGCCATGCTGCTTTTATCTCTCTCATAGAGCCCAAGAAATTTCAAGATGCTGAAGGTCATGAAAGCTGGGTGATGGTAATGCAGGAAGAGCTAGATCAATTTACCATGAATAATGTTTGGGATCTAGTACCACCTCCTGAAGGAAAGTCAATCACTGGCACCAAATGGGTGTTCCGGAACAAGCTTGATGAATCCGGAGTAGTGGTGAGAAACAAGGCAAGATTAGTTGTCCAAGGCTACAACCAGCAAAAAGGAATTGATTTCAAAGAAACTTGTGCTCTTGTAGCAAGCTGGAAGCAATTCGGATCCTATGTGCTTTTGCATCATTCATAAGGTTCACATTATACCAAATGGATGTCAAAAGTGCATTTCTAAATGGTGTCATTCGAGAAGAATTCTATGTTAAGTAACCACCCGATTTTGAAGATTCAAGGCATTCGGAGCATGTCTACAAGTCAAAGAAGGCTCTTTATGGATTAAATCAAGCACCCAGAGCCTGGTATGAGAGGTTGACCTTATTCCTTATATCTAAGGGTTATATCAGAGGCAGAGCACATACTACCTTATTCATCAACAAGAAGAAAAACGATATCATTCTTGTTCAAATTTATGTGGATGATATCATATTTGGAGCCACTGATGAAAAGACGAGTAAAGAATTCAGCTCTCAAATGCCAAAGGAATGTGAGATGTCCATGATGGGAGAACTCAACTTCTTCCTTGGTCTACAGATCAAGCAAAGTCCGGATGGGATTTTCATTAACCAATCATAGTATGCCAAGGAGATCCTGAAGAAGTTTGAAATGGACAAAAGCAAACCAATGTCCACTCTAATAGGATTAGACAAAGTCTTATCAAAAGATTGTGAAGGAGAAGATGTTGATCAGAAGCTCTATAGAGGAATGATTGGTTCACTCTTATACTTGATAGCTAGCAGACCTGACATACACTATTCAGTTTGTTACTGTGCAAGGTATCAAGCCAATCCTAAGGATTCCCATATCAAGGTAGTTAAAAGAATCCTTAGGTACCTCCTAGAAACCACTGAAGTTAGATTATGGTATCCTAGTGATAGAGATTTCACACTCTAAGGGTTTACTGATGCTGACTATAGTCGAGATACTCTTAAAAGGAAGAGTACATCTGGAGGTTGCCATTTTCTTGGAGATTGCCTAGTGTCATAGTATAGCAAGAACCAAACTTCAGTCGCTTTGTCTACCACAGAAGCAGAATATATGTTAGCTGGAAGTTATGTGGCATAGCTCCTATGGATCAAACAACAGCTTGAAGATTATGGAGTTCAATCCGGATGTGTGGATGTTATGAGTGACAGCAAAAGTGCTATTGATGTGTCAAAGAATCCGGTGCTCTGTAGTAGGATGAGCATGTCAATATAAGGCATCGTTTCATCTGGGATCATGTGATGAAGAAGGATGCTGCATTGGTATATGTCCCAACCAATGAACAAAGAGCAAATATCATTACTAACCCACTAAGTAAAGATTAATTTGGAAAGTTAAGGGAGTCTATTGGAATGACAAATCCAATTTAGGGACAATCCGGAAGACAGCTTTAAATCAAGCAAGACCCTAGACTAAATACTCAATCCGGAAGAGGAGAAGCACTGGAGTGAAACCTATCCTAAAAAATGTCATGTCAACAGACAAGAATGACATATGGTAGTAAAAGTGCATAAAGGTAACAGTTACTTTTTGAATTTCAAAAGTCCATTGGCTGTTACACGTGCAGTAAATACAGCAATTATTTTAAAGATAAACCATTCTAATTCTTCGGTTAATCTGAATTTACCTCTCTCCAAATATTCTTACTGCCATGTCATCAATCTAGTCAAACAACTGACTTTCGGATCACTAAAAGACCCTCACTTTGAAAACTCTATAAAAACCCCCAAAGTTCATCCTCTGCCTCACACGAGCAACATACTCTTACTATTACTGTACAAATTCAAAAACTCAGAACCCTAATTCCTTCAAGTCCTTCCAAATGGCAGCAATCAACACCTCCCAAACACCTAAAATCCTTCCTAGCAAGAATATCTTTCAAGAGTCTGATCTGAAGGATTCTGATTTGACTCCCTTAAACCTAAAAACTACTAAATCAGTGATTCCCACTAAATATCTGGGTGATGAGTACCTCTTAAAAACTACCCCTTACTTAACTCTAATTGAGGATTAAAATCTGGTTGATTTCTTAAAAATAAACTGCCCAACCTACCCTAGTCTCATCCAAGAATTCTATAAGAATCTCTATGCGTATAATCACTATGATGCCCTGCGAACAAAAGTCCAGGGGAAGGACATCACCATCACACCAGAATTTTTGAAAAGTGCTTTCACATGAAGTACTCCAGAGCCTTGATGAGGAAAGATGGAGACAAAATGGGTGTTGACTATACCCCAAAATGCAGGCTTTATGAGAACTACTTTGGAGATAAGTTCTCCACCTATTTCCCAAAAACCCCAAGGTACTTGTAACATGCCATGGTGAAACTGATACTAATCCGAAAGGGATCGCTGACTACAGTATCTTCTTTCCAACACTGCATCCTATAACACTAGGTTGGGTGCATAGAAATCAATTGGCTAATACTTATCATTAGCTACCTCAAAAGCCATGCAAACTCTTATAGTGCTCTTATCACCCTGATCCTCCAAGCTACTGGAGTTGATTTAACCGGATTTAATGGTCTATCCGGAAAGGCCATTCTTAAGAAGAACTTCAAGAATCTGCGGTATGATGAGGTCTAGAACGAGGAAAAGGCCAAGCAGAAGAGGGATGAGAAGAAGGCAAAGGCCCATAAAACTGTGGATCCGAATGTGGAAGCCCCTGCTCCTAAGAAACCCAAAACTACTAAGGCTAAGGCTTAAAAGCAAACAGCCATGGTTCCGGAAGAGGTTGATGAGGACTCTCTACCCCTCACTCAGATTCTAAAAGCTAGTCCTGAGAAGCCTAAGGCAAGGGGGAGATTGATTAAAGCAGCAGCAAAGAAGGGAAGAAATGTTGTTGATGCAATTACTACTAAAGCCATTGAGGCAGGAAGAAAAAAAGCCAAGAGAAGCCTGGCAGAAATGGAAGAAGATAAAGAGAAGACTGAGGACGAAAGACCAGCACCCTAGAAATAGTTGATCTAGAAAGTCCTAACATTTGATGAGACAGTGGCTATTAAGGCACAACAAGCAATAGAAGGAAGAAAATTGGCTAGAATTGTACTGAATGAAGAAACCAAGCGGTATAGAGAAAAAGCTACCTTAGAAAAAGCCTAACAATCCAAAGAAAGAATGTGCCAGGGGCCACTGAAATTATCGGCCCGAATGATGAGCAATTTGACATCATTCGATAGGTCATCAAGGAAAATGCTCAAATCAATTAGGAAAGAATAGAAGGCCCTGGTGCCTCATACGGAGTCACTCCAGCCATGGTACCTCCCATTTTGGTGGACTCATACGATTTGGATACTCTATCTAAGATCCCTAGAAGTTAATGCATTCATTTTTGCATCCAGACAAGAGCATCTTCTAGAGAATCTATTAAAGGATTAGGCAGTGGTCATAAATCTTGAAAGTCCTGTAAAGGCATCTGGAGAGGATGTTGAGGAACATGCCAATAGTCCTAGAAAATAGGTTATAAGTCTTATAAAGGCAAGTGAAGGGGTGGTTGAGGATAGTTCCAGCCATCCGAGGGTGGAGAAGGAAGAAGTGGAAAGAGAAGAAGAATTAAATCAGAATCAGACCCAACAAACCAAGGAGGTAAATCTGGACTTAGTTCCATTTGATTCTAATATTGAGAATATTGTTGCTGAAGACGAGGATAACTAAGCTACAGACTCTTAAACTATAGTTAAGGATCTAGTGCATATCCTAGATGAAAAGACTCCGTAGGAGGGACGTTGTCTGGGATCTAATGAGCACACTCATGGAGTGGAATTAACGGGCAATGCAAGTCCAGAGGATAGGTTAGAGGAAAGGGAAGAAGCTAGAGAGAAGAATGAAAAGGAATCAACACTTAAACCCTCCGAAAGTAGATCAAGCTCTGTACAGGAATCTTCTAGTTCATCTAATGAAGAGGACTTTACTCCCAAGGTCAGCCTAATGAGAGCTTCTGTAAAAAATACAATGAAATCAAAAGTATCTGCATCACTCCATCTCCACAAGGAAGCTGCTCAGGAAGAAAATAAAGAGGGCTATATCAATCAGAGTCTCCAAACTAACTGTGCCCATCTCCGGGGAGTTGAGAAAGAGCTGCTAAGGCAAGTAATGAATCAAGAGTTAAGGCAAGAGCTCTTTATCGAGATTATAAAAGAAAAAGCCTTGAATTTCACCACTCCCGGAGCCATAGCTGAAGCCTTTCTCTCCCATGTAACTCCAATCCTCTACCATCTCAAGGAGAGTGGTTCCACAGTAAACAGAACAGCTGATCAAGGCAACACCTTAGCCTCCAATAACTGTGGAACCATGCTTGACAAGATAACATCCTCTTCCTCCGAGCAAATAGAGGAAATAAAAGCCTATCTATATTCTAAGTTTGAAATCTTGTCAAAAATTTTAATAGAAAAAGATCCATCTCTAGCAGTAAAAGAGTTAAGGGTAGATCAATAAGTCACCCAAGAGATGTTTGTACACTTCATCCAGAAATCCTTTCCTAAGCTCAAGGAGAAAATGTTGGATGACATGGGTGATGAGCTCCAAAGTCACATATCCAGACTTGAAAATAAAATAAGTGAATGGAAGGCCTCTATCTCCAAGGAGCTATCTCTTTAAGCAGAAACCATGCATAATGTCCGGAAGGGACTCAGTGAAGAAATCACCCTTCTCCAAACAGGAATAAATAATCTCTCCTTATCCGGATCTTCCTCCCCTGCCATTCCAAAAGGATAGCTCCTTCCGATCTTCCACACCTCATACAAGCCATTGGGGACTCTGGGTTCTTTGGGCAGAAAGGAGTAACCACTCTTCTCAAAGTTCTTTTTACATACTTTGACCTAAAAGATCAAGAGCTTGTCCTACACCTCCATCTGATTATCAAGAAGTCTTATAATCAACTCAAGAGAACAATCTGCCCTTACTACCTGACTCTACCAACAGTCAATTAGATCATTGATGAAAGGGCCAAGGGACATCCTGACTACTCCATTTAGTCAAGCGTATGGCAGCAAGCATGGGATAATTATACCTACATGGTCATTGATCCCCAGGATGCAAATAAAAAGGGGGAGGAAAGTCAGAGTCAACATATGGAGGAAGGAAGTGGAAAAGACAAGGCACTAAAAGTAAAGAAGGGCGGACCATCCAGAGAGATAGTTGAGCTAGCTAGATGATATCAAATGTAGAATCTTGTAATAGCCAGATTCACTCTTATATGTATTTATGTATCTATAATCTCGAACTTCATGATGTTAACTATTGTTAATAACAAAAGTATATATAAAGTGAACTCTTAACTATAAAAAATTGATTCTAAAGTACAATCTGTTATTGTACTAAAACAAACTTAGAAGCTAGAATTGAAAAATGTCATGGGAGTTAGGATGCTAGAATTATGGGGGAGCATTGTAAATAACTAAGTATCAAGAATCATACTTAGATCATAAAACCCTCTCTTTCTTATGCTTAGTTGACTTAGGTTTTTATTTCCTTCAAATGGGGGAGATTATTGGAGACAATGATCTAGAACACCAATATCCGGATCAGGTTTGAAGTAAACAAATCCTAAGTATAAGACTTATCCGGATAATCAAAAGAACTGAATCAATATCACTCAGAAAACTAAGACATTACCAAGTCCTAAACAAGGCACTCAAGTCAAGTTAAGTACCTAAGCATAGGAATTATCCAGTTAAAGTTTGGAAAGGAAACAAACTATTAACTGGCAAGACTAGCATCCGGAAGAACTGATTGAAGCTGCACCGGAAGAAAGCAGATTCGGAGATATACAAGATATCCGAAAGACTCCTATATCAGACAAAGGGAAAAGTTTCAAATATAACTTTCCCTCAACCTTTTGGTCTATGAAGTCAAAGATCTTTTCCCCAAGACATAGATAAAATGACAGCTAGCATTTTTCAAAGAAAGGATAAAAGGACTGACACCAGACAGAAAAAGCTAAAAACCTTTTTCAACTAGACCAATAAGGAGGCGCGTGGAGCTCACATCAAAAAGCAAATGGTGTAAAAGTTGGTGCATCACAAAATGCCAAGTAAAATGATCACTGACAACTTTTTAGCCTCAATCCACAAATTTCAAACGGGTCAAATTATAATGCGATGGATTGATCAATGGCTCCGGAAGGGCCACCTATAACCTCATAAAGGGTGAAGATTTATTTCAAGTTCAAGAACCCATGATGGCTACATTTATGATCGAAGCCTGTAAAAGAAGCTCTTCCCTATTTGAGAAGGTGGCTGGTCAATTTACAAAAGCAAGTAACAAAGCATACTCATTCAATCAGTTGATATAATCCCTCTAAGAACCAGTTAACTCAAAATCTGTTGTAAGGATTCCTAAGTAAGCTATAAACTTACAGAACTCCAAACCAAACCTTTGATAGAAACCAAAGTGTAAGATCTCTAACTTGGGTGAGTTGTGAGATTGGGATACAACTTAAAGTTGGTGCTTTAAGCAAGAACTCCCTGTAGGACTCAGCTTAGATTTGGGGTAGAAGGCTAAGTGGTATATCCTACAAAAGACTCAAAGGACTTAGCTAGGAGTTGGTGCTTCTAGTGGTATATCCTACATCCGGAAGGGGTTACCATCAGGAGATAAATTGTAAGACTTGACTCCTGCCAGTTTGAAAGGAATCCACTAGTGGAAAAGCTTGAAGGAAGGAAACTCTGGGGACTGGAATAGGCGGGGCCGAACAAGGATAAAAACCTTCTGTGTTTGATTTCTTTAACTTTCATCTATTCCATCATATTGTCAAAACTGCATCATCCAGATCCATCATCCGGATCATATTCAAACAAGCTACACTAAGACTTTTTATAGTCTTTTAATTCTACGAAAAAGGGTCATTCACCCCCCTCTGACCCTATATAGACCCTCACTAGGACCAACAGTCAACTCAGCGAGTCGGTCTACCACGTCGCTCAGTCGGCCTACACGTCGCTCAATCGGCCAATCACTTTTTCGCCAGATTTTCTATGTTCTTTTCCCCCAAACTAAAAAATCAAAGTTATTCCAATGCTTTAAGTCTATATCTACTGTAAGAATGTAGGAAATGACTTAAAGTGTCAGTGATCTTGGGTTTTCGCACACAAAAATGTTGATTCCGGCATGTTTAGGCACTTTTTTCGGTAGACCACTTTAGTGGGCAGAAGGCCGACTGAGTGTCATCTAGGCCGACTCCGTCCTACCACCTCACTAAGTCGGCCTACTAGTAAAAAATGTCCAAATGGTCCCTGTTTGTTTTATTTTGTGTTTTTGGCACTGTTTTGTAGTTTTAATGCATTTTTAACCACGATTTTCACTGGATAAAGTCTCTAAAAATCATAAATAATCTGGAATTAATTAAAGTAATTTTTTAATCTGCTGGAATTATTTTATTAATTATTTAATTAGTTAAATGACTATTTATTGGCTTAAAATGACCTTTTTTCCTAAATAAATTCCTAATAAATATTTTTATACTAAATTAAAATCCAAAATTTTTTTGTAAATATTAAATCTGTTTTTAGGTTGTTTAGTTACTTTATTCCATTTGTTTAGGTTGTTAGATCATTAACTAATACCCAAAAATTGTGTTTTTAGTCCAAAAAAATCCAAAATTATATTTTCTTCATGTTATGTGTTTATTTTCTCCCATTTATTTATTTATGCTTTATTTATGTGTATTCTCGTATATTTTTCCTTGTTTGGAGTCGGGTCTAAGTTGGTAAGCTCGGTTACAACCCAGTTTTGCCTGTTTATTTATTTATCGCTTCATTTACTTTCCCGCATTAGAAAAATGTATAGGTATTTGTAAAGCCCTGTAATAATTATTTACTTGCTTTATTTACCGCTTTTGTGTGATGTATGGCATATAAACCAAAAACTCCCGAACATTAACTAGATTTAAATTGCATAAGAACTAAAGTCGCATTTATTAAAATATAAATGGCTTGATTTAAAAATGAAAAGTAAGCAACATCATCCAAACTTGGAATCTCTGTTTTAAGGTACGGTCTAACCACCTGGTGGGAATATCGTACCAAATTCCTAGTGGAGCTTAACCGGGTGGTGACTCTATCTTAAAATATGGGATTTCAAGTCTCGTATCCCTTAACACGCAAACTAGACTTAAATTCAACAGCAACATCGCTTTTTCCACCATTATTTTCATCACACCTAAAATAAGGATTCTCCCTTAGCACGCTTCACAAAGCTCATTGTTTTCCCACCCCCCGTGCTATGCATCTTATGTGGTCCTCGCGAGTGCGAACGAGGTCGTTAGCTTATAGTTTAATTTTATAATAGTTATAACCTTTTATCACGCTTGGTTTGCCCAATAAACATTTGCAATTCAAATCATGTACAGTTACTTTTTCGCACTTTTAGTGCCATTTTTCACTCCTTGTCTTCTGAGCTGGCAATATTCCTTCCAGATTTAGAGTTAAATCGCCTTTTCTTGTCTTCCTTGGTTTCTTTATTTGTATAGGACTGAAATAACTGCTACTTGTCTTCCAACTCCTTCTCCAAATTGGATTTGACATTCCAATTTCCTCCCTTAGCTTGTTGAATTGATCTTTACTTAATGGCTTAGTAAAGATATCTGCCCTTTGCTCATTTGTTGGAATAGAGACCAACATTACATCATTCTTCATGACATGATCTCTGATGAAATGGTGTTTGATATTAACATGCTTCATCCTGCTATGTAGCACTGGATTCTTTGACACATCTATTGAACTTTTGTTGTCACACATAACATCAACACATCCTGCTTATACACAATAATCTTCCAATTATTGTTTCATCCATAGGAGTTGAGCAACATAACTTCATGCAGCCATATATTCAGCTTATGTGGTTGATAAAGCAACTGAAGTTTGCTTTTTATTGTACCATGATACTAAGAAATCACCAAGAAAATGGCAGCCTCCGGATGTGCTCTTTCTCTTAAGCATATCTCTGCCATAATCAGCATTAGTGTAGCCTTAAAATGTGAAATTGCCATTACTAGGATACCATAGAGCAACTTCAGTAGTACCTAGAAGATATCTAAGAACCTTTCATTACATCTTTGAGATGTGAATCCTTTAGATTTGCTTAATATTTTGTATAGTAGAAAACTGCATAATGTATGTCATGTCTGCTAGCTATCAAGTATAGAAGTGATCCAATCATCCCTCTATAAAGCTTCTGATCTACATCTTCTCAATCATAATCCTATGAGAGGACTATATCTGATCCCATGGGAGTCGAAATTGGCTTACTTTTTATTGGGAACTGACAGTCAGATTGAACATGCATAACAGGTGTGGCGAAAATTCAAAATTTTTTCTCTGTCCCCAGGAACTCCTATTAGTTGCATATAAATTAAATAAAGCCTTAACTAAATAGTTCTCCACCTAGGTTAGCATAATTATGAGCCTAAAAACACTTAAAGAAAAAGACTTAATAATTAAAAGAGAAATTAGAAGACTTACCAGTTGAGGCGTGGTTTAGCAGAACTTTGTTACACAAGCCTCCAAGGTAGGATAGCCTCTATGAGTATCAATACAAACCCCACCAACCAAAAACTCCTAATGAGGAAGAACTGAAGAACCTTGAGCAATTGCTAGATGGCTCCAAAATTCCCACCCGAAAACATATATTCTAGAGATTCAAGATCCTCTTGAATTTGGTGCACTAAACAATGGAGAAAGGGGGCACAATATGTAGGGGGCTAGGGCTCCCCACATTTAATGTGGGATAGGGAAAAATCCCCATCCCGCCCTTGGCAACACATGGATCCCATAGGATCCGCATACTGCCTATGCTGACCTGACTTGCTCTGCAAGTCAGGTCCTTGCGAGCCTGCCTTATCCCGCGGGCTAGGCCTCGCAGGCTCTCCTATGAACCCAGCTCGCGGGTGTAAAGGGCTGCATAAGGCAGGCTCTTGCGAGCCTGCCTTGTCCCATGGGCTGGGCCTCGTGGGACTTCCCACGAGCCCAGCTCGCGATTGGCCTTGCTGTAAGCCAGCGCAAGCCTAGCTTGTGCTGCCTGCAGCCTACAAGTGCCTATGCACTCGTGTGGGCTCCTGTGGGCCCATAAAGCCTTCGGGCTTGTGGGTCCTTTTCACGAAGGGCCCAACCCTCATTTTTCTTGTAGTTCTAGCTACTTCTCCAATTCAAATATTTTTTTTATGACCTTACTAAAATAGTTATGCGTCAAAATAAATTCCTTGGTCCATCCAAAATTGATCCAATCAATTTTAACCAATTAAATAATAATCCAATTATTATTTATATTATATTTTCGTAATAGATTAAATCTATTAGTTCTTTACTTAGTCCGATGAAGGTCCAATGTGTGTGACCTTATAGGATCCCAAAGTATTGAGCTATTAAGGCTTAACCAACCCTTGTTCTAATGAAACCATTGGCGCAATGCTCTAGACCGTGAATAGAACTCAATTACCTTAAACGACTGTAGTACGCCTCTAGCAAAGGCCTACCATCCACCATTACTCGGAACATCATTTATACTTATGACTTAATCTCGGTTAATGCCACTGTTATCCAGTGCAATAAATTCCTTCCATTCTTTAATATTAGTACCATCTGGTTTATAGGGTTTGGTTAAAGTGTTAACCCACTAATAGCGAGGTTGCTCCAAGCATCCTAGTAGTTTGCTTGTTACCGAAGTGTATTGCCTTTTACCATAGTGTGTTTGACTAGAAACCATTTCTATCAAACACATACTCTGATCAGAGGTTTATGGCAATAATCACTTCAACAAGTGGCAGGTACAGCTCCTTAATATATCCGGAGTGATGGATTCTTTTCGACTACTCAGCTTACTAATGTGTTGTCATCACTATACCCGTAATCACCCACAGCACCCTAAATTAATAAGTGTACAGTAATGACCCAAAGTATAGCAATAATACCACATAAGGTAACTAACATCTCAAGTATCAGGGCAAAGCTTATTACATGAAGATAAACACTAACACATTGATATATATACCAAGTGTTTATCTTACTGCGGTCTCCAATATATCTCCCAGATATATCTATGTGTCAAACTTAAGGCACCACCTTCAGTCCTTAGGAGATTGACTGCTTGGACCCTTTCCAAGAAAGTTGGCTACATGCTAGTCTTTTCACTTCATCGATATCCTTTGTTGATGAAACTATGACTAGGGATGGTTTAGACATAATCATAATTACACATGAAGCAGGTTCCACCAGATATAGTCCAACTACAATTTCTCTGACTTCATGCTATAATATGTCAAAGACTTTTGTATACATACATCCATGAATATATTGAACCAGGTATAATATATACATAGAAATACATTGATATAAATAAAAGAACAAATACCTTTATTGATTAAACAAATTATTCGTACTATTACATAATTAAGACATATCGCCCTAATTGCTTTGAGGGCATACATCATATCCAACAAACTCCCTCTTGCACCAAGGCCAATTAGCCATATGTCTTAATCCATATGCTTTAACATGCTGGTCATGTTTGACTTGAGTCAATGACTTCGTCAGACCATCCGCAAGGTTCCGATCAGTGGGTACATATTCTAGTCTTATTATCTTAGCATCAATAATCTCCCTGATTATATGATACTTTTTGGATACATGTCAGTTTTTTTGTTGAGACCATGGTTCCTTTGCCTGAGTAGTGGCACCATTATTATCACAATATAAAGTAATTTGATCAACAGCCTCAGGCACCACACCGAGATCACAAATAAATCCCTTTAACCAGACAGGTTCTTTTGCTGCTTCGCATGCAGCAATGTATTCAGATTCCATGGTTGAATCAGTAGTAGTTTCTTGCTTGGAACTCTTTCAACATACCGCCCCTCCATTTAACACATACAGAAAACTTGACTTAGACTTGAAGTCATCCTTGCCAGATTGAAAACTCGTGTCAGTGTAACCTCTAATTGTGAGGTCACCTTCTCCATAAATCAAGAACTCATCCTTAGTCCTTCTCAAGTACTTGAGGATTGCCTTTACGACCATCCAGTGCTTTTCACCTGGATTTGACTGATATCTGCTCGTAAAGCTCAAAGCCTGAGAGACATCCAGCCTAGTACATATCATAGCATACATGACGGATCCTATCGCGGATGTATAGGGTATATCCTTCATGTGCATTCTCTCCTGGGCTGTCTTCGGACACTCAGCCTTAGATAGGTTTATCCCCTTTGTCATTGGGAGATAACCTTTTTTAGAATGCTTAAGGTTGAACGTATTCAATACCTTGTCTATATATATACTTTGAGAAAGACCTAACAGCCTCTTGGATCTATCCCTGTAGATCTTTACACCTAGTACAAATGCTGCTTCACCAAGGTCTTTCAGCGAGAACTTTCTTGACAACCATACTTTAACGTTTTGCAGAAGAGAAATGTCGTTTCCTATTAGCAAGATGTCATCAACATACAATACTAGAAAAGTGACTGCACTCCCACTAACCTTCTTGTAAACACAAGGCTCATTAGCATTTGGGCAGAAATCCAATTCCCAGATTGTCTAATCAAACCTTATATTCCAACTCCTAGATGCCTGCTTAAGTCTATAAATGGATCTTTATAGCTTGCATACCTTTGAGCTATTCTAAGATGTAAAACCCTCAGGTTGGGTCATATACACATCCCGGTCTAAATCCCCATTTAGGAATGCTGATTTTACATCCATCTACTAGATCTCATAATCATAATGAGCAGCAATGGCGATGAGTATCCTCATAGATTTAAGCATGGCTACTAGTGAGAAGGTTTCATCATAGTCAATACCTTCCCGTTGACTATAACCTTTCGTAACCAACCTTACTTTATAGGTAATTACATTACCGTCCATGTCTGTCTTCTTCTTGAAGACCCACTTGCACCCAATTGGTCTAACTTTTTGTGATGCATCAACCAAATTCCAAACTTGGTTCTTATACATGGAATCCATTTCTGATTTTATGGCTTTTAGCCATTTATCAAAATCTGAGCTTTTCATTGCCTCATCATATGTCCTTGGTTCATCATCCTCCATAAGATATAGTTCCTTATCATCAGTGATGATAAACCTATATCTATCGGGACCCTTATGAACATGACCTGATCTTCACAATGATTGTGCTTTGACAGGTTATTCTTGGATCATACTCTCTAGTGTATCTAAAATGGGTTCAACCCTGTTTCTTCCTCTTGAACTTCCAGTTCAATATTGCTCCCACTGACTTTTGCAAGTAAGTGTTCCTTTTCTAAAAAGTGAGCATTCCGAGACACAAATACCTTTTATGCTTTGGGTTGGTAAAATAGATTCCAATTATTTCCTTTGGATATCCAATGAACAGACATTTGTCAGCCTTGGCATTCAGCTTATCTGATGTTATCCTCTTTACCATAGCAGGATAGCCCTATACTCTTAAGTGACTTAGAGATGGCTTCTTGTTACACCATCTTTCATAAGGTGTAAAATCAACTGACTTAGAGGGCACTCTATTTAAGACATAAATTGCACTCTCTAGTGCATATCTCCAAAAGGATTTACTAAGATTTGATTGGCTCATCATGGACCTGACCATATCTAATAAAGTCTGATTCCTTGTTTCTGACACTCCATTGTGTTGGGGTGTATAAGGAGGGGTCCACTAGGGAACTATCCCATTTTCCTCTAGATTATCCTAAAACTCCTGACTTAAGTATTCTCCACCTTGATCTGATTGAAGTGTTTTAGTACTTTTCTCAAGCTATTTCTCTACTTCAGCTCTAAATAGTTTAAACTTTTCAAAACTTTCAGACTTGTGCTTCATCAAGTACAAATAACCGTATCATGAGTAATCATCAATAAAGGTTATAAAGTAGGAGTATCCTCCTAGTGCTGAACACTTACTGGACCACACAGATCAGTATCTATAAGCTCCAATGTACTTGTGGCCCATTCACCCTTTCTTTAAAAGGGTAACTTTGTCATTTTTCCTTTTAAACAAGGTTCGCAATCACCATAAGACTCTAAGTCTATTGGGCCTAAGTCTCCATGCTTATGCAATTTGGTTAAGTAATCTTTATTTATATGGCCTAAATGACAATGCCATAAGTAGAAGGAATTCTCATTATCTAATTTGACTTTCTTCACATTATTTATATTGAAAACTTCTATTTTAGTATCAAACACATAAATGCCCCCTTTTAACATTCCACAACCATAAAGAATATTATTCAAACAAATCTGACAATTATTATTCAAAAATAAAATTTCAAATCCCTCTGCTACTAAACTCACAACAGATATAATATTCTTAGTAGCACTTGGAATGTAGTAACAATTATTCAAAACAAAAACAAGTCCACTTGGCAAAACAAGAGTAAATCTCCCTACGGCTAATGCATCAACTCTGGCTCCATTTCCCAAGCGTAGGTCCATCTCCCCTTTTGTAAGTTTTCTATAGTTCCTTAGTCCCTACATAGAAGTACAGATATGAGAACCACAACCAGTATCTAATACCCAAGTGGATTCATGCAGAAAAGTAGCAAAGTTTTTAATTACAAACATACATGAAGTAGTTGCCTCTGTAGGCTTTTTCTTCAAATGCTCAGAAGTAGGAGCTTTGCAATTCTTGTTCCAATGGAATGTTACATTGGTCATAGACATACTTAGATGTCCTCTTCTTCCTTTTAAACCCTTTAACTACTCCTTTGGTGACAGAACTCTCCGGGCCAATTTCTGGAGAATGTTTGTATGTAGACTCTCTTGAAACTTCTTTACTTTTAACATCGAATTTTCTTAACCCATCAACAATTTTCAGGAAAGTACAGTCATGAACTTTGAATCAATGTTCCTTTACAAAATCAGCGTAGCTGATGGGTAAAGAATCCAACAGGATATCCAATCCTAAGGATTGACCGATCGAAGATCCCAACGATTCCAATTTCTCCAAGAAATCTTTAATCTTATTGATGTGTGCTACAACACTTATCCCTTCCTTCATCTTAGAGTTTGAAAGTTCACTAGTTAGTTTGAACCTTTCATACCTTGCCTTTTTAGGCAAACTCTTTGGATGGATCAACATGGTTTGCAGACTCATATGATTGCACTGTGAACGTATCTCAGGATTCATAGTATCTAACGGTAAGTGTAAGACATAAACCGAATCCTTAATATATTTCAACCATGCATCCTTAATAATAGCCGATGCATCAGTGCTAGGAATTCCTGCGAATGGATTCTCAAGAATGTATGCTAACTCATAATCCTTAAGGATATCCCTTATGTCTTTGATCCATTCATGGTAGTTAATTGCTGTTAAAGTTAGGATGTTTTTAAAACGAATTTTTAAAATAGAGTTCATATTCAACCTAAGATATAAGAAAAGAAAAGTGTTTAGATTTAAGTACATGCATTTAATATGAGTACTTTTAATTAAATACATTTTCCTAATATTTTCTTCAAAATTTACAATAGCCCATTCTATTGAATTCGGAAATTTTAGCCCAGCTAAATTTCCTAGTAGGTAGCATCTATAACTAGTCTATTACAACCCCCAATTTTATGAGTCAAGTTATAATAGTAAGTCATAGTTGGAATCCCATTCCATTTGCATCGCATGCAATTGCTAATTCATTCAAGTTCCCTAATCCCAAGGGACGTGTGCTCTTATATTAGCATCTCCTTGAATATATCTCAGATTTGGGCCTAGCGCCCAATTTTATGGTGGACTACCCTAGCTCTGTTGAGGCAGACCCTATCCCAAACTTTACAACCAATCAATGTGGACTAGAAGGAACGGTTTGCATAGCACTTTGATAGCCCAAAGAGACCGTTTTATAAATTTGAGTAAGAAAGACTATAACTTGCCTTAATATATTTACTTTGGGATTTTATTAGTGTTAAACGTCTCACCCAATCTAGGATTTTATCAGACGGACAAAATTATAATAACTTGTATTAATTCAGGGAATTTTAGAATTAATTTATAAGGTCTAACCTTAGGTGGGTTCAGCTCTTTATTATAATTATACCATCAACCTAGATTATATGCAAAATAAGTAACACTTTTATTTGTTATATTTATATTGCATTTCCTTTAAGCTTTTATTCAATAAATTTAATTTTTTTTACTTTGTTACAGAAACATATATAAGTACCATCTTATATACTAGAAATAAATTAGTTCATATTAATCCCCATTGGTCAATTCAAATTTCACCAGTATAGGTTCCCAAGTAGGAGAGGTGCCTTATGAGGAGTAGACACCAAGTCCAATCCTTAGCTAGAACAAATACAGGCACAAACTTGAAGACCAATGGATTCTCTCGAACTAATAAATTTTGTTCTTCCAATTTATGTAAACTGGAAGCATCTGTAACCCATAAATTATTGACACTTATATAATTTGAGTAAGTTGAGCAGGCTTATTGAAAATAATTCATAACCATTTTCTAACCTTGAAATGAAAGGCACAAGTTTTTATATATTATTCCAAACAATTAAATAAACAAATTATTTCATATAGAAAATAATATTTAGTTTGCTTCTAACTTAATTATGCACTAAATAGGCAGGCCCTGATACCACTATTGGGAACTGACACTCAGATTGAATATGCATAACAGGCATGGCGGAAATTCAAAATTTTGTCCCTATCCCCAGGAACTCCTATTAGTTGCATATAAATTAAATAAAGCCTTAACTAAATAATTCTCCACCTAGGTTAGCATGCAAAAGGACTAGGCATACCATAATTCCAAATTATATCCTAGCACATTTTTTTTATACTTAGCATGTTTTAACTCTAAGCTATAACCTAAGCATAAAATAAACTAAGCATGCAAAACAACCTAGGCATAATTATTAAGTCTAAAAACACTTAAAGAAAAAGACTTAATAATTAAAAGAGAAATTAGAAGACTTGCTAGTTGAAGCGTGCTTTAGCAGAACTTCGTTACACAAGCCTCCAAGGTAGGATAGCCTCTATGAGTATACACATGAACCCCATCAACCGAAACCTCCCAATGAGGAAGAACCGAAGAACCTTGAGCAATTGCTAGATCACTCCAAAATTCCCACCCGAAAATATATATGCTAAAGATTCAAGATCCACTTGAATTTGGTGCACTGAACAATGAAGAAAGGGGGCAAAATATATAGGGGGAGCCAGGGCTGGGGAATAATCCCCATCCCGCCCTTGGCAACACGCGGATCCCATAGGATCCGCATGCTGCCAACGCCGACCTAACTTGCTCTGCAAGTCGGGTCCTTGCCGCATAAGGCAGGCTCTTGCGAGCTTACCTTATCCAGCTTGCAGGTGGCAAGGGATGCATAAGGCATACTCTTACGAGCCTTCCTTGTCCCGCAGGCTGGGCCTCGCAGGACTTCCTGTGAGCCCAGCTTGCAGGTGGCCTTACTACAAGCCAGTGCAAGCCTAGCTTGCACTGCCTGCAGCCCATGAGTGCCTATGCACTCGTGCAGGCTTGCGTGGGCCTATAAAGCCTTCGGGCTTGCAGGTCCTTTTCACGAAGGGTCCAACACTCATTTTTCTTGCAGTTCTAGCTCCTTCTCCAATTCAAATATTTATTTTACGGCCTTATTAAAATAGTTACAGGTCAAAATAAATTCCTTGGTCTATCCAAAATTGATCCAATCAATTTAAACAAATTAAACAATAATTCAATTATTATTTATATTATATTTTCAAAATAGATTAAATCTATCAGTTCTTTACTTAGTCCGGTGAAGGTTCAATGTGTGTGACCTTATAGGATCCCAAAGTATTGAGCTGTTAAGGCTTAACCAACCCTTTTTCAAATGGAACCATTGGCTCAATACTCTAGATCGTGAATAGAACTCGATTACCTTAAACGACTATAGTACGCCTCTAGCAAGGGTCTACCATCCCCTATTTCTCGGAGCGTCATATATGCTTATGACTTAATCCCAGTTATTGCAACAGTTATCCAGTGCAATAAATTCTTTCCATTCTTTAATATTAGTACCATCTAGTTTATAGGGTTCGGTTAAAGTGTTAACCCACTAATAGCGAGGTTGCTCCAACCTATCCCAGTAGTTTACTTGTTACCGAAGTATATTGCCTTTTACCATAGTGTGTTTGACTAGAAACCATTTCTATCAAACACATACTCTGATATAAGGTTTATGGCAATCATCATTTCAACAAGTGGCCAGGTACAACTCCTTAATATACCCGGAGCGATGGATTCTTTCCGACTACTCAGCTTACTAATGTGTTATCATCACTATACCCGTAATCACCCGTAGCACCCTAAATTAAAGAGTGTATAGTAATGACCCAAAGTATAGCAATAGTACCACACAAGGTAACTAGCATCTCAAGTAAGAGGACATTCGCAAAGCTTATTGCATGAAGATAAACACTAACATTTTGATATATATGCCAAGTGTTTATCTTACTGCGGTCTCCAATATATCTCCCAGATATATCCATGTGTCAAACTTAAGGCACCACCTTCAATCCTTAGGAGATTGATTGCTTGGACCCTTTCTAAGAAAGTTGACCATATGCTAGTCTTTCCGCTTCATCAATATCCTTTCTTGATGAAACTATGACTAGGGATGGTTTAGACATAATCATAATTGCACATGAAGCAGATTCCACTAGACATAGTCCAACTATAATTTCTCTGACTTCATGCTATGAGATGTCAAGGACTTTTGTATACATACATCAATAAATATATTTAACCAGGTATAATATATACATAGAAACATATTGATACAAACAAAAGTACAAATGCCTTTATTGATTAAACAGATTATTCATACTATTACATAATTAAGATATATCGCCTTAATTGCTTTAAGGGTATACATCATATCCAACACTTTTATCCATTTCAAACTTCTTTAGAATCCCCTTGGTATATTTGGACTGGTTTATAAAAATTCCATCCGGACTCTGCTTGATTTAAAGACCAAGGAAGAAGTTTAGTTCTCCCATCATTGACATCTCAAATTCCTTCTACATTTGAGTGTTGAATTCTTCACACATCTTCTCATCAGTTGCTCCATAAATGATATCATCCATATAGATTTGGACAAGAATGACATTCACCTTTTTCTTCTTGATAAAGAGCATTGTGTCTGCTTTACCTCGGATGTAACCCTTGGATATGAGAAATAAAGTGAGTCTCTTATACCAATCTCTTGGTGCTTGCTTTAATCCATAAAGGGCTTTCTTCGACTTGTATATATGCTTTGGATGCTTTGAATCTCAAAATCCAGGTGGTTGCTTGACATAGACTTCATCTTGAATGAATCCATTTAGAAAGGCACTTTTAACATCCATTTGGAACAGGGTAAATCCCATAAATGATGCAAAAGCACATAGGATCCTGATTGCTTCCAATCTTGCTACTGGTGCAAATGTTTCTTCAAAATTAATGCCTTCTTGCTAATTGTATCCTTAAGCAACCAATCTTTCTTTGTTTCTCACCACAACTCCGGATTCATCTAACTTGTTCTGGAATACCCATTTGGTGCCAATGACTGACTTTCCTTTTGGTTGTGGTACTAGATCTCATACATCATTTCTAGTGAATTGATCAAGTTCTTCTTGCATAGCCATCATCAATCTTTCATCTCCTTCTGCATCTTGGAATTTCTTTGGCTTAATGAGAGAGACAAAGGCGGCATGGCTCATTATTCTATTGAGTTATCCTATGGTTCTGACTGGATTTTGGACATTATCCAAAATGGCTTCGATTGGATGGTTCCTTTAAGTCCGAATTTCTCTGTGAAGTTCTTCATGAGGTTATGGAGCTTCCTCTTCATTTATATCAACTTCTTCTTATGGTCCTCATTCATCATTGAAGTTGATTTTAAGAAGGTTTTCTAGAGATTCATCATTTTTTAGCTTGATTTGCTCATCCTCTTCCTTTTACTTCTTGATTTGAAATGGATCTTGAGCCTTTTCTGACTCTGCTTCATCCGAAATTATGTCATTCAAATCTTGGCTCTTCTTATTATCAACGATTGAGCAGCCTTCGGAGTTAAAGGTGAATTTTCTCCCTCTGTCACAGAGTTGTGGAACATTAAGCATAGTCCATCAATTAATGAGACATCTTCTATCTTTAATCTAGATCCAATGGTTCTATGTCCAATGATCAACCCCTTTTGATTGTCTCCAAAGCTTACTTTTCCACCTTTCTTCTGGATTAAAGTGATGAAGGATTTCTCATCACCAGTCATGCGCCTTGAGCATCTACTATCAATGTATCATATTTATTGATCTTCAGTGGATCTAAGGCACACCTGCAAAATAGATCAAGTGGGTTTGGGTAACTAATTGAATTTGGTTCCTCTCGGGTTAACAACCATTTTAGGCCAAGGATAAAGATCATAATAACCATTTTTAAATGTACATAGTTTAGTTATATAGTTATTTGCTCCATAAAACTTGCACTCAGTAAATGGTCTATTCTGCTTAAGCTTTTCCTCAAGCTTTTGAAGATCCTTCTTCCTATAGTCTTTGGAATATCCTTCTTTGGATAGATCTGGACTTGATTATTTGGTATGGATTTGGTAGTTGGTTGGAGGAGCAATCTCTACTCTGTAGTTTTTCTTTTGCTTTATGGATTGATCATCATAGACTGCTACAGCTTTTGTCTTTTGAGCAGTTATGAATATTTGAGCTTGTGTTCTTTTACTTGGTGGAACATTGTGCTTTTATGCTTGTAGTTGTCTACTTGCACTCCTTCTTCTTTGTTGCAATGGATCTGGTTTCCTTCCGGATGCTTCCTTCATTAGAGCTAGTTCCTTAACTAGCCCGGTTACATTTGCACTCAATATCTGCACTTGATTTCTTAGGAAGTTTTCTTCAACAATATCAATGTGCTTTATGGCTCTTATCAGATTGATATCGTATGCCATTTACTTCAGAATCCTCAGCAAGCTCCATCACTTGTCTTTGAATGACCTACATTGATGGTTTTCTTTTGGATTGTTCTGCTTCTAGCTCAGTTAGTGCCATGAATGCACAATTTACAGTTTCTTCTTCCTCTATTAAAGATGAGCTACTACTCTCTTCACTATCACTCCATACGGCCACCATTGCTTTCTTCTTGTATTTCTTGTCCTTTTTAAGCTTGGGACATTTTGACTTGAAATGTCCTTTCTCTCCACATTCGAAATAGGTTGATTCTTTTTCCAGATCTATCTTATCATTCAGAGCATTTCTTAGCTTGTCCTTTCTATAGGAGCTTTCCTTCATCCTTCTAGAATCATATCTTCTAGAGCTTCTTCTCTTTTTCTTTCCTACAAATCTATCGAATTGTTTGGCTAGCATAGCCATTTGTTCTTTGTTAGGATTCCTTTGATTTCTTTTCTGTTCTGGATGAAGCTGACCCGGAGGAATCTGCTTTTAGAGCAATTCCTTTCTTTTTCTCCCCTGGTTTTTTCTCTTGTTGGCTATATCTGTCTAGAGACAATTCTTGAGTTAAGAGATTACCAATGAACTCATCATAGCTGTAGAACTTAAGATCATGAGCTTCTTCAATAGCAGTCTTCATGTTATCCCATTCTTTTATGAGGCTCCAAAGGATCTTTTCACCATTTCTTCTTTAGTGATTTCTTTTCTCAGCCTCTTCATTTCATTTACCAAATTAGTGTATCTAGTGTTCATGAGATTGATTGACTCCTTTAGTTCCATTTTGAAGGTTTCCAATTTTTGCTGAAGGAGATCAATCCTGGCTTTCTTGACCATGTTTGTTGCTTCGTAGGTTACTTCAAGCTTCTGCCAGATTTCTTGTGCAGTTTTATATCCTGATAACCTATTAAATTCCATTGCACTAAGGGCACAGTGGACTAAGTTAATAGCATTTGCATTTTCATGTAATTTTTCGTAATCGTTTTCATCCTATTGATTAGAGGGTTTCCTGGTGGTGACACCCTCAACTTCTTGAGTGGGAACATATGGACCATCTTTAATGGCCATCCATGATAGCATGCTTTGGGCATGAATGAAATTCTATATCCGATTTTCATAAAATGTGTAGTGTTCATCGGTGAAGAGTGGAGGTCGGGTAATGGACATACCCTCTGAAAGAAGCTGTGATTTATTAAAACTCATTTTGATTTTGAATCAAAATTTGGACCTTTAGCTCGAGATTGTTAGATCTCTAGTTATGAGAACTTGCTCTGATACCACTTATTGGTCCATATGCGAATATTTTTAAGGTTAGAGAGGGGGTGAATGACCTATTTTCACGGAATTAGTTGACTTAGAAAAGTTTATGTAGCTTGTTTGAAATGATCTGAATATATTGGATTTGGATGATGCAAATATGAATTAAAATGCACTTAAAGTAAAGACTGAGTAAGTAAATTCAAACACTAAGATTTATACTGGTTCGGCCCTGCCTACTCCAGTCCTCGAAGTTTCCTTCCTCTGAGCTTTCTCCACTAGTGAGATTCCTTTAAATGGGTAGGAACAAAGCCTTTACAATTATCTCCAGAGATTTATTCCCCTCCTGATGTAGGATATACCGCTAAAAGCACCAACTTCTAGTTGAGTCCTTTTAAAGCTTGTCTCTAAAGATATTCTTCTCCTGATGTAGGATATACCACCAAAAGCACCAACTTCTGGCTGAGTCCTCTTTATTTTGTAGGATATACCACTTAAACTCTACCCATGTCTAAGCTAAGTCCCACGGGATGTACCACTTTAACTATCTTAGTTTAAGATGAGTCTCAATCTTAATACTCACCCAAGTATGAGATTTACACTTTTTATCAAATGGTTTGGTTTTTGAATTCTTCAAGTTTATATACTCGAGAATTCTTACAAATAGATTGGAGTGTTTAGTTCTTAAAGGGATTTTGATTACTGATTGAATTAGCTCAAGTTCTCAATGTAATAGCTTCTTCTAAAAATCAACTAGCACCTTCTCAACATGTGAAGCTTCCCTTCTATAGTCTTTGATCATAAATGTAGCCGTTGTGTACCATTGAGATAGATCTTGAATCTTCACCATTGATAAGGTGTGAGGTGGTGCTTCTAGGGCCATTGATTAATCCATTAGACACGTTATTTGACCCATTTGAATTGTTGATATTGATGCAAAAAGGTGTTAGTACTCGTTTGTTTGGCTTTTTGTGTGCTGCCAAATTCTAGGCATGCTTTGTCAGTTATATGAGCTCCACCTGCCAATCTATTGGTCTAGGTTAAAAAGGTTCTTGTCTTTTTCTCTTTCCAAGTCAGATCTTTTGTCCTTTTTCTGAAATGCATTCAAGCTGTCATTTTTTCATTCTCCAAGGCAAAAGGAAATTTAACTTCAGACCAATGTTGAGGGAAAAGCTAATTTTGAACTTTTTCCCTTTATCTCATAAGTTAAGTCTTCCAGATATCTTACAACTCTAACTTATCTGGCTGCTCTTCAATCAGTCTTTCTCCGGATGCTATTTTTAAGGGGTTAGGAATTTGTTTCCTCTCTAAACTTTAACAGGATGCTTTCCTCACAAACTCAGGTGTTTGATGTCTTCAATATGTGTCTGGATGACCTTATCTTGGACTAAGAGGTTTTGTGTTTTTGTTTTCTTCAAACCTAATCTCGATGATTGCTTTGAACATAATTTTTCAAGATCATTATTTCCCAACAGATATCTCTGAGGAAGAAGAGAAAGCTGCGTCAGAAGCTGAGGCTTCTAAGAAAGTACTCGTTGTACAAAACCATCAAAAGCACATAATAAGAAAAGCACAAGGAGATCCTACTCCAAAAGAACCTTGCAAGCTCCAAAAGATAAATCCCTCATATGAGTAGCTCACATCAGGTCTTCCTTTACTCTCCGGTACAACCCTATCCCTCATCACTCCTCAAATTCTAGTCCTCTCACCTTCACCATCAAAGTCCTCATTACTATCTCTACCCATATGAACCTCACCAACCAAATCATCCACACCTTAAAAGAAGAAAACACCCTCCTCTTCACTAATCAAGATACCCTCCATATCTCCTTCACCATAGAATTCACCCATCCTGCCAGCTACTAAGGAGGACATTCCTCCCTCAAGTGATGCACCTAATACAAATAAGCATAAGGCTAGTAAAGCCTATGAAGAAGATTAATCTGAAGACTCAAAAGGGGACCATGAAACCTAAATGGATAAAACAACTATTGATGATCACATAGGTGAATTCATAGTGCCACTTGTCATTAAAGTAGAAAAACAAGACAACTTAGGAGGTGAGAAATCACCAACTAAGGAAGTTGAAGGCACTAAAGCATAGCCAACCTCTCAGGACAATCAAACTGAGAAGGATGGAGAAACCGTAGGAGAAACCCTTGGAAAATCCAATAATGAAGGATTGCAAAAACCTTATGAGGATGACAAGGAGGAAGGAATAAGCCTAGGGGGCACAGAGTTTGACTCTAAGGATGACACCTACTCCTTGGAATCAAGATATCTTATTTAACAGTGACAGACTCAGGATCAGGTCATCACAGAACAATAATGACAACAAGCCTTTAACCCTAGAGCAGACATTTTTAAAGCACTACAACAATTCATCCAACAACAAGGAGATATTATAAAGATGCTCAAAATTCTAGAGACAGCTATTTCTCTGGTTTATAACTCTCTAGTAGCTACTTAACTGGCTCATAACTATATGAACTTAACAACACAAGCCGCATCAATTGAGGCATCAAATCATCTTATTCCTAGCTCGCTAGTTATAGCCATAGATATGAAGAATGCCATCATACCTCTAATTGATGATAGGCTTGTTGAGCATAAGGAGATTGCTACCCAAACGATCACGCTCACTAAGAAGATGAGTGAAAATGAAGCACATCTGGTGGAGTGTCAGAAGGCAATCAAGGACAAACTTGAAAAATTGTTCTCTTAGCAAGGAGACATGTTCAAAACTCTTCAAGACTCCACTGAAAAGCATTTTATGGCACTCAAAACAGACTTATAGGGGAGATTCAAAAGATAACATCCTTTATTACTCAAGATGCCAGTGCTGAAACAGAAGAAAGAAAGAAGACCACTGAGAAATCAAGACACGACAGAATAAGCATTAGAACTCTATCAAGAACCTTATGAATGCTCTCAATACACTACAAGTAGATATGAAAACTAAATTTAGAACAATTAGTGGGGATCGTTCAACTAATGTCTCCACTAATGTTGAAAAGGAAATAAAATCAATAGTGGACACAATTACCAACTCATCCAGGACTGAGAAACCTTTATCATAACTAAAATCAGGAAAATACTCAAAGTCTCTCCAAGCAATTAGATAATCTGCCAGCTCAATTCCAAAATCTTACTCTTGACTCGAACCTATTTTATGTCCACGAGTCTATGATAGTGCACTTTCTACAATAGATTACAAATGTACTAGCACATAATCTTCCTATCAGTCAGTGTGGAATTGCGCTTCTCTACAAAGGACTGAGTGAGTACATCAATCCCAAGTATCTCACGCTCATCAAAACCTTAGTGTCAAGACTAGAGACTTTAACTGCTAAGCTTGAAAAAGCCATCGAGCCCTTTGCTCAATCCCTAGAAGCCATACTGATAAATGTTGAAGCTCAAAAACATGGGAAAGCTGCACTCATCTCCTATAAAAAATTCTGGAAGGTGCAAATTCTTCAACCAGAGCCTATAGAGCTTGACCCCCCTTTTGATGCTAACAAAATGGGGTAGAACAGTAAAGACAAAGATTTTTGACGCAATAAGAGAAAATTAGCATCAGTAAATTAGTGATAGCTGGTTATCTTGTAACTAGTTTTATCTATCTGCCACTATAATTTTCTGCTTTTAAACTATAATTTTCATGTATTTATAATTGTGCTTCAAAGAAGTTAACACAATGTTAACAACTGAAGATTAATAGTGAAAAGTCTTTCTAATGTTTCTGAGTATAGTAATCACATTGTACAAATACTCAATACTCAGAATCTAGCTTAAATTGTGGGGCAGCTAACCTTTGTCTTACAGATTTTTATTATCATCAAAATGGGGGATATTTTTGAACTTAGCTAAGCAGAGGTATCAGAAGCTAAAGCTTAGAACCCAAAAGCCATGTTTTAAAGATAACTAAATATTCGTCAGAGGCTGCGCACTCAGAAGAAATAGAAAGAGCTCAGAAGATATCTAAAGCTCAAAAGAACATCCATCGTTAGACAAAGAAAGATTAAGATATCAGAAGCCAATAAACTCAGAAGACTCATAAGGCTTCCTAAAGAAGGAAAGGATCTCAATTAGTAAAGCTCAAATCCCTATACAACAACTCTCGTGAAGACAAATGCTAAAAATAGGCCTCTACTTTTTCTGACACAAAAGAGAGATGATCTTCCCATTAATAAATGTGAGTTGATAACAAGCAAGGAAGGACCACTCTTGCCACCAAAATAGACTAACAAAAGTACATCTGTCAAAGTGTAATTTGGGTAAAAGCTAGTCAAAAGTAAAAGGTTGGTAGAGTTGACTCCCACTAAAAGTTCTAACGAAATAGAAGATGAGCCTAATGGATGATCCAATGGCTCTAACGGAAAAAGAGTTGTTGTGAGACAATGACTAAGACAGTGACTCTGCGGATGAGTCGCAACGGGAAAGATTTTGAAGATTGTCTATATAAAGACATCTACTAATGGAAAGAATATTAACCAAGATTTCGTAATTGCAAAATCTCTTTTCACATTTGCAAAGAACTCTCAAGCTAACAATCACAAAAAATCTGTTTGAACTCTAGAAAACTTAGAACAGCCATTTCAAATATGTTGTAAAGTGATTCTTAATTACTCAAAGTACAAGTGTGAGTACTAGATCTTAATGGTGCTTCTCACAAAACGATGATGAGAGCTAGATAATGCAATCTCTTATAGGTGTTATCCATCAGAGGTGTTCCTACTGTTGTAGAGTTAAGTTTGGCTAAAGTTTGGAGACCTAGTCTGCCCTTAGGGACCCGTACGGGTGCTGCTTGGTGGTACAAATCCACCGGCGGACCCGTACAAGTCATTTCCCCCACACACCTAGAGGGGACCCGTATGGGTTCTGTTGTTGCCTATTCAAGCTTTATGGAAGGTGCTTCTTGCTATTTTCGGGAGAAATCAGGTCATGAATGCGATTTATTACATTCAGACCTAATTCCCCCTATAAATATGGGCCTTTCCTCACCTCTTTTCATATATGCAACACATACACAACACACACTATAGAGAAAAGATATTATATACAAATTCTAGAAATTTTTATAGTTATAAAAAGGGTATAGTTTAGGTATATTTGGTATAAAATAGGGAGAAAACCCATCCCTTGAGGTTTTATCCATATTTTATCCATTCCTAGCTTTGTTTATTAGGATTTGGGGGAGGTTCTATCCACACAAAATACTCGCCCAAAGAGTCTATAAATTATCATTCCATATTCTACTTTGGCTAGACTCTCTCACAGCAAAAGGAATGCCTTAAAGTGGATTCACGCCGTAAAGGTACGCTCCTGAGTTTCAAAGAGACTCACATCTTAGTTATTTTATCATTATTCTCTGCCTCTTCTATTATATCTGTTCTTTTATTCTTGTTTTAGGTCTAGTCCTAACCCTTATG
Organism: Euphorbia pulcherrima; assembly: GCA_947683365.1. Lineage (NCBI taxonomy): Eukaryota > Viridiplantae > Streptophyta > Magnoliopsida > Malpighiales > Euphorbiaceae > Euphorbia > Euphorbia pulcherrima. Next base: position 15,651,168 of record CANTUS010000003.1, on the reverse strand, counting down.
AGCCTTGTTGGCACCTTATGTCCGTAAGGATACTAAACTGGTGCGCCATACTCATACGGAAGGAAATCCCATTTTTATTTCATTTTTTTTCGGTACAAATCTATTTGTTAAAGTAAACAAAGTTTCTGCTCGGGACCAAACATGACCCGTATGGGTCCCCCTGTACCCTTACCGGTCCTCTCTAGTAGCCGTACAGGTCCTACCCCACCTGTATGGGTATTGGCCACCAGGCAGAACCCATAGTTCCCCCTTTTCATTAGTAAAATCAATCAACTCACAATTTGTCATGCGATCATTTTCACTAATAATCCTGTAAATCAACCCATAAAAGTTAAAATGTGTTTTTATAACAAAATATATTGAAGACCCGTTATTTCTGTCCAATCTTAGAAGCCGTCCGGGCACTATCGATCGTAAAGCTGCCACGCTAACATAATCATAGTTTTCCTAATAAAATTTTGACTTATGAGGTGCTATAGACTATGCTAATCTTTGTGGATGCAAGAGAATTTATATTTATTTTGCTTCATAACTTAGAACAAATGTATAAGCTCTCTTGCAATTCCCCAATTTTCCCCCGGTTGTTATTTTTATCCCCTCATTTATTGCTTATGCTTTATTATAAACTGGTGAATGCATGAATCGAGTGTGAAAGAGTGTAGAAAAATAAGATTTTTATGATAATTCCCCAAATGATGAAAACAAAACGGTTTTATGTAGCGAATGTAATTTTGAATTAACTATATGAGAAATAAGTGACTCGTCTGACACCCGAATCTCTAATCCAAAAGGTATGAGTCTCCCTTCTAATGGGAACCATACTAAAACTCTTTCCCAAGTAGACAACTTGGGTGGCGACTCTATTATTTGTATTAAAATTTGGGTCTCGATTATTTTATTCATTAAAATTGGCTAAAATGTGCAAACTTGAACTAAATGGTTTCATCACGCCTAAATCCAACCAACCCCCAGTGGGCCTCGCCTCTCACTAAGGCACCAAGGGAGACCCACAGCCCACACGTCATTGACACCTCACAATGATGACTCTATTGGGGATTTATAATCTTTTAAATTGCAAAATTTTGGTTTGTTTTAAAAGCTTAACAGATTAAGATGAGCACCGAAAATCATTTACTTAATTCAACCCATTTTCTTCTTCATCATTTGGGAAAATTATTACACTCTATCTTCTCACCTCCTTCTTTCTCTAGCTAGATGCGCTCTTCTTCTAGTGATAGGATAGGGCACCCTATTATTCTAGAAAACTCACGAAGGTGCCACCCATACCCGCTTAGAGTACGAGTACACCCGAGCAGTGGAGCACTCATTACCATCTCTCTTCAAAAGAGGCTTGTTGTAATGGGAACCTTCTACATCAACTTCCGATATGACCCTACACCATTCTTATCGAAAGCCTTAGAATTTTACCTTTTAGGTACCCTTATTTCTGTGTGAGATTATACTAAGGAAGAATACCCTCAGTTGGTGGGAGAAATAAAGACTGAATTGATCGCTTTGCATGTATTGTGTTACATTCCCTTATAATTAACCCACCATGCATTATTGTAATTTATGCATGCTTATCCCACACCATGCATGTATTGATCTTTTGGTTACCACCCCAGTTCAAGATTCGACACCTCACTCCTAGTTTGTCTTATAGCTCAATTTGGTCGGTCTATTCAGCCAGCCAACCCAACGCTCCTCACAGCTAGTAATGGGTCCTACCTACTTTGTTAAGAGGCCATGTTACAAGTTCACTATAGCAAGGATCCAAGTCAGTTGCCCAACTTTATGGTTATGTGAAAGGGGATAATCCTCCTTTATTTCATGGGTTTACCCTATGGCGTGACCCACGGCTAAAAGGTTCATCCTATAACTTTCAATGACATCTCACTATGGGGTACTCCTCTTTTGAGCCTCTTCAAGAAGCTGAAGAAGTACATGTTGGTTGATCATCTCCGGCCATTTGTTCAGCCAAAGCCTAAAGAGAGGGGCAATTTCTCCGTGTATCACATCAGCTCTAATCACCCAACTAAAGTATGTGAGGATCTCCTCAAAGCCATCAAGGTGCTAATTGACAAAGGGAAAGTTTGTGAACCCCGGAGAAGAGGGGAGGAAGTAGACATGATTAACTCAGGATTAGAGGAAGACAAGTTATGGAAGAACATCATAGACGCCAAGAAAGCATGGGAAGAACCATCCATATTTGATCTTATAGCTATCAGGAAATGGAGTGGGGAACCTATCCATGATTACTTCCAGAGGTGGTTAACAGTCTTGGTAGATCTTAAAAGGAAACCTCATGAGAACGAGTTAGCTGATCGATTCATCTTCAGATTATCACCTTACCTCTGCAAGATAGCATTTGTGAAAGCATACAAGACCATTCCTGGAGCTATGAAGTCGCCATAGAAGCAAAAAAATGCTTCAAGAAAATGGAAGACAGTGACCCATCAAAGATTAAAGTGGACAAAGATATCGATACCCTCAATACTTCAATATACACCATATTATGCTTGGGGGATAAGAAGAAGACACCTATTTAGGAATCCTTAAAGAACTTGGCCCAAGTCATAAGAGAACCATGGACGATGTGTTGATCGAGAAACAATTGCAAGATCTGGATCACGACCTGACTCATATCCTGATGAGTGACCAAGAAGACCCTCCGCCTGTGGAGGATGATAATGCAACCATATGTAATGAAAATAATGTAGCCTCCGGGCATCCTAATGATAATGATACCGATTTTTCTTACTTGTTTGATGTTTTTGCCTGATGACACCATGCATTCATTATAACATTTTTAGCATTCATGACGCTTCATTGCATGACATTAATTTGGGTACTAAGGAAAATCCAAAAATGGTAACTATATCCAATGACTTGACCTCTATCAAAAATAGAGATATAATAAAAGTGCTTAGAAAATATATTAACGCTTTTGCTTGGTCCTATAAGGACATCCCTGGGGTATATCGCTAAATTATCGAGCATTATATCCCGACTGATCCCAGGTTCAAACCAATCAAACAAAAGTTAAGAAGGCTACATCCAAAATGGGCCGATAAAATCAAAGCTGAAGTTGCTAGATTATTAGAAGCTAAGTTCATTGAAGTAATCAAGTATCCGACATGGTTAGCAAACGTTGTCCCAGTCCCTAAGAAGGATGGATGAGTCAAAATGTGTGTCGACTTTCGTGATTTAAACAGGGCCTCCCCGAAAGATGATTTCTCACTGCCATATATCAATGTACTGGTAGACAATACTGCCAGAGCCGCGATGTACTCATTCTTAGATGGGTTTTCTGGGTACAATCAGATCCTAATGGACATCATCAACAAGGTCAAGACAGCCTTCATCATAAAATAGGGGGGTATATTATTATAAAGTAATGCCTTTTGGGTTGAAGAATAGGGGGGAAACTTATCAAAGAGCCATGACAGCCTTGCTACATGACATGATCCACAAAGAGGTTAAGGTTTATGTAGATGACATGTTAGTAAAGTCAAACACGAGGGAAGAGCACCCTAAGATTTTGGAAAGGTTCTTGACTAGAATTGAGAAATATAATCTGCATTTGAATCCAAAGAAGTGTGTGTTTAAGGTAACTTTTGGGAAGTTCCTAGGCCACATCGTCAGTCAGCGGGGGATAAAGGTTAACCCTGACCAGATTAAAGCTATTCAAGAAATGCCTACCCCTAGAACCAAAAGGGAAGTTTGGTCATTCCTTGGATCGCTTTACTATGTAAGTCGTTTTATCGCCAAGTTAATGCTAGTTTGTGAGGCAATCTTTAAGTTATTGAGAAAGAAGCAACCGATAGAATGGAATGAGCAGTACCAGATAGCATTTGATAAGATAAGATCTTATCTCATGAGCCCCCCAATTTTGAAACCTCTGATGCCTTATAGGCTGCTGATTCTTTATTTAGCCATTGAGGAGTCATCCGTAGGGGCAATGTTGGTCCAAGAACAAGATGATAAAAGTGAACATACTATTTACTACTTGAGTAAGAAATTGTTGGAATACGAGACAAAATACACGATAGTAGAGAAAACATGTACAACAATGGTATGGTTGACTAAGAAGTTGAGGCATTACTTCCAGTCCTACAAAATTCAAGCAGTCGCTAAAGTGGATCCAATGAAGTATCTTTGTCAATCCCCTACATTGGTAGGGAAGCTTTCTCATTGGCTTTTATTACTGTCTAAGTTTGATATCAAGTACGTTATAAAGAAGGTCATTAAAGGAAGAGCAGTGGCTGAATTTTTAGCAAGTCAACCCTATAGAGTTTGATTATGTTGAAAATCTGGAATTTCTTGATGAACAATTAGTAGCAGTAGAAGTGGAGAAGGCCGAATGGACCATGTATTTTGATTGGGCTATGAATCGAAAGGGTGCCAGTCTCAGGGTAATCATCATCACACCATAAGGTGAGGTTATCCCGTTGAGCAAGCAATTAGAATTTCCAGTCACCAATAAGGGGGCCGAATATAAAGCTTGTCTCTTTGGTCTTGACACTCTATTGAAAGTAGGAGCAAAGGAAGTCAAGGTGATGGGAGATACCACACTAGTGATAAAGCATGTTGTGGGGGAGTGGGAAATCAAAGAAGAGCCACTTAGGCCGTACGTAGAAGCAGTCTGGGATTTATCAGCACGGTTCAGCCAATGCTTCTTCCAATATATACTAAGGGATGAGACCAGATGGCCGACTCTTTCACTACCTTGGCCTCGATGTGGGTGGGAGAAGAGGCTCAACCCATCCATCTGCTTAGAGTAGAAATGGCTCGTTCTCCATATCATGAGAAGGTTTGAGTTATGATCATAGAGGAGCAAAAGGTTTGTTGGTATGATGACATTAACAGGATTCTAAAAGAAGGGAAGCGTCCTGAAGGGTCATCAAGTTTAGATCGCTTGACTCTCCAAAGGTTAGTGACACAGTTTAGACTAGTTGATGAGGCTCTGTTCAAGAGGACAGCTGAAGGTTTATTGTTGAGATGTTTAACTAAAGAAGAGGCAGAAAGGGTAATGACCTAGGTACACTCGGGGTATTACGGCCCGTATATGAATGGGATGGCTTTGGCTAGAAATATTCAGAGAATGGGGTACTTCTAGACCACGATGAATACCGACTGTGTGGACAAGGTCAGGAAATGTCATGAATGCCAAATTCATGGGGATATACAACATTTACCCCCATCTAAACTTTACAATTTGTCTACCCCTTGGCCTTTCTCGGCGTGGGGATAGATATAATCGGTGAAATTCGGCCATCATCAACCAATGGGCACCAATTCATCATATTCGTAGTTGATTATTTTTCAAAATTGGTAGAAGCCGAATCCTACACCAGTATCACTGCCAAGAAAATGGCTAAGTTCATAAAGAAGCATATGTTTGCTCGATATGGGGTTCCGCACCATGTAGTATCCGATAATGGGGTTCAATTTCAAGGGGCCATGACTGAATTATTTGAGAAATTCAATGTGGAGCTTCATAGATCTTCTCTATATAGACCACAAGCTAATGGGGTAGTTGAGGCTGCCAATAAGTCAATCAAAAATATTTTTTCCAAGACGATGGCTACCTACAGGGATTGGGCTGATAAACTTCCATATGATGTTTGGAAGTATAGAACCAGTATAAGAACCCCTACTAATCAGACACCTTTCTCCTTGGTATGGAATAGAAGTTGTGTTTGCGATTGAAACAAAAGTAAGATCTCCAAGAGTGGCACTTGAAGCTCAGTTAAAAGAGTCAGATTGGGCAAGGGCTAGGTATGAGCAGTTGAACACAATAGATGAGAAGAGGCTCAAGGGACTTGACCACTAGATGTATCAGCAGCACATGGCTCGAGCTTACAATAATAGATTCAGACACCCAAAACAACCTCTCAAAGTGGGTGATCTCTTTCTCAAACAGCTATGCCAGGTTAACATTGATGCTAGGGGAAAATTTAGGCCTAATTGGGAAGGACCGTTTGTAGTTAAGAAAGTCTTTGGCAAAGGAGGAATAAAGCTTATGGATATGCACATAAATGAGTTCGTGAATCTAGTGAATCAAGATAGGCTTAAGCGTTATCATGTCTAGGTCAAAAGAATTAAATCATAAAAAAAGTAGCACAAAGAATAAAAGAAATAAAGAATAAATCACCCGATGAGTGGTCCTCTACTAATCGGGCAAAATTAGGGTGCAACCCAATGATCGGTATTCCACAAACCTGTTAGGCAAAAATTAGGGTACTCCAACACAAATAAAGCCCGCTAAGTTGAAAACCCAAAAAGGGTGGCTTAGGCAAAAGTTAGGGTATAGAGAGAAAAATGTCAGTTGCTTTTCTGGAAAATCTGTAAAAGACCAGTAGGCAGTGGGAGTCAACCATTGGAAATTGTTACCATTGCCTATGTACTCAAATTAATCTCATCAATGAACATGTTATGATTTTGCTAAGAATCTTGGTCTTATGAATGCATGCATGTCTTTAGGTGAAATAATCGCAGATGTGTGAAAATCAGTTTTTCTCTACGTGTTACACATCTTTGTTATCATCTTCACTGCAGATATGTTGTCCAATAAAAAATAAAATTACCAATAGGTCATAAAAGAAATCAAACTTATGCAAAATTCAGAGATCGTCTACTGGATTGAAAACCCAAAAGGGCTATCCAGGCAAAAGTTAAGATGAAGAAGAAAAATTCTGTTGGATTGAGCCACCAAGGATAATTTAGGTAAAAATTAAGATAGTCTGCTGGATTGAAAACCCGAAAGGACGGTCTAGGAAAAAGTTAAGACAAAGAAAGAAAAAGCATGCTGGATTGAAAACCTGAAACGGTGATGCAGGCAAAAGTTAAAGCAAAAAAAGGTCCGCTAAACTGAGCCGTCAAGGATATTTTAGGCAAAAATCAGGACAAAAAGAAGTGAAAATAAATATTCGATAGGTCATCTCACGTCGAATGGCCTATACAAAAGTTAGAACGTCACTTAGTCCCTTCACTTTGAAATCACTTGATGGCACGTATCCCCAAGAGTGTTAATTTCAAACTAGCCATACTTGGTCTCATTGTTAGCTATGCCAAGAAGTAATACGAGTCTATAAGCAGCAATATTAAATGATCTTAGTTTAGGAAAAGAAAAATCAGTGTGCATAAAAAGTTAAATATCAAAAGTACCAACCCAAGTTTACACCAAAGTAAGCCAAACAGCGCCCAAAAGTATCAAACATTCAGAAAATAAAAGTGCATATCACTCTAAGCTAATGGGGGATCGTATCCCTGATGATCCGTTAAAGTGTGGTCCTGTGTACCAACTCACAGGTCGTCCATGTTAATCATCACATGGTCCTTAGTCCCTACGACACCCTCGACAGCAACATCGACTCCCTTGGTATGTTGATCCACCTCCTACCCAGCTCCACCCCTCTGAGTTACTATCGGTACCACTCGGTAGGCAGAAAGATCATCCTCGGACACAGGATCATAAGGCTCTAGTGTCTGTCTATCCTCGGTCATCCATGCCAGCTGGCCCCATAACATCTCAATCTTGGCCCTTGCCCGAGTAGTTTTCAACCTAGCCTGGTCAGCCTCAGCAATGGCTACCCACAGCTGCCCCACTAGGAACCTAGCGCTATCCTCAAAAGCATCTAGGTCCTAAGCAAACTTACTACACTCCGTGGCCAATAGAGTCTGCAATAGAAATCATAAGATTAGTACCCATATATAAACGCCATGGCATGCATCATACATAGTTTGTTAAATGTTATAGGTAAAAGAAACTTACCAAGGCTAGCGCATCCTGAGCTAATAGCAGATCCCAAACGGAGAAGTAACCTTTAGCAGTCCTCTTGGCATCAAATACGGTCACCTTAAAGGAAAAGTCACATCAGAATATGACATTCTAAGCAGTCACTATAGAGGTTATGATTATGACAGGAAATTCCTTACATGGGTGGAGCTGGGAGGGGTAAAATCGATGGGCTGGACCGACTCCTAGAGCTCCTTGATAACTCGCTTCCCCAAATGATCGAGGAGCCAAAAGAAGCTATCTAGCTCTACTCAGAGGACTCCCTCTCTTAAGATCCCTAAAGCGCGGGACCACTTCATCGATGGCTCAGGGTCAGCAGAGGTAGTAGCAACAAAAATCTTCCACATGGAAGCGGGAGGCTGTAATAATAAAAGATTACACTCAGGGTCACAATTAACTTCAAGAAATAATGAGGTGTTCACAAAGGCTAAGTTAGGGAGATACCTGAGAAGAAGGGGTAGCCGACCTAGCTGGGCCCTTAGTACTTCAGACTATGGAGGGACCCTCGTAGTCTCCCCTCGGTCCACCCTCATCATCATTGTCATCATTGTTGCCATCACTATCACTGTAGTGGAACTCGAGGGGGACATCCTTGTAGTGGATCCTCTCGCAAGGAGGAAGGAGTGAGGAATCAATGAACTCAGTGTAGGAGCCCTTTACTGATAGCACTCAACCTCCCTCACCCAGTAGGTATAGCCCTTGGTTTATCCTCATTATCAGATAGGGCCAAAAGACTCCCGCTAGGATTGGGGGAGGGATCGGTCTCTCTACCACAACACTGGTCCTCCATCCTCGGACCTACTCGCTAAAATACCACTCAAAGGAGAGTGGCGACTCCTGGATATAGAGGTGGTCATCCACGCCAGCTCGTATCCGCTCAATGTCCCCATATATATCCAACCTCTCCCATGAGTCTCGGATGACCTGCATAAAGTAAATGCATTGTAAGTATCACAACCTCATAGATACAGTTTCTACTAATGGTTTGTTGAAATGTAAGATATAGGTTTAGTATGAAAGAAGTTTACCCGATCAGAGTGCAGTTGGCGAAGGAACTCCCTATACTGCGCTATAGTCAAGGCATGACCCTGCCAAGGCCCCATCCACCTCGAAATGATGTGTGGTGTCTTAGGCTGCATAGGCAAGCCTGGCCTAGGGATCGGTCGATGCTCGAAGGCTAAAATCTGCAAGACAAAGTAAAGATTAGCTGTAGCACAGTTTAAATAAAAGGTTAAAGTACAAAAATCAGTTTGAGAATTACCAGTAGGATAAGATGGCAGATCTTGAGCTTAAACTGCATGCCTTAAACTCTAACATCTAGCCTATAGTGCAACTATGCTAGGATCGCTTGACACCAATTCTTGCCTAGCACAGCAATTCTTGACAGCTGAGAGCAAACCGTAGTTGAGATTGCTCAAGTAGACTGGGAAGAACACAATGGTAAGAATTATCAGCAGGAAAGACCAGGCATACTGATCTCTCCAACCCACAGCAATGGATGTGGCTGCCGGATCCAGTAGTCATACAGGTCCCCGTACTTGAGCTTGCCGTCCCTCTAGGAAGGAGTCTAAGTAACCTCTCTATATAGGCATTCATGCCAGGCTTGCAATGCCATCTATCGGTGTAAACATTAAAATGGACGATGTCCCTACTCCAGCCTAATACCATCAAGGCGCACATATCCGAGAGAGTGATGGTGAATATGAGCATTGGATTTTAATGATCCTTCTCATGAAACGATGACGAAAACTAAAACGGTTTTACATGGTAAGTGTAATTTTGAATCAACTAAATGAGAAATAAGTGACTCATCCGATACCCGAATCTCTGATCCAATAGGTATAAGTCTCCCGCCTAGAGGGCACCGTACCAAAACTCTTTCCCAAGTAGACAAATTGGGTGGCAACTCTATCAATTGTATCGAGATTTGGGTCTTGATTCTTTTATTTATTAAAATTGGCTTATTGTGCATACTTTAACTAAAAATCATTTATTTAATTCAACCGATTTTTGTTTTCATCGTTTGGAAAAATTATCACACTCTATCTTCTCATCTCCTTCTCTCTTTAGTTAGATGTGCTCTTCTTCTAGCGCTAGGATAGGGTGCTCTATTATTTCTGCGACACTCACAACAGCGATACTTATAACCGCCAGGGATATTAGGTATACCTTAGTGGGTGGAGCACTCATTGCCATCTCCCTCCAAGAGAGGCTTGATGTAATGGGAACCTTCTACATCAACTTCCGATATGTCCCTACACCATTCTTATTGAAAGCCATAGAATTTTACCCTATAGGTACCCTAATTTCTGTGTAAGATTAGATTAAGGAAGAATACCCTCAGACTCGAAGGGAGAAATAAGGACAAAACCAATTGATTCGCATGTGTGGTGTTACATACCCTTGTGATTAACCCTACCATGCATTGTTGTAATTTATGCATGCATACCACATCCCATGCATGTACTGATCTCTTAGTTATCACCTCAGCCAAAACCAAACCTCAAAGAGAAAGAGCCTAACAATGTTCCCAGATCCGTTTGACTCGTATTTCGGCTCTTCTAGACGCTTTGAGGTTTGCTCAGTCTTCATCTCTAGGTATTTCATCTAGCAGTCATCTTAGTCTAGTTGATCATTCTACCTATCATCCTGAGGAGATATCTTGTATCTTGACTCTAGAGGGCTAGATTGATGTTGAGGTTGAGGTTGTTGCTACTGGTGAAGAGGTAAATGCAGCAAGGGCTGAGGTTAGGTTAGAGATCGCAAATGCCATCTAACAGTACTTGGGAAGTAATCAGTTCTTAGACCGAATGAATGATAAGATGTTGGCCTCCATCAAGGCAATCATGGCTAAGGAGAGAATGGCAATTGCTCCTCATAGCGCACCTGCCAGTGTTCCAGTAGTGAATACAGTGATTAGTGAACAAGTATTGGGGATCGCTCATAATCCGTTCACTCAGTTTTAGTTACCGCCTATGTGGACATGCAGGGATTCATTCAATTAGTTTGGTCAGTTAGGTTCTTTGGGTCCATTTGGTTCAGTTAGCCAGTCATTCCAATCGATGGGTATAATGGTTCCGCAGACCATCAATCAGTTTACTCAGCCTAGTCAGGGATTTGTGCCACCTCCATTTCAGTTTGGGGCATCTAGCCCTACCCCCAATTTTATGGTCACACCCAAGGGGATAGCCTTTCCTCAATTAACATGCTTACCCTAGGATGCGGTTACTCAATCGGAGGGGTCATCTTTATCCGTGGAATTACATGATCTTCTTCAAAAATTATTGGCTGCCAATCCCAGCTCTCAGCTGCTGTCACTATCAGTTCAAACAGCTAGAAAGGAGGATAGGGTCCTTGAAAACTTTAGTATACCTAGCATAGTGAAGTATAAGGGATCCGGTCCGCCTCAATCTTACATCACCACCTATCAGAGGGTCATGAGAATTAGAAAGTTAAGTGATAAGGTCCTAGCCGAAATGTTCCCTTGAACCTTGGAAGGTCTTGCTATCGAATGGTGCAACACTCTATCAGATGAAGTGACTGAAAACTAGAAAGCCTTATGGGAGGCTTTTATTAAATAGTATGGTTTCAATGCCACCATTAAAACTACCATACAGAATTTGAAGTCTATCAAGCAGGCCCCCAAATGAGAAGTTCAAACCATACTTCAAAAGATGGATGGCCACTCAAGTTCTATTGAAGGATAGGCTAAGTCTCCCAAAGATGATTATAAAATTAATGGATGGTGCACTACCTGCTTATTGAAAGGTCCTTGGTATGGATAAGTTCTCTAACTGTGTGGAGGTCTTTGAAGAAGCTGAGAACTGGGAATGAATCGACGAGTTGGAGAAGGAAAGTGTACCGGCCTTTAAAAAGAATGATCCTTCAGCATCAACCCATGCTTCTAAGTCAAAGTCTGGTTTTGATCTTAAAACTGTGGTGGTACAGGAAGAAGTTGCTGATGTCCATACCATCGAAGATGGTATTTCCCCTTGGAAAGCATCTCTACCTGCCATCTTTACTAAGTTGAGAGCACTCAGCCTTCTTTAGAGTATCAAGCCCTATGCCCCACCCAAACTTGAAGACAAAGATCAATTTTATGCTTATCATGTTAGTAAGGGGCATCACACTAGTGCCTGCATGGATCTACCTGATCCTATTCAAGGTTTGATTAGAAATAAGAAGATTCAAGAACTTGAGCTTAAGCCCAGCATCATGAATAACCCCCTGCTAAATTTCGAGAAATAGGTTGCAGCTATCGAATATGGGTTGCCCTCCTACCATATTTTTAATATGATCTCGTAAGCTAATCCTATAGTTCACTCCGTAGTGGCCTTACCTGATGAACCAACCCACATTAACATCAATGCAATTGAGCTAGAAGGAATTCATGAAGAGGAAGCTATGTTGGTTTAACCGGGGCCAATTGATATCGATGCTTATGTATTGAAGAATGATCAGCTCGAAGGACCGGCCTTATTGGTGGAAACTTATGAAGGGAGGAGTTATATGAAAGATGGAGTGCTACATATTACCCACAGTGGAAGGATCCCTCCTGACCCTATCCTAAAAAGAAAAAGGGGTAGAGATATGGATATCTAGGTCATTCCTAATATCAATCAGGGTCCAGCCTTTAAGCCCGCTACTAAGACTCACATTTTGATCATTACTGAAAAGAAAGTCACCCCTCTCATCCAGTAATTACAAGTTACCCCTGCTAAGTACAGCATCTGGCAACTCCTTGTTGACTCTAAAGAATATCACAAGGGTCTAATAGAAAAGTTATTAAGTATGGAAGCTACACCTTCTACCACTCTAGTTGAGGTACTCTTAGTTATCGAGGGATCTCCTCCTGATCAGATCGAACCCGTTAACTTCTATTCATAAGACCTCCCAGCCAAAGGGAATAAGCATAATAAGGCACTCTTTGTTAGGGTGCAAATCTTTGATCGTTCTATCCCATGTGTTATGGTGGACGATGGTTCCCCTCAACCTCTGCCCTTCTAAGATTCTTCCTCACTTAGGGCTAGATGAATCCATGTTGGAGAAGTCCAATACTATCATAAGAGCATATGATGATATGAAGAGGAGTGTCATTGGGGTCTTTGGAGCTGAAGTTACAGTTGGGGAAGTGAAGTCCAAGGTCTTGTTTACTGTTCTCGATATTCCCATCACCTACTCATTACTATTAGGTCGACCTTGGCTCCATGCATTAGGGTCTATCCCTTCCATGGTCCATCAGAAAGGTAAGCTCATCCACAATGACAAGCTGGTAACCTTTAGTGCTAACAAACCATCTATCATAGTGGGCATAGAGGCTAAATAAAAAGAATCTTGGGTGGCTATAGCTCATCAAGATATAAAGTTTTTGGTTAAGGGGTACATATCTCTCAAAATTGAGAAGATTATGGTGAAGTAAGGTTATGTAAAGGGTAAGGGACTTGGAAAGAGCCTGCAGGGCATATTGGAACCCCTTTCACCTCTTCCATGGCCACTTAGAATAGGTATGGGGAATCGCCGAGGTGCTAAAAAAATCTAAGAACCTGCCAAAGTAAGTGACCAGAAAGTCCCCAGTTTTGAGATCTTCAATGATGTATATGATTTCAAGAAGGACTACCTAATTGAAACCTCAGTTATCGTGGAAGTATATGGGAATGCCGAAGAAGATGAAATGAATGCAGCAATCGAGTCCATCACTAAAGAACTAGCAGTACTTATGAGGAAGAATTGTAAAAGGAATGAGAAAGGAAATCCCATTAGTAAGGCTGTCAAAAGCTTAGCAAAAGTAGTGGCAAAAGAAAAACAAACAAACTTGTGCACAAGGGCCACCAGTTCAGTTGCCAATCAACAAGACCCTCCGCCTATGGAGGATGATTCAAATAATGTAATTTTTAATATTGCAAACATTTTTTATGCAAACAATGCCGCTTATAAGGCATATCATGAATAAGTTGTAAGCATCATTATCTTTATTTTTAACATGTCATGAATAAATTGATGCACCTATCATTCATATTTTCCTCGAGTATTTCATTCTAATGACATCATGCACTCATAATAACAGCATTCTTAAGACCATCGTCATATTCATTAGTGCAGTTGATCTTGAATACAACGCAATGGTATAAACGTCCAATGGTTATAACCTATGATCAAAAGAGAGATAGTAAAAAGTGTTTAGCAAACATGATAACAATTAGCCTAGGTCCTTCTTTCTTCGTGAGGGGGAAAAGGTGTACAAAAGCACACATCAACAAGAAAGAAGACCCAGAAGCACCAATAGCACATCCACTTTGATCATGAAAAATGGAAAGGATATCTTAACTCACAAATTGACCATCTCAAGAGCTCAAAAGGGAAGCTGATCAGTCAAGAAGATTTTATCAAAGACAGTGACTACATACAGAGATTGGGCTGATAAGCTCCCATTCGCAATTTAGGGGTATAAAAATAGTGCAAGGACTCCCACTGATCAAACGCCTTTCTCCTTGGTATATGGAATGGAAGCCGTGTTACCGGTCAAAATAGAAGTAAAATCTCTAAGAGTGGCACTTGAACTTGAAAGAATCAGATTGGGCAAGAGGCAGGTATGAATAGTTAAATGCAATAGATAAAAAGCAGCTCAGGGCACTTGTCCGTCTCCAGATGTACCAACAGCACATGGCACGAGCTTAGAACAATAGAATCAGATACCCAAAATAACCTCTCAAAGTGGGTGGTCTGGTCCTCAAGCAACCATGCTAGGTCATCACCGATGCTAGGGTCAAGTTCAGGCCTAATTGAGAAGGACCATTTATCATGAAGATAGTCCTTGGTAAAGGAGGAATCAGGCTTATGGACATGGATAGAAATGAGTTTGTGAATCCAGTGAATCAAGATAGGCTCAAGCATTTTCATGTCTAAGTCAAAAGCATTAAATCATAAAAAATGGTACAAAGAATAAAAGAAATGAAGAATAAAACATCCGCCATGCGTCCTCTACTGCTCAGGCAAAAATAGGGTGCAACCTATTGATCAGTATTCCACAAACTGGTCAGCCAAAAGTTAGGGAACTCAAAATGAAGTCCGCTAAGTTGAAAACCTAAAAAGGGAGGCTTAGGCAAAAGTTAGGGCATCAAGAGAAAAATGTTAGTTGCTTTCTGGAAAATCTGTAAAAGACAAGTAGGTGGTAGGGGTTAACCATTGGAAATTATTACCATTGCCTATCTACTCAAATTAATCTCATCAATGAACATTTTATGATTTTGGTAAAAATCTTGGTCTTATGAATGCATGCATATCTTTAGGTGAAATAATCGCTGGTATGTGAACATTAATTTTTCTCTACGTGTTATGCATCATTGTATTCATCTTTATCAAACATTTGCAATATTCAGAAAAGCTAGATGGATTGAAAACCCAAAAGGGTGGTCCAGCCAAAAGTTAAGGCAAAAAGAAAACTCTACTGGGTTGAGCCGTCAAGGACAATTCAGATAAAAATTAAGACAGCCTGCGGGATTGAAAACCTAAAAAGGCGGTCTCGGTAAAAATTAAGGCAAAAGCTTGCTACGTTCAAAACCTGAGAGGTCGGTCTAGGCAAAAGTTAAAGCTAAAAAGAAAAAGGTCTGCTAGGCTAAGCCGTCAAGAATAGCTCACGCAAAAATTAGGACAAAAAGAAAAGAAAAATAAAATGTTCAATAGGTCCCCTCACATTGAGTGGCCTATGCAAAAATTAGAATGTCATCAGATTCTCTCACTATAAAATTGCTGGACAAAATATGGGTTCTCAAAGCAACAATATTCAAACAGTCTCAATTAAAGAAAAATCCCTAAGCGCAAAAGAAGTATCAAAGGTACCAATCCAAAAGTTCACTATCAAAACAAGCCACGCAGGGCTACAAAAGTACTAATAGTTCAGAAAAGCAATCATAACCTAAGCCGTCGGGGGATCCTGTCCTTGATGACCCTCCTAAGTCTGATCCTGAGTAACCACTAGTAGATCATCCATGTCTACAGTCATACGGTCCTCACCATTACCAGTACCAGTAGCCGGCTGGGCAGGGGCCCTAGTCTCCGAGGTCCCTATAGCAGCCCTGGTAGCATCACTCCCCTCAACATACTGATCAACACCTCTCTTAGCCACTAGATATATAGAAAAATCACCCTCGGACTCATCATTAAAAGGGACCGATGTCTGCCTATCCTCAGTCATCCTCGCTAGCTGACCCCTCGGCGTCTCAATCTCGGCCCTTGCCTAAGCAGTCTCGGCCCTAGCTTGATCAGCCTCAATAGTGGCTGCCCGAAGCTGCTCCTCTTAAAATCGGGCTCTCTCCTCCAAAGAGTCCGAATCTTGGGCAGACCTGCCCCACTCCATGGCTAACAAAGTCTACAATGGAAATCATAAGATTAGTACACATATATAAATGTCATGGCATGTATGCATAGTTTGTTAAAAAATTTCAGATAAAAGAAACTTACTGAAGCTAAAGCATCCTAGGCCAACAGCAGATCATGCGCTAAAAAATAACCTCGGGCTATCCTCTCGGCCTCAAAAATGGTAACCTGAAAAGAAAGGGTCATATTAGAATAAGACATCTTATGTAGTAATGGACAGAGGCCAAGGTAAAGGATTCCTTACATGGGTAGAGCTAGAAGGAGTGAAACCAATAGGTTGGACCAACTCCTCGAGCTTCTTGATAGCTCAATTCTCTGAATGGTCGAGGAGCCGGAAGAAAGTGTCTAACTCAGCCCAGAGGACACCCTGCCTCATAAATTCAAAGGCTCGAGACCGCTTCACTGGCAGCTTAGGGGCAGCAGTAGCAGTAGACCTCTTCTACTTTGAAGCCGGAGGCTATGGCAATAAAGAGTTAGACTCAAATTCATAATTAATTTCAACCAAAGGGACCAAGTATTCATAAAGGCCAAGTGAGAGGCATACCTGAGAAGAAGGGGTAGCAGACCTAGCCAAACCCCTGGTGCTCAAAACTATAGATGGACCCCCTCGGTCACCCCTCGGTCACCCCTCGGTCCGCCCTCCTCCTCCTCATCATCATCATCAATATCTCACCAATGAATCTCTAGGTGCTCATCCTCATGATGGATCCTATCACATAGTGGCAGGAGGGAGGAATCAATAAACTCAATATAAGGGCCTTCAATAGACAACACGCGATCTCCCTCATCCAGCAAGTTTAGCCCCTGATCGGTCCCCGATATGAGATGAGGCCAGAAGATGCTAGCTGGGATTGGGGGAGGGATCGGTCTCTCCACTATGGCACTAGTCTACCACCCTTAGACCCGCTCACTAAAATACCACTCATAGGAGAGAAGTGAATCCAGGATAAAGCGATGGTCATCCACGCCAGCCCGCATCTACTCAAGGGCTCTATACGTGACCAATCTCTCCCATAGCTCTTGGATAACCTGCACAAAGTGAAAGCACTATGAGTATCACAACCTAGTAAATGCAATTTCTACTAATGGTTTGTCGAAATGTAAAATGTAGGTTCAATAGGGAAGAAGCTTACCCGATCTGAGCGTAGCTGGTGTAAGAACTCTCGATACTATGCCGTAGTCAAGGGCTAATTCTACCAAAGCCCCATCCATATAGATATGATATATGGCTTCTCAGGCTGGATGGGCAATCCTGGCCTAGGGATCAATCGGTGCTCGAAAGCCCAAATCTGTAAGATAAAGTAAGGATTAGTTGCAATATGGCTAAAGCACAAGAGATCAGTTTTGTGCTTATCACATCAGTAAGGGGCATCGCATTGGTGCTTATAGGGATCTACTTGAGGCTATTCGAGGTTTGATTAGGGACAAGAAGATTCAGAAACCCAAGCTTAAACCCAACACCATGAATAACCCCCTGCTAAATTTTGAGAAACATGTTGCAGCTGTCGAATCTGGTTTACCCTCTTATAATGTTTTCAATATGATCTCTCAAGCTAATCCTATGGTTCACTCTATAGTGGCCTTGCCTAATGAACCAACCCTTATTCACATCGATGCATTTGAGCTAGAAGGAATTCATGATAAGGAAGCTATGTTGGTTCAATCGGGGCCAATTGATATCGATGCTTATGTATTGAAGAATGATGAGCTCGAAGGACTGGCCTTGTAAGTGAAAACTTCTAAAGGAAGGATTTATATGAAAGTCGAAGTGCTCGAAAGCCCAAATATGCAAGACAAAGTAAGGATTAGATCCAACACGGTTAAAGCACAAGAATTCAGTTGTGTGCTTATCACGTCAGTAAGAGGCATCACACTGGCGCATGTAGGGTTCTGCTTGAGGCTATTTGAGGTTTGATTAGGGACAAGAAGATTTAGGAACCCGAGCTTAAACCTAGCACCACGAATAACCCCCTACCAAATTTTGAGAAACAGGTTGCAGCTGTCGAATCAGGGTCACCCTCCTATAATGTTTTTAATATGATCTCGCAAGCTAATCCTATGGTTCACTCCGTAGTGGCCTTGCCTGATGAACCAATCCCTATTGACATCAATGCATTTGAGCTAGAAGGAATTCATAATAAGGAAGCTATGTTGGTTCAACTAGGGACAATTGATATCAATGCTGATGCATTGAAGAATGATGAGCTCGAAGGACCGGCCTTATTGGTGGAAACTTCTGAAGGAAGGAGTTATACGAAAGTCGGAGTGCTACATGTTACCCGTAGTGGGAGGATCTCTCCTGACCCTATCCTAAATAGAAGAAGGGGCAGAGACATGGATATCCAGGTCATTCCAAATATGAATTAGGGTCTAATCTTTATGCCCGCTACTAAGACTTACATTTCGGTCAGTACTAAAAATAAAGCCACCCCTCACATCCAACAATTACAAGTTACCCCTGCTAGGTATAGCATCTAGTAGCTCCTTGTTGACTCTGAAGAACATCGCAAGGGTCTAATAGAAAAGTTATTAAGTATAGAAGCTACACCATCTACCACTCTAGTTGAGGTACTCTCGGTTATCGGAGGATCTCCTCTTAATTAGATCAAACCCATTAAGTTCTATCCATCAGACCTCCCAGTCGAAGGGAATAAGAATAACAAAGCACTCATCATTACGGTGCAAATCTTTGATCATTCTATCCCATGTGTTATGGTGGACGATGGTACCACCCTCAACCTCTGCCCTTATAAGATTCTTCCTCACTTAGGGCTGGATAAATCTATATTAAAGAAGTCCACTACTATCATAAGGGCATATGATGATACGATTAGGAGTGTCATTGGGATCTTTGAAGCTAAAGTTACAGTTAGGGAAGTGAAGTCCAAGTCTTATTTACTGTTCTCAATATTCCCGTCACCTACTCATTACTGTTGGGTCCACCTTAGCTCCATGCATTAGGGGTTGTCCCTTCCACGGTCTATTAGAAAGTTAAGTTCATCGATAATGACAAGCTGGTAACCTTTAGCGCTGATAAACCATCTGTCATAGCAGCCATGGAGGCTGAGGAAAGAGAATCTAGGGTTGTTGTAGCTCATCAAGATACAAAGTTTTCGGTTAAGGGGTACATATCTCTTAAATTTGAGAAGATTATAATAAAGCAAGGTTATGTAAAGGGTAGGGGACTTGGAAAGAGCCTGTAGGAAATGCTTGAATCCCTTTCACCCCTTCCATGGCAACTTAGACTAGGTTTGGGGAATAGCCCAGGTGCTAAAAAAATCCAAGCCTCAATCCTGCCTTACGATAGGGGCTGAAGTCAAGCAAGGGAAATTCATGGGCAAAGAAGAACCTGTCGAAGTAAGTGACCAAAAAGTCCCCGATTTTGAGATCTTCAATGATGTATATGATTTCAAGAAGGTCTGCCTAATTGAAACCTCAGTTATCATGGAAGTATGTGGGAATGCTAAAGAATATGAAATGAATGAGGCAATCGAGTCCATCACCAAAGCTGTAGCAATACTTATGAAGAAGAATTGGAAAAGAAATGAGAAAGGAAATCCCATCAGTAAGGCTGTCAAAAGCTTTGCAAAAGTAGTGGCCGAAGAAACACAAGCAAACTTGGACACTAGGGCTACTAGGTTAGCTGTCAATTAACAAGACCCTTCACTTGTGGAGGATTAGTCAAATGACGTAATTTTTAATATTGCAAACTTTTTTGATGCAAACAATGCCGGTTATAAGGCATATCATGAATAAGTTGTAAGCATCAGTATCTTTATTTTTAACATGCCATAAATAAATTAATGGACCTATCATTCACATTTTGCTCGAGTATTTCATTCTAATGACATCATGCACTCATAACAACAACATTATTAAAACCATCATCGTATTCATTAGCGTAGTTGACCTTGAATACAACGCAATGGTATAAACGTCCAATGGTTAAAACCTATCATCAAAAGAGAGATAATAAAAAGTGCTTAGCAAACATGATAACCATTAGCCTAGGTCTTTATTTCTTTATGAGGGGGAAAAGGTGTACAAAAGCACACATCATCAAGAAAGAAGACCCAGAAGCACCAACAGCAGGTCAACTTTTATCATAAAAAGTGGGAAGGACATCTTAAGCCACAAATTGACCATCTCAAGAGATCTAAAGGTAAGCTGATCAGTCAAGAAGATTTTGTCAAAGAGAGTGACTACCGACGGAGAATGGGCTAATAAGCTTCCATTCAAAATTTGGTGGTATAGAACTAGTGTAAGGACTCCCACCAATAAAACACCTTTCTCCTTGGTGTATGGAATGGAAGCCATGTTACTGATCGAAACAGAAGTAAGATCTCTACGAGTGGCACTTGAACCGCAGTTAAAAGAATCAGATTGGGCAAGAGCCATATATGAATAGTTGAATGCAATAGATGAAAAGTGGCTCAGGGCACTTGACCATCTCCATATGTACTAATAGTGCATGGAATGAGCTTATAATAATAAAATTAGATACCCGAAACAACCTCTCAAAGCAAGTGGTCTGGTCCTCAAGAAACTATGCCAGGTCAACATCAATGCTAGGGGAAAGTTCAGGCCTAATTGGGAAGGACCATTCATTGTGAAGAAAGTCCTTGGTAAAGGAGGAATCAAGCTTATAGACATGGATCAAAATGAGTTCATGAATCCAGTGAATCAAGATAAGCTCAAGCATTATCATGTCTAGGTTAAAAGAATTAAATCATAAAAAACCGACACAAAGAATAAAAGAAATAAAAAATGAAACACCCGGCATGGGGTCTCCTACTGCTCGGGCAAAAATTAGGGTGTAACCCGTTAATCGGTATTCCACAAACTAGTCAGGCCAAAATGAAGGAACTCAAAATAAAGCCGCTAAGTTGAAAACCCGAAAAGGGCAGCTTAGGCAAAAGTTAGGGAATCGAGAGAAAAATTTCAGTTGCTTTCTGGAAAATCTGTAAAAGACAAGTAGGCAGTAGGGGTTAACCATTGAAAATTGTTACCATTGCCTATGTACTCAAATTAATCTCATCAATGAATATGTTATGATTTTGCTAAGAATCTTGGTCTTATGAATGCGTTCATGTCTTTAGGTGAAATAATTGCTGGTATGTGAACAACAATTTTTCTCTACGTATTATGCATCATTTTATTCATCTTTATCAAACATTTGCAATATTTAGAAAAGCCTGCTGGATTGAAAACCCGAAAGGGCGGTCAGAGCAAAAGTTAAGGGAAAAAGAAAAGTCTATTGGGTTGTCCATCAAGGATAATTCAGGCAAAAATTTAGACAGCCTGCGGGATTGAAAACCTGAAATGGCAATCTCAGTAAAAATTAAGGCAAAAGCTTGCTAGGTTGAAAACCCGAGAGGGCGGTCTAGGTAAAAGTTAAAGCTAAAAAGAAAAAGGTCCGCTGGGCTAAGCTGTCAAGGATAGCTCAGGAAACAATTAGGATAAAAAGAAAAGAAAAATAAAATGTTCGATAGGTCCCCTCACATTGAGTGGCCTATGCTAAAATTAGAACGTCTCCCGATCCTCTCACTACAAAATCGCTGGACAGAATACAGGTTTTCAAAGCAACTATATTCAAACAGTCTCAGTTCAAGGAAAATCCCTAACGCAAAAGAAGTATCAAAGGTACCAATCCAAAATTTCATGATCAAAACAAGCCATGCAGGGCCAGAAAAGTACTAATAGTTCAGAAAAGCAATCATAACCTAAGCTGCCGTAGGATCCTGTACCTGATGAACCTCTTAAGTCCAATCCTGAGTATCCGCCAGCAGATCATCCATGTCTATAGTCATATGGTCCTCAGCATCACCAGTACCTGTAGCCGATTGGGCGGGGGCCCTAGTCTCCAAGGTCCCTATAGCAGCCCTAGGAGCATCACTTCCCTCAAGATGCTGATCCACGCCTCTCTGAGTCACTGGATATGCAAAAAAATCATCCTCGGACTCATTGTCAAAAGGTACTAGTGTCTGCCTATCCTCAGCCATCGTTGCTAGTTAACCCCTCAGCGTCTCTATCCCGGCCCTTGCCCGAGCAGTCTCAGCCCTAGTCTGATCAGCCTTGGCAGTGGCTGCCCCTAGCTGCTCCTCTAAAAATCGAGCTCTCTCCTCTAAAGCATCCAAATCCTTAGCGGATCTGCCCCGCTCCATGGCCAACAAAGTATGCAATGGAAATCATAAGATCAGTACACATATATAAATGTCATTGTATGCATGCATAGTTTGTTGAAATTTTATAGGTAAAAGAAACTTACTGAAGCCAAAGCATCCTAGGCCAACGGCATATCCTGCACTAAAAAATAACCCCAGAGTTTTGAGGTATGGGCTTTAGGAAAAGGGATCAGAGGCACTTCAGAAGTGGGAATAAGTCCCAAAAACGAGTCTCCCCCGCGAATTGCATACCTGACGGAAATCGGGCATTCTTAAAGCCCCGAATCATCCATCGGGGCCAATTTCTCGAGTCTAAGGAAGAAACGGCCAGCCTTTGGGATCATTTTATACATGTTTGGTTGATTTTAGGAGAATAATTGCCAAAAAATGCAAAATGGTAAGTTTTTTATGTGAGGCGGGATGTGAAGGGACTAGCCTGCCTTTTAAAACCCCCGTCGGGACCGGTACGAGTCCCACCCTACCTGTACGGGTCCCCACTTTTGAGAACCCTAAACCCATACGAGTCTGGGTCACCCGTACAGGCCCTCTCTTACCACCTAAAGGTAGATTTTTGCATCGGTATTTCAACAAACACCAGAAATTCATCCAGTCTAAACTCGGAGCCAACCTCGCTCTTCTTCACACCCATATTTCAGTTATATTCACTCACCTTGATCCTTGATTGAAGAGGTAAAAATATTTTTTTTTTCATAAAAGTCAATCAAGAATCAAGGTAAGCCATTTTTTAATTGGTCACTAACAAGGATGATTTTTGTGTACAGGTCTATCGCCAGCACATGAAATTTTCCCTATCAAACCAATCTTACAAGAAGAGATTTCCCCAGCAGAAAAGAATTCACCCAAAATGAGCATTACTATACTCCCCAGCCGGGAGTCAATCTAGGGGCATCCCCCCCCCCATTTCCTAGTAATGAAATCATTTAATCTAGGAGCATCCCACCATTTCCCAAAAGCGGAATCATTCAATCTAGGGGCATCCCCCCCATTTCCCACCAGCGAAATCAAATCCTAGGGGCATCCCCCCATTTCCCAGTAGCAAAATATTCAATTAAGGGGCATCCTCCCATTTTACAGTAGCGAAATCATTCAATCTAGGGGCATCCCCACATTTCCCAGTAATAGTCAGATCCCAGGGGCATCCCCCCATTTCCTAGTAGTGGAATCACTCAATCTAGGGGCATCCTCCCATTTCCTATTAGCAGAATTAGATCCCAGGGGCATCCTCCCATTTTATAATAGTGGAATCATTCAATCAAGTGGCATCCCCCCATTTCCCAGTAGCGGAATCATTCAATCTAAGGGCATCCCCCCATTTCCTAGCAGCGGAATCAGATCCTAGGGGCATCCCCCTATTTCCCATTAGAGGAATCATTCAATCAAGGGGCATCACCCCATCTCCCTACAGTAGAACTAGTCAATCTAGGGGTATCCCCCCATCATCGAGCCCTCCATGGGGCATTCTTTGAGTGGCGCCCTACCAAGGGGCATTCTTTGAGAGGTGCCCTTCCAAGGGACATTCCATCCCTAAAGCGATCGGGCCAAACCCGACATTTCTTGCACTTAGTTTTCAGTTTATTTCAAGGGCTAACCCCCATTCACACATCTTTATTCTTAATTGAAGGGGCAAAAATATTTTTGTTTTCACAAAAGTCAATCAAGAATAAAGATGTGCCTGCTCAGATAATGACTAACTCGGTGTTTGATTATTGTCTCTTTTCAGGTTATTCAAATTCCCCGGCAGGAAAGTCATCCACCTTAGGAAAGGAATACACCATCAGTAGGAAAGTCGATCTACCTTAAGAAAGGGATACACAATTCAGGAGAGTCATCCGCCTTAGGAAAGGGATACACCATCAGCCAGGAAAGTCGATTCACCTTAAGAAAGGGATACACATAATTTCTCCAGTAGAGTCACTAGGGATGAATAGTAGTAAAGGAAAGTCATCCGCCTCAAGAATGGGATACACAGTAGCAAAGCAAAGTCATCTGCCTTGAGGAAGGGATATGCATTGGTAAACAAAAGTCGTCCGCCTCAAGAAAGGGATACACATCAGCAAAGAAAAGTCATCCACCTCAAGAAAGGGATACTCATCAGCAAAGGAAACTCATCTGGCTCAAGAAAGGGATAGCGTCAGCAAAGGAAAGTCATCCGCCTCAAGAAAGGTACCCTTGGGAAAGAAGTTCACCTCAAGAAAGGAACTCGCCCATGTCATCATCTCAGGTATGATTTCTAAACCAACACTCACATCATGAGATCATGTAGATCCGTATCTGCAGTGATCCCATAAGGGGCAGTCTATGAGCATTGGATTTTAACAATCCTTCTCACGAAATGATGATGAAAACTAAAATGATTTTACGTGGTGAATGTAATTTTAAATCAACTACATGAGAAATAAGTGACTCATCTGATACCCGAATCTCTGATCCAATAGGTATGAGACTCCCGCCCAGAGGGAACTGTACCAAAACTCTTTCCCAAGCAGATAACTAGGGTGGCGACTCTATCAATTGTATCAAGATTTGGGTCTCGATTCTTTTATTCATTCAAATTAGCTTATTGCACAAACTTTAACTAAAAATGTTTTGTCATGCCCAAATCTAACCAAACCCCTAATGGGCGCTGCCTCTCATATAGGTGCCAAGGGAGACCCATACATCATCGACACCTCACAGTGACCTCCTCGATTAGTAAATGAAAATTTTAGGTCATCTCCGACCACCTCTTCGCAAGAAGCGAAATAGCACCCAAGGCTAGTGTCTTTAGAGCCTGAGGGATGGCCCTGATGATGTCGCTAAACCTAAAAGAACCTATGCAGGCTAATATCGCAGTATCCTCGTGGCACGAATCTCCTCATACCACTTCCTGTAAAAGCTCAAGGCTTCTACAGTCTTGTACTGAAACTGTAAAAGAAAAATTACAGTTTAACTAGGTTAGAATACAGCGGACAAATGAAAAATCAAAAAAATAATTGTAAAAAGTAGAAAGTTAGGCATTCCATCCCTAAGGACATGACCCGTACAGGTCTGTATGAGGCTCTCGTACCAAAAATAGGACTCATACGGGTCCTTCCTTACCCGTATGGGTCCCTCACAACAGTAACATCATGGAAAACTTCCTAAAAATCTAAAAGTCATCCAAATTCTACCAAGGCTCAATCAAATCAGTCCCTAAAGCATCCTAGGTTAAAGTTACATGCATTAGGCTCTATTCCAAGGTCTAAAACATCCTAAATTATGCCAAAAATTGGGAAATTCCCAAAAACTCAAAAATGGAAAAATGGAGAATCAAGTGAAATACCTGGAGTTTGGAGGCATGAGTGTCAGGAGAGAGGATTAGAGGCACTTCAGAAGTGGGAGTGAGTCCCAAAAATGAGTCCCCATCACAAAAAGTGTACCCGGCCAAAACCAGGCATTCTCGAAGGTTCAAATCGCCTACCCGGGGCAAATCCTTGAGCCTAATGGAGAAGCGGCAGTATTTAGGATCTTTTTATACATTTTGATCAGTTTTAGGGAGAAAATCGCCAGAGATTGCAATATGGGAAAGTTTTATATAAGGCGAGACATGAGGGGTCTAATTAGTTTTTTAACCCCCTAGACAAGGACTCGTACGGGTCCCACCCCACCCGTACGAGTCCTATTCCTCAAGCTTCCTACCCATACGGGTCATGTCCCACCCGTACGGGTCCCCTTTTGATATCTAGAGGTAGATTTTGAACCAGTATTTCATAAAACCACCAGAGATACATCTAGTCCAAACTCGGGGCTAACCCCACTTCTCCTAAACTATGTATTTCAGTTAAATTAGGGGCAAAACCCCCTATCTTACCTTGATCCTTGATTGA
The DNA here is from genome assembly GCA_947683365.1 of Euphorbia pulcherrima. Classification (NCBI taxonomy): domain Eukaryota; kingdom Viridiplantae; phylum Streptophyta; class Magnoliopsida; order Malpighiales; family Euphorbiaceae; genus Euphorbia; species Euphorbia pulcherrima. The sequence continues at coordinate 15,624,964 of CANTUS010000003.1, read as the reverse complement.
AGGGGTAAAAATTTATTTCTTCACAAAAGTCAATCAAGAATCAAGGTAAGCCATTTTTTTAATTAATCACTAATAGGGATAATTTTTATACACGTCCACCTGGATATAGGGAATTTTCCCGAACAAGTGATTCTTTCAAGGAAACAATTCCCCAGCTGAAAGGAGTTCACCAAACAACATTTCTCTACTCCCTAGTAGTAGAGTCAACCAAGGGGCATCCCCCCACCAATCCATGGGCATCCCCTTATTCCCAAGCAGTAAATCAATCTAAGGGGCTTCCCCCATTCCTTAGCAGCAGAATCAACCAATCTAAGGGCATTCCCCTATTCCCCAGTAGTAGAATCAGCCAAACCAGGGGCATTACCCTTCACCAGCAGCAGAATCAATCAATGTAGGAATGTCCCCCCATCATTGAGCCCTCCAAGGGGCATTCTCTGATAGGCACCCTTCCAAGGGGCATTCCTTTCTAAAGCAATCGGGTTGAACCAGACATTTCTCACACTTAGTTTACGGTTTATTTAGGGGCTAACCCCTCATCCAAACATCTTTATTCTTAATTAAAGGGGAAAAAATTTTTATTCATCACAAAGTCAATCAAGAATAAAGATGCGCCTACTTAGACAATGACTAACTCAACATTTAATTGTTGTTTTTTACAGGTCATTCAAAATAACCAGTCAGGAAAGTCAATCCGCCTTAGGAAATGGATACACCATCAATCAGGAAAGTCGATCCACCTTAGGAAAGGGATACACCATCAATTACGAAAGTCAATCCGCCTTAGGAAAGGGATACACTAGTCAGGAAAGTTGATCCATCTTAGGAAAGGGATACACCATCAGTCAGGAAAGTTGATCTGCCTTAGGAAAGGGATACACCATCAATCAGGAAAGTCAATCCATCTTATGAAAGGGATACACCATTCAGGAAAGTCGATCTACCTTAGGAAAGGGATACACCATCAATTAAGAAAGTCGATTGCCTTAACAAAGGGATACACCAGTCATGAAAGTCGATCTACCTCAAGAAAGGGTTACGCACACTATGAGCACGGGGATTTTTAGTGACCCGTAGAACGATGATGACTTTTTACTCGAACCTTTTATGGGTCAGTCATTCTACCCATTGGAGTTGAATCATGTTAGGAAAGCTTTATTTGACAAATTTGTACCTTTGACTATGATTAAAAATAATTAACATATATTTAGAATTAACCGTTTTCTTTCTCCGATGCACAGTAATTTGTTTTGCAATTTTCTATAAGATTTGAACATTTTCAGCAAGTATTGTTTGTATTATTGGATTTTTGACTCTCTAAGGTTTCCAGAATGTCAAGAATTGCCTTAATCGAATAACCGTAGTGAAAGTTATGAGCGTTTGAAGTCTGGCCCTAGTTGGGCGCAATCCTCTCCCTGTCGGTGCCCCTCCTCACGCGGCCTAGCATGATCCCCTATGCTTGGGAGATCATGCCTAGCCTGCATCATATGATGCGGCCTAGATTTGGCCACGTTGTGCTACGCGGCCTAGATCTAGCCTCAATGCCTGACGCGGTCTGGGCTAGGCCGCATCGCCTAATGCGGCCTACCGCGTCAGGTGACACAGCCTAGGGCCCGCTGCATTTATGACGCCGCCTTGGCTAGGTAGACCCCTCCCCTATTTTTTAGGTTTTTCCTTGCTCTATAAGCCGATTTTTGTGATTTTTCTGTCAAATTCAAACATTTGAAGGATTAATTATGAAATTTATGCTTACTAAACCAAGAAATTCAGATTTTAGAAATTCTTAGGCTTTTTAGAAGAAAAGAGCTTCATAAAGCTATAGAAATTCAAATATTCTAGTTTCCTAGGCTTTATTAGGCTTAATTCTTTAGCTTAAAATATTAAAATCAAGTAGAAGTCTTGAAGTCTTAAGTAAAATCGATTTAAATAGGATTTAGAGACTTTTCCTTATTAATCACTAAATCCCTCGCCAATCTGTCACTATTTATCAGTATTTCATCACAAATTGTCACAAAAGCTCACCAAAGGTTTATTCGCATCCCAAGAATGGATTCACAGCCTTTAGGTAACTGTCTGAGTTCTAATCTTTTTCCTTAAGTTATTTATTACTGTTTGTCATGTTTTTGGTTGGTTTTCCAGGCATTTAGCCCTTGTTTTTGCCTTTTTTTATGACTTTTTGGCAAGATTTTAGCTGACCGCTCTAGCGATTAGCAGGCCACTTGAGTGACACGATAGACCAACTTAGTGAGTTGGCCTATCACGTCGCTCAGTCGACCTACGTATCGCTAAAGCGGCCAGTCACTTTTAAGCCGGATTTTCCTGGGTTTTTCCCCCTGTAAGGTTTTGATGACATATGGGTCTCCCTTGGCACTTGTATGAGAGAGGCGAGGCCCACTGGGGTTTTAGTTGGATTTAGGCGTGATAAAACATTTTTTAGTTAAAGTTTGCACAATAATTCAATTTTAATGAATAGAAGAATCGAGACCTAAATCCAGATACAATTGATAAAGTCACCACCCAAGTTGTCTACTTGAGAAAGAGTTTTGGTACGGTTCCTTCTAGGCTGGAGATGCATACCTATTGGATCAAAGATTCGGTTATCAGATGAGTCACTTATTTCTCATTTAGTTGATTCAAATTCATCGCGTAAAACCCTTTTAGTTTTCATCATTTAAGGAATTATCACAGAAATCCTATATCTACACTCTTTCACACTTGTTACATGCATTTATATAATACAATAAAGCATAAGCAATAAATGGGGGAATAAAAATTACAATCGGGGGAAAATGGGGGGAATTGCAAGGAGAACCTATACATTTGTTCTAAGTTATAAAACAAAATGAAAGTAAATTCCCCTGCATCCACAGGTGTTGGCATAGTTTATAGCACACCATAAATAAACAATTTAAAGTATTTTGTTGTAAAAACACAATTTAAATTTCGTGGGTTGATTTATCGAATTATTAGTGAAAATGATGGCATGGCAAATGGTGAGTTGGATTGATTTTAACCAATTCAAAATATGAATTCTGGATTCTGCCTGGGGGACCAGTACTCGTACGGATGGGAGGAACTCGTACGGGTACTAGAGAGGACCGGTACGGGTGTGGAGCACCCATATGGGTCATCTTTGGTCCCGAGCAGAAACTTGGTTTAGTTAATTTACAGATTACAGATCAGTAGATTGGTGGCATAAAAATTAAAAAATAAAAAGAGGGGATTTCCTTTTGTATGAGTATGGCGCACCAAATTGATATCCTTGGGGATATATGATGCCAATAAGGCTTATACGGGTGAGGACCAGACCCGAGACAAGAAATGAAAGCAACAGATATAATGGAAGTAACAAACAATAATAATAACAAAATAATTGAGATGTGAGTCTCTTTAAAACTCAGGAGCGTTACCTTTTTAACATGAATTCACTTTGAGGTGATCCCTTCACTGTTGAGAGAGCCCGGCCAAAGTAGATGAAATAGGACTTTTTAGGTGAGTATTTGTGTGGATAGAATCTCCCCTAAATCCTAAATGAACGAAGCTAGGAATGAATAAAATGTGGACAAAACCTCAAAATGAGTGTTTTCTCTCTATTTTATACCTCCTATACCCCCACTATACCTTTTCTATACCTATAGAAATTGCTAGAGTTTTAGTATAATTTTCATACGATATCCATGTCTGTTCAAATGTGAAGGGAAGACCCCTTTTTATAGGGAAGAGGAGGTCTGAACACAATAAAAGACTTGCCTTTTCCTGAAAATGGTAAGAGACTACTTCCGAAAAAGCCTGAATAGGAAAAAACCATACCCGTATGGGGTGGGGTCGCACCCATATGGGTCCCCCCAGGCGTACGGCAGGTAGTCACCCGTACGGGCCTGCTAGTGGATCCGTCCCACTATACAGCACCCGTGCAGGTACCTAAGGTTAGTCTAGGTCACTGTGCCATGGCCAAACTTAACTCTGCAGTAGTAGGAACACCTTTGATGGACAACACCTAAAATATATTGCATCGTATAGCTCTCACCATAGTTTTATGAGAACGATCATTAAAATCCAGTGCTCACAGACTTCCCCTCTTAGGTTCATTGCAAATACAAATCTATATGATCTCACGATATGAGCTGGGGTTTAGAAATCATACCTGAGGTGATGACATGGGCTAGTTCCTTTGGGGCGAACTCCTTTCCTTTGCTGATGTATACCCCTCATAACTCTACTCGGGAAGATATATGTATCTTTTTCTTGAGGCGGATGACTTTCCTTTTATCACTATGCATATTCCTAATGACTCTGGTTGGGGAAAATGTGTACCCCTTTCTTAAGGCGGATGACTTCTCCTTGTGTCCCTTTCCTAAGGTGGATTAACTCTCCTAATCAATGATAGTGTATCCCTTTCTTAAGGCGAATGACTCTCCTGCTGGGGAATTTTGAATGACTTGAAAAAAAAATAATCAAACACTTAATCAGTTGTTGTCTAAGCAGATGCCTTTTATTCTTAATTGACTTTTGTAGAAACATAAAATATTTTTGCCCCTTCAATTAAGAATAAAGAGGTGTGGATGGAAAATCATGTGTGGGAAATGTCGGGTTTGGTCCGTTCACCGCTTATTTTACTACTAGGGAATACCCCCAGGGTAAGTGCCCCTAGGTCGGTTGGTGGATGCTCCTAGAACAATGAGGGGATGCCTCTGGATGTGATCCCGCTACTGGGAGGTGGGGGCAATGCCCTCAGATTTGATCCAACTACCAGGAGGTAGGGGGATGCCCCTAGATTTGATCCCATTACTGGGAAGTAGGGGGTGCCCCTAGATTTGATCCCACCACTAGAAAGTTGGGGATGCCCCTAGATTTGATCCCGGTACTGGGAAATGAGGGGATGCCCTAGAATTTGATCCCGCTACTAGGAAGTGGGGGATGACCCTAGATTTAATCCCACTACTAGGAGGTAGGGGGATGCCTTGGATTTGATCCCGCTACTGGAAAGTGGAGGGATGCCCCTGGATTTGATCCTGCTGCTAGGAAGTGGATGATGCCCCTAGATTTAATCCTGCTACTAAAAAGTGAGGGGATGCTCCTGGATTTAATCCCGCTACTGGAAATTGGGGGATGCCCCTGGATTTGATCTCGCTACTAGGAAGTGGGGGGATGCCCCTAGATTTCATCCTGTTATAGGGAAGTGGGGGGATGCCCTGGAATTGATCCCGCTACTGGAAAGTGATGGGATGCCCCTAGATTTGATCTCGCTACTGGGAAGTGGGGGATGCCCCTGGATTTAATCCCACTACTAGCAAGTGGGGGGATGCCTCTAGATTTGATCCCGCTACTAAGAAGTGAGGGGATGCCCCTGGATTTGATCCTGCTACTGGGTAGAGGGGGGATGCCCTCAGATTTGATCCCGCTATTTGGAAGTGGTGGGGATGCCCCTAGATTTGATCCCAGTACTAGGAGGTGGGGGATGCCCCTGGATTTAATCCTTTGAGAAATAGATATTCCTTATTGAATTGATCTCTGAGGACACTTCTTCGGGAAAGGTACCCCTCGGACATGGTTCCTTTTGCTAGTACATGTATTGTGAAGATTTCTTAGCTTTTATGAGACACCAATTTAGAACTGCCCCTGGGCGGCATGAGGAGACCTGTACGGGTAGGCCATAGCCGTACGGGTAGATTTTTAAGGATATAGAGCCCGTACGGGTATGTGGCATCGGTACGGGTGCTTTAAGGGTAGTTTTAAAAATACGAACAGTCCTCATTCCCTGTATTCACCGAAAATTCTAATTCTCTCCAATTCCGGCAATTTTCCATTCCAATCAACCTAAAGATGTATAAGAAGATTCCTGGTGCTGGCCGTTTTGGTCTGAAACCCGAGGAACTACCCTAGATTGGCGATTCAAAATTCCAGCAATCTCCGGTGGCCCTTGGTTATGCTTTCCAAGAGATGGACCATTTCCTGGGTTTTAACCCTTCTTTTGTGGTCCCTCTAGTTCCTTCTCCCAAGTCACATCCCTCTGAACTCCAATTAAGTATATCAAATTCACCATTTCTAATTTTTTTTCCCAAATAGGAATTTCTTTAATTTGGCATTTTTTAGGATGTTTTAGGTGTTGAAATAGAGCCTGATGCATGTAACTTTAGTCTAAAGAACTTTTAGGATAGTTTTTGCTAAGATTTGGTTGAGTTTTGGTGAAAAATGGTTATTCGGGAACTTTTCTCTGATGAAACTGTTTGTAGGGACCCGTACCAATGTAGGGGACCCGTACAGGTCCCGTTTTTTATACGGGTGCAGGTAGGGTACCCTGTACGGGTAAGGCTTATCTGTATGGATTCCCCTGCCCAGGGTAGAATGCACAAGACTCCCGAAATCACACCTTTCTTTTCTAATTCTAATTCAACCACTATTTTCTAACTCAAATGTATTGCTATTTCATTTTTGCAGTTCCTGTACAAGACTATAGGAGCTTTGAGCTTTTGTAGAAAGTGGCATGAGGATATTCGTGTTGCCGGGGATGCTACGTTGCTGGCCCTATATTGGCCCATTCAGGTTCACTGATATCATCAGGGCCATTCCCCAAACTAGGTTTGCCTGGGTAACTGGAGGTACCATACACAATTACTAGATGGATGGGGACTTAGTAGGGTCAGGGTCTGGCTATAGTGCAGTATAGGGAGTTCATTCACCAGTTGTGCTCAGATCAGGTAAACTTCTTTAATACTAAACCTGTAACTTTCATTTCAACAAACCATTAGTAGAAACTGTATTTAAGAGGTTGTGACACTTACAGTGCATTTGCTTTGTGTAGGTCATCCAAGACCCGTAGGAGAGGTTGGATACATATAGGGGTATTGAGCGGATGCTGGGTGGTGTAGATGATCGTCGCTTTATTCTGGAGTCCCCGCTCTCCTTTGAGTGGTATTTTGCCATATGGGTCTGAGGGTGGAGGACCAGTGTTATAGTAGAGAGATCGATCCCTCCCCTGATCCTAGTGGGAGTCTTCTGACCGCATCTGATGCCTGAGATGCATCAAGGTTGTACTTGTCTGGGACTTACTGTTAGCTCAGGCTGTACTAGCTTCGATAAGTTTCTTTTACCTACAAAATTTAACAAACTATGCATGCCATAACATTTATATATATGTTCTGGTCTTATGATTTTCACTGTAGACTTTGTTGGCTATAAAGCATGGTAAGTCCACTCAGGATTTGGATGTCTCTGAGGAGTGAGCTAGGTTCCTAGAGGAGCAGTTACAAGTAGCCACTGTTGGGGCTGACCGGTTTAGGCCGCTGGAGAAGGAGCTGGAGAGGGCTAGAGCAGAGACTGTTTAGACGAGGGCCGAGGTTGAGGTGTTGCTGGGTCAGCTGGACCGGATGATCAAGGGTAAGTAGATACCTGAGCCATCCAATTCTTATACGGAGGAGGATAATTTGGCTTGTTGGGTGGCATCGGTAGCCACTCAGGTGGTGGGAGCTGAGCAGGAGGTAGAGGAGATCAATATTGCTACTTGTAGACCTGTATTACAACTTGGTATAGCTAATAATGAGACCAAGTCTTGCTGGTTTGAAAATAACACTCTTGGGGATACGTGCCGTCAAGTGATTTCATAGTGAGGGGACTGATTGATGTTCTAACTTTTGCATAGGCCATTTGATATGAGATGACCTATCAAACATTTATTTTCATTTCTTTTTGTCCTAATTTTTGCCTGAACTATCCTTGACGGCAGTTCAGCGGATGTTTTCTTTTTTTCTTTGCTTTAACTTTTGCCCGGACCGCCCTTTTAAGTTTTCAATCTAGCAAGCTTTTTCTTTTGTGTTTCTTTACCTTAGTTTTTGCCAGGACCGCCTTTTTGGGTTTTCGATCCAACAGGCTTTTTCTTTCTTTGGAGGAGGATAGCTCTGCTTGTTGAGTGGCGCTAGTGGCCACTCAGATGGTGGGAGCTGAGCAAGAGGTAGAGCAGTGAGTAGAGGAGACTAGTATTACCGCTGGGAGTATAGCAGGAGCTTCAAAGGTTAGGGTTCCTGATCTGCCTGCTGTGGATGTTGGTGGGGTAAAGGATCATGTGATGATAGATAGGGATAACCTGCTGGAGGATGCACAGGACCAGACTCAGGATGAGTACCAGGGATAGGACCCCCCAATAGCTTAGATTAGGCTGTGCTTTTCTTACTTATCTGGGTCCTTGATTGATCCTTTGCCTCAAGGATATTGCTATCTTGTCCTTCTTAAATTGTTGTTGAATTGACTAGTAACCAAACTTTTGAAGCTTTAGATTACTGAGAGACTGGGGCGACTGAGATCGATGAGTACTACCAAGATTTGGATGAGATACGTATGCCCATTGTAGACTTGTACAGGTTCATATGGATGCCTATACTTCTTTGATTTGATTGGATGAGATTCATTCTTTGCACATTAGGGGAATGTGTCCTTGAGGTGTCCAAACTCTAATATGGTGCAAGCTGGATGATGGTAGTGGAAGCACTTAGCACTTCGGATGATGTGTATTGTCGAGTAGCTTCACAGTGGGAAAACTAAACTTGAGGGATCCCAACTGTGAAACATTGCTATTATCAATGATGCTTAAAGAATAAAAGTAAGTGCAAAATACTAGTGTATTTTAATTGAGTTCTAACTTTTGCATAGATCGCTTGACGTGATCCGATCTATCAAACTGATTATTTATTTTTCTTGTTCTAATTTTTGCCTGAATTGTCCTTGGCGGCTCAACTCAGCGGACTTTCTCTTTCTTTTCTTTTGTCTTAACTTTTGCCTGAACTGTCCTTGGCGGCTTAGTTCAGCAGACTTTTTTCGACTTTTGCATAGGCCTTTTTTTGTGACCTATCAGTATTTTTTTTTGTCTTTTGTTGAATAATACACGCGCAGTAATGATAACAATAAAGAGTACAAGATGTAGAAAAAATGATGTTCACATACTTGAGATCATTTCACCTAAAGACATGCATGCATTCATAAGACCAGGATTCTTAGCAAATCATAACATGTTCATTGATAAATTTGAGTGCATAGGCAATGGCAATAGTTTCCAATGATTAACCCTTACCTGCTTTCTGGTCCGTTCACAGATTTTCCAAAAAGCAACTAATGTTTTTTCTCTCGATGCCCTAACTTTTGCCTAAGCCGCCCTTTTCAGGTTTTCAACTTAGTGGGCTTTATTTTTGTTAGAGTCCCATAACTTTTGCCTGACCGATTTATGGAATATCGATCAATGGGTTACACCCTAATTTTTGCCCAAGTAGTAGTGGACCACTCGCCGGGTGATTTATTCTTTATTTATCCTTTTTATTGTGCTGCTTTTTTGTGATATAGTTCTTTTAGCCTACACATGATAGCACTTAAGCCTGTCTTGATTCACTGGATTCACCATCTATATCCCTGAGCTTAATTCCTTCCTTACCCAGGATTTTCTTCACCACGAATGGCTCTTCCCAATTAGGCCTGAACTGGCCCCTAGCATCAGTGTTAACTTGGTGTAGCTATTTAAGAATTGGATCACTCGCTCTGAGGGGTTGCTTTTGGGTAAACTTGGGCCATTTAGTGTTAGAATGAATAGGTTCCTCTCTTTTGTGAAAGAAGGAGGTCAAGCTATTGTGGGGAAGGTTTGGGGTCATTATGTAGGGTGAGGGGTCTTCTTTCTTTTTAAATGAATGAAGAAATCATTTTTTTTTAGGTATATTTTGATGGGAATATAGGTCCAAGGGAGGTAGCTACATTGATAAGAAATCCCCATTTGTTGGGTGTGATGGTTTATCCTTTTGAAGGCTTTGGAAGAGCATTGAATTTAAGTTTGCCTTGAATTTGGATTTTTGTTATAAGATCTTTTCCTTCAATGGTGCCTTTGATGTGGAGTATATCTTCCTCTATTTTTTTCCCTCTTTGTTTTTTGGCTTTCTTTCTTAGTGATGTGTATCTTCCTCCCCCCTTATGGAAAAAGATGAGCTAAGACCTAAGGCTATCATATTTTCTAAGAACTTTTCATCTCTCTTTTTTTCTGTGATAAGTTTTAACCATTGGAACCTTATGCCATTGCAATGTACTCAAATTCAGTTTCTTTAATAAACATGGGGAAATTTTTAAGAATATTGATTTTATGAGTGCACGATATCTTTAAGAATGAAATGCTAAAGCATAATGTGAATGCATCAATTTATTTGCGATATGCTTTATAAGTGGCGTTGTTTGTATCAAAATACCAGTAATGTTAATAGGTTACCTCATCCTTGAAATCATCCTCCTGATGTGAAGGGTCTTCATCTTTAATCTCGGTAGGATCCATCGATGAATCGGTAGTCTCCCAATACTGAGCTTCTACTTGTATTGGCACTAGTCCTCTTCTGTTTCATTAATGTACTCCAATTCCTCAAATACTTCCCACTTTTTAGCCTTTTTGGGGATCCAATCTTCCCCTCTTATAGTTAGACCAGAGGTGCAAGCTGTTGAGCATTTGTAGTCATGCCAAAGGGTAAACCTGTTGGAAGATGGAAGGTTGTCTCCTTAAGCATGGCTACGTAGTTAAGACCTTGGCTAGATCCCCCAAACTGAAACACTAGCAGGACAGATCCTTGGCTAGGCTGAATAGAATGACTGATGGCTGGGGGAACTGCCATACCCCCTGAATCATATGGACCAACTGAACCCAACTAGATGATGGATTACTAAGAGACAGAGGCAGAGAATCATCCCTTAACTGAACTGAATTTGCTTGAGTAGAAACTCGAATGTGGACCAAATGAACTTGAGACGGTTGCCAAACTTTGATTTTTTCTCAGGTGAGAACCAAATGATCAATACATGCATGGGTTCGATTTATGCATGCACAAATTACAACGATGCAAGGCTAGGTTAATTACAAGGATACACAACACATGCGAATCAATCAATTCCGTCCTTATTTCTCCCATCGAGTTTGAGGGTATTCTTCCTTAGTCTAATCTCACACAGAAATCAGGGTACCTAGAAGGTTAAATACTATAGCTTTTGATAAGAATGGTGTAGGGATATATCAGAAGTTGATGTAGAAGGTTCCCATCGCATCAAGCCTCTTTGGAGGGAGATGGCAACGAGTGCTCCACCCACTAAAGTGTACCCAATATCCCTGGCGGTCATCGGTATCACCATTGCGAGTGTTGCGAAAATAATGGGGCACCCTATCCTAGCACTAGAATAAGAGCGCATCTAGCTAGAGAGAAGGAAATGAGAAGATAGAGTGTGATCATTTTCCTAAATGATGAAAACAAAGACGGGTTGAATCAAGTAAATGATTTTCGGTGCCCATCTTAAACTTTTAAGCTTTTAAAACAAACCAACATTTTGCAAGTTAAAAGATAAATCCCTAGCGGAGTCACCACTGTGAGGCGTCGATTACGTGTGGGTCTCTCTTGGCGCCTGTATGAGAGAGGCGGGGGCCACTGAGGTTTTAGTTGGATTTAGGCATGATAAAACATTTTTTAGTTAAAATTTGCACAATAAGTCAATTTTAATTAATAAAAGAATTGAGACCCAAATCCCGATACAATTGATAGAGCCACCTCCCAAGTTGTCTACTTGGGAAAGAGTTTTGGTATGGTTCCCTCTGGGCGGGAGACGCATACCTATTGCATCAGAGATTCGGGTATCGGATGAGTCACTTATTTCTCAGTTAGTTTATTCAAAATTTCATTCATCGCGTAAAACCATTTTAGTTTTCATCATTTAGGGAATTATCACAGGAATCCTATTTCTACACTCGTTACATGCGTTTACATAATACAATAAAGCATAAGCAATAAATAGGGGAATAAAAATTATAATCGGGGGAAAATGGGGGGAATTGCAAAGAGAACCTATACATTCGTTCTAAGTTATAAAACAAAATGAAAGTAAATTCCCCTGCATCCACAGGTGTTAGCATAGCTTATAGCACACCATAAATCAACAATTTATCATATTTTGTTGTAAACACACAATTTAAATTTCGTGGGTTGATTTACCGGATTATTAGTGAAAATGATTGCATGGTAAATGGTGAGTTGGATTGATTTTAACCGATTCAAAATATGAATTCTGGATTCTGCCTGGGGGGCCAGTACCTGTACGGATGGGGGGAACCCATACAGGTACCAGGAAGGACCGGTACGAGTGTGGAGTACCCATACAGGTCCTATCTGGTCCCAGACAGAAACTTGGTTTAGTTAATTTATAGATTACAGATCAGTAGATTGGTGGCATAAAAAGTAAAAAAAAAAGAGGGGATTGCCTTCCGTATGAGTATGGTACACCAAATTGATATCCTTGGGGATATATTATGCCAACAAGGCTCGTACGAGTGAGGACCAGACCCGAGACAAGAAATGAAAGCAACATATATAGTGGAAGTAACAAACAATAATAATAAGGAAATAATTGAGATGTGAGATTCTTTAAAACTCAAGAGTGTTACCTTTTCGACGTGAATCCACTTTGAGGTGGTCCCTTCACTGTTGAGACAGCCCGGCCAAAGTAGATGAAATAGGACTATTTAGGTGAGTATTTGTGTGGATAGAATCTCCCCTAAATCCTAATGAACGAAGTTAGGAATGAATAAAATGTGGATAAAACCTCAAAAGGAGGGTTTTCTCCCTATTTTATACCTCCTATACCCCCACTATACCTTTTCTATACCTATAGAAATTGCTAGAGTTTTAGTATAATTTTCATATGAAATCCGTGTCTATTCAAATGCGAAGGGAAGACCCCTTTTTATAGGGAAGAGGAGGTCTGAACACAATAAATCCCGTTTAAGACATGCCTTTCCCTAAAAATGGTAAGATACTACTTCCGAAAAAGCCTGAATAGGAAACAACCGTACCCATATGGGTGGGGCCCCACCCGTACTTGTACCAGGGGACCCGTACGGGTCCCCTCCAGGCATACGGCAGGTAGTCACCCGTAAGGGCCTGCTAGTGAATCCGTACCACTATACAGCACCCGTACGGGTACCTAAGGTCAGTCTAGGTCACTGTGCCATGGCCAAACTCAACTCTGCAGTAGTAGGAACACCTTGGATGGACAACACCTGAAAGATATTGCATCGTATAGCCCTCATCATAGTTTCGTGAGAATGATCATTAAAATCCAGTGCTCACACCCCCCAAAGCTGAAAAATCAAGGTTATTTCAACATTTGAAGTCCAAATCTACTGAAATAATGTAGAAAACGACTTGAAATGTCAATAATCTTGGGTTTTCGGGCACAGAAATGTCGATTCCGACCTGTTTAGACACTTTTTCCGATTGGCCACTTCAATGGGCAGTTGGCCGACTGAGTGACACCTAGGCCGACTCACTGAGTCGGTCTACCATGTCATTCAAGCGGCCTACCACCTCACTGAGTCGGCCTACTGGTAAAAAAAATGCCCAAAAGGTCCCTATTTGTTTTATTTTGTGTTTTTAGCCTTATTTTATCATTTTCTTGCATTTTTTTACCCCGATTTTCACCCGAATAATTTCTGAAAAATCACATTTAATCTATAATATCATAATATTATTTTTAATCTATTTTTCATGATATATTAATTATTTAATTGGCTAAATCACCTTTTAATGCCTAAAAATGGGGTTTTTAGATAAATAAAATCTAAATAAACCTTTTATAATAGTTAAAAATTTCAAAAAATATTTTTTGTATCTCCCTTATTATTTTAAGTTGTTTAGTTTATTTTATTGATTGTTAGGTTGTTTAGATGCTCATTTGAATGCCCGATAATTGTGTTTTAGCCCCGAAAAATCCAAAGACATGTTTTTACCTTTTGTTTCCTTTATTTTCTGTATTTATTTATTTTTGTATTATTTATGATTATTCGTATATATTTTATCTCATTTGGAGTCAGGTCCATGTTGGTAAGTTCGGTTGAGACCCGGGTTCGCCCGTTTATTTATTTATCCGCTTTATTTATTTTTTCGCATTAGAAAAATGTATAGGTATTTATAAAGCCATGTAATAATTTTATTTTTTTGATTTATTTACTGCTTTTGTGTGATGTATGGATATATAAAGCGAAAACTCCAAACAATAATTGGATTTAAATCGCATAAAAACTAAAGTCGCATTTATTAAAATGTAAACGGTTATTTAAAAATTGAAAAGTGAGCAACATCATCCAAACTTGGAATCTCTGTTTTAAGGTATGGTCTAACCACCCGATGGGAATATCGTACCCAAATTCCTGGTGGAGCTTAGCCGGGTGGCGACCCTATTTTAAAATATGGAATTTCAAGTCTCGTATCCCTTAGCATGTAAATTGGACTTAAATTCAACATCAACATCGATTTCATCAATCTCTCTTTTTATTACGCTAAAATGAGGATCAATCCTCTGGCTTGATTCATAGCGCACGTTATTTCCCCCCGTGCTACGCATCTCACGCACTCCTTGCGGAAAAAAGGTAGTCCGCTCACAGTGGCGACTCCGCTGGGGATTTCCTTTTAACTTAAAATTTGGAAAATCACTTTCATTTACGAAAACTGGTTAATGGATTTTGATGATGTGCCTGAATAATTTTTAAATAAATGCTTCATTTCTTATATCTTTTGAATCCATCGCTTAGTTAGTTTCTAAGTCTAAGGTGCCATTATTTCATCCCCGTGAAGCTCACTTGTATACCTTATGCCCGCCAGGAATTGGGGATATTAGTGGGTGGATCACTCGTTTCAACCAACATGTAATTCCAGCGATTGCACTCATTTAAGGAGTGGTTGAGTTATATGGAATCAAGGTAAACGAGACCCTTCTACAATGTCGTTCTATGACACCAGCAGTTTGAGACTATGAACTGCGATAAATATAGCCATAGCAACTTCCCCTTAGGTTCACCAAAATAATTTAGATTTAGGTCACATACTCTCTTATCGTTCCCTGGCACTAGAGCTAACCCCAGATTCCAAATTAGTGTTGCACGGGAGTTCTAAGGTTGGAAGAGGTTTATTTGCTTTTGTGAGCTACTTGTGTTGTGCTCATGCATACACACTTCATACATAGGCCGCCTGTGGCCGACCTTTTTTAATTCCAGTTTTCGCTTGCCTCTACTCTCCCCTCACTTGAAGGGGGAATTTAACAAAATGCCTGAGATCGTTTGAGTCCCAGCCGACCCATATCTAGTTCGCTAGGCATGGCGAGGAGTTCGCACGTCTCACGTATTTTGGGGTTAAGCTTTGCATCATAAGACTTTTTTCTCTCTATCTCTCTAAACCACCCCCGTATATATGGCATTCATCACTCGGATTATTATGTAATCACCCATTTTATTAATGGTTCAATTCAGGCTAATCGTCTTACGGTTTCTCTAGCTAGGTCAAGACATCCTCGTCGCCATAATCCTCTTTGGCTTCGACTTGATCGCCGTCGCCGGCTAATGAGTTCAGTGTCAGAATATGCTCTTTCCACCATGTCTGATCTGGGTTTGAATGATGCTCCTCATGAGAGTACTCCTTCCCCTTCTCCTTTCCCGCGTTATAAGAATCGGGGTCAGGGTCAGTCTCAGTTGGGTTATGAGCTGGCTAATGCTATGGCTATGTTCTTACAATCGGATCTATTTTGGGTCACCATCAAAGAGCAAGTTCGATCGGCTCTTAAAGAGGAGAGAGAGATTCAAAGGCCAGTAGGGCTTATAATTCAAGCTGAGGGAGAGATCATTTAGAATGTATCTAGTCAATCTCCGCCTATTTAGCCTCAGTCTTCGGTTCCACCATTCTCGGCTGTCCGATTAGTTTAGTTTGGTTAGAGTTCCTTAGTTCAACCTTCCCCATCTTTTGCTCCGCCAGCATTTTCCTCTCCTCCTCCGTTGCCTTGAGGCCTATCAGTCAAGCTCCCATATTCCTCGCTTCCTTAGGGGGTTTACTCCATAAATGGTTGTTCCTTCCAGAGGTTTCATCATCTCTTTGAAGCCGCCAATGCCTTTTATGCCATCACCTCCTAGCTTTGTGGTTTCTCCACTCAGAACTGCTTACCCTCAGAATCCCTTTGCTCGCCCTCAACTTAAGATCCTTGCTCCTTCGCTATTTTAATTCAGAGTATACTCTGTGCATAATGACTAGGTCATACTGCCTCTGGGTGTGACACCATACGATCAGGTTATGCAGCCTTCGGGCGTGACACCCGAATTGGCGGCATTCTTTTAGCAACTTTTGGGTAAGAACGAGGATAAGGAAGAGGTGAGGGACAAAGATTGGCTACCCAAGAATTTTTCAATGCCCAGAATGGAAGCTTACTCCGGTGAGGGACCTCCCAAATCCCACTTCATGAAGTATGAGTGGATTATACATGTTCAAAAGATAGGGGACAAAGTTCTAGCTAAGTTATTTCCTGTACCCTATCAGGACCTGCTCTCGAGTGGTACAATACTCTCCCAGAGTCAACAATCATAGATTGGAAACTCCTTTCTGAAGTTTTAGCTGCCCACTACGGTTTCAATTCCATAATGGAAACCACTATCGAGCACCTTATGGTGATTAAGCAAAAACCAAGTGAACCTTTTAAGTTGAACTTTAATAAGTGGATGGCCACTCAAGTTGTGTTGTAACAGAAGCTCAATTTATAGGAAATGATCCTGAAGTTGCTCGACAGGGCTCTCCCGGTTCTCTGTAAGGAAATGGAAACTGACTCTTTTGAATCCTACCCAAAAGTTTTTGAAAAAGCCAAGAAAATCCAGCGTCGGGAAGAGAAAGAGAAGGCAAACAAACTGAGTGAGTGTGAGCACGGGATTTTGCAGTCCCTCTCGCGAGACGATGATAACTTGTACCCGATTTTAATACCTCAAAATAAAAGTTCTCTTTAGAATTTTTATTACCAAAATAATATTCCTTGTGAATTTTATAATTGGCAGAATCCAGTTCGGTATGGCTGATAACGCGTCCGGTAGGAGCTTGAACCGATGATTGACACCCAAATGATGAATACCCTTTAAAATATTGTTAAAAGTCAAAAAAGATGCCTTTTTACCCACTATTAAACCACTTTTCCCGACCTTTTTAGCTTTTTGACCCACTAACTGTCAGCATGCTGAATGCTGATGCCGCCAAAGGCATCACCCATGCCGCCGGCGGTATCACCATACCTCCGGCGACATGGATCATACCGCCGGCAACATCGGTCATACCGCCGGCGACATAACCATGTCGCCGGTGGCATGACTCGAAACAGGTCCCTTCACAAACAGCCTTTTCACCTATAAAAGCACACCTTGAGCTGCACTTAAAAAAGGAGGGATTTTAAGGTGGAAATAGATTATACTGAGATAAGAATTAGATAAAACAGAAAAAAAGGGATTCCGACCCATTTTTCCTAGTTTTTTCTTCTTTGAACTCTCTGATTGTGAGTTAAAATCGGCAAGCCTTTAAGTTAAAATCATTAATTGAACTTAGAAACCAAAAAGCAATTAAAATCATTGTTAAACCGTCGTAACAAGCTCCCCGGAGGTGTTTTATTCGGTTCACAAAGAGGTGGATTCACGACCTCGAGGTAAAAAATCCTGAGTCTCATAGCTCTTTGGCATTATTATTATTGGTTTGCACTAATTTTCGTTGATTTGTGTTCATTTTTGAGTTTTCGGTCACTTTGACTGCAAACTGCTGCTGCTGCAAGAAATTGAAGTCGCCGGAGACATGCGATGTTGCCGGCTATATCACCCATCTCGCGAGAGACATCGTTGATACCACCATCAGCATCGCATTCCCCAGAGACCTCACTTTCTTGCAGGACCCTTTCTTTACGGTACTCAAAAAGTCCTGTGCCTGTCTGTATGCTAATGTCACCCATGACATAATCGATGTCGCAGGTGACATTAGCCATGCCTCCAACGACATTAATTGTGTCGTCGGCGGCATCAGATGCCCCATGGCAGCATGACTTTCTGGACAGCAGTATTGTTTTCGTTTGTTTCCAAACTAATTTATTTTCTGAAAGCTAGGACCTATAGTGTAACGATGGAGGTTCGAAACCTCCTGAAAACAGACCCGCCCTACGACGAGTGGTATATTCACCTGTAACCCGATTAAAGCAACGATCGAATCTGAAATTTGGATAAGAATGGAATTTCCCCGCAAACGCCATTCAAACCTCATTTTAGCCATCCAATTGGGCTTTATGATATTATAAATAAAACATGCCATATTCGTGTCAACCATCTTCTGCAGGTAGATGTATATCGGACATTCGGGTATTTTATTTGTTTCGTAAAAAATGTGCAGGACTTGAAAACCTTGTAATAATTTTACTTTTCGCACTTACTTTTCTTTTACAATTGTAAATATTTTATTTATCGCTTCAATTGCTTGATAAATGCGAAAACAACAAAATATACAAATAAATAGGGGGGATCAAACCGATTAAGAAAGAATGAAGTATCCTAACTTGGCCTAATGAAAAGTAGATAGCATCATTCGAGCTCGGAATCTCTACTTAAGGTATGGTCCAACCACCCGGTAGGAAAATCGTACCGAAAATTTCCCGGTTGAGCTGAACCGGGTGGCGACTCTATTCTAAGTACGGGATTTTGATCTCGTATCTTTTAAGCATTAAAATATGCAAAATCATTTTTTCAACCACATCACACTCATCCCCATGACCGCTTCCAACGGGCCGGCCCGACCGAAATCGGCCCCGCGCCGCAGCCGTGTGAATCGTCGTCCGCTCACAGTGGCGACTCTGCTGGGGAAATTCTTTAAAACTCGAATCTTCTTTCATAGTTTAAAATATTTTGATGATGTATTGAAATCATTGGCCAAATTAAAACTTCATTCTTTTCTTATGACGTCTTGTCCTCACGCGTGTAGATAGTTCGGTAATTTTAGGTACCCTATTTCACCCGAGAAGCTCATAAAGTATCACTCATGCCCTATTGGAATTAAGGATGCCTAGTGGGTGGATCACTGGTTTTAACCAACACGTAAACTCCTATGATCGCGCCCATTTGGGTAGTGGTTGAGTAACGTGGAATCAAGGTAAACGAGAACCTTCTACATCAACAACCCTATACCAAAGTTGCGTTAGAAAAAAGCCTTAGCAGATCATTCCCCTTTAGGATTACCCAACATAAATAAAATAATTGGGACGCGCTTCTTTCGCCATTACCGGTGAAGCAGCCAAACTCCATCCTACCAAAGAGGCTTTACGCGGGAGTCATAAGGTTGGAACAGGGCTGATTTGCATGCTAAGTGCTCTATGATCATGCACCCTTATGCATCGGCGTTAAGAGCCGAAAATAAATCAACTTGCCCTTACCACTTCCACCCATGGAAGAGGTTCAGCAACATATGTAGGACTTCTCTCGTACCTCCGTTGCGTCACCACATATCGCTATGTATGACGTTAAGTACAGACGTCTCACATCATCTCTAACCACATCTACGTATAGCCATGCGCACTACACGTCATTCCCATGGCAAGAAAGGCATGCATACCACGCATATCATTCACCAATCCATGCATGGTCTGATCCGCTGCCTACCATTTCACCTAGGAGGAGGTGCACTGACCGTCGCATCCCGGCTTAGAAAAGGATAGAACATCGCCTGATACGTCATCCTCCGACCTCGGTTGCCACCACGGAAGTTGAAGGAGTTCCCCATACCGATTCCAGTGAGGAATCAGATTCAGAACGAGTTCAGTTGAGCCAAAGTCCCTCTCGACCAACCATGTCTTTCCCAAGAAATGAAGGGACCCCTCCTCTAGAAGAGCCCTTTGGTCGCACTTCCAGCCCGGGAACAGGATCCCAACCACCCCCCAGTTTCAACTTGACCAGTGCTATGATGCAATTCTTAAACTCAGATGCTTTCCAAGCCTCCATCCAAACTACGGTTGAGGCAGCAGCTAAGCAAGCTCTTGAAGACAGGAATTTTGATCGAGTATTGGCATCTGACATCCAGGCCCCGAATGGTATAACATGAATATTGCCCAGTTTAGTAGAGGTGAGACCCATCGCGCCTGTGCTTCAATCAAGCTAACCCTTGATGAGTCCATTCCAGTTTGGACAGACTTCAGCTCTCTTGTCGACACCACCAGCTGTACCTTTCAACCTGAGACCTTTCCACCAAACCTCCACTCCTCTGACATTCAATTACCAAAGCCCATTATCTCGGCCACTACCCTCATTCACGCCTCCACAGTTTGTCATAACTCCTAAAGGCACCACTTATCCCCAAAATCCATTTGCCAGCCATCTGACTGTCCGCCCTATGCTGCCTCTGCCATTCAATGACCAGGTCACGCAACCTCCGGGCGTGACGCCTGAGGTAGCTGCTTTTGTTCGACAAATGATAGCTTCTCAAACCGTCAACGACTATGTCGCCCTTCTCCGGGCGCGACACCTAAAGCCCCAACCATCTCTCGTGGACTGGTCAGCGACCGGTTCACGCAACCTCCGGGCGTGACACTAGAAATCCAAGCTTACATCAACCGCCTTATCATTAATAAAAAAACCTAAAAGGGACGAGGATTGGGTCCCCGACAATTTTACTATGCCAAACATGGCTCATTATGATGGCTCAGGAGCACCCGCCTCTTACATCATAATGTACAAAAGGGTGATGTGCGTAAAGAAGCTACGTGACAAGGTGTTGGCTGAGATGTTTCCTTGTTCTCTTGAGGGACCTGCACTCGAGTGGTACCACACTTTGCCGCAGCATATTATCGCCGACTGGACGCTCTTATCTGAGGCTTTGAAAGTACATTATGGTTTCAATACTATGATGGAGATGACCCTCCAACATCTTGAGAGGGTCCGTCAAATGCCCAATGAAACCTTTAAGCAGTACTTCAATAGGTGGATGTCGACCCAGGTCTTGATGAAGTCTAAGCTTAGCCTTGAGGAAATGATTGTCAAACTCCTCAAAGGATCTCTCCCCCTGTTCCGCAAGGAAATAGCTACGGATTCCTTTCTTTCTTACAAAGCTGTGTTTGAGAAAGCTGAGAAAATTGAGCGCGAGGCAGAACTCCAGAAGGCTGAGAGAGCGGGCAAACCATGGTTCAGGAAAAATGAAGCTCAACCCTTGGCCCTAGCGCCGGCTAAGCCAAAAACACTGGCTACTATACAAGCCATTTCTCACACCCCAGCTACGCCACTTACAACCAATCTGGCTCCATCAACGATTGCCACAGTCCAGCCTTCTTGCCCCTCTTTTGTCTTGACCAACCCCTATAAATTGCCCCTGCGGGTCATCTTCCAACGCTTAAGGGAAGCAGGTTTTATACAGTCCCTTCAGGAATACAAACCACCCAGACCTGGAGATAAGAATAACTTCTGTAATTATCACGTTCAGGAGGGGCACTAAACCAATAACTGCAAGGCCCTGCTCTCAGCTATTCAGCGGTTGGTTAGCGAGGCAAAGATTGTTGAACCAGATAAGGCCCCGAGTACCATGAATAACCCTTTATCGAACTTCGGAAGTAAGGTCGGAATGGTCCAATCTGGTTTACCCGAAGCCATAGTCTTCAATCTCCTTGCTCAGAGGTTGGGCAGTAGTAACTCCGTCCTGGTCATCGGCTCAGGTCTTCCATCTTGCTCAGTTTTTGAACTTATCAATCAGGCCAACCCGGGAGTCAACTCCATTCAAGGAATGGAAATTGATCCAAGCCGACCAAAATAAGAGGGTCGCAGGCCTAAACCATTTGTGGCAAAGAGAAAGAAAGCTGAGGGGAAGGCAATATTCAGTGTAGATTCTTTTGTTTCAAAGGAGAACTATTCTGATGAGGATGGGGAAATGGCTCGGGAATCCAAGGCCGTAAGTACCAACTTGTTCAAGGTCGACCACCATGACCTTTTTAGTGTGGATAAATATGAACTACAAGACCCATATTCGGACTCCAAAGAGCAGCAGTACCTATTTGAGACGCGAGCCACCAAGAGCGTCTTACTCGACAATGTCCTCAATATCACCCGGAGTGGTCGTGTATATCAGCCGGAAGACCGGTATCTCCGTCTTAACAAAGACCCAATTTCTGGTAGGGTTGGAACTACTGTAAGGCCCCCTTCTCCACCTCTACCTGTCCCTCCAGTCTTGAGGTTGACCCCCTTATTACCCAGTTGAGAAACACCCAAGCCCGATACAGCATCTGGCAACTAGTAATTGACTCTGAAAGGCATCGTAAAGGTTTGATCAAACGGCTCCTTGACCTGAAAGCTAATCCAACCACCTCGGTCGTTGAGATGTGCGCCACGATAGGAGAAGGCATTCCCCCGAGAAAAGGGCCTCAGATCATGTTTGACAGTTTTGATCTTACACTTGAAGGAAGGGATCACAATAGGGCCTTGTTCATCCGGGTTCAAATTCTTGATAAGGTCATTCCGTGCGTCATGGTGGATGATGGCTCTGCCCTAAACCTATGCCCTCTAAAGATCCTTCCTCATCTGGGACTGTCAGAGGACATGCTTGAAAGGTCCAGCACAGTTATTAGAGCTTACGACGATTCAAAGCGCAATGTAATTAGGATCTTTGAGGTAGGGGTCACTGTCGAAGGTGTCACAAGCAATGTACATTTCACCATCCTTGACATTCCTATTACCTATTCTCTGTTGCTTGGCCGGCCATGGCTCCATGCTTTGGGCACAGTACCCTCCACACTACACCAAAAGATCAAGCTAATCTATGGTGATAGAATGATAACTATAGAGGCCGATCCTGCCTCCGTTGTGGCCGTCATGGAAGCTGAAGCTAACCTAGAAAAGGGCCTTCAGATTGCCATGATTAGTAAAGCTCAAAAACCCCCTCCCCTTTGGCATAGCTACCTCCATGCAGGTATGGGCAAGCTAATGAAGAAGTTGGGTTACAGGCCTGGCAGGGGTGGAGGAATACATGAACAGGGAATTATTGAGGCATTGGAACCAAAAATCCTCATCCGTGGAGTTGGACTAGGGTATAAGCCTAGAAAAGCCTATCATCGCATCCCTTACCGTTATTGCCGCATGGTCACTACTTGTGAAATCCAGGGAAAGAGGCCTTATAAAGGGGAGCCTGAACCAATCGAGCATGGCGGGAAAATGTGGCCCGGCTTTGAGATCTTTAAAGATGTCTATGACTTTGAGGCCGATCACATGATAGTTTCAACTGAACCTAAACCTATGGAGTCTGACGCACCTGTCAACGTGATTTCTGATAAGGATAAGGGGAAAGACAAGATGTATCCTGAAGATAAGCCTATCGATCCAGAAATTGAGGATGCTGTGGCAACCGTGACAAAAGCTATGGCACTTCTGATGAAGAAAGGCTGGAAGGGTAATGGGAAAGAAGATGCCATGATGGCTATAGTAGAAAAGCTTGCTAGGACTCTGACCGAAAAGGCTAACCTGTCTGAAGAGCCGTCGCTCACCACTACCCAAAAGACCACTTTGGAGCGCAACCTAGGCACCACCCCGACGGATGATACAGATAACACCTCTCCCATCGATGCTGCCGCTAAAGCCCCTCTGCATGTGGAGAAGGATATGGATGATGTAATTTTTAATATTTCCGATGTTTTTGATACAAACAATGCTGCTTATGAGGCTTTTTATGCAATGAATAACTCCCATTCGGCTTACTTATTTGATGTCTTTCCTGATGGGTCCATGCATTCACATAACAATATGCATAATGTTTTCGACATTAGTGAAACTCTATTAAGTGAAATAAACCTAAGTACGGATGACAATCCCAAAATGGTAACCATTTCCAAAAATTTAACTCCCGAGGAAAGAAGTGAGATCATAAAAGTGCTTTAAAATCATGTTAATGCTTTCTCCTAGTCGTACGAAGACATGACTAGTTGACCGATAAATTGCCAAACACAGGATCCCAACTGATCCTAAAATCCAATCTGTCAAACAGAAGCTCCACCGGTTGAGACTTGAATGGACAGAACAAGTTAAGACAGAGGTTTCGAGGTTGATCGAAGCTCAATTCATAGAAGTAGTAGAATACCCGACTTGGTTGTCCAACATCGTCCCGGTGCCAAAGAAGGATGGTAGAGTCCGAGTCTGCGTAGACTTTCGAGACCTCAATAAAGCCTCACTGAAGGATGACTTCCCTCTCCCGCACCGTCCTAATTGACAGTGCCTCTAGGGTGGCTATATATTCGTTCATGGATGGGTTCTCAGGATACAATCAAATCCTGGTTAATATTACCGACAAAGTCAAAACAGCATTCATCACTGAGTGGGGGGTGTATTGCTACAAGGTAATGCCATTCAGGTTGAAAAATGCTGGAACCACTTATCAATGAGCTGTAACTGCCCTCCTACATGACATGATCCATAAAGAAGTGAAAGTGTATGTGGACGACATGATTGTGAAATCCGCCACTCGAGAGGAACACCCTGCTGTTCTTGACAAGTTCATGACTTGCATTGAAAAATATAATCTTCGTCTGACTCCAAAGAAATGCGTATTTGGAGTTATCTCCGGCAAGCTGTTAGGACACGTGGTTAGCCAAAAAGGGATTGAAATGGATCTGGACAAAGCCAAAGCCATTAGGGATATGCCTTCCCCTAAGACGGAGAAAGAGGTCCAATCTTTTTTAGGGTCCTTACAGTATGTTAGTCGATTCATTACCCGCCTCACTACCATCTGCGAACCCATCTTTAAGTTGTTGAAGAAACAGCAACCCGTGGTATGGAACAATCACTGCCAAGTAGCATTCGACAGAATCAAGGCATAACTTGTCAATCCACCAGTCTTGATGCCCCTATCCCAGAGAAACCACTCATCCTTTGTCTGGCCATTGAAGAAACGTCAGTCAGAGCCATGCTTGTCCAAGAACATGATGATAAGCGCGAGCATGCCATCTACTACCTGAGTAAGAAGCTGTTAGATTATGAAACCCGATATTCGATCATAGAGAAGACTTGTGCTACCATGCTTTGGCTCACTAAGAAGTTGCGACATTATTTCCAATCCTATCGAGTCCGGCCGTAGCCAAAATTGATCCGAGGAAGTTTCTTTGTCAATCCCCTACTCTAGCCGGCAAATTGTCCCGATGGCTACTTCTCCTATCTGAGTTTGACATTGAATATGTAACCCGAAAGGTCATTAAAGGGAGGGTTGTAGCCGAATTCTTGGCTAATCAACCCCTCAGTTCCGACTATAGGGAAAATTTGGAGTTCCCTGATGAACAGCTCGCCTCTGCTACAACCCTTGATGATAATTGGACAATGTACTTTGACGGCGCTGTGAACCACCGGGGAGCAGGTCTTGGGGTCATCATCGTTATACCAGATAATGAGATAATCCTGTTGTCCAAACGTTTAGAATTCGCTATCACCAACAACGGTGCTGAATACGAAGCTTGCCTGTTTGGCCTCGAGGCTCTTCTTCAGGTTCAGGCACACCATGTATCCGTCATAGGAGATTTGGCTCTGGTTTTTTGTCAGGTCATTGGAGATTGGGAAGTTAAAGAAGAATCCCTTCCCCCTTATGTTGAGGTTGTCCGCGAATTGTCTGAGAAATTTACCTCATGCTTGTACCGCCATGTCCCTCGAGATGAGAATCAAATGGCAGATGCTCTCGCCACTCTCGCGTCCTTATGGGAAGGACCCCAACAGCAACCCATCCGCCCGTTGGTTTTGCTATCCACCAAGACCCTATATCGTGTTCAATCGACTCCTCCAGTTCTCGCCATTTCATCCGAACCTTGTTAGTATTCTGACATAGTCCTATTTCTTCAGACCGGCCAATACCTCACAGATTCTTCCCACTCGGACCGTACCACCCTACGGCGGCTTGCTACCTAATTTCGTATTATAGATAACGACCTATTCAAGCACACCAGTGAAGGCCTACTCCTCCATTGCCTCACTGATTTTGAGGCTCAGAATGTAATGATCCAGGTCTATGCTGGCGACTGTGGCCCTCATATGAATGGTCTTGCCCTCACAAAGAAGGTCCAGCGACTAGGGTATTTTTGGCTCACTCTCACAGCCGATTGTATCGCCCAGGTCAAACGATGCCACCAATGCCAGATTTACGAAGATATGCGGCATTTGCCATCGCCCGAGTTTCATCACTTATCCACCCCTTGGCCATTCTCGGCATGGGGTATAGATATAATTGGTGAAATCCGTCCTTCCTTAACAAATGGCTACAAATTCATTGTGGTAGCAGTAGATTACTTTTTAAAATAGGTTGAAGCCGAATCCTTCACCAATGTCACTGCCAGGTAGATGGCCAAGTTCATAGAAAAGCATATCTTTACGCGGTATGGGCTCCCACATCATATAGTCTCAGACAACGAGGTATAGTTTCAAGGAGCAACTACTTCACTGATTAAGAAGTATGGGATCGAGCACCATAGGTCTTCTCCATACAGACCATAAGCTAATGGAGCTATTGAAATAGCCAATAAATCGGTAAAGATAATTCTTTCTAAGATGATAGCCGGTTACAGAGATTGGGCGGATAAGTTGTACTTTGCTATTTAGGGATATCGCACCAGCATATGTACCCCGACAGGCCAAACTCCGTTTTCCTTGGTCTATGGGATGGAAGCAGTCTTGCCAGTTGAAACTCAGGTGACCTCATTAAGAGTTGCCCTAGAGGCTAAGTTAGAAGAATCCGAATGGACTCGGGCTAGATTTGAATAGTTGAACATGATGGATGAACAAAGGTTGAAGGCCCTTGACAACCTCCAGATGTACGAACAACGTATGGCTCGGACATATAACAGTCGAGTAAAACATCAAAAGTTACCCCTGAAGGTTGGTGATCTGGTCCTCAAGCAGTTGAAACACTCTACCACTGATGCGAGGGGTAAATTCAGGCCAAACTGGGAAGGACCATATGTGATAAAGAAGCTGCTTAGCAAAGGGGCAGCTAAACTTATGGACATGGATGGGAACGAGTTCGTAAATCCCATAAACCAAGACAGGCTTAAGCGTTATCATGTTTAATTCAAAAGAAACAAACCAGAAAAGCAGCACACAAAAAGATACATACGTAATAATCGCCCGCCTTTCAGTCTTTCACTGATCGGGCAAAAATTAGGGTGATACCCGACGATTGGTATTCTGCGAACCAACCGTGCAAAAATTAGGGGATAAGATAAACCAGCTAGATCGAAAACCCGAATAGGGTAATCTAGGCAAAAGTTAGGGTATGTGAGATCAGAGCGAGTGCCTTCTAGAAAACCGATCTCGGCTAGTCAGCACTGGGAGTTAAGTCAATGGAAATGTCAACCAAATATCATGTACATTATTTTATCTCAATTAATAAAAATTCTCTTTTGTTAAAATCTAAATGCTTATGCTTATGTGAATCCTGTATTAATAAATTCAAGACAACTTTGACAAGCTTTGAACAGGGTTCATTTTGTTCCATTTTAGAGTATTTGAATAAAATAAAATAAAATAAAATAAAAACCTCATGGTTCCGACAATGGCAAGACTCAAAACGAACTTCCCGCATCATTGTCTTGGTACCTAGAGATCCGCCTCGGTGTACTAGTAGAAAGGGGATCTTCCCCCCGCTGCGCACATTCCCCCTCCAAACGGGCCCATGACCGCTTTCGACGGGTCGGCAAACCTCTTGTCTCGGCAAGCCATCCTCTGTAGTATGTGTCAGTTTTAGTGGTTTCTAGTTGATCGTAATCCAGAATCTCGAACACAGCCTCCCTGGACCACTTCTCCTGAATATGGTTGACCCATCTAGCTTTGTAAACTCCGATCTGGTTGTAGGGTAATTTGATCGGGACTCTCTACCTTTTACCATACTGACGACATAGCCGGTAGGGGGTATAAAATGAAGATTTCTCCAGACCTATCAATTGAACACATGCTCCCCAAGATTCTACAACCACATCCTGAATTCTCCACCATAGACTAACCCACTGAACCTGCGTGTCAGTATACCCCCTCAAGATAGGCATCCAATCGTTATATGTCAACTCATCGAAATCGGCCCGCATAAGCCCTCTCTCCCTCAGATGGACGGGAAGATACTTTTTCGGATTCCCTCGGGGTGCCTCCCTCAGCTTTAGCTTCTCCATCAGCCAGACCTATAATGCAAAACTCGGGTAAGGATGGGAGAAAGAAATGTTTGGATAAAAAAAATAGAACAAGAGATACCTGTAATAATGTGAATCGATCCCCAATGAGTGACGAGTCAACAGAAGCAGCATCCACGTTTAATAAAACATCGGCCACCCCACGGCCACGGGGGAAGCCCCTGTCGACATAGGACCAATGAGGGAAATTAGCCTGAGCGGAGCAATCAGGCTCACTCCACACATAAACTCCGCCATGAGTAGTAATGCCATCATAAATGGCCAACCAGGATGGGATCAGGGCACTCCATAACACCACTCCAAGACTGCTTCGAGCTGAAAACCAGGTCTATCAGGCAACTGAGACAGAAATGGCTCGACAGAATCTAAATTCCATAGCCCTCGTGGAATTCCATCTATGCCAAAATAAAGGTCCGGCAATGCCAGCGAAACGCGTTTAGGACACGGTGTCCCTAAAATGGCATGGAATTCTTCTAGCAAGGGGCAAAGCTCGAACGATGAAAATTGGAAAACGTGGTCCATTGGATCCTAAAAGGACTGTGCCGCTCGAAGGAATTCGCGGCTTACGGGCCACGCCGAGATATATTGAAGCCCCCAAAGCCTGAATTTTTCAAGCCTTTTCCAGTCGGCATTCCCCAAACTCTGCAGAAAACCCTATAGTTTTTTATTCTAGGTTGCCATGATAGAAGTGGACAGAATGGTTGAAATCAGATTACTGAAAAGTTGATACTGCCGGCGATGTGGATGAAGCCGCCGACAATATGAATGAAGCCGCCGGCGATTTAGTTGATGCCGCCAGCGGCATAAGGCTAATTTGGGCGATATCGGATGATGCCACCGGCGATATGGACTTTCAGACAGCCCTGTATATATTATTTTGGCTCGATCAATTTGGGCGATATGGGTCATGCCGCCGGCGACATGGAGTGAATTTTCCGACGGCATCAGAAGCATTTCTTCCATTTCAGACCTATAAGAAACCTGTAAACAATCCTACGCTATATTTCCAATACCTTATCAAACAGCAATTCATTGTCGTATTCAAAATAAAAGCTCGAAGGCGCCAATCACTCAAATTGTACCAAAACATCTAGCCTACGACCAAACCAAATTATCCAAACCCCAATGTATCGAGGGTACAAATCATGAACTCAAAAGCAAATGCAAATGAAAAATAGAACTAAGCATGCCCGCCACTACCGGCTGGGCGAGATGAAATGTCATCGGGACCTGCAAACCAGTCGTCAACGTCATCCTCATCTTTCTCCCTTCCCTCTGTCATAGGGACACTACTGGACTCTTCAGCCACAGTAAACGCACGTCGGCCAGCGGACATCTTAATGCCCCTACGACTGGTGCCTCCGGGGTGCGCACGGTCCAAGTTTTGCTTACTTCTCCTTTTCTGGGCGGTGGCTGCCAGCTGACCCTCGAGATCACTCACGCGATGCTGTAAGACCGTAGTCTCCTCCTTATACCGCCGCCAGGCTGTGTCAGCATCAGACAAAGAAAGGGCCAAGAAATCCTGTAAACCGGAGAAAATATCAGCATTGCATGTCATGCATAAAATCCATACATACATCCTATCTCAACATATGCATAAAATACCTGAATGAGGAGCAACTGCCCAATAAGGGTATCCCAGAGAACAAAATTGTTCTCCGCAAGTTGCTCCACGTGACTCCGTACCACCTGGAAAATCCAAAAGGCAAATCCTCAGACAACTACATCCATGGCTTCAAAAAGAAAATAATTATTAGGCCTTACGTAGGTAGTATCTTCGGGCACGAAAATCGGGGCTTGCCGGCTCGAGCCAACATTCCTATGAGAGAATTCGCCTCGGGGGTTCATCAACAGGAAGGTGGTTTCCAACGGATTGACCAATCTCCCCTCAACAAAGTTTATGCCCTCCGGCACACTATAATATCGGGTCCCACTTTGGTTATCCTGGCCCCTCTTTCTCGTAGGTTCCTGCAAAACATGAAAGCCACATGTCAACAACGTCCCTAAACAATTTCAAAATCATACACACAAACATAGTCATACCTCAAAAGAACGTTGCTCCCCTTGGGACATCGGCACGCTCCCGCCAGCTACGTCCGCACCCACCTCATCCTCCCCCTCAGGGTTGACCACAACGTCCCCTTCAAGTGCTTCATCCTCATCATCATCCTCCTCATCAATGTCCACAACGCCTTTGAGGCGCCTCTTCTCGTCCTCCAACTGTTGCTCGTTATAATACTCAATTGTATCGTTTCCATGAAAGTGAGGACACACGGGGAGTAGACGCTGAAGAAGCTGCTCATAGAGGCCAGGAACGCTAGGGATCACTCTGTCATTCCCTTCAATATAATCAGCTTTGTCAGCCTCGGCAGAGATCACCAAATGAGGCCACCATAA
The DNA here is from genome assembly GCA_947683365.1 of Euphorbia pulcherrima. Lineage (NCBI taxonomy): Eukaryota > Viridiplantae > Streptophyta > Magnoliopsida > Malpighiales > Euphorbiaceae > Euphorbia > Euphorbia pulcherrima. The sequence goes on along the minus strand of CANTUS010000003.1, from coordinate 15,594,571 downwards.
GCCCTTAGGAGGATCGGCCGGCACTGGTCTAGCCGCAACCGGAAGGGACCTCTAGCCCCGGACGCGCTCGCCCAGATACCACTGCTGGGACAGGGGGCACTCGATCATAAACCGGCGATCATCCACCTCCCTCCGAACCCTTGCAACCTCAGCCAAGTTCTCCACCCCATCGAACGGGTCCAAGACGAGCTACATCAAAACAACCAACATAAGTCCATGAAAAAAAAAATTTGCATACCGAGCTCAACCGTACGCTCCTTAGGACCTCTCTATACTGTGTAGGGTACTTGGCCTTTCCACCAATGCCCCCACACCAGCGAGTAAGGAAGTGAGAGCCCGGCGTCACAACCTTCTTAAACTCCACCGGCAGGAGGATCTGATGCTCGAAGGCCCAGACCTGCACAAATGGCGACCGATCAATTCAAAGGACGTCATGCAATAAATAAGAACGCACGGTATCAAGGGAAAAAATTCCGAAAAGCTATACCTGGAGTAGCAAATGGCAAAGGCGAAGGGCTTTCTCCTTCTTCCGGGCCCCCACGTCCAGCCCGTGATACAACTGGGCCAAGATGGCCCTCGGCCAATTCTTCCTCCTAATTCCCGGCACATCCTCCACTGTAGTTATAAGCACGTAGTTGATCTTACTCCCCGAGATTGGGAAGAACAGCATAGTGAGTAGTGAGATCATGAAGGAAAGGACGCAAGCCTCCCTCTCCTCCTCGGGCACCACATTCACCCGGGTCCAATGATGGTACAACTCACTATAGGACAGCCGCCCAGAAACAGGCTTCAGACCGAACAACTCCTTTACCCGCCTCACCACGGGCCTCTCAACATGGTACTTGTCCATGTAGGCATCAAAATGTATGACCTCATCCGTCCAAGGGAGGCCAGTCATGGCTACCACATCAAAAGGGGTAATTGTAGCTTCCCCAAAGGAGAAATGGAAGGTATGGGTGGTCTCAGACCACCTTTCAGTTAGGGCCGTTACTGCAGAATGAGGAAGCTTAGGCATCAACATAGGCATGATCCACGCCAAATCCCCAACCCTGTCTCATTAATCGCAAGCGCGAGCTCAGGATCGTTCTCTGAGATATGGTGCCACCATTCACCGATGGTGCCCATCCCCCCTATGTAAGTTAGTTCATATGGCTGCAAAGTTGAAAACAAAATGGATCAGTTCTGCTTATTTTTGTCAGAAAAGCTGCTGATGTCGCCTCTGTGGAAAGCGATATCGCCGGTGGCATCAACCCATACCACTAGCGGCATGGTTCATGTCGCCGGCGACATCACCTTAAACAAAAGCAACATAAGACTCCCATAAAGCCTTTTACAAGGACTGATGTCGCCAGCAACATCACTCATGCCGCCAGCGACATCACTATGTGCGGGCAGAACCAGTTTTCTCCCTAAATCGCACCCATCGTGCCAAAAATCACAAAAATCACAATTAATCGAACAAGAAGCCCAAAAACGGTAAAAATCAATCCTAAAGCATGCAATATGACTGATCTATTTCACATTTTAAACCCCTATCATGGCATGTTTTCAAATCTAAGGCAAAATCAAATCAAATCCAAAAAGAAGTAGTTCGGGCTTTTGAGAGATTACCTGGACATAATAGAGGTGTTTCTCCTTCTCCGGAGTCAGATTGGTGATAGGAGAGTTAATGCCATAACCATACATTTTGGCCGTCTCCTTCAGGCCATATGCAGTAGGGACGGAGAGGATTTTCAATCCCTCAACGGAAGAATCGGGAAGGCTCTCCCTAGCCTTGGATTTGCCCCTGAAAGCCTTGCTAATTCTCTTCATGATTTCAAAAATAAAGGAAGAAATCAAAAAGCTTTGGAGGAGAAGAGAGGGGATGCGGTTTCTAAATAGTGAGGAAGAAGGGAAGTTCCATCCCTTTTTAAACTGCCGTGCGGAATTCGAGGATTTTTAATTTATTTGAAACTGTTCGTCCATGCCGCCGGCGACATCAACTCATGCCGTCGGCGATATAATTCATGTCGCCAGTGACATCGCCTCTTGTAGTTCAAATTTTGAAATTATCTGACCAGTCAAAGCTGCCACGTGGCACTCATACCGCCAGCGGTATGAATCCATGCCGCCAGCGATATAAGTCATGCCGCCGGCGATATCGCTCCTCTAAATCAGATTTTTACACAAGTCCGACCAGTGGACAATCTCTATAAAGCTCAAGTCCGACAAAGGGACAATTTCCTCAAAGCACAAGTCCGACCAAGGGACAATTTCCTCAAAATACAAGTCCGACCAAGGGACAGTATCCCCACAAAGCACAAACCCGATCAAGGGACAAACAGTTGACAAAGAATAAGTCTGACCAAGGGACAAACAGTCGATAAAGCATAAGTCTGACTAAGGGACGAACAAATGACAAAGCGTAAGTCCGACCAAGGGACAAACAAACGACAAAAGCGTAAGTCCGACCAAGGGACAAATAAACGACAAAGCGTAAGTCCGACCAAGGGATAAACAAACGACAAAGTGTATGTCCGACCAAGGGACAAACAAACGACAAAGTGTAAGTCCGACCAAGGGGCAAACAATTGATAAAGCGTAAGTCCGACCAAGGGGAAAACAATCCACAAAGCGTAAGTCCAACCAAGGGGCAAACAATCGACAAAGCATAAGTCCGACTAAGGGACAAACCAGTCATCCCTCAGGTATCATTTCTATCCCTTGCTCTTTTGTATGATCATACTGACCTGTGGCAGCAGTGATCCCCCGAGAGGCAGCCTGTGAGCACGGGATTTTACAGTCCCTCTCGCGAGACGATGATGACATGTACCCAATTTTAATACCTCAAAATAAAAGTTCTCTTTAGAATTTTTATTACCAAAATAATATTCCTTGTGAATTTTATAATTGGCAGAATCCAGTTCGGTATGACCGATAACGCATCCGATAGGAGCTTGAACCGATGATTGACACCCAAATGATGAATACCCTTTAAAATATTGTTAAAAGTCAAAAAAGATGCCTTTTTACCCACTATTAAACCACTTTTCCCGACTTTTTTGGCTTTTTGACCCCACTAACTGTCGTCATGCTGAATGCTGATGCCGCCAAAGGCATCACCCATACTGCCGGCAGTATCACCATACCGCCGGCGACATGGATCATACCGAGTGACATCAGTCATACCGCCGGCGACATAACCATGTCGCCGGTGGCATAACTCGAAATGGGTCCCTTCACAAACAGCCTTTTTCGGCCACTTTCGGTGGAATTATTAAAAAAGGCCCTAAAAAGCACCCCATTTCACCTATAAAAGCACACCTTGAGCTGCACTTAAAAAAGGAGGGATTTTAAGGTGGAAATAGATTACAGTGAGATAAGAATTAGATAAAACAGAAAAAAAGGGATTCCGACCCATTTTTCCTGGTTTTTTCTTCTTTGAACTCTCTGATTGTGAGTTGAAATCGGCAAGCCTTTAAGTTAAAATCAGTAATTGAACTTAAAAACCAAAAAGCACTTAAAATCATTGTTAAATCGTCGTAACAAGCTCCTCGGAGGTGTTTTATTCGGTTCACAAAGAGGTGGATTCATGACCTCGAGGTAAAAAATCCTGAGTCTCATAGCTCTTTGGCATTATTATTATTGGTTTGCACTAATTTTTGTTGATTTGTGTTCATTTTTGAGTTTTCGGTCACTTTGACTGCAAATCGCTGCTGCTGCAAGAAATTGAAGTCGCCGGAGACATGCGATGTTGCCGGCTGTATCACCCATCTCGCGAGAGACATCGTTGATACCACCGTTAGCATCGCATTCCCCAGAGACCTCACTTTCTTGCGGGACCCTTTCTTTAAGGTACTCAGAAAGCCCTGTGCCAGTCTGCATACTGATGTCGCCTGTGATATAATCGATGTCGCCGATGACATCAGCCATGCCGCCAGCGACATCAATTGTGTCATCAGGCATCAGATGCCTCATGGCAGCATGACTTTTTAGACAGCAGTATTGTTTTCGTTTGTTTCCAAACTAATTTATTTTCTGAAAGCTAGGACCTATAGTGTAACGATGGAGGTTTGAAACCTCCTGAAAACAGACCCACCCCACGACGAGTGGTATATTCACCTGTAACCCGATTAAAGTAACGATCGAATCTGAAATTTGGATAAGAATGGAATTTCCCCGCAAACGCCATTCAAACCTCATTTTAGCCATCCAATCGGGCTTTATGATATTATAAATAAAATATGCCATATTCGTGTCAACCATCTTCTGCAGGTAGATGTATATGAAACATTCGGGTATTTTATTTGTTACGTAAAAAATGTACAGGACTTGAAAACCTTGTAATAATTTTACTTTCTGCACTTACGTTTCTTTTACAATTGTAAATATTTTATTTATCGCTTCAATTGTTTGATAAAATGCGAAAATAACAAAATAACTAAAAAAAATATACAAATAAATAAGGGGGATCAAACCAATTAAGAAAGAATGAAGTATCCTAACTTGGCCTAATGAAAAGTAGATAGCATCATCCGAGCTCGGAATCTCTACTTAAGGTATGGTCCAACCACCTAGTGGGAAAATCGTACCGAAAATTTCCCGGTTGAGCTGAACCGGGTGGCGACACTATTCTAAGTACGGGATTTCGATCTCGTATCTTTTAAGCATTAAAATATGCAAAATCATTTTTTCAACCACATCACACTAATCCCCATGACCGCTTCCAATGGGCCGGCCCGACCGAAACCGGCCCCACGCCGCAGCTGCGCGAATCGTCGTCCGCTCACAGTGAGAACCGGCCGTGGTTTAAGAAGAATGAATCAAGTGAGATTGCACCAGCTCCTGCTAAAGGTAAATCGCCTGCGGTGTAAACCGTGGCTCAAAAGGAAGTATCTGTAGTTCAAGTCAATCCTCCTCCTTCTCAGCAACCATTTGTGTCCCCATGGAAATTGCCCCTTGGAATCATATTTCCTAAGATGTATGAAGCAGGCCAGTTGAAACCTTTGCATGATGTCCGAGCTCCTCGGCTAGATGAAAAAGGAAATTTCTGCAAGTTTTATGTACAGAAAGGGCATCAAACTGATTAGTGAAGGACTCTAGCTTCCACTATCACTCGTATGGTCAAGGAAGGAAAGATGGCTGAACCAGCTAGGAAGCCGAGCACTATGGAAATCCATTTACCTAATTTTGGGGGCAAGGTCTCTATGATCAATTTTGGTCTTAAGGAAGAGTCAGTCCTAAAATTGATCTCCAAAATTCATAAGGGTTATCGGTACTGGTCTTCCTTCGAACTTCGTATATGATATGATCTCGCAGTCTAATCCTATAGTAAGCTCCATGGAAATTGAGGAAATGGGGCAAGAAGATTAGACCAAGACCGAAGATGTGGAAATGGTCAAAAGGCATTGTTTAATGTTGATGATTACGTTCTGAAAGGAGAGTATTCTGATGAAGAGTTTTAGGCTTTCAATATAGATGAATATGAGCTTTAGGACTCATCGTTGGTTTATGAGGAGCCGCCCTATCCATTTGAAACCCCGGCCACCAAGAGCATATCAATTGATGGAATTCTACATGTCAACCGTAGCGGTCAAGTGTACTAGCCTAAGGACAATCGTCCTTACATTGAGGATGATCCAGTCCCAAACCCCGTTAAGACCGTAGCTAAGCCAAGGGCGCTGCCTCCTCAAGTCGAATCCAGCCCCGACATTGATCCGCTTATCACCTAGTTAAAGACTACCCAAGCTTGTTTTAGTATCTGGCAGGTAGTCCTTGGTTCTGATGAGTACCGTCGGGCTCTTATCAAGAGGCTTTTGTAAATTGAACCAAAGCCTACTACTTCAACAGTCGAAATGTATAGTATGATAGGGGTAGGCCTCCCAGTTCCAAGAAGTGAAGAGGGTGTAGTGTTTTCCTACAGGGATCTTACACCTGAAGGAATTGATCATAACCGTGCTCTTTTCATCTATGTTAAGATTTTGGATCGAACCATTCTATGTGTCATGGTTGATGATGGATCTACCTTGAATCTCTATCCATTGAAAGTTCTGCATCACTTGGGTTTGTCCAAAGACATGCTTGAAAAATCCAACACCATTATCTATGCTTATGATGATTCGAAGAGAGGTGGGATTGGTGTATTCGAAGCCGAGGTGACTGTAGGGAAGTCACTAGCAAGGTGCAATTCACTATTTTTAACATTCTTGCTACTTATTCATTGCTCTTGGGTCGTCCCTAGATCTATGCTTTAGGAGTGATTTCTTCAACGCTCCATCAGAAAATTAAGCTCTGAAAGAATGATGGAAGGCTTTTTGTCATTGAAGTTGACCAAGCATCTGTGATGGCCGTCATGGAGGCCAAGGAGAAGTCTAGATTTTGGGTGGCTGTTGTCTGTAGTGATAAGCCTAAAGTCCCCTGCTATTCATCTGCTGCTAGGAAAATGATGAAAAGGCATGGCCATGTGGTGGGTCAAGGGCTAGGAAACTGCTATTGAGGAATGATTGATCCTATCCCAATCAAGAAGCATCCGATGCAAGCTGGTTTTGGATATACCCCGAAGAAGATTTATAGGTGTCTTCACCCCATGTACTATGGTGTGATTAATGTTTGTGAAATTTAAGGAAAGCGAGTCCACAAAGGGGAGCCAGAACCCGTTGAGCATTGTAATTAAATTTGGCTAGGTTTTGAGATCTTCAAAGATGTGTATGACTTTAAGAAGGGCTGCCTTATTGACGAGGAGGAGAACCTGATCAAGCCTATATCTGATGTTGCATCCGATGAGAAAGATAAGGGGAAGTTGTATCCCGATTCAGATGAAGAGAAGCATATTGATCAAGAGATTGAAGATGTTGTGGCTACCATGTTTAAGGCCATGTCTATTCTGCTGAAGAAGAAGTGGAAGAAGAATGATGAAGCCAATCCTCTAGCCGAAGTGGTGAAGAAGCTCACCCAGTCTCTTGCTTTTGATGGAGAAAAATTGAATGCCGAGCAAGAGAAAGCTCTGGATCTCAACCTTGACGACCTGCTCATAGAATCTACCGAGGCTGTCAACTCTGCTGATGCCGCTGCTCAAGACCCTCCGCCTGTGGAGGATGACTCTATCTATGATGATGTAACTTTTAATATTTCCAGTGTTTTTTATGAGAATAATGTAGCCTATAAGGCCTTTAATTCAATGAAAGATTCTAATTTCGTTTATTTGCTTGATGTTTCGCCCGACGGGCCCATGCATTCATTTAATCATAAGCATAATGTTTTCAATATTCATGACATTTCTTTAATTGAAATAAACTTAAGTACAGATGATAACCCTAAAATGGTAACCCTTTCTAACTACTAAACCCCTGATATAAAAAGAGAGATAATCAAAGTGCTAAAAGATCATGTTAATGCTTTTGCTTGGTTGCTTATGGATATGCCTGTGTCGATCGCCATATCACCGAGCACTGCATTCCAACCGATCCTAGATTCCATCCTAACAAGCAAAAATTCTAAAGAATGAGATCGGAGTGGGGCAACAAGGTTAGGGTGGAAGTTGCTGACATGATTGAGGCTAAGCACGTTGAAGTTGTTAAGTATCCGACCTGGTTATCCAATATTGTCCCGGTTCTGAAGAAAGATGGAAGAGTAAGGGTTTATCTGGATTATCGGGATCTAAACAAGGCTTCACCAAAAGACCACTTTCCTCTGCCTTACATCGATGTGCTAATTGACAGCGTTGCCAGGGCCATAATGTACTCATTCATGGATGAATTCTCGGATATAATCAGATTCTTTTAGACACAATGGATAAGTTCAAGACAACTTTCATCACAGAATGGGGAGTATTCTGCTATCAAGTTATGCCATTTGGTCTAAAGAATGCCAGGGTAACCTATCAGCATACTTTCACCACTCTCTTTCATGACATGATCCACAAAGAAGTAGAGGTCTATATAGATGACATGTTGGTTAAGTCTACTACCAGAGAAGAGCACCCTGCGGTTTTGGATAAGTTTATAAGTCGCATTAAGAAATATAACTTACGTCTTAATCCGAAGAAGTGCATATTTAGAGTTAAATCAGGAAAGCTTTTGGTTCACGTATGGATCCAGACAAGACCAAGGAAATCAAGGATATGCCTGCTCCGAAGATGGAAAAAGAAGTCTGGTCTTTCCTTGGTTTTATTCAGTATGTCAACAGGTTCATTTCTCGCATCACCAACATTTATGAGCCATTCTTCAAGCTATTAAGGAAGCGCCAGCCAATTGTATGGGATGAGCATTGTCAGATTACCTTTGACAAAATCAAGGCCTACCTTCTTCACCCACCCGTTCTTTGCCCCCCACCCCCGGCAAGCCATTAATCTTATACTTAGCGATCGATGACTCCACCATAGAGGCAATGTTGGTTCAGAAAGATAACAGTAAGCATGAGCACGTAGTGTACTACTTAAGTAAGAAACTTTTAAATTATGAAACTCGTTATTCAATTGTTAAAAAGACGTGTATGGCTATTGTATGGCTCATAAAGAAATTGCGCCACTACTTCTAGTCATACAAGTTCAGGCCATTGCTAAGGTTGACCCGATGAAATTTCTTTGCCAGTCTTTAGCCGGGAAGTTGTCAAGATGGTTACTGTTGCTTTCTAAATTGAATATTGAGTATGTTAAGAAGAAAGTTATCAATGGTAGAGTGGTTGTAGAATTTTTGGCAAACCAAGCTCTTGAATCCGATTATATCGAGAACTTAGACTTTCCTGATGAGTAGTTGGCAATGATTGATGTCGCGAAGCCCATGTGGACTATATATTTTGATGGTATCATAAACAAATTCGGATCGAGCCTCTGAGTTATCTTATTCATACCCGATAATGAGGTCATCCCTCTGTCTAAGCGATTGGAGTTTCCCACTACTAATAATAGGGCTGAATACGAAGCTTGCCTATTTGGTCTTGAAGCCCTGTTGCTTGCGGGGGGAAAGCATGTTTCTATAATTGGAGATTCAGCTTTGGTAATCTGTCAGGTTGTGGGGGATTGGGATATCAAGGAAGAGACTCTTCGTCCTTATGTCAATGCCATATGGGATTTATCAGCTCACTTCAAAACATGTCTCTATCAGCATGTCCCTTGAGATGAAAATCAGATGGTCGATTCATTAGCTACACTAGATTCAATATGGGAAGGTCCTTACCGCCAACTTATTTGCCTTTTGATCTTAGTTTCTATGAAGGTTCCTTACTATTTGTACAACATTGCCCAAGTCTTCAACATCAGTGATGAACCCTGCTGGTATTCGGACATTGTACCATTTCTCCGACATGCTCAATATCCCAAAAATGCTATAGAATCTGATCAAACTAACCTATGAAAGTTACCCTTTCAATTCAAAATCGTTGACAACGATCTCTTCAAGCAAACTTCTGATGGTTTGTTACTCCGGTGCTTAACTGAATCTGAAGCCCATCGAGTTTTAGGTGAAGTTCATGCAGGTGATTATGGACTGCATATGAATGGCCTAGCCTTAGCTAAGAAAATTCAATGAATGGGGTACTTTTGGTTAACTCTGATCGCCGATTGAGTCCCCGAGGTTAAGAAGTGTCACCAATGTCAGATTTAGGGAGATATTCAGTATCTTCCACCCACCGAACTTCATAGTTTATCTACTCCTTGGTCATTCTCGGCGTGGGGGATAGATATAATTGGTGAGATTCAGCCATCATCAACTAATGGTCACCGCTTCATCATTATAGCAGTGGATTATTTCTAAAAATGGGTGGAAGCTAAATCATACACTAGTATCACCACCAAGAAAATGGCCAAGTTTATCGAGAAACACATTTTCGATCGGTATGGTCTCCCTCATCATATTGTATTAGATAATGGGGTTCAGTTCTAAGGGGCAACCGCAGAATTGATTGAGAAATATGGTATTGAGCATTATAGATCTTCACCCTACCCTCCTCAGGCCAATGGCACGGTGGAGGCAGCTAACAAGTCTATTAAGAAAATCCTTTCTAAGACCATCGTTGGTTATTGTGATTGGGCCGATAAGTTACCATTTGCTCTTTGGGGGTATCGAACAAGCGTCAAAACTCCTACAAGTCAAACCCCCTTCTCTTTGGTTTATGGCATGAAAATCGTCTTACTAGTTGAAATTGCGATGAAGTCTCTGCGGGTGGCACTTAAATCCAAACTTGAAGAGACTGAATGGACAAGAGCAAGGTTTGAACAACTGAATACTATGGACGAGTAGTGCCTGAAAGCCTTGGATAGTCTCTAAATGTATCAGCAGTGTATGGCAAGAGCTAACAACAGCTCGATCAAGCATCTCTGATGTCTATTGAAAGCTGGTGACTTGGTCCTGAAACAAGTGAAGCCTACTAACACTGATCCAAGTAGGAAGTTTCGACCGAACTGGAAAGAACCTTATGTGATTAAGAAAGTTCTCGGTAAAGGCGGGATGAAAATCATGGATATAGATGGTAATGAGTTCATGAACCCTATGAATTAGGACCGGTTAAAGGGTCATCATATCTAAATCAAAAGATTCAAATCCAGAAAAGCGACACATAAAAAATAAATAAAATAAATCACCTAATGAGTGTTCTTCTACTGCTTGGGAAAAAATTAGGGTGTATTCCGCTGATCGGTATTCTACAAATCGGTGAGGCAAAAGTTATGGTGCAAAATAGCCCCTAGACTGAAAATCCGAAAAGGGTGGTCTAGGCAAAAATTAGAGTAAAAGTGAGCTACGAGAGTTTGTTGGCTAGAAAACCTTCATAGGCTAGTTAACACCAGAGTTTGAGTCGGTAGAAATGGTTATCATCATTACTCAACCTTAATTCAACTAATCGAAACATCACTTTTACTGAGCTCTTATGTTTGTATGCAAATGAATAAATTGGGCCCTAAAGGTGAAATGTTGCAGATGACTTCAATTTAGGATGCCACTTAACTCAAATACTTGCACACCAAATAAAAATAATAATGCAAAAAATATAATAAAGAGTCATAAATTTCGATAGGCTGAAAACACCTAGGTCTATGCAAAAGCCAAAAAGTCCACTGGATTGAAAACGCAAAAAGGGGGGGTCTAGGTAAAAGTTAGGGCATCAAAGTAGTCAATAAAAGTCTGATGGGCCTAACACAATGTTTGGGCCTATGCAAAAGTAAAGACAAATGAAAGTAAAGTTAGCATGATCATCAATCACCTAGAGGGGCGTCATCATCATCATCATAGTCGGAATCAAAAGCTCAAACCAGCCTATCCTCCGCTGTCAAAGGCTAGCGTCTCACCTGCCTATCTCTCCACTCAAACCACAAGCACAGGTGCTTCGCCCGACTCCACAATCTCCCAACTTGTCAAAGGCATCATCGGTAGAATAAATCAGTAGTGATAGCGTCTAGTCGGTCATAATCTAGAGTCTTGTAGCTCACTCAGCATGCCAAAACCTCTCTATCATGATTAAGAAGATGGGTTAAGAATGGCCCAGCCTTGAAGTCATCTAAGCGAAGTGGGACCCTTTATCGCTGTCCCCACTATCGGTACAAGTGATAAGGCAAGTAGTGTACAAAGTACCGTAGCCCCACCAGCTAAACCTTACCTCTACCAGTATCCACTCGAACATCAAAAATCTCCCACTAGTGGCAGACCCAGTGAATGTCTGCATCGGTTAAACCCTCTATGATCGCCATCTAATTATCACCTATTAAGGTATCATGGTTAGCAGTGACACAAGCCCTCCTCTGAGGTCTAATTAAAACCCTAAAAATAGATTGGTGTAAGTTGTATCTTTAGAAGAGTTCAAGAGGAAGGTACTCTTGAACTGGGGAATTAGAAATAGAAAAAGGAGGGTACTCTTGGCTATAAAGAATTCTATTGTAAAGGCTTCTCCACCTCAGATGGAGTTTGAAATAGTGGATTAAAGCTCAAACGAGAATGCTTTGAGGACTGGAGGTAGGCAGGGTCTGAACCAGTATAAATAGCTGTGTAAAAATCTCTAACTCTGATCTCTTTACTTTTACACCATTCGTATCAGAAGATTAATTTCATTTACTTACTTTATTTTACGAAAAGGAGTCAATCACCCCCCTCTGACTCCTAACTCACCCCTCTGGGACCAATAAGTGGTATCAGAGCAAGCTCTATTTCATAGACTTAAAATTTAAAGAGTCTAAAAATCACCTTGGTTGATAGAAGCTTAAGACAACTACTAGTAGGAGACAGGAAAACTGCTCAGACCCTCCATGAGGGACTCTCTATGACGAGACCTCCCCTTTTCTATGGCCAGAATTACACATTCTGGAAAAATTATATGAAAAATGTCATACAGTCTCAGGACTACTATGCCTGGCAAGCAATTGTCCATGACCCCTTTAGTGCCACCATCATAGTGAACAACTAACCACAACCAAAACTTGAAAACCAATGGGCTGAATTAGAAGTTAAACATTATTAGAGTAACGCAAATGCTATTAACATACTTCACTGTGCTCTAGACGCAGATGAGTTTAATAAAATTTTAGGTTGCGAGACAACACAAGAAATTTGGAAGACACTGGAAGTCACCTACGATCGAACCAACAAGGCGAAGGAATCTAAGATCAACCAAAATCTTAGATATTATGAGCTTTTTAAGATGGAAGAAAATGAATCCATCTCAAGCATGAATGCAAGATTCACTAAGATAGTGAATGAGCTAAAAAGACTAGGGAAGGAGTTCTCAGAAGAAGAACAAGTAAAGAAGATCCTCAAAAGCCTGATTATAGACTGGCAAGCCAAGGAGATAGTTATTGAGAAAGCTTAATATCTCACCACCTACTCATCGAATCTCTAATTAGACATGAGATTTCAATGCAAACCTTTGAGAAGAAAGAAAAATCCAAATCAGAAGTACAGAAGCCCATAATCCTCAAAGCTGACTCATCTAAAGAAAACTTCTTAAATGATGAAGGAATATGCAGCCTCAACACCCTCGTGGGCTTCATTAGCTTCCTACTGAAGTTTTTCAACTTCAGCAATTGCTTCACTGGATGATGGCTTTTCATCCTCACCGTATGGCTAAATTTGGAGATGGTGAGGGACGTTTTATTAATTAAATAGACCGATGACGGCGGTACAAGATGAATTTTGGATGGTGAGATCTGTTTAGAGAGAATCTTGGAGTGTGATTTGTAGTGATGGATTAGGACTTTGGTGTTCTAATCTTGGGAGTAGGGTTTCTAGATAAGCATCTTGTACCGTGGTTGGGTGTAAAAACATTCCCCAATATAAAAGAAGGGATTTCTGATCTTTATCCTCATAAATTCTCTTTTTTGATGCTCTCTGAATATTTTCTTAGTCTTTATCTTCTGATGCTCTGATGAATATTCCTTGCTCATAGCCTCAGATCTTAGTTGAGGACTTACTTCCTCATTTTCAGAGTCATATGCTTCTTCTGATTCAAGGGCTGGCCTTTTAAGATTCTTGGTTAGGTCAGTGTAAGTAAGGGGCTTTTTCTTAAGGGATGCTATAGCCACCGCTTCTCTATTTTCAGCAAGAATTCTCAGGGAAAATTCCTTTCTTAACCATGAAGGCTCTTCATTGACAAACACCCTCTTTTTCTTGGCTTCAATTGTGCTGATTTTGATGGCAAGATTGAGATGATATTCTTCATCATTTTTCATTTTTGGGTTCTTCGATTCGCTCATCTTTCAATTTTTGATCATCCTTCTACTCTTTCTTCTTTCTTTTTACAAGTTTGACAATGGCTAACCCAATACCAATAAAGCAGCTTCTGCTTTTGAGATCTAATTCAGACTCAATCATAATTCTTACTGCTCTTCCTTCAAAAAGAGTAGCAGCTTTGGCTTTCTTACTTCCTTATTGATTTTAAGAAAGTTAAGTCTGCAGATGCTGACACCATATCTCCCCTTCTTATTCAAATTCCACCTCAAAATATGCCAGAATCTTGGTGATGAGGCTTCCTATGATGTATTTGTATGCCTTCATATGTTGAAGAATAATGATTAGAAGGTTTATTTCCTTTTTCTACATAATGAATTGTAGAATGTAGTGATATGCTTTGACAATCTTTGAGACATCTCTGCTTCTGAAGCAATACCTTTGTCAATGCATACTACATGTACATATCTATCATTTGTAAGGAGTAAATGTATTTCTCCTTACTTTCTCCATGTTGAAAGCCATAGTTCTCATTGTATCCAGGGTATGGAGTCTTCTTGTATTGACTTTCTCTGATAATTATTCCTGAATTCTTCAATCTAAGAATTTTTGAAATAAGCTCTGAATCAATCATGGTTCTTACTCCTTTTACTTATGTGATGACCACATCTAGATTTTGTGTTGATTCCAATAGGTTGTGGTAGAATTCCATCATCAGAACTGGGTAGGTTGGTTCTTTCATTTATACCCATTTCTTCATTTTATGAGCCTTGACGATTTCAGAGAAAGGTGGGGTTGTTTGTAAGAAATTATTTGAGAATGACGGTTGTGATTTAATCCTGTAAGGTTTATTTCTGAAGGGGACAGGTTTGAAGATGATCTTGGAATTTTCCATGATAGTTCTTTTTACAGAAAAAGCTATTTTAGGGGTTTTGTAAGGGTTTTAAGTTGTACAAGGAAGATGATGAATTTGAGCAGGTTTTAGTAGAGTGCTTCATGACATTTTGAGGGCTTTTTGGTCTTTTTAATACTTCAAGAATTACGGTGTTAGAGAAAATTGTTCATTAATCATGAGCAAATCCATGGCGTTATTAACGGTGGCTATATGAACCGTCTTACACTCACTTTTAGTTTGACTCTGCATTTTGAATTTTAAGCTGATGTGTCATGTGCTGACTTTTCTTGATCTGGTTGACACGTATCAAGTTTATCCTTGATTGCTTCCTCCTTCTGATGAAGATTTTGTTTTCTATCAACTTGATTACCTTGAGACTTGTGAGATATTCACATTCCTTGGGCTCACTTTCATCTACGATTTACTTTCTTCTTAGTACCCAAATTTTGTTGGGAAGCTACATTTGGGTTGAACTTCTTGCTTCATTTCTTTCCATCTGAAAGTTCCTTAGGTTCTCTTGCATCTGAGCTCGAGAAGTCTTTACAGCTATTTTTAAAGCTTCTTCATCATGACCATGCATCTCGACACTTTTCTTGAAGTCTTCAAGCAATTTATCCTTTTCTTTGTATCTTTTTGTGAGGATCTCCAGTTCTGAAAGTATATCATTGTTGTCTTCAGATAATATGGCTTTCTCTTTGAGTAGAATCAGATTTTGAGAGTTTTCCAGCTCAAATTCTTGAATGTCCTTTATTTCCTGCACCATTTCATTAGTTTGTTGCACGTAATATGATTCTACCTCAGGGTCATTTTCATCTTCTAAGCCAGTGTCATCTTTAGCCATAAGGCACATGTGAACTTCTTCTTCTATGAGAGCTTTTGGTATCCAGACTTTCTTGATTCGTCTGTGTTGAGAAAGTATCCTTGATGAGCCTTCCTTCTGAGTCATCTTTTGTAGTTTCTTTCTTCCTTTTATCTGACTTTCATTATTTTCAAGCTCATGCTTCTGAGGTACTTCAACAATATTACTCAAAGCTCTTTCTTTAGAGTCCAACTTCCAGATGCATTTCTTGAATCCTTCTAACAGAAGATCTTTTTCCTTTGCATTCTCTGTTAGGATCCTTATTTCTTTAGCTATGGCATTGTTATCTTCTTTAAGATATTTTGCCCTCTTCTTTAGCTTCAGCAACTATTTTTCATTTCCTCACTCTATTGCCTCGATCTCCTTTATTATCTGAAAGAAATAGTTAGTTTGCAGTAAATCATAGGTTTCTACCTCCAAGCAACTTTCTTCTTCTGAGGTAGGTGACTCCTTGGCCATGAAACACATGTGTGTTTCATCTTTTGAGCTATATTCAGTGTCAAAGACTTCATCATAACTCCAGACAAAGGCTGATTTGATTTCCTTCTAGGAATGCCTTCTTAACTTCTCCTTCTTTGCTTTGAATCTTCTTGATGAAGTTGCTTCGGAGCTGTCATCTCTCTGATATATCCTTTTGTTGAAGATGTGAATGAGGTTCGCAATTTCTTCATAATCTGTATCATCTTCTAATGACTCTTCCTTTCTTAGCATCTTCTTCTTGAGTTACTGAGTGAAGTTTCTCAGTTCTTCATTCTGAAGCTATTTTTGAGGAGTCATTTTGTCTCATCATCTTTCTTGTGTTTTATAGAGAGGTGTCTTTTCTTCCTAAGCTCTCATCTTCTTCTGAGGATTTCCCTTAAAGAGTCATCTATATCTTTTTATTTCCCTTGAGTATCCATTTTTCTTCATGAGACTTTAGAGTGATCTCATGAGTGATGAGGGATCCCATAAGCGCATCATAGCTTAGGTTGGAAAGGTCTTGGGCTTCTTCTGTGGCTATCTTCTTGGTCCCCATATTTTGTTGAGACTTTTGAGGACTTCTTTACTTTCTCTTCTCTTTAATTCACTTGTGATGGTGGTGAATCTAGAGTTCGTGCTAGAAATGGATTCACAATCCTCCATTTTGAATAGCTCATATTCCCTCAGCTTCTAGTTAATCCCGAATTCCTTCACCTTGTCATTTCCTTTGTAGGTGGCTTCCAGCTTTCTCCAGATCTCTTGTGCAGTCTCACAAACTGAGATTTTATTAAATTTTACAGCATCTAAAGCACAATTTAACATGTTAATAGAAGCTGCATTACTCGGATATCTTTTGATATCCTTATCAGTCCATTTCTCTTCAGGTTTAGGATGCACTCTCCTATTTTTAACCATAGTAGCTCTACAGGGCCCGTTAGCAATTGCTAACCATGCATATATATCTTTGGATTGTATGAAATGTATCATACGATTTTTCCAAAAGGCATAATTCTGGCCAAAGAGCAGAGGATATTTGTTTATACTCAATCCTTCTAGAAGGACTTGAGTAGTTTGATTCATCAATCCTAGAAGGAGTCTTTCACATCTATCACCCATGAGGATCTTTAAACTCAAGACTGTTAAGTCTGTTGAATTTAAATGAGCTTAGCTCTGATGCCACTTATTGGTCCCTATGAGGGGTTGATGTAGGAGTTAGAGGGGGGGGTGATTGACTCCTTTTTGAATATGGATGTGAAATAATAAACTTTATGTTCAACAAATATAATTTTAGAGTGTTGACACAAGTTTATTAATGAATGATTGTGCTTGATGTTTGTTTTACTTGTTAGCAAAATATGATCAATGAAAAATAGCTCAAAGTAAATAAGTTAAAGGTTAAAGAAAAACACGAGGTTTTGATACTAGTTCACCCTGCCTACATCCGGTTCCCAAAGTTTCCTCCTTTGAGGTTAAATCAACTATATCAAACTCCTTCAGAGGTGGAGAAGCCTTTACAATGGAATTCTACACACACACAGTACACCACTCTTATTGCTTTTGATTCCTTAATCTAAGAGTACCCTCCTCTTAGATTCTTCTACCTCACCAACTTCACCAAGTTGTGAGCAGGGTTAAAGACCTCAACACTCTCGCATAGTCTGTTATGACTTAGAAGCCTCGCCAAGTCCCCCTTGCTTAGCTTTTGATCACCTGCTTCCTCAGTGGATTGATTGATGAATTTGTGCTCTTGTACTTTGTTATCAAGTAGCACTTACAATAGATTTGAATTGAGTTATTCTAATCAAACTTTTGAATTACAAACGGATATGATAATGAATTTGTTTGCTTTTGAAGATTTGCACTGATATGTTATGATACGTGCACTTGTGATATTGCTCGACACCCTTGATTGTTGTGGATATATGTATATTTATACTCTCCTTGTTGTAGTTGACCGTTGATACGAGCCTTGATGAGAGAGAGAGAAAGAGAGTTTTTTACCATTATAATAAGGCAAATGCATTCCTCAAAACGGTTATCTTCTGAGGAGCCTTCTAGTCGTTTTCTAAAAGGCTTCTTCCTTCTTGACTGTTGGATTTGTAGCTGGACTGAGATCAATCCTTCCGTCAGATAAGTCCAAACTTGGTCAGCTCTCTCCGTAGTCTGACTTCTGCCATTTATACCGTTTTCGTGCTTCCAGCTTTCCATGTGTCAGTAGTTAGATGGCAGAAAGTAGCTTTTTTTACTCTTGCTAGTCAACTCACGTCGTATTGATTTCTTATCTCTCTTATTGAAAGTTGAGTAGCTAGTCTTTAGGATTTGAGAAGATTAAGACTACCTTTCTTGGAAAAGGTGGCTTCATGTGAGTTGCTTATCAATTTCTCAGAGATATCAGTTGGTTATGATAACATTGATGTCGTCAATCCCTTTTGATTTTGAAGTAATGTTCCTCTAAGCATGTATTCTTCTTAGTTAATGTGAACAAATTCAGATATGATAGCTTAAGCTTTTAATGCATGTGATTCTGAGGAATCCTTTGTGTTTCTCAGAATCACCTTTCTAGTGCCCTTCATCTGGCATGATCTTTCTTTTGACATATATCTTTCTTCAATAATGATTGTTCTTAGATTGATGCTTTAGGGTTTAAGATATGATGTCCTTAACTATGAGCATTATCTTATATCCTGAGAACCCTTCACTTGAGTATATCCTTCTTGTGATTGCTAAGTTCTGATGGCTTTATATAGTGTATTAGTCTTTTGAAGCTTCTGGTTCTGATGCAGTCTAGCTCTAGCATGTGAGCACTTTGTCTTTTGAGTGTGAGCCGTTGTACCTTCTGGTGCGTTTTGCCTTTGACGGTTTCTTTGTGGACTCTATCTAATTAGAGAGCTTTGTGATATTGGAAGATATTCTTCTTTGGTTATGAGATGTGTAAGGATATGATATCAACTTGTGTTGACTTAGTCTCATATCTTTTAGTATTTGTCTGAGCTTGGTTTCCTTATGAGCTCAATCTTCTCTTTCTTTTGTCTTTGACTCTGAGCACAGCTTGTATCTGACTTTGGATTTGCTTAACTCTGAGTTATTCTTCTGTTATCTTCAAACTTTTGTTATCTTTAAAATATCTTGTATCTTCTTAGTTCTGAGCTAGAACTATTCTTTCTAGGTTATGAGGAGTTCTTGCTTCTGAGTTAGATCCAACACTCCTAGTAAGAACCAAGAAGATGAGTTGTCCACCCGAAGATTGGTTAACGTCTCCTACATACTATTTCAAATTTTACTGATAGTGTTAGCATAAACCAACATTGCTAGGAATAGCTACTTTCCAAAGAGTGAAATCTTCATATGGAGAAAATATATGTTTTCATGCACCACTTCTGTCTTTAACTATGTTGTCATTCTAGAAAAAACCAAATTCCACCTGAGAGGCTATTGGGAGGAACACAATAAAAGCTCTTTTAGGAAGAGGCAAATTCTCTGGCCCTTTTCTCCCCAACATAAGTTTCCAGTAGACCTAGCAAATTTAACTTATGGGTGAACATTAAATCTTTAACCTAAAGAAGACATCATATGTGATTGCTTACCTGAAGCCTTCACTTTAGCCTTGTCCTTTTTCATCTCATTTCCCATTATCCCTTATGGTGGGAGACACGGTGGAGTGTCGAAACTTTTTCTATAAATAGATAATTATTATATACATTTGATAATCAATTAATATAAAATTTATATTCTCATATTTTCTCTATCTCTGGTGTCGTCTTATTTTCGAACTATTAAGGTAATTTCGTAACTACCGTAATATGTTATCTATTTTCTTCTTTTGAAAAGTAGAACTAAACTTTCTTTTATTACCCAAATATTGAAACAACATAATAGAGAGGATTAATTGACTGATTGTATTGGTTGTTTCCTCAATTCACTTTCTTCAGCAGCTCCCATACCCACTCACTCAAACCATTTTCCCCTTCACTAACGCCCAATTGACCCTTCTCTCCAATCTCTCAGGTTTGTTTTCTATTTCCCAACCCTATATTTTTTTTCTTTCTCAATTTCAACTCTCGCCTCTCAATTCTCTCGAAAATCAATATCGTTGTTGTGTTTTTTTTTCAAGGATAAGATTATGATTTCGTTATTGGCATGATGAATTGTTTTTCGGTGTATTAACTGAGAAATAGGGGAAATGGAGTGTAAAGTTATAAGAAATAGGGGAAATGGAGTGTAAAGTTATCTGCAATTGCTTGTTTCGTAATGCTAGGTTAGCTTTTAGGATTCATTTGCTAGTTGAGTTCAAGAGTGAAATTCGCAGCTGCAACAATGGAGAAGTTTCTATGACTGCAATTTGTTAATTTTAAGTCCTTGAATCTCTTTTTTTAGTGCATGGAAGAACTAATTTGATGAAGAACTTGGGGTTTAATTGGTTGGTAATAGTAAATAGACTCTGTTTTCGGGAAAATGATGGCCTCTTTACATTCTATACTATGATCTTTGAGTTTTTGCTGCATCTTAGGTTTTTTTTCTTTTTGAATGGTTAATTTGTTTTTTACTCTGTAATTTAAGAAGAAATTGAAATAATGCCTTATAGTTTTATTTTATAGTCCCTTGTCTTTGTACTATCACAATGCTTTACTAGCACATCATTAAGAACAAATTTGCTGCTGCCTTTAGGGTCTTATGATATTAGAAACAAATGAATGTCAAGAAGTGTCCATCGTTATCTGAAGCCAACAATTACTAGATTCTTCCCTCTGAACATGGCTTGATACGATGTATCTTGCTCATGCATTAACTAATTAACTACATAACCAAAATATTGCATCTTATTCAATTTCAATTGAAACTATAATAATAGCTGAATCACTGGAAACTATGTTACATAAGATTCATCTCTCTCTCTCTCATTTCCCGTCCTTTGAAGACATTATATAGCAGAAGGTCTGGGGTGAGGATTCTTTGTGAGTAGGATAGGTTATGAACTTATGATATATGAAGCAATCAAGCAAGGGTAGGAAGATCATAGCTACTGATACAACTATGTTTGGAAAGTGCAAATACATGCATAGTTCTTAGCTTCTCAATTCTTACAAATTACTCTCTCCCTTTTTTTAATATTTGTCACTTTTAGCAAGTTTACTAGTACTTACACCAAGACTACATTGAATGAGGCAATAAAAATACTAGTATACCCCTAAAACTATTCTTCTTTTTAATACGTGAATAGATTCTTCATTTCTTTTTGTTATTTACAATGAAGGAGTAAATGAGAGCAAAAGGGGAAAAAGATAGGCATAAATGCATTGTAATCTGAAAAGCAACATATTTAAAAAAAAATTGCCCTCCAAAAGTGACATATAATAAAAAGGGAGTAAAAACTGTATATGTAGTTTGCTACTGACAGAGTGTCAGTAAAGGCTTTCTTGACTATACCTATAACAAAAACATATTTGAATGTGATGATAGGAATGACCAGGATGGCATGTTTCTCAATAGTCGATAAATGTGAAATAAATCATTGCAAAATGTTACCATCTAATATATAGATGTGGTTTCATGTATTCATCAAGTCATAAGTATTGAGATGCACTGTTCTATCACTTGTAGCAGGAGTCTTTGCCCTTATATAAAACTTAACAATTAAAAAATGTATGACATTTGGAAGAGAAACATCTCTTCGACACTGCTTCTCCCCATGTATTTGGATCTGCCTGTATAAATTGACTTATTATCTTGTCCATGTGTCTTTGAGGAGAAAACAAGATTATAAGCAGCTCTTCCGTCCATCTAAAATAGTTCTTGGTATTTCCATGTAACCTATAGGTGCGCCTTGTTGAATCTAACTAGCTATATTTTTTATGAAGGATTTGAAGTTGAAGCACAGCTAGTGGCTAACCATGGACTTCTTGCCATTGTTTTTGACTTGTGGATTAAAATATTTTTCTTTTCAGTTGTTTATGCTAAATCTCTACTCTTGGATATTCTTTTTATTTTCTTGATTCAATGCAATGTTTTGTTTGATTGTGCTGGATATCAGCTTTTCTTCTATATTTGTTGAAACAGAGCATTGCCTTGCAGTGAAGAAGCTTTTTTTATTTTTCATTGTCCGAGAAATCTTTTTGTAGCTATGCTATGTTGGATGTCATTTAGCTAGAATCTCAATGGGTGTTTCAGTATCACATTTGACCTGAATATTGTAATTGTTCTGCCAGGTTGAGTACTGTGGCTTCTGAGTGCATAGCAGACTCATGACTTCCATGCATGATCTTTCAGGTATATATGCATTAATATATTAGTAAGTGCAGAATGATATCTGTGTTAGAATGCAGTATTTTTTCTTTGTGTCAAAAAGATGGAATTGAAACTTTGTTATAGCTTGGTTGTGTAATATTATATTATTTTCAGAAGCTCTCACTTCTGATAAAAGTGAGGATCTTTTAGTGTTGTAAAAGCTTTCTAAGGCCCTAAGCTCTAGAGAACTTTTTTGTATGAGAATGGAGTCCAGGTTGGATTCAATTTTATTTTAGGGATTCTTAAGTACTTTCAATTTATGTGCGGCTGGGAGTGTGTTGTGGATTATTTCTTTTGTTTTTTGAGTTACGATATTGAATATTCTGAAATCAGTAAGTCATTTGATTTCCCGAGAATTGTTGTTGATTCCCTTTTTTCTAGATATGGTCTTCATATTTATATGTGACCTACATTTGGAATTTCGGTAGCAAGTCTGAAATATGGTTAATGGGCCACTTTTGCGGTTTTCGATCAGGTTTACAATATTTGTAGCTTTTTGCTACATGGATATTACCTCTTGGGAGTGTAGAGGATGTTGTTCTCGCTGAAATGCTGCCTTGTCAAGCTATATAATTTGACTGTCATTAATATTTGGTATCGGTGATATTTTTTGTGTTGAACAATGATACTTATTAACGTGGTTGTCCAGATAATAGCGAAGCTAGTGAGCAGCAGAATAACTCAGAATCTCAGATTCAGTTACCTCCTCCTGCAAATGTACCGTTGCACCCTGGGATCTCAACCCAAAATGTTCAGTGTGCAAGAACTCCACATATTGGCTCAGGGCACTCCATGGTAACTTCCAAAAATGTCAATTTTCTGTTTGTGTGTTTTTTTAAAGAAATTGTACAATCTGTCTTTTTGTATTCATTTGTTCATTTGGTAGCTCATATTTGCATCTATAGCTTGAAAGTGATAATTTGTTCATTTTTTTTTATTTTAACATTATCAATTCTACTCTGGCATAATGTGTGAACTGGTTATATGTTTCTTAATGTGAGGTAGGCGAAGTACTATCAAATGGCATTATGTAATTATGTATCTACTAAAAGAGACCCATTTTTAAAACCTTGATGCAGAGTTCCAATGAGACAAGATGAATACCATTTTATCTCTGATAAAATATCGTAAAAAAAAATATTTTTAACAGCTCTTTATTATCCTTCAATCTGACTCCAAACTCTCCCATCATAATAAACCTTTTCTTCGTCCAGTAAGCCTTCAAGTGAAATAGCAAGCTAGCCAACCATATTTTAGTAACAGCAATAACCAAGCCTTAATCCCTACTAGTTTGGGTTTTCTGTATTAGTCTGTCTTTTTTCAGTTAGTATTCGGAAGAAGTTAACTCTAAATTGTTTATGATCCAGACAAGTTGATATAGGGAAAATAAGAGCTGATTTTCTAACCGATTTCTGTTTCTAGAACTTTCTTCAGATTGGCTATATAATTTATATAGCTATAGTTATTTATGTGAAAGGCATGCTTATGTTGATGATGAATAGAATCTGATTTCCTCTCCCCAATTATGCTTCTCTTCTTTCCCTAATTCGCTTGGTTTCTCTGCCGATCACAAGTGAAATGAACAACATGATTTTATCAGTGTCACCTTATGGAAGACAAATAATATACACATCAAATTATTATGTTGTCTCTTCTTACTACATTTTGTTAGAATTATCATTATCTAACATGCACAGAGAAAAAAATAACGTTTCAATCTCAACGAGAGTGTTAGACTTCCATGTGTAACTTCTAGTTCCATTGATGTCACAAATAATTTGTTTGATGGGCTACACGTAGTCTAGGGGTATTTCTCCAAACTTCTACTTTTCAACTTTTCTTCTTATAAGTAGCTTTTAAGTTAAAAATAAGGAATTAGAAACACTTCATTGTCTGACTTTTAAGTTAAAATTTCCTTATAAGTATCTTTTAATCCATAAGTCATAAGTCATAAGTTTGGAGAAACACCCCATAGATGTTCTGGTATTTTTGAGTTTCATGAAGAATTACGCATAATGAAGTGAAGGAAGCTCTGAAAAGGATGAAGGTAAGTAAAGCATGTGGGCCAGATAACATACCGATTGAGGCATGGAAATGCCTTGGAGATGAGGGAATAGTTTGGTTAACCAAACTATTTAACTCTATATATAGGGAGAGGAAAATGCCGGACGAGTGGAGAAGAAGCACCCTTATACCTATATTTAAGAACAAAGGAGATATACAAGACTGCTCTAATTATCGAGGCGTTAAACTGATGAGTCATACAATGAAACTTTTGGAGAGAGTGATTGAACACCGTCTTAGGATGATCGCTAAGGTTTCCGCAAACCAATTTGGTTTCATGCCTGGTAGGTCCACGACTGAAGCTATTTTTCTTCTGAGAAATCTAATGGAGATATATAGGGAGAATAAGGACATTCATATGGTTTTCATTGACTTAGAGAAAGTATGTGATAGAGTGCCGAGGAAAGTACTTTGGTGGGCACTGGAGAAAAAAGGTATTCATGTAAAGTACATAAACTTAATAAAGGACATGTATGAAGGGGCAGTAACAAGTGTTCAAACTGGACAAGGAGTGACAAAGGAGTTTCCCATCACGATTGGATTGCATCAAGGATCATCTATAAGCCCATTTTTATTTGCCCTAGTTATGGATGAGTTGACTACCAAAATACAAGACGACTGTCACGTATATGGTCTATTAGGAAGGTAGATTATTAATAGTAATTAGTTTTAATTATAGTATGTTGTTTTATTCCCTAAAGGCACATGGCCTTAGTACTATTAGTGAGCTGGTAGAAATTAGTTATGTTAATTTGGATTGTTAGGGACAGCTGTCCTTTTAGCTGTTAGATTTCATTCTATTCAAGCATTGTAATGAGCTACAGAAGGATTATCAATGAAAAACTTATCAGTACCATATTTTGCTATTCTCTCCCTAATATTCTTCTCTCATCTAATATTCCTCCAATATCTCATCCCTTTCTTCTGCTCAATCCCCATTTTCCTCTAAATTCTGAAGTTACAGATCTGTCTAGGTTCAATCCTTGACAATGGTACCAGAGCTCACTGATCCTCGGAATGGTGAAAGGCCCGAATTTCTCGCCGGAAAGCCGTACGTATCTCGGCGCTTATGGTTAACAGTTCAGAATATGAAATATCCCGTCTCTGAAGAAGTATTGAATCGGGTTTTCTCGCCCTGTGGTTCAATAGACTATATAGTCATGTTCCACCCTACATCTGAGCTTCGAGCAGTGATTTGCTTTCATTCTTCAAGTGGAGCAACATCAGCCAAGTTCTTACTCAACGGACGAAATATTTAGGACGATTGTTGTCGGCTTAAGATCCATAATGAGCCTTGGGAAGACGATGATGTTCCAAAGAAGGAAGAAAAACCACAAGAAGAAGCCCAGGAAAAGTCTGAGAAGGGTATGGAAATTACAAAAATTATTACCGTTCAGCTAGTGGCGGAGGAAATTGAAGGTACAGCGCTGAAATCTGAAACTAAACCACTAGAACCGGAAGAGAGAAATGGGCAGCAGGATTTTCGACTGCAATTTGAAACAAAGTCAGTAGGTTTGGAAGAGAAATTTGAGCAGCTAATGAAGATGAGATCTGAAATGAAAATAATGGCTTACGAAGGGCAACTGAAGGAGGAAAAATGGCTGACTAAAGAAAAAGAAAATTGTAGAAGGACTGATGGCAAGTTACGAAGGAATTGGAGGCGACGGCGAATAAAGAACAGTAAGGAAAAGGTGAAGATGGCTGCTACTATGCGTTTTGGCTTAAAATATGACAGAAAAATTAGGGTTTTGATGAAAAGGAGGCCCAAACCCAGGCCCAAAAATGACCTAAGAGAAATCTATAACCCTTGTCTACTTTCTACAATGCCGAAAGAAGACCCTAATGGTCAGTTTGATCACAAGTGGGCTGGAAATTTTGTTAAATTAAAGCCCAAGGCCTCTACTGATCAATCTCGCTCTAGAGGTGAAGAAGATACAAGCGGCGTGGCTCTCAGCTCCAATGCCAACGCGACAACAAGGGAACTTGGGGTCTGTTTACCAATTTCAAACTTTTATTCTGCCACAACAGGAGTCAAAATCTTTTCAGGCAACGATAGCAGAAATTCTGAAATTATTCCAGCCAGAACATTTGATGCTTGGGCTTCAATAGGTGAGGGCAATGATTTCGACAAGTCAATCGCGGTTTTTGAACCACCTGAAATGGGCCAACACAATCCAATGGAAACGAATGAAGTAAGTACTCTAACTCGAGGCTCTGTTGAGAAGGTAGCCTGAAGGAACTCACTGTGGCTAAGGTATAAAGTCGGAAAGAAGCCTACATATGAGCTTGCACAGATTAAGCCACCAACAGAGAAGCAACTGGAGAGAGAAGGGAAAACTGAGAAGAAGAGAGCAGAATTGTTCAATAAATTTCAATGCAACCCATTGTTTATGAACATAAGGCGCAAGAAATGGGTCCACACCTACCTATATCTTCAAGGTATATTGTTTCTGCAACTGAATGGTGTTAATTTCGCATATTCTTAGGTGTTAGTTGGAACTGCACATGGTCTGAGCTTTTGAAAGATGTTTTAAAAGATGAACCTATTAGGAATGTTATCTTAGATACCTTCAATGATTGTTTTGATGAGTTGATGATTTTGGGGCTGGTTGCAATTGCTGGAAACTTTCAATTTTCAGGCGGACCTATTCTCATTTTTCCTAAGTACAGTGATTGAAAATGGCCCTTTGAAGAGGTTATTGTTGGTTTCAAATTGGATATGGGAGTGTAAATGGAAAATAGTTAAGGAGAAAGTTGTTCTAACTCCATTGATTGTCCTGGCTCGGAAGGACAGGATGAAGGGAAAAAGTTATAATCCTTGTATTGAGGCATCAGCTCTTCAATCTTCCTGGGTGTTTAAAGCAAGTCTGAACCAACAAGAGGGGAAGGAGTTACAAGTGCCTAAGAAGCAATGTGTCGAAGGTTTGATTATTATAGAGTTTGATGAAAATAAGTATCCACCTCCTGATTCGTCATTTTTTCTTGAAGTGGTGTTCAATGGGATGAGTGTTATAACCTTTAGGCATAGGCAAACAATGCCTCTAAGCTACTGCCCTGGTGATATTTCTATATCAAGCTTCAGAAGCCGTATGTTGAATCTTGCCAAATTAAGACTTGAGAAGGGAACTCCTTGGATGACCAATAATGATTTAGAGTATTTGTACAAGCAAATTGCAATGCTAAGTACAAAGGAGCTTGTAAACCAAGTTCGAGCCTTCAAAGTTATAAATGGTAGCTGTGAACTAAACTTCAGGAAGCAACAAGGTGACGAAGCTCGCATACTCTTAACTCAGAGCCTGGGTGATCTATACAATAAATTCGCAAGGGAATTTTCTATTGTGGCCACACGAGCAGTGAAAAACAGAACAGTTACAGTGGTGATAGAAGTGGAGGACTATGTTTGGAGTACTCCTAGTCTCTCATACAGAACATATGCTAATATGTATTTGGAATGGAAAATGGTTAGAAGGGCTACCAAAAAGAGGCTTGTAGGAAATATTGAAGCAATGAGTGGGGTCAAGACCAATATGGTAGAAATGTTTGATGTATTAAAAGAAAGAGGTCTTATGGTTGATCAACTCTTGTATAAGTCTTGAGGACAAGACTTTCTTAAGAGGGGAGTATTGTCACGTATATGGTCTATTAGGAAGGTAGATTATTAATAGTAATTAGTTTTAATTATAGTATGTTGTTTTATTCCCTAAAGGCACATGGCCTTAGTACTATTAGTGAGCTGGTAGAAATTAGTTATGTTAATTTGGATTGTTAGGGACAGCTGTCCCTTTAGCTGTTAGATTTCATTCTATTTAAGCATTGTAATGAGCTACAGAAGGATTATCAATGAAAAACATATCAGTAGCATATTTTGCTATTCTCTCCCTAATATTCTTCTCTCATCTAATATTCCTCTAATATCTCATCCCTTTCTTCTCCTCAATCCCCATTTTCCTCTAAATTCTAAAGTTACAGATCTGTCTAGGTTCAATCCTTGACAACGACATCCCATGGTGTATGTTGTTTGCTGATGACATCGTATTGGTTGATGAATCAAGGGAAGGGGTTAACAACAAGCTAGAGGTGTGGAGAAATGCGTTAGAGAGTAAAGGTTTTAAGTTAAGTAGAAGTAAGACGGAGTATTTGCACACCAAGTTCATCTTACTGAAGGGAGACGAAGGAGAAGTAAAACTAGGAGATACAATCATGCGAAAATGCAAACGATTTAGGTATTTGGGCTCTATCTTCCACGAGGAGGGGATGATTGATGATGATGTAACTCATAGAATTAATGTAGGATGGATGAAATGGAGAAGTGCTACCGGAGTCTTATGTGACAAAAAGATACCTTTGAAAGTGAAAGGTAAATTCTACAGAACGGTGGTTAGGCCAGCCATGACATATGGGAGTGAATGTTGGGCTATTAAGACGCAACATATTCAAAGGATGAATGTGGCGGAAATGAGGATGCTTAGGTGGATGAGTGGACATACAAGGATGGATCGAATTAGAAATGAGTGCATCTGCCAAAAAGACCGGTGTGGCACATATTGAGGATAAACTAAGAGAAGGACGACTAAATTGGTATGGACATGTGCTACGTAGACCAATGGATGCTCTAGTTAGAAAATGTGAGAACTTATGGACAGAAAGTAAGGGTAGAGGGAGAGGTAGATCTAAGATTACTTGGAGGGAAACTATTTCTAAGGATATGCGTTTGCTCGGTATGGACGAAAATTTGGCTTTTGATAGAGCTTCATGGCGTCGGAAGATCCATATAGCCGACCCCACTTAGCGTGGAATTTAAGGTTTACTTGGTTGGTTGGTTAGTTGGTTAGTTGGTATCTTCATACAGTTTTTCTGATTATAAACAATTCCATGAATGTTCATGAAGAAAAACGAATACAGTTTGTGTTGTTTATTTAGTAATTCACTGTTCCATTTCTTAATCATCCCTTTGTGTATTCCATTGGAATTTCCTTTGGTTTCTAATTTTTCATCTTAAAAGTCAAAACTGCGACATTTGCTATAGACAAACAAAGCTACTTCTGTTACTAGTCTAAATAATCTTAATCCAGCATATGATCTGGCCAAATATACGTTCGTTGACATACTAACTTCCATCAATGGCTTATGGAATAGGCAGCTTCAGCACCAGGAGCTTACCCATATCCAAATCCCTATTATAGAAGCATATTTGCTCCTTATGATGCTCAGCAATATCCTCCACCGCCCTATGGTGGACAGCTGATGGTAATTATGTTTGAACCCCTAATTTTTGTTTAAGCTAAAGTTTTTCTAACATTTATTTAATGATTATATAATATCTCTGCAGGCTCATCTACAGTTAATGGGAATTCAGCAAGCTGGAGTTCCTGTGCCATCTGATGCAGTTGAGGAACCGGTATTTGTTAATGCAAAACAATATCACGGTATTTTGAGGCGTCGAAAAATCCGTGCTAAGGCTGAATCAGAAAACAAAGTCATCAAGTCTCGGAAGGTATGTCGTTCTTACCTTTCATTGCAAATGTCATGTGTCTTGTGATTGATATTATTCTTTTTTTAACAAAAAAATTGCAAAAATTGCGCTTACATTGGGCCAGTTTGGGATTGCTTTCCCAGGCTGTTGTCATGAAAAGCTCCATTTTGAAGCTTGCACAACAGATTTTGGCATTGGGAAATCAATAGCAAACTTACCCTAATTAAATATTAAGAGTCAAAATCCTTTGTGCAATGCCAAAATATGTTGTTTTATGAAAAGTTGTGAGTGGAGCTTTTGGCAGCAATACCAAAAGAAAAATCTCAACCCACCCCGGATGTGGTTCAATCCTAGGACCTCTAGAGTCGTAAACTCTAGGCTAAGACTTCACCACTTGATATTATACTTCTTTGCATGGTGTATTATTATCTAAAAACGAGAAATCGTGCCTTGTGTTTTGACTTCTAACAACTGCATGCATCCTGTGTTAGACTGTTAACCATAAACCCTAACTTTAAATATCACCCAGGCCATTGCGGCGAAAAGCTTTGACCAATTAGCATCAGGATTAGAAATGGATGAAATCCACCAGAGTCAGAGTGGAGGGCAATCAACTAGCCTCTTCTCCTAACCGTAGAGTTTTACAGTGTAAAGGGTTAGTTAGAAGTGAACCCATAACAATTTAAGAACCATAATTTCAGAGAATCAATAAGTAATTGTGTAATACTGAGAGCATTACCATTTGTGCTTACAGGTTGTACATATATTAAAGAAATTATGTGCTCCCAATCTGCACCTGGTCTCACAAATAAGATAATAGTTTTTTTCCAGCTCCAATTTAATCATGTCTTGTATCAGAACTGAAATAGTATGATAACATAGCTGATGCTTGCTAGCCCGCTCCAGTTGCACTTATGGGGGAATGGTACACGCAGTTCTTTGCTCTTGCAATCTTGATTCTTTTACATTTTGGTTTAAAAAAAAGCAATTGTCAAATTCGTTATGCCCCTGATCGTCAAGTGTCTTCCTTGAATGCTGTCCGTCCTAATTCCAATATGATTCAACAAGTTTTTACATTCTTACAATCAATTTATGGACCCCATTGACCCTTTTTCTTCTTTTTCTTTCACTTGCCACAAGCTAAGTTTTCGTTATTTGATACGAGTCAGCTTGCCAAAATCTTGCAGCCATACTTGCATGAGTCTCGATATCAACATGCATTGAAAAGAGCTAGAGGAAACGGAGGCCGGTTTCTCAATGCTAAGAAAGATGAGCATCATGAACAGAATGAAGTGGAATCAGGTGATATATCACAGTCCAACATCGGTATTTCTGCTTCAAATGCAAACTCATGAGATACAGGATATCGGGCTGAAATCCACCACGCCCCGCATATTACAGGTAGTGAACACTAAAACATCCCCTAGTAGTCAGTATAGCTTCACTCAGGGCCAGTTTGGGATTGCTTTTCCAGGCTGCCGTCCCGAAAAACTCCATTTTAAGCTTTCCCTATGACAACAGATTTTGGCAAGCATACCCTAATAATTAGTATTAAGAATCAAAATCTTTTGTTCAAAGTCAAAATATGTTGTTTTATGAAAAGTTTGTGAGTGAGCTTTCCACGACACCAACTGTGACAACAATACCAAACAGGCCCCGAGTCTCTTTACTTGCAAACCATTAGTATGTGTAGTTTTTTCGAGTAGTATGTTCGTGGGGAGGCAGCAAAGGCGAAGCAGGCAGTGTAATTAAGGGGAAATGAATAGTTGTCTTCTTTATTTGTTTCTTTTTTGGGTTTTTCCTTAGGAAGAGAGTGATGGTTAGGATTTTGTGAGCAGTCATTTGTTTGCAGTTTGCACTAAAGAATGTGGTCAAATTAGAGCCATTTCTAACAAATTTTTGTATTCTTGTTAATTGGTTGAGTTGATTGTGCTTCATTAGGCTAGTGAAGATTAAGTTGGCTCTTTTAATGTAGTATAGTTATTAGCTTTAGCTACATTAGTTAGTATTGCAATTTTTATCATTAGTCGTATGGGTTTTATTATCTGTGTTTTTCTTGGACAAAATGAAACATATAATGGAAGTAAGATGTGGAAACCACGTTTGGGAGTGTTTTTTCCAACTTTGGAAAGTTGCTTTTAGGCCTAAAACGCTTTTCAGGCAGTTGGGTATAAGCAATGTTTTTTATGGGAAAACATCGAAAGGTGCTTTCAGGTGAACAAAGAAACTTAATGGTGCTGAGCACTTTCACAGAAAACAATCTCAAACTAACCTTCCGTCAGTACTTTGTATACTTGTCAATGTTTATTTTTTAACGGTCGGCCCGAGGCCAATTATTTGTGATACACTTGTGGAGAAAATAAAAGGTATCATAAGTACATGATTCTTAATATTCTTACTCGAGATGTTCGTGGGGCTAGGGTAGGCTTTCGTTGGGCTTTGTATTCAAAACATCAAGGGAAAAACATCTAAATACATCAAATTTTGCAAAATAATAAATGCGTACAACCTATTTGAAATATTTTAAAAAGTTATGGGTAGTTAGTTATAACCTACCTGAAGTTCGCATAAATACACTACCTTTCTAAGTTTTTCAGAATAATTTAAACCTTGTTATGTTTTGTTTTCATCCAACTAGTACCTCCTTCAATTAACTTTTATAACTTTTCCATTTAAATAGTTGGTGTTTTGACATGATTATCCCTATTTTTTTACTTATTCATTTATTTTATTTTCACAACTGTCTCATAAAATATTTGTTCATCTTAATTTCTCTCAATCTGACGTTGCTTCTATTCTCAATCTCACTTAAATTTGTAAATGTTTTTTAATCATATGCTCATTAGAATTTATATTATTTTTAGTTCAGTTTTATAAATGTTAATTATTATGGTATGCAATGAAATCTTTAAAATTGTCATTTACACTTTAAAGTTTATTAGGACCATTCATTATATATTTTGGATAAAGTGAACAATAGTGAAGATCTATGGTATATTATCTCAAATTTATATATTTTCTTTTTATAGGATTTTATTTAATTCAATAGAGATTTATTTATAAATCTGCACTATAAATTTTAAACACCTAGGCAAATAAATTGCAAGGAATTGAAATGATGACGAGGAACAAATAATGAAAACTCTAATAATTCTACTCCCTATATGCACCCACGATATTATAACGAAAAACCTTTGTTGGAGATAGAATGTTTTCCATTTAATTGTTTTTACTCAATGAACATTATATATTTTCCCCTAAAATTATGCATATAAATATATATTAACAGCAGAATATACACAAGCCTGAAGAATTGAATCAAGTTATATAATAAAAATAAGTTAAATGGATAAAAAAGAGAAAGACAAAGGACAATTTTGTTATCACAAATATATCATGTTATCTATTTGGATGGAAAAGTTATAAAAGTTAACTAAAGGAGGTATTAGTTGGATGGAAGCAAAACATAGGGAGATTTAAATTATTATAAAAAAACTCAAGGAGGTACTAGTGTATTAGTGAAAACCTCAGGGAGGTTATAATTATTTACACAAAAGTTATTAACCATAATACGCTGTTCGTATGAACCAAAATCATGGAGAAAGTTGAACGGAATCGGATTCTGAGTTTTTTGTGGGGCTTTCTCTTTCTCATTCATGTTGTTCGGTTATAGTACCGAGCTAGTTCGCTAAGGAAGAAGATGTCAAGAATTTGCATCCTAAGATATCATGAGGGCTTAGTTTGTGTCGGGATTGAGTTCACTACTGTTTTAATGAGCGTAAAGAATGTGGTTTTAATTACTGTGTACATAGAAAGGCTTTTTCTGTCATTTTTGCAATCTTTCTATATCTACCGTAACCATTTACATATGATAACTTCTTGATATGGTCTGGCATTATGATTAGTAGTTACATAAACTGGTTTATATAGTATGGGTTGGTTGTTAAAGTTAATAAAGGAGAAGTTTAGAGATGCATGGCTTTGTTTGGTTGTTGAGAAACCATAGGAAATACCAATACCACAAGTGTTGTAGTTTTGCGATGTGCTTTTTCTATGTTCTAATCAATGGTAGTATCTGATATATTTCTAATATATATCTGTTTTTGTTGCGTTTTTTTGTTTTAACACTAATTTGGATGTATTTTTGTATCTGTTATACATCTATTATATATCTACTATAAATCTGTTATACATCTACTACAAATCTTTCATATATAAGGAATATATCAGATACATATCTGATATATTTGTGATATATATCTGTTATGATTCTAATGTAAGTCTCTTTATATTTGCAATGCTCATTGAACTGTTATATATCTATTATATATCTCATTTATATCTGTTTCTACTGCGTTTTTTTGTTTCAACACTAATTTGGATGTTCTTTTGTATCTGTTATACATCTATTATATATCTACTATAAATCTGTTATACATCTACTACAAATCTATCATATATCATAAAAATATCAGATACATATCTGATATATTTATGATATATATCTGTTGTAATTCTAATATAAGTCTTTTTGTATTTGTAATGCTTATTGAACTATTATATATCTACTATATATATGATATATATCTATTACAAACCTAATACATATATGTTATAATTCTAATATGTTAAGATAGCAGTATTACGAATAGTTAGGAGTCTTAGGAATAGTCAGGCATGGGCAGCAGTAATAGGTATAGTACAACAGAAGGTATGGGATGGGTATGGGCCGTGTGTATCTGTATGTGTATATACATGTATCATCTATATAATTCAAGTAAGTGAAAATTAGTTTCATTTCATTGGTGTTTGAGAATTTAGATGGTATCAAAGCAGCCCTGGTGAGCTTGCCTGGATTCTGCATTATTTTTCAGCAAACCCGAATTTCCGGCGACCTAATCTGCCTCGGCGAGCAGATTATTTTTCGATGACTTTCTATCATCACCGCCCATCCCTGGAGGACCGTCGCCCGATTTTTGGCGATTCCCTGCAGGCCCAGTCACTGTCACACTCGCGAGTTAGTCACACGTGCCATCCTTGTTCTCTGACTTTCCATCTACGTACTGACGAGTGAGAGCCCGTGACGCCACCTCCGGCCACTATCTGACCTTCTGTTCGTCATTTCCGGCTTTTCCCCTGTATTTTTAGCCAGCATGTATCATCAGTTTCTAGTTTCTGAAACTTCCGTTTTCATCCTTGACACTTGTAGTGTTTTATTGAGACAATGGCAGAGCAAAAGAATGAGGTCACTAAGACCGTGGTTAGAAATATTATGACAGTCTCCCAAAATTACTAATCATAAGCTAACTAGGACCAATTTTATTGCTTGGCCCAAAACCATTAAAACCTATCTGCGGAGTATCCGGAAAAGTCACCACTTGACAGATGAGCCTAAAAATAATAATGAAGATTGGACGACTGATGATGCGGCATTATTTCTTGGCATTACCAACTTAGTTGATGCCTCTGTTGTTTATGTGGTTCGCCATTGTGAGTTTGTCAAACAATTAATGGATTACTTACAGTCTTTGTATGCTGGCAAAGGCAACGTGTCTCGCTTGAATGATATATACAAGTCTTTCTACACTGCTGATCGTAAAGGTCAGTCTACTCAGGAGTACTATATGCAGCTGAAGGAAATCTTCGAGCAACTGAATGAATTGCTCCTGTTGAGCACATATATCAATGTATTGCAGACTCAACATGAGCAGATGTTTGTGATTCATTTTTTATGTGGTCTCGGGTCTGATTTTGAAGGTGTCACTTCTCAAATTCTGTCCAGTGTTGATATTCCTAATGGTGAAGAAGCTCTTGCTCATGTTTTACGAAGCGGCTTAGTTCTTTCCTCTACCACAATGACTCCTTCTAGTGCACTTGTAAGCCACAAACCTGCGGCCACTGATGTTTCTCATAGTCAAGGAAATCCTTGAGGTGAAGGGAATAGAGAAATTGAATATTATTACTGCCATCAGCTTGGTCATACCAAACGCACTTGTAAGATCCTAAAGGCCAAATCTAAAGTATGAAAGCCCAAAGCTGCTCATGTTGTTGTTTCTTAAGCTGCTCCCTCTAGTAATATTTACACATTCAATGAGGAGGAATATGCTAAATTTCAAGAAGCATTAGCTTCAAAGCATTCATCCCCTTCTATCTCCACCATTGCTGAGTCATGTACTTCTAATACATGCCTCCTTTCTTCATCTTCCAAATGGGTTATCGATTCCAGTGCTACAGATCACATGACAGGTAATTCGTCTTTATTCACAACTTATAATAAAACTTTTTCTTCCCATGTAACTGTCGCGGATGGTACTCATTTGTCGGTAATTGGTTCTGGCACTATTAAACCCACTTCCTCGCTTTCCTTTTCCTCTGTCCTAATGTACCTGGTTTTGCTTTCAATCTCATTTCTGTGAGCAAACTTACTCGCTCACTCAATTGCTCTATCTCATTTTTTCCCTATCATTGTGAATTTTAGGATCTAAAGACGAAGCAAATTATTGGTAGTGGGCATGAATCTGGTGGTCTCTACATTTTGGATACCCCTGTTAGACGACCTGTAGCCTATTCTAGTGTATCCACACCGTTTAAGGAACATTGTCGGTTAGGGCATCCTTCATTACCTCTGCTAAAGCAACTATGTCTTTAGTTTAAGAATTTGTCTACTTTGGATTGTGAGTCGTGTCAGTTTGCTAAACACCATCATTTATCTTCCGTATCACGCGTCAATAAAAGGTCAAACTTTCCATTTGAATTAGTTCAGTCTGATGTTTGGGGTACTTATCCAATTGTGTCCAAGTCTGGTTTTCGATATGTTGTAACCTATATCGATGATTATTCTTGAACAACTTGGTTATACTTAATGAAATCTCGTTCTGAATTATTTACTCACTTTACTGCCTTTTGTGCTGAAATTAAAACTCAATTTAATGTTTCTATTCATACTTTACGAAGCAATAATGCTAAAGAATACTTGTCTGGCTCTTTTCAAGTTTACATGGTTCAAAATGGCATCCTTCATCAAACTTCTTGTATTGACACACCCTCTCAAAATGGTGTTGCTGAATGCAAGAATAAACTTCTTTTGGAAACTACTCGAGCTCTATTACTTCAAACACACGTTCCGAAATAATTTTAGGATGATGCCATCTCCATTGCATGTTTCTTGATCAATCGCATGCCTTCTTCAGTGTTACATGGTGAGATTCCTTACAACGTCCTCTTTCCTAACAAACCTTTGTTTCCTGTCTCACCTCAAATTTTTGGCAGCACTTGTTTAGTTCGAGTTGTTCGTCCGCACATCACTAAGCTTGATCCCAAAGCCCTTAAATGTGTTTTCCTAGGGTATTCGCGCTTCCAGAAAGGGTATCATTATTTTTCTCCGACGCTTAATAAATATTTAGTGTCTTCCGAT